>JAPDNY010000009.1:17941238-20341238 GCA_029375565.1 Gekko gecko | reverse complement strand
TAAGATCTCATTTCATGATGTATTGCTAGAAAAAATATTGAACTGGCAAGTGTGACGGAAACCTGGCTAGAAGGCTCAGACAGTATTATTCTGTCTCAATTAATGCCGGCTGGGGTACAATCCTTCATCAGCTACATAATAGAGAACAGTACATGTGTTACCATAATCCTTTGTGATTTTCACAGAGTTTTGGGTGTAAAGCATTGCCAACTTTGATTGTGTGCCACTTGTGCCGGGATCCAGGGCAGATTGTGCACCCTGCTAACATAACATCTGCCTAGCACCCTAGTGGGTGTCCTGACTTGAGATGGTCTCACATGTGGTGCTGGAGACACCTAGGATGATATTTCTGGGAGATTTCAGTTTTCAGACTGATGTTTCCTTGTTGGGCCAGCCTCGAGACTTTATGACACTAATGAGTTGGAGTTTGTTTTGGGTCCAATAAAGGATTGTTTGTTTTGGTCCAATAAAGGATTTAATCTTTTGCACAAAGTGGATATCTGGTGGTCTGGTAATGGGGCATTTGCCAACATGTGCCACTCTTATACTGTTTCTGCTAAAGGCAGCAGGGTCTTCTCCTTGCAGGAGTGGTAGACTAGACTAGGCCACCAGACGGGACTGATGAATCATGGGTTCCAGAATACTCTGAGTTATGAACACCTAAATTTGGGCAAAGGCCCTATTTAGGGGCTGGATACTAGGTACTCTGGACCCATAAAGAGGGTTACACCTCCCACTTTCCTTTCTTTCTGTCAGGACGCCAGGGTTCACTCTGAGAGTGCAAGAAGCCAGAAGCATAGTCAAAGAAGGCAGTGGTCTGGTTTAACAATGGAGGCAATGGCCAATAGCCAGGGAGCAAAGAGGGGCAAACTTAAGCTCAGTGCTACGTCCACTGACAGTGGATGACCTGTCCAGTCTGCTAGTCAAAGCTTTTAAGAGCCTGAGGTACCCAGATCAGTTCCAGTTGCCATACATCAAGGCCCAGTTAGGTAATGCTGGGGAGTGAAGACTGCAGCCCAGGTGGTGCTAATGGGCTGCATGGTATCCAGATCCTCCCTGCCTTCTTCCATACAGCTAGTCCTACGGCACAAGTTGTTAGGTATTGGAGCCTGGCTGGTAGAAGCTCTGGTGTGAGTACCCACTGAGTGCCTTACATGGCCTTTCAAGCAGAATCCTTTCCCTGTAGTTTACACCCTAGATGGGGGTGGGGATTCAAGAAGGTTGGAAGGCAACAGAATAACACTGGCAGAAAATCCATGCCAGATCTGACAGACCATGCCAACAGAGCACCTTGGAAATCTAATGAGGTACCCATGACCTCAACAATATTTCTCTTCTACCATTGTATCAGCTGAATCATAACCAGCACAATTATTTATCCAGCATGGGTTTCTGAAGAACAAGTCATGTCATACTAACCTTATCTCTCTCTCTCTCTTTTTGAGAAAGTTACTACCTTGCTGGATCAGGGGAATGCTGTAGACATAGTTTATCTTGATTTCAGTAAGGCTTTTGATAAGGTCCCACATAATACTCTTGTTGGCAAATTGGTAAAATGTGGTTTGAATCCTATTGCTGTTAGGTGGATCTGTAACTGGGTGACAAATTGCACCCAAAAAGTGCTTGTTAATGGTTCCTCATCCCCTTGGAGAGGAGTGACAAGTGGAGTGCCTCAAGGATCTGCCCTGGGACCTGTTTTGATCAACATCTTTGCAAATGATTTGGTTGAAGGAATAGAGGGAATGCCACTTTGGGGTCAGGACCCGCTCTTACATGCCCAGGGAAATGCTGATTGCCACTTTGGGGTCAGGAAGCAATTTTTCTCCAGGCCAGTTTGGCTGGAGATCCTGGAGGTTTTTTGTCATCTGGGTATGGAACAGTGGTCACTGGGGGTGTGGGGGGAGAGGTATTTGTGAATTTCCTGCATTGGGTGGGGGTTGGACTAGACGACCCTGGAGGTCCCTTCCGACTCTACGGTTCTATAATTCCATGATTTATTCTGCAGTTGTTGATTCTCAGGTTAAAATTATAAAATTGAATTAATTAGCAATGAGAGTTTTGCCCAATTCTTTGCTTATAGGATTTCTCAGCTCTGATCCTACTTGAATGCTGATTCAGGTATCTGAGTCACTGTCTCGTCTTTTTTCAGTTTTGATTCAGTAATATCCATGAACGACATTGACAAGAACCTGGGATCTGATCTGGGTGACCATCCAGTCCTGTCATCACATCTTGAATCTGAAGTTCAATGGTTAGTTAATGGTTTAATTCCTTTCATCTGACCAATCAGCTGGTATGTCTCCAGCATGGGACTGAGCTCACAGTGTGAGTGGCTCAGTGCATAGGGAGGTCTGTAAGGCACTGAGTTTTCTCCTGCGCTTTTCAATACTTATGATAAAGCTGTTGAATGAGATTGTTTGGAGCTTTAGAGTTGAGGGTCATCAGTACGCTGATGACACCTGACAACACGTCTGTTTATCCAAGCTTCTAGAAGGTGTCATCTCTGCCCATGGCTGCTGTCTAGCAGCTACAATTGCGCAACTGAAGGGGGAAAAAAGATGAACTGGAGTCTTACAAGGTAGACAAGATGTTAGTCGGAAAGGCTGATAACAATCTAGGGGATTGTGCTACCTACTTTGGTAGATGTTGCTTTGACTGAACCTTTTGAAAGTTTGGGTGCTTTAATTTTCAACTCCACCCTTCTATCAGAAAAGCAAGTAAGCATGGCGGTAAAAATGTTTCTTTTCTATTGCATTTAGCACATAAGTTAAGTTGTATTCCTTCAAGTTCAGCCAACGTAGCCACACTGATCCTTGCTATAGTAACTAGGGAGGTGCACCTTTTAAAAAAGGTATCTGTCAGATTTTTTTTTTTGTTTTTAATTTTTATTGTAAGTTGTTTTCAGTTCTCTTTTGGAATAAAATGGGTTAAAAGTGGTTCAGATAAATACGTAGGCTTTAATTTTGCTTATACATTAAAAAAAATAAGGGGAATTCAACATTGGGTTTATTCATACAGCATGTACTCTGTAGATTAGGAAAGTGATGTGACTTGAAAATGTGTAACTGGGGGAAAAATTAACTTACAAAATATATTCGTAGGAGGTAATGCAGCCAATTATAGGACGGCAAGCAAAAGTTTCAAAGGACACCGAATGGAAAAGCATTTGCATTTTCAAAAGTACTTAACAACTGCAAAACATTTTTTACCTAAAATGTTCGTGGCACTTTGCAGTCAAGTTGTGGATGGTTGATTACACAGGTGGGTTTGGGAGCAGGTAAATATAATTATCTTTCATTTATGTTACAGAGAAACTTACAGAGCAGTCCTAAAAAGTGTCACACCCTTCCAAACCATTACAGTCAATCTGCTTAGAAGGGCGTGACTTTGTTTAGGATTGCACGATTAGGTATAGTGACAAACGTTGTTTCTCTGGAGTCACACATTAGGCAATGGTCTCATGAGTCTTTTCAAAAAAGTTGTTTTCACATGAAGAATGCCAAGGTATCAGGTGTCTCGGTAGAAGTTCCTCGCTCATGTTCCTTCTATAATATTCATAGACCATATGCCTATTTTGTTATGGGAATAACAAACCTTTTTGCTCAACAAAGAATTGCTATATTTATGAGAATCCTCTGGAAGAGCCAAAGCATAACCTGGGCTGGGGCAAACAACAAAAGATTTGCCCCCGTTGCCCTCTGGAGGACTTGATGCTTTTGTAGCAATGACTTCCCTTTCTGACTGAAGGCAGCAAGTATATTGCTGAATTGTGCTGCAAAGCTGCTTGAAGTCAGTAGCGTGGGCATGAAGCAGTTTTGTCATAAAGCACTGCCACTGCTAAAATAAGTCCCCCAAGAGGAAATACCATTCACTTTTTAATCCCAAAGGAAGATCATGTTCGGGGAAGCTATCCCAGGATTTCCCTCAATGCTTCTTCTTCACAGTTAGGGATGTTGCGAACTTGATAGGACACATGTTCGGCTGGCGAATATTCTGCTTTTGACAACTGCTGTCACTTGTGAGCGGAACCACAATTCTCCTTGCCCGTTGGCTAAACCAAACAAAGTGTTCAACACCATTGCAGCTGAGCAGTAGCTGTAGTGGTGGAGCTTCACTGATTTCTATCTTGCAGCTGCTTTTGCACCTACTGAGTAGGTGAAGTCATCGAGGGTCATTGGGTCAAGTAATTAAATGATGCCCAGAGAGGGAGAGAAGCTACAACTCTCCCAAAGCTGTGAGAAAATGCATGTACACAAAACATCAACAACACAGACTTAGGGCTTTTCTGCATTCTCATTTTCCCTCACTTGTATATTCCTGTTGCTCCAGGGAGGGGTTCTGTTCTGCATGTGTTTGGCTCCTTCTAGTGATCGATTCGATATTACATCACGTTATGTCCGGCATAAAACCTGCAGATGTAAACTATAGGTTTTTATGCTGGACATAAAGTGATGTAATATCGAATCGACCACTAGAAGGAGCCAAACACATGCAGAACAGAAAAAAAACAACAACCCTGGAGCAACCAGAACACACAAGCGAGGAAAATGATTATGTGGAAAATCCCACAGACACATATCACACGCTAAGACTTTTTAAAGAACAGTGCTTATCATTACAGGCAGACTGACTTGGTTCACTCACTTTTTAGTTAAACAATATGCTGATGGGTAGCACTGCGGTCTGTTGATGGAAAACTAAACTCTGTGAAAATATGCGTGAGCAAAACACTGTCAATTGCACTGGAATGTTTCTATAACACAGAAAATAACCCACCAAACAAACTCAAAATGCTCATGAATAGCCAAACAGCTTGCTGAAAAATCAGATCCCTGCTTGCTACTGGTGAGCAGAACATAAGTGTAACTGGCGGGTGGGTGAGCATTCCAAATCACAATGCAGTGAGTAGAAGCAAGCTGGGAAAAGACAGAACAGGCTCTACTCTGGTATAGCTGCCAACTCCAGCTTGGGGAATTCCTGGAGATTTAGGGGGAGAAGAAATGTAAAATGTGAAAAGAGAAGATTACCAGTCCAGGACATTGGAAATAGAAAAGTGGTACAAAGCAGAAGAACTGTACTTTTTTTTCCCCACAGAGATACCATCCTATTAGCGAAAGATAGCTGATGTTACCTGTAAGGAAGAATGGTCTGGTGTTAGGCTTTGGTTTGCTTATAAGTCTCCTCAAAGCAAATACATTTGAGCAGGCAGAGTTGATCTTTTCAACATGGCAGAGTGAAGGCCTAGCTCTCCACATTATCTTTAATACGTGGAGAAATCAGTAAGGGCATTTTTTTTTTAGTGCCGGGAGTTTTTTTTGGGGGGGGGGGGTTTGCCTCTGGCAACTGGACACGGGAGCTTTGGAACTCATCTATGTCAGAAGACAGCACAGGCAAAATATAAGATCTCAGATTTGCTGTGGCCTAATGGAAAGAGAATATACTGAAAGTTTATTGAACAGAACTGAAAAATTATTGCCCCAAATTAGACGGTTCACATTTAGTGGAGAGAAAATGCTGGCAAATAGGAGCATTAATCACTGATTTATGCACAGAATTGTAACAGTAGGTGAAGAATAACATACTCTCTGCTGTGTCAAGCAATTCCCGGGAAGAGTGGTTCCTTTGTTTTTTTTACTGCCAAATGTGAGTCGAAGCCATAGAACAGAAATCAAAATAATTTGAACTGACCCAGTTTAATATCTGCTCCAAAAGTCTGGGCCATGAAACAAAAGCAGACATAGCCATTTCCCTCCTCTACCTTTGTCTCTGAGGTATGTCTAGTAAGCCTATTCACGTAAACATCAAAGTGAAATAAACTTTTCAGACTCACATTATTGTATACCCAGTGATATATTTTTAGAGTCAGTATTTGTGCTTCCTTCACTAAGCCTGTAAGACTATGGATGTAATTCAGAGGTCTGTCAGACAGTCCCTGAGCCGGGCGTGCATGGACACGGCTGCCCCCCCCCACTGCAGCCTGGGAGTGCAGAGACTTTCTGTACTGTGAGTTGGGCTTGCACAGCCCTGGAATATCCCAAGCCACCGTGCTCAAGCTGGAAGGGCACTAGGGTCACCTGGTCTTACCTGGCTGCCTGCAGAGGGCCTCCAGTCTTCTCTCCGGGAGTCTTCGGCATGCCCAATGTGTCCAGCATGAAGACATCCCCCGGAAGTGACATCATCATGCCAGGCACATCATTCAGGGGATGCTCTAGCAGTTGGGCAAAAACTCTATGGTCGCCATGAAGGTTGGACCAGAACCAACGGGTTGAAATTAAATCAGAAGAGTTTTTGGCTAAACATTAGGAAGAATTTCCTGACAGAGTGGTTCTTCGGTAGAACAGGCTTCCTCGGGAGGTGGCAGGCTCTCCTTCTTTGGAGGTTTTCAAACAGGCTAGATGGCCATCTGACAGCAACGAGGGAAAGGCAGATCATGAGGAGGGAGGGCAGGAAGGGTTGCCTCAGTGCTTAGTTCTCGTGGCCCTTTCTCACACGGCCAGGGAAATGCTGATCGCCACTTTGGGGTTAAGAAGCAATTTTTCTCCAGGCCAGTTTGGCCAGGGATCCTGGAGGGGTCACTGGTGGTGTGGAGGGGGAGGTATTTGTGGATTTCCTGCATTGTGCAGGGGGTTGGACTGGATGACCTTGGAGGTCCCTTCAACCTTATGATTCTATGGAGATTTACCCAGATGCTAGAGTACCCACGCACAACATGCCCAGCGTGATGATGTCATCTCCAGATGATGTCTTCATGCAGGTCATGTCAGGCATGCCAAAGCTCTTTGGGGGTGGGGTTCCCCCACCAGCCAGCTGGGTGGTGGCAGATTGGGGGACTGAAAGTGTGGGAATCCCCGCCCCATTAAGAGGATGACAGCCCTAAAGGGCACAGGCCTGGGCATATCCCAAGCCACAGTGCAGGGACCTGGGTGGCCAAGAAGAAGAAGCTGCCACTGCCCTGTGAGCTGGGTGAAGGCTGTCTGCTTCCTTGTGGGGGTGGGGTGGGGCAGAGGAAGGCAGGCTGGGCCAACAGACCCTAGCAGGCATGTCATGAATCCAGGCAGCAGTGCTAGAGCTGCCACTCAGGGTTCCTACTTGACACCTTGGTGCCCTCCCCCCACTCCTCTGGTGTCCTAGGCTTACAGTCCCCAATGCAGTGCCCATGGCTGCCATGATGTCTGTCACCTTTCCTGGCACCAAGTATTTTTGGCAAGTGGGTGGGGCCGGGTGTGGCTTCTGTCCAGCAAGGTGTCTGACTGACCACTGGAGATTTGATTGGCTGTTAGGGTTGCCAGGTTTCGCCTGGCTGTTGGGGAGGGGGTGGGATCCAGTCTTGCTCTGGGAGTATTCAGGTACGTGCGCTGGTGACATCATCGTGCCAGGCATGTTGGGTGGGATGCTCTAGCACTTGGACAAAACAAAACTCTATGGTCACCATAGAGTTTTTGCCCAAATGCTACAACGTCCCCCATATGATGCGCCTGGCACAATGACATCACCTCTGGGTGACATCATCATGCTGGGCACATCAGGCAGGATGAGGTTCTTGGGGATGGGGCTCCCCCACTGACCAGTTGGCCAGTGGCAGATTGGTGTCCCCAAAATTGGGGGAAATCCTGCCCCCATCAGAGGGATAGCAACCCTATTGGCTGTGCAGATTTTTTAAAAAACCAACATATTGCTCTGGTAGCTGCTGCCATTACAGCACAAGGATCTTCACTGTGTGACTGAAGATAAATGATGGCAGCCATTTTGTGTCTAGCTTCACCTCCTGTGGCAGCCATTTTGTGGCGGCACCCATCATGCTTTGTCAGAATTCCAAAGGTGCCCACAGGCTCCAAAAGGTTGGGAACCCATGTCTTAGGCGATTGCTTGGTTCTACCTAATTGGCAGGTCGCACCCTTGTCGATCTTTTTTGAGGGTTAGGCACTTCCCTTCTGCCCAAAGTTCCTTCGCGGGAAGTCACATCCTCCTGACCGTGCTGTGTACAACAGCAGCTTTACTGACACGAAGCTGAGGTGGAACATATAAGTTTCACCCGAAGTCAGAAGTTGCCAATGCACTGGTAACAAAAATTCCCTTTCCCCATTTTTTATTTGCCTTATATATCACATCAGTGTTACAATTTAAACACCTAATCTAAATACCTCTGGCTCATACTGGCTCATTTGTTGCCAAATTTGCCTCAGTAATAATAACTAGAAGGATTTATGTGTGGGAGATTGGGGTAGGCCCCTTTGTAATTTGATCTAAGGTAATAAAACCTGATGGGGATTGTGGGGAAAGGCAATCATAAAAGTAGAATAAAACTCAGCTGCAATATCTTTGACACACACACACCCCAATCAGTTCAAAGTTATAAATGCTTAAATCCTATTGCCCTCAGCAGGGCTTTAAGATGTTGAATCGTGTGCTATTGCCCTGACCTGGAGAACCCAGGCTAGCCGGATTTCATCAGTTCTTGGAAGCAAATTGGGGTCAGCCCCAGCCAGTACTTGGATGGGAGACCACCAAAGAAGTCCAGGGTTGCCACACAGAGGCAGGCAGTGGCAAATCACCTCTGAACGTCAGAAAAGGTCAACTACAATGATAAGAGGAGGACACTTTCCCTATGAAGAAAGGTTAAGGTTCTTGGGGATCTTGGCTTTGAGAAACAATGACTGAGGGGTGACATGATAAGAGGTTTACAAGGCTATGAATGGGATACAGCAGGTAGAGAAAGAAGTACTTTTCACCCTTTCTCACAAGACAAGAACTCGTGGGCACTCCATGAAATTGCTGAGCAGTCAGGTTAGAAGTTAGAACAGATGAAAGGAAGCACTTCTTCACCCAAACAGTGATTAACACATGGAATTCACTGCCACGGGAAGTGGTGGTGGTGGTGGTGGCTGGCATGAACAGCTTCCAGATGGAATTTGACAAACTTATGGAGGCTGGAGCAGAGCAGTGGTCCATTAGTGGCTGGTGTTCAGGAGTTTTTTTTTTTTTTTTAAACAACTATAAGTGATCCAGTATTATTAAAAGAGTTGAGGGGGTTGCCCCCCCCCAGCACCAGAGCATCACTTGCCACAGAGACATGAGGGAATTTCACATTACCGAGATTCTGCCGGATTGAAGCCGTTTCTGATTCGTCTTGAAGTAAACCGGTACAGGGCTGCCATTTCACACATGGCTTGACCTTACCGGAAAGGAGCCGAATCAGAAGCGGGTTGGCATTTCAGACTGCACCGCTTTGTTTTCCCGCCGTTTCCCGCCGCGGTTTTTTTTTTTCCGAACATTCGCTTTAGAGCGCTATAGCGCTATAACGATATAACGGAACCATAAAACAGCGCCATAGCGATCCCATAGGAATGCCTGGACTCCACTGGGAGACTTGCGATGGCTACATCTGCCACCTGGAGACAAGCACCCCATTGGATAGAGGCTTCTGGCGGGACATCGGGGCACCACTGATTGGAGAGAGCCTGATGAGCCCCCATCCATGCCAACCCAGCCTGATGAGCCCCCATCCATGCCAAGAGGCAATTGGCTGGCGCACAGCTGGACCCAGGTATAAAGGGCAGGGAGGCAAACCCCTCATCTCTGTGGGTTGAAGTTGGTGAGTGGCAGGCTTGGTGGGATAGAGTGTGTGACTGTGTGTGACTTTTGTGTGACTGTGAGAGAGATTACTGAGCTCATAGTCATGATCTCCATAACTACCTTGTTGCAACTGATCCTGGAGGTGTTGCAGATGATGATCAGCAGCACAGCAGCTTTGAATGAGGTGCTTACGCACTACCTCCATCTCTCCAGGAGGAGGGGGGGGAGGAGAACTGACATGCCTGCCATGACCCATGCACCCTTCAGGTACAACCGGAGGGCATCTATCAGGGCATGGGCACCTGTCATTGCTGCCCATACAGTCCCTCGACGTTGGTGGGTGAAAGAGAGGAGTGCGGACTGGTGGGACAGCGATGTGATGGGCAGATGGATTGATGAAGATTGGCTCAAGAATTTCCGGATGTCTAGGGCAACCTTTTTTGAACTGGCTGGCACCCTGAGGCACCGCCTGGAGCGGCAGAACACGCACATTCGAGTCTCCATACCAGTGGAGAAAAGGCTGGGCATCGCCTTATGGTACCTGGCCAATCAGGAATACTTCCGGAACCTCAAACATCAGTTCGGTGTGGGCCTGTCAACCGGATTCCTTATTGTGAAGGAGGTGTGCCTAGCAATTTTGGAGGAGCTCTTCAAAAAGAAGGTCTGCCTTGGCAATGAGGTTGGATCGGTGAGTATGGATTCTTTATTTTCAGGAGGAGTTCAGTGGGGTTCTTTTTGCACAGATGCTTGCCAAGGGTCATCTGTAGGTTCAGTAATAAACCAAGGGGTGGGAGAGAGGGACTAACTGTACTAGTGAGTGATGGTCTTATAGTTCTGGAAGAACAAAACTGTGGTTTGGGTTCCACAGATTAATTAGCCCTAAGTAACTCCCTGCTGTTTCCATTGATACTTACTCTCACTATTCTGTAATGGCATTTGTGCTACTGCAATGTGGATATGTGTCATATACCTAGTGGCCTTCGTTTGTTCCCCATTTCTATGTCTGTACTGAAGGTATTGTCACAAGTAGCAGGTAGCTAGTATTCCTGGTATTAAATTGAAAACTTATTGCAGATATCATTGCTGTTCTTCCCATACAGATAATGGATGGATTCTCCAGACTGGGGTTTCCAAATTGCATCGGTGCACTCGATGGGACCCACATACCGGTGGCTCCCCCAGCTCATCGGGCACACATTTACATAAACAGGAAAGGCGGTCACTCCATTCTGCTTCAGGGAGCGGTAGACAGCACAGGCCGTTTTATTGATGCTGAGATTGGCAGGTCAGGCAAGAGACATGATGCCAGTGTTTTCAGGGCATCTAAGCTCTGCAGGGCGATGGATGGTGGGGTGTTTGTCCCAGGGAACCCCACCATCACTGTGAATGGAGTGACTATCCCCCCACTGATGCTGGCTGATGGGGCTTATCCCATCAGAGGGTGGCTTATGACACCATTCAGAACCCCCACTGACCGGATGGAGAAACTTTTTAATAAGCGGCTGTCCAGGGCACGTATTGTGGTGGAGCATGCATTTGGAAGACTGAAATCTAGATGGAGATGCCTCAGTAAAAGATTACGTCTCCAGGAGAAGGACTTCACCCCCATCACTGCAGCATGTGTGGTTCTCCATAACATTTGTGAAGAAAAGGGACACTTTGCTGAGCCCCTGGGCTCAGGGGACATGCAAGTACTACCTGTTCCCCCCTGATCTACTGTCTGATCGCAGACACACAGCACGGGGTCAAAGGGTGCGGGCTGCATTGATGTCTGTGGTTTGTAACACTGAATAAAGTGCAGCTTCCTTTTGCACACTAAGACAGTTCCTTATGGTGGGTTTGGGTGGGTATGGGAATCCTAATTTGTCACTATCTATCTGTTCTGAAATAAAAGTTTTGCCTTTTTGTTTCGCAATCATAAGACTCAGATTCTCCTGTGTGGTCTCATCTCTGCCCTGGTTTGCTGCCCTGGTTTGCTAACAATCTGGTGTTCTCTGGTCATTCCTGCCCAAAGTAATGGGGCAGGGGGTGGGGGTGGGGGTTATCACACTACACTCCTCCTAGGAAATCACAGCAGAGATGCAAGAGGTATCATTGCACAGCAGAGGTTAAAACA
Organism: Gekko gecko; assembly: GCA_029375565.1. Classification (NCBI taxonomy): domain Eukaryota; kingdom Metazoa; phylum Chordata; class Lepidosauria; order Squamata; family Gekkonidae; genus Gekko; species Gekko gecko. Next base: position 20,329,549 of record JAPDNY010000009.1, on the reverse strand, counting down.
TATCAAGGGGGATATATCACTTACTGACAACCATGATTCACCTTTTGTAAAAAGTTTTAGTAGGTAGAACAAAATGACAACAGAATACAACAAGAAATATAAACGGTTGGAAAATGAACTATGTACAGAATAATAAACTATATACAAATATCAGTGGCCACCAGCATCCCCCTCTGGTGGGTCCACAGGAGGCCTGACAGCACCCTCCATGGCCTCAAGGCGCTGGTGTATGGCATCCACTGTTGGGGAAAGGCACAGTGGTTAGTTTATATTGCTGGACTTTACGGTATTCCACCCATAAGAGAACACAAGAGAAGCCAATGTTGAATCAGGCCAATGGCCCATCTAGTCCAACACTCTGTCACACAGTGGCCAAAAATATCCAGGTGCCAGCAGGAGGTCCAGCAGTGGGGCCAGGGCACTAGAAGCCCTCCCACTGTTGACCCCCTCCCAAGCACCAAGAATAGAATGCATCACCACCCACCGTACCCTCTTTAAAGAAAACATGCATCTGTTACTCACAGCTGGCCCGCATTTCCGCGCGGAAGGGCTCCAGGATTGCCTCCACGTGCATATTCACCGGTGGCCATTCTCCCCTTTTGAAAATACAGAGGTGATCAATAGATACATGAACACAGGGAACTTCTTTGGTGCATCAAATTCGCTTCCATCCTCTTAGAATGGAAGAGATTCTCATGGTGCACAGGCTTGGGTAGTATCACCTGACACCTTAGGACTGAACCTGGAACTTTCAGCATGGACTGAACAGGCTGTCCTAGCCTGCCATGCCACCTTCCCCTCATTTGTGAAGAAATGGGGACCCGCCCACAGCCCTGGGAGACTGAGCAGCCGGTCTGTAGCTCACAAGTCCATGTTTTCGCCTGCCCACACTGCCTGGTGGGGCTATTTCCCTTCGTAATTTGGTGCCACTGCTCACTGAATTCACACCATCTTCCTCGAGGGACAGTGAGACCCCTCTGACTGATCCCCCAACCTGGGAAAGCGGGTACCACAATCTTTGGGCACCCCCTGGAGAGTTGGCAACCCCTCTGGTTTGGGCCCATTTTGGTTCCCTGGCCTCCCTTTTGCCTCTGGTAATGTGCAGAGTAGGGAGGACCACGTGGTCAGGGCACATCAGGTCTTGTAACTAAAAAAAGGTTTATTTTAACTATATACTAGTTTGGCACAACCGGGCACAGAAAATAAACAGGATGAAATCACAACTCCTCTGTCCCGACACACACCCCTCTCTACCTCTTGGGGGTTGTGGGCCTCAGGGTGGGATTTGCTTTCCCCCTCCTTCTTGCTGTTGAGAAACTCCAGCCCTCCTCAGGACTGGTCACCTGTACTGCTGATGGATGCTTACCAAGCGCTGCAGCTCCCTGCGCAGGCTCCTCCTCAGGTTGCCCTGGCTGCTCTTGTACATCTGCATGGAAGACCAGTTCAGAGCAGTGAATTGAGTGACCAGTATTATTTTCCCCAGCTGTCCCATCCACCAACCTGCTGAACATTTGTGTACCTTCAGCCACAGGTTCATCCTGTCCTGGGGGAGGGGGGCTCTGCAGCTGCTGCCTCCTCCTCCTCTTCCTCCTCTGGTGCCTGCTGCTCCTGAGGCCGGCCCCTACGGGCTGCTACAGAGGATTACAGAAACGGTATATGCAAATGAATTGAACCACCAGTTCTTATAGTTAAACCTTATAGTTTCCAGCCCTTTATAGTTCACTACTTACTAGGGTTGCCATCTGGTTTTGGAAATTTTTCATACATGTCATTTCAATTCAGGTGGGGTACCTGTTCTGAAGCAGCAAAACTATTCTTGAGTCCAGTGGGACCTTTCAGACCCAGAAAGATTTAGTTGAGGTAGAAGTTTTTGTGTGCATGCACACTTCACTGTATCTGAGGAAGTGTGCATGCACACAAAAGCTTCTACCTCAACTAAATCTTTCTGGGTCTGAAAGATCCCACTGGACTCAAGATTAGCACTGCACTTTTATTGTTTGTTTACTAATTGTGCAAGATCAAGGGAAATGCAGGCATTTACATATGTTCACTGGATGGACTCCCAGTGATGTCCCTGGTCTGCCCAGGCTCCAGCACCAATTCTCCAGCAGAATATCCCCCCTGCAAACTACATGGGATCAAGGGTTCTGGATCCCCCCCTTAAGGCACTCTTGCATTTTAGGGAATGGGGAAAGGACAGGAGATACATTTGGGGGGGGGCATACTTACAAGCGTGCCTTCTATGGGACCAGTGAGGCCGGTCTGCCTGGTCCCAAAGTTCAGCCAGGAGCGCGAAGTATGGTGGCCTGGCTCTAGTTGGGGGGAAGCCCCTCCAGGCCTCTAGGGCACTATAAAAGTCCCCCTTGACCCGCTTGAATTTCGAACGGCACTTCAGTGCCGTTCGATGGTACCCCCTGGCCTCCAGTGTCACAGACACCCTTGAGAACAGCCTGAGGTTCTCCTCGTGGGTGCTGTGCATGACTCTGGAGCCCAGGTGACCACCTATAAGGATTTGGAGCATTGCCTCCACCTCCTCGTCGCTCCAAAAAGCTCCTCTCCTTCGGCGGGCTGCCATGGTTCTTCAAAGATTTAAAATTAAAGAACGTGGGTTTCGCTACCGCGTTTTTTCGCTATCGCGATGTTTCGCGATAGCGTCATAGCGCTCTTATAGGTCATGTGTGGAATCGCGCGGTTTTATTGGAGGATTTAAAATTAGAGAGTGAAAGTGCGGGAACGCGCGGTTGGAGAGCATTTCTTGAAAAGTGGGCAGCCTGCTTTTGCTTTTTCAAGCCCCAAGTCCTTCCAGATTAGCAAAGAGGATCCTCCTTCTGATGACCAGCATTTAGGGATTGACATGACTGGTAATACTAGGTGCGGCGTGGGTGGGATTGGCAGTGCATAAGACCCTGGGATCCCGGACCAGCCCGATCTCAGAGGCTTGGCTGGGTCAGGGCTGGTTAGACCAGCCAGGAAGTCCAGGGGTGCTGTGTAGAGGCAGGCAATGCCAAACCACCTCTGTCTGCTTCTTTCCTTGAAAACCCTACAGAGTCCCCCAGTAGTCACCTCAGCCAGTGTCCACTCTAAGCTGAGTTAGTGTGAGCTAGCTAACAGTTTTGTAAGCCTCTGGCTGACACATTTCTGTCTCAGCTCAGGAAGGATGGCTTCAGAGCAAACTTAATTTATTCAGCAGCCCAATTGCTCACTTGCAACTTTAATGCCAATAAGCTCACAAAGCTGATTTTTTGCTCACAGGTCACCATGGCTTAGAGGGAGCAATGGAGGACTCCATTGAAATCCCTGTTCTCCCCAGGCTCATTCCCAATATCTCCTGGAGTTACCCAACTAGGAGCTGGCAGCCCCCCCCCACCCCATGACTCTCATCAGATGTACACATGATTTAGTTAGTATTTCCATGCAAAACCATTGAGGGCTCCTCAAGTTATGTCTCACTTAGGACAGGAATTGATTCTAAACCTTTAACTATACAGTCTAATAAACCTCCCCACCTAAATGCAGTGGTGTAGCCAGGAATGACCAGGCAACCTTTTGATAGTTCATGTTGTATATAGATCTGATTTTGACATTTTGATATTTCTTGTTCCAATAGGTGAATGTTTTTTTTAAAAAGTGGTCAGCAAATGATATATCCCTTGATATGTCTCTCTCTGCTGTGATTTCTTAGATAACCCCACCCCATCCCCCACCAGTGTTCCCTCTAAGCTGACTTAGTGTGCGCTAGCTCACAGGTTTTTTACCTTTGAGCTCACAGGTTTTTGCCATAGCTCAGGAAGGAGGGGTCCAGAGCAAACTGATTTATGCAGTAGCCAAACTGCTCACTCACAACTGTGATGCCAGTAAGCTCACAAAGTAGGATTTCTGCTCACAGGACTCCAGAGCTTAGAGGGATCATTGCCCCCCCCCCCGCCCCATTACTTTGGGCAGGGATGACCAGAGAACCCCAGATTGTTAACATATTAGGGCAGGGAAAAAAACCCACATACCAGGGCAGAATTGAGACCACACAGGAGAGTCTTATGAGTGCAAAACAAGAAGGCAAACTTTTATTTCAGAACAGATAGTGAAAAGTTAGGATTCCCATACCCACCCAACCCCCCTTAGGAACTGAGTTAGTATGAACTGTTAGTATAAACGAAGCAACTCAACACTAAACTTTCTGAACAGAACAGATTAGTAATATTAGGGTGAAAGTCTCTCCCTTGGACACCCCGCACTTTTCCTTTTCCCCCTTCCACCCCCACGGTTCTCAGGAGCTGAGGTCTGCCTGTTCTGCAGCTCCCTCTCCAGCAGATCCGTGAGCCTTGAGAGAGTCTGGGAGCAGTTCCTTAGCACCTCATTGTGCTGTGAGATGGCTTCACGGAGCAACTCCCTGTCCTCCCTGCTCTCCAGCAACTCCTGCCTCCTCGCCTCCATATGCTCAGCATGGTGGCTGTCCATTTGTTGTAACTGCGCAGCATGCTGCCTGTCTGATTGTTCCATCATTTTATCTGCCACAGCATACAGCCCATATTGTCGCTTCCTCTGTGCTCTTGTGAGCTGCCTGGGTTCTTCCAGGATGGCATGATGTTCTGGTGGAGAACAGTTGCCATGATGAGAGGGTCCTGGCTGCTCCTCCTCATCAGGGATGGTGTTTGGAACTGTTGGGAAATAAAATATAACAGCAAAGTGAAAATTCCTATCTGTGAATGTCCCTGGCAAGCAGTGTTCTGCAGCAACACAACAGTGATTTATTCTGTTGGAATTATATACCCACCCTGTCCCCCAGGTTTGCATTACACCTGTAGTTAGAATCAGTTAGAATTCCAATAAAATAAAAGTGCAATGTGCACCTTTTACTTGAAGGGAGGGCAATTGAGAGAGCAGATTTCTTGCTGACATATAGGATTAAATCAAGACTCACCAATGAACTCCTCTGCCCCTGTTTCCTCTGCCTCCTCTGCCTCCTCCAAGGGATCATCTATGAAAGTAACAAAATGCAAATGATTACACAACCAGGTTAATCCCTGACCACACCAGCTATATACCAATAACAGTGTAATAGGCATACACTGACTCCAGTGGCACCTTTAGGACCAAAAAAGTTTATATCTATGCATAATCTTCTGTCTGTCCTTCATAGTCCTCTAACTTGAAGCATGTCTGAATTCTAACATGCTGCCTTGCCTCCCATCAAATACAATTGTGGCAGTGCCTGTTGGCATAGGTGAATTGGTACAGTACAGAGTTTTTTGGGCAAACAAAAACCAAACGGTTCCTGCCTTTCTATCACTGCAAGAATACAGTTGGAGAAGAAAACAACATCCCTGTAAGGTAGACAGCACCCATAAACAAGGTCCATTTTAATAAGCCCCCAGTTCAGAATTCTTGCAAGCCACAGAGAGACCGAGACAAAACTAGGGAAGCAACAACTTTCACTCCACTTCACTGAAAGGTCCACCCAGCAATCAAGCAAGGAAGATCTGTACATGCATATTACAGTCATCTGTGCATCATCTTCGACAGTGAACTCACCCCCCCCCATCCCTTATATACATGACTTACCAGGTCTGATGTCCTCCAGATCCACGGTCTCTGGGCAAAAGAGGTCCTGTGAATGTCCTGGCACCTCGTCCTGGAAGGTGATGGCACTTGCCACCTCCCCCTTGGCCTCAGCAATCCTTCACCTTTGAGGATCCGGTGAAGCTCCCTAAAATAGGGACAGGACCTTCTCCTATTACCAGGCCTGGAATTCTCATCCAGAACCTGCCTGTACCTCATCCTCATAGCTTTTGTTTTATTCCGGCATTCCTCTGCCGTCCGGTCATGGCCACGTTTGGCCATTTCCAAAGAAATTTTGTGGAATACAGAATGATTCCTCTGGTTAAGTTTCAGGACATCCTGTATCCTGTCATCCCCCCACAATACAAGGAGGTCAAGAACCTCCTGCTCTGTCCAAGCTACCCCCTTGTCACACTCATCCTCCTTCCAATAGATCAGTCTCTCACAGTCACACAAAAGCACTCTATCCCACCAAGCCTGCCACTCACCAACTTCAACCCACAGAGATGAGGGGTTTGCCTCCCTGCCCTTTATACCTGGGTCCAGCTGTGCGCCAGCCAATTGCCTCTTGGCATGGATGGGGGCTCATCAGGCTGGGTTGGCAACATCTCTCTCTCCAATCAGTGGTGCCCTGATGTCCTGCCGGAAGCCTCTATCCAATGGGGTGCTTGTCTCCAGGTGGCAACCTGACAACCCATCCCCTTCCCTAACACTTCTTTGGGCATGGCAGGGTTGGCAACATCTCTCTCTCCAATCAGTGGTGCCCCGATGTCCCGCCAGAAGCCTCTATCCAATGGGGTGCTTGTCTCCAGGTGGCAAATGTAGCCATCGCAAGTCTCCCAGTGGAGTCCAGGCATTCCTATGGGATCGCTATGGCGCTGTTTTATGGTTCCGTTATATCGTTATAGCGCTATAGCGCTCTAAAGCGAACGTTCGGAAAAAAAAAAGCCGGCGATCGCGAAAAAAGGCGGGAAAGAAGCGTATCGGGTCCGGGAGAAGAAACCGACGACTACTTGGAAGCGGTTGACAGGTAAAACGCTTCAGCCCCGTTTCCTGAACGGGACAGAAGCGTTTCTGTGTGAAATTACAAATACATTCCGGTAGAGAACCGGTTCTAAAACAGTTCTGTCTGAAATGCCAGACCAGAAACCGTTTGGGAACCGTTTCTCTTCCGGATTATATCCTCTGTCTGAAATTCCCCCAAGAGTTCCTTTTATCTATAGCCTCTAGCCGCCCCACCTACCTCACAGGCAGTGTTCCCTCTAAACTGAGTTAGTGTGAGCTGGCTCACAGGTTTTTAGCCTCCAGCCCACACATTTTTGTCTTAGCTCTTCTTCTTCTTCTTCTTCTTCTTCTTCTTCTTCTTCTTCTTCTTCTTCTTCTTCTTCTTCTTCTTCTTCTTCTTCTTCTTCTTCTTCTTCTTCTTCTTCTTCTTCTTCTTCTTCTTCTTCTTCTTCTTCTTCTCAAAAACACTCAGAAAATTAGGTTTCAGTTGTTTCCGCTTGGCAAAAAGGGGAGCTGAGGCTCAGGGAAGGTGTCCCGACCATTGACCTCTCCTCCATTTTATCCCAATCGCCACCCTGTGAAGCAGATAAGGTTAAGAGTGACTGGCCCAATGTCTCTAAGCAAGCTTTCACGGCAGAGTGGGGAGTTGAACCTGGGTCTCTTTGTTTTAGTTTCACATTCAGATCACTTCAGGACACTACCTGTGCCTAATCTGTAGAGTTACCAGCTCCGGCTTCGAAAATCCCTGGAGATTTTGGGAGTGAAGCCTGAGGAGGATGGGGTTTGGGAAGGGGAGGGACCTCAGCTGGGTATAAAGCCATAGAGTCCACTCTCCAAAGCAGCCATTTTCTCCAGGGAAATTGACCTCGGTCTTCTGGCAACCAATGTAATAGCGGGAGATCTCCAAGTACCACCTGAAGGTTGGTGACTCTACTAATTTGGCTCCACCATAAAGCTTGGTGCATTGGGGGTTGGACTAGATGACCCTGGAGGTCCCTTCCAACTCTATGATCCTATGATTAAGTAACCATACAGTTCACCTATATGTTCAGGCTGCCCCCCCGCCACCAAGTGGCAGAGATTCACGGCAACACAAGATGCAGACAGAGGCAATGCTCGCCATAGTGGGAGAATGAGAACTAGGCGGCAAATGTAAAACAACCATTTTGAAATATTCTGCTCCTTCAAGCGCTGCGAGGTATTTACGGAGAAAGACAAAGGCTCTTATTTGATACCTGTCACACCAGTTTGTTCCCCTTCCCAAAGCACAAAAGGAATCTCTTTAGAAGAGAGATGACTAATGTTTGAAGCCGAAACAAAGCCCCCAAATTTGAATTGATTATACTGCTGTCGCCTACCATACAAATGAGACTGTGCAGAAAAGTAAGCTGAAAGCAGATTGAGAATGGCTCCGTAATATCAGAGGGGGTTGCCAGGTCCCCCCTGGCCACCAGCAGGGGATGGGGGGTAGGGATGCCTAATCCAGGTTTGGGGTGGAGCCTGGGGAGGACAGAGACTTCACTGGGGTACAATGTTATAGAGTCCACCCTCCAAAACATCCATTTTCTCCTGGGGGGGACAGGGACTGATCCCTGTAGTCGGGAGATGAGCTAAAATTTGAGGGGATCCCCAGGTACCATCTGGAGGCTGGGTTCTGTAAGTACGGTTGCACAGCTGGAACAGTCAGGGTTATTTTTGGGTGGGAACACATAGGAACAGAGTTCCGGCTGGCTCCTGAGTTGGCCACACCCAGCAGGAACTCATTAGCATAATAGGCTACACCCAACAGCAGAAACTCATTAGGATTGGCTACATTAGGGGTGTGTGGCCTAACATGCAAAGGAGTTCCTGCTACAAAAAAAGCCCTGGGTTTTGACAACAAACAAGGTAAACAGAATAAGAAGCAAAAGGTGGGTGTGGCTGGATGACCACACTTCTGGTAACATGGAGGTGTGGCCTAATATGCTAATGAACTGTGCTGTCAGGGATGTGGCCTTCTAAGCCAGGGATGTCAAACATAAGGCCGGGGCCCAGAACAGGCCCGTCTAGGGTTCTTATCCAGCCCGCAAGCAACTGGTATGTATGGAAATGTAAGGCACTCCCCCTTTTCTGGTATCCCTTGGGGGGAAAAAACCCTAGCCTTGCATGTGATTAAATATATTTATTGGGGCTTTTGTGGGTTCCCCAGTAAATCCACTGCTTTCTTTGCTAGGGATCAGTTGCTTTTGTTTGTATTTTGAGTTTAAAATGATATTGTTAATTGGGTTCACTTGTGTCCTTTATACAGTTTCTACCTCCGGTACCTGGCATTACATTTTATGGCACACATGGCCTGGCCCGACAAAGTGACATTTATGTCAGATCCGGCCCTCCTAACAAATGAGTTTGACACCTCTGTTCTAAGCCCGCTGACTTTCCAGACTCCAAGAAAAAAAAAATGGGAAGGAAATTAATGAGAATTTATGTTGCCCACTGAGAAGGTGGTCAGAGTACTTTCCTGCTTCAGTGTGTTTATCTCCACCTGCCACAGCAGCAGTTGTCGGGTAACTCCCGCGCAAAGGAAACGGTATGATATTAACCTGGATGTTTGCAGTCACACCGCTTAAACAGAAAGGAAAGGTTCCAGAGTTTTGTGAGTAGAAAGTTGGTGCAGCCGTTTTGCATTCCTACATGCACTGCTTGTGCGGTCTTCTTAAATGCACCATGTCAGTTCTCAGGGTTGATAAGAAGGTGGTAGAATTTTTAAGCTGGCTGCAGCTACTGTCACTTAACTCAGACTTTCTTTGCTTGTGGGATCCCCACACAAAGCATGCGAGGGAGTAGGCTGAGGTGCAGCAGTTTTCTACCTATTGTAAAAATGTTCTATGCAAAAATGTAGGGTTGCCAAGTACCTACCGTATTTCAGCGGGGGGGACACAGTCCCCAGCCAGAACATTCCTCTGGGCAACACCCACGCTGCATGATGCCGTCGCCAGGAAGTGATGCCAGGCGACGCTCTGGCAATGGGGCTGGAAACTCAATGGTACCATCGAGTTTCCAGCCCCATTGCCAGAGTGTCGCCTGGCATCACTGGCGACGGCATCGTGCACCGCGTCTTTCCTTCCCCCAGGGATGGTCCTGCCAGGACATATCCATCCTCTGCCGAATTAAGGTAAGTTCTTGGCAAGTCTGTAAAAATGTCCTTCTGGTATCAGATCTGCTGCTTCGGGTCGATTCACCTATTGGCAGCGCTGATGGGATGCATATGGAGGGATGCCAACAGCTGCAGTTCTATGTGGACAGAATGGAAGGGGCTATGACTTACCTCTCATAGTTCACTGCCTTCTTCTACAGCTGATCTCCCCGCCACCTCTTGTTTCCCAGAAATGAAGCCCAAGCTCTTCTCTGTGAACGCGTGTGTGAAAGAGGGCGTATGAGTACGAATTTTAAGAGAAGGCATGCCTTTGTAGGTTCCTGGATGCCTGAAGCTTTCAAGGTCAGTTGGGATTGCCAGTTACCCCCTGGCTAGCAGCAGGGATGGGGGGGGTTGGGTTGCCAGATCCAGATTGGGAAACTCCTGGAGATTTGATGACGGAGCCTGGATAGGGACCTCCCAAGCATCCATTTTCCCCAGGGGAACTGATCTCTGTGGTCTGGAGATGAGCTGTACTTCCGGGGGATCCCCAGGTCCCACCTGGAGGCTGGCATCCTTAATTAGTGTTACCTGCTCTGGCTAACAGCAGCTCTCCAGGGTCTCAAGTCAAGATCTTCCAAATCAACTACTACTTGATCCTTTTAACTTTTTAATTCCAGTGATAGAACCTGGGACCTTCCACTTGGCAAAGGAGATGCTCTGTCACTGAACCACACTATCACCACTCCTCTTGTATAGGTGCACAGGAGAGGTGTGTCTTATGCAGGGCTTTTTTTGTAGAAAAAGCCCAGCAGGAACTCATTAGCATATTAGGCCACACCCCTGACAGCACAGCTCATTAGCATATTAGGCCACACCCCCGTGTTACCAAAAGTGTGGTCATCCAGCCACACTCACCTTTTGCTTCTTATTCTGTTTACCTTGTTTGTTGTCAAAACCCAGAGCTTTTTTTTTGTAGCAGGAACTCCTTTGCATGTTAGGCCACACAGCCCTAATGTAGCCAATCCTAATGAGTTTCTGCTGTTGGGTGTGGCCTGTTATGCTAATGAGTTCCTGCTGGGCGTAGCCAACTTGGGAGCCAGCCGGAATGCCGTTCCTGTGCGTTCCTGCCCCAAAATAGCCCTGGTCTTATGTTACATCATATTTTAACGTTCCCCTGTGCATTTTGGTTTTATTCCTGCTTACACGCATGTTTGGAATGACTGATCTCCTAGTTTTTAATCATTTTTGCTGTTTCTGTAGATTTCTCCCCCCCCGTTGTTCCTTGTTTTGTTTTATTGGATTTGATTTTATTGGTGAGCTAACCCAAGAATGATCTCATTTGGGAGGCCAACAGACACTGGTAAAGTAGATAAAGACAACAATAAAGACAACATTCATATCATACGTGTGCATGCAGGGTGTGCATCTCGACACTTCCTGAGTCTCTTAGTGGTGTGTGTTTTGTGTGTGTGTGGAGAAGTGGCCCACAGTTAGGGTTTCCAGGTCCCCTCGGCCACCAGCTGGGGATGGGGGGCCGGGCTGCCAGATCCAGGCTGGGGAACTCCTGGACATTTGGGGGTGGAGCCTGGGGAGGATAGAGACCCCAGTGGGGTACAAGGCCACAAAGTCCACCTTCCAAAGCATCCCTTTTCTCCAGGGGAACTGACCTTTGTAGTCTGGAGATGAGTTGTCATTCCAGGGGATCCCCAGGCCCCCCCTGGAAGCTGGCATCCTTAGGCTGCATATCTCATGGCAGGACCCGAAAGAGTCACGAGCCCGCCATGCAAATGGCAGAATGCTATTTCGCTCCTCCAGATGATCAGATGGTACCATTATCCTTCGTAAGCAATTGCCAACATAAGATTGTGTCATAAGAGAGCCTGGCAAGTAATGTCGAGGCGCCGCTTTCTCCCCCTGGAGCTTTTAGCATTCAGGGAGGAACCATTCGAGTTGATGAAATGGCCATTAGCTACACGGAGGAGCTCTTACAACCTGCTTGGGGCCAGGGAGCTTGATGGAGAGCCCAGTTTGCCTAGAAAACGGGAAAGATTGGGAGCGGGGTTGGGGCGGGGGGAGAGAGGATTTGTTGAATGCTGTTGCAAAGGAAGTTTGCAAAGCAGTCTCCATGTCACACCACCACCCCATGAGATGCTGAAGGAGACCTCAGAGAAAGCGGACTTCGTGTGCGGGCCGAGCAGAAAGTGACAGCTACCTAAAGAGCAAAGGAAGGCAGCAGCTCCCAGACCAAATTCCTAGCAGCAATAAGGGAGCTTTCACACACACTAAATAATGCAGTTCCAATCCACTTCAGCAACCATTTGCAAGTGGATTCTTGCCATTTCACGCAGTAAAATTCAGTTGCCAAGTGCACTGAAAATGGATTGAAATGTGTTCTTTAGTATGTGTGAAGCAAAGCTACGATATACCCAGACCCAGGGCTATTTTGGGGCAGGAACGCACAGGAACAGAGTTCCGGCTGGCTCCTGAGTTGGCCACGCCCAGCAGGAACTCATTAGCATAACAGGCCACACCCAACAGCAGAAACTCATTAGGATTGGCTACATTAGGGGTGTGTGGCCTAACATGCAAAGGAGTTCCTGCTACAAAAAAAGCCCTGGGTTTTGACAACAAACAAGGTAAACAGAATAAGAAGCAAAAAGTGGGTGTGGCTGGATTGACCACATTTCTGGTAAGGGGGGGCTAATATGCTAATAAATGCTGCTGTCATGGGTGTGGCCTAATGTGCTAATGAGTTCCTGCTGATGGGTGTGGCCTATTATGCTAATGAGTTCCTGCTGGACTTTTTCTACAAAAGAAGCCCTGCCCAGACCCCAACTGCCTCTACTTGGAAACGTGGCTTGCATTTAAAGAGACGGTACTCTGGTTTGCTACCTCAGTGCTAGGGATTCCGAAATAGGAGAAAAATTCTGGAGTTTATTGGTTGGAGCTTAGGGAGGGAGGGGTTTGGGGATGGGACAGACCTCAGCAGGGTATAACGCCATAAAGCCCCCTTTCCAAAGCAGCCCTTTTCTCCAGGGGGATCTAATCTCTCTGATCTGAAAATCAATTGTAATTCTGGGGTATCTCCAGGCCACACCTGGAGGCTGGCAACCCTATGCCTAGGACTCTGACATAACATTAATGGATTGTTTTCAGGACTGGAGAAAAATGTCCTGTTGCTTTAATAGATGTGAAGTGGATCCCCCCCCCCCCGCTGATGGTATTTACCCCCATGCCCTGGTGAGCTTCAACTGCCTACTTCCAGACACAAGGCTTCTGTGAAAGAGACAGGACGTTTTCCCCCAGGCCTGTTGGCAACCCTAGACAACTGGCTCCTCTTTCTTCCTGCTGGAGCTTGCCTAGGGAGACCAGGAGAAGTTGTGGATTCTGATTCCTCTTTTGATAGGGTGGCCAACCTCTGGAGTGGTGCCTGGGGACCTCCCGCTAGTACAGCTGATCTCCAGGTGACAGAGAACAGTTCACCTGGCCACTCAGGAAGGTGGATTCTAGGACATTATATGTTAAGTATGAGACTCAACAAAGGATTCAGCTTCAAGTGATTTCAGCTTTATTAAACAGCAACTGTAAGTCAGGAACACACGAACAAACAAGGGGAGCACAGATCCTTCTTTTAAACTCTCCCGGGCTGTCAAAGCCACACCCATTACAAGTTAAAGACCAATCAGAATACAGGGATAAAGGCCAATCAGGACCATTCCCTCTTTGCAACAATATCACTCAGTGATTGGGTAATTACACAGGTTTCGCAGAAACCGACCAATAGCAATGCGACATCTGAAGAGCCACGTTCAGACTCAAGCTTAACATGTGAATAGATAGGAGCGATTCACATTCAGTACATAACATTATACTCCATTGAAGTTCTTCCCCTCCCCAAACCCTGTCCTTTTAGGCTCCACCCTCCAAATCACCAGGTATTTCCCAACCTGGTCTTTTGAGGATTTGTGCCTGGACTTTGCATGAGGAGACCAGGATCAAGTTCTCTTTCTCTGAGGAGCCAGCTGGGGTTGTCAAGTCCCTCTTGGCCACTAGTCGGAGATGGGAGTAGGGTTGCCATCTCCAGTCTGGGAAACTCCTGGAGATTTGGGGGTGGAGCCTGGAGAAGGGGGGACTTCAGTGGAGTACAAGTGCCACAGAGGCCACCCTCCAAAGCATCCTTTTTCTCCAGGAGAACTGATCTCTGCAGTCTGGAGATGAGCTGTAATTCCACAAGATCCTCAGGTCCCTCCTGGAGAACCAGAGAAGCCATGTAGGGAATTTTTTAAATTGTGCATTGTAGCAATTGTGAGCTTTGGTTCCAGGAGAAATAATTTGCCTGAAGAATTCCTCAAAACATGCAATTTTTGCCTGGGAGGCATGTTGCATGATGTTTGCCGCATCTCTTTTTCGAAAGCAAGGCAGTCACAACATTGAACCTTGTCCGCATATTCGTCTCTGTAACTTTGGACATTTCTTCACAATTCAATATTGTTATATTTATCTGTATACTCTGTACCATTGTTGTTATTGCACTATAATAATCAGGTTACACTAGGGTGTTTATTGTATTTTACAAGCATATGATTTAACTAATTAATGAAGTTATAGTAGTATATTGTGTGCTTTGTTTTTGTTGTTACACGGTGATTTCCCACATTTTACTCAACCTTGCCGTGTTTCTGATGTGTTTGTTGCTATCCCACCTGGAATAATTCAGGGGTTTATCTCATCAGCTTTAATACGGTCTGCTTCTTGTGTTTTAATACTGTGTCTTTTTAATTGTAAGCTGTCTTGAGAAGGAGACTCTGAAAAGGCAGCATAGAAATATTCTAAATTTAAAAAAATAGGGCTGCCAAGCCTCCTGCTATAGAGAGCTATTTCCCAGCGGCAGCCTCCACCCCATAGCTGTTTGGTAGGCCAGTGGGGGCGGGGGGAGTATAGTGCAAAAATCACTGTTGCATCAACTGTGTGATGTCATTTCCAGGACAAACCCAGAACTCGTCACACTGTTCTAGAATTCAGTAGAAATTCTATGGAAACTCTGTGACAGCACCCCCTGTGCCCCCCCCCCCGTCTCCTACTTCCTGTGAAACCGATCTACAAATGAAATAGGAATGAAGCAATAGTATCTTGGGATATTCAAAATATGGCGTATCATGGCAAGGGTTGGTTCAATTGAAAGTTTTATATAGGGTTGCCTGCTCTGCGTTGGGAAATACCTGGAGATTCAGGGGGTGGAACGTGGGGACAGCAGGATTTGGTGACTTCAGTAGAGTATAAAGCCATAGAATCCACCTTCCAAAGCAGCTAAATCCTAAGAAGGAGCCCACTTAGGGTTTCCAGGTCCTCCCTGGCCACCAGCTGGGGATGGGGGGGGTTGCCAGATCCAGATCGGGAAACTCCTGGCGATTTGGAAGTGGAGCCTGGGGGAGGGTGGAACTTCAGTGGGGTAGGATGCCATAGACACCACCAGGGCCAGCCCCAGGTGTCTGGGTGCCCTAGGCAGGACAGCCTGGGGCGCCCACCCCACCGGGGATGCCAACCTCCCGGTGGGGCCTGGAGATGGCCCAGCGCCCTTGTCCTGGGCACCTCGCAGCTGCGAGGCGCCAGGGAGAGCCGGGGGAGGGGTGGCGTGGCTCTCCTGGGCCCCTCACAGCTGCGAGGGGCCCGGGAAGAGCCAGGGAAGGGGTGGGCTTGCAACGACTGCCCCTTCCCTCCCAGCAGCCGCGCGGCTCTCCCGGGCCCCTCGCAGATGCGAGGCGCCGGGGAGAGCCGGGGAAGGGGCACGCTTGGAACGCCTGCCCCTTCCTTCCCGGCGGTGGCGCGGCTCTCCCGGGCCCCTCGCAGCAGCTTTTCTGGGAAGGGGGCTTTTCACGGGGGGGTGGGGGCATTTTGGCGCCCCTGTAGGGCCGGTGTCCTAGGCGAGTGCCTAGCTCGCCTAGTGGGCGAGCCGGCCCTGGACACCACCCTCCAAAGCATCCATTTTCTCCAGGGGGAACTGATCTCTGTTGCTTGGAGATCAGTTGTAATCCCACAAGATCTACAGGAGATCTCCAGCTAATTGGGATGCCAGACCCACCCCAGTGGGGGAGGGGTCCCCCCACTTTTGGGGCACACCTCTCTGCCACCAGAATTATCCCCCCCAAAAAAGAAAAACCCAGGAAAGAACACCGGAAATCAACGTGATGTGCCCATGTGACCCGGAAGTAACATAGGGACATCGGGAACATCGGGGGGGAAGGACACACTATGGTTTTTTGGGCAAAATTCTATGGCAGAAGCTAATTCTACCATAGAGTTTTCCCCAAAAACCAGAGTGTTACCCTCTAACATTCCCAAAGTGCCTACGTCACTTCCGGGTCATGTATGCGCATCATGTTTATTTTCAGTGATCCTCCCCACTCCCAGCATTCCTCCCCATCCCCCACCAGCTGGTCCGAGGGGCCTGACAACCCCACCAGCTACTACCTGGAGTTACTACCATGTACTACCCTACATGGCTCCTTTAGAGCTGTAATCTAGCTGAAACACAAGAAACTCTGGAAGCTTCAACACACTTTCATCCCAATGACAGACCACTGACTATTGGAAAACTCCAGCACTTGCCCTGAGGGACCATGAAGTAGGCCTCGGCACCAACCACAAGGCCAAAGTGTGGCCTGCCAAGAAAGACCCTGCAGGAGAACAGACGCTCACTCTTGCAGGCTTCCTAAGAGCCATACAGTACGTACACACCTCACAAGAATGGATTATACCTGTTCCAACTGCAGATTTTTTTACTGTTCCCCCATAGAAAAGTCTTTCTGATGTTAGAAATGGAAATGAGTCTTCTGCCCCTCATTCCGCTACATCTTCTGTACTATATCCAGACTACAGGAGAAATCCTAGGCTGGTCTGCCTAAAATCCTGCTCAGATGTATTCAGTGGGACTTACTCCCAGGAAGGAAGGCGTTCGTACAGTTGCAGCACAGGGCTTGCCGTCCTGGTGCTTTGCCAGAAACCTGGAGAAAATATATTCTGCCCTTTTAGCAGAGGCACTCTGGGACGATATTTACGTCTGTGCCATGAAAAGCTTCAAGCCGCACATTTCCACATATTAAGCCTCTATTAAAAGGACAGGACATTTTTTCTCTCCAGGTTGTGGGCGAATTTACTTTTCACAAGCCCATGCATTTGTAAGAAGTAGTATTTCTTTCTTCCAGAAAAAAAACAAAACAGCATTAATCTTCTGACTGTGCTTCCTCCAAAAGGAAAATGAGCCAATGAAAGCGACCATGAGTTATCCTTGAGGGGAAAAAAGATTGCACAAAGATGATAACTTTTCGGAGATTAGGACATACGTAGGGCTGCCAGCTCTGGGTTGGGAAATACCTGGGGATTTTGGAGGGGCAGCCTGGGAAGGGCAGGGTTTGGGGAGGGGAGGGACCTCAAGAGGTTCCAGTGCCATCCTCCAAAGCAGTCATTTCCACCAGGTGAAATTATCTCTGTCACCTGGAGATCAGCGGGAATCTCAGGAGATCTCCAGCCACCAACTGGAGGTTGGCAACCCTTCTGATTTTGTTCCTCCATGGTCTCTAGTCAAAGCAGTCTGGCTGGCTGCTACAACATTTCAACAAATACGCAAGGAAACCTTAGTGCCTATATCACAGCCAATCCTGCTACGAGAGCTGTGTCCTATGGATGCTGCAGCCACCTATTGGCTAATGCCTGTAACTTCGCTGGTGGTCACCTCCCCAGTGTCCAGAGAATGGATCAATTAAAGGGGACTCCAGTAGACATCTGGAAAGATTGCCCTGGACCTATTCAGAATGAAGCCAGGAACTGTGGTTCCCAAGGCGCCAGCTCAAATGGCTAGAAGACAAATGGGAGTGAGCGTTCCAAAGCAGCCCAACATATTCCCAAGTCCTGGTTCCAGTTCAGTCCTCTCAGAGTTCCCTTTGGTAAAAAAAAAAAGTGCACAGCAGATGAGTGCCAATGGCCCACTGTGCCATTTAAGCCCACTGAAGTCAATGGTCTTGCAAGGGTGTAACTCTGCTTAGGACTGAACCATCAAATGCTTTATAAATGGCAGAAATTACATGGGAAGGCCTTTAGCCGTACATCCACTGGCCTCTGTAGGAGAGAGCCTGATGTGCATCCAAAGGGGCCCACTACAGAACCTTCTTCCCCCAGTGACATGGCCAGTGATGGCACTGAGTTGACAAAGAGGCCTTGAAACCTCTTACCAGCCCAAGCCATTGCCGCCCTTTACAGACTTCTGCCCTGGCCTAGATAGCCTGGGCTAGCCCAATCTCATTAGATCCTGGAAGCTAAGCAGGGTTGTTCCCCGGCTAGTACTTGGATGGGAGACAACCAAGGAAGTCCAGTGGTGCTACACCCAATTCCATCAGAGCTGGGAAGCTAAGCAAGGTCAGTACTTAGGGTTGCCAGATCCCCTGGTGGAGGCAGGGATCCCCCGCTGCCAGGTCCCGCCACCCCGCCACCAATCAGCTGGCCAGTGGAGGGGAACTTACCCCCCCCAAAAAAAGAGGGAGATCCACCTGACGTGCAGTGATATGTCACTGCCTACGTGACCCGAAAGTGACATCATCACGTGGGGGTCATTGGGGTGACGCTCTGGTATTTGGGCAAAAACTCTATGGCAGAAGTCAAATGTACTATAGAGTTTTTGTCCAGATACCAGATTGTCACCGCAATGTCCCGGAAGTGATGGTGTCACTTCCAGGTCATGTGGTCAGAGATGTAGACACATCGCTGCATGTCAGATGGGCCTCCCTGCTGCTCCCGGTAAGTCCCCCCATTCCATGCCAGTTGCAAGGAGGGAACCTGGCAACCCCCTCAGACGCAGGCAATGAGGAACCACCTCTCAGCATCTCCTGCCTTAAACCCCCCCCCCCAGGGGTCGCCAAAAGCCAGCTGTGACTTGACAGCAGAACAAAAAACACAAACAGACTTCTGGGCTGTCAAGCAAGATGCTGGGATCCTCTACTTCCTCTACTTCCTCATAATTTTAGATTTTATCCGTCGTTGACTGGACCAGGTCTAGTGCACAACAGTGATTAAGAGGAAGAAGAGAAGAAGAAGAGATTGGATTTATACCCCACCCTTCAGTTGGAGTCTCAGAACGGCTTACAAACCTCCTTTCCCTTTCCCTCCCCACAACAGACACACTGTGAGGTAGGCTGGGCTGAGAGAGCTCTTTCCAGAACTGTCTTTTAGAAGACAGCTCTGACAGAACTATGGCTTGCCCGAGGTCATCCAGCAGCTGCAAGTGGAGGAGTGGGGAATCAAACCCGGTTCTCCCAGATTAGAGTCTGCACACTTAACCACTACATTAAACTGGTTAAGAGCAGATGCTCCCATTGTTCTAGAGAAAGGGTCTTCTGTGCACAGGAGATAAGTATCAACGTGTCATAACCCTGAAATGGTCCAGTTGGAGACTTTTGTGGCAGAGCAAACAAGCAAACATCATCGAGATCCGATACAGCAAGCTTAATCACTTTATTTAGGTTTATGTATTATACTCCACATTTCTTTATTCTAAGGAATCTCAAAGCAGCTTACAATCACCTTCCCCTCCCCACAACAGGCACCTTGTGAGGTAGGAGAGGCTGAGAGAGTTCAGAGAGAACTGTGACTGGCCCAAGGTCAACCAGCAGGCTTCATGTGGAGGAGTGGGGACTCAAACCCAGTGCTCCAGATTAGAGTCTGCTGCTCTTAACCAGGACGCCACATGATGAAGTCTGGTGTGGGCGCAGGGCCTTTGAGCATCTGGCTCAGTGAAAGGTACAAAACTCATGCCGTATTTCGTTTTAAATGAACCGATAAAACTGATTGACCCCTTCACTGGCAGCCAGAGAACCCGCCACTCACCTTGGCTCTTATTTCATCAGCTATTGCAGCAATTTAATTTGCAGCATTAAAAATAGATTCATTTTTATTATGTCCCCTACGGATCCTGAGTGCAGAACCTTAAAATACTTGATAATGAAGTGGAACGAGATCAGTATCAACAGCTGACTTCCCCACCCAGGAGTCTGGCAGTAAAAGGCACTCTTACGTAATTTGGAGTTGTGATTATCAATAAGTATCCTACACATCATTGCTCTCTCCACCACAACCATTACCCAGCCAGCAGATTGGCTAATCATACTGGATGGGAATACAGGGAAAAAACAAGAGAAAAGCCGGCCTTAACCAGTGATGCTGACGGTTCAGGAATCAGGAGCTCTGAATGTGAATTTACCCAGCTCATAAAGCTCCAGTTTATTCTTGGGAAAACTCCATTGCCTCCCCATACTTGTGTGTGTGTGTCTATACATACACTGCTGTTTTGTTTTGTACAGTTATGTACCCTCCCTTCAGGTACATAGAAAGTTCTAGTGGAAACTTAGTCTGTGTTTGTGGATTGCTGAAACTGGGAGCTTTCCCACATTGTCATTTTCCTCACTTGTGTGCTCCTGTTTTTTTCCTGCATGTGTTTTGCTCCCTCTAGTGGTTAGTTTGATACTACATGGTGTTATGTCCAGCATTAAAACCTGCAGTTTCAATCTGCAGGAGATAAGTCAGACATAAAGCAATGTACTATTAAACCTGCAGTTTAAATCTGCAAGGAGATAAGCCAGACATAAAGCAATGCACTGTTGAATCAACCACAAAAGGGAGAAAACACACTGAATTTACATAACAATATCCTGGTTCCTCCTAGGCAGCTTGCAGCTTCCAAGTTTACACCCCAAGAGCAGGGTGTGCAAATGTGTGTCAAACCTGGACTCTAGTTTGCCATGTTTTTTGGGGGGAGGGTATGGGGTATGCAGAGAGAGGGAAATTCCCAAGGGAGGGGTGTGAGTGGGCGAGTGTGTGTAGTGGTGATGTAACTCTTCCTAAGATACCTCCCTTCTCAGGGATAACCTTGAAGCCTAACTGTGCCTGCTTCACTGCTATAGATAAAGAAACTGTATATTCACAGGTGTGTGTGGGGGGTGCAGAGCATGCGAAAGCTAGGCAGGATGATTGGGGTGTCTGATTGAATGTAACTGAAGGGGGGCCCTCATTTGAACTTTGAATTCTCCCACCAGCACCTCAGTTCTGACACAATACTGCTCTAGCCTGGAACATCTTTATTTCTCAATAAACAAATCACTGCCAGAGACTGTTGTTGAGAGTAACTTTGTCCAGGAACCTGACAACGTGTCACATGATGCAAAATACACCTGCCCTCAAACCAGAGTTCCCAAGTGGCAATGTGAGAATACAAATGTGTTTCCTCTGGTAAGTGCACGTGTGCGAAACACCAACGTCAAGCCAATTTAGAACTGGGAAAAAATATATACATATTTCTCAAGCATTCTCTGTTGGTGCCTTTAATTAACAAACTATTCCTGAAATGAAATGCATAGAAAGGGCTGTCATACGCAGAGATTATGAAACACTGTTAAAATATCTTGCACTCTGCCGCTGACTAACAGATTGAGCCTAGCAGATACACTTAACCTTTCTATGATACATATGCTAAGCACAATGTATGATTTTAAGTACATGGACAGAAATCAATCCTGAATGTATTCAGATATACACTCTGGTTCATTGCTGGAAATGCATTCTGGGAAGCTCAAACAAAATGCCCTTCTGCTATTTTGCTGTGCTGAGGCGTGTAGCCTTGACTGGCCGGCTATAACTGCGCATGTTTCTGATGTCAGTTAACCTAGCTAGAATGGAGAACAATCAGCACTCTGTTACCGTATCAGCTAATATAGATACTTTTAGAACTCCACGGCCTAGGCTAGAGAGAAGTTTAGTGTTCTGTTCTAAAAGAAAAACCCTGCCTGGGAACACCCGTCCCCCAAGTCTTAATCCAATGGGAAATAGGTGACGCAGTTTGACAAAGTCTGAGGGAACCAATAATTCTGTTTTATTCCTCTGATGTAACGTGAAATATAAAATGCTATGTCTCCCATTGTAACGGGGGAGAGACGCTGGTTGGTATCTGAGGGGACCAAACCTTCTTTATTTGGTTTCTCCTTGTTAATCGGTTAATAATAAAGACCTCTCTTAAGTTTCTTCCTTCACAGGCCTGAGTGTGTGTGTTTCTCAGATTGGAACCAGGGAAACACAGGTTTCTTGTTCTACCTTACTACTACTCACAGTTCACCACCCTTCCCCTAACTGCTGGGCAGTGTTCTCTCTAAGCTGAGTTAGTGTGAGCTAGCTCACAGTTTTTTTAGCCTCCAGCTCACACATTTTTGTCTCGGCTCAGGAAGGAGGGCTCCACAAGCAGCCAAATCACTGGCTCACAACTTTAATGCCAGTAGCTCACAAAGTAGAATTTTTGCTCACAAGGCTCCACACCTTAGCGGGAGCATTGCTGCTGGGCAGTATTCCCTTTTTGAGGTCCACACATTGTACAACAGGATCATTAGTGGGATTTTTAAAAAGCCAACATAGCAGACAAGGCTATGCCCAATTGAGTCCATGTGCATGTCTCTAGGCCTGATCACTTTTAATGGTAGTGTGCTTTCAGGAAGCCAAATGGATCACTCTTAACAGAGAAACTCAATCCGGCTTCCGTTCCACTCTCCCCCAAAGAAGTGATGATCAGCACAGTTAATGCTGAATCTGCTCATCATGGGTTTGGTAAGCATGTATGTTGGGGTTGCCTGGTATTGCCTGGCAACACAGAACAGCTTTGTTTCTGTTTGGCCACATGACTGCGGATTGGTCTCTACCGCTGGGATGGGAACTGCTCCTGACACTAGTGTCTCGAGACCCCCTCCTCTAAGCTCACCTGCAAGTTAGGTGAGAAACCCCAAACAGAGACACCTCCGCATGCAATGGAAAGCCTGACACGGGGAGAGACCTGAGGCGGTCTTCTCAGAAGTGAGGCCCAAAGTTACTCATTGTGGCTCATTCTGAAGAAAGGATACTCAGGATTGCAGCTGCAAACATGCACTCCCGGCTCTTCACCTGTGGTTCAGGCTATTTCCATTCAGCTACGGTTCCTGTGGACATCTACTCTGCAGGGGGTGCTTTCACACACACTAAATAACGTACCTTCAATTCACTTTCAATCCACTTTGCATCTGGATTTTACTGTGTGAAATGGCAACATCCGCTCACAAAGGGTTGCTGAAGTGGATTGAAACTGCATTATTTATCATGTGTGAAAAGTGCCCAGGGCACTTGTCACATTCCTCCCAAACAAAGAAGATGCCTAACAGAAATTTGGAATCATTATTGCCTTATTTGCCTGAGCCCACCGGACCCCAGTCCCATTGACACCAGGGCTCTCTGGAACACTTTCTGTCTACCCAGCAAAGAAGCCCCTCCCTCCCTCCCTCAAAACTCTCTTCCCCTCCATGAAAACTCCCAAGTCCTGCCTCTGACCACGTTTTTTGGCCATTTGAGAGTCTGGTGCTTTAACACACTCAAGTCTTCCTTTGGCTGCAAATCTGTCTCTCAGGTCCTGCTATGTCCGCTTTTTTGGATTACTCTGCTCTAACCCAGTCTCCATCGGCCTTCCCAGTCTCCCTCGGAGCCTCCTCCTTTTCTTTCTGAGACCTCTTCCAAAGTATGTGCCTTGCCTCCCCTTTCCCCTTCCCTTCTCCCAAGTGCTGAAACCCAAATGTGCAGCTCTTGAATACCAAGTGGTGGTTAGTAGGAAGTTTTGTCTCTGCCCTAGGAGTCCCGCAGATGTGGGGCTAATTTAGAGCTGTGTGAGGGACAAGTCAAAGTCCTGCCCATTTCCTAAAAATAACCAATTGCCTTTAAACCTAGTTGAAATATTCATGGGGCAGGTAGCAGCCAATCAGGGCTTTCGGAATATGGGGAGAGCAGGTGGGAGGTGGGAATTAGAGCTCCAAAGACAGTTAAACTGCCCTTTCCCTTCAGACCTGGCTGAGCCGCCAGGGAGGCAGGTGGTGGGATTTCCTTGGCTGCGGGAGACAGGGCTGGCCGCTGGGTCTCTGTCTCCAGAGGCAGCTGGCTGGTAGAGGGTGGTGCCCAGGAAAGGCTCACACCTCATGTCCATTCTTTAGTTTTCCAAGATCACGTTCCAGTGAAAAGCATCCCGGCAGGTCTCCTCTGGGATTCCATCAGCCTGGATTCAAAACTCTCACTCAGGGCAGGTGTCTCCTCCACACTCTGGAGAGCTCCTGCTGCTATTCAGGGCAAATGACCTTGAATTCAATGGACCGGCAGAGCTTCTTCTGGGGAACACGAGGAGGAGCTCCGAGAGTCAGGCCCCTCAGCCTTCAGTCGGAAAGAGGCAGCAGGTCAAGAGAGGAGAGGCGGATGCAGAGGCAGAGGGCATCTTCTGTGCCCATTGAGGCTTTCTCGCTAAAGCTGCCCCAGATGAGCATGAAAAAGACACAGAATATCTCTTGGAAGCAAGTTCCGCAGGATGCCTGTCCCTTTGAGGACCTGGCCCGTTCTGCTCCCCCAACATCCATGACGTTCATCTTAGCGGGGAGGAAAGACTGTCCCAGCATGAGACTCTTGGGCAACTCTACGAAGCCCTCAGGTAAGCTCGCCAACCTCCCCGTGGGATAGGATAACCAAAGAGAGTTCACGGGATAAGTGAGTTGAAAACAGTCAATGGCAACCATAACATACTTATGAAGGGCGTATCACTCTCTTTATAGATTTTTTTAAAAATAAATCACTGTTAATGCTAATACCAGTACAAATACATTTCTGTACATTCATACAAGAATAAACGTGAAAAATGATTGCACAATGTTGACGAGCACAGTCCCATAATCTAAAGTTCTTACAAACAGTACATTTTCTTTGTGTCTTTCTTGTACTATTATTGGACTGTAGACAAATAGCATAAAGGTCACGAATCTGCAGACAGGCTTGCTCCAATACCTGTTTCATGAGGCTTCTTCAGATCAGAATATGTGTAGACCCAGTGAGCCCTTTCCTACTCAGCAGTCATCTCTGCATGCTGTCTCTCTGCATAATGGTCACACTCAGTGAAATCTTCTCTGATCCAGTTTTCCACCTGGCGCCTGGGGATCTTCAGGAATTACAGCTGCTGTCCATACGACACAGGTCTAGGGTTGCCTGGTCCTTAGCGGGGTGTGGAATCCCCCTACCCCGGGGTCCTGTTCTCCACTGCCACTTGGATTTTTATTTTAAATGCCAGTTTGGTTGTAGTGGTTAAGTGCGCGGACTCTTATCTGGGAGAACCGGGTTTGATTCCCCACTCCTCCACTTGTACCTGCTGATGTGACCTTGGGTCAGGAAGAAGCTCTGGCACAGCTGTTCTCTCAAGGACAGTTTGTGTTAGAGTTCTCCCAGCCCCACCTACCTCACAGATTGTCTGTTGTGGGGAGGGGAAGGGAAAGTAGTTTGTAAGCTGCTCTGAGACGCCTTTGGGCAGTGAAGGGTGGGGTATAAATCCAAACTCCTCCTCCTCTTCTTCTTCTTCTTCTTCTTCTTCTTCTTCTTCTTCTTCTTCTTCTTCTTCTTCTTCTTCTTCTTCTTCTTCTTCTTCTTCTTCTTCTTCTTCTTCTTCTTCTTCTTCTTCTTCTTCTTCTTCTTCTTCTTCTTCTTCTTCTTCTTCTTCTTCTTCTCATGTACTTACTGGAAGTTCTTACCGGAAGTGGCAAAGGGTAGAGTAGCTCTGGTAATCGCTGGAAACTCTATGGGCCAGTGATTCTTAAAGCTACCCTTTGTCACTTCCAGTAAGAACACCCAAGGAGTACATGAGGCAGCAGGTTGTTTGTTTGTTTAATTCTCCTCTAATGCTGCCTCCACCAACTTGTCTGGTGTTGACTGGGAACCTTACACAGCTCAGTTCCCCTGGAGAAAATGGCTTCATTGGAAGATGGACAGTACGGCATCACGCTCTGATAAGGTTCCTGCCCTCCCCCCATCTCTGCCCTCCCCAGGCTCCACTTCCAAATCTCCAGGGGATTTCCCAACCCAGGGCTGGCATCTACGACCCTCAGGCCAGTTGAAAATGGGACATACCCATAACATATATGCTGGGTCTGGTCTTCACTGCTGACAGGTCCAACACATCTCCAACCCTACCCAATTTACAAAATCTGCTAGGCATCCAATAATTACAGAGAATTTTTTTGTATTAATTGTCACCTAGAGTCTAAAGAAGTTGGTTTGTGTGGTTCTGCTGACGCTGATGTGATCATTTCTCCCTACCAGGCTCATCCTTCCTTCCCAGCCTCAAAAGAGACCTACGTTCTCCACCATCTTCTCTCCCACATGGTTGCATCAAGGAGCCCCGCTAGATGCCCAGCAGACTGGTCCTCCCTCAGCAGCTCCTGCAGGAGCACCAGGAGGCCTTCCTTGGCTTCATCTGAAAGGAAGATGGAGCCAGTGTGTG
Organism: Gekko gecko; assembly: GCA_029375565.1. Taxonomy (NCBI): domain Eukaryota; kingdom Metazoa; phylum Chordata; class Lepidosauria; order Squamata; family Gekkonidae; genus Gekko; species Gekko gecko. Next base: position 20,303,522 of record JAPDNY010000009.1, on the reverse strand, counting down.
TGGTGATGAATGCCCCGCCCCTTGCAGAAAGACTTGCTGGAAGCAGGCCCAGGGATTCAAGACCCCAAGCGGGACACTGTCTCCTTGGCATCCTCCTGCCTTGACTGATGGACGTCGCTCTCCCCAGTGCTGTGCCTCAGCGATCCAGAAAAGACATGGCTTTGGGCACTACGGGACCTGCAGGCATATGAATGTACCTGGCTTTGGGTGCTGCCCTGGCCTGGGCTCCCGTTCAGGATGAACCACAGAGCTTGTGCCATGACTGAGCTTCCAGGGGAGTCTGCAATTTCCTGGCAGGATGGAAGGGAAAGGATTAGAGTCTTCACTGTAGGGGAAAGGCTGGTCATCCAGCGCTCAGGGTGTGCTGACTGAGCCCCCCGACCCCCAACTCCTTCCTCAGGCCAAGAACTGACAAACACCCAGGACGGAGTGGCGTGATGGTGATTGTTGCGGGGGGGGGGAACAGTGGTGCAGCTTCTGAAATCGAATGAGAGCCTCCAGGATGCATTGCTCCTTGGAGAAAGGGGTTCAGTCCTGAGGCACTCTGTCTGCATCTCCCTGAGGTGAGGGAAACTGTGGCAATCTTTGGGAGCCTCTGGCTCCTGCTTGGCAGCCTCCGTTTGGCTGGTTCTGCTCGTTGTCCTGCAACCCCGAAGTTTCCTGCTTCATCCCTGCCTCAACAAAAGATGTACCTGAGCTGCTCAACGGCCCCTGTGGCTGCTATTAATGTGGGCTCAGTGTTGAAAAATGAGTCCATCGTGCAGGCCTGTAGCCGTGAGGGGCCCCACAAGGGCAACGCCCCCTCCCCAATTTGCCCCGCCTCTTCACCAATCACCTGGAGGGGGAGGGGTCAGGAGGAGGCCTTCCCGCCTAGTCCCCATCTGATGGTCATAATGGTGGGAGCCTCAGGCCCTCGTGCTGGCCAGCCCACGTCATCTGGGTGCTGGCCTGGCTGACTGCAGGAAGGTCGGATTGGCGGTGGCGTGGCTCCTGGGGTGGGCTTGGATCTTCGGCTCATCAGCTTGGCTCCCCTTCGGTGTCTCCGGGCCCCTGGGATCAGCGTGTTGGTTTGGATCCTCTTCGGTCAGCTGGTCCCTCTGGCTCAGTTCCTTGGTGTTCAATTGCAGGGGCTGGCCGGCAGTTGGTTCCCGCAGGCTTTTTGCTTGGCCTGTGAAGTTTTGCTCTGCTGCAGCTTCTCTTGGCTCTCGTGCGGGTTTGGCACACCAGAGCAGAGCCTTTCAGATCTGCTGTTTCCAGCGCTGGTGAAGGCTGCCTCGGGGGACGGGGACGGGACGGGACACCTTGTTCTTGGGCATTGCTCACTCTAAGCTGTCAAGTCTTGTGAGCAGAAATTCTACCTGTGGAGCTACAGGCATTAAAGTTCTGAGTGAGCGATTTGGCTGCTGCATAAATTAGTTTGCTCTGGAGCCATCCTTCCTGAGCTAAGACAAAAAGGTGTGAGCTGGAGTTTAAAAAGCTGTGAGCCAGCTCACACTAACTCACCTTAGAGGGAACACTGGAGGGCCTTGGGGAGCTGGGGAGGCCCAGCCATGGGACTGAATTCGACATCCATTCATGGCAAATGGGGTTCAATGTGGTCAAATGCAAAGTGATGCACATTGGACCCCAAAATGCTAACTATATGGAATCCGAACTGGCAGAGAGTGACCAAGGGAGAGATCTTGGAGTCGTAGTAGATAACTCATTGGAATTGTCAAGACAGTGTGCGATTGCAATGAGAAAGGCCAATGCTATGCTGGGGATTATTGGGAAGGGAATTGAAAACAAATCAGACAATATCATAATGCCCCTGTATAAATCGATGGTGTAACCTCATTTGGAATAGTGTGTGCAGTTCTGGTCACCACCCCTCAAAAAGGATATTATAGCATTGGGAAAAGTGCCGAAAAGATCAACTAGAATGATAAAAGGGTTGGAACACCTTTCCTATGAAGAAAGTTAAAGCACTTGGGGCTCTTTAGCTTGGAGAAATGATGGCTGAGGGGCGACATGACCGAAGTTTACAAGATTATGCATGGGATAGAGCAGGTAGAGAAAGAAGCACTTTCCTCCCTTTCTCACAATACTAGAACTCATGGGCACTCAGTGAAATTGCTGAGAAGTTCAGTTAGAAGAGATAAAAGGAAGTACTGCTTCACCTAAAGACTGATCAGCACATGGAATTCACTGCCACAGGAGGTGGTGGTGGCTACAAGCATGGACGTCTTCAAGAGAGAATTAGATAAACATATGGAGCAGAGATCCATCGGTGGCTATTAGCCACAAGGTATAGATAGAAACTCTGGGGCAAGTGATGCTCTGTATTCTTGGTGCTTGGTGGGGGCAAGAGTTGGAGAGGTTGGGGGGGTTAACCGTGGGAGGGCTTCTAGTGTCCTGGCCCCACAGGTGGACCTCCTGATGGTACCTGGTATTTTTGGCCACTATGTTGGACTGAATGGGCCATTGGCCTGATCCAACATTGGCATCTCTTATGTTCTCTTATGTTCCTTTGGAGTGAATCCATTTCTTTTAAGGTTAAAGTCTCACTCACCTTAATCTGCTCCTGCAGACTGCCTGTTTCGGAAAGGGCAAAGTTGGCTGCCCTTTCCCCTCCTGGGCCCTGCGCGTTCCACAGAGGCCCCCAGGAAGTCTGTGTGGTGCTTCTGGCCCTGGAAGTTGCTCGAGTGAGGCTGTTAGCAGGGTGAGCTGTGGTGTTCCTGCTGCCTGAGAGAGGGCAGGGCAGGATCTGGGTTTCCACCCATACTAAAAGCAGTCAGCCTTGTGGAAATGTGTCATTGATGGCCCAGAAGGGAATCCCTACATAGCAGCTTTTCACTAGGCTCCTGAGCGGCTTGACAATTTGCCAGGAGTATCGGCCTGCTTCACTGTAGCATCAGCAGGCAGGGTCAGGCTCCTTAAAAATGGTGGAGGGGCTCAAGGGTGGGGCACCATCATGAGCTATCAAGAGTGGCAGCTATCAAGAGTGGCAGTCGGCAGCCCCCTGTGGCTCCCCAGCACCACCAGCTGACCCAAATGTAAACCTAGGCATCTGGCAGTGGAAGGACAACCCCAAGCCTTCCCAAGTGGAACACAGAGCTGGAAGGGACCTTAACGGTCATCTAGTCCAACCCTTGCTCAACACAGGAAATTCCTCCCTGTGACCCCTGCTGTATGCCCAGAGAAAGGTGGAAATCCTCCAGGATCCCTGGTCAATCTGGCCTGGGGGGGATTCCTTCCTGACCCCAAAATGGTGATCGGCATTACTTTGGGCATTGAAGAATGGGCCATGAAAGCTGAGCTGGAGACTCCAGTTTGGCCTACAGGCGAACACCTGATTTCTGCCCTGGGTGACAGAGAGCAGCCCGGTCCCCCAAAGGCTCCTTGTTCAGAGGGACTCAGGATGGCTGAGCACAAGGGGTGCCCCCCTTCTCAGCAGTCCCACTGGCTCCACCTCCCTTCCCTTCCCACAATCCCACAGGAGCTTGGAGCGATTCCTCACCTGCAGTCTGATGCTGGGGGTCTCCCACGGCCTAAGAGGTTATCAGGCAAAGAGGCAGGAGGGTCCTGGATTCCGGACACAGTCCAGTAGCTGGTGACCCTTCCCTTGGTTTTAATTAATTAACTAATTCAATTTCTATTCTGTCTTCCCCGCGAACGGGCTCAGGGCGGGTGACCAGGTCACACAAAATCGTGACAACTATTTCCGTATTCCATCCCAGTATTCCTAGACCTCCGGAAATCCCACCACACCTACAAGAAGGTGCTCTATTTTTCAATCTCTTAACATTTAGTAGAAACTGAGAGGCGAACTGTATGTGACATTTTTAACATGTTACGCGTGTTCTTACATGTTCCCCTTAGCCATATGTAATTTTCAAATCAAACTCAACGGGGGCGCCTGAAAAATAAAAATTCTTGGGAGCCTTTACAGATCAGGCCCTGCCAGTTTCACCATTCAAAGAAAACAGGGGAAGCATTTGTTACGATGTCAGTACAGGAATGATGCCAGTTCCACAGAATAATGGGTTTACTGTCATTGTGAAGCTGCCCTCTTTCACTGAGGGTGGAAAGAAGCTGTTGGCCTGAAGGCCAGACTGGAGTCTCTACCCCACTCGGTTGTCGTGTCCAATTCGTATGTGCCCAGGGGAATGCTGATCACCATTTTGGGGCCAGGCAGGAATTTCTCCCTAGGCCAGCCCAGCCAGGGACCCTGGAGGGTTCTTCCCTTGCTCTGGACATACAGCAAGGGTCACAGAGGAGGATTGCCAGGTCCCCTCATCACTTTGGTGGGGGGATTTGGGGGGGCATTCTGGAGGTGGGCGGGAATACCCCAGGGCCCACCCCAAAGCCCTGCTCCCAAGAGTGAACACCTGCCTGGCCACCCCTCTCCCTCCCCTCTGGTCCAATTTAAAAGGCTTCAACGGGGACCATGTGGCCTGCAGACCAGCTGGAGGGCCCTTTAAATCTAGCAGGGGGAGGGAGGGGGCAGTCGCGGGTCACACACTCGGCTCACAAAAAGACTTTTAAAAGGGTCTTCTTGTGAGCTGAGTGAGTGGCTTGCAACCGCCCCTCCCCCCCTCCTGCTAGATCTAAAGGGCCCTCCAGCTGGACAGCAGGCCACATGGTCCAGGCCGATCAGCTGAAACCGTTTCAATAGGGCAAGAGTGGAGGCAGAGGGGTGGCTGGGCAGGTGGTTGTTCTTGGGGGCAAGGCTTGGGGTGGGTGTTCCCCCACCAACCAGCTAGACCTGGGGGCTGGCAACCCTACCACAGAGGGGAATTTCCTGTGTTGAACAAGGGTTGGACTTAGGGTTGCCAAGTCCATCTCTGTCCCCAGCGGGGGATTTCGGGGGCATTCCGGGAGGGGGCGGGGCATCCGCAACAGGATGATATCATGTTAGGGTTTTCCCTTCTCCGCCCCCAAGAATTATCGCAGGAGGCCACCCCCCTCCCTAATGTCCTAAAAAATTTAAAGGGCCCACCAACCAGGTGGAGGGCCCTTTAAATCTTGCAGGATGGGAGGAGGTGGCTGCGGCTGCTGTGCACCTGAACTCCAAGTGGCACGGCTCATGGGGCCCGGTCGCCGCTGGCCAGAATCACTTAAAGGTACCCCTTTATGTGCTTCCAGTTGGTGGCTCCATGAACTCGATCACTGAGCAGCATTACCACTTGGCGTTCAGGTGTGCAGGGCCTGGTTCCCGCCGGCTGCAAGCACTTAAAGGGGTTCCTTTAAGTGCTTCCAGCTGGCAGCCCCACATGCCCGATCTCCGAGCGGCATTACTGGTCAGAGATCAGATGTGTGGGGCCCGGTCCAAACCAGCTGGAAGCACTTAAAGGAATCCCTTTAAGTGCTTCCAGCCAGCAGCCCCACACGCCCAATCTCCAAGCGGCATTACCACTTGGAGATCAGGTGTGTGGGGCCTGGTCCCCACCAGCTGCAAGCACTTAAAGGTGTCCCTTTAAGTTCTTCCAGCTGGGAGCCAAACATGCCTGATCTCTGAGTGGTATTACCTCTTCGAGATCAAGTGCACGGGGTTGGGTCCCTGCTGGCTGCAAGCACTTAAAGGAGTCCCTTTAAGCGCTTTTATCCAGCAGCCTCACGCACCCGATCTCCAAGTGGCATTACTGCTTGGAGATTGGACATGTGGGGCCTGGTCCCTGCTGGCTGCAAGCACTTAAAGGGGTCCATTTAAGTATTTCCAGCCAGGAGGCAAACGGGCCTGATCTCTGAGTGGTATTACCTCTTGGAGATCAAATGCATGGGTCTGGGTCCCTGCTGGCTGTAAACACTTAAAGGGCTTTCAACCAGCAGCCTCACGCACTCAATCTCCTAGTGGCATTATTGCTGGGAGATCGGACACGCGGGGCATGGTCCCCAACTACTGCAAGCACTTAAAGGGGTCCCTTTCAGTGTTTTCAGCTGGTGAGCCCTGCTTGCCCAATCTCCAAGTGCGATTACTGCTTGGAGATTGGACATGTGGGGCCCGGTCTCTGCCGGTTGCAAGCACTTAAAAGGGTCCCTTTAAGTGCTTCCAGCCAGTGACCCCAAGCAGCAATGTTGTTTGGAACTGAGGCGTGCCGCCTGCAGGCACCCCTCTCCCTCCGCTCTGTCAAGAGAGAAAGGAGAGCGGTGACTGCAGGTGTTCAGGCTTGAGGGCAGGTTGAACCCCCCAAAAGCGGCTAAACTCCCCGAGACCAGGGGGGGTCTGACAACCCTAGTTGGATGAGAGGACCCTTGAGGTCCCTTCCAGCTCTATGTTTGTGTTCCACTTGGGAAGGCTCAGGGTCATAATGTTTACATTTGGGTCAGCTGGTGGTGCTGGGAGCCACGGGGGGCTAAAAAATCCTGCAGGCAGAGACCCAGATGGTGCCCTCTCTGCTGGTCTTGATAGCTCTTGGTGTTCCACCCTCCATTTTGCAAGGAGCCTCACCCTGCCTCCTGGCGAATTGTCAAGCAGCTCAAGAACTGGATGAAAAGCCGCTATAGGGGGATTCCCTCCTGGCCTGTCACTCGTGTTCCTCTTGGCTCACCAGTCACCAAAAACCGGGAAAAGGTAAAAACAGCAAAAGAACCACAATGCAGAGGAGCTGCAAAGACCCAAGTCAATCTGGTGGCTGATGGGAATGGTGGATGATCAAGGCTGCAGACCATCCAGGGTGGTCTGGGCCGACCTTCAGGGCCAGAGATGCTGTGACCATTTCCAGTTCCGCTCTATTTCAGAGCCTCTTTGGGAATGGGGACTGGCTCATTTCCAGGGAGACTGACTGCTTTTCGGTAAGGATGAAAACACAGAGCCTATCTTGTGTTAAGTTGCTATACAAATGGTAGTATAACCTGGCCAGACTGGCACACATGTTTAATTCAGAACCAAACTATACATTACTCCCGCACTTGTTTATGCTTGTTTTTATGTGTTCCTTGCGGCCAGAGAGCAGCTGTGGGGAATGGCTTCTAAAAGCAAGCACACAAAAAGGGAGGGTCCAAATGGGTTCAGAGTGGCCCTGCAACGGGGGGTGGGGCTCTGGTTTCCCCCACAAGCTGTTTTGTTTAGCAAAAATCATACTGGGGAGGAGAGGAGTTATTTTTGCTGCGCCATGAGTCTCTGTGCATACGGAGCAGGAATACTGGTGAAATAACTACACCTCCGCAGGGTTTTCACCCAAAAATACCTTTTGGGGACAAAGGCAGGAGTTGTTCCTCCCCCCACGGCGCCATTTGGAGCCTATTTGGACTCTCTCTTTTGGAAGCCGTTACATGCGGCTGCTGTGTATATATAGGAAAAGAAAAAAAAAACTATACGCAAGAAATGTTTGTACATCAATGGTATCCTTTTATTAATCATGGGAATCAAATGCACGGATTAAATAATGCTCAGCAAAATATATTATTATGTGCTCAGTTGACGATATGGACTGTATTAGAGTTCCCTTTTCTTCTTTACTATAATATGATGACTTTATTTACCCACCATTGGGTCATTGTACAGTTATAAATTAATATATGTTTACAATAAAGAAATTTAAAACACGTCCTTCAAGTGTTTGAAATGGTATATTTATAAAGTGTTCTCTTGTTTTTGATCAGATAAAATATTTTGTGTTAAATGTGTTGTGATTTGCCTTTGCTCAGAGACTTCGAGGCCTGGAACCTCTAACTGCAAGGAAACAAAATAGTACTTCACTGCAGGAGACCAAAAGGCTTTGGGGGGCCCAATATCCGGGAAGTCTTAATCCCCCTCACCGCTTGCTACCGATAGATTGGGAAGTCTTGGTATAGAACAAAATATATCTGAGCCAAGAATAATCTCTTCTGTGAATGCTAAGACTGCAAAGACTCTGCACGTTTCCAGAATGCTTGCCTCTCACAGTAAAGAAAGCACACATCTCCCCATATACTGAGGCTGGATTTCTAGGCAGAAGGGTGAGATTTGCAGGCTGGTGGAATTTTGGAGTGTCCCGGAACGGATTCACTCTTTTCTCCCTTGTCCCCTCCACTTTCAGCAGACCTCCCCACTTTTTACTTTTTTCCCACCATAGAGAACAATGGAGGGAATGGGGGCAACCTGTTTGGAGCCCATAGAATTGGACCCCCTGGCCCAATGTTCTTGAAACTTGGTGGGTATCTTGGTGAGAGGCTCCATCAGCTACTCAGTGAGTTTGGAGCCTCTCCCTCAAACCCACTCCCCTCCAGCCCCCAGAATTTACCCTATGTTTCCACCATTGACTTCAATGCCCCTAGGATATAATGGAGCTGAAATTGACATTTGGCTGCCTGAAAGACTCCCCAGGAGGCCGGCTGGGGGCGGGGCTTGGCTCCTGAGCTCCCGGAGCTGTGCTCCAGTGCGCTCCCCCCCAAAAGATCCCTCCCCTCTGCTCTATGGTCTAGCCTCCATGCAATGCATCACCACAGAAGCTTCTTTTGAATCAAGTGTCAAGTCTTTTGGGGATCTGTTCCCCCGGAGAAAATGCTTTGAAAGGTGGGCTCTATGGTGATATGGCCCACTGAAGCCCCTCCCCTCCCCAAGCCTGCCCTCCTCAGGCTCAACCCCCCAAATCTCCAAGTATTTTTCACCCTGGAGGTGGTAACCCTCCTTGCTCTCCCACAGGGGCTCCATCCTGTTGCTACGATAGGCCTGAAAGAAAGAACATGGCAGGGGCAGGAGACCAGGTCAGGGGACCTTGGGAAGATGGCAGTCTTCCTCTCCTGGATCCACCCCCAAAGTCTCCAGGTATTTTCCAACCCAGACCTGTCAACCTTTGACCTTATCTCCTCTGCAAAGGAGCAGCAGGGAGATTGGGGGCATGTTTGCTCCAAATAAGGTAACTGTCTTGTAATGTAATGTAATTTATGATTATGTTTTCCTTTTCTTGGATCTGTACCAACGAGGCCTGACTGCTGTTTTCCATGTATGTGCTACAGTTTAATCTTTAATAAGAAAACTTCTTTCATATTTAAGAAAGCAGACTGTGACTCGGATCCTACTTACGCACTGAAAACCTCTCATACATGGTGAGGATATGCCAAAGGGTTGCCAACCTCCAGGCGGTGGCTGGAGATCTCCTGGGATTACAGCTGATCTCCAGGCAACAGAGGTCAGTTCCCCTGGAGCAAATGGCTGCCTTGGAAGGTGGAGTCTATGGCATTTTATACCCCACTGAAGTCCCTCCCCTCCCCAAATCCCGCCCTCCTCAGGCTCCGCCCACCAAATCTCCAAGTATTTCCCAACCCAGAGCTGGCAGCCATAGACATGCATGCACCGGAGGTGGGGTGGGGAAGGAAGCTAAAGTAATCGGATGCTTTGCCCTTTGTACTTGCTCAGAGGCAGCCTTACCGGGGTTCCCCAAGGCACTGTTTAAGTGAACGGCTGGTTTCCTATCTTGGGGTGGTGGCACTGAAGAGGGGCATGCTTTTACATGCAGGCAAACATGCAGTCATGCATGTGAGAACACGCAGGCCCGGGGCAGGTTTCATACAAATGCCACTGTGGGAGAGGCGAGTGGAAGGACCCAGCGTCTCGTTTAATCTAAATTATTAGGCTCGGAAGCCGAAGGCGCAATTGGATGGCTTTATAATATTTCAACAAAGGGAAGATGATGAAACAGAAGCTCACCTTTTGGGAAGGGGGGGAGGGAAAGATAAAGGGAGTGGATAAAGCAAATAATTAAACCTGATAATAAATGATTACATTTCCATTGCATTATCTGTAAGAAAGGCGAAAGGAAGGGGGGGGGAAAGACAGCACAGACGGTATTAGAAATATTACCTGTGACTAAAAGGAATTTTTTTAAAAAAAAAAATCAAATGCCTTTGCATGACTTTAATACAAGTTTCTTTTTCTTCTGAGGAAGGCAGTCCTTGGTTTGAGTTTCAGATGAGTTTTCGGTTTCCTTTCCCCCATTCCGTGCCCTTGTCTGTCTCCTTTAGTGTAAATCAAAATGATGCCACTGCTCAAACTTCAATTTTTAAGCATGTATAACATGAGAAATACAGGACTGTATACCAGCATTCCCAGCTCCAGGTTGGGAAATACCTGAAGATTCGGGGTGTGTTTGGGGTTTGGGTGGGGTTTGGAGAGGGGAGGGACCTTCCAAAGCAGCCATTTTCTCCAGGGCAACTAGGGTTCCCAAGTACTTACCGTCTGGGGGCGGGGGACGAATGCTCCCCAGCTGGACCAGTCTTCCTGGTAACGCACCATCGAGTACCATCGAGTTTTCAGCCCCATTGCCAGAGCGTCGCCTACCGTCCCTTCCTGGCGACGGCATGGTGCTCCGTGCCTCTCCTTCCCCTGGGGATGGTCCTGCGAGGACGTATCCATCCCCCGCCGGCATGCGGTAAGTTCTTGGGAAGCCTAAGGGCAACCGATCTCTGTCGCTTGGAGTTCAGCTGTAATCCCAGGAGATCTCTAGCCACTCCCTAGAGATTGGCAACCATACTGGCTACTCTAATGTTTAATATTAATATTAAAAGCAGAAACTGCAGAGTTGTGGGATTTGGATCACATGCATGGCAATGTGATCTGCTGAAAACTTAGAAATTCTCCCCTTCATTTGCTATTTGCATGGTAGAGAAGAAGAAGAAGAGATTGGATTTATACCCCGCCCTTCACTACCCAAAGGAGTCTCGGAGCAGTTTACAAACTCCTTTCCCCTCCCTATGACAGGCACCCTGTGAGGTAGGTGGGGCTGAGAGAGCTCTGACAGAAACTGCTCTTTTTCAAGAAAGGCTGTGCCAGAACTTGGGCTCGCCGAAGGTCATCCAGCAGCTGCAAGTGGAGGCATGGGGAATCAAAGCCGGTTCTCCCAGATTAGAGCCCACACTCCTAACCACTACACCAAACTAGAGGGGAAAGTCCTGTAAAATATGGGTGCCTGTCTCTTTTTCCTAGCACGAGCAATAGGAGTTTGAGAGGGATGATTTCCATAGTGGTTAACAGCATGAGGAGAAAGGGTTGTTCTCCCCCTGGCCTAGCACCATGGCCCCTCTTCTCCCTCTCTTGACCCTTACTCAGGTGGGATATTTGTAGGTGGATTTTACCACTTCAGAGGCTGGTGGGGGTTCCCATGATGGCCGGATCTTCCATCAAACAAAGAAATAAAACCCAAACTACTTGTAGGGTTGCCGGTGCACCGACACAGAATGGGGGGTAGGGTGGTCAGATCCAGGTTGGGAAACTCTTGGATATTTGGGGACGGAGCCAGTGGAGGACAGGGACCTCAGTGGGACACAATGCCACAGAGTCTACCCTCCAAGGCATCCATTTTCTCCAGGGGAACTGATCTCTGTAGTTTGGAGATGAGCTGTCATCCCCAGGTCCCACCTGAAGTTTTATAGTGTATACATTCATTGAGTCATTTTATGTTCAACGCATGTACAGCTCAGGGGCTTAAACTCCATGCATTATAACATATGAACAGGGTTACATGTGTGTGTGTGCACGGAGTGGAGAAATGTTTAGTCGCCTCTCCCAGCAGCATGATCCCGGTGCGAATTGTCCTCCCCCCCCCTTCACCAGCATCAACCAAGACTTTAATAACCACCAGAAATGACATCAAATACGGCTCTGAGAACCGGGCCGACGATGCAGGTTAGTGGAGGCTGAATTCCGATGGCCTTGCACAATTTCTTGGGAAGGAATTGCAAGTGGTGGTTTAAAGATTAAAAATAATTGGCATTGTGTAACTTGTTAATTACTGTTCCAGGTTCAGGGGTTTTAATATAGCTATTCCTGAGGCAACTGAAATTAGGTTTACAGGACTCGGAGCGGTGAACGTTGCGCTCATTAAAGACGAAAAGGCCCGGTGGAAGACGGCTGGGTGTTGTAGGTGGGTGTCCCCCCCCCCTTTTACATCTTGGCTGGGCCTATGATTTAGGCTTGTAAAACACGCTGGAGCTCTTCGGAATCCTGAATTCTTCCAAACTCATTGCAGAGATATGCATCATGAAATATACAATGGCCGTCATAACAAATTTGCCGGTTTGAAGTATCTGGGTTGCATAACACGTAACGTGATGGGATCGACACAATAACCCCTTGACACGAGCCAAACAGGAGGCGATATGAAGAACATTTGAAACAGAAAAGAAATGACTTTCGAGCAAACAAGGGTGCAGGGAGACCAAAAGAAAAAGGGGGTTGCATATCTGCCTTATGTTTTTTTCCCCAACGCAGGCACTTTAAGCTCGACAGTGCAAAGATTTACTGGCTTTTAAAAAATGTTTAAATGAATCGACTTAATTAAGGAATGAAATGGTAAAAACAAGCCTGTGCCAAATATGCGAAGCCTGGAAATGTGGCTTTTATCTAATGATTCTGTTAATTAATCATGGTATTGTGCTTCTCTGGTGCTACACCTGAGTCCTTGATGGGTTTGGTTTCATGATGCATCAATCCATGGAAACAGTTGCATCGTACCACCTTGGGCTTGGGTCCAAAGGCCCTTACTTGGAAATAAACTCCACAGATGTCACCGAGACTTATTTCCAAAGCAAAAATTATTCAGATTGGGATGTTAGTTTCATACAGATCATCAAAACCAGTTTATTTAGGGGGAAGGAACGGGCAACCTCACTGGCCCAAGTTCAGCTGGGAGCGCGGCAAACCGACTTATCTGTGTTTTCAAGAATCTGGAAAACTGTTGCTCTTTTACAATACGAATGTCCAAATTTGGACCCATTTTGCACTCCTGCTGATATGACTGAGACCACGAGACGGGTTAAATCCTTTCCTACTTAACTTAATAGAAGAGAAGAAGAAGAGACTGGATTTATACCCCACCCTTCACTACCCAAGGGAGTCTCAGAGTGGCTTACAAACTCCTTTCCCTTCCCCTCCCCACAACAGATACCCTGTGAGGTAGGTGGGGCTGAGAGAGCTCTTTCAAGGACTGCTCTTTTTCAAGAACAGCTGTGCCAGAACTATGGCTTGCCCAAGGTCATCCAGCAGCTGCGAGTGGAGGAGTGGGGAGTCAAACCCGGTTCTTCTAGATTAGAGTCTGAGCACTTAACTAACACCAAACTGAAAACCAAGCTGATGCTGTGATCACACGCACAAAATAATCCACTTTCAATGCACTTTCCAAATGGATTTGACTGTTGTGAACTGGCAAAAACCGGATGGAAAGTGGATTATTTGGAGGGGGGGGCTGTTCGCAGCCTGGAACAGTTCATGCAAGCAGGACCTAGACTTAGATAGACCCAGAAAGCTCACCTTCAGGCTTGAGACCGTGCAACAACTGGTGAAAAAGTATAAATGCTCCGCACAGAAATAACAGTTGGGATCATCATGTGTGGAAGGAAGATCAGACTCTTAATGGGGTGATGTTCTTGTCAGGCACCCATCTGCTAAGATGCTCTGCCCTTCTTCTGTTTCTCCCACCATCTGCTGCCGAGGGAATTAAAAGCAGACATTGAGGCTCTGGTATAACGGGCAGAGTGAAAGGTGTCCAGCCATGCACATGACCAAAATAAACCTGTATAGATCAAGAGGTTTACAATATTAAATAATGCCCATGTTTTGGGCCAGATCTTAATTAGTAATGTTCCAAACTGCCCATCCCTGGTTTCAAAACCGGGTACATGAAATAAAAAAGCAGACTTGGTGTAGAATAACTTATTTTGCTGTCTCAATGAGAGCCTATTTTGATCAAGAGATTTCCTCTCCCTTTTTGGTGTGAGAGCCAGTTTGGTCTAGTGGTAAGGAGTGTTGATGCTAATCTGGGAGAACCGGGTTTGATTCCACACACACAGCTGCTGGTGAGACCTTGGGTCAGTCATAAGTTCTTTCAGAGCTGTTCTCTCACGAGCGGTTCTCAGTCAGAGGTCTCTCAGCCCCACCTACCTCACAGGGTGTCTGTTGTGGGGAGGGGAAGGGAAAGGAGTTCGTAAGCTGCTCTCAGACTCCTTTGGATAGTGGAGGGTGGGGTATAAATCCAATCTCTTTTCTTCTTTTTCTTTAGGTAAAGGTAAAGGTTCCCTTGCTCGAAAGCCAGTCGAATCCGACTCTAGGGTTGCAGTGCTCATCTCCGTTTCCAAGCCGAAGAGCCAGCGCTGTCCGGAGATGTTTCCGTAGTCATGTGGCCGGCATGACTAAACACCAAGGCGCACGGAACGCTGTTACCTTCCCACCGAAGTGGTACCTATTTATCTACTTGCAATTTCTTGCTTTCGAACTGCTAGGTTGGCAGGAGCTGGAACTAGAGACGGGAGCTCACTCTGTCTTGCGGCACCCAGGTCTCGAACTGCTGAACTACTGACCCTCCACAGCCTGCAGTTCAGTGTCTTAACCACTTGAGCCACCGCAGCTCCTTTCTTCTTCTTTACTGTTTGTCTAAAAAGTCACAGAAGTCCACAGTGCAAATATAGGAATGTGGCATCCAGTTCTTACACTAGAGAAAAATGAATGCCAGGGTACTCTAGGCATTTGAATCTGCATTTTGAAATATTTGGTAATGCGCTGGACAATGGGAACGATGAAGCAGCAAAACTATCAAACGACGCAAAATAATTTAAGGACGGCTGCACAGAGCTTATGGGAGGCAGTTATAATACCAGAAGAACGGACAGGGAAATGACAGATGAAAATTCAATTTCGTGTAAAATGACAAGGCACCGGAAAACCGATACCACTCCTCAAGATCTGTCAGGTAAGGTTCTTAATGAGTAACTACTACTTAAGGGGGTGGAAATCTCGGACAGTTCCAGGAAATTGTCAGTGCAATTCATTGGTTTGATAGTCTGGCCGCGGAAGCGATAAGAGCCTTGAAAGGCATATCCTGCTCTCTCAAAAGGCACATATCACTCTATGTGCAATTAAAAATACGGAGCCCACCACTTCGCGGGAAATGAATGAACAGAATGAATGTGTGCGCATGCGTGTATAAAGTGCTATCAAGTAACAGCCCACTTATGGTGACCTTGTCAGGTTTTCCACCAAGAGACTAGCAGAGGTGGTTGGCCATTGCCTACTTTTGCGTAACAGCCCTGGTATTCCTTGGTGGTCTCCCCCTCCAAGTACTAACCAGGGCCGACCCTGCTTAGCTTCCAAGGCCTGACAAGAGCAGGCTACCCTGGGCCATTCAGGTCAGTGCCAACTGAATTATACTTGAGGTCTATATATATGTAATTGAGCCCCACAGATCCAAACTGCTAGCAAAGCATCTTTCCTCTGCTGGGAAGAGTCTGCCCCTGACACAAGAGGCTCCACCACTGGTGGGAGACGCCTGGGTAAAAAGAACTCCTTTGACCTGGCACCTAAAGGGTAATAAGGTGGACAACAAGAGACCCTCAACAGGAGATCATTTCAAGAGTGAGGTGCCACCACTGAAAAAGTCCTGTCTTTGATCACCATCTGCCTCACCTCCGCAGGCTGGGGTACAGGGGGCAGGGCTCAACTCCCAGAAAGAGGATCTCAACTCCCAGAAGAATGCAGGGTTGTCAGCTCTGGGTTGGGAAATACCTGGAGATTTGGTGGGTGGAGCCTGAGGAGGGCGTGGTTTGGGGAGGGGAGGGACTTCAGTGGGGTATAAAATGCCACAGAGCCCACCTTCCAAATCTGCCATTTCCTCCAGGTGAGCTGGCCTCTGTTGCCTGGGGATCAGCTGTAATCCTGGGAGATCTCCAGGCACTACTTGCAGGTTGGGAAAACCTAACAGTATGGAATGAGACCTTTCAGGTATGAAGAAGGAGAAGAAGAGATTGGATTTATACTCCGCCCTTCACTCGGAGTCTCAGAGTGGCTTACAAACTCCTTTCCCTTCCCCTCCCCACAACAGACACCCTGTGAGGTAGGCGGGGCTGAGAGAACTCTGGCAGAAACTGCTCTTTTTCAAGAACAGCTGTGCCAGAGCTTGTGACTGACCCAAGGTCACATCAGCAGGTGCAAGTGGAGGAGTGGGGAATCAAAACTGGTTCTCCCAGATTAAAGTCCACGCACTTAACCACTGGAGGGAAAAATGCTTTTATGCGCAAACACAGGTTACAGGAAACATTTATGACTTTTATAATTACACAGACGTTTCTGCAGATCCAAGTAGTTATTTGTGTGTGCGAGAAAGAGAATGTGGTCCCGGTCACATGTGCCAGGGAGCCCCATAGTAATTTGACGCGCCACTGCGCAATCGGACACAATTCTTTGCCGCGTGTTTCCGGTGCGCTTTAACAAGGGATCACTGACGCAATGACAGCACGCCGGTGCGATCACACGGAGATCTGTGTGTTTGTGGCCCGTTGCAAACCTGTTTGGTACTGCACTTTCCCAGGTATTTTTTAACTTCGCTTCTTCAAAGGGGCGAGATGGGTTGGCGATGGGTGCGGGAGGCTTGCCAGATGTTCCAGTGTGATCACGCCCATAAAATCCGTCTGGCATTCGTCCCTCTCATGCTGCTAATTCTGCGTGTGATCGCAGCCTGCGTGTCTTTCAAAAAGCAACGACAACAAACCCATGCTCTTATTTCAGACAGGACCTTGCTCGCCCTAAAATTATTAGCCGAATGACAAAAGAAATTCCCATCTACTTTGACATGACTTCAGCCCAACTTAATGGGGACGAGGGACGGCAAAGAGACCTCTGCTGCTTGACTGAAGTGCTCAACAAAAAGCTGCAGTGCAGTGCGTGGAATTCGCTCAGAGGACATCGAGGATTCATTCATCGCATGCTTTATGGCCGTAGGTGAATAGCCACTCATTTCCTGCATATTTGGACTACCTATTGGTGAGTGGCCAGGCAAAGCCTTTTATTTCATTTTTTACTATCCAGCCTGCGGAAAGGAATTATAGCAAGGGAAGCAATACCGTCTTTCCCCCCCTCCTTGTTTTTCAGATGTGTAGGACATACTTATCTTCGGAGGCTGTTCATCATTTGATCTTGCGGGGATTTTGTCATTCAGTGCCTCATCTCGCGGACCGCGCGTATGAATCAAGAAAGAGAGGAAATGAATGCGGTGCAAATTGACATTTTACTGTCATTTACCCATCCCCGCCCCCGACTTACCACCTCTTGGAGATATTCTACAACACAAGCTGCTGCTTAAGAATGACGGCCAAAGTTATTCGGGCCAGACGAGGTTCTCTTCCGCACACCGTCCTTTCCACAAAACCAGCCGATACGAGGGATTTTGCATTGAATCTAATAACTCATGGCCTCGCCTTCCTCTGCCTTATTTATTTAAATCAGGGGTGGCCAAACTTGTTTAACGCTAACAGCCACACAGAATAGATGTCAGATGTTTGAGAGCCACAAGACATGAACAAATATTACACACATGTTTTTAATTGAAAAACATGCAGATTTGCTCTGTATTAACATTAAATTGGACTGTATGAAGGCGCTGCATGCGGCTCCCAAGCTGTAGTTTGGCCACCCCTGATTTAGATATTTATGACCTGTTTTTTCTCTCCAATGGGGACTTAAAGCAGCTTCCACCGTTGCTCTCCACACATCCATTTTATCTGCACAACAACCCTGTGAAGTAGGTTTGTCCGAGAGTGTGGGCCTCATTATGCAACCCTCCTGTCTGCTTTATCCATTCCGTGTGATTGCTCCTGGGCCTGTGTCTGGCTTCTTGTTCTTAAAAACTGAAAAGTGAGTGGTCAGACATAACCAGCTCGTGTTTGTCTGCCAATGAATGTGGATTGCAGAGGGCTAGCCATGTCATTCTACTATAGCAAAATAAAACAGATGTTCAGTGGCACCTGAAAGACTAATATTGAACTAAATGCTGTTAGTAGCGGGGGTGGTGGTGACTTACTGGGAGCAGCAGTGAGGCCCATCTGACATACACCAACATGTCTATGTCACTGTCCACATGATCTGGAAGTGATATCATGATGTTTGGGATGTCAGGGCGATGCTCTGGTATTTGGACAAAAACTCTTAGGGTAAATTTGGCTTCTCTCATAGAATTTTTGTCCAAATACCATAGTGTCACATTGACATCCTGGATGTGACGAAGAAGAAGGAGGAGGAGGAAGAGGAGGAGGAGGAGATTGGATTTATACCCTACCCTTCACTACCTAAAGGAGTCTTGGAGCGGCTTACAAACTCCTTTCCCTTCCCCTCCCCAGAACAGACACCCTGTGAGGTAGGTGAGGCTGAGAGAGCTCTTTCAAAGACTGCTCCTGGGAGAACAGCTCTGAGAGAACTTGTGACTGGCCCAAGGACACATTAGCAGCTGCATGTAGAAGAATGGAGAATCAAACCCGGTTTTCTCAGATTAGAATCTGTGTTCCTAACCACTACACCAAACTGACATCACTTATAGGTCACATGGGCAGTGACATAGACACATTGCTGCACGTCACATGGATGTCCCTCTTTTGGGGGGGGGCAATTCCCCCGTATGAGATCAGGGCCCTGCGGGATCTATTACAGTTCTGCAGGGCCCACAAGACAGAGCTCTTCCACCAGGCCTTTGGTTGAGGCGGCAGAAATCCCTTTCCTCTCCTGGCTATCTCCCCTCCGGCAGCCTGGATCTTAACATCGGTACTGCTGAATAGACATCGGTGGCCTGGAACTTAATATCAGTATTGCTGATCAGAACTTGTTGCTCAGTATTTTATGGTTTTACTGTTTTAATTGTTATTTTAATTAATTGTTTTAATGGTATTGTATTGAGGCTGTGGTGAACCTGCCCTGAGCCCGTCTGTGGGGAAGGCGGTATATAAATCAAACAAATCAAACAAAATAAATAAATAAAAATAGTATTGTGGGAGGAGAAGCTCTCCTTGTGGGATGTCATCTGTCTTCTCCAATGTTGCTAAAAGGAAGAAAAACTCTGCCCCTGTATGGTCACATCGCCTGATTTACAATCGCCATTCCTGTTCTTGTGTATGGGCTGCAGAGTGTTCATAACAGTATCGTCTGCCATGACTGCAACTGGCCACAGGGATGGGAATGAATTAGCAACAGTCCTGTTACCTGCAAATAGTTCACTGATTACAGTTAACCACCTTGTTATTCAGCGGGACAACGTGGAGACTGTATAATGTGGCAACAGCAGTTAAAAAGGCCAAGGGACAACAAAAAGTAAATATTTTGGGGGGAATTTGACTAGCTATATGGACTTCACAGCAGAAAATTCAGAAGAAGTCAAAAGGACACCTTTCCATCCAGTGTAATGTAGTGGTTAAGAGCAGCAGACTCTAATCTGGCGAACCGGGTTTGATTCTCTATTCTTCCACAAGAAGCCTGCTGGGTGACCTTGGACCAATCACAGTTCTCTCAGAGCTCTCTCAGCCCCACCTACCTCACAGAGTGTCTGCTGTCAGGAGGGGAAGGGAAGGGCAATTGTAAGCCACTTTGGGACTCTTTAGGGTAGAGGAAAATGGGATATAAAAACCTACTCTTCTTCTTTCACTCTAGAGCTAATACCACATTTTATATAATTTTATCATGAGTGTGATCCTGAAGCTGAAAAGTTAGGTATCTGAAGTACCAGGTTGGATCCGATCAGATTCGCTGCTTGATCTCATCGGACTCTTTTCACTGTAACCCAGACACACGTGGCTTCTGTCTACACGGGTCCCATGATCCCTGGCACAGCCCTTTCAATAGTTAAGTTGCCTGCTCTGGGTTGGAAAATACTTGGAGATTTGGGGGGCAGACCCTGAGAAGGGCAGGATTTGGGGAGAGGAGGGACCTCGGCAGGGTATAATGCCATTGAATCCACCCTCCAAAGTAGCCATTTTCTCCAGGTGGATTGATCTCTGTTACCTGGAGATCAGTTGTAACAGCAGGAGATATCCTGGTGCCACCTGGAGCTGGCAACCATATCAGCCCCTCCCCTTCTTTTGCCAGTGGAAAATCTGGTTAATATCCAATTCACGGCCGCAATCAGTCACATTCTCTAAAGCAACTACAAAGTATGCCTGGTTGTATTTTTTTTTAATGGAGGTTGGTCTGAAGGTGCTTGTCCCCATTTGCAGTCAGAAGCATAATTATCTGAGGGAAACAAACCTTTAAAGACTTCGGGAAAAGTCACCGGGAGCGGAACGGCAGCTGTGGCCCCGCCGTGCTGTTTTTACTCGGCAATAATCCGGTTCCTTCGTCAAGATAAACTGCACAGCCTCCAGCCTTGTAGTTTATCCACTCGCAGGGCTGGATTACGGCCTCGTAAAAGAGCGCAGTGGTACAATTATCACTTTAGTATTAGAGAGGTACTCGGAAATGCTCGCCTCCTATGCGTTGGGTTGGACATTTTATTATTGTCGTAAAGTCTGCTCAGCTTTCAGGTATTTGCTGCGATGTTAAATTAATGATTCATACTGTGGGCCGTATCTCTGACAAAGTGAAATGGCTTCCTTTTTCTCACACAGCAGATGTCAAAAGTGTCTAAGGTTGTTTGCAGTGATTTGGGTCTCTGTTTTGGTTGGATTAGAGAGAGCCGGTGGATTCCAGCATGTAATGGGTTATCTATGGTATCTTCGGGTTGTTTGAAAGATTAAATTTGTCTTCTTTATCTTCAGTAAAGCGACTTTTTAAAAACATGCCCTGCCTTTTAAATGTATTGAAACGGTACTTCTTCATGGAGTTCTTCTGTTAAGTGTGCCTGCCGAGCTTTCCTTGCAGGCAAAATATATGAGAGATTCCCAGCAGACAGAATGGGCTGGATATTTCCCTTACAGATACAGACGTTTTCACACAGGACATGCATAGGAAAGTTATACTGATAAGCCTTCTGTCATTGTCTAAGGACGAGATGATATATGAAGATACATCACTTGATTTCCTTTATACTTTTAAAGATCTGTTCACTGGCAGCTGAACACGTGAGATGGTTTTCACCAAAGGAAATGAATTCGAGGTGATATTAAGTGTACAGGCCTACACAGATATGTCACCACACTGGAAGCAGGCACAGTGAGTGGTTAGTATGTTGGACTAAGATTTGGGAGACCCAGATCTATGAGGCTTGCCGGGTGACCTTGGACCAGTCACTTTCTCTCTCGGCCTCACAGGTTTGTTGTGAGGATAAAATAGAATATGATGTTGTAAACGGCTTTGGGGAGAAAAAATGTAAATATCTAAATAGATACATAAAAATATATGAACATAAGAGAAGCCATGTTGGATCAGGCCAATGGCCCATCCCATCCAAAACTCTGTGTCACACAGTGGCCAAAACCCAGGTGCTCTCAGAAGCCCCACCAGTGGGGCCAGAACTCCAGAAGCCCTCCCACTGTTGCCCCCCCCAAGCACCAACAATACAGAGCATCACTGCCCCACTCACAGATTCAAGTAATGGCTTGATGTTTCACTCATCAGATGATGAAGATGTATGTATGTCTCAGTTCTATAGTCCTGGGTAGTGGTTAGCATGATAGACAAAGATTGGGGAGATTGAGGGTTGGATCTAGGGGAAAAGCCCACCCTTTTCTGTTGGCGGCTCATGTCAGTGAAGGCAGGAAAGGGAGGCAATTTTATCTGATCCCTCATGGGACTGTGTGCAGCCCCCCCATACTCACAGGAAAAGGTACCTGTCTTCAAGCAGAAAAAAACAAACAAACAACGATCGAAGTTCCTCCTATAAGCTCTCGTGATGAGATTTCAACAAAGAAAGCACCCTTCCATCTAATATATTGTGTGTAAGGTAAAAATAAAGCTGTTTTATTGTCCCAGAAATTTACAGTATACTGTTAGGACTGAATGACGCATTAGGTTTGACTTGTGAGCATCATGGGGACTTACAGATAGAGGCCAGCTGTGAGTAACCTGCGGGAACTCAATTGTCAAGTGTGCAGGGCTCTATTTTGGGTTGGGATCATGGTTCATGGGGAGAAGTGACTCCTGTCTTCCCGGAGAACCATTTTTCTGACCCAAAAGGGCTCTACTTAGCCCACTGGCAGTGGCACATAAAGCTCATTAGAGCAGCTACCAAGAGCATTACCCCCCCCCGCATTTTGCATTGGAAAAATGGTACAGGAAAGAAGGAAGGCAGGACTGAATTTGGCATTTTTTAACAGAGTTGTTCACTCTGTCTCAAATACTTGCTGTAGTTGCAGTTGCTTTGCTTTGCTTTCTTTCATAGTATTTGGGCAAAACTCCAAAGAAATTTATCATGAAGATACTGCAAAAGCAAGTGTTTTCAAAAGTTCCCACATTCCTTCCATCATTACGAGACTTTTGTTCTTTTTTACATGATCTGTTTAAGGAGACGACAAGGTTGCTGCACTCATCGGGAGAACATCTTTGCTCCGAAAGCACTTCACAGAATGTCCTTGGACGTGACCACCTTTATTAAATTCAATATCCACTCATCCTAAGATTTCTTTAAAAGGCATCTGATGCTGAGTCTCGATTTTTGATTGAAAAAGAAATGACAAAACAAAAAAAATCCTAAAGGGCTGCTCTGCACGTTGCATTTGGTTTTTATTTGGCTGATAGCGTATTCTGTTTGCTGAGCTTTTAGTTCCTTCCTCTTAATGGCATTTGGGCCAGGACGAGACAAAAGGTGCGGAAATGTTTATGCAGTCAGAGGGAAACAGATTACACTGATCCAGGAAGCATTGCTCCATGCTCAGTTGACCATATGTGTGTTGGAATGAGGGACTGAACATGTCTGGACATTGGGGGGGGGAGCTACATCAAGTATGTACAGGTGTTATCTCCTTGAATGGGATGCCTCTCTTTGACTTAATCTGGGAGCTGCCCTCTGATTCCCTCCTCTCTCTAGCTTTGTCCTCTCCCTCTCTGCTCATGGCCTTCCATGGAGACACATGTCTCTGCAGGTCTCTCCTGTAGAGACAACGCCCTCATACTCCCAAGGGAATTTCACATTACCAAGTTTCAGCCATTTTGAACCCATTATTGATCCGTCTTGAAGTAAACCGGTACAGGGCTGCCATTTCACATATGGCTTTCCCCTACCGGAAAAGAGCTAGATCAGAAGCGGTTTGGCAATTCAGACTGCACCACTTTGTTTTCCCGCCGTTTCCCACCTGTGCCGTCTTTTTTTAAAATGTTCGCTTTAGAGCGCTATAGCGCTATAACACAACCTCAAAACAGTGATGGGATTCTGATGATATCGCTATGGTGCTGTTTTGATGTTGTGTTATAGCGCTATAGCACTCTAAAGCGAACATTTAAATTAAAAAGCTGGGAATGCCCGCACGGGTGAAAAATGGCAGGAAAAAGTGTTTTGGATCCAGGAGAAGAAACTGAAGACTACTGTTTCTTGAACAGGACAGAAGTGTTTGTGTGCGAAAGTACAATTATATTCTGATAGGGAACTGATTCTAAAACGGTTCTGTCTGAAATGTCAGATCAGAAACCGTTTGGGAACTGTTCCTGAACCAGAATATATTGTCTGTCTGAAATTCCCCGCACACTTATGATGCCGGACAAGGTGGCCATTTGTGATAGGGAAAGGACTCTTCAGATTGGGCTTATTTCTCTCCTTTTATCTGCAACCTGAATATGAACTGGATCTCCTTGAATAAATGTAAGGCCCCGGTCACATGGGAGGATTTGCCCCACGAAACGGACGGGTTGAGGACGCATCAAATGGGCAAAATCATACAGCAACATCTGGGAAGCATAGCACACCTGTCACCAACCCGTACCATCGGCCTGAAGAATCGGATTTTAAAAGTACCAGCAAAAGGGTAGTAGAAACCAGAAAACGCAGGTCGCAGGTGAGTGTCGGATCGCGGAAGTAGAGTTAATCCGGCGCATCCAGCACACGCATGTGTCCCATCGAACCAGATGTGTTTTTTCCAAGCCTGCACAGTATGCAAAGAAATATAAGAGTGCGCATGCGCAAGACCCTTTGATGCACTTCAACATCGCCATGTGATCACTGGCTATCGGCATCTGCGGGACCCGTCTGATCGCGCTACCGCGCATCTTTTTGCTCCGGCTCTAAATTGCCTCCCTTCCCGCTTGTGTGACCAGGACCTAAGTTTACCTTTTTTGCATTATACTTCTTGGGAGATTTATTTACTGCCCTCAGTATCACGCTTCTATGATTGGGCAAAACTTTGCTATATTAACCAAATAGCCCAATAAAGCTCCCTCATCATATACAGGGCCAGCCCCAGGTGTCTGGGCGCCCGAGGCAGGACAGCCTGGGGTGCTCACCCCACCGGGGATGCCAACCTCCCGGTGAGGCCTGGAGATGGCCCAGCGCCAGGAGAGCTGGGGAAGGGGCGGGCTTAGAACGCCCACCCCTTTCCTCCCAGCAGCGGCGTGGCTCTTCCGGGTGCCTCACAGCTGTGAGGCGCGCGGGAAAGCCGGGGAAGGGGCAGTCTTAGAATGCCTGCCCCTTCCCTCCCAGCGGCGGTGCCGGCTTTTTTGGGCACCTCGCAGCCGCAAGGCACCCAGGAAAACCGGGGCTGCCGGCGCTGGGCGGCCTGGGGGGCTTTTCACGGGGGGGTGGGGGGCATTTTGGTGCCCCTGCAGGGCCGGTGCCCTAGGCGAGTGCCTAGCTTGCCTAGTGGGCAAGCCAGCCCTGATCATATAGCCATTCATATCGCTGTGTAGAGGCATGATGTAATCTAGTTTACCATGTGATCCTCAATTCCTTGGGATCATCTATTTGATGATTCCTTGGAAGAAGTTGAACCAGAACAATATGGCACTAATAGGGCAACAGGAAAGAAAAGAGAGATGCTGATCAACATTTAGGGATGCCAGCCTCTAGGTGGGACCTGGGGATCCCCCGGAATTACAGCTCATCCAGACTACAGTGATCAGTTCCCCCAGAGAAAATGGATGCTTGGGGGGCGGGGGGATGGATCTGTGTAATTGTACTCCACTGAGGTCCCTGTCATCCAGGACACATCCCCAAATCTCCAGGAGTTTCCCAACCCTACCCCCCAGCTCCTGGCAACCCAATCAGCAAAGGAAACAAGATTAATATTCACCCCCTCTCACACAAAACCCATAATGTTGTTTCCCCCCACAGCAACTATTTTGCTCCCATGCAAGACCAGCTGAAACAGATGCGTATCCAGTGCAGCCCGAATAATTTCCAAGATTTATTTTCTGAGCTCAGCCTTCCATGTTACATTTAAATTATGTGAATGTCTTCCTGTACGTCCCTCTCCAGTCTTAAAATACACGTGAGTGTAACTGAATTATGTCAACATGCACAATTTCTTAGAAAAGACTCTTTGACAGCAGGATCTCCAATTATTTATTTCGGAATTAGCCTCATGCAGCATCACAGTCACATTACATTTGCATATATTTTCAACCAAGGAAGTGACAGGATACATGTATATTTAAAACTTACTGGCATCTTCAGAAGATGGACGTTTCACAAGTGATGCTCCTATACTTACTGTATACCAGGCAGCAAGAGATCCTGGAGCTCAATTTGAGGTCAAAGATGATGTTACTCATACCATTGGGAAGGCGGCATTGTGTTACTCTGTACCCTTGCTATAGACTCTGGTCATGGCGTGCCATAGGGCACTTTCACACATGCTAAATAATGCCATTTCAATCCACTTCAGTGACCGTTTGCAGGTGGATTTTGCCATTTCACACAAAAGATCCAGTTGCAAAGTGCACTGAAAGTGCATTCTCTAGGCTGAGTTCAGACTGGCAGTTTGCCCCGCTATAGCCATGTGTGAGCAATGTTTCACAAGCGGATTAACAAGGCCGTTCACACAGGCACATCTGTCTGGCGTTCCCCACCCATAGTCGTGTACCGCTTTGCTCCCATGTTTAAAAGATACCTGGTGAAAGTGGTAGCAAATCCCAGAACGTACCTTTATCCCACTTCATTCCACTTCCGGGAAGTGTGAACGCTAACCCAAAAAGCCGGGAACAACCAGCAGTAATAACGTCTGCCAGGTGTTTCCGTGCATAAGGTGCACTTGACTGCCCTGGAGAAGCAGCAGCGATATGATTGGATGTGCTCTGCTCTACCGCCCAATGCAGTGCCGGCACAACAGGATCCTCCCCAAATTGCCCTGATGCGCTTATGCACATGAGTGCATATGCACACATAGCTGAATTACCAGGAAAAAGCCATTTACAGCCACACCTCCGGGCCAGCAGTCTGAACGCTCCCCTCATACCTCCTCCCGGTATGCTCCCGCATCAGTCTGCGCAGTGTGACCGGGAAAACCCAGAACCGTTTGTTTCGGGTCTTTTTTGCAATGACTCCCTCCCGCTTCAGACTGCCAGTCTGAACTCATCCCTAGTATGTGTGAAAGATCTCATGCGTGCTTTCACACATGCTGGAATACTGCACTTTCAATTCAGTTTCAATGCACTTTGCAAGTGGATTTTGCCATTTCACACACAGTAAAAACCAGTTGCAAAGCGCACTGAAAGTGGACTGAATGTACATTTTTCAGGGTGTGTGAAAGTGCCCCATATACTGTGTTAGGCACAGGACAATCCCCCCCCCCCTTTTCCTCTTTAATTTCTATGCCTTTAAAACCTGTGGTCTGTTAGCTGTTGACTGATACCTAATACGTCACATTGATTTAGTTTATATATGCTGCTGCCTTTTAAAATGCCAGGTACAAGGATCAACTCTCCCTAGAAGCAAAAATGACTAAACTGAGAGTATCCTACTTTGGTCACATTATGAGAAGACAAGGCTTCCTATCCCTCTAAAGCCAAAAAGCATAATCAATGTGGAGAGTACCACCAGTTTGGCAGTATCAGATTCCACTACAGCAAGGGACTGAGTGAGACCTGCGGACTACATATTTGAAGCTGGAATGAAGCAGGTCGGCTTCTGAGAGCTCATTGTAATGACACTAAAGCGTTCCTACCCTCCTTTGATATTTCACTCCTTCAGGAGACTTGGCTAATGGATGAACTCCCCCCCCTTGCTTATTTCTGGAGAGCTTCCATAGATCCGGGGGGGAGGGGGGTCAGGCCACAAGCGGGGTGTGTGTGTGTGCGTTCTGGCTTGTTTAATATCATCCAGTCTGAATAATGATCTCTGTGATCTTGTGGTGGCAGGCAATTTGATTAATGCTTGCTTGCTAAAGCTGGATGGTTTGACTGCTATTTTCTCTTCTGTTTATATTCCCCTATCCACATTTGCTACTAGGGCTCATAGATGGGGCCATTTGGAGAAAATAGTTGACAACTTATGTGATCTGTTTCCAGGAATTGCTTTAATATTAGTGGGTGATTTTAATGCAAGGATAGGTAGTGGTGAGCATACTCTTCTTTCCAAGCTAGCAGGTCCTGATAGTGGGGAATTTCTTAGTCCTTCCTGGAAGAGTAGAAGATCTAACAGAAGGCAGTGGGAAAGGAGGACGACCCAACATGAGATGAATTAACAAAGGTCCTTTCTGCACTTGGATCTCATCTTCGGGTTTTTTGTTGTTGTTCAGTCACACTGTCGAGTCCAACTCTTCTTGACCCCATGGACCACATCACGCCAGGCCCTCCTGTCTTCCATCGTGCTTTGGAGTTTGCTTAATTTCATGATCATTGCATTGATAACACTAACCATCTCATCCTTTGCCGTCCCCTTCTTCTTTGAACTTCAATCTTTCCCAGCATCAGAGTCTTCTCCAGTGAGGGCTCCCTTCTCATTTGGTGGCCAGAGTATTTGAGCTTCAACTTCAGTATCTGGCCTCCCAGGGAACAGTCCGGGTTGATTTCTTTTAGGATTGACTGATTTGATCTCCTTGCAGTCCAAGGGACTCTCAAGAGTCTTCTCCAGCACCATAATTCAAAAGAATCTATTCTTCAGTGCTCGGCCTTCCTTATGGTCCAACTCTCACAGCCATACAGTACTACTGGGAATACCATTGCTTTGACCATACGGACTTTTGTTGGCAGGGTGATGTCTCTACTTTTTTAAAAAATTCAGAGTTCAATCAGAGTTTATCCGGTTTTATCAAAGTTCGACTCACCACACAATACCTTGCATTTTATCCCTGGTTATAATAGCATCTGTTTTTCCCAGGACAAGGGTGGGGCAAAACTGGGGTGACCTCAATGTAATGTGGAAACAAAAAAATGTCCTGAGGTAATTACAGGGGTGAACTCAAGTGTAGTGTAGACTGTAAAAATACCCTGAGATAATTACAGGGATGAACTCATGTGTTGTGTAGAATGGAAGTTTGGGGACAAGGTTGAACCAGGATTTAAGGTCTAGTGCAGAAAAGACTGAGGAGTCAAGGAAGTCACAGCCCTCAGTTTGCAAGACGTGAGCAAAGCTGTGAATGATATGACATTTTGGAGGTAAAGTTGCCTGCTCTGGGTTGGGAAATACCTGGAGATTTGGGGTGGGGGTGGAGCTGGGGAGGGGGGGTTGGGGAGGGGAAGGACTTCAGTGGGGCATAATGCCATAGCATAAAGGATGTATGGGGAAACTTGGTTAATGTAGCAAGGTTTTGTTCAGTCATAGGAGCATGATACTGGGTGCACTAAATGAATCTCCCAAGAAGTATATTGCAAAAAAGTAAGTTTACATTTATCCAAGTAGATCCAGAGAAGCCTAATCTAGAGAGAACTTTCCCTATAACAAATGGCCTCCTTGTCCGGCATCATGTGTGGGAGGGTACGAGGGCACTGTCACTACAGGAGAGACCTGCAGAGACATGGGTCTCCATGGAAGGCCATGTGAAGAGAGAGAACCATGGCAGAGATCTGAGGCATCAGAGGGCAGCTCCCAGGTTAAGTCAAAGAGAGCATCCCATGTGGCACCCCCTTATGTCCAAGCATGCTGAGTCACTCACTCCAACAGTGTGAACCTTAAGTAATGTCCTTACATGTACCTTGGAAGTGCCTTTCTTCTTACATTTCAGTTGCTGATCCTTAGCCAACTAAGGATGTGAAAGCCCCAGATAACCACATTACTTGTTTTGAAGGGGAAGGGTAAAAGGAAATATTCCTGGAAGCACAGGTGCCACACCATTGCCTCCCTCCCTCCCTCCCTCCTTCCATCAGCTATGAGGAGGTTTCTGGGTCCAGAATATTTAGGGAGACCTCAGCTCCTCCTTCCCTTTTTGTTGTCCATGGTCCTCTAAGGATTCGTGATTTTTTTAAAAAAAACATAAATGCTGCTGTGCTGGTACCACTCCATCCTTTTCGGTGAATACCCAGAAGTGATATTATGTCACCAATGTGATGACAAGGTGATATACTTTAGGATTTTGCCAATCGAAGCATTGCTTCAATATTAAGTTGGCAATATGACATAACTTTGGTATTTGCTGGAGGTAACAACATGGTGCTATTTCCCCTTTTTCTCATGTTTCCCCCTTGCTGGTTACCAGTAGGGATGGGCACAAACTGGGAAAATGTGGTTTGGTTCAGTTCATGGTGTGCCCGGTTTGTGACCCATAAACTATCATGAACTTTTAGGAGCTAAACAAACCACTTCAGTTTGTGAAGTTCATGACCTGGTAGAACCCCTCCCCCCATAGAGTTCTAGAGACACCAAACTCACAGGGGATCTTTGGCTGACTCTCCTCTACCTGCCATCCAAGTTTGGTGAGGATTGGATTCACAGGGTCTGAGATATGGCTCGCCAAAGAAGGCATCCTGAGGAAAGTGCTTTCTGGGGAAATGATGGGCATTTTGACAGGCACAGGCGGTTCAGGAGTGTATAGCATGAATCCCATACAAGCTGGAGACATCAAAGTTGCAAGGGACCTCTCCCAGATGCTCCCCTACATACCTGCCAAGTCCTGCCCCCTGTTGCTTTGAAGTTTGGTAAACATTCATTTTGAGTTTGAGACAGTTTGTCTGGAAATGTATCTGTTCACGAACCAGCACGAACCACCATGAACAGCTCAAAAGTTTGTGGAAAGTTTGTGCTGGATGACCTGCCGTGAACTTCTCTCCATGAACCACAAACTGGCCAAAATTGATCACAAACTTTAGTTCATGTAATGGTTAGTGCCCATCCATAGTTGCCAGGTCCCCCCTGGCCATCAGTGAGGGATGGGGGGTAGGGTTACCAGCTCCAGGTTGGGAAACTCCTGAAGATTTGGGGATGGTTCCTGGGGAGAATAGGGGTACAATGCCATAGAATCTACCCCCCAAAGCATCTATTTTATCCAGGGGAACTGATCTCTGTAGTCTGGAGATGAGCTGTAATTTCCATGGACTCCCAGGTCCCACTTGGAGGCCGGCATTCCTAGCTGGCAATCTGAAGAATATTCTTTCTGGCCTTTAGAAGGACACATATGGCCAGAGACCTAGCTGACAATTTTCAGGCTGCCAGTTGCCTTCTTTTGGTCTTCACCAATTCAAGGATTACTGTCATGCTACAAATGAGATAAGTTCCTAGAACATTCGTTCTATGAATGAATCCCCATTACACGAACCATGAGTATTCAAATGAACTCTCTTTTATTGCATATATAGTTCTGTGCAGTTCAGTACAAACTACAATCTAATTTATCCGAGTGGACTCATAATAGTGATAATAATGCTTTTTATGTCATCTAAGACATCAGATAGTTAGTAGTATACCAATCTTACATAACGTTAACAGAACCAGTCCCCCACCCCGTCCTGAGGATGGAACCTGATTTTAATATAGTGAGTTGCCTCCTATCAGTGGGCATTATTTTAACCAGTGTGAAAGCGTTGAAAAAGTTGGATTCTAGATGTACTGATCCCACGTGCATTAAAGCTACAGATGTTGCTCTGTTGCGGATGAAAAAACCAATCCATTTGGAAAAATAGGCACAATCTAACACATTATCCAAAATAATAACAATAAATTGCAAGCTTAATATGGCATGCGAGTAACAGATGGGCACTGCTGTAAAATCTGCTGAAACTTTGAACAGTTCAGAATGATAATGGCGCATAGCCAATGAAACGTCACTGGAGTTCATCTCCAACGAAGAGGTGATTCATTAAGGCAAGGATCAAGGCGCAAGTTGTAGCTCTGGACATGACATGATCCTTGCACAATATCGGGTGCTTACCATTTCCTGCTTTGAAATACCGTTCTTTAACTGCATTGTTAAATTAAAAATGTAAATTGAAAAAAAATCACACCAACATTCTGTTCTAGGGATATGCCTTGTGCATGCAGAAATTGTTCTCTAAGTAAAGACCTGGTCACAATAGCCTGGTAGGTTACTAATTAACATGGCAGGCATGGTGCAGGCTGATGGTTGATAGTTGGTTGGTAGTTTGATTGGCAAGGACCTGAGATATGTTGGGATAAAGAGGGGGTCACCAACAATGCTCCCTCTAAGCTGTGGGGTCTTGTGAGCAAAACTTCTACCTTGTGAGTTACTGGCATTAAAGTTGTGAGCAAACGATTTGGCTGCTGCATAAATCAGTCTGCTCTGGAGCCCTCCTTCCTGAGCGAAGACAAAAATGTGTGAGCTGGAGGCTAGAGAACTGTGAACTGGCTCACACTAACTCAGCTTAGAGGGAACACTGGTCACCAAAGGGGACACTTCAGGTTGATCCAGGTGCTTGAAGAGGGGACTCCCTCAGTCCTACTTGTCGATGACTAAACCTTCATAGTGTCCAGTGTGGGGGAATGTCCTTGATGGACAGCATGTCTCAGCATGGTTTTGGTATGTGGACGAGGATCAGTGAAGAGTAAAGTAACTTAGCATGCAAATGCCCGATTCTTGTGCCAGGCACCGTATTTTGCTTGGTGTCTGTGAAGTACTAAATGGAAATACTCCTTCTGCATTGTTTCAGTTCTCCATCTGTTAGTTGCCATCGTTTTTATTTACTTCATTTACATCCCACCAGCAGTGAGTCGTGTTGGACATTGTTTGGGAAGATGTAGGTTCAAATCCCTCCTTTTGCCACAAAATTTATAACAGGACTGTGCAAATGTTCAAACACATGTGCAATGTATCATAACGACTCTGTATAAATCGATGGTGCGACCTCATTTGGAATACTGTGTGCAATTCCGGCCACCACACCTCAGAAAGGGTATTATAGCATTGAGAAAAGTGCAGAAAAGGGCAACTAGAACGATAAAAGGGTTGGAACACTTTCCCTAAGAAGAAAGGTTAAAGTGCTTGGGGCTCTTTAGCTTGGAGAAATGATGACCGAGGGGTGACATGATAGCAGTTTATAAGATTATGCATAGGGTAGAGCAGGTAGAGAAAGAAGTACTTTTCTCCCTTTCTCACAGTACAAGAACTCGAGGGCGCTCCATGAAATTGCTGAGCAGTCAGGTTAGAACGGATAAAAGGAAGTCCTTCTTCACCCAAAGAGTGATTAACACATGGGATTCACTGCCACAGGAGGGGGTGGTGGCTACAAGCAAGGATGGCTTCAAGAGGGAATTAGATAAACATGTGGAGCAGAGGTCCATCAGTGGCTATTAGCCACAAGGTACAGATAGGAACTCTCAGTCTGGGGCAAGTGATGCTCTGTATTCTTGGTGCTGGGGGAGGCAACAGTGGGAGGGCTTCTAGTGTCCTGGCCCCACTGCTGGACCTCCTGACGGCACCTGGTATTTTTGGCCACTGTGTGCCACAGAGTGTTGGACTGGATGGGCCATTGGCCTGATCCAACGCTGGCTTCTCTTCTGTCCTTATGTTAAGATGGTAGCAGAATCATGTCCATTGGCCCCAGCTCCAAGGCCTATGTGTATGGCCAAAAGTCTACAGGGAACCCTTTCATTATACAAGTACACATTTATAGGGGCTGTATGCATGATTAGTGCTCTACTTTCTGGAGCATGGATGTGCATGGAATGCCCTATAGATGCTTGGCTGAATAATCAGATGACAGGGACAGAGGGGGTGATCCTGCTTTCCACTACATGCATCTGCTATCTGTACTCGTGTCTGCATACACCAATACTGAAGTTCACTACAGTCGCCTGCGTACAATGGAGCCACTTTTGAATGCTTACACTGCCCTTGTGTATCCATGGGCTTGTTGCTATTCCGCAGCCCAGCCTACTCTGGAAGGTGGTTGTGTGGGTAAAATGAAATTACCTTGAGCTCCTTGGAGGAGCATACAAATGTATTCCCTAATCTACTGACAAAGGGCTGTGGTTCCCCTTGCTCAAAAGCCGGTTGAATCCGACTCTAGGGGGCAGTGCTCATCTCCGTTTCCAAGCCGAAGAGCCAGCGCTGTCTGAAGACTTCTCCGTGGTCATGTGGCCAGCATGACTAAACACCAAGGTGCACAGAACACTGTTACCTTCCCACCAAAGTGGTACCTGTTTATCTACTTGCAATTCCTTGCTTTCGAACTGCTAGGTTGGCAGGAGCTGGGGCTGGAGACGGGAGCTCACTCTGTCACGTGGTGCTCGGGTCTCAAACTGCCTGTCTATAGACCTTCCGGTCTGCAGCTCAGCATCTTAACCTCTGAGCCACCGCGGTATATGTTAAAATTAGTTGCTGGTTAATTTAAACAATTTAAACGATTTACAGTGCCGTTTTAAGCACAGATACCCCTTTCTAAGCCCATCCACTTTAATGGATTTTGAAGGATACAGACGCACTTAGGATGTCATTGTAAGACTCAAAGCCACGTAGGTACAGAATTACCGCTGTAGGTAAATATCAGGTACTGCACAATTGCCTTTCAACCTCCCATATACTCTTACACCCTGTAAAGACAACTTCTATTCTTCCCCTATCTCTACCGTAATCTGCGTTCCCTCAAATGTTATCATTATTTAAAAATTTAAAGTAAATAAAACCACCACTCCCTATAGCTGTCACACGGCGGTGCAGATTTTTTTTTTTCCCTTTGAAAAACTCCTACTGAGAGGAACCTGGGCTACATCTAAGTAAATTTTGAATTGCTAAAAGGTAGGGCTCAGCCTTTATCTTTGATGCTGCGAGTGTTTGATCTGGATTGTTGCTGACTGAAAACACTCACATCAAAGACGTGGAAATGACCACGTCTCATGGCACTCATCCTTGCACTGTGGTACTATAAAGCATGGGGGAGGGGGAGTCCGTCTCTTTGTCGAATATGCGCGGCTACCAGATTCCATTCCACGCAGGTAAGAGCAACGGGCTGGATCCAGGGATGCGTGCATGGATTGAAAAATGTCCTTAGCACAGTTCCACTTGCACATGCAATAGCATGAAGGGGTGCAGCAACACGTAATACTTCAATATAGTACCGTTTGGCGTAGCAGTTAGGAGCGCGGACTCTAATCTGGGAGAACCGGGTTTGGTTCCCCCACTTCTCCACATGCAGCCAGCTGGTGTGACCTTGGGTCAGTCACAAGTTCTCTCTCAGAGCTCTTCTCTCAAGGGCAGTCCTCGAGAGAGCTCTCTCAGCCCTGCCTACCTCACAGGGTGTCTGTTGTGGGGAGGGGAAAGGAAAGGAGATTGTGAGCCACTCTGAGACTCCTGCAGGTAGAGAAGGGCGGGGTATAAATCCAGCTTCCTCCTCCTCCTCAGGAAAGTCCCTTGGATATGAAAAACCTAATAAAGTGGGAGTAAACTCCCCCTGTGAAGTCGGTCACGGCAAAGTGGGGATTTAAACTGGGGTCTCACACATCTTAATTCAGGGCTGTAACTGCTACACCGCTCTGGCTCCGTTAGTTGCATAGCTGCACAGACCACAGTTCAAAGAAAGGCTTGCGAATTAACAGGGTGTGTTGTCCTTCCTCTAAAGTCTCGTACTTTGCAAAGTATAGTTCGAATACCATGAACCATCGGGCACGCGGATCCGTGTGTTCTTTGTAGTCTGCCTTAAGGCTGTTAGACATGGATCCCTTCTAGCTGTCAAGAAGGGAAGTTCAAGGGCTTCCACTTTTGCTCTTCGCTAATGTATCCTTGAAACGATTCTTCTCTAGCAAGATCACCAGTGAAGATGTCCTTGAACAATCCAACCTACCGTCTATTTCTGCGCTAGCTTGAGATTCACACAAAGCATGAGGGGCCTTCACAGGGGCGGATGAAGGCTCACGGGTGCCCTCCACACTAGCCAACCTTGGTGCCCCCCTCCTTTCCACACTGACCCCAGTCCATTTTAGTTGTTGACCTGTCTGACCAGACACACAATGCAGGTTGCAGCAATACAAAAATTTATTCCTATGATAACACAATACTGTACAAACTCAGCCAAGCTTTGGCGACATAAAGTTCTACAAAAAATGCAATACAACATCTATTTTAATATTTCACAAGTCAAAGACATCGAAGTTCCAATATTCATGACCTGAAAGGCATTTTTCTACATTTTTTCACCCTTTCCCCAACTTTGTGGTGCCCCCTTTGGCCCTGGTGCTCTAAGCACGTGCTTCGTCTGCAGAATGGTTAATCAGCCACTGGGCCTTCCTCAAAGGACATGCTTAATGTTGAGAATGAATACCCCTTCCTGAGGGACCTAGAGGTTGCCCAAAGCTCCAGCGTAATTCTGTCTGCAGATATGACCAGGGCCAGCCCGAGGGTTTTTTGCGCCCTAGGCAGGGCTACCTACTGGCACCCCCCTGCTGGCGTGCACCCAATTACGGGGTTGCCAACCTCCCACCTCTCCACCGCCGGGGCTCCCCAGGGCAAGGGAGGGCTCCCCTCCTCCTTCTCCTCCTTCCCCCTCTCGCCCTCCCCTGGGGCGTGCTGGCAAGCCAGGGAAGGGCAGGGAGTTTGGCAGGGCTTTTGCCACCCCCTAAGGGCCGGCGCGCTCTAGGCGAATGCCTAGTTTGCCTAGTGAGCGAGCCGGCCCTGGATATGACTCAACAGGCTTTGCCAACAATTAGTTGAAAGCCCAGGAAATTAACAGGAACGTCTGGTATCACAGGCTCTTGTCAGAAACATGAAGCTAGGAAGATAAACGGCCACTCCAGGTCCAAAAGATGGGTGAACATGAGGAGCAGAATGTCAGCTACGGTTTCCCACTCTTTATACCTAAGGTTGGTTCACCCAAGCCCTGACCTGGGTAGCCCAGCCTAGCCTGATCTCATCAGATGTCGGAAGCTAAGCAGGGTCAGCCCTGGGCAATATTTGGATGGGAGACCACCAAGGAATACCAGGGTCATGATGCAGAGGCAGGCAGTGGCAAACCACCTCTGAACGTTTCTCGCCTTGAAAACCCCACTGGGAGTTGCCACAGGTCAGCTGTAACTTGATGGCAAGAAACAAAGAATTCCCCCCCAATCCAGGACAAGCTTCTGCAACTAGTGGAGGAAATGTAATTCAAATTAATCCAAGCCATCCCCCAAAATGCTGAAAATCCATTGCTTTGTGAAAATGACAGTCGCCAGGCACTGTGGGCCATGGAATCACAGAATCCTAGAACCACAGAGTTGGAAGGGGCCATACCGGCCATCTCGTCCAACTCCCTGCTCAATGCAGGATCAGCCTAGAGCAGGGGTCCTCAAACTTTTTAAACAGGGGGCCAGTTCACTGTCCCTCAGACCGTTGGAGGGCCGGACTATAGTAAAAACAAAAACTATGAACAAATTCCTATGCACACTGCATATATCTTATTTTGTTATATCACTGGGAGTGGAGCTGAGGGGCAAACGAGGGAGCTGAGGGAGGGAGAGCCAGTCAAGCGCAGCCCAATTAGTGCCTACCAGCACAGCCCAATTAGTGCTCACCAGCGTAGCCCAACTAGTGACCATGGGACTCACCTCTTCAGGGGGTAATAATGCACCCAACTTCCTCCAAGCTGCCTGTGCACTGTGATGCCTCCGTCTCCCGAGCTCTCTCTCCCGCTCTCCGCGCTCCCACTTTCAACCTTCACTGCCCACAAGTCACCGTGCAGGCCCTGGCTTCCAAATGCCCCTGTATAAATCATTGGTGCGACCTCATTTGGAATACTGTGTACAGTTCTGGTCACCACATCTCAAAAAGGATATTATAGCATTGGAAAAAGTGCAGAGAAGGGCAACTAGAATGATAAAAGGGTTGGAACACCTTCCCTATGAAGAAAGGTTAAAATGCTTGGGGCTCTTTAGCTTGGAGAAACGACGGCTGAGGGGTGACATGATCGAGGTTTATAAGATTATGAATGGGATTGAGCAGGTTGAGAAAGAAGTACTTTTCTCCCTTTCTCACAATACAAGAACTCGTGGGCACTCTATGAAATTGCTGAGCAGTCGGGTTAGAACAGATAAAAGGAAATACTTCTTCACCCAAAGAGTGATTAACATATGGAATTCACTGCCACAGGAGGTCGTGGCAGCTGCAAGCATGGACAGTTTCAAGAGGAAATTAGATAAACATATGGAGCAGAAGTCCACCAGTGGCTATTAGCCACAGGGTATAGAATGAGAACTCTCAGTCTGGGGCAGGTGATGCACTCTATTCTTGGTGCTGGAGGGGGCAGCAGTGGGAGGGCTTCTGGTGCCCTGGCCCCACTGCTGGACCTCCTGATGGCACCTGGTATATTTTGGCCGCTGTGTGACAGAGTGTTGGACTAGATGGGCCATTGGCCTGATTCAACATTGGCTTCTCTTATGTTCTTATTATGTTCTTAAATGCCCTGGCTTCTTCTGAATCCTGGGAGATGGGAGTTGTAGTCCAGCTGCGCTGTTCGGTTCCTCTCACCGCCTGAAGCTAGATTGCGGCCAGACAACAATTCCCATGATCCAGCGCTTCAGCCGGCCAGCCAATCGGCAGTGGCCGCCGCCCCCTCTCCATCTTCCACCAATGAGCTTCCTTCTCATGTAAAAAAAAATGACAGACAAGCAGCGGCGGCATAAACACCCAGCGGGCCGTATAAATGTCCTCGGCGGGCTGCATGTGGCCTGCGGGCCGTAGTTTGAGGACCCCTGGCCTAGAGCATCCCTGACAAGGGTTTGTCCAGCCGCTGCTTAAAGACATGTCACTCTTAATCAACCTGAAGCTAACTTAAGGAGAATTGCTGAGCCTGAGACACGTGCTGATTGGCACACAAGGTTTGCAAAATGGCTATCTTAGGATGGTAGCTCTGCAGATCCAGCCTCAGTGTACAGCTTTGGTGACCCTGGTCCAAGATACGATGTAAATACGATTCCTGACAATATTCATTGGCACCAAAGCAAAAGGGAAATATTTTAAAAGAGCAGCGCAGTAAGAGTGTACTGAACACCACTGAAACAAGTGTTTGTGTAGACTGCCTCAGTGCTTAGTTGTAAGCATTTATAGCAAATTGTCCAATCTGTTTTTTTTTTTTATATACAGACTCACAAAGCCACACACATTTCAAGGAGTTCAGGGGTTTCCCGACCTGTAATTGCGAACTCTTCAGAAGTCTGAAAGTTCTTTCAGTTTAACTTCGGATAGAGGTTTATAAAATTATTCATGGGTTGGAGACAGTTGACAACAGGGAAATTTGTCTCCCTCCCCCAAAATACTAGGACTTGAGGGCATCCAATAAAACTGATGGCCAGTAGGTTCAGGGCGGACAAAAGGAAATACTACTTTACACAAAGAGTGATTAAATGTGGAATTCACTGCCAGAGAATGTAGCGATGGCCACAGGAATAAACAGCTTTAAAAGGGGATCAGATAGATTCATGAAGGAAGAGTCTGTCAATGGCTACTAGCCATGATGACTGAGGGGAACCTCCACATTCAGAGCCACTAAGCCACTGAATCCCAGAGCCAGGAGGCAACATCAGGGAAAGGTCTTGACCTCTATGCCCTGTTGATGGCCCTCCAGAGGAACTGGGTAGCCACTGTGTGAGACGGGACACTGGACTAGATGGACTATTGGTTTGATACAGAAGAGTTCTTGTTATGTTGTCTTTCAGTATTATTTTGCACTAGAAACACACCAGTGCACGTGTGGCTTTCTTTCATCTTTTTTTGCATTTTTGTGTGTGTGCGTGAGTGTGTATGTGAGCCCGTGCCTCGAAGTCATGGTGGCCTCTGACAACCCCTACTGGGGCAGAGGGGGCATTCAGAGAAGTGGCTTGATAGCTTGCCTCAGGCCTCCCAGCCCTGGTATTCTCTGGAGGTCTCCCAACCAAACACTTGCCAGCATCAGCCTTGCTTGGATTCTGAGATCTGGCCACATCGGGCTCACCTGGGCTATCCGTGTCAGGGCTGACTTTCTTTCATTGCTATGTGTGACCATCATCAGTTCTGGTTTGAACATCTGGAAATACTCTGAAATTCACTTTAATCATCCTACTTGCCATCAAAGATCACAGGTGGGACCTGGGGAGCCCCTGGAGTTGCAGCTCATCTCCGGACTAGAAAGAGCACTTCCCATGGAGAAAAATGGAGGCTTTGGAGGGTGGACTCTCTCTGCCCCACTGAGGTCCCTGTCCTCCTCAGGCTTCATCCCCAAATCTCCAGGAGTTTCCAGACCTGGATCTGGCAACCCTACTCTCCCATCCCCTCCCAGTGGCCAGAGAGGATCTGGCAACCCTATCTGAGGTGATATCCTACAGAGCAGGAGGACTTCCTGCAGCAGTATACCTTCTTGAAGGACAGCCAGTTGCCCTGGTCTTCACACATGGAGGCGGTCACATCAGCCTGGATGGACTCCTTTGCATATTAGGCCACACACCCCTAATGTAGCCAGTCCTCCAAGAGCTTCCAGTAGCCCCTGTAAGAAGAGCTCTGTAAGCTCTTGGAGGATTGGCTACATTAGGGGGTGTGTCACCTAATATGCAAAGGAGTTCCTGCTACAAAAAGAGCCCTGCCCAGGACTATATTTCAGTATTTAAAAGAATCAGATCTTTTCCCTTCCGAAGCAGTAATAGTGGACAGCAAAAATTTTAACTCTAGGATCAGGAGCAATTTTTGGAACCCTGGGCTTACATCACACTCCATTTACTGGGCCATTGACTTCAAAGGAATGATCCGATCTTATTGTTTTGTTTCCCTTGCAGATTTAATCAACGCACACCCTATTAATGCATTAGCTTTGCCTCTCCTGCAGACTTTCAGCAAACCCGTAACATTCCTGGCAGCCTGGGCTGCAGGGTAAGGTAACAGAGCCATCACCCTTCCCCATAGTATCGAGGGAGATTTACTAGCTGAGCTTGGCACTCCTGATAAGCACCGGTGAGCAAGGGAGCAAGTGGTCCCCACTGACCACCAAAAAGTCTGGGTCTTGGGACCTGTCTGGAAAAAGAACACGTGAGGTGGGTGTTAAGTATGACACTTAACGTGATTTCAGAAAGTGATTCAGCTTTATTCAGGAACAGCTCAAAGTCAACCAGAACAGCAAATAACAGATCTAACACATGACACTCAAACAGTGGAGCTTTGCTCCTTTTAAACATTCCCGGCTAATGGAGCCACGCCTATTTACAGAAAGTAACCAATGCGATTACTCAGATAACAACCAATAAGGTTCGTTCCCTCCAAGAGTTTGTGGTTCGTCCGGATTGGATGACGATTCCTAGACAACCAATCAGAAGTGTGGGATTTCAATCCTTGTCTAGGAATGAAGCTTAACATAGGTTTTCAATGGGTGCATTACACTTTCACAGCATACATTACAGTAGGTTCTGTAGCATGGTGGGGGAATTGGGTGATAAACTGAGTGGGAAATCTGTCTGGATTAGGATTGTTAGGCCTCTGCCCTCAGTCCCCAGGAGCTTTGGCGGGCACGGCACAGGGAGGGGAAGCATCAATCGATGTTGTGACTTCATTTCCCGTTTTCACATGGAAGTGATGTCACAACACGCTACGAATCTCCCAAAACTCTATGGTAAAACCACAGAGTCCGAGGGACTTCCTAGAGCATCATGATACCAATTGACCTCACAACCCCCATTTTCTTCCCCCTGCCCACTGAAGCAACAGTGGAAGGTGGGAGGTCGTGGCAGGAAACTTCCCCATATGCAGGGTAAGATGGCAACTCTAGGCTGGACCCAACCCAATATCTTATTTTATTTTTAGAGCGCTACTAACATGACTCCCCCCGAGCCACTGAACAAGGGCAGAATTTTACTTGCTAGCAAATGCAGTCATCCTTTTTGGTCTTTCATTTTTCAAGGCATACTCTTTTAGCATACTGCTATCTTTAAATCTGATATAAAGATGAGTGGGCCTGTTGCTCAGAGGCAGAGAAGATGCTTTGCCTGCAGAAGGCGCCATGTTTTATCTCTGCGATCTTCAGTTAAAGGGTCCCAAGTAGCAGGTGTTTCTTCCTAGGAGATACTGCTAGACACTGGTGGGCTTCAAATACAAATATCCATGGCTCTTGGAAACACATTTATTTATTTATGTAAAAGACCTGTATGCTGCCTTTCCACCCAATTAGGACCCTCAAGGAAGTGAGCCATTAGAAAGACGTTAAAATTTTTAAAAATCAATAACTTTCGGGGACTTCAGCATTCATGCTGTTGAGGCTGCCTTCGGATAGGCTTTGGATCTGGTGACTTCCACAGCAGCACTAGGGCTCTGTATCAGGTCCCATACACCAGGCAGGCCACACACTGGATTTGATCTTTGGCATGGATCCGACCGCTTCTGATAGGGTGCCACGGTCAGATCACTATGCCCTGAAGGTCTGTTGAGCATTCCACTCCCGCCCTGTCTTGGCAGTGCATGGATTTAAGCTCACCTGTGGAGACTGATGGATCCAACTGGTTTCCAGAATGCTCTGCGGGATCCAATACCTTCCAGAGACTCATTAGATGAGTGGTGGTGGAACAGCTTCAGAGTTTCCTGGAGGACACAGAGGCCTTGGACCCATTCCATTCTGGCTTTGACCCTGGTCATGGGACAGAGACAGTGCTGGTCGCCCTCATGGACGATCTTCACAGGCAGCTGATCAAGGTGGGTCAGTGCTGCTTTAATGATTAGTTCTGACAGCAGTGTTCAACACAATCAATCATGATCTGTTGACCCACCACCCCACCAATATAGGAGTCCATGGAATGGCTTACCTCATTTCTCTGTGGTCAAGGGCGGGGTTCTCGCCAACGTTATCTATATGCACCCCCTTGCCCAGGTGGTGTAGAGTTTCGAGCTGGGCTGTCATCATTATGACACCCAGCTGTATCTGTTGATGGTAGGGTTGCCAGCCTCCAGGTGGGGCCTGGAGACCTTCTGCTTTTACAACTAATCTCCAGCTGACAGAGATCAGCTCCCCTGGAGAAAATGGCTGCTTTGCTTTGAAGGGTGGACTCTATGGCATTGTACCATGCTGAGGCCCCTCCCCTTCCCCAATCCCACCTTCTCCTGGATCCACCCCCAAAGTCTTCTGGTATTTGCCAGCCCAGATCTGGCAACCCTAGAGGATGGATGGATGAACTGATACCACCCCATCAATTCTGGCTGAAGGGCTGGAGACCATAGCTGGGTGGTTGAAGCAGAGCCAGCTGAGACTGAATCCTTCAAAGATGGAGGTTCTGTGCCTGGGCAGAGGGGTCATGGGATTGGGGTGCCACCTCCCGGCTCTTCATGGTGTACCTCTAATGTTGGTGCCAACCACCAAAGCTTGGGTGTGTTCCTGAATGCCTCCGTATCTATAGAGGGCCAGATCACAAATGTTGCCAGGCTGGTCTTCTGGTGAGGAATGTTTTGATCCAGTTCAGAGCACATCCCCTGATACCAACTTCTGCCTCCAAGTGCATCAACAAAATAATACGATCTACTGTATCAATGGCTGCAGATAAGTCCAACAAGAGCGAAAAGGAAGCATGGCCTTTGTCTACACTCAGACAAAGGTCGTCAGTTAAAGATAGCAAACCCATCTCTGTTCCATAGCCTGGCCTGAAGCCAGTGTGGAAAGGGTCTAGAGCTGATGAGTTATCCGAGAAGAAATGAATTTGGTCCACTACTGCTCTCTCAATCACTGTGCCAAGAAAGGGCAGTTTAGAGACTGGGTGGAAATTGACCACATCGTTTCTCTGCAGGGATGGGTTTTTTTAGGTAGCAGACGGAGAGCTGCCTCTTTGAGTCACCAAGGGAAGGTGCCCTGAGTTTGTGACTGATTTATAATGGATACCAAGGGTCTGTTTGTGCGGTCCTTACATGAATTTAGCAGCTAGGATGGGCAATGAACAGAGTGAAAGTAACGGCCTTAACCAATCCCAGGATCTTGTTGACATCCAACACAGAAACTGGGACAAAATGATCAATGAATAGACCAGATGGTGTATTAGTCCTGTTTTATGGCGTGCCTATGTTACAACTGACATCCAGGGCAGAGCATATTCTTGATATTTTATCGGCAAAAAAAAACCCCTGGCAAAGGTATCACAGCTAATTGCCTCTTCCTGAGATGATAAAGGATCAGATTTTGGCATCAGCAGTTGCTGAGCTACCTTGAACAACTGGGATGGCTGCGAACTAACTGATGCTACCCTAGCAGAGTAGTAATCTAATCTCGATGTTACAAGAGCATGCACCATGATCACAAGAGCTTTCTGACCCAGGAAAGACCATAGCTGGCTTATCATCCTAAAGTGGTGGGAGGTGCCCCTTTGCATATCTGTTTTTTTTTTAATTGAGAAAAAGGGCATTGACAATAAGGTTCAATTTAGAGAGAAGTGGAGCTTCAGATGAATATTCAGATCCTCCCAAAATCTTGAGAAGTATGCAGCTTGAAAATTCTGGACTGGGAGCAAAAGCAATTGCAGGGGAGGGAGGGGGACTGACATGCAAGACTGACATGCAAATGGATATCTTAAGGAGGTAGCGCTGCAGATTCAGCCCTAATATGGTAACATCTCACAATGCAGTACTCCGTCTCAGATGGCAGACGGTAATCAGTACCGTCCTAAGCAGAGTTGGGTGAATGAAGTCAATGGGTTTAGAAGAGTGTAACTCAGACTCGGCTGGTGCTGTAAGTTCCATTGTTGTAGCCTGTCCGCATTATTCAGGAGCTACGTTGGCATTGGCGGCGGCAGATACAGCACTTTGACTTAGAGACTCCATAAGAGGGTATGTGCTGGTCTAGCCAGTGGCCATACCCAGAGCTGCAATCTTTAACAGAATCATAAAATCACGGAGTTGGAAGGGACCATTCAGGCCATCTAGTCCAACCCCCTGCTCAGTGCAGGATAAGCTTAGAGCATCCTTGACAAATGTTTGTTCAGCCACTGCTTAAAGACTTCCCGTTGCAGGGAGCTCACCGCCTCCCTAGGCAGCTGATTCCACTGTTGCACAACTCTGTAAAAAAGTGTTGTCTAATATCCAGCCGGTTCCTTCCTGCCCTTAATTTAAACCCATTATTGTGAGTCCTCTGCTCTACTGCCAACAGGAACAGCACCCAGCCCTCCTCCAAGTGATAGCCCTTCAAACACTTAAAGAGAGCAATCATGTCCCCCCTCAACTTCTTCTCCTCCAGACAAAACATTCCCAAGTCCCTCAGCTTTTCCTCAGGGCTTGGTCTCCAGGCCCCTGATCATCCTTGTCACTCTCCTCTGCACCCGCTCCATTCCATCCACATCCTTTTTGAAGTGAGGCCTCCAGAACTGCACACACTACTCAAAGTGCAGCCTGACCAACGCAGTGTACAACGGGACTGTGACATCTTGCAATCTGGATGTTATGCCTCTGTTGATACACCCCAAGATGGCATTAGTCTTTTTTGTAGAAAGGATTTTGCCATTCTTTGATCTAGAACATAGAATCCATGCAGACCACAAAATTGTATAAAATGGCAATATGCATGGGTTCATAC
Source organism: Gekko gecko (assembly GCA_029375565.1). Classification (NCBI taxonomy): domain Eukaryota; kingdom Metazoa; phylum Chordata; class Lepidosauria; order Squamata; family Gekkonidae; genus Gekko; species Gekko gecko. The sequence continues at coordinate 20,259,103 of JAPDNY010000009.1, read as the reverse complement.
CACTTTCTGAATGTCAACAATATTTAGAGATATGGTGTATGGGGAAACAAACCACAGTCCTAAAATATCAAAATCCAATTTCAGTTGTGAATTAGAAATGATCTACGCGCAGTCCTAATTAAATCCTTTGAAATCCAATCCAATGCTTCATTCTCCCAACGAAATCAGTGGGACATAAATATAGCTTAACTTTGACTGGATTGTTCCCAACATTTCTCTTTTTCTCAAGCTCAGGCCATCAACCCCAGAATTAATATATGTGCTAAGCTTCGTAGACAGAGCCCAATTTTTAATTTGGTTCTGGAGACTGAAAAATGATATGGTAGCAGAATTTTCCCGTGCTGTCAGTATTGGTGGCACAAATGACATCCATGAAAGGTTTAATTTGCATTATAATGAAACTTTCTGTGCCTTCCCTAAAAGTCACATTGCACACATGGAATAGATCAGCCAGAGACAATCTAAGCACCTATAAATTGTAACCCAAAGTTCTGCTTTGGAGACTGGCAAATGCAGAATTGGAAATTATTGTAGTTGTCTGCACGGTTCCATTAACTTCAAGTAATCTGTTGCTTTAATAATTATTTACCTGCATATTATAAAATGCTATTGATGTAAGTGCAGTGAGCATAGATTGCTCATTGATGCTGAAAATTGCATTAGTAAGGTCTCTCCAGACAACAGAAGAAGAAGAAAAAAGCTCAACAGATTTTATTTGTAGTGTTATACCAGTGCCGATGATTAGGATACGCTGTTCCACTGTGATAGACTGGATGAAAGGGGGGTCAGGGAATAGCCTTTGTCAGCTTTTGGGGGGAACTGTTCACTCCAGCGTCAAAGAGGGGTAAGCCCATGGAATCAATGGTAAAAAAAGAAAGGCCGACAGATACTACAAACAAGGGAGGTAAAAGAAAATGCTTGCTGATATAGGATGGCCCTGTTTCAAGGAGAAGCTTAAGCTCGCTGTTATCTGCCATTTCTCCTTTCAAGGCCTCTAATTGACAATAAGGAGTAGTTTTACCCTCATATGGAAAGAGATTCCCTCAAATTCTACCTCTGTTCTAGCGTCATATGGTTTTGTCTCCAGCTACATGTTAGCAAATGTATGGAATTATGGTCAACAGCACTGAGGCAACAGATTCCTCTAGATATGCCCGTAATATCGGGAGGTCACATCAGAAAAGCAAGGCTCTTTCCTAACTTGTGTCACAGTAGATACAGCCTTGCCCAGACATCCAGCTAAAAAAAAAAAATCATTCCAGAAGCCCCACCGCCCCCAAGAATATACCCAGTATGACTTCTAAATAAAAATATCTGCCACTTGGCCATCAGGTAGCAACTAACAGGAACATATATAACAATGCCAACAAAAGGATGCATATAAATACCTGAAAAAATGAATGAAGGCTGAAACTAGCATTTTCAGATCCCCAGCATCTCATACCTGAGACTAGGAGTGTCCATAATGAAATTCCCAAGCGGAAGGTATGCACAAAATTGCTGGTTCAGGTCAGTACAGTGATTTCTCAGAACAGTAATACAATACTGGGGTTGTTGGTATCATAAAATTCCCTTCCTCCAAACAATCTTTTTTTTTAGTTCATGTGTACCAGCAATGCAGCATATGCTGATTGTTTTCTTTGGTTCCACTGATTTCCTGGACAATGGCATTTCTTCCTTCCAATCAGATCATTGCAAAGGAAGAAAACAGCACTCCCAGCCAACCACATTTGGAGATAAGCTGCAGAGAGCTGCCATTTTCCTTTGTTCCTTTTTCCCCTCTGCAAGACTGGAGGCACCTTGTTCAAGGGCCCATAGAATTGGAACCCTTGGTTCAATTCACTTGAAACTTGTCTGGTTTTGAGGGGATGGGCAGTCCTCATTCCTTTCCAGTTTTGGTATCATTTGGTTGAAAAACAGCCACTCCAACTCCCCCCCTCCATTGGCAATAATACCAACACCTCTTCTTCTCTTTCTAAGTGCAGAGACTCCCCCACTCTGAAAACACAATACCTGGGGGCACCTTATTTGAGGGCCCATAAAACTGGAACCCTTGATCCAATTCACATGAAACTTGGCTGGTCTTGAGTGGACAGGCAGCCCTCACCCCCCTACAATTTTGGGGTCATTTGGTTCAAAAACAGCCACTCCAGCTCCCCTGGAAAATCCCCAGTAGGAAATAATGGGAAAGTAGCTGATCTCCTTCCTCACTCTGTGAAACAAACAGACCGCAACAAGAAAGCAATGCAAGTGCAGTGTTCTCAGCAGAAAGGTAAAATTTTGTAATTGCTAGTCACTGTAAAGAGTAGGAAAATGAAATTAATACAGACAGGTTTTTAAAAAATGCTTGTGGTCAGCTCCATTCTCCTCTCCCCCGGTAGGAATCAGTGGAGACGGGAGCCTGCATTGAGAGGCATCTACTTCGGGTATCTGTAAAATCTACCCCCTTGGTCCAATTCTCTTGTAACTTGGTGAGTCTCTAGATTAGAGGGAAGAGTATGGCAAATTTGGTGCCATTATCCATATAAACAGCTGCCTAAGACTTCCCAGTAGATTCCTCATTGAAAGTAATGGTCCTGAATTTCTGGAACCTGAAAAACCACACAGATCTGAATCCCGAGCCAGTGACGACACGGACGTAAGCACTTATGGGGGGGGAAATCCCCCTGAACCCTGGATATGAAAATATAATGTTTTTTTTCCCCCCTGGTTCACATCCCTACCTGAGATGAATGGCACGAAAACCAGCAGTGTCATACTGAATAGCAGTAGTAATGTTATAACTCCCACACAGCAACTGGGGATTGTACCACATGGTATTCGTGAACATGCATGTGGCTCTTACAAGATGGACATCACACACAAAACATTTTTTAAAATCCATGGGAAGTAACGAAATGTAGTTGAGCTGTCTGAATACTGTCCCCCATCACCAGTCTACCCAAGACTGTTCACAAGCTTCATCTAATGTACATATAACCTGCATAATACACTATACACACACACAAACGTTTGTAAGGAAGAGCCTATGCACGTTCACTTTACAAATGAAACAGGGGACCAGTATCTATTCAATTGTACATGCATTAGAAATGAGAATTACTCTATGCACAGGTAAAGAAAAATCAAGTGGACAGTGTACACAGATTGTACATGTGTTCACGGTAACTTGTGAAGGGTCTACAGGCAGTATCCATCAAGTGTGTGAACTAGCTGCCAGCCTTGAGACTTCAACTTTGGGCATTAAGGGCCAGAGAATAAGTCCAAAAACCTGAGCCTTAAGGCCAAAGCTTAAGATCTGGCCACCTTTGCTCAGACCAGGCCTAGCTAAGAGCCACTCTTACTTATCCAGTTACGTTCCAACAACACTCCATGGATGATGGCCTTTTCCACTATCAGAGAAGTCCAACATAGCCTCACTTGCTTTCACTTTGAAGGTCACTGAGTAATTTTTACCTCCTTCTCCTCACCTGGTCCTGACCTGGACGGCCCAGCCTAGCCCAATCTCACCAGACTTCAGAAGCTAAGCGAGGTGAGCCCTGATTAGTATCGGGATAGAAGACTACCAAGGAAGTCCAGGGTTGCACAGCACAGAGATAGGCAATAACAAACCACCTTTGAATGTCTCTTGCCTTGAAAACCTTATGGGGTTGCCACTTGATGGCACTTTCTACAATCACCATGTGCCTGAGTCCATCTGTGCTCTGAACACATCACTGTGCAAAAAGGGGTCCTGATGTAACGGTGCCGTTGCATATGTGCCGTTGGACGTATTTAGGCACTGAATGTTTGCAGCGCAAGTTTTTGGCATTTGCCAATCTTGGCGTGAGTTCTGAAGGTAGCCTCATTCTGTGTTGAATTTCTTGCAACAATGCATTTAGGGTTAGCCGACCAATTAGCAGATGAATTGGGTCCACTACAATGCATTGGCCATCTTTTCCGTCTCGTGTTCCCAAGGCTAAATCAGCAAGGGTGCCTCTATTAGATTTGTAATAAAGGCTATGTAAACGTCTTCCTGATGTGCAGAGCGGTGCACTTTATTGGTGTCTGGAGATTAATTTTAATGGATCAATGAGCTCTCTAACTCAGAAAGAACTCGTACCAATGGTTGGGAGCGCACTTGCTGCTTGTTCTCTGGTAGAACACTGACAGACAAAAGGGAGTGAGAAAATGGTAGACGTTCTTCTCAGTAAATTAAACGGCCATCATGCAAATATGAGGTACCGATTTCCAGCTTGCATAGTAATGACAAGCAAATCAAACCATTATCATTTTCATGTTTCCAAGGCATGCATTAGGAATGGCTTCAAAGGCATCACTTGCTATTTGATCTAGACTCAATCCTTGCTTTTTAAAGGAATCGTTATAGGATAGTGCTTTTATTATTGAAGATCCCATGCCACAATAGCATATTTTGTTGCCAAATTATGCAGTGCATTTCACTCGTTAACTTAATTAGGAACATAACAGCAAAGGCTTAGCTTGACAAAAAAATAAAATGGGGGACGTTTGGCAGAAGAGAAATGCAACTGAAATCCTTCTGAACAGTCTAGGGACAAAAGATAATATTTGTTTTCTTCTGAAAAAATCAGGACAGGCCTTCCTTAAGGAAGATAATCCCCTCTTTCTGGCCGAAGCCCCTGCGAGTGTACATCTTTTCCTGCAAGCTCCGTCCTGCAAAACCCACGTGCGATGCAGATGTCCGGCCAGACTTAAGATAGCAGTTTCTTGGCCTCTTCTTCTTCATTAAGAGCACCGAATGCAAATGAATTAATTAGCCCATTCCAGTGAATGAACGCCATTTATCAGAAAAGGGCCCGAGCGATAATCAAATGGTTTAAGAGTTAATTGAATTCAGAAATCATGAATGCAAATTACATGAGCTTAACTTGGCTTAGCAGACATCTTAAGTTTTAGCTGTGCTGCCGGGGGGGGGGAAGGGGGGAAGGGGAGAAGAAAACAATATGAAAAATTTAAAAAAACCCTTCAAAGCAGATTGCTTTGTCGGCTGCTGCAACCCAGCAGGAATTGCATGGGTTTGTGTTTGTTTGGGGTTTTTTTGCTCTGGAGATAAAAAGGAGCCCCTCGCAGGCATTTCAAAGCATAATTCGGCCCAATCGTGCTTGTAATTGATGTCTCTTATGACACCGATACTCATTGATTAACAAGTCCAGGCTGAGGTTTATGGTGGTGAACTTACCCAGAAGCCACCTTCAGATGTCATAACAGACCTCTGTTGGCGGGCGACGGGCAAGGAAGCAGTTTATTTGCTGTGTGCGCTTTCCCTTCTTCCCTTATGTGGTTGAAAGCTGCGGTCAAGCTCCAATTTGCCATCGTAGGGTTGCCAGGTCCCCCCTGGCCACCAGCGGGGAATGAAGGGGTTAGGGTTGCCAGATCTAGGCTGGAAAACTCCTGGAGATTTGGGGATGGCGCCTGGGGAGGATAGAGACCTCAGTGGGGTACAATGCCATAGAGATCACCCTCCTCCAAAGCATCCATTTCCTCCCGGGGGAACTGATCTCTGTAGTCTGGTTATAAATAGGGCTCTTTTTGTAGCAGGAACTCCTTTGCATATTAGAAAAGTCTTTTCACGTCACCTGCTCCGTAATGGTTTTAACGGGAGATGCCAGGGATTGAACTTGCGACTTTTTGCATGCAAAGCAAGCCATGGTCCCTCTCGATAAATATGAAGTGAGCTGCCTCCCCAGCATTCTAAACTGGGTGGCTCAGAACCCTGGTTTGTAGGATGGAAACAAGCCCCAGTTTTTCTAGCTGACGGAATGTGGATGTCATGGCAACAGGGATGCCTCCAGGTGGGACCAGGGGATTCCCCGGAATCATACTCATCTCCAGGGCTGTTTTTGTAGCAGGAACCCCTTTGCATATTAGGTGACACACCGCTAATGTAGCCAATCCTCTAAGAGCTAACACTAGCCCCTGTAAGAAGAGCTCTATATATGGTAGCCATTGTAGCAGTATGTAACAGTATCTTTGCTTTGATGGAGTGGCACACATTCATAACTAAGAAATTCTGACTACCAGGTTGGTTGACCAATTTATTTTGTATTTAAATTTTACTAAATTTATGATACCAATGGATGGAATTATAGCAAATTCATAACTTTATTACCTTTCCTTTAACATAGAAATACTGGTGAGACTGAAATAGATATACCTATGGCCCAGTATTAATGTCCGTAATACCTGCACAACCATATAAGGTAACTGCTTTTGTAAGAAGCAATTTTTAATTAAAATTTGGCATAGAATTAGAGAATATAAAATAATTTGGTTCCCCCCCCCTTATTATTTCAGGTTACAACACCTGGTGTGGGTATATGTATATATGTCTATGAATGTGTGTCAATGATATATATGTATTAGTGACCACTGAGGAAGGCCCTTTGGGGCCGAAACGCGTTTGGTCTTCAGTTGTATAGTGTTGACCCATCTTTTGTATGAGTATTTGTATGTTTTTATACATCCGACACTGAAAAAATTTAATCAGAAGTTATTTTAACAAGTGTACACCCTAATAAATTTCTATATTTATATTAGATTAGTCAGCTTGGCAAACTGAAACTTGACACAAGGTGGAGTTTAATTTAGAGAATACAGCAGTAAACACTTTCCTTCCAAAGAGGACATCATCAGGATCTGCACTGGTTATCAGGACCTGCACTGGTTATCTCAGAGATGTCGAACAGAAGGCAGCCAGTTCCACTGTGGGCCTGATAGAAGCCCTCTGGGGGCCTGATCCGGCCCCCGGGTCACATGTTTGACACCCCTGGGTTATCTATTCTAACAGGGGCTATTCATATGGGTGGGAGGGGAGTGAATTTACTACTGTTGTAAAGCAAACCAAAAGCAGAAAGACCCCTAAGCGTACTGGAGGGCATCATTTGGAATGCAGGGTTGGTGAGCCAAGCCTGCATAGCCTGCATTAATCAGGCTGTGCCCATGGAGGGTGACCAGCAGTGACTGGCACAGACTGATGACATCATTTCCTTGCGCCTCTACTATCGCCAATTGCAGCTCTCACAGTGCTTGCTCCCACTTAGTTCCAGAATATTCCTTAAAAATAATAATAAAAATCTTCCTGTTAGATTCCTCATTGCTGGTATGCCGTCTTTGCCCAAATATCAGTTCTCGTCCCCTATTTCTTGCTTCATTTAGCTTCTTGCAAGTGTTCTCAGCGAGTGGCAATGACTTCAAGGGATTTGCTTCCCCGTGACTGTAGGAAATGGGAAGAGAGGGTTAACAAAGGAAGAAGCGAAATCTCTCTCCCCTTGGACCAGAATGCTATTAAGAACTAATTCGAGGGGAGGAACTTCTCCAGGACAATTTTCTCACTATAGCAACCACAGATACATCCCCGACTGTTGACGCCAGGACATGGAGCCCACTCAATGATGGCAAAATTTATTCCTTGAGGCAGGACTCCTGTATATTTTACGATTCTCTGGCTTCCTCCCAGCTTCCTTAATTCAGTGCCTTCCCTCCTGTTTGCCTGTGTCACTAGATCTTGCAAGAACAGTGATACCCTGACATTTCTTTGTTTTCCCACAGAGGCGTACTGGCTTGGCAGCAGTATATTTTGAGACGTTAACACAGTGCACCAAAGAAGGCCTTTTCAAGATGGATGAATGGCACATTTCCCCCCTGCCTAAATAGGTTGGCTTTGGAGACATTCTGTGTGTGCCAGTCTGAGCGTGTCCCCGAAAGGCTGCTGCTAATCTAAAAAGTCACATCTGTCGCAGCAAAATATACGAAAAGTCCTCCGATGCTCGCGGACAGGTTCTGCGTAACACCCCGACTGCCTCTAAGGATGGGAGATGGAAGCACAATGCCGGAGGCCTCTTGAATGGTTGTTATGATAGGAGGGACACAAAACCAGTTCTACATAATTTGCTTTAAGGCCAACTTGAAACAAGAAGTTTGTCAAATAACAACTTCCTTCACACTGGATCCCTAGGGTTGCCTAACCCCCTCTGGCAGCGAATCCCACATTTTAATCACTCTCTGTGTAAAGTAGTATTTCCTTTTGACCATCCTGAACCTACTGCCCGTCAGTTTCATTGGAGGCCCCTGAGTCCCGAGCAATGCTCCCTCTAAGCTGTGGAGTCTTGTGAGCAAAAATTCTCCTTTGTGAGCTACTGACATTAAAGTTGTGAGTGAGCGATTTGGCTGCTGCATAAATTAGTTTGCTCTGGAGCCAGAGGCTAAAAGAGTGTGAGCTGGCTCACACTAACTCAGCTTAGAGGGAACACTGGTTCCGAGTATTTTGGGAGAGGGAGAAAAATTTCTCTTTGTCAGCTCTCTCCACCCTATGCATAATTTTATAAACCTCTATCACGTCCCCCCTTAGTCATCTCTTTACTAAACCAAAAAGACCCAGATTCTTCAGTCTTTCCTCACAGGGAAGGGGCTTCAACCCCCTAGTCATCTTCTGTCCTTTGGGAGATATGGTTACCAGAACTGTACACAGTATTCCAAATGAGGCCGTACTTTAACATTCTTTCTGCACAGTGCCAGATCAAATATTTTCCAGCAATCATGGACCAAATATTTGCTAAGTAGATATCAGTCTGTTATGTTGTGATACTTACTACCTGATACTTTATAATTACAATACTTTACTGCCTGATATTGCAATATTTGATGACTGACGTGAAATTATATTTGACATGTGACAGTAATTGATCATTGGCATAGTTTATCTCAACATGAAACTGACTTTTTTTTTAAAAAGTACTTATTTAGATATTGATGTCCTGTTTTCTCCTCAGTGAGGTTTCAAAGCACCTTCACCGGTCTCCCCTGTTCCATTGTGTTGTCACAACCTTGTTTAGCTGAGAGAGGGTAACTGACTCCAGGTCACACAGGAAACTTCCATGGCAGAGTAGCGATGTGAGCATGGCTCTCCCAGATCCCAGTCACTATGACATTCTGGCTCTGAAACGTACAGCAGTCGATGGCTGACAGGGTATACCACGGTACGTCTCGTGTCTGCAAAAATATTAAAGAGAAGCCGACATTCAAAGCACTCATATTCTGAGGTAAAATTTCACATTCTGATTATGAATTCAAGTTTCAAACCACATTAGAAATAGTGTGGCAAAAAAGGAGATGCGAATACATATATATATATTCAGGGCTATTTTGGGGCAGGAACGCACAGGAACGGAGTTGGCCATGCCCAGCAGGAACTCATTAGCATAACAGGCCACACCCAATAGCAGAGACTCATTAGCATAAGAGGTCACACCCAATGGCAGAGACTCATTAGGATTGGCTACATTAGGGGTGTGTGGCCTAACATGCAAAGGACTTCCTGCTCCAAAAAAAGTCCTGGGTTTTGACAAAAAACAAGGTAAACAGAATAAGAAGCAAAAGGTGGGTGTGGCTGGATGACCACACTTCTGGTAACGTGGGGGTGTGGCCTGATATGCTAATGAGTTGAGATATCGGGGATGTGGCCTAATATGCTAATGAGTTTCTGCAGTTGGGTGTGGCCTATTATGCTAATGAGTTCCTGCTGGGCTTTTTCTACAAAAAAAGCCCTGTATATATTTGCAAATACATTCATCTTCATAGCCAATTTGCTGTAAAGTACGAGGCTCACTAAAAAAGCATTGCTGACTGACTTGCAGGTAGGTTTGCCAGGTTTCTCTTTTTGTCCGGCGGGGGGCTCCTGACCGGTAGTGATGTCATCATGCCAGGGCTGTCATGCAGCAATGCTCTATAGTTTGGGGCAAAAACTCTATGGTAAACATAGATTTCCCTCCCGAATGCTAGAGCATCACTGAGCAATGGCCCCAGCATGATGATGTCACGACCAGTGACATCATTGCATCAACAGTGCCCCCCACGGGGTGCTGCTGTTTGGGGGTGGGGCTCTCCCCACCAGCCAGCTGGCCAGTGGAGGATTGGGGGTCCCACAATCGGGGGATCCCCTGGCCCCACCAGGTGGATGGCAACCTTGCAGGTCAGTGGTTCATATTGATCAAGTTATTTTCCTTTCAAACACGTTTAACACTGACCTGTTTTAGACTGGATAGCCCAGGCTAGCCTGACCTCATCAGAACTCAGGAGCTAAACAGGTTCAGCCCTGGCTAGTGTTTGGATGGGAGACCTCCAAGGAATACCAGGGTCATGGTGCAAACCCAGACAGTGGCAAACCACCTCTGAACATCTCTTGAAAAAACCCTATGGGGTCGCCATAAGTTGGCTGTGACTGGACAGAAAAAAAAAGGGAGTAAGTTATCATTTTAACATTTTAAAATGTTATAAAACCTTGTGGAATTAAAACAGCCAACTTTGAATCCAGTAGCACCGTAGAGATCAGCAAGATTTTGGAGGAATAAGTTTTCAAGAGTCAAAGGTCCCCGTGGAATTAAAAGCACTCCTTTGTGGACGACTGGAACAACTTGTCAATTTTTTGTTCACATAACAGAAGGTAGGCTTGTCCTTGGAACACATCTGTGCTCACATAAGTACACCGATTGTAAGGCCATTGTTATTTGCGAGGGCTGCCTTGCATTAGCAGTGGCTCTGAAGCACAGCTTTAAACTCTAGGTGGGCTACATTTGTGCTGAGGATTCTGGGAGTCCATTCACTGTAGAGGCCTTAGCTCATCAGCATGAAGATAGATTCAGGTGGGTCGCTGTGTTGATCTGAAGCAATAGAACAAAGTTTGAGTCCAGTGGGATCTTTAGGACCAACCAAGTTTAATTCTGGGTATAAGCTTTTGTGTGCATGCACACTTCAGGTATCTGAAGGAGTGTGCATGGCCCTGACCTGTATAGCCCAGGCAAGCCTGATCTCGTCAGATCTCGGAAGCTAAGCAGGGTCGACTCTGGCAAGTACTTGGATGGGAGACCTCCTTGGAATACCAGAGGCGGGAGGCTGGGGCAGGCTTTATTCAGCCACCTGTCTGAATATCCTCCAGGCCCCCAGTAGGGGTCGGTCAGTCACCAGAGGTCAGCATGACATCCAGATGCACACACACTCACAAGTGCGCATGTACACACACAGAGAGACGTTTGAGAGCCACAAGGCATGAGCACATATGTTCTAATTGAAAAATATGCAAATTTGCATATTAAATTAAAGAGACAAATGCCTTCTCCGAGCCAAGCCAGCCTGGTGGTGTGGTGGGGCTTGGAGAACACATTTAACTTTAGATGGGGAGGGAGGGGAGAAAGATAGAAAGAAAGGTGGAAAGAAAGTGGAAAGAAAGAAAATAGATGGGGGAGGGGTGGAGAGGTGGAAAGAAAACAACTTTAAATGTCCTCCAAGCCTCTCCCCCTTCCCGGCGGGCTGGCTTGGCTTTGAGAAGGGATCTAAAGAGACAAATGCCTTCTCCAAGCCAGCCAGTGGCGGGGGTGCTTTGAGAACACATTTAAAGTTAAAGTTGCTTTCTTTCTCTCCTTCCCCCCACCTCAAGCCTACATGTTAAAAATACCCCAAAAAGTATGCACACACATGAAAGCATATACCCAAAATTAAGCTTTGTTGGTCTTCAAGGTGCCACTGGACTCAAACTTTGTCCTCATCAACAGGGTTACTGCTGAGGCACCAAAATACAAACTTGGGTGTGTTTCTCACCAAGCTGACTAATCACAGAGTGGCATACTCATTTTCAGGTAGATTCTCTCACTGGCCTAAATCACAGATTGCTAAGCTTCTTCATGTTAATGGTATAGTTTCTCTCCAATGTGGTGGCAGTGACTATACCGTGAGGATGTGAACTGGCTCTTTGAGCACACTAGATGTGAAAGCTGTAAAAAGAGCACCCGCCAGGTCTCGTTTGTTGAACAGTTACAGCCTCATACACACAGGGTGGGAAAAGACTGTCAAGTGCCTTGGCATAATGCACAATTATATTTTCTTGTAAAACTAAATAGTGAGAGAGGGATCCCTCCCACTCTGATGAAAGCCTCATTCTTGAATTTCATTCTGCTAAACAAAAGTCCAACCGGAGCCCAGGAATGTCTTTTCTTGTCCCGGCGAAGAGGCGTCGTCAGTGTAGCATTGTTAACTGAAAACAGGACTTGCCCCTCACATGTAGATTTGGGGTTTCTGTTATCACCGTTACAGCTGAGAAAGTTGTGAAGAGGGGAGGGGTAGCTGAGGAAAAGACAATAAAAGGAAGAGTGAAAGAAATTTGGCTGGAACTTTTAAGATACCATTTTGTTCCAAAAGCTGGCAGCCATCCTCAAAGAGTCGCTGAATAGACCAGCTCTGGGAAGATTGATGGCTACTCTGTGCTCTCCAGCGCTCAATATAATAGTGGGTAATTTGGCTCCTTCCCAGCCGAAGGCAGTGATGAGGTAAGAATTCTTCCTGGAGTCTTCTTACAAGGGATACGAGGGCTCCAAGTAACCCTTCTTTTGCCAGGCCAGTTGCCAACTGCTATAGAAATGCAACGGAAAGAACAACAGGGGGCCACAGATCAGCACAGAGAGTTCTCCCTGTTAGAAATCAGCAATCAAAGGAAGATGAAAATGGGTCAGATAGAAGTCTTATTTTAAGGATTTTCTCAGCATGCCAAGTAAACAACAGCGACAGTGATTTGAAAAGATTTATGACCGTGTGGAGGAGAGCAGCGGTGTTTATTTTAAAGAAGTTAAACTTTTACAAGTTTCTCCATCACAGATTCAGCACACATATTAATATGCAGTAGCAACAACTCACGCCGAGCACAGGCTGTCCTCTTTTTTCCCCCGAAATGGAAAGAGATGCTAGGTCATGCTAATTGTCAAGTTCTGGAAGCTTTGGAGCAGAGAACTCTGGGAGTTCATTCAATAGATGGGCCTCAACTTCAAGCTTTCACCTTTTGTTCCCCAACAGCAATTATAAGAAGAATCTGACAGATGTTGGAAGGATTATATTCCAGAACAAGAATGATTAAAATGTGGAAATAGATCAAGATGGGTAGCCATATTAGTCTGTCTGTAGCAGTAGAAAAAAGCAAGAGTCCATAAAAACTAACAAAATTTGTGGCAGAGTATGAGTTTTTGTGGGTCACTGCTCACTTCTTTGCTGCCAGAGGAATAAACAGGAATCAACAGCTTTAAAAGGGGATTAGATAGATTCATGGAGGATAAGTCTATCAAATGGCTACCAGCCACAATGACTGAGGGGAACCTCCATGGTCAGATGGACTAAACTTTAGAATTCCAGAGCCAGGAGGCAGCATCAGGGGAAGGCCTTGGCCTCTTTGCCCTGTTGTTGGCCACCCAGAGGAACCTGTTGGCCACAGTATGAGACAGGACGCTGGACTAGATGGACCACCAGTCTGATCCAGCAGCGCTCTTCTCATGTTCTTACGCCTCTAATAGTATTCTAAGGTAGATCATTATGGTTACTTCTTGGTGCATTTGGCAAATTTAGTAAATTTCACAGACAAAAAAAAAAGGTGCTTAATGTTAAAAAACATGAAGAGTGATAGTTTACTAATAAATAACTGTATCGTAATAGCAAAGGTATAAGGGGAGAAAAACTTTCACTGAATGGCCTGCAAACAAGAGAGGTGTGGAATAAATGTTGTTAGTCTTTTAGGTGCTAAAGTAAAACTGTTCTTGTTAAGCAATTGAATCTCAACACTTAAGAACATAAGAAGACCCCAGCTGGATCAGACCAACAGTCCATCTAGTCCAGCATCCTGTCTCACACAGTGGCCAACCAGTTCCTCTTGATGGCCAACAACTGGGCAACACTTCTGTGATAGATGGCAAAGAAAAGCAGGCTCTTTAAAATCCTGCTGGTGTCAGAGAGTCAGGGAGTTCAAAAGTTAATCTTCCCTGGAGAGAAGAGCTTGTGGGCTTGGCTGCTCTCCTTGCTCTCTGATTGGCCAGCATCAGCTGAGAGAGAAAATAAAACAGCTGATCTGGAGGGAAAAGTTTCATTTGCCTTTTTGTCTTTGTCTGAAATCTGAGGTCTGTATCAGTAGCCAAATGGTTTGGCTTCTGAGGGAAGAAACTGGGAGTCAGTGTTTTCTGTCAGGGAATTGTCGGGAAAGTACTTCTATAGAGAAAGGAAGAGGGACCCCATTGTCTTAAATATATTAGAACTACTCTGAGGGAGAACTTAGGTTTTCAGTCAAGAAAGCTACATAACAGATTTATACAGACAATAGATACTGAAGAAGGATTTGGCAGAAGGTCTGGGTAGTTAGAGAGAACTCCCAGACAAGCCAAATAGGAAAAGGAGTTATTGCTTCTTAGAGACAAGGAGGATAACTTGCTGCCAGTAAAAGGGGTTGGGAAGAAAACCCTGGTCTGCAATAAAACAGAGAAGCTTAGGCACATCAGGAGTTATTGAAACACTGTAGTTATCTATTAAGTATTGAGACGAGGCAGTTCTTTTCATAATAACATGCTTCTTTATTGAACTTCCGAACCAGTCTGAATTCACTGTCTCAAGAGGAGCCAATTTATACTTGTAGAAACCACACCCACCTTTAACAACAACCAATACAAAGCAGGCAGCTACGATCCTTCATTTGCATGAACCGTATACAAAGTAACCATTTACAGTACAGTGATTGGATTATAAAGGTAAAGGTTCCCTTGCTCGAAAGCCAGTCGAATCCGACTCTAGGGTTGCGGTGCTCATCTCCGTTTCAAAGCCGAAGAGCCAGCGCTGTCCGAAGACGTTTCCGTGGTCATGTGGCCGGCATGACTAAACACCAAGGTGCACGGAATGCTGTTACCTTCCCACCGAAGTGGTACCTATTTATCTACTTGCAATTTCTTGCTTTCGAACTGCTAGGTTGGCAGGAGCTGGAACTAGAGACAGGAGCTCACCCTGTCATGCGGCACCCGAGTCTCGAACTGCTGAACTACTGACCTTCCAGAGCCTGCAGTTCAGCGTCTTAACCACTTGAGCCACCGCAGCTCCGATTGGATTATAAAGCAACAAATATGATTGGCCATTACCGGCAGCACAACCAATAGCCTTGAAGGCCTTTGGAGCCTTCACTCAAACTCAAGCTCCAGCAGTACATAACAATATCTAAAAGGAAAACCTAGATCTCTGAAGAAGAAGAAACCTAGAAGCCCTAAGACAAAGCTATTCTCTAAGGCACGGTATTCAAGAATCTGTCTAACACCTGAAATATATAACAAACAAAAACCTCTTGCTGAAAAGAACTTGAAACTCAGAAATTAAGCATCAACAACACTCTCTTGTATGTCTTAAAACCATATATATATATATGAAAGCTTTATCTCAGCAATCTTTATATCATTTATATATTCCTTGCCTGTTTATTAAAATCATTATTCTGTTTTGAACATTAATTTTGCCTCACGTGCCATTTCATGAGAGTATTTTAAAACAAGACATCTCCTGTATTCTCGTTCCTGTGCTGGGTCTAACACCTAAACTAATATCTGTGACAGGGGAGACAGTTAAAGCTTATAAAATAAAGATGAAAGATGGCTCACTCACTGAGAGGAACTAAAAATATTTTTGGCGGGAAAATCTGCCTGGTATCAGGGAAGCGTCAGGGATCTGTCCTAACTCCACAAGAAGGCAACCTAGGAGGGCCAATACATTACACCCCTCCCCATTACACAGACACAGTCTAGAGCAAGATGTATTACCCAAATTGTTCATTTGGGTTTGACAGAGTAACCCTTAATGCCTCAGTAGGCTTTTTAATCTGTGTCAGGCTCAGTGCCAACATAGGGTCGCCAGCTTCAGGTTGAAAAATATCTGGATATATGGGGGGTGGAGCCTGAGGAGGGTGAGGTTTGGGGAGGTGAAGGACTTCAATGGGGTATAATGCCATAAGCCCACCTTCCAAAGTGGCCATTTTCTCCTGATGAACTGATCTCTGTCACCTGGAGATCGGCTGTAATTGTGGGAGAACTCCACCCACCATCTCGAGGTTGACAACCTTAACCATCATGTCCTTGACTGGGTTCCTAGGCCACCGCTGGCTCAATGCTGCAGCATCATTGCCACTTGCAGAGGAAGGGGATGAATGAGATACATGTCTCCTCAGGTCCACATCATCATAGTACAGTAATCATTTGGTGGCTTGTCCTATTGAATAATGGCACTGTCTTTTGAGTCATAATAGTAGTGATCTGTGCTTAGTTGCTAACATGGATCGGGTCACCTGGAGCAAAGACATATAGGGGGGCTTGGGGCTCCTCAGGTGGTAGTGTCACAATTAGCATTTGTTTGTCATTTCTCAGTCAGTTACTATCTAGCAGAATTCATTGTGGAATAATGTGTGAAGGCTATACTTGAAGCATCTCTCAGGTAGAGGAAAACTGTCCCAGAAATGGCTTGAGCAGGGTGCACCAGAGCCCAGAAAAACATCCTTAGATTGGTGACAATTTATAAATGGACAGAAGAGTACATGACATAATTTTTTTTTCAGACATCTAACTGAAATAAAAGGAAATAAAAGCTATATTTTTAACTATAACCGAAAGCTAGATAAATAAACTAAAAGGTGGAAAAAAGTAATAAATATATTCATATATTGTATGAGGTCATCAACTAGTTCAAAATGATGTAAAGAGAATTCCCCATGTATGTGTTACTGTTTGTTTTTTGTTTGTCTGGTATATAAAAAAATAAAAAAGCTTTATAAAAAAAAGAAAAACCAGTGGCTTGTGTTTATCATAATGGACTAATAAACTCTCAAATGACAACGTGCACTGGTTTTAGACTGTCCACAGCCACTTGGCCAGCTTATACAGATGCAAAGGTTCTGCTACCAAGGCCTTGAAGGAATGTATAAGTCCAAGGAAAGCCTGGAGTTCCTACTTGGTCCATGGCACATGGAGGCATCGTGGACTGCTTTAACCTTTGCTGAATGTATTTATTTCCATTATTTATAGTCCACCTTTCTCACATAGTAAGGTGAATGCCCTGCACATCAATGAGATAGCCAAGGAATTCAGTCAAAGAGATACTAAACACACGCTTTTCGTGTGTGACATAGGGACTATCATCAGCAAATCAGTGCAGGACTTCAGACATCTGTGTCCCAAGCAATAAGGGCTTCATCAAAATAAGGTTTCATCCCAGGAATTCCCATCTGGATGTCTTATGTGAAGATATGGAAAATGACAGGGACTATCCAAATCGCAGGTGCTTTTCTCTGAAGGTTTCTCAGGCAATGTCTTCCACATATAGTTGCTGAGAGGCCTGTGACACATCCAATTTGTCAAAGCCTCTTGCTTCGAGAAGGAGAAGGAGAAGGAGAAGGAGAAGGAGAAGGAGAAGGAGAAGGAGAAGGAGAAGGAGAAGGAGAAGGAGAAGGAGAAGGAGAAGGAGAAGGAGAAGGAGAAGGAGAAGACAGCCCTGTCCTTCACCACCTGGAGGAGTCTTAGAGCAACTTACAATCACCTTCCTTTCCTTTCCCCACAACAGACACCCTATGAGGTAGATGGGGCTGAGAAAGCTCAGAGAGAACTGTGACTGGCCCAAGGTCATCCAGCTGGCTTCATGTCTAGGAGTGGGAACTCAAACCCGGTTCTCCAGATTAGAGTCCTGCCGCTTTTAACCACTACACCAAACTGGCTCTGGAGAAGTGGAATGCAGTACAAGGAGAAATTCTGTAACAATAAAGCAGGAGGGGACAAATACTATGTTCCTAGGAACAACTTTTTTTCTTCTTCAAGAGCCCTGGGAGCTGCCAGTCACAAAATGGAGGCTTGGTGGGTGAAGCCAGTCACAAAATGGCAGCTTGTGTTAATATTACAAAGTCGCACAGCAGGGCTGCCATGCTTGGGTAGGGAAGCTTTTCCTCAGCAAACTTCCACCATCCCAAATTGCCCTGCAGGGAGGAAATATGCACAGGGATGCCAGACTCCATGTGGCCAGAACAAAAGTTACCGTGACCAAATTACTAATAATATTTTCCAACCATACTTAATTTAATGCTTACAAACCAATCATATACAAAATAATCACACATCCATAATATTCAATGTCAAATAAGTCCTTCAGATGATGAACCTAGACAGGGATGCCATTTAAATCCTTGAAATAATCTTACGGTTATAGGGCTGTATGCCGCTCCCAAATTTGGACTTCACCACTTTACCAATGCTTGTTGTCCAAATAAAGTGATCTGACAAGATTAAAGTAATCCACTAATGTACTTCAAAGAGCAGTCCGAAGGGAACCCCCATGCATGTGCTCTCGTAGCAAAAATCTCGGCACTCTATTACCAAAGGTCCCAGTAATGTGCAGTCATCTTGAAACACTCGTTTCACTCTCAGTTTTTTCACGATCCGGACAATAAGGCAAACATGATTTCTGCACTGTTAAAAATAAGGTAGTCACAACAATCCATACAAAAACAGCAGCAACATACACGACACACTCCAACTAACAACTTACTTCAGTATCCAATATCCCCTGTTCAGGACTGAAATCTTCAAAGACATTCTCTCACTGATCGGCATCCACTCCCATTAACTTAATTGAAACCAACCCCACAAGCACTGAGACATTAATAGGCTTAATTACAAACACCTGTCACCGTTCATAAAGAGCCGTATATTCATTAAACAAGATATTCCTTAAAGTGGAACAATGTCAGATATGCCACCAATACTCCCAACTACAAAAATTTCAAAAACACAATTCTATAAGGAACATGTATAATCCAATGGCAAGATTCAAACCAGAGGGCATAGCAGTATGTAATTTAAAAATCCAGTACAACTCTTCTCTTAGTGGAATCTTCTGTACATCATCAGAGGAACTATTTCTCTCATATTTATATAAAATATCTAAAACCATTGACACCGTGATCATTTTTGACAAAATGGGACTCCAGGGGCGCTTTTAAAAATTTATTCCAAATTCTACTCCTGTGTTCCAGTATCCATGTCCTCATGGGGTGTGTGGTACTACTTAGTACATTAAATCACAATCACATATTATAGCATACACCACATTCCTAGTGGCAGAGGTGGAAAAAAATCACAAACAAACTGTAAGCCCCCCCCCCCATTTTGATGTAAACTCGTTACTCTCTAAAGCCTGAGGGCAGACTAAACATTTGCCACATCGGTGATGACCTATTAATTCTTCAGTGGCTCTATCGGTTGGACTAAATCTGGAGTGTACCAACATGTCTTTAATATCTCTGGTTCTCCTAAATCCCATAAAGGGTGGCTCTACACATCCAAGGATCACTTAATAAATGCCAATGCCAGATCAGGATTTTGCATACTGAATTTTAAAAAGTAGTGTATAATCCAATCCACAAGTGATTCTGCTAGATCTCTCCCTCTCCTGATTCATAAATAAACTTTCCCTGTCTAGCATGTTTGATCTACCTCTAGCCCTTTGTGTCACCTCATCAGGATAACCTCTGATCCTGAACTCCTGAACAGTATCATTATTGCCCTCAACATAATCTGATATCCTAGTTGAGTTCCTCCTTAAACGGAGAAACTGTCCATATGGCAAATTCCTCCTGTGATGAGCGGGATGAAAGGATCAGAATTCCTGCCACCCTCTCCTTTCCATTAACCCCCAGGAGAAAATGGCTACTTTGGAGGGTGGACTCAATGGCATTGTACCCTGCTTTAGGTCCCTCCCCTTTCCAAACCCCACCCTCCCCAGGCTCCAAATCTCCTGTACTTCCCAACCCAGAGGTGTCAACCTTAAATATGCAGTTAACTCAGTGTTTTCCCTAGAAGAGGCAAATAATAGTTTTGAGGCAGGATAGGGTTGCCAGCTCAGGGTTGGGAAACACCTGGTGATTTTGTGGGTGAAGCCTGGGGAGGGCGGATTTGGGGGAGGGGAGGGGAAGTTCCCTCCGGTGGGTATAATGCCACAGAGTCCATCCCCCAAACCAGACATTTTCTCCAAGGGAACTAACTGATCTTGGTTGTCTGGAGATCAACTGTAACAGAAGAAGATCTCCAGGTGCCACCTGAAGGTTGACAACACTAAAACACTGCAGGTGGAAAGGATCAAGAGGACGCTGATTCCCCATCCAGAGCTCGAATGCGTTCTGTACACATGAAGGATGGGAAAGGGTGCTGGGCATTAAAGCAAGGACTCGTGCCTGCAGGGGCGGATTAAGGCTCACTGGTGCCCTAAGCACTAGCCAACCTTGGTGCCCCCCTCCTTTCCACAGTGACGCAGTCCATTTTAGTTGTTGACCTGTTTGACCAGATCTACAATGCAGGTTGCAGCAATACAAAAATTTATTCATATGATAACACAATATACTGTACAAACTAAGCCAAACTTTGGCTGCGTTCGCACCGGCAGTTTAATCCACTGTTGCCCCACCTCAAATTAACCCAGGTTATCTTGTGGCAGAGAATGCTGACCAGACTCACCTGTTTTAGCAGGCTTCAATGCCCTTTTACCCCTCCTTGCATGACCAGACAGCAGAAACCAGGGAGTCAGCCCCTCAGCCATTTTTTTTTTTAGAAGTTTGCCCTTAGGAGCATGCCCAGAAGCACTCAGCATGCTGGGATATGGAGTTCATGGGGCTGTCGGCCATTTTCTTTTAAAATTAAGTCCACAGAGCAATCGCACAAATGGTGAAGAGATTGCTGGGAAATGGAGTCCACGGACATCCTCCCACTAATCTTTTCCATTTACCCCTTCCCCAAATGATATTAAAAAGCTGCAGAAAAGGGGGTGTCTAAGAGTTTTTCAAAAGAAAACGAGTTTTTGAGAGAGGTGCATATATACAGTCATGCGATCCTTGCTAACTGGGGTGGGGGGATGGTAGTTAGAAAGCAAGAGCTCAGTGAGAGCTGCCTGACTGCTTGGCTGCGCAATAGAGTGACTAGACGACAGGAAATCCATTTTGGAAGCGGCTCAGACCAACAGGACCGGACTTTATCAGGTATCAAAGAAACACAGGGCAAGGGGAGGGGGGAATGGAACTCAGACCACTCAGGCACGACAGACGGATGTTGCTGTCTGACCGTGCACTTTAAATCCATAAGGGAACAGCAAGGGGAACGGATCAAATTGCCCGTGTGAACGCAGCCTTTGGCCACATAAAGTTCTACAAAAATGCAATACAACATCTATTTTAATATTTCACAAGCTAAATATATCAAAGTTCCAATATTCACGACCTGAAAGGCATTTTTCTACAGTTTTTCAGGCTTTCCCCAAATTTGTGGTGCCCCCTTTGGCCCCGGTGCCCTAAGCTCGTGCTTGGTCTGCTTAATGGTCAATCTGCCACTGCATGCCTGTGTCCTCTTCTATGCAGAAAAGAGAAAGAAGGGAGAAGCGACTGTGATAGGTGTAAAAGGAAAGGCTAAGAATGTGACTGCAGCCACACGGAAAAAGGGTCAGGGGGCTTTTAATTGCTTGGAAAATCACTGGTCACTTCCAGTTGACCTTCTGCCCACCCCTGCCATAAAGGAATGAAACCAGGGAAATCTCGTTCCCCCCCCCATCTTTGACACTTCAGTATTGCTTCTAATCAGTGCGTAGACATCAGAAACACTGCTTGTAAAATGTAATCTCACACGGAGGAATCTAAAATTCAGCTTTGCAAATGCTCATTTTGCCGAAGCTCTGAGCGCATAACTTTGTCTCATTTCCATACATATCAATGAAACCTGCTTCTGTATACATCAAATCAAGTTTGGCTACAAAACTACATAAGCAGGGGTCTGCATTTTTTTTAAATTGGGGGGGGGCTATGTTTCAAAGAGGAAGAATGAAGGATCGCTTGACAGATTCACTTCCACAAAAGCCGGAAGAGAAGCAAAGGGTCCCGTAACCCGTCCTGCTTCAAGGAGCACAGCAAAATAAGTTTTGGCATTAAGATTTCCTGGAATCTTAGCTTGTGCATTGGAGCAAGAAGCTGAGGGGCACAGTAAAAGGAAATCTGTATCAGTGCCACCTTTGGCAGAGCCAGTTTGGTTTAGTGGTTAGGAGTGCAGATTCTAACCTGGGAGAACTGGGTTTGATTCCCCACTCCTCCACATGCATCTGCTGCTGTGACCTTGGGTCAGTCACAAGTTCTTTCAGAGCTGTTCTCTCAAGGGCAGTTCTCGAGAGAGCTCTCTCAGCCCCACCTGAGGGAAGGGAAAGGGAAGGGAAGGAAGAGAAAGGTGATTGTAAGCCACTCTGAGACTCCTTCAGATAGTGAAGGGTGGGTATAAATCCAATCTCCTCCCCCTGTTGTGTCCTGACATCAGGGGTATGAGCTGGCGAAGGCAGCCAAGCTCGCTCTCTGAGAACAATAGGGACTAGGCTCCTGAGCTCGCCAGTAAAGAACCAATGGCAGCATTGGCGGGCAATTCAAACCCGCCAATAGGAACGGGGGCGTCCCCCCCCTTACTGTATATACTTGGCCGCCGGCCATTACTGTTGTTCTTGTCTTGTGTGAAGTACGAATAAACGCGTCTTCTCTTATGTCATCGTCCGAGTTATGAGGCCCGAAACCCAGTACTTTACAGTGGCGACGAAGGTGGGATTTCAACGCCTCCCTTGACTCCATGAGCGACGAGAAGGACGACAAGGCCACCCGCCGAGCATCGCATCGCTGACCCCGAGAGCAGCACCGCACCGCTCACCGAGCATCGCATCGCTGACCCCGAGAGCAGCACCGCCCCACTCGCCCCGGCGCACGCCTTCCCAGACGGAGCCATGGCCGCCACTCACGTAATGATGGAGCGCTTCGATCCGTCTCAGCCAGAAACCTGGGACGCATGGGTCGACCAGCTCATCAGTTATATGGAATTCAACGAGATTCGGGGCCCGGAGAAAAAACGGTCGCTCCTGCTGAGCGCGTGCGGCACCCAAACCGTCCGCCTCGCCAAGAGCCTCTTGGTGCCCCGCACGGCCTTGGAAAGCTCCTTTGGGGAGATCCTGGACGTCCTCAACGGGTATTTCAGCCCCCGGCCTACCTTCTTGGCCAAGAGGATGGACTTCCAGAGGCGAGTCCAGGCCCAAGGGGAATCCGTTGCCGCCTTCCTGGCCGCGCTGAGGGCGCTCGCAGTGGACTGCGGGTTCCCACGGGTGGAAGACAACTTGCTGACGCAGTTTGTGTGGGGCCTGGCAGACTCCAAGCTGCGGCGCAAGTTGATCGGCTACCGGAGGCTCTCCCTGGACGAGGCCATCGACGCTGCAACTGCACACGAGGCCGCCGAAGGGGAACGCCCGGCCGCGGCTGCCCATACGGTCAGAAGGGGTCCCAGCCCTGGGAACTCAGACACCGAAGAGGTCTACGCCCTCAGACCCCAACACCGCCGGCCGGAGCAGACTCAGCAGGCTGACAGGGAGCCAGCCAAGCCTTCCGGCAACCGGACCGTGTGCGCCAGCTGCGGGGAAGGCCACGGGAGGAAGACCTGCAAGTTCCGGGATGCTGTCTGTCACGGGTGTGGAAAGCAGGGACACCTCGCATGGGTCTGCCGGTCCAAGGGCCCCTGGAACTCGAGATCGTCGGCCCCACCACACCGCGCACCGACAACCGCCTACGAGACGATGGAAGAGGTCGCCGAGTTGTACCATCTCACCGACCAACCGCTGCAGGTACTTCACCTCCCCAACCCCAATCTCTCCTCTACCCCGAAGATCCAAGTAACCGTGCGGATCGAGGGGTCCCCCTGTTGCATGGAGGTGGACTCGGGATCGGCGGCGTCCATCATTTCCATGGACACTTTAAATAAACTTTGCCCGGCAGGGGGACCCCCCCTACGTCCATCGCCACTAAGCTTA
Source organism: Gekko gecko (assembly GCA_029375565.1). Classification (NCBI taxonomy): domain Eukaryota; kingdom Metazoa; phylum Chordata; class Lepidosauria; order Squamata; family Gekkonidae; genus Gekko; species Gekko gecko. The sequence continues at coordinate 20,235,406 of JAPDNY010000009.1, read as the reverse complement.
GTGGACTTTCAGAAGAACCCTGTCCCCATCCGGGGAGTTGGCACTTTCCGAGTGCAGTACCGAGACTTTGAGGGGAACTTGGACTTGGTGGTGGTTGAGGGCAACCTTGTGAGTCTCCTCGGGCGAGCGTGGTTCGAGGCCCTAGGCATTACGATCGGGGGCGTGAATAAGTGTGGGACGCGGGACTGGGGGCGGTGTGCAGGGAATTCCCCGAGAGGGGAACTTGGACTTGGTGGTGGTTGAGGGCAACCTTGTGAGTCTCCTGGGGCGAGCGTGGTTCGAGGCCCTAGGCATTACGATCGGGGGCGTGAATAAGTGTGGGACGCGGGACTGGGGGGCGGTGTGCAGGGAATTCCCCGAGAGGGGAACTTGGACTTGGTGGTGGTTGAGGGCAACCTTGTGAGTCTCCTGGGGCGAGCGTGGTTCGAGGCCCTAGGCATTACGATCGGGGGCGTGAATAAGTGTGGGACGCGGGACTGGGGGGCGGTGTGCAGGGAATTCCCCGAGGTCTTTGATGGGGAACTGGGGTGTTATAAAGGGGCCCCGGTGTCGCTCCACTTAGACCCAACGGTGACACCCATCCGGCGGTGATTCCGCACCGTGCCCCTGGCCCTCCGCCCAAAAATAGAGGCAGAACTGGACCGGTTAGTGGCCCAGGGGGTCCTAGAGCCCGTCCCCAACGCACGATGGGAAACCCCGATTGTGACACCCGTGAAGTCGAACGGGGAAATCCGCATCTGCGCGGATTACAAGTGCACTATTAACCAGGCACTTCAGGCGCACGCATACCCCGTCCCCGTTGTCAGCCACGTATTGGCCACATTGGCGGGGGCGCGCATATTTGGTAAGCTGGATCTCGCGCAGGCGTACCAGCAACTCCCTGTGGATGAGGCCACGGCCGAGGCCCAGACCATAGTAACCCACCGGGGGGCCTTCAGGGTGAAGCGGCTGCAGTTCGGGGTCAGTGTGGCCCCAGGGATCTTTCAAAATCTAATGGACGATTTGTTAAAAGGGATCCCTGGCGTGACGCCATTCTTCGATGACGTCCTCATCGCCGCGGCCACCCCAGAGAGCTTCGCCACCCGCGTAGGAATTGTTCTGGGACGCTTCCAAGCCGCGGGGCTGAAGGTGAAGCGGGAAAAGTGCCTCCTCAGGGTACCGGAGGTGGAGTTCTTGGGATACCGGGTTGACGCAATGGGCCTGCATCCGGCGAGGGACAAGGTGAAGGCCATCGTGGAGGCCCCCGCCCCGAAGTCCAAGGCAGAGCTCCAGGCGTTCTTAGGCCTCCTGAACTTTTACCACGCCTTTCTCCCACACAAAGCCGCCGTGGCAGAACCCCTGCACAGGCTGCTGGATAAGACAACACCTTGGGCATGGGGAGCGAGGGAGGAGGTGGCATTTCGGGGGGTTAAGGTACTATTGATTTCGAACGCTGTACTCGCCCATTTCTATGAAAAGCTCCCGGTAATCCTGGCATGCGACGCGTCGCTGTACGGGGTCGGGGCGGTCTTGGGCCACAGGCTACCAGACGGGAGGGAAGTCCCGGTGGCTTACTACTCCCGCACGCTGTCTCCCGTGGAGCGGAACTATGCACAAATTGACCGGGAGGGCTTGGCCCTGGTGGCGGGGGTTAAGAAATTCCACAACTTTGTGTATGGGCGGCCCTTCACGCTGGTAACCGATCATAAGCCGCTCCTGGGACTGTTCACGGTGGACAAGCAAACGCCGCAGGTACTGTCGCCCCGGGTGTTGCGCTGGTCCTTGTTTTTAGCGGGCTATCAGTACCGGCTGGAGCATCGGCCAGGTAAGGCGCTGGGGCATGCTGATGCCCTGAGCCGCCTGCCACTGCCGCAGACAGGGGAAGATCCGGCTCCGGCTCCAGCAGTATTGTTAATGGAGGAGCTGCCCAACCCCCCCCTTCAGGCTGCTGACGTGGCCGCCTGCTCATCCCGAGATCCCATTCTCTCCTGGGTACTAAACTGGGTGGTGAGGGGATGGCCAGCGGAACAGACAGGGCCAGAGTTCGCGGCATACAAAGCCAGGAGGGAAGAGTTATCCGCCTTGAAAGGGTGCTTACTATGGGGGGACAGGGTGGTAATCCCGGGGCCCATGAGACATGGGGTTCTAGAGACGCTGCACGAGGCCCACCCTGGAATTGTACGAATGAAAGCTCTGGCACGGAGCTACGTGTGGTGGCCGGGGATAGACGCAGAAATTGAAACCTGGGTCCGGGGATGCACACGGTGCCAGGAAGTCCGCCCCAATCCCCCAAGAGCGCCTACCCAAAGCTGGGAGTCTACCCACAAGCCATGGTCCCGCCTACACGTAGATTTTGCCGGCCCGTTTCAGGGGCTCCAGTTCATGGTGACGGTAGACTCCTACTCGAAGTGGGTAGAAATAAGCCCGGTGTCTACCACCTCGGCTAAAGCGGCAATAAGGGCCCTGCGGAAAATATTCGCGACGCACGGGTTGCCAGACACAATCGTGTCGGACAACGGGGCCGCGTTCACATCTGCGGAGTTCCAAGCGTTCCTCGCAAGGAACCTAATCCGGCACATACGCTCTGCGCCTTTCCACCCGGCAACTAATGGGCAGGCGGAGAGGACGGTACGCACCACCAAGGAAGCCCTGAGCCGCATAACGGAGGGGGATTGGGAGTTCCGGCTGGCCCGCTTCCTCCTAACACAGCGCACCACCCCGAACCCCATCTCTGGGCATTGCCCCGCAGAACTATTGACGGGCCGCCGCCCCACGACCCTGTTAGACAGGCTCCACCCAGACCAAGCCCCAGAGAGAAAGCTGGTCGAAACCCGGGAGGCGCCCAGGAGCTTCCTCCCGGGGGAACCTGTCTACTTCCGGAATTATGGGGCAGGGCCTCAGTGGCTGGCCGGGCGCATCCTAAAACCCACCGGGCCAGTGTCATACGAGGTCCTGGCAGACGGGGACCGGGTCCTCCGTAAGTACGTGGACCAACTCCGGAGCGGCAAGACCCAGGCACAGGGATCCAGGCCCCGCTACCGGAAAACACCGAGGCCGCCCCAGCACCAGATCGGCTGCGGGCACCCCCAGCGGAGCAAGTGCCCGAAAGACCGCAGAGCCAGGAGGGGATCCAAGAGCAAGTCAAGCCACCGCTGTCGCTGCCGCAACCGCCGCCACCGCAGCTACCGCCGTCGTTGTCGCTGCCACCGGAAATCCAAGCTCCTAGGGCGGGAGTACCACTCGAAGGGGGCCCCGCCAGTCCGGTACTGGCCCCCCGAAGGTCAGTAAGAGAACGGAGGCCACCAGCCTACCTAAAAGACTACGTCACCTGATGGGAGACGAAATATGGGGGGAGGGGTGTTGTGTCCTGACATCAGGGGTATGAGCTGGCGAAGGCAGCCAAGCTCGCTCTCTGAGAACAATAGGGACTAGGCTCCTGAGCTCGCCAGTAAAGAACCAATGGCAGCATTGGCGGGAAATTCAAACCCGCCAATAGGAACGGGGGCGTCCCCCCCCTTACTGTATATAGTTGGCCACCGGCCATTACTGTTGTTCTTGTCTTGTGTGAAGTACGAATAAATGCGTCTTCTCTTATGTTGTCGTCCGAGTCATGAGGCCCGAAACCCAGTACTTTACACCCCCTCCTCCTCCTCTAGGGTTGCCAGGTCTGTCTGCCCATCCTAGCCACTGGTGGGGGATGGGGGGCCCATAGGGAGACTGTTCACCTTGGAGCAGAATAGATTAAGGAATCCTTTACCTATGTCTCAGTTTGATAGAAAGTAGCTAAGATACATAACAGTCGGTGTCATTGCCCATAATAGTGTGTATAGGGAATTGCTTGAACTCCCACCAGTTCAGTTCACATTCTGTTCACCGCTCTCAAGCAGTGAGCTAATTTTTCATTGAGCAGTTTGGTTTTGTGTGAACAGCTTCATCCAGTTCAATGGGTCTCACTCCCCATATTCAAGCAGCACAGTATAGTGCTGTTGGAAGTATTTCCTGCATTTCTGTTTTCGCACAGACTGATGGGAGTCACAGTTTCCCCCTGGTCGGGTTTCCAGTCTCCAGATGGTGGCTGGGATGTCAACTGATCTCCAGGCAACAGAGAAAGTGGCTGCTTTGGAAGGCGGACTCCATGGTATGATACCCCATTGAAGTCCCTTCCCTCCTCAAACCCCAGCCTCCTCCATTTCCACCCACTCAGATTTCCAGGTATTTCCCAACCTGGAGCTGGCAACCCTACCCCCCAGCCCGAGGCTGTTGCATGCCACTTGGCAGCCTAATCATTTCAGTGGAGCAGGTCAGCTAGGCAGTGATCATAAACAACATGAAGTCTGCATTAGTGTCAAGGTTATTTTTGTGCAGATGCAATTCCACATGACCTTTTGGGAGTTGTGCTATTTCCACTCCCCCATCCATTGAGTTATCTCCCTTGACCATCCATGACACTGGGGGGGAATTGATTTCACCTGCTATACAGGTGCAAAAGTGACTTGCACAGCTGAAGGACATGAAACACCACTAGCGTGCAGCTGCAAAAGTGTTTGGCAGTTGCTTGAGCGGATTGGTGGCCAGGTGAGGAGATCTAAGCCCTGGCTGACAAGATTTCACAAGATAACTTAGAAAGGACTTCATGGTACCCACACGGATCTCCAAAGTTCTAAATGTGGCAAGTATGTAATTTCCAAAACTCTCTTTCTCTCTGTGTGTGTGTAACTGCTGTGAAGTCAATTCCAACATATGGTGACCCTATGAATTAACGTCCTCCAAAATGTCCTATCATTAAAAGCCTTGTTCAGGCCTTGCAAAATAAGGGCCGTGGCTTCCTTGATTGAGTCAATCCATCTCCTTTTGGGTCTTCCTCTTTTCCTGCTCCCTTTGGCTTCTCCTAGCAATATTGTCTTTCCCAGTGAGTCTCATCTTCCCATAATGTGACTCTGATTTATCGTAATGTAAACTATGATAGCCTCAGTTTATTCATTTTAGCTTCTAGGGAGACTTCAGGCTTGATTTGGTCTAGAACCCACATGTTTGTCTCGTCTGTCCACAATATCCGTAAAACTCTCCTCCAGCACCGCAGTTCCAATGAATCAACTTTCTTCCTCTCAGCTGTCTTCAGTGTCCTGCTTTCACACCCCTAATGGGGAATGCTATGGTATGAATTAACTTGATCTTGGTCACCCAATGACACATCTTTACACTTAGGACACAGTCAGATGTGATATTTGGGCTGCGGTCACACACACTCAATAATCCACTTTCAGTTCACTTGCAGTGCACTTTCCAACTGGATTTTGCAAGTAGAAATCCAGTTGGGAAGTGCACTGAAAGTGGATTGAAAGTGGATTATTGAATGTGCATGACCATAGCCCTGGTGCGCAGGGGAGGTGAGCCTATTTCCCCTGGTGGAAATTGACAGAGCATTGTGCGATCACACATCCTTTGTAGCTGCGGGCTCAGCCCATCACTGCCCAGTAAGATGGCACATTTGGGTGAGTGTGTTGGGGGGGGGTTGCCTTTTGTTTCACATGTGCATAAATGAGAAGAAGAAGAGGTTGGATTTATACCCCACCCTTCACTACCCAAAGGAGTCTCAGAGCAGCTTACAAACTCCTTTCCCTTCCCCTCCCCACAACAGACACCCTGTGAGGTAGGTGGGGCTGAGACAGCTCTGACAGAAAGTGCTCTTTTTCAAGAATAGCTCTTATCAGAACTATGGCTTGCCCAAGGTCATCTAGCCAGGTGCCAGTGGAGGAGTGGGGAATCCAACCTGGTTCTCCCAGATTAGAGTCCGCACACTTAACCACTACGCCAACAAATGAGGAATCGCACTTCCACACAGAGGGTTCCCTATGGCGAAGGCAGTTATGTACATACTGCTAAGTGAGGGGAGAAAAATGGCACTAAGTCGGGATGGAATGAGCAGACCACCCCAAAGGAATGAGCGCGTACTGGAGTGATCAGACAGGGGAAAGCCCGTCCATAGCCCATCAGCAAGTATTAGGACTCGACTTTCCTTGGTGTCTTTTAACTCTGCTTCTGTGGAGGGGCAGCACAGGGTGCTGACAACTGCGGGGCCTTTCCCAGATGTTGCTGTCTGATCATGCCCTTTAGATCCATCAGGCATTCACAGCTGAGTCGGATTTAAAGGCATGTCTGGCCGTGGCCTTAAGGACCTTTTCTAGCTCTTTCCTGGTTGCCCTTCCCAGTCTCAGTCTCCTTCTGATTTCTTGCTTGCAATCTCCCTTTTGGTTGATGACGGAGCCCAGGAATAGAAAATCTTGAACAATTTCCATTTCATCATCATCAGCCTTAAAGTTGTGTAATTCCTCAGTAGTCATTACTTTTGTGTTCTTTATGTTCATCTTTAAACCTCCTTTGCCATTTTCTGCTTTAACCTTCATCAGGAGTTGTTTCGAGTCTTCACTATTACTGATTTTAAAACAACAACAACCTTGAAATAAGAGCCAGTTTGGTGTAGTGGTTAAGTCCGCGGACTCTAATCTGGGAGAACCAGGTTTGATTCCCCACTCCTCCACTGGCACCTGCTGGATGACCTTGGGCAAGCTGTAGTTCTGATAAGAGCTGTTCTTGAAAAAGAGCACTTTCTGTCAGAGCTCTCTCAGCCCCACCTACCTCACAGGGTGTCTGTTGTGGGGAGGGGAAGAGAAAGGAGTTTGTAAACTGCTCTGAGACACCTTTGGGTAGTGAAGGGCAGGGTATAAATCCAATCTCCTCCTCCTCCTCCTCTTCTTCTAAAATGCAATGTTTTTTATTTCATTGTGGGAGAGGGAGAAAGCTGGTATATAGCAGCCCAGTGTGGGTTTCCTGCTGAACTATGGAATGGCCACAATTCTTTTCCCTTGATGGCTGCGCAAGCGGGGCTGCCATGTCCATCGGCACCTCCGTTTTAATTGGACTATCTTTTAAATGGCAGGGACTATTGAGTCACTGCTGTTTGCACAATTTGTGGCTCTTAGAATAATGTAAATATTTAATGAATAGCTCACTTCAAAAGTTTAGCTCACTGTGAAATCGCACTTGTAAATGAAAACTCACGTATCAAAGAACCTTCCCCGTGCTCTCTGCTTTGCCATGATTTGCTTGGATGAGGATACCCCAAGACAGTCACTTGATTTTTAACATGCTCAAACATATTTCATGGGGTACTGGAAAATTCAACATCATCCACAGGTATGGTTGTTTGACTGTTGATGAATATTCCTGAATATCATTCATTCTAAGCTTCTTTCTTGCGTCGTAAAGTCAACTCAGCAACCCATATGTAGGTGCATCATAGCAGTGGAGATACTTGTGCAAAGAAAACTATACTTTCAGCTTTAAAAGGAGGGAGATGAACAGCTCTCCCCTTTCTAGGAAATCCTACAGTCAGAACCAACAATAATTTAAACATGGTGTTAGTATCCAGAAGGATTTTTTGCGTCAGAATGGCTGCCACACACAGGGCAATGGTAGCTACAGATCTCATTTTCCTTGCTTGTAAGTTCCTGTTTTGGGTTTTTCCCCTCCCTGTTCCAAATGTGTTCTGCTCCCTCTAGTGGTCAATTCAATATTACACTGATTTCTGTCTGGCATATCTCCCTGCAGATTTGAACAGCAGGTTTTTATGCCAGTCATAAACTGGTGTAATATTGAATCAACTGCTACAGGGAGCAAAACACATGCAGAACCGGGACCCCCCCCCCCGGAAATAAGAACATACAAGTGAAAAAAATAAGAATGCAGAAAAGCCCTATGTCTGCCTGTCTTTCAAAAGCCCATTTTTGTAAATACAGGGAATGTTTACTGGCCTGTACATTTCTTTGATTAAATACATTTCTGGACTTCTGAGAGGTGCTGAAGGGGCATGGAAATTTGTTGGAGGCCTACCACAAGGAATATTGCCTTCCTCTCAGAAGATAAATTTGGCACAGGCCCTTTCCTACAACTCTCTCAAATTTGTGCAAATTATAGCCTAGCATAGCCATGAACAATGCCCCCTCTAAGCTGTGGAGTCTTGTGAGCAAAAATTCTACCTTGTGAGCTCCTGGCATTAAAGTTGTGAGTGAGCCATTTGGCTCCTGCATAAATTAGTTTGCTCTAGAGCCACCCCTCCTGAGCTAAGAAGAAAACATGTGAGTTGGAGGCTAGAAAACTGTGAGGCTAGAAAAATATGAACTCAGCTTAGAGGGAATACTGGCAATGAGGATTCTGAACCACTGCTGGTTCTGGAGGGAGAATCTAACTGGGTGGATCCAAGCTGAGGGAGGGGAGAGTTGGTAAACTAAGCAAGCAACCCCCTTTTAGTTTCACTTTCAAGTGGGTCCTGGAAGGAGGGGCTAACTCCTGGAGACCCTCTGGTACTGTGATAGCATATCGCTCCCCTGCATTAGCAGTAAAATGCAGTATCAGGTGTGGAACAGAGAGATCTAAATACCCATTGAACCATGGTGCTTACCGGGTAGATCCTGTGCCAGCCACTCCCTCTCACTGCCTAACCGATCTCAAAGGGTTGTTATTGAGACAAAATGGGAAGGGAGAGCCGTGTATATCTACTCCTTGAGCTCCTTGGGTGATATGTGCATATAGTAATACCCATTGTTTTGGCAGGCAGTTCTAATGGGTGTGTGTGTGAGGCACACAAGTTCACTGATCCAATATTGCTTTTAATCCCCAGTCCCTGAACAGCAGGCATCTGTTTTGACAATTTTTTCTATTGGGATGCAGTCATGTGGTTGAGAAACTGATGGCTGGTTCAGCAATTCTCCAACAAAGGTCTCCTGGCACCTTCTTAAGTTTTGTGTTTTGTTTCTAGAGCTAATTGGTTTTACAGGTATCTTAAGAATCTATGACACTTTTAAAAATGTTATCTGTGTTATTCTGAGAATTTCACATATATACCAGTTTGGTTATATAACCTGTTGATGTTTTATTAATACTCAATAAAGTAATGTTTATTTTCCATCTGCTTTTTTAAAAAAAGATTTACGATATGAAGGCTACTTCATTTACTTCATTCTACTAATATCTTAACATTTTAAAACGATTTGGTTACTTTGGATCTTTTTTGGAACTAAGTTGACATTTTACTGATTTTAATTATCAATATTTGGATTTAAACTGATGTTTTATAGTCAATTATCCTGTTAGCCAGATTGGTGTAGTGGTTAAGTGTGCGGACTCTAATCTGGGAGAACCAGGTTTGATTCCCCACTCTTTCAGTTGTACCGGCTGATGTGACCTTGGGTCAGTCACAAGCTCTGGCACAGCTGTTCCTGAAAGAGCAGTTTGTGCTAGAATTCTCTCAGCCCCACCTACCTCACAGGAGGGAATTTCACATTACTGAGATTCTGCCGGATTGAAGCCGTTTCTGATTCGTCTTGAAGTAAACCACTACAGGGCTGCCATTTCACACATGGCTTTCCCTGACCAGAAAAGAGCCGAATCAGAAGTGGTTTATAGTGCTATAAAACAACACTCCAGGTATTCCAATGAGGTATAGCAATGAGGTTGCGATAATGTTATTGCGCTATAGCGTTATAGCGCTCTAAAGCGACCATTAAAAAAAAAAAAAAAGCCGGAGATTGCCTGCGCGGGCGAAAAAAGGTGGGAAAAAAGCATATCAGATCCAGGAGAAGAAACTGACGACTACTTGGAAGTGGCTGACAGGTAAAACGCTTCAGCCCCGTTTCCTGAACGGGACAGAAGCGATTTTGTGTGAAATTACAAATATATTCCGGTAGGGAACTGGTTCTAAAACGGTTCTGTCTGAAATGCCAGACCAGAAACCATTTGGGAAGTGTTCCTCTTCCGGATTATATCATCTGTCTGAAATGCCCAAGGGTGTCTGTTGTGGGGAGGGGAAGGGAAAGGAGATTGTAAGCTGCTCTGAGACGCCTGGTGAAGGGCACGGTATAAATCCAATCTCTTCTTCTTATGTTCTTTTTGATGTTGTTAATCTTTTTTATTATTTCAATCACTAATAAAAATAATAATTTAAAACTTTAAAGAAGTGTCCATAGGTTGGGGACCTCCAATATTGATTTTCATTCTATTAGAAACTACAAAATAAACTGGAACTTTCATACTGATTCAGAGCAGTCAAATATCCAGTTATACCTCTAGTTACCAGTCCACCTAGCTCCACATTTCTACTAAATGGGTAAGCAGGGAGCAGGCTATTTTATGTAGTGAAACCTGTATGCATACACTGGCTGTCTAGTTATTACTGTTACCATTACCAAAACCAGTAAAGCACTCCTTACGTGTCGCAGGTATTCTCCAAGAAATAAAAATGACAACTTATAATTGAGTGTGATTTTTGCATCTGATCATTATACTGTGTGAAATGACAGGAGTGAATATTTATAACTTTATAAATGCCACATGTAAGTACAGAGTGAAATGTTATTTTCTGAATAATTCCTCGGGCTAAAAAAAAGTGATGGATCTGACCACTAGTAAGGTACTTTGGCTTCCAGTGTCACTATGATTTTTATTGGATTTAAAGATCAATTTGTAATCTGGCCGTTGGCATACAGAGAGTTAGAAAAAAAAACAGTATGAGAGGCAGCTTGGTAGAACAGATTGAATGCCCACATTTCTAAGGTCTAATTCTGGTTGACACAAAGACATGGTGAGGCCTTGGGCAAGCTCCTTAAAAAGACACACCAGATCAATTCAGACCAAAACTAGGCTCTTAAAAAACAAACAAACAAATGCAAGATAATCAGCCCAAAGCACTGATTTACACAACTTTGCATTGGTATAAAACACATTTTGTATTTGAGAGCCAGTTTGGTGTAGTGGTTAGGGGTGTGGAATCTAATCTGAGAGAACCGGGTTTGATTCCCCATTCCTCCACATGCAGCCAGCTGGGTGATCTTGAGTCAGACATAAGTTCTTTCAGAGCTGTTCTCTCAAGGGCAGTTCTCGAGAGCTCTCTCTCAGTCCCACCTACCTCACAGGGTGTCTGTTGTGGGGAGGGGAAGGGAAAGGAGATTGTAAGCTGTCCTGAGACTCCTTTGGGTAGTGAATGGCGGGGTATAAATCCAATCTTCTCTTCCTCCTCCTCCTCCTTTTCTGAATTTTCCTCACATTTTATCCCCCTCAGTGGTATGCAGCAGCTAAATAATGACCTTCCTGAATAAGAACTAGAAAGGGTTATTGACAGCAAACTTAGTACAGTCAGGGCTGCTGAGGGCCACCAGGGGCCCCGGAGAACAATTCCACCTGGGGCTCCCCTATGACCCTGATCCAAATCAAATATCATGACAAGACAAATCACTTGGCTGACTGTCACCATGCAGCTATAATAATAACAACAGAATCTGCATATCCATCCCAGCTATCCATTTCTGGCAGACATAACTCAAGAAAAAGTAAAACAAGGTATCTCAGATTTAGCAGCCATCTTCAGGATAACTGTGGGAGTTCCAGGGCCAAAAATGAAAGGAGTTGGTTATCTCCACACACACCCCTCCAATGCTATGTGCAATGGAAGCCAAGCTAAATTCTAACTGCTGTTCCTGATTTATAACCATCAAGGCAGATTAACATTTCATTATTATTCATGTAAAGGGTGTGAAGAAGCATCCTTTCACTACTTTGATAGATAATGGGGAAATATTAACTTCTCCCTCCTGTCCATAAGAGAGCCAGTCTGGTGTAGTGGTTAGGAGCAGCAGACTCTAATCTGGACAACTGGGTATGATTTCCCGCTCCTCCATATGCAGCCTGTTGGGTGACCTTGGTTCAATCACAGTTCTCTCAGAGCTGTTCGCTCAAGAGCAGTCCTCTCAGAGCTCTCTCAGCCCCAGCTACCTCACAGGGTGTCTGTTGTGAGGAGAGGGAGAGAAGGAGATTGTAAGCTTCTCTGAGACTCTTGAGTGAAGGGAGGGCTCCTCCTCCCTCTTTCTTACATGCCCAGGAAAATGCTGATCGCCACTTTGGGGTCCGAAAGCAATGTCTCTCCAGGCCCGTTTGGCTGGAAATTTCAGAGGTTTTTGATCATCTTCTGGGCATGGAACAGGGGTCACTGAGGGTGTGGCGGGAAGGTATTTATGAACTTCTTCTTCTTCTTCTTCTTCTTCTGCTTCTGCTTCTGCTTCTGCTTCTGCTTCTTCTTCCTGCTCATACTACTATCAAATACAGTCTAGATTGCCAACTGGGGGCCGGGGGGGCGGAGAAAAATTAGAAGTGTGAAGAGAGGCATGAAAGCAGATCATGAAAACAAGGCAGCTAAATGAAGTGTGGAGAAAAGTGTGGAAAAGGGGAACAGAAATTAAGGAAAAGGCAGCGAAAGGGTGTTTAAAATTTTATTTTGCTACAACACACTCACTGGGCCAGCCCTTTGCAAGATCTGGCTGTGCAGACAAAACTATGGAGCTGGCTGGAACTAAAGGAAGAAGGGAACCATGGACTGCTAGAGATAATGAAGTTGTTAAGAGGCTGCATCTCAGCAATGACTGTATCTTGTTGTAGCTGGGCTTGCCTTGCTCCCAAGCTGGTTTGGTTGATGGATTTAGCAGGACTGGAGAAGAAAAAGTTTCCCTCAGCCTGGTAGTAAACTTTGCAGAAAGGCCCAGCCAGCAGTGAGCTACTGCTGTTTGCTGTGTTCTGCCTCCACTGCTCCTCTAGTGGCTGCAGGACATAACAGCATTAGAAGTAAAAAAAAAAAAGAGTTAATACACTGGCTCCAGGGGCCTACCAGCTAACTAGGGGCCCAGGAATTTTGCTCCCCCCAGCCCTCCACCTCTCAGTGGTCCTCAGTGCAATAGTGACTGACCCAGAGGGTTCTTGAGCCCCACACTGCTTCCAAATCCTTAATAAGTTTCAAATAATTCATCGGTACATGTGGAAAGCAGGTCTGTTCACCTTCTATACCCTCAGGGGCCACTCTGTTCTCCAGATGTCTCTTGACAAACCCTCTCACCATAAATAATCAAATTCTTCCATAGAGTTGACACCAACTTGCAGCGAGAACTTCACTTTGATGATCCACATATGCTCAGGAACATGTTACATGCAAAATCCAAGGTGGTGGTGGTGGTTAAAATTTTAAATGTGAAGTCCCTCTTACAAGTTGAAAATGTTTTATTTTCCTTGAAAATGTGAATGTGGGCAATCCTTTTCCAACAATTAGATCAAAATTTGTAAGGCCACATAGAATAGAGCAGAGACTGATGAGCCAGTTTGGTGTAGTGGTTAAGTTTGCGGACTGTAATCTGGGTTTGATTCCCCACTCCTCCACTTGCACCTGCTGATGTGACCTTGGGTCAGTCACAAGCTCTGGCACGGCTGTTCTTGAAAAAAGAGCAGTTTGTGTTAGAGTTCTCTCAGCCCCACCCACCTCACAGGGTGTCTGCTGTGGGGAGGGGAAGGGAAAGGAGATTGTAAGCCGCTCTGAGACTCCAAGTGAAGGGCGGGGTATAAATCCAATCTCTTCTTCTCTTCTTCTTCGTGAACTGTTTGGTTGGTCATGTGTGATATTGGGGGGAAAAAAAGCTAGACCTCTGCAACTAATTTTTTTTCTTTCAGTGAGAACTGTCTTACCGCTTTCGATAAGGTAAATTACCACTAAGATTTAAATTCTACCCAGCAGTCTGCCATACTGCTGAATTTAACAAACTAGTCTATTTAAAATATATTTCAAAGGAGAGTATTTGTTGAAAGTCTGGCCTGCATCATGTTAGCAACAGGCTAACGTGCATCTCTCCTTGCAACACTTCACAATTTTGCCATTCTGAACATTCCCGGGGGTTTGGAGGTGGGGAGGGGAGTGACCCCAGCAGGGTAAGACTCCATTTTCCATTTTTCAATGGGCAAAGAAATTGGGGCACAATATAGATCTAGATCAATGGTCACAGATTTGGAAGAAAAATATAAAAATTACTAAAGCTATTTCTCATAAAGAAAATATATATAAAATATTTTATAGATGGCACATTACTCCTGATGACCTTGCTAAAATTGATCCGAAATGCTCAAATCAATGCTGGAAATGCCAAAATAAGGCGGGATCCTTTTACCATATGTGGTAGTTTTGTGATAAAGCTAAAGAAATACCGGGCTTGGATACATGAAATATTGCCGAAAATGTTAAAATGTTCAATACCCTTTGTACCAGAGGTATTTTTGTTAAATATGTTACCTGAAGCTTGAAAGAAAAATGATTCTTACTTGATTTTCTATGTAGTTACGTCTGCTAGAATTTTATATGCAAAATATTGGAGAAGAGCGGAAACTCCTACCAAAGAAGAGATCATAAACAGAATACTGGAAACAGCAGAAATGGATAAATTGACTTTATTACCGAAAAATCACCCAGAGAAAACATTTGAAAATACAGGGACGAGGTTCTACACTTGGTTGGAAAACTATAATAATTCAAAAGTTATAGTCAAATAATACATTGGGGAGGACACAGAGGTGAGAGCTCATTATATTGGCAACAAAATTTTGAAGTTTAAATTTTTTTTGAGAGGAATATTGATCAATATGGTTTGGTTATAAGGCACAACTATTGTAATTATTTGAAAGATTCCCCCCGTGTATGTATGTTTGGGTGTTAAGTGCGTGTGTGTAAAAACGGAATAAAATACTTTTGTTGTTTTAAAAAAAGGACTCCATTTTCCGTGAGAACTGGTATCTGTGGTCCGGAGATCAGTTGCAATTACAGGAGATCTCCACTGTTATGTATTGGGATGTGAATCCTTGCTATACATTTCCATGTTAAGCTTGAGTTTGAATGTGGCTCTTCAGCTGTCGCATTACCATTGGCTGGTTTCGGCGAAACCATTGTAAATACCCAATCACTGTGTGAGAATGTTGCAAAGAGGGAACGGTCCTGATTGGCCTTTATCCCTGTGTTATGATTGGCCTTTATATCTGTGTTGTGATTGGCCTTTATCCCTGTGTTATGATTGGCCTTTATCTCTGTGTTGTGAATGGCCTTTATCCCTGTGTTATGATTGGCCTTTATCTCTGTGTTGTGATTGGCCTTTAGCGAACTGTGGGTGTGGCTTTGACAGCCCGGGAGAGTTTAAAAAGGGAGCTGTGCTCCACTTGTTTGTTGTGTGTTCCTGAGTTGAAGTCTTGCTGTTAAATAAAGCTGAATCACTTTTGAAGCTGAAATTGTTGTTGAGTTGATACTTAACATCCACGTTCAGCCTGGAGGTTGGCAACCCTAATTAAAGCAGTGAATTCCACACAAGAGTTAATCAGGGACCAGCTCGCTGCTTTAATCCCTAAATCCCCGACAGAATGTGGGGCAATCCACAGTTTATTTAAATAGGCCTACTTGTACTTAATAGTAATAACAACACATTTTAGTCCCATTTGTCGTAGCAAATCTCAACAGGATTATTCTGGTTGCAGTGCGGATTTAGATGGATAATGGTCACAGGAGATAATGATAACATGGGGGGGGGGAGGTGAGATGTAGACAAAAGCCGTGCACTGAGAGGTCCTGCTGAGAAGCAGCACTTTTGGTAAGGCAACGTCCTCTCTGCCCATCTTGCAAACACGCCGCTCTGCAAGGCAAATTTACAAACAGAAAAGCAAAACCTCACTGAAGCAGTCCTTGGCTCTGACTTCATAGAATCGTAGAGTTGGAAGGGACCTCCAGGGTCATCTAGTCCAACCCCCTGAATAATGTAGGAAATTCACCTCACACTCCCAGTGACCCCTGCTCTATGCCCAGAAGATGACAAAAAACCTCCAGGGTCCCCAGGCAAACTGGCCTGGAGAGAAATTGCTTCCTGACCCCAAAGTGGCAATCGGCATTTCTCTGGGCATGTAAAACAGGACCACGAGAACTAAGCACTGAGGCAACCCTCCCTGCCCTCCCTCTCATGATCTGCCCAAGTTCACACAATCAGCATTGCTGTCAGGTGGCCATATGGCCTCTGTCTGAAAACCTCCAAAGAAGGAAAGCCCACCAACTCCTCGGGAAGCCTGTTCGACTGAGGAACCACTCTGTCAGGAAGTTCTTCCTCATGTTTAGCTGAAAACTCTTTTGATTTAATTTCAACTCGTTGGTTCTGGTCCAACCTTCTGGGCAACAGAAAAACAACTCTGCACCATTTTCTATATGACAGCCCTTTTAAGAATTTGAAGATGGTTATCATATCACCTCTCAGTCATCTCCTCTCCAGGCTAAACATACCCAGCTCTTTCAACCTTTCCACACAGACCCCTCACCACCTTCGTTGCCCTCCTCTGGACATGTTCCAGCTTGTCTATATCCTTCTTAAATTGTGGTGCCCAAAACTGAACACAATACTCCAGGTGAGGTCTAAGCAGAGCAGAGTAAGGTGATACCATCACTTCATATCACTTCCTTAGATATCTCTAATTACTGTGAACGTATCAGCCTATCATCGTTGCCCTAATAGCCCAGACTAACCAGGTCTGATCAGAGCTTGTAAAACTAAGCATGGTCATTCTTAGGGTTGCCAAGTCCAGTATGGGAAATTCCTGGAGGTTTGGGGGTGGAGCCTCGGGAGAGTAGGATTTGGGGATGAGAGGAACCTCAGCTGCCATAAAATCCACCCTCCGAACAGCCATTTTCTCCAGGGAAATGGATCTCTGTAATCTGGAAGTCAGTTGTAATTCCAGATTTCCAGACCTGGAGGCTGGCAACTCTACTTGGTATTTGGATAAGAGACTGCCAGGGGAGAATGGGGCAGCTATGCAGAGGAAGGCTACGGCAAACAACCTCTGCTCATCTCTTGCCTTGAGAACCCCAAGAGATGGAATGTCATGGGGTCACCATAAGAACGATGTAAGCCACTTTGAGTCCCCAGTGGGGAGAAAAGCAGGGTACCGATGAATAAAACAAACAAACGAATGATCTTTAGTGCTGTTGCGTGCCCATGAACAATAAAGCACCAATGTACAATCTGCCTTGTCAGATATTGCAGCTGCTGAACTACTTTTAGGGCAATCATGCTTTACTAGTATGTCTTTAGCCAAAAGATCCAGTGTCTTTCTGGCTTTTAAATAGGGACAAGGTGAGGTCACTCCATTCCCACTGGATCCTATTACACACACTATGATTACTATCTCTCCTCCTGGCTGTCCCCATACCCTCCCCCCTTCCCCTGCTTCTTTCTCAGCTTCCCACTCATCAACCAGGCTGAGGCCCAGTCTGCATCTAGCATTTGCTCCGCTGTCTTATCAAACCCACACTGGAACATAAATTCCCATCTACATAGCATGCCACTTTCACTTTGATTGATTGCTGGATTTTATGGCAGTGTCCAGATTGCATGCTGCTTTCTCTTTGTTTGATCTCTGGTTTTATGGTGGCTGTCTGCATAGATTTATGACTGTTTTATGGCCATTCAGGGATGACTCTGCAGTCAGTACAGCGTTGGACTGGGGTATTTGAATGTGGTTTTGAACTGCATCTTTTTCTGTTCCAGTGTGGGTATGGTACAACAACAGAGCAAATGTTAGATGCAGATTGGGCCATATACCCCAGGCCAATGCCATACTGACTGCAGAGTCACCCTTGAATGGCCATAAAACGGCCATAAATCTATGTAGACAGCCACCATAAAACCGGAGATCAAATGAAGTGAAAGTGGCATGCAGTCTGGACGCTGCCATAAAATTTGACAATCAATCAAAGCGAAAGTGGCATGCAATGCAGATGGGAATTTCTGTTCCAGTGTGGGTTTGGTAAGACAGAGGAGCAAATGCTAGATGCAGATTTGGCCTGAGAGAGTGTGACCGGCCCCACGGCAGAGTGGGGATCTGAACTGGAGTCTCCCGGAACCTAGTATGACACTTAACCAAATCTAGACATCAGCACTGATGTATGTTGTTCAGGGTTATGTTATGTTGTTCAATTTCCCCCCCTAGCCCACACCTCTGCTGGCTGGCCATTCTTTGGTCATGTTGAGGATGCAGAGTGTTTACTCCATGGCTATAGATCAAGATGGATAGCTGTGTTAGTTTGTCTGTAACTTCATGGGTGTTAATTTTTAGAAAATTATCCCCTGAGAACATCTTCACCTTAATAAGACTGGAACATCGCATACACATGCAATTAATGCTATTAATGCATTAATGATGCAACAATTTATATACAAAATACACTATAATCAAATCAAAAAGTACTGATTGGCTACGATTCTATGCACAATTAGACCCGACATAGGTCCGAATGCCGGGCGGATTTAAAGGGTGTGATCAGACAACAGCATCTGGGAAGTGCCCTGCAGCCATCGGCAACCCGTTCTGCTCTGCCACAGAGGCGGAGTTAAAAGACACCAGGGAAAACCCAGTAGTAAACGGGTTGCAACGGACCACGGGGTGGAAACAGCATAAATCCCCCCAACTACCCACAGTTGTATCTGATCATGCACTAACAGACTGCCCACAGCTTCAAAGGGAGGTGTGATCATGCAACTGCGGGTCAAATTCCTCTGGAAGAAATAGCCGCACTTTCCCCCCAGTTTTTCTGGTGCATGTGACCACAACCTTGTTTAAAAAGACAGTAAATCTGACAGGCATAAAATCAGTTGCCTAAACAGGCATAAAATCAGTTGCCTAAAAATAGATGGAAGAGCCAAATTTAAGGAGGGAAGAATTTGGGCTCCATGAACATTAAATATTTTTTTAAAAAATGCACAGGTTGGTGCATCCCTCACTTTAACTAATCAGTGGGAAACAGGCCGTTGACGCATCCATGAATACAGCATAGTGAAAACAGACGATAATCTTGGGCTATAGTTTTCGGTGTGAAAACAAATATGGTTCAAGTCTGCCCCCGTTTTCATTTCTGAAGCATCAGTGGAAATACGTTTATTACTAAAGAACCACCAAGGGTCCTTAGACAATACACAACAATAAGAACCGCCAAACGCCTTGAGGAAAGAGTATACGACCACAGACTGCATATTGCTGGACACAATTCGGACTTGTCTTTAAGGGCCTAAACAGGTTGGGGCCAGAATACCTGAAGGGCCTCATCTTCCTATATTGTCCTGCCCACCAGTTCAGGCCCTCGTCCTAAACACTACTCTTGGTTCCTCTGTCCACAAAGGTGGCTAGCGAATTGGACTTCCCCACCGGTAATGACTTCCCTCATTACCATCTCACTTGGCATCTCATTACAGGCTTTTAGGGAGCAAACCAACATGTTTTTGGCCACTCTGGCTCTTAACCTGAATTTCAAGGGAGAACTGGGGCCCACGTCTATGAGGTAAATGTGGATGTTTACCAGAATTGTTTGCTGGATTGCCCAGAATTCTGTGCCGCAGTTGACATTTTCATATGTTCCTTCCTTACATCTACCACTGATGTGAACCAAAAACACAGCAGCTCACACTTTGAAAATTTAAGGATTAAATTAATTTCTCTCATACTCCATAATTTCCTGAAAACCGGCACCTGCGGCTTTGGGTAGAGAATCATGACTTTCACCTCGAACGAAGCCTTTTGTCTGTAAGTTTTATTGTAACATTCTCGCTGCAGATTTTGAGGTGGATTTATTTGATAGAAGATGGGTGGCTTCATATTATCCATTTATAGAGCTATTTTTAATTTCCAGACACTGTGTGGTTGTACATTTCACCTCCATCATCACAAACAGCACAATAAAAACTCCCTCAGAACAGTCAGGAAACTCTTCGAAGCCACAGGGATGTTTTACTTCCACGACTAACTGCTGAGTCCTTTTTATTTTTTCAGATAAAGTTAACCGATGTGTCCAATACCCTGGGGAGGGGCCACAGAAATAGATAACTCAGCAATTGCTTGGAGCCCTGACTAAAGACCAACTCAAAAAGTGGACAGTATTGTAGAGATACTGGAGTACCTAGTAAAACACATTTTGTGAGCCATTTGGCTCTCCGGGAACTATCCTACAGATTGATGCTTCACTTCGCGGAATGCTGGTTCTCTGTTGCAAATTATATACTTCATAATCTATAGCTTTGTATGTTTGTATCATGGGTTTAACATGATGAGTAATTTGCATTTACTGGGATATTGACTTTTACATAAACCATTTGGGCAACGCTTCTTACCGAAGCAAAGTAATATGTGTGATTGCAGTTCCTGTGTTTCCTCCCTTTCCTATTACAGTTGCCTCTTTCCTTTCCCCCGTCCTGCTCTTCTGTCTGATTTTACATTGTATATTTCATTTTTTTTTATATACATTGTATATTTCATTGAGCAGGACATACCTGTTTGTTTTTTTAAATAATTACACACACACCCCGTTACTTTATGGAGCACTGTATTAACCAATGACCCTATATAAATCAATATTAGACAACAAGAAGCGGGGGTGGGGGAGAACCCAATGCTGGAATTCTCATCCTTTCCAAATTCAGGAGAGTGTTCCAGCATTATCTGTCCTTGAAACTGGCCTTCTCCACTTGTAGCACGAGCGCCTGGCTTTTCAAACCCACCTGTAACCCTAATATGTGACCAGGGTTGCCAACCTCCAGCTAGCACCTGGAGATCTCCTGCTACTAGAATTGACCTCCAGAGAAAATGGCTGCTTTGGAGAGTGGACTCTATAGCATTATCCCCTGCTGAGGTTCTTCTCCCCCTCCCCAGACCCCCCCCTCAGGCTCCACCCCCAAATCTCCAGGTATTTCTCAACCCATAGCTGGTAACCCAATGTGCGATAGGGGGGTTAATTTTACACTCCATGGTCCTGATCACTTGATCATTTATTTACTTAATTTATATCCTGACTTTCTCCCCAGTGGACATCATTCTCTCCCCCATTTTACCCCCCACAGAAACCCCGTGAGGCAGGTTAGGCTGAGACACAGTGACTGGCTCAAGACCACCCAGTGAGTTTCTGTGGCTTCAACCTGGGTTCCCCATATTCTAATGTGCCACTCTACCCATGACACCACACTGGCTCTCCAAAGAATACACAGCAGTGGTTTAAGAAGCTGCCCAAAAAATGGTATTTTTCAGGTTTAGGTATATTGAAGTATTTCCCGATATTCCCAAATCCCAGTACTGGGCCGAGGACAGACTGGCAATTTGCCCCGGTAGCCAGTCGCGGCAAAAAAAACCTGGAGTAAACGATACCGGGTTTTCCCATCCACACAGCGGGGGCCTCTGCCGGAAGATACGGGACGGAGGCGCGTGGGAGCATTCAGACTGCCGCACCAGAGGCGTGCTATATTCGCCGTTTCCCCATTAATTCGGCTGTGGGTGTATGTGCGCATAAGCGCATTTTGCCGATATTTTTTTTTTGCCCTGTAACGCCAGCACCGCATTGGGCGGTGGAGCGGAGCGCGGCCAATCACACCGCTGCTGCCTCATGCCCAACGCGGGTTGCTCCCGGCTTTTCGGCTGTGCGTTCAGACTCCCCGGAAGCGGAGAAACGCGCGACGAACGCAGGTTTTCAAGATTTGTGCCGGCTTTTATCAGGTGTTTTTTTAATCCGGCAGTGAAACGCGAGAGCACTGGTAGGCTACGGGTGGGGGACGCCAGGCAGATGTGCCTGTGTGAACATTCCATTTAATCCGATATTGAGTCATTGTCAGCCTGGGTCCCATCCCGCGGCAAATTGCCAGTCTGTCCTCGGCCCTGGTATGGTATTTGGATTTAGGAAATATTCGGGTCCGCATAGGCTATAATGGAGAATTGATCCGGAAGTATCTGGGGTGCTGTTTTTTGAGGCAGAGGCACCAAATTTGTAGCATAGCTTCTGGTGCCTCTCCTACCCCCCACCAAGGTTCAAAAAATTGGACCAGAGGGTCCAATTCTATGAACTCCAAAAGAAGGTGCCCCATCCTCTATTGTTTCCAAAGGAGGGGGAAAGGCATTTAAATAGATCACAGTACATTTAAATGCCTTCTGCAAGCTGTATGACTCCACAGTGAGTGAACTCCAGAGGCATCTAAAGGACTCGCATTTCTTTCAAATGCCTTCTCCAAGCTAAGAGTTCACTCTGAAGGCATTTAATGGGACTGAGAACCTTTTAAATGCCCTTTAACTATGGCTAGCTGGTGGTCCCAAAGATCCCAAATATTTTCAGGATTTTTGGGGGTGGCCATTTTCAGATAGCCGAATCAGTTGCCCACTCGGTAACCAGCTGAGAAAACACCTGGTTTATACAGAGTGCACACCCCTAGATTAGATACAAAGAGGTTGAGAAAAGACTGGCAATTTGCAGCAGGAGCCAGTCATGGCAAAAAAGCCCCGGAACAAACTGTTCTGGGGTTTCCCAGTCACAAAGCTCGGACTGATGTGGAGCATACTGGGAGGAGGCGCACAGGAGCATTCAGACTGCTGGCCTGGAGGTGCGGTTGTAAATGGCTTTTTCCTGGTAAATCGGCTGGATGCCTATTTGTGTATGAGCGCATGAGCGCTACACACATAGGCATCCAGCTGATTTGGGGAGGATCCCACTGCACTGGCACCACATTGGGTGGTAGAGCGGAGCACAGCCAATCATATTGCTGCTCCCTTATGCACAACATGGGTTGCTCCCGGCTTTTCCGCATAGCGTTCATACTGCCAGGAAGCGGACAAACGCGGCATAAAGGCACTTTTCTGGGATTTGCTACTACTTTTATGAGGTATCTATTAAACGTGGAAGCAAAGTGGAACAGCACAGGTTGCCTACAGGTGGGGAATGCCAGGCAGATGTGCCTGTGTGAATGCCCCCTTTAATCCACTTATAAAACATCGCTGAAACGTGGCTATAGCAGGGCAAATTGCCAGTCTGAACTCAGCCAGAGAAAGTGAAATGTTTCAAAGTCAAATCTTGTGCAGCATTACCCCAGTCTGGAGTAACACTGCATAGGATTGCCCTGTGATTACTGCCTCCATTCACTGAATCCTGGGGGAAGGTGGGGTATAAATGTTTTAATAGATAAACTTCTCTTGATCAGCTAGCCAAGGAGTCAGTTTCATATGTATGGTAACCTCAGCTGCTGAATTGAGAGCCAGCATAGCGTGATGGTTAAGAGTGGTGGACTCTAATGTGAAGAACTGGGTTTGATCATCCACTTCTCTGCATGAAGACTGCTGGGTGACCTTGGGCCAGTCACCGTTCTCTCAGAACTCTCTCAGCCCTACCTACCTCACAGGGCACCTGTTGTGGGGAGAGGAAAGGAAAGGTGATTGTAAGCCACTTTGAGACTCCCTAGGGTAGAGAAAAGCAGGGTATACAAACCTCTTCTTCTGAACTGGGTGAGGGATTTACAAGTAGACCACTACAACAGAGTCATGGTTGTCTAAGAGTCTGTTCAGATAGGCAGCTAACACCGTCATTAGCCCATCTCTAATTTGATCCTGATCTTTTAAATCCATTGTCGCTTGCCCAGACAGCC
This sequence comes from Gekko gecko, assembly GCA_029375565.1. Classification (NCBI taxonomy): domain Eukaryota; kingdom Metazoa; phylum Chordata; class Lepidosauria; order Squamata; family Gekkonidae; genus Gekko; species Gekko gecko. The sequence continues at coordinate 20,212,103 of JAPDNY010000009.1, read as the reverse complement.
CCCCAGGGAATCGTCTTACCGCGCGCTGCCTCTGCTGTGGATTGTCCAGATGGCATCCACTGAAGGAGGTGCACATGGTGTTTTTTTTAAAAAAAGAAAAAAGTTTGCACAAGGGCATAGGCGTGACATTGCGTCCTTGTCTATCTGTGCATGCACGGAATCAAGATTTTTTTAAAATGGCACCTGTTCAGGATGGTCTGATGTCAGACTGTCCTGAATGGGCACCATTTTTTAATTGCACCCTGGAGCGATCAGATGGGGGAAAGTCCACAATTGGCCCGTCAGGAACCAAAAACTCCAGATTTTAACTAATATCAATTAACTACAGCTCCAAAGTGCAGCAAAATGGGATGCTCATTGTCCCGACCCGGGACTCGGCAGCCGAGACCAAGGGGGGGGGCACAGAGTGCAGTGGTGCGCCGGCGCCCCGTTCGGCGGGCTCAGAAAGCCCCGCAACCCAGGAGGAGTCCCCGGCCCGCCCAGTTCACTTACAAGCGGGGCCGGGAGGAGTGGGAAGAGCACGGAAGCGCAGGTGGGCAGCGCGGGGACCAGGAAATGGCGAGCCGAACCAGCGGAGTGGCGAGGCAAGCAGGAGACAGCAGGACAGCATCGGAGCCCTGGCGGGCCGCGTCCCGGAAGCGGGCCCCGCCCTGAAACAGCGGCTCGGCGAGATGACGAGGGATTCCCCATCCCCACCCACACTGGTTAGACGGGCCAACCAGTGGCCAAACGCGGCGATGGACAGGGCAGGGCACCAATGGTGGGGGCGGGGGAAGGAAGGAAAGGGTGGAGCACGCATGGGAAGGGGAATAAAAGGGGGAAAGTGGAGCGAGGCCGAGGAGGAAGGAGCCGGAGTTGGAGCGAGGTGGGCTGAGCTCCGCAGCGAGAGAGAGCAAGAGAGAGACAGCGCCCCAACGACCCACAACCCGGCGGAGCACCTGTCCAGTCCCCGGTGATGTAACCAGAGGGAAACAGGGCTCCACTACTGAGGCCTCGCTTGCTAAAAGCCCAGCGTTCTTGCTCTCCTGAGTCGTGCTCTGCCCTTGCTCTGACCCATAGCCCTCAAGGGGGAGTGACACGCCCTACAGGGGGCGCCACACGTGGTGGAGGATGCGGGCACCCGACGCCCGCTGACGCGCCCGCCCCCTTTTCTCCCGACTCCAGCTGGGTGGCGACCACCACCCCGAAGACGCAGCGCACTGGAGCTCGGAGAAGGGGAAGGGAGCCTGACGGAATCGAGCTCCACTGGTAGTCAAGACTCCGTGTTGGTGTCACCTGACTTGCAGGACCAAGGCCCGCTTCCCATGGATCTGGCCCAGTTCGGCCAGTGGTTGGCAGACCACAATGCTCAGCTGCTGCGGGAGGTGGCCCAGCAGCAGCAGGCCTCCCAGGCCGCATTAGTGAGGGACCTGCAACAGACTCTCGTGGCGGGCCAAGGAGGCGCCCGCCTACCGCCCAATGGCCTGGCCGGGGATCCTGGATCCCTCTAACCAAGATGGGGCCAGAAGATGAAGTGGAGGCCTACATCGAGACCTTCGAAAGAGTGGCGGAGGCCACCCAGTGGCCAGCCGCACAATGGCCCTTCATTTTGGCACCTTATTTGACCGGGGAAGCCCAAGCGGCCGTAAAAGCACTAACGAAGGAAGAAGCGGCCGATTACGCGAAGGTGAAAGCGGCCATCTACGACCGACTCGCCATCACACCGGAGTCGGCGCGTCGTAGGTTCAGTGCCATCACGTGGCAGGGGAACGATCGCCCACGGGCTGTGCTAGCGGCCTTGAAGGACGCGGCCACAAGATGGCTGCAACCCAAGACGGAAGAGGCCCGGAAGGTCGTGGAGAAGGTAGTGTTAGAGCAGCTGTTGAACATCCTCCCACCCCGGGTGCGCCATTGGGTGGCCTGCTGGAAACCCCAGGATCTAACACAAGCATTGGAACTCTGGGAAAACTTTCTCACGGCAGAAGGAGTGACCGCAGTGCGAGACCAGGGCAAGGGCCCGGGAGCAACCACAACGGCGGGAAGAGGCGGCGCGGCCGAAAGTGGGCGGGGTGCGAAGGCACCCGGGGTGGTCGGGCGCGGGCCCCATTACAACCCCGTGTAGGCCCCAGTCCGATTGGCCCCCGTTGGAGAAGCCCGTTCCCTCCCCCAGGTCCACCGCTACGGGATCCAAAGTCCGACTGGACCCACCCAGATGGCGGGGGCGTCGCTCCTCAGGCGCCGGGGCCGGACCCAGGTCCCTGTTACACCTGTGGGCAAGTAGGACATTACCGGTGGGATTGCCCTTTGATGGAGTGCGACGCCGGGTGGGAGACCTCGTACCAAGGATCGGCACAGGGATCGGGGTCGCCTCCGTTCACCATCCAGGTGGAGATAGACGGGTGTGTAGTACCCGCCCTTCTTGATAGCGGGAGCTCAATCTCTATGGTTCGGAGTGACTACATGCCCGAGAAGTTGCCATGGATATGCGATACCGCCATATCCTGTTTTCATGGACATACAGAATGGTGCCCGGTGGTACGGGTACCCATACAATACCAGGGGCGAAAGCGGGAAATTCCCATGGCTCGCGTCAGGAGCCTACCTTTTCCCGTCTTATTGGGGCGGGATTTGCCAGATTTCCCGATCCTCCTCGGTCAACCCCTGAGGAAGAGAGGTGGTCAGGCAGCATCGGCACATAGCTATGCCACAGGGCATGATTCACCAACGGCCAACCCAAGCACCGAAAGGGAATCCGGGACCGCTGCGGAAGAAGACGTCCCATGGAGACATGACACCGAGTTCCAAGATGCCCAGAGGGAAGACGTGACCTTGGAGGCCCTGCGAACCCGGGTAGCGGTAAGCGAAGGGCGGGTGGTGGATGAACGGTTGAATGCTAGGCCAGGACGTATTCTCCAAGAGGGAGGGTTATGGTTTCGGGAATGGCTTCCTCGGGGTAAAGCAGCCCAACGTCAGTTACTCGTCCCGCTTCCCTACCGGACTCAAGTTCTGGAGCAGGCCCATGACCATCCGTGCGCCGGTCATCAGGGGCGCAAGAACACCTTGAATAGGGTGTTGGCACGGTTCTTTTGGCCCTCAGTGTCACGGGATGTCAAGCAGTATGTTAAGTCTTGCGAGATCTGTCAGCGGACATCCGCACAACCGGGACCCCGAGCTCCGTTATCTCCCTTACCCATCATAGGCGTCCCGTTTGAGCGAATCGCCATGGACTTTATCGGACCTCTGGCGCGCACTTCCCGCGGGGCACGGTATGTGCTGGTGCTAATGGATTACGCCACCCGCTACCCTGAAGCCATACCCCTCCCCAGTATGAGGAGTCCTGGTGTCGCCCGGGCTCTCATGCGTTTCTTCGCCCAAGTGGGATTACCCAAGGAAATCCTGACGGACCGGGGAACCCCCTTTACGGCCAATTTCATGCGGCAAGTTTGTGCGGCACTTCACATCAAACAACTGTTCACGGCGGCGTACCATCCCCAGACTGATGGGCTGGTCGAACGAATGAATCAGACCATAAAGGGTATGTTATGTCGGATCTCTTATGAACACACTCAAGCGTGGGACCTGTATCTGGATCCATTGCTGTTGGCGTTGCGAGAGACCCCACAGGCGTCGACCGGGTATTCCCCGTTTGAGTTGGTGTATGGGAGGAAGCCTCGGGGCATCCTTACCCTTTTGGAAGACCAATGGGTAGCCCCGACTGCCCCCACGGCAGTTGCAGCAGATGCACATGTCCAGCAGCTACGGGACCGGCTAGACGAAATACACCGGCTTGCCAAAGGAAATTTGCAACACGCCCAGGAGGTTATGAAGCAACGCTATGATCAGCGGACAAAACCTCGATCCCTCACTGTGGGGACTAAGGTCCTGGTCGCTCGACGGGTGATGGCGCGCAACACCGGGGACCCCTGGTTGGGGCCCTTCCCAGTAATCCAGGCCTTGGGGCTTCTGACGTACCGAGTGCAATGCGGTCCTTCTCAGCAGCAGGTCAAGACCCTCCATGTCAACGACCTAAAGGAGTGGATACCCCGAGGGACAGAGGAGGATCCCAGAGACGCCGTGTGCGCCTTGACAAGTGAACCCGGAGAGCTCGATCCGTTCAGGAAACCGTGGGAGGAGGCAACGCCCCAAGCCCAAGAGCCCCACTTGGATCCAGAATTAACACCGAACCAACGACAGGAGGTCTACCGGTTGTTACAATGCTTACCACAGGTCTTCTCCACGCAACCCGGCTGCACCTTGCTGATGGAGCATCGTATACCCACCCCAGAAGGAGTGGTTGTTCGGTGTCGGTGGCGGCCGATCCCCCACAAAAGGATTGCTGTGATAGAGAAGGAGGTGGATGAGATGCTGCGGCTAGGGGTGATTGAGCCGTCGCAAAGCCCTTGGCGTAGCCCTATAGTGCTAGTGCCGAAACCCGATGGAAGCGTGAGATTCTGTGTAGACTATAGGGAGGTGAGCAATGTAGCAACATTTGACGCGTACCCCATGCCACGGGCAGAACACCTTATTAACCAACTAGGACAAGCTAGGTTTCTATCGGCCTTGGACTTGACGAAAGGGTACTGGCAGATACCCGTTAGATCAGAGGACCGGCCAAAGACGGCCTTCGCCACCACCCGAGGATTGTTCCAGTTCCGACATATGCCCTTTGGTCTTCACGGGGCAGCGGCATCTTTCCAGCGCCTTGTTAACCAGGTCCTAGCCCAGTGTGGACACTTTGCCTGGGCCTACATTGATGATATCATAATTTGTAGTCCGGACTGGCCTACTCATCTGCAACCTCTCAAGGTGGTCTTGCGAGCTCTGGCCAGCGCGGGATTGACAGCCAACCCATGGAAGAGCTGGATTGGGTTCCAGGAGTTAAAGTACCTGGGCTTTCAGGTAGGCCGTGGACGGCTACAGCCTCTCCCGGAGAAGGTGACAGCCCTCGAACAAATGGATCCCCCTGCGACAAAGCGACAGTTACGCTGCTTCCTCGGCTTCGTGGGGTACTACGGACGCTTCATACCTCACTTTGCAGCAACCGCCGCTCCGCTTACCGATTGCCTGCGCAAAACAGAACCCAACACCCTCTGTTGGACTCCGGACCGGCGACGGGCCTTCCAGCTTCTCCGAAAGAGCCTTTCGCACAGCCCAGTTCTCAGGAACCCCGATTTCACGAAACCGTTTGTATTATTTACAGACGCCTCCGACACGGGCCTCGGGGCAGTCTTGGCCCAGGAAGTAGACCAGCAGGAACAACCGGTCCTGTTTTTAAGTCGCAAGTTACACCCAGCAGAACGGCAGTATTCCACCGTAGAGAAGGAAGCATTGGCTCTTAAATGGGCCATTGGGGCCTTACAATTTTATTTGGCTGATAACCCCTTTGTTCTGGTTGTAGATCATGCCCCTTTAATGTGGTTGTCCCGTATGAAGGACCATAATCCTCGCATAATGCGCTGGTATGTGTCTTTACTCCCCTACAGATTTACAGTCTGACACCGTGCTGGATCGACACATACCAACGCGGACTTCCTCTCCCGATTGCACGAGGAGTCCGCCGGGAGTACCAACGGCACGCCTGGGGAGGGGGTGTGTCCCGACCCGGGACTCGGCAGCCGAGACCAAGGGGGGGGGCACAGAGTGGAGCGGTGCGCCGGCGCCCCGTTCGGCGGGCTCGGAAAGCCCCGCGACCCAGGAGGAGTCCCCGGCCCGCCCAGTTCATTTACAAGCGGGGCCGGGAGGAGTGGGAAGAGCACGGAAGTGCAGGCGGGCAGCGCGGGGACCAGGAAATGGCGAGCCGAACCAGCGGAGTGGCGAGGCAAGCAGGAGACAGCAGGACAGCATCGGAGCCCTGGCGGGCCGCATCCCGGAAGCGGGCCCCACCCTGAAACAGTGGCTCGGCGAGACGACGAGGGATTCCCCATCCCCACCCACACTGGTTAGACGGGCCAACCAGTGGCCGAATGCGGCGATGGACAGGGCAGGGCACCAATGGTGGGGGCGGGGGAAGGAAGGAAAGGGTGGAGCACGCATGGGAAGGGGAATAAAAGGGGGAAAGTGGAGCGAGGCCGAGGAGGAAGGAGCCGGAGTTGGAGCGAGGTGGGCTGAGCTCCGCAGCGAGAGAGAGCAAGAGAGAGACAGCGCCCCAACGACCCACAATCCGGCGGAGCACCTGTCCAGTCCCCGGCGATGTAACCAGAGGGAAACAGGGCTCCACTACTGAGGCCTCGCTTGCTAAAAGCCCAGCGTTCTTGCTCTCCTGAGTCGTGCTCCGCCCTTGCTCTGACCCATAGCCCTCAAGGGGGAGTGACACGCCCTACAGGGGGCGCCACACTCATGGACGAGGTACGTTTCCCAGATGTTGCTGTCCAGAAATTACATTTAAATCCACCAGGCTCTTGTTCTAAAGAGCTGTCTGAACGGAGCTGAAACCTCCTTCTAGGTGGATCAGGTAACAGCTGTTGATCAACTTTACATATCTTAGCTTCTGCTCCCCCGCCTTTTGTAGGGACACAGCCTAACACACTGAATATTTGAAATCCGATTGTATAATGACATACAATCTGTCTCGGTAACTCGTGCTTTTATTGTATTTTTTTAAAAATCCATATGGGCTTGTAATGGCATGTGCTTCTCATTTCTCTTAAGCGCTAAAAATAGTTTTGCTTTTGCTTTCACAACAACTGCTGCATGGTAATATAGGCTGTTTGCTTGCCATCCATGTAAATGTAAAACGAGGAAGTAGTACAGAATATTGTATCACAGATCATTGACAGGGTAACCGTTAAGGCGGGATGGGCAGTTGTAACACAGGAACTTGATTGCCAGGATGCGTAAACTTCCCTTTTCGTCCTCAGTGGCACAGGGTAAAAGGCACCATTGCCAGACAGGATCATGTTAATGCATCAGAGAAGCACAACTACCCAATGAGTCCAAAATGTATGATACAAACAGGTGAAAATTCACTCTTTTGTCCCTTCAGGCCCTGGGGTAAGTCAAAATACCATCCATTTTATTAAATACTGGACTTGAGGCAGCTCTTATCAAACAGTGACTTCCAGGGCGCTTTTTGTAGCAGGAACTCATAAGAACATAAGAGAAGCCAATGTTGGATCAGGCCATTGGCCCATCCAGTCCAACACTCTGTCACACAGTGTCTAAAAATACTAGGTGCCATCAGGAGGTCCACCAGTGGGGCCAGGACACCAGAAGCCCTCCCACTGTTGCCCCCACTGAGCACCAAGAATACAGAGCACCACTTGCCCCAGATTGAGAGTTCCTATCTATACCTTGTGGCTGCTCCACATGTTTATCTAATTCCCTCTTGAAACCATCCATGCTTGTAGCCGCCACCACCTCCTGTGGCAGTGAATTCCATGTCTTAATCACTCTTTGGGTGAAGAAGTACTTCCTTTTATCCGTTCGAACCCAACCGCTCAGCAATTTCATGGTGTGCCCACGAGTTCTTGTATTGTGAGAAAGGGAGAAAAGTACCTCTTTCTCTACTTGTTCTATCCCATGCATAATCTTATAAACCTCGATCATGTCACCCCCTCAGCCATCATTTCTCCAAGCTAAAGAGCCCCAAGCGCTTTAACCTTTCTTCATAGGGAAAGTGTTCCAACCCTTTTATTATTCTAGTTGCCCTCCTCTGCACTTTTTCCAAAACTATAGTATCTTTTTTAAGGTGTGTTGACCAGAACTGTACATAGTATTCCAAATGAGGTCTGACCATTGATTTATATAGGGGCATTATGATATTGGCTGATCTGTTTTCAATAACTCTGTTTTCAATAATATGCAAAACTCCTTTGCATATTAGGCGACATGCCCCTAATGTAGCCAGTCCTCCAAGAGCTTACAGTAGCCCCTGTATGAAGAGCTCTGTAAACTCTTGGAGGATTGGCTACATTAGGGGTGTGTCGCCTAATATGCAAAGGAGTTCCTGCTACAAAAAGAGCTCTGGATTCAGCTCAGAACACAATACATGAAATAACCCAGAAACAATCCCCCCTTATATACAGACAAGAGCAGTCAAAACCACACCTCCTGACACAGTAATAACCAATCATAGCGAGCACTACAGCATACCTTATTTGCATTTCCTGTTTTATTCTAGTCTTCCCTGCTTGGTCTGTTACTTGGGCAGCCAATCAGAGCTAGTGGTCTATCATTCTAGCAAGCAATGGTCTCTAACACAAGGCTCAGGCATTAGCTGCTTCAATACAACTACCTCTACATGGTAAGAGCCAATAATAATTCCCTCCAAACTATGACCTCTTCTGATTGGCTAACAAGGAGAATCTCAGGATCCTTGCAGACTATGAAGTTTGGCATGAAGCTCAGCCACAGTATGAATACATAACACATTTAACTTGTACACAACTTGAATATATGCCTTTGGTTTTTGTCTAAAAGCCTCTATGTCATGTAGATGTCCTTAAATTAAAAAAAATGCTTAATCTTTAAAATTTTTGGAGTGTGTCATAGGAGACACCCTGCTAGGTCCATCCAGTTTAACAACAGCTTGATGGTGTTCAGGTAAGTGCTTCCGATGAACCAAAAGCAGAGCAGGACAACTTTAGCATCTCCCTGTTTTTTCCTAACATAGATTTTATTTATTCAGCACATTTCGCTTCCACCTAGGAGCTCAGGGCGGCATAGGTTACTTTCCCCCCCCCCTTATGTTTCATCCTCACAATAATCCTGTGAGGAGGCTTGCCACTATAAGCAGGTGGCCTCCCACTGGCAGGGTCCATGGCCTGTTGACGCTTGGAGTCATGGTGGTGATGGCAGAAAAATTAAAAAATAAAAACACCAAAGGTACAACCTGGAAATGACAAAAGGTAGCTCTAGGAACTGATGGGAACTCTACGGTAGGGGTAGCTCTAGGAGTCACCAGAAGCGGCAGAAGCGGCTGCAACCATGCGGTAAAACCACATAGTAAAACCATAGAGTTTCCAGTGATTCTTAGAGCTGCCATATACAACCCGGATGTAGTGATGCTGGTGACATTACCACCCCATGTCCCCACCCCCCCAGCCCTCCCACCTGGCAACCCTTCCTGTGAGGTAAGTTAGGTTGTTCTTGATGTCTTTGCTGTATTTGTAACTGCCAGAAACTAGTTGGTTTAGCCCAGCAGGGGCAGAGTCAGTTTATGGAGCTTAGCAACAGAGGAACAGTCTGGTTACTGGGAAGCTTGATAATATTACCTGGGCTCTTTTGCATCATATAAGGGAGTTAGAAAACTTTGAATGTGGAAGTTAATTAGTAAAGGAGGGATTAAATTTAATATAACTGATATTAGTATGCATGCACATGAAAGCTTATACCCAGAATTAAACTTTTTTGATATTAAAAGTGCCAATGGACTCAAACTGTGTGTTATTATTGTAGTAGTTGTATTGTTATCAATGTTTCCTCTAAGCTGTGGAATCTTGTGAGCAAAAATGCTACTTTGTCAGCTACTGGCATTAAAGTTGTGAGCCAACAATTTGGCTACTGCATAAATCAGTTTGCTCTGGAGCTGTCCTTCCTGAAGACAGAAATGTGTGAGCCGGAGGCTAAAAAACTGTGAGCTAGCTCACACTAACTCAGCTTAGAGGGAACACTGATATTGTGGGGCTATATCTTTCAAGCTGCAGGTTTCACTTTGGTTCCTGCAGTTTCTTTTCACTGAATCCTTTTGAAAGAGAAGTGGATGAGAACTTCTAGTTCTAGGAGGGCTTCTGGTGTCCTGGCCCCACTGATGGACCTCATGATGGCACCTGGTAATTCTGGCCACTGTGTGACAGAGTGCTGGACTGGATGGGCCATAGGCCTGATCCACCATTGGCTTCTCTTATGTTCTTACGTTCTCAACTGATTTTAAATCAAATGATTTTAAATCTATTGATTTTGCAAGTTCTGTTCCTGAATTAACCCCCTGGAACCCACACAAACCGAAGTTACACATGTATTCGATTGTCGGGATTTCTACACAGGACTGTAGCCAGGATTTTGTAATTTGGGGGGGGGCTTCAAATAAGTCAGGAGGCACGGATGTCATCCAATTTTTTTTTAAAATAACATTTTAATAACATTTTAAAAACTCACACTTGCCAGCTGGAGCAGGCAAGAGCAGTTGGAGGAGCAGGCAGCCGCTCACCCAGGGAGGTCTCCCACGGAAGGGCGAGGGGCTCCAGCAGCAACAGGGCAAGGGGGCGGGTGGGTGAGTGCCGACATGCTCTGGAAGCCAAGCGCCGTGGAGCTGGCCCTCCGGCTGGGCACCCAAACACAGGAGGAGGAGGAAGAGGTGCCCTGGCCCAGATCACACAGTTCAATTGCCTGGGCCCCGTGGAAAGTTCCTGCACTGTCAAAGCCCACCGGCCCCACCTTGCCTGCTGGCCTACCCACCTGGCTGCCTCGTGCAGCTTCCTCCAGCGGCGACACTCGAGAAGGGGTGGTGGTGGCGGGGAAGCAAGCTTGGGGTAGGGGTGGCAGCAGTTCAGCTTCTGTGGAAAGGGGAAAGTAACTTCAGCCGTGCTCAGGGCTAGAGGGCTCCTTGTCCTAGCTTCGCAGGAAGAGCGGAGGGGCTTCCTTTTACAAGATGGTGCCATGTTGAACACCTGTCCCCCAACTACTAGAAAAACTTCACAAGCTGTGCTTGGGGAAGGGGCAGCAGAGGGAAGCAAGCTGCATTTGGGGAAGGGGCAGCAGCAGCGGGCCTGGGCTAGATGGAAGTTGGGGGGTCTTGTTAGGAAGTCGAGGGACCGGGCTCCAAAATACCCCAATGTAGCTACGGGCCTGTTTATACATCAACTTGTAAAGAATCAGCGCACATTAATGTTCATGGGCATCCATGTCCAGTCAGCCTCTAAATGCCAGAGCCAGGAGGCATCCTCAGGGGAAGGCCTCGGCCACACTGCCCTGTTGTTGGCTGTTCGGGGGAACCGGTTGGCCCCTGTGTGAGAGCAGATGCTGGACTAGAGGGACCACTGGTCCGATCCAGCGGGGGTCTTTTTATTTTCTTGTGTTCTTATAAAAGCCCCCCCCCCTTCAATTGCTACATAATACATCTTTGGAAGCCCCACACATAGCCCAAGGAAGCAAAATGCACATGTTGAAGAAGGATCAAAGAAGAAGAGTAGTTTGCAACACAACCAATCATTGACAAAGGACACTGACAATCCCATGACCAGCCAACACTCCTGTCTTTTAAAACCGCAACAGAGACTGGCTTTGCCTCCAAAAAAGCAGCCATCTAAATTGCAAAAAGAAGGGGACGGGGGGGGGGGGGGCTTGCTCGCAACAGAAAGTGTCCAAGTTTCTTTCCCAGTTAGATTTGCTACCAGGATGCTTGCGGAAAGTTATAGCCTTCATTAAGAAATCTGCCTTTCGAATCTCTTCTAGCCCCAAGTGTGTTGACTGCCGGCTTGTCTGTTTTAATGTTGTACTAGAAGTAATTTTTCAAGAAAAAGCAAACAACTTTTAACAGCAGGTGGCTGAAGTATAGCCTTCAGGAAAGCTGTTAAGAACCAAATTCTTTTTTGTCAGTGAAATAAAAACACACTTGCAAGCAATCTTACTTGCATTCATTGAGCCTGTAGAAAGGGCTTACTATGTATTTAATACAAACTGTAATACTGGTGCAGACAGTCTTGAAATAACCACCTTTTACAAACCCATTTTCTCAAGCAAGTCTCTTGCTGGTTGTTGCCCTGTTCTCCATTTTCAGACTATCAGTTTTTGCACCATGTTGTACGGATGACGACTGTTCCCACTTAACTTTCTCTGTAGAAGGTAGGCATGATCCATTCACCCAGACTTAAGGACTTTTAGATCTCTCAGCTTCAATGAGGGAAAGATAAATGAGTTTTTATCATGCGTTTCAGGGTTTTTTAAAAAATTATGGTCACCATGTTGCACAATCTTTGCAAGAAATTGGGTGTGATCACACAAGCAGTTTGGCCCGATACAGCCACTCCTCCCCTCTGGCTCAAATGGGTGCAGTCACACAGCCATATCTGTCAGGCATTCCCCAGGCATACTCACCCCATTATAGGATGATTTGGAGCCGGGTTAAAAAGGCACCACATCACAAGCGGAGTTTTTGGTTCCCTGTGCATTCGTTGTGCATGGCCGGATGTCTGAACATGGGGGACTACGCACAGAACAGCTTGGCGGTCTGAACCCATGGATCCGTTCCTACCGCTAGGGTGGGGCGCCGCAGTAATGTGGATTACTTGACCACAGGATATCCACGTGGGTAACTCACAGCAGGGTGTGTGGTCTGGATGATATGCCCTCAACACTTTAAACCGGTACAATTAGAGGCGGCGCCATATTGCACCAAGCCACCAGTTGTGACCACATCCATTGGGATGCTGGCTTCCAGGGGATCCCTTGGAATTACAGCTCACCTCCAGACTACGGAGATCAGTTCTCCTGAAAAAAAAATGGGTGCTCTGGAGGGTGGACTCTGAGGCCCCTGTTTTCCCCAGGGTCTATCCCAAAATCTTCAGGAATTTCTCATCCTGGATCTGGGGTAACCTGGCGACCCTAAATTCACATTGCTATATATTCCCAGTAGCTGCAGTCTAAAGAAACTGTATTCTTCAAAAAGGGAGTTTTTAATGCTTCCACCATATCTGCTAATGCCACTGAAGTGGTTTCCAACTTATCCTTAAAAAGTCAAATCTCTGACAGTACAGAATTCCCTTCTTATTGTTTTCATGACAACTTGGAAGGGACCACCGAAACACTACCAAGTAACTGCTGGTGTTCCCCAAGTGACGGTTCCAAAACAGCTGTTAGTTAGAATGAGCTAAACAGTTAAAAAGAAAATGAACAAAAATAATTTTGTCACAGGTACAAGCCAGATATACTGCCATGTCTAAACATTGGTTCATGAAGGATTTTAATATTGTAGTGAAGTATTTAAAAGAAGAGACAAGGCTAAGATAAGCCATTGGAATCTTTCTATGTATAACACAGCAAAAGTATTATCTGGGTGTGGTCAGACTGGCTGCTTGGTGCAGTATGGTGGCACCTCTAATTGTACTGGTTTAAAGTATTGTAGGGCATACCATCCAGACAGCACACCATGCTGCAGGTTACCCACGTGGCCGCCCCATGGTCAAGCATCCACATTACTGCAGTGCCACAGCCACAGAGTGTGCTGCCGAGTCATTTTTTAAAATGCAGGTAGGTGCATATGTGCACATGCACGCACATGTGTGCCTATTCGCATGCATATGCACTCATATACATGTGTGCATGTACACCCATGTGCATATACGCACAAGCTAAAAGAACCCACCCCAGTGGCAGAAACGGATCTGCAGGTTGAAACGTCCCTTCCTGGTTCCTTTTGCTGCCGGTTCAGATGTTGGAAAACCAGGAGGAAACCCCAAACATTAGTTGCTGTAGATTTTCCGGATTGTGTGACCGTGGTCTTGGCATTGTAGGACCTGACGTTTCACCAGTAGCTGTGACTGGCATCCTCAGAGGTATAACACAGAAAGATGGAGTACTCTCTACGTCAAACAACCCATTAATACCGGACTTTCCCCGTTATCTGTTCATTCCACTTCCATTGCGGGACAGCACGGGTTGCCGATGCCTGCACCATGGGAAGCAGATGTTCTCATTTGGAGGGGCCCATTTATTCTGCTCAGGTAGTGCTACTATAGCGCCACAAGCTGCCCATGTGACCACAGCCTCAGTTTCTGTACTTTGGGACTTATCCAGGTATGCTAAGGCTTAATGTGTAGCTGCAGGATTAGTCCTCTTCACATCAACAGATGACGATGGGATAATTTCTGAAAGTATCAGGCGTTCCCTCTCTTCCATACTAGTTAAGTGTTTTTTTCTAACCTACCATCTTTTTAACTAGTCTTCTCCACAGATTGATGGTCTTCTCAGACTCACATTTATGCCCAAACTACGACATGGGCTCCTCTTTTAATTTTATTTTGGATACAATATTTGACCATACAATAAATCAAATCTGCATGCATATATATATATATATATATATATATATATATATATATATATACCGTCAAGTCAGTACTGACTTATGGTGACCCCAGCAGGGGGCTTCAAGGCAACTGAGAAGCAGAGTCGGTTTCCCATTGCCTTCCTCTGCAGAGCAGCCCTGGACTTCCTTGGTCATTCCCCATCCAAGTACTGACGCAGCTTAGCTTCTGAGATCAGATAAGACTGGGCTACACCACACCATTCCACATGCTTCAGCAAATCAAACACAAACATTGAGAATAAGTTCCTCATACAGATTTCAGTAGTCAAAATCTTTCAAAATTCTCACATTAAGCTCCAGTTGCAGGTAATTAGTCATATATAACAGCTCATGGCCCCAGGTATGAACCATCCATCTCTGCTTGGCAAGCCCAAAGATGTATTTACTTCTTTACACAGAGAGAAATGAAAATGTGGAATTCTCTGCCAGAAGGTATAGTGATGGCCACAGGAATAAACAGCTTTAAAATGGGATTAGATAGATTTATGGAGAGAAGACTATCAGTGGCTACTAGCCATGGTGACTGAGGGGAACTTCCATATTCAGAGGCACTAATCCTCTGAATCCCAGAGCCAGGAGGCAACATCAGGGGAAGGTTCCAAATCCAGGCTTACCTCAGCCCATCTTCATACAAATGTTAATGGATCTATCTAGAGACAAAGGAATGGTCAAGCTCCTCCCTTCTCCCTCCCCCCTTCTTCAGGCAGGGAACAGAGAGCTGGGAGGATCAAATTCTAGAGAGGCTTGAGGAAGGAACTTTTTGGAGACACAGGAAAAGTTTCCTTGACCTGGGCAGACTGGGGTCAAGTGGGTGGAGTTCCAGAGAAGATACAATCTCCTTGCAAGAGGAAGGTGCTCTCTTTTCCTTGGGTGCTATGACCAGGATTGCACTCATACCTCTCCTCTGGAGCAGGCAGTCATTCTGACTATGTGCTTGCCTGGAGAGCTGAGGGAACTTCAAGGCAAGGGTAACTTTGTAAAACACTAGAACATCTAAGCTAAAGAGCCTGTCCTATATTTTAACAGCTGAAAGGGCATGTAAAGGAGGAGGAGGAGGAGGAGATTGGATTTATATCTCACCCTTCACTTGGAGGCTCAGAGCGGCTTACAATTTGTGTCCCTTCCTCTGCCCACAATACATCATGTGAGGTAGGTGAGGCTGAGAGATCTCTTTTGAGAACTGCTCTTGAGAGAACAGCTCTGAGAGAACTGTAACTGACCCAAGGCCATGCCAGCAGCTGCATGTGGAGGAGTAGAGAATCAAACCTGGTTCTCCCAGATTAGCGACTGCCACTTTTAACCACTATACCAAATTGGGTTTATAGGGAAAGGGGCAGAGGATTTGCATTTTTACCTATTTCCTTTGGATTCCTTGCTCAGTCTGGTGCTGTGCTAAAAGAATGCTTGTAAACATTTTCTTTTTAATAAATACTTTATAACTGTTGATGCTGGAGGTGGTTCCCTGTACCACATAGTCCTCCACTGTCTTGGACATGCTATTTTAAAAGGAGCCCCAAAGTGAGGCAGTCGACAAGCGGCTATTTTTCCAAGGGCCCTTAAGGCTTTAATCTGTCCCTGCGGTGACAGTGGGAGACACGGAGGCAAGGCTTCTGAACTTGGAAGGGAAGCTGGGAGGCCTCATTCTCCTAGTGGGAAATCCCAACACCTATCAGGCGGGCTACCCAAGAGTGGAAAAAAAGCCCCTCCAGGGAATTGAGAACCCAAGGAGGGCAGGGCAGAACAGGGCCTGCTGGCCGGAGTAGGCCAGTTCTGCCACACTGCCAGGGAATCTCCACACTCCAGGGGATCTGATTTTCACAGTTTGGAGATCAGCTGTTATTCCAAGAGAACTCCAGAGTCCAGGCCCACCCAGAGGTAACCCCGTGACACAGCTGAAACTGCCCTACCAGTGGAATCCTAAGCAGGTCTACCCAGAATCTTACTGAGGTCTACTCAACAGGGCTTACTCCCAGGAAAGCACTCATAGGATTAGTGGTGGGAAGTGCTGTAGTATGAATGGGAATATAAAGATTTTTCTTTCTGTCTGATTATTCATATTTTTTTTGGTTTTATAGATGTTGCTCCTAAGTAAGATTTTCTTAGGATGTGATGAAGGCCTACTAAATCATAGGACTTTCTCTTGTAGGTTATTTTTCTAGCTGATGCTGGCAGATAAGAAAACAACATAGAAGATATAGAAGGTATAGAAGATAGACATAGAGTTCATGGTTTTTAGTTGTTTAGGGTAAAACTTGGCAGTGTCTGGGTCAAAAAGTATTTTACCTTTGTATCAGGGGAAAAAACACCTTTGTTTGGGTATAAAGAATCCTTGGCCAATATTATTCAGGCTAGGTTAAATAAACACTTAAGATATTACATTTGTTGTTGTTGTTCAGTCGCACAGTCGAGTCCGACTCTTCGCGACCCCATGGACCAGATTACACCAGGCCCTCCTGTCTTCCGCTGTCCTCTGAAGTTTGCTCAATTTCATGTTCGTTGCATCGATGATGCTGTCTAACCATCTCATCCTTTGCCGTCTTCTTCTTCTTTGACCTTCAGTCTTTCCCAGCATCAGGGTCTTCTCCAGTGAGTGCTCCCTAAAAGAAATCAACCCTGACTGTTTCCTGGAAGGCCAGATCCTGAAGTTGAAGCTCATATACTTTGGCCACCAAATGAGAAGGGAGCACTCACTGGAGATATTACATAGGCACACCTTTTTCCATATTTGACCAATGAGTGGATTATTGCTCAAATGATGCATGGTCCTTTGTAACCAATCATGCTTTTTGAATGTTACCTTCATGACTGTGTCATTTCAAGTATAAAATTTCATGTACTTCCTGACTGTGTTTGGAAAGCAGTCAATTTTTGATAGGCTGGTTTGGCCTAACTGTTTTCAGGTGTCTTGATTGCAATTAAAACACTAAAACCTTTCTCCACATTTTGACTTCATTTTTTTTGAACTGGGATTCTGTTTTGTATAACAGTGCCATCAAAGTCACCACTGACTTATAGTGACCCCATAGGGCATTCAAGACAATGAGACATTCAGATGTGGTTTACCATTGCTTGCCTCTGTGTCCTGAACAGCCCTGTACAGATATGCATTAAATTGGCTGATTATGAAAAAGAGAGATGATCACACAGTTTTTAAAAACCTTAAAAGCGATCATCTAAAGACACTCAATGGATCCTGGAAGTAACAAGGACTTCTTGAAGAAGACTGCTTATTTCCAACTGCTGCAATGTCCCACTTCAACAGTGAATCATGAAAGAGGCAGAATCAATATCCCTGCGATATGGTTGTGCTAAATGGACCATAAGCCAGGAAGCCAGACAAGCCGTCTCCATCCCAGGTTTATGTTAGCAGAGGTGTCTCCCGCTTCTCCTCACCTCGACCCTCATATTTCATACCTTCATACAATATTAACGACTGAAGGTAAAAGTTCTATATATCAGGGAGGAATTAAAGGGCAACCAAAGATGAAAAAAGGGGGCAGGGGAGAAAAGACTGTCTTGTATTGCGATGCTTAAACAGTCCTTTAAAGATGAACCAATCTCACAGGGATTTGACTGGTTTAACTCCTCTCCAGTCACTCAGCTGTGACTCGGCCGTTTTATTTAAGAGGGGGATAAGAAGATAAGAGAAGCCAATGTTGGATCACGCCAATGGCCCATCTAGTCCAACACTCTGTCACACAGTGGCCAAAAATACCAGGTGCCATCAGGAGGTCCAACAGTGCAGCCAGGACACTAGAAGCCCTCCCACTGTCGCCCCCGCCCCAAGCATTAAGAATACAGTGCATCACGTGCCCCAGACTGAGAGTCCCTATCCATACCTTGTGGCTAGTAGCCACTGATAGACTTCTGCTCCATATGCTTATCTAATTCCTTCTTGAAGCTGTCCAGGCTTGTAGCCGCCACCACTTCCTGTGACAGTGAACTCCTGGGGCACTGGATATCGGAGGGTTTGCAGCCACCGGAAGAGAAGCCTTCAGGAACAAGAGTGCCCCGCCAATAGCTAGCTGGTGGGAAAGAGGGCCGCAACGACATGGCTAGAGACAGAAGGAGAACAAATCAGCACAAACGGTGACTGGAATAAACCACACCGGGCTAAACCCTTCTTCGTTTCAAAACGGTGCTTTTTTATTAGAGAATCGGCTGCGAAAATGGATAGGGAGGCAACCATTCTCGTCGGCTATTCATGCGAAAGGTGCCGTCTGCAGACTTGGCTAGCAAACTGTTCAGGCAGAAACTTGCGGGGATTTAGCTTGGCACTGTTTATTCAAATCGTCTTCTGTATCGACTGATTTTATTTTATTTTTTTTGCCTCTCAACCTTCTTCCAGAAAAACTGTGGAAGGTAAAGATATGGGGCATAAATTCAGTCATGGTTAAATGATTTCAGGCCTAATTTATCTTAAGGGGGGGAAGGAATTAAGCAGAGCCTTCACCTCTGGCTGAAACGAATGGAATATCAGTGTGCTTGGCTTGAAGAAAATCTTATTTGTGGTTTTTAAAACTGAGCTGTATAATAGCATGATAGACAATGTATTTTAATAATACCTTTAAACAATGCTAATTACATTGGGGATATTGTAGAATTGAAGCCTCTGCAGGTGGAGATGACATTTTGCTCCATTAAAATGTTTCCCGTGTTCTTAAAGACATGAAAGTAACCCTACATTTTGCATAGCATTAGTGTTTCTTCAGCCTTCTGCTCTTGTATGCCTTGACTTAGGCCCGATCTGCATCTAGCATTTGCTCTGCTGTCTTACCAAACCCACACTGGAACAGAAATCCCCATCTACATTGCATGCCACTTTCACTTTGATTGAGCGTCGCATTTTATGGCAGTGTCCAGACTGCATACTGCTTTCACTTTGTTTGATCTCTGGTTTTATTGTGGTTGTCTGCATAGATTTATGGCAGTTTTATGGCCACTCGGGGGTGACTCTCCAGTCAGTGCAGTGTTGGCCTGGGATAGTTGAATGTGGTTTTGAACTGCATCTTTTTCTGTTCCAGTGTGGGGTTGGTAAAACAACGGAGCAAATGCTAAATGCAGATTGGCCCTTAATTTCTGCTGGATGTAAGCAGCGGTACCTTGAGACCCAAAGGAACTTAACAGCTATGCCAGCAGCAAACAGGAGATTCTTCTGCTTGCCTTAGTCCTTTGGGATTAAGCACAGCAAATTATGGTCAAATCTTAGAGTTTGCAAACTCCAGGTGGGGTCTGGAGACCTCCCAGAATTACAACTCCTCTCCAGTCGACAGAAATCTGTCCCCCTGGACAAAATGGCTGCTTTCGAGGGTGGACTCTCTGGCGTTATACCTTGCTGAGGAAAGCCCATGCTAGCCAGAACTCATCAGATCTCAGAAGCTAGAAGGGTCAGTCCTGGCCAGTATTTGGACGGGAGACCTCCAAGGAATACCAGGGTCATGACACAGAGGCAGGCAGTGGCCAACCACCTCTGAATGTCCCTTGCCTTGAAAACCACATGGGCAGGGCCATGGCCAGTTGCGAGGTTTTAGGGGCGGAGCCCCCGCAATTAAGGCAGAGGCCCACCACTCTCTGCTACGCCTCCTCCACCCGGGCACCAGTCAGCGGAGGCGCATTGGGGCTGCCAGCGAGCCAGTCGGGGGGGGCAGCTCCGCAGCCCCCCACTGCTGGCCCCACTCCCACCACCGCACCTACTTAAGGGGCCGCCTGACATCAGCTGTGCTGGAGATGCTCTTGCTGGCCCGGCCGCTCTCCCAGGCACAGGCGCTTGCTCAACAATGGGATTCCTCTTAGGAATGTGAAATGTACTTTATTTATTTAATTCTATTTTTATCCCGCCCTCCCCACAGACAGGCTGAGAGTGGCTTACAAAGTCACAGATCTCAATAACAAGAAGAAGAAAAAGCAGCAGAAGAAGAAGAGATTGGATTTATACCCCACCCTTCACTCGGAGTCTCAGAGTGGTTTACAAACTCCTTTCCCTTCCCCTCCCCACAACAGACACCCTGTGAGGTAGGTGGGGCTGAGAGAGCTCTGGCAGGAACTGTCCTTGAGAGAAGAGCTCTGACAGAACTATGGCTCGCCCAAGGTCATCCAGCAGCTGCGAGTGGAGGCATGGGGAATCAAACCCGGTTCTCCGAGATTAGAGTCCACGCACTTAACCCCTACGCCAAACTGGCTCTATATTTCAACAGTTGTTGAAAGTTCAACAGTAGTTGAAATAATTAAGCAGTAATTTAAAACAATTTAAACAGGGGTTAGAGGGGTCAGAGTAAATTATGTCCAAGAACAGAATGGCTGGACCTTTTTTCCCAAATACCATGCCCTGACTATTTGCCCGTTTTTATCCTATAAAGGAAGAACTTGGAATCTTGTTCAGTACACCAGCTTGAGCAGTCAAATGAGCTGGCATCAGAATAATTATTCTTAAATAAAACTGCCTTGAGTGGATCTTTTCTGTCCTAGATTGGACTCTGAGAAGGTTGCGGGGTGGGGGGGGTTGTACTGGCTGATTCCGGGAAGGGAGGAGTCCATGACATGACTTGCCTCTCTAAGCATTGACTGGATGTGATGGCTGCAGCGCAGGAAGAAGCAGCAGAAAATGGCATGTTCTGTGAGCATAAACTTGTGGCTTATATAGAGGAATTTGCACTGGGGCCACTAAATACGGGCATTTCTAATTTATTTAAGTAAGACTTTTAGAGATGTCGATAAGTAAACATGTACAATATGAGACCGTGACTCGAGTACATCTCCGTCAATTTATTCACCTACCAGATTAAGGCAAAGGATCAGCCTTTACCATCTTGGTAATGGACTCTTAATGAGCTAAAAATAAAGAGAACATGTTCCTTTTCCTCAGAATTCCAGGTTTTACACATTTATGCAAAATGAATTGATTTGTCCGTTGGATCAACCACAACTCCTAATATTGACTGAAATTGCTTGATGAGAGTGAGAGCCCTACATGCTGACCAGGGTATTTAAATGGAAGGCCGTTCTATTGGAGGCCGTTCACTTTGTACCATTCTTGTATGGGGGCCATCAGATTGGATGCTGCTGGGAGAAACAAAATGCTAGCCTTGACCGTCCTTGGACCGATCCAGCAAGAACATTAAATTGGTTCTTATTTTCACTTTTCCCTGGGAGAAGGCTCATGGTTGAGGCAATCGGCTTATAGACCTTGGCTTAGCCACCAATCTCTTTCTTGGAATGTGCCTCGAGAAGCTGCTGGAAGTTTTAAGCCAAACAGTCTATATTTTTGATTGCAAAGATGATTTCCATTTCATCATTTGGAATATAAATCCGTAGTCATTCCAGATGACTCGACCATTTAGTTAGACGAGCTTTTTCAGGGAAGGGGTCCTGGATCAGTGGTAGAGCATCTGCTCTTGCATGCAGGAGGCCCCAGGTTTAATCCCTGCCAAATCTAGTTGAAAAGGTTGAGTATCAGGCAATGGGGAAGACTTTCACTTGTAGGCCCTACAGAGTACTTTTTAGTCCCAGCAGTCAATGCTGACCTTCATAGACCAATGGACTGGCTCACTATATGGCATTCTCATGTCTATTTGTCCTGATCAGAAAGATACAGTTCAGAGAAAAATTAATCTCAGAATCCTCTCAGCCAATGCTCCCTCTAAGCTGTGGAGTTTTGTGAGCAAAAATCCTACTTTGTGAGCTACTGGCATTAAAGTTGTGAGAGAGCAATTTGGCTGCTGCCTAAATTAGTTTGCTCTGGAGCCATCCTTCCTGAGCGGAGACAAAAATGTGTGAGCCGGCAGCTAAGAAACTGTGAGCTGGCTCACACTAACTCGGCTTAGAGGGAACACTGCTCTCAGCGACCTCCTTTTCCAAGGCTTTCCTGGGACACAGAGTACCACTTATTTTGAATTAGTTACCACCTTTTGTGTTCAGGTCTGGTTCAGGTACAGGGCAACTGAGAGATAGGTTTAAGGCTCAGTTGTAATTTACTGACCACCACTTTTCCTTCTAAGCTGAGTTAGTGTGAGCTAGCTCACAGTTTTTTAGCCTCTGGCTCACACATTTTTATCTTAGCTCAGGAAGGAGGGCTCCAGAGCAAACTAATTTATGCAGCAGCCAAA
Organism: Gekko gecko; assembly: GCA_029375565.1. Taxonomy (NCBI): domain Eukaryota; kingdom Metazoa; phylum Chordata; class Lepidosauria; order Squamata; family Gekkonidae; genus Gekko; species Gekko gecko. The sequence continues at coordinate 20,189,999 of JAPDNY010000009.1, read as the reverse complement.
TCGCATGCTCACAACTTTAATGCCAATAGCTCACAAAGTAGAATTTTTGTTCATAAGGCTCCACGGCTTAGAGGGAGCATTGTTAACCACCCTCACCCAAATCCCTTTGGGGATTTTGTCCACCTTCTGTTTGATTCCCTGTTGCTTCATTAAATTGGGCAAAAAGCCATAAAACACTAAAACAAACAATAAAACTTCACAATGGCTGCCAATTTCAATATTTGTATACATTGATTTGTTTAAATACTGGGCTTTTCTGTATTCTCAATTTCTTCACTTGTGTGTTCCTGTTACTTCGGAGGGGAGGGTGCTGTTCTTCATGTGTTTTGCTCCCTCTAGTGGTCAATTCGATGTTACATTGCTTTATGTACGGCATAAAAACCTGCAGTTTAAATCTGCAGGGAAATATGCCAGACATGAATCAATATATTATCAAATTAATGGCTAGAGGGAGTAAAGAACATGTGGAACAGAACCCCCCTCTCAAAGCAACAGGAACACACAAGCAAGGAAAATGAGGATGCAGAAAAGCCCGAAGACACATTTACCCCCACCCCCCATTCTGTAGCACTAAAATGATTAAAAAAAAAAAAAGCTGAACGTCTAATAAAGAGAAATAAAGCAGGACACCTTACAGGAGTGGATTAGGAATCACAGTCTCTAATGTACATGACATACATGTTTATCTGATGGGACCTGAGGTCGTTTCACTTTTACCACCTATCTCTGGTGGCTCTTCTCCCTTATATTTACGCACAAAGGGATGTTAAAAAATTGCACACCTGGAACTGCCATTTGTCAACAAGGTCACGAAACACAATATTATTGTTCCGAATGCAGGCTTCCAGCCTTCTAAAAAGTTGCAGTGGAGGAAAGGTGTGTGAGGAACTGCTCATATATCTTAGATAACCTAAGTACGCTATGCCGAGAGAACAATAGCCATTAAGCATTAAAATTACAACTTAGCCACCAGTAAGAGAGTTGTACGTATGTGGGTTTCTCCCTGGAGGTGAGCAAAATGCATTCCAGTTACAAAGATCAACCAAAAGAGTAGCAATTTGTCAGATAAAATTACATGTACACAACAGCAGAGGCAGCTGGGGCTGAAGCCAAAAAGGCTTCTCGCTGTGTGCAAATTACAGAGTAGTAGAATTTCTTTGATGTTATTTAAACTTTCCGCAAAACTGGCACCGCATTTTCGACAGAGTGATGAGAAGCACTCTTACACGTTCTGTTTAACTATCTGTACCGCTCCTGTTTGAACGGTAACTCCGAAAAGGGGCACCGCATGTACCAAAGCCTCCATATGCTTGTTATAGCTATTGGCTCTAGAAACGGCTATAGAGGCCTGTAGCCAAAGAGATCCTTTGGTCACCTTGGAAAGGATATCGGCACTGCCTGCTGTTTCTCTAATGGAGAGAGATAAGGGAAGACTGCCTGACATCCTCCCTAGCAGCTGTAAAAGTGTGGCACTGAAGAGTGGCCAAATGAGTGGAAACAGCAGCAGCCCTCTCTTTGCAGGAAGTGTGTGTGTCAGTACAGGAACAGATTGGGCTCTCCGGTGGTAGGCATCTTCTCAGAACAGGGCCGTGGTGGTCTAGACAGCTGCTTCTAGAGTAACATGCATTGCTTAGTCACACAAGGAATCATGACAACATAAGCCTTTACATATTTTATATATATATTAACCAAGCTGCCCCCTGTTATGAGGGGTGGGGATGTAGATTTTATGTCCTGCAAAATAGAGATTTTCTGTCCTGCAAAGATCCCTGAATAAGACTGCCAGCTTCCAGGTGGGACCTGGGGAGTCTCCCAGAATTATAGCTCATCTCCAGACTTCAGAGATCGGTTCACCTGGAAAAGATGGATACTTTGGAGGGTGGGCATTGTACCCCACTGAGGTCCCTGTCCTCCCCAGATCTCCAGGAGTTTTTCATCCTGGATCTGGCAACCCTACTCCCCCATCCCCTGCCGGTGGCCAGTGTCTGGGCAAAGACAGGTCATGTCTAGGGTTGCCCGCCTCCAGGTGCGGCCTGGAGATCTCCTGGAATTACAACTGTTCTCCAGACTAGAGAGATCAGTTTCCCTGGAGAAAGTGGCTGTCTTGGAGTACAGTCTGTAGTTGCTGTCGCTTTTCCCTGAAGCTTGGCTGCTTTGGGAACCTGTGTAACTTAGATGTTTCTGTGAGATTAGGCTGTATCTTTTAGTTTAAGAACTATGATTCCAGTGATGTGCCTTCTACAGTATTTTTTTAAAAAAATAACAGACCAGTGACAAAATACACATTGGTTTATGCAATGTGTACTGGCTTCCGGCTTTTGGGATGTCAGTGTATTAAACGGTTTTCTTAGATGCTCAGGTAGCATTGCCTTTTCCAAAATTGTTTTTAAATATGTGTGTGTTTTAATGATATGTGTCTATTAATTCTGAGGCTTCTCCATATTTATATATATATTTTACAGATCCCCTTGATGAAGCACAGGCAAAATGTGTAGGGGTCATCAAGTCTAATCAATGTTCCCCCCTTCTTTACCAATAGTTTCTTTTTGTAACAGCCAATCCTTGCTGGAATCCAGGAGCCTGCAACCTCCCCCTCATTTTCTGGCTGGGGGGTGGGGCAAGGAGAAGCCTCCAGCGGGGGGGGGGAGAGGAGGAGGAGATTGGATTTATACCCTGCCCTTCATTCAGAATCTCAGAGCGGCTTACAAACTCCTTTCCCTTCCCCTCCTCACAACAGACATCCTGTGAGGTAGGTGGGGAGAACTCTGACAGAAACTGCTCTTTTCCAAGAACAGCTCTGACAGAACTATGGCTTGCCCAAGGTCATCCAGCAGCTGTTGTTCAATATCTGTTTGTGCTCCCTCACTCAGCTGTTGTGGAGTTTCGGACTGTGTTGTCATCAATATGCAGAGGATACCCAGCAAGGTTCTTGATGGTGTGTCCCTAACGTCGGCGCCGATAGTCAAGAGCCTGGGTGTGTTTCTGGAGGCCTTCTTATTGATGGAGGCCCAGATCACAAATGTTGCCAGATTGGCGTTTCTTCAGCTGTGCCAGATCAAACAACTGCCCCTCTTCCTATCTCACCCTGACCTAGCCACAGTAATCCATGCAATGGTCACCTCCAGGCTAGACTACTGTAACTTGTTCTATGCAGGGCTACCCCTTGAGAATGACCTGGAAACTACAACTGGTCCAGAATGCAGCAGCACAGGCCCTTACTGGAACCCCATTGACAATGCACATTCAACCGGTGCTTCTCCAGCTGCACTGGCTCTGATTTGAATCAGGTTCAAAGTTTTGGTACTAATCTTCAAGGCCCTAAAAGGTCTGGGACCGATCTGGTGGAACTCTCTGCCAAATGACATTTATGCTCTGCGGGACTTAGTACAAGTCTTCAGGGCTTGTAAGACAAAGATGTTCTGCCAGGCCTATGGCTGAGGACAGCAACAGTTTCCATCTAGCCTGGACCCCTCCCTTTTCCTCCCCATCATGGGTTAAGGGTATAATCTGGTCTATTTAAACGCCATCTGCTATTACTATTGTACTGTTTATTATTTATGGTTTTAATAGTTCTTAATTGATTGTAAATGTTTTTATTGGAAGTGTTGTTCAATGCCCTGAGCCCTGTACACAGGGGAGGGGGGGGGTCCTAAAAGTTGAATAAATAAATAAATAAGCATAATAAAAGAGTTTAAAAACAGATGTGAGAACTGAATGACGTTAGCATGTTTAGTGAAATAAGAAACCAATATCTCTGTTGAGCCCTGGGGATTCCATTGTCCTGAGTGTTGTAATAACTTGTAACTCAGCAATCTCTCGTTCTAGTCCATTTCTGAAATTCCTTTGCAATAAAACAGCTACTTTGAAGTCCTCCTTTGAATGTTCTGGAAAGTTGAAGTGTTCTCCTACAGGTTTCTCAATTTTGTGTTTCTTTATGTCAGATTTGTGTCCATTTATCCTTTGGCATAGGGTTTGACCTGTTAGCCCTGTGCAGAGAACTAAAGGGTATTACTGGCATTTAATGACATATACAGTGTTAGAAGATGAGCAAGTGAATGAACCTGAGAGGCTGAAGTTGACGTTGTTAGGTCCAACAATTGTGTGGTCTGGGTGTATGTGGCAGCAAAGTTGGCATCTGGGTCTATTGCAAGCTCTGGTACTAGTGTCCATGTTCAAATTAGATGTTGTGATGTTGTGTGGAGTTGTTTAAGACTGTGGGGCAAGAAAAGCCCCCCCCTCCTCAGTACTTGTAAAAGAGAACAGCCATTATCCAGTAGATGTTGTAACTTGATGATGATGCATTGAGAAGTTTTGAGTTGAGAGCTGTAATGGTGTTCTGTTATTGTCTCTTTTGCAACAGGTTTTCTCTGGTTACCATTCTGTCTTCATCAGCTAGATATTGTCGTTCCAAAAATGTTTGTTGTAGATTCCTCAGGTGAGAATCTCTGTTTGTAGGACTGGAACAGATGTGGCTGTAGTGTAGAGCCTGGTGGTATACAACAGACCATTTGATATGTTTAGGATGGCAGCTGAAGACATGGAGATATATTTGTCAGTCAGTAGGTTTCTGGTGTAAGGTGGTGTCTATGCGTCCACTGAGTATTTTTACTGTAGTGTCCAGAAAATGTACTTCTTTCAGGCAGTTTATACCACAAATATTTTTAGGATCAAAGGGTTAGTATAATACACAGACCACACACACAGGAGTCTACAGGTAATGTAAGGTGGAAGAAAAGCTGTCTATGGAGAAGTGATAGAAGACAGGAAATTTTAATTGAAAAATGTGGTGGAAGTGACCTCACCAGGAGGGCAGGGGTTATGGGAGCTGACCTTCGACCTGCACATGACATCACAGTACATGGCATCACAACCATGCTACGCTGCCTTCTCTCCCCAAACTGCCTTCTCCAGACACCATCCCCAGATATGCAGGAATTTCCCAGCTAGAGTTAGCAACATTATATAATATACCCACCAAAGTTGGTGAAAGGCACTGAGCCAGAAAGTTCACTTCTGTGCCAATAAGCAAAGCTAAAACTGCCTCCAAATTGCAAACCTTATCTTTAAGTGGGAGTCAAGGCTATCCAGAAGAAGTTGAATACCACCTTCGTGTCAACAATCCCATCCATGAACAGTACCTCCTTTGTCCTGGGCAGAGCTTCAAAAGGATACCCCCATCTTGTCTTCAGTTGGCATGTATGAAGGTCTTTCCACACAATCTAGGGAACGTGCCAGTTGTTGCACATCCATTGTGTGAAAGAATTTCTGGTAACCCAACAGAGAAACAATGTATTTTAATAGCTATTGTTTACTCTACTGTTGGCGCTTGGAAGGTTGTCCCATTATAGGGTATGTAGTCTGTTGCTGGGTGCGTTTGACCCTTTTATAATGAAAAAGGGAACTGAGGAGCAGAGAGAATGGGGGAAAGATGGAAGGAGCAGAGCAGTGCAGGCTGTAAGAAAGGAGATCAGAAGAATAACATGAGTTTTGTCCTTGAAATTCTCTGCTTGTATATAGATAATATTTTGAGGGATGCCATGGAAATTAAAATTGGGGATGTTTTTCCGATAGTAGCAAAAGTTAAATCGCATACATTTATTTTGCCTCAGCTCTAATTAAAACTGATTATCAGGTTGTTCTGCGGGACATGTTGACCTAGCGCTTGGGTGTTCTTCCCACTGAGTGGTGGGAAAAAAATGAGAAAACTCTTTGAAGACAAAGAAAACACATATAGGTCAGCTTCCCCCAACCCTGCCATTTATGGAGATGAATGAGAGTTGTTAACAGCAATGACTCGGGGCCCCTAAATAATAATAATTAAAAAAAGCACTGGAAAGACGATTAGCGCTCAGGGCACTTGTCGAGCATAATAAAATGCAATCAAGTTGCATGAAATATTAAAACACATTTTAAGAGAGAAAAGGTAAGGCGCACTCAACAAATTAATCTCCCCAATCTGCAAGGAAGGGAAAGGTAGGTTACTGCACTCCAGGATGGAGATGTCGGAGGAGGCCATGTGGTGTTGGAAGGTTGTTTTATGGATACCGTGGACCTCCAAAAAGATAATTAAGTGGGTTCTAGACCAAATCAAGCCCAAACTCTTCCTAGAAGCTAAAATGACTGAGCTGAGGCCATCGTGCTTTGGTCACACTGTGGCTACAGTCAGGCGGGCTGTTTGGCCCGATATAGTTGCTGATCCTGAACAGATTACACTGGCTGGTTCACAAAGCCACATCTGCCAGCTGTCCCCCAGTCATCCACACTGTGTCAGAAGATGAGTTGGAGATGAGGTAAATAGGCACTAGTTGAAATCCAGTGCTAATGGCTCCCTGAACATTCCCCCCATGTTTCCGGATGTCTGAATGCAGGGGAATGCGAACAAAACGGATTGGTGGTATGAACCTACCAATCCGTTCCAAGTGTTTTTTCCCCGCTCCGCACTCCATGGTGTGCATAAACACATGTACCAGGAACTTTTAGGGGGGGACCAAATGCCAAACCGTGCTTCGTGGATGGCATGCTGCAACAGTGTGAATGATCCATTACGTTGGGGTGCAGTGTTTGACTGGGAATCTCCGTTCCGGCTTGAAACAGAGGTATTTGCGCTGCCTCCAAAGAGTCCCAAGCTGCAAGTCTGTCCGCAACCTATGAGAAGATGAAAAGACACTGGAAAGGGCAATAACACTAGGAAAAGTTGAAGGCAGCAGGGAAAGAGGAAGACCTAACATGAGATGGATTAGCTCAGTCAAGGAAGCCACAGACCTCCATTTGAGGGACCCGAGCAAGGCTGTTAAGGATAGGAAATTTTGGAGGACACTAATTCAAAGGGTCGCCATAAGTCAAATGGCACTCAACACAGTCTCACACATATTCAATGGAGGACTTTTCCGAATTCTCATTCATTCATTCTAGTGGGGCTTGCACAGGAGAACTAATTGGCAGCTTGTGCTTAGGGACTGGGGAACAGATGCTCCCAGAGCTGCTGAAAGATGCTGAAGACTTGCAAAAGGAGAAATGTCCCTGGGAACTCTCTGTATGTAGGTTTTTGGAAATCACAGCTGTGAGAGAGGTTCCTGGTTCAGAGGTCAAAGGGAAGCCTGGGCTAGAAAGCCTTCTGAGCAGACAAGATGGAAGGCCTAGGAGGTACAGTGGGTTAAACCAGTCAATTTCATAAAGTTCTGGTCTCTGTTACTGTCACGTGTTGGAGTCTATCTCAATTCAGGGTGTCTAACTGCTCAAATTTACAACACAGCAATGATTCTTTTGCTGCATAAACAAAACAAAAAAAAAAACAACCTCAACCACTGCTTCCCAACTGTTTCTCCTCAGATTTATACAAAGGGTGACACAGAACGAGAAGTTCTCTCTTCCGGAGTATGACTAACAGTTGAAAGACTACTGCATCTTCGTCTTCACAGTAGAGAAAGTAAAACGCACATGTTCTTAAGTGCTTCATGAACACAAAGAGGACACAAACACCAAGGGTACATACCTGACTCCTCAGGAACCGGGGGGGACGGGGAATGCTACATGCAGTTGCCTTTGATGATGCTCCTGCTGAAACACATAACACATAACACATCCGAATTCGCTTCACTTATACACTCCATGTCTCCTGAATAGGAGCCAAAAGTGGCGTACATCATTCTCCTCTCCTCCAGTTTATCCTCATGACAACTAGGGTTTTCCATCGTCTGGATGGGGTCTGGGGTTCTCCCCAAATTACAACTGATCTCCAGCCCACGGAGATCAGTCCCCCAGGAGAAAAATCACAGCTTTGGAGGGTGGACTGTAGGACACTACATCCACCTTCTCTCTTCCCTCTCTCTGGCTGCCGATAGCAGACTGGATCCGCTTCAAGGTGCTGGTTCTTCTTCTTCTTTTAATATATTTTTATTGCTTTCATTCTAAAAACTACAAGAAATCAAAGGGAAGGGGAACTATAAACTACAGGAGAAAGAAAAGATAACCACTAAAAACCCAAGTAAAGGTAAAGGTAAAGGTTCCCTTGCTTGAAAGCCAGTCGAATCCGACTCTAGGGTTGTGGTGCTCATCTCCGTTTCAAAGCCGAAGAGCCAGCGCTGTCCGAAGACGTTTCCGTGGTCATGTGGCTGGCATGACTAAACACCAAGGCGCACGGAGCGCTGTTACCTTCCCACCGAAGTGGTACCTATTTATCTACTTGCAATTTCTTGCTTTCAAACTGCTAGGTTGGCACCCAAGTAGAGGTGGTCATACATTGCTTATAATCATAAAACACAGCTTATTATAATTTTTAAAAAGAGCCTTACATATATGCTTTGTTAAGACGAAGATGGTGTATATAATAAACAGCTAATAAAATAAATCCAGTATATTTAATTATATAAAGAGCAATCAAGAAATTAAGTGATAAATGCTGAAAATAAAAACTGTACAGTAGGAAAAAATGTTATTGTTTTTCTTTCTTTTTCCAAATTTGATATCCCTGTCTGATTTTGGGGGTTTGGGGGCAGCTGCCCCCAGGTCTGAGTCAGGTTCTTCAGTAGATGCAGATGAGTTTTCTTCTTCCTTTTCCTGGTTGTTTTCTTCATCCAGTATGTCGTCCTCTGCTGCTCTGTCTGGCTTAGTTGGTTTTTGTAACTGTTCCAGAAACATATTAGCCTTTATGACAGAGTCTATTCTTTCTTTCTTTTCATTGTATTTGAAGAACAGGCCTTCTGGTATGATCCATTTGGAGGTCTTTTGCAAAAATAAAACCAGATTTTTATATTTTCTCCTCTTCTTTCGTATTTCAAATGGAATGTCCTTTAAAACCTTGATCTCTCTATCATCAATTTTCAGGGTGGTTCCATTGGTCACCTTGAGTATCTGATCTCTAACATGCCTTTTAGAGAATCTCACAAAAATTTCACTGGGCAGATTATTCTTCCTGACGTATTCCAGATATGTCCTGTAAACCATATCCATTTCGCTTTGAAGGTATTCCATTTTTATATCCGCAACCAGACCCAAAAAATCACTCAGAGTCTTTTTGAGATCCTCTTCTTTTGCCTCTGGAACTCCCTGAAATCTCAAAACATAGTTCGACTTTTCCATTTGTAGCTGCAAAAGTTGAGATTCACTAGAGCTCCTCTTCTTTTCCACCGTCTCCAATCACTTTTTAAGTTTATCGGTCTTGGTATCAACTTCCTTAGTCGCTGCAACTGCATGTTTCTGCCTTTTGAGTGGTAGAGTTGCAAAATTTTGTTTCAGCAGAGGGCACAATGCTTCCGCTATCATATTAGGAAAATCAGTTACTGCTTCTGATCCCTTGACTGGAGCGGGTGAGCTAGCATTTCCTAAGAAGGTTTCACTTTTGGCACAACTCTCCTCCCTGCCATCTTTTGGGATGTTTACTTTTTAAGAAAAGTTCCAAAAGTCTCTATTGTTTGAAAAGTCTTTTAGTTTTATCTCATATGCTCTTTATTCTAGTTGCCTGTCACTTCTAGTCCCGCCCCGCTTCAAAATGCTCTTTGAACAGCTTCCTTTTTCTTGGGGTGGACTCCCCCCCTCACTTTCTCCAAGGGGACGTTTGTGCTTAACCGTTTCTCTGGATATTCAGCTTAAACAGACTCACGCTTCATTGGCGGTCTCACGATCGGGTAAGGAGACCGCTCGACCATCACTTGCTTGTCCTGGTGTGCAACCCTAAAGCTATGACTGGTTCCTCAGTGGTGAGACTGTCGAAGCTCAAAGGTGCCTCAATCCCTTGGCAGCATGCCTTGGGAGTGGCGCCTCTCACTCCCCATGGCTAGGAGCCCTCTACAAGGGGGCAGGTGGTGTGGACATTCGCACCCCCTCCCATTCATCGAGCCATGGATCACGTCAGAGCTCCAAAGGGATGTGCCCGCCATTCAGATTGCCAGAACGGAAGCTCCCAAGGTGCTGGTTCTTACCTTTAAAGCCATTTATGGTCAGGGACCTACATACCTGAGGGACCACCTTTCCCCATATGTACCCCAGAGAGCACTGCATTCAGGGACCCAGAACCAGCTGGCTCTCCTGAGTATTAAGGAGGCCAAGCTGGCGACAACCAGGGCCAGGGCTTTTTCAGTGGCAGCACCACTCTGGTGGAATGAGCTCCCGAAGGAGATCAGGGCCCTACGGGACCTTTTGCAGTTCCACAGGGCCTGTAAAATGGAGCTCTTCTGCCAGGCTTTCGGAGCCGCCATCACCACCACTGCCTTCACTGCTATTACCACCACGATTACCACTGTCATCAGTAATGCCAACTGACATCAAATGGCAAAGAGCCCTGATCCATTGGGTCCCTAACTGCTGCCCAAGCTGATTCCCCCCTTTATGATACCTAAAGTCTCTTTTATGACATCCAGAGCAGACCAAGGACACCCTCCCTAGACTCCAACCTGAAATCCACAGGAATTTCCCAACCTGGTGCCAGGAACCCTAACAACAACCCTATGAGAGAGACTGGCCCAAGGTCACCCAGCAAGCTTCTCTAGTAGAGTGGAGATTCGAAACTGGAGTATCCCAGATCCTAACCCGATACCTTAACCACTACACCACACTGTTTGGTGCAATGACCAACCATCGATGAAGAAACGAGGGGGCCGCACCAAGGCAAAGTGAAGATGAAATGACAAATGGTGCAAAGGAAAGGATCTTTAATGGCTGCATAGATTCAAGTTAAAATACTCCTTCGTTCTTCTTCATGAGGTGAGAGCCAGATGGCAAAGAAGGTGGCTCGTGCCAGAACATTCTATCACTGCAGCTGCCGTGGAGGTTGGTTGGATGTATTCCTAGGCTGCTGTAGTCATCACCTGGCCCATCTCTGCCTTTACACAGAAAAACAAAGAGAAGACAGACAGGATCTTCTGTGCTGGCACTGTCTCTTGCTTCATATTACATCCCATAAAAGAAACTGAATGGACACCTTAGGCAGGTTCCCCAGAGAAGCAGCAGCAGATTTCGTTAGATAAGTAGATAATAAATGAAACGTTAAGAATCTGTAACTCAGAGGGGAAGTTATGGAATGAATATTAACTCTGTCAAGTTAATGCCTATGACATAGCTCTGCCCCTTCCAAATAAAATACGTGCATCCTTGAAAACCAGAAGCATTGTCATGCCACATTTTTCTCTCTCTCTCCTATTGCTTGCACATGTAGGTCAAGCCCTTCCACTGGACAAATATCACCATTTTGCTAAATGGTAAACCAGTTGCTGTTAACGTGTACAAAATGCCAAACAGGACTGCCAAATGATCGGAACAAAAGAGCCCAATCTACCAAGCCCTTCATTTTATTTTAGGTCTGCGCCTTAGGTGAACAAACCTAAGGTTGGATCCAGCCAGTTTTTTCGCTCAGTTGCAGCCAATTCCTGTCCTTACTTAAAGCCCCCATCCCGTATGGATTTTATCCATGCAGTTCCACAATCCTCAGAATATCCTTGTCATGGGTTTTGTTATGTATTAAACTGTAAATCAAGCCTATACATTGCCATGTTAAGCTTGACTCTGAATGTGGCTCTTCAGCTGTCACATTACCATTGGCTGGTTTCTGCGAAACCTCTGTAAATATCCAATCACTGTGTGAAAATGTATCTAAGAGGGAACGGTCCTGATTAGCCTTTATCCCTGAGTTTTGATTGGTCCTTAACATGGTATGGGTGTGGCTTTGACAGCCCAGGAGAGTTTAAAAGAAGGAGCTGTGCTCCCCTTGTTGTCGTGTGTTCCTGAGTTGGTGTTGCCATTCAATAAAGCTGAAATCACTTGTTGAGCTTATTCCATTGTTGAGTCTCATACTTAACAGTTTTCTTCTCTCCCACCCCAGTCCAGGGATGAGAGTTAGAAACCCCAAGACTTCTGTGACAATTAACCCCAAGGAGAATGTCTGTACACCTTCCAGGGTATCAGTAGTCACTGCCACCAGGATCTCTCACAACAGCTCCCCACCAAAGACAGGAGCACAGATCCACAATTCCTGCCTGGTCTATAGGACTTAACACTTTACCAGCTCTGTATCGGGGCTGCAAACAATTAATTAACACATAGTGGTAGCCTTTTTAGGCAAACGGCTTAGGCACAAGATCTAGTCTTAGAGGTCAAGTTGCAACAGAGGAAACAAATCCAGATAATATTGATTATATATCATCTTTATTCAGTGCAAAAGCATGCATATAAAGAGACTAGTAAAAGGAAATAAACAAAAGACATCTATAGCCTGTTCAGCTCTAACTACACATACAGGTATTCCATGGTTACCAAGCTTTCAGAGGTATCAGATGATTCATTGTGCAAATAGTCCAAAGTCTCACCAAGGAATCTTGAGAAGGAACGACATGATTGTTGTGGGCAGTTAAGTCCAGCTTCGCTGCCAAATAATAAACTCCATGACCAGCAAGTAGCCAGTCCAAAAGGGAACTCCTTGTTTCCAAAAAGGAACTCAGGAACTAACAAAGAACTAACTTTTCCCATATGAGGTATCACAATTAAACCCCCTCCTCTGTCACTATTGAATATGGCCATTATCCAATCGTGAGGGAGTGGAGGGGTGTGTCCAAGCTCCATGTGTACATGCCACATGTCAGGTCAGGGAATGCTTAGGAATGTTTTTTGAAGTGTTAATGTGCTGGGCCTACCTCTTTCAGGCTTGGGAAGGCGCCTGCATGTCTATCTGCTCCAGCAAAGGTGTGAAAGTGTCTTGCATATGGATATGAAGCTTGGCCATCTGGCAGGCCATCTGTTCAGGTGACCAAAGTCACATGGAAGTGTTACCAGCTAAACCATTTGGCCCTGGCAGTGAGAAATCAGAAAAAACTTTTTCTGTACAATCCTTTTTGGTGATCGGGGGAACCCGTCGTCCCTTTTCTCCCAGTGAAAAAGCTGGGTGGATCCAACCCACTGCTTTTGCTCTGGTCCAGGTATCACCCCAGACCTATCCAATTGCTCTGGGTTCTGTCCTCAGGACTGTCAAGCCCCATTCCCTGCGTCCGAACTAGGCAAACACCACTGAGCTCTGCTTGCTTGCTCAACACCTGGATTTTCTTTGGATTCTAACCTCAGGCTCTGTGCAGATCAGAGCCATGGACAGGATGTTTCGTTTTGTGGGGTAATTTTTTTTCTCCTTTTGGGGCACCTATTATGCTTAAAAATAATAAATAACTGGAGATTTTGGGAGTGGAGCCTGTGGAGGATGGGGTTTGGGGAGGGGAGGGACTTCATTGGGATATAATGCCATATAGTCCACCTGGAGATCAGGTGTAATGCCAGAGGATCTCCAGCTACCAGCTGGAGATTGGTACCCCCAGGAGAGAGACTGGCTTCCCCCCATCATCACCAAACGTCCCCACCACCATCATGGAAAGTTATGGGGGGGGGAGAGATTGGCTTGCAGGGCTTGTGGGTGGTGGGGCTCCATCCCCAAATGCCCCATGGTGACATTAATGCCATCAGTTAGCTACGTTACCCTACCAAAAAACATCTGGCTGGTTTTGCAGGCTTTTTTTGACTTCAAATAATTATATTCTGCCTTATCTCATTAGACTCAAGGCAGCTCTCAAGGAACAAGTTGGAAACACATGAAAATGGTATAACAAACAACCAGAAACAAATGAAATATGCTAAAAATGACGGCCAGGATCTGCTCTCCACCAAATTTACTCTCCACCTAATTTTCTTACATGCCTTTCTGAATATAGGAAGTTAAGTAACCCTCTGCTCCCACTCTGGTAAGCCATTCCAGAGGTGGTTTTCATCTGGCCAGGAATGACTTTCAGCTTTGGCTAGTGAGCCAGCTGCAGCTTTGCTGTGGGAGGGGAGATTTTGCCACTGTGGTACATGCTCTGGTAGAATATAGATTAGATTACTGCACTGTGCTGTATGTGGGTATGCCCTTGAAGACTGTCTAGAAGCTACAGTTAGTACAGAATACTATAGACAGAATGTTGACTGGAATGTGTCATAGGCCAGTGTTCCCTCTAAGCTGAATTAGTGTGAGCTAGCTCACAGCTTTTTAGCCTCCGGCTCACACATTTTTTTTTGTTTTAGCTCAGGAAGGATGCAGTAGCCAAATCGTTTGCTCACAACTTTAAAGCCAGTAGCTCACAAAGTAGAATTTTTGCTCACAAGACTCCACAGCTTAGCGGGAGCATACATATCAGTCCAGCCCTTTTCCATTATATGGGCTCCCAATTTGTTTCCATGCCCAATTCAAGGTGTTGGGAGTGACCGTTAAAGCCCTATCCATCCGTAGATGAAGGGACTACCATGCAGAGCGAAACTGAATGTTCAGTCCACAAAACTTGGAGTCAAAGGAGCAGTATTTCCCAGAAAACATGTAGTCGTTCTCTTATTAAAAATAAATAAATCACCAGTCACTTGGACGATTTTGGCTGCTTTGTTCTGGAGGGTTTCCTCAAAATTCACCAGACTTTCTGCCCCTTTGACATGACATGCAGAACTCTGTGGAACAGAAGAGGAGAAGAGATTGGATTTATGCCCTGCCCTTCACGCAGAGTCTCAGAGCGGCTTACAAACTCCTTTCCTTTCCCTGCCTCGCAACAGACACCCTGTGAGGTAGGTGGGGCTGAGAGAGCTTTGACAGAAACTGCCCTTTTTCAAGGACAGCTCTGACAGAACTATGGCTTGCCCAAGGTCATCCAGCAGCTGGGAGTGGAGGAGTGGGGAATCAAACCCAGTTCTCCCAGATTAGTGACTGCGCATTTAACCACTACACCAAACTGGCTCGCTTTGTGACTGCAAGTTCCCTTCTGGTCATTCCTGTGAGTGTCAGCTGGACTTGTCTTGTGGTTTGTGTAACTTTGTCGAAGAATTAATAGTTCTGAAAACACACACACCTCGGGGAGAAAACAGCAGGATGTGAAGTGAACATCAGCCCATAATCCATCAGTCAGTGCAGTGGAGCTATAATAAAAAGAGCAGCTCTAGAGAGGTGCTAAGAAATTAAATATGTGTTAAATAACCTTGACAATTTCACTAATCTTACCAATTTTTTCCGCTTCGTGAAATTCTTGTAGATATTTCACATCAGAAAGAATAGAAGTCTTACTTTGGTTTGAATTTCACAGGATTAAGAGTCACTGGATTTTCCCTATGCACTGTTTCCCCTTCCAGTTAAAACACACTAAAATAAATTCAAGAATTGATGCAACAGTTTTCAGTTCCTTCCAATACTACCTCTAAGCTGTGGAGTCTTGTGAGCAAAAATTCTACTTTGTGAGCTACTGGCATTAAAGTTGCGAGTGAGCAATTTGGCTACCGCATAAATTAGTTTGCTCTGGAGCCATCCTTCTTGAGCTGAGACAAAAATGTGTGTGACCCAGAGGCTAAAAATCAGTGAGCTAGCTCACACTAACTTGGCTTAGAGGGAACACTGGTCCCTTCCATTCATTTGCATCTTCTCAACTCACCCAGTTGTTGACTGGCATATCAAAATGACATTTTTTTTGAAGTGCTTTCCAGTGTACATGTGCACATTGTAAGTGTGTGTTGCTAAAACACTGCAAAGCTGCAGTCTTACTAGATTTGATTTCCTCCAGCCTTTTCTCCAACCCCAGAAGAAACATTAGACTAAGAGATAGTGACTTGCTGTGGGCATCACAGCAGAGTAAGGCTTTGAATCTGGGCTTCCTTGGCTGTAGCCCAGCCAGCTCATTTCTGAAAGTCTGTTCAATGACATGAAAATGGCCTGATTAACATTGTTTTAATCAGCAGTTACAGATGGCATATTCTCTTGCACCAATAAATTTGCATGGTAGTATGACAGCTCAGCATACAAAGCAGGATACTTTCTGCTTCAAAAGAGTGGGGTTATAATGCCGAGGTTCGATGGAAGAGATGCTGGATAATAGTATTTTAAATATATTACTGTTTGCTGCAAGCTAGATTGTATCAATTAAATGTAAGAGAGAGAGAGAGATCCATTTGAGATACCATGTACTGAATCAAATGAAGAATGTCTTTTACCTTCCCAGGTTGGATACAATATAGAATCACATCATGATGTTGTGGTGTTGTATCATGCATACTGGTAATACAGAGGAAGGAGAAAGATAAGAAGGACTGAAAATGAAATAACATAATCTTTACCAAATTCAAACACAAAACGGAACAACAGGGAATTCTCAGTGCATCAGTTCCACTTCAGAAACAAAAGCATACATTTGGAATGCTATAAGCTACTGAGAACTTTCGGTCGAGGAGAACTTCTAAACAATCTTTGCTACGATCCATTTCTTGAGGAATGCCCCAGAAGTTCACCCAGATCCCTAAAGCAGTATTTGTGTGGCCTGAGCATGTTCAATATTTTTACTATTTACATGTGAAATATACAGAAAACTGCAGTTTTCATTCACACTTGGGAGTGTGTAAAACAGTAACAAAGTGTTTCTGGGACATTCAGGGTGCTTTTCCAAAAAGAATTGTAAACTTGAACAGTCCACAAATCTGAAATTTGAAATCCGGGGCTTGCAGGTAGGGATGAGTGGGTCTCTCCCACTGCATTCTTTTACTGTTAACAGTATTTCTTTCCATGTTGTTCTCTAGCCCTCCTAAGGACTCAACTACAAGTTGAGCATGCAGGGGCCCACTTTTAATTGGAACCAATGTGTGGGGATGTGAAGAATGGGGCAAATAACAGTTCTCCAGGTTCATTCCCAATTGAGAAAAGGACTCTAGGAGGGAAGGCTTAAATTCTCCTCCCATTTCAGAAAAAGTCAGAATTAGGCCCATGGGTGCTTTGTGGCCATAATTCATGGAATCCCCAGTGTCACATGTGAGAAACTGCCCTTAGTTCTGGTTTAGGGAGAAGGATGCAGTCACACGGTCCTTTTGATTGGGGTTCACCACTGTTCCCTCGCACATGTAAATTTCATGCTCTCATGTGCTAATCTGCCTCCCATGACGAAGCAGGCTTACTCTCGCAATTGTTCCAGTTTTTCCTGCCCCCTGGAAAATCAAGTATTTTTCTGGCACTTGGGCTTTGAATGAGCGATTTCGCCCATCTGTACAGCCATCTTTCACAATGATTGCGATTAGGGCCGTCTGACCACTCTTTGTGCATGTTTTTTTTAAAAAAAGCTTCTGTTTTGAGTGCTTGAGTAAACATGCACTTAATAAATCCATTATTAAACATTATTTTATGTCCATTTCTCTGTTAAAAGAGTCCACTCTTTAGTCTAGAAAGGAAGCGGGAACGAGAGGTGGGGCTCCGGCAGCCTGGACAGGGACCGGCAAGGAGGATGGCAGAGACGGCGGGACTGAGCCTTTTTTCGCGGGGCAATGGCGGCAATGGCGGCAGCAGAAGCAGCGGCACCATCCCCCACAGTGGCGACAGGAGCAGCAGCTGCCCAAACCTGCCCTGTGGCTGGCAGGATCTCCTGGAGGGACTTGGTGTGGCAGCAGGCGTGCGGGTGGTAAAGAGAGGGGCCAGCTGCATCTAGTCAGCCCGAACCAAAGAAAAATGTTCCTGATTTAATTAAAGCAGGAACAAAGTGCAATTACCTTGCCGGTGTGACCACAGCCGAAATGTTCTAAAATGAAACTGCGAGTTGTATTGTGCATATTTTTATGCATCTTTTAGCTCCCTCCGTTTATGGCTGCGGTCAGATGTGCCTTGAGATCCAACTTAGCTGCAAAAGCCTGGCAGATCTAATGTGCACAATCAGACGGCAACATCTGGGAAAGGTCCCACAGTTGTCGGCACCCTATCCTGCCCCACCACAGAAACGGAGTTAAAAGACACTGGGAAAGTCTGGTCCTAACACTTGCTGGAGGGCTATGAACAAACTTTCCCTAGTTTGATCACTCAAGCACACACTCAGGCTGTCGGGATGGACTGCACAGTCCATCCCAGCTCAGCATCATTTCCCCCCATGTAGCAATATGTGCATAACTACATAATTGGTTCACGGAGAACTCCATGGGGAACTCTTTGTGTGGGAGTTCTATTCCTCATTTTATGCACACGTGCACAAAAAGGCAAAAAACCAACTCGCCCAAACATGCCATTTGTGCAGTGACGGGCTGTGCCCACAGTGAAACCTATTATGTTGGGATGTCTGATTAAGCAACTCCATGCCAAATACCAATGGATAAAATAGGAGTGCTTCCTGACCATTCCAAATAGCACATCTGACTGCATCCTATAAGTATCCACCCACTGTGGCATTGAGAAAACACTGCAGAAAAGCACCTCCGAATGATTCTATGTGCGTATGACTGCATCAAGGTGAGTTTTTTGTGCAAGGTTTTACTAATGCACTCCTGACCTTTGTTTTTTTTTTTTTTTTTGGGGGGGGGGGTTAAGAAAGCAAATCACACAAAAATAGCCTTGCAAATTAAGGGTCACACTTACAAGGGGCTATTCACACTTACAAGGGGCTAAGCATCGCTGAAGATAGTAGGACTAAATATATCTAGTAAAAGTAAAAGTTTCCCTTGCTCGAAAGCCAGTCAAATCCAACTCTAGGGATGCGGCGCTCATCTGCGTTTCCAAGCCAGCGCTGTCCAAAGACATTTCCGTGGTCACGTGGCTGACATTTAAAACATTTACTAGTCACTTTTTCTCCCTTGTGGAACTCAAGATGGCTGACAATAAAAATAAAACCATTACTAAGAAAACCCCCACAAAAACTGTTTAAATAAAACAACCATGAAAAAAACCTTTTTTAAACCACAATTTAAAATTTAAAAAACCCAGTCAAAAGCAGTCCTAAATAAAACTGTTTCCAGCTGCCTCCTGAAGTGTGGCAGTGAGGGGGCCAGGCGCACCTTCCTGGGGAGTTTGTTCCATAATTATGGACCTGCTATTGAAAAGGCCCCCCTTCTTTTGCTTGGTGGCACAGACTGGAGGGCCTCTCCCCGTGAACCTAATCTTTGGGCAGGAACATCTGGGGGAAGACGGTCCTTCACATACCCTGGTGCCAACATTGTAGGGATGCCAGCCTCCGGGTGGGACCTGGGGAATCCCCTGGAATTACAGGTCATCTCTGACTACAGAGATCAATCTCCCTGGAGAAAACGGATGCTTTGTATGCTTTATGGCATCGCACCCCACTGAGATCCCTGTCATCTCCAGGCTCCACCCCCAAATCTTTAAGAGTTTCCCAACCTGGATCTGGCAACCCTACCCCCTTATCCCCAGTCGGTGGCCTGGGGGGACCTGGCAACCTTAGCCAAGCAATGTAGGTCTTTTTTTTTATGCCCCCGGAGGGGATTTTTTTAATACATTTTCTAAAAACTACAGAAAAAAGGGAGGGTATCAATACATACTACAAGAAGGGGAGACAGAAAAGTGGATCCAAGATGAAAAAGAAGAGTTTGGATTTATACCCCGCCCTTCACTGCCCAAAGGCGTCTCAGAGCGGCTTACAAACTCCTTTCCCTTCCCCTCCCCACAACAGACACCCTGTGAGGTAGGTGGGGCTGAGAGAACTTCTGACAGAAACTGTCCTTGAGAGAACAGCTGTGCCAGAGCTTGTGACTGACCCAAGGTCACATCAGCAGGCGCAAGTGGAGGAGTGGGGAATCAAACCCGGTTTGCCCAGATAAGAGTCCGCACACTTAACCACTACACCAAACTGTGATGATCATACAGCATGCTTACAAATATGGCACAAACAGACACTTTCAGTTGTTGACCTTGAAGGTGACAGTTAAATAAGTCGCTTGTGGAAGCTCTGGCCCATACTGACTGCTTGGAGTATATTGCTAAAACACATTTAAATTCCTTTTATGCAAACATCAGGTATCCTCATGTAGGTCTTTAATGGACAAAACCAACACCTTGAATTGGGCTTTGGTGTGAAACCCTAGTTGCTGGAACTGCTATAGTATTGGGGTCATCTGCTCCTGGTCGCTGGGCCTGACCAGCAGTCTAGCCACAGAGTTCTGTACTAGCTGCAGCTTCAGAATACTCTTCAAAGGTAACCACAAGTACAGCACATTTGCAGTGGCCCATCCTAGATGTAACTAAGGCATGGATCACTGTGGCTAGATCTGACCGAACCGGGTGCTGGCACAGCTGACTCATCGACCAGAGCCGGGCAGAGACACTCTGAACCACCTCAGCCATCTGGTTTTCCAAGGTGCCTGCTGTGTCAACCAGCATTGCCGTGCTGCGAACTTGGATTTTCAAAGACATGGGAGATCTTGGATCCCTGGCCTGCCGTTCTGCTAATTCAGAGAACCTCTGTCTTGTTGCCAGAGTTAAGTTTCAGCTTACTCACCCTCCTCCAGCCCCAGTTTAGAACATCTACAGGATCCTTGGAATTAGGTGGGAAGGAAACATAGAGCCGGGTATCATCTGCATGTGGGTGATGTAATGTCCTGAGCTTGATGTAAATCCCATTGACAGGCTGGTATCCAGAATGGCAATACCTGATTGGCTACTCTGCGTAGCAGGCCAATCGGGAGACAGAGATTGTGCTGGAGGGAAGCAAACTGATTGGACTTTATCTCTGCAATGCTATTTTTGTTACCATGAATAGGGGTGTGGCTATGCTAGCCTGCACTGTTTAAGTAAGAACCCGTTGCTCTATGTTTTTGTCATGTATTGGAATGTGAATCTGGGCTATACATTCCTATGTTAAGCTTGATTTCAAATGTGGCTCTTCAGCTGTGGCATTACTATTGGCTGGTTTCTAAGAAACCTCTGTACAGAACCAATCATCTTGTAAATATGTTGCAAAGAGGGAACAGTCCTGATTGGCCTTTATCCCTGTGTTATGATTGGCCTTTATCTCTGTGTTGTGATTGGCCTTTATCTCTGTGTTATGATTGGCCTTTATCTCTGTGTTGTGATTGGCCTTTAGGTAACTGTGGGTGTGGCTTTGACAGCCCGGGAGAGTTTAAAAAGGGAGCTGTGCTCCACTTGTGTGTTGTGTGTTCCTGAGTTGAAGTCTTGCTGTTAAATAAAGCTGATATCACCTTTTGCTGAATCCTGTTGTTGAGTCTCATACTTAACAGTTGTTGTCTGTTCTGAGCTGCTGAATCACTATCATTAAAAGCTGATCACTTGTTGGAATGCTGCCTTTAAGTGTCATGCTTATCAGGTGATACTACAGCCCATAACTCCTGATGGCCTCTCCCAGTGGCCTCATATAGACATTAAATAACATGGGGGACAAGACCAAACCCTGTGCTGTGTGTGTTTCTGCATCATTTGGCATCTGCATGGGGCACCTGCGTCAAATGTGGTAGCATGACGTATGTTCAGTGCAGGAAAGGAGGCATGCCCACCCCTCCACCATGCAAGGACTATTGTTGGCATATGATATATGAATAATTTCCCCATCTCCAAAGACTTTGCAAAGAGGCTACCGTGTATTACTGGCCCAGAGCAGTGCAGTGTTTTGTCAGAGATAATTAGTTTGGCCTAGTATGGAGAGAGTGACTCATAGTCCAAAACAGCTCCTATAGTGTTTTTATAATGAAGATTTGAAACTGCATGTTGTGGCCGGCGTACTATTGACAGTCGATATTACTCGGTTGTGTTTTCATAGATATTCAGATTTAACCATTGTGTCTGCTGTTTTAGTTAGTTACCTTTGCTGGCAGAAGTGGGGGAAATACTAATCTAGAGAGCCACAGGATGGTCCACCGATTCTTAGTTCCTCGCCTTTCCATCAAATTTATGCCTCCTGGCTCAGGACAGTGGGGGGGGGGAAATGCTGATTTTCATTTGGCAATATTTCCACACAGGAAATAAAAAAGGAAAATGGAAACCTTCTTAAACAGGAAGCTCAGAACTGCCGTCCAAATGCGAAAGCCTGCCAGAGGGAACAACAAAAGCAGCACACCGTTATAGAACAATAATATGAGGGTGGGCGAATGAGGGGAAAAAAATAATAATTAACTTGGTAGAACAATTAAAGGAGGGAGGCAGCAGCAAGCCAACAGCCGTTGCTTTGAAGAATAATATAAAAATGGATTCAATTTTCTCGATCCCTGAAGTTAGCGTAAGGAAGGGGAAAAAACTCTTCAGTGAGGGGGGGTCCTAAAATGGGATAACATTCTTCAGAACAAAATGAAGACCAGTTTGTCAAATTGTACCATTTGTTGGCATCCACAATGGATTGGTTCAGAGTTACAACAGAGGATACAATAGATTGGTCCAGAATTATGCTACAGCGTAACTGCCCCAGGCCAGGCCAGGTTGTTGAGTTTGTTGCAGTTCACAATGTATGCACAGTGTTCCCTCAAGCAGACTTTCACATGGCAGACACATAATGGCTGAGTTCAGACTGGCAGTTTGAAGTGGGAACCAGTCATGGCAAAAACACACACACACACCCTGGAACAAACTGCGCCGACTGCTGCGGGAGCATACTGGGAGGAGGCGTGCAGGAGCATTCAGACTGCTGGACTGGAGGCGCGGCTGTAAATGGCTTTTCCCTAGTAATTCGGCTATGTGCGCATATGTGCTCATGTGTATAAGCGCATCTGGCCAATTTGGGGAGGATCCTGTTCCTGAGATAAGACAAAAATGTGTGAGCTGGAGACTAAAAAACTGTGAGCTAGATCACACTGATTCAGCTTAGAGGGAACCCTGGTCACAATGCCACTCGTTCGGGGTTTATAGTGCAGGCAGCTGATCCGTTAGTGAGATGTTTGCTGGTTTTTCAAAAACATCTGGGTAGCCAGTGTAGGAAGTGGAATGCTGAACTAGATGGGTGCCAAGGTCATAGTCTGCCTAGGGCCCCCAAAAAACCCTTGGGTCTACCTTGGATGAGTCACCATATCGAGTAAATTTGGACTTGTGGGTTAACATACTGAAAAGGTTGGGAATGGATGATTTAGAGTATAAGGTGGCGATGAGGTCAAACAAGCAATGGATATGTAAGTGACAGGGATCTATACACACCAGCGTCTACACATGGATCTTACCACCAAAGAGGATCACACAGGCAGGTCTGTCTTTCCAAAGTGTTATTAACCCCAATCACAACTTACAGGGGGAGGACTCTTGATTAGATAAGCAAGCTAACAGGAGCCAGTGTGGTGTTTTGTTCTCTTGGGCTGTTCCTGCTGCACACAGGCAAATGTTTTACTTTCTCACGCTGGCATATAGACAGGCAGTGCTGCAGACTGTGTGGCTGTAATCAGATGTGCAGTTTTACCCTTTGCTGTTGCTGTTTCCTTATGGATTTAAAATGCACAGACAGCAACATCTGTCTGTCGTGCTCCAGTCATCTCTGTGTCCCCCCTTTCTGCATGTTTATTTGATACCTGTGAAAGTCTGGTCCTTTTGGGCTGAGCTGGTTTCAAATCAGATTTCCTGTCTCTGATTGCTCTGTTGTGAACCCAGGCCATCAGGCAGGTCTGACTGGTCTCTCATTTTTCAGCCACCATTTTTTTACTAGTTAGTGAAGTGCGCATAACTGCATATTTGCACCTCCCCCCCCCCGCCCACAGGGGCTGCTCTAAACTTTGTTTTCTTCATAAAAACTTTCAAAGAAAAACACCCCTGTACTTCAGCTTTTTCCTGTGCTTTGGAGAAGGGGTAAATTGAAAAGTTTAGAGAGGGAGACTACACGTCCCAGCAGGCTGATCAGTGCTTGTGTGCATGCCCAGAGGACAAACTTTTTAAAAAATGGCTGACAGCCCATGAACTACATATCCCAGGAGGTGTAGCAGTGCTTGTGAGCATGCTCAAGGGAGAAACTATTTTAAAAAATGGTTGACGGCAACAGTCCTTGGCTGCTGGATCTGGTATGTGTTTGATCGCTCAAGAACAGGGTAAAAGCACTTTGAAGAGTGCTAAAAGGGGTGAGTCTGATCAGTATTCTCTGTTACAAAATACCCTGGAGGCAGGGCAATAGTGGATTAAAATGCATGTCTGACCACAGCCTGTGGGGGGGGCAAATACTACATTACCCCCCCCCCCCAACAGGCAGGATCTGCCATATCACATCTTAATGCCTGTACACTGCAGTCAATAATTCAGATAGACCAGGGCCAAACTAAATGAAACACCTGACTTCCATGATGGAGACTGATCTGAAATCTCTTAGCAATTTGAATTTCACTTAAAAGCAATCACACCTTTCCCAAAAGAAACTGCCCTTCCAGCTTCTTTTAGCTTCCATAGAAGAAAAAAAGACTAGAGAAAAAAGGAGAGAAAAGACTGTCATTTTCCCATTCAGGCATAAAGAAATGGAAAAGGAGGGAGAGGAGGCTAAATCCTGCCTTACCTTGGGAACCTTAGGGCTCTTAGACATCCTCATTTTCATTGCTTGTGGGTCCCTATTGCTTCAGGGTTTTTAAAGACCTTTCCCACGTGTGTTTCGCTCCCTCTAGTGGTTGATACAATATTACATCACTGAATGTCCAGCATATTTCCCTGCTCTTTAATACTGCAGGGAGACATGCCTGGCACACAGCAATGTAATATCAAACTGGTCAGCAGTTATCTCCCCTTGCTGATGTCTTCCATTGACCATGCTTCCCTCTTTAGAGGGGGACCCATGGCCTCACATAAGAGGATCCTCCTGTTATATACTCATGCCCAATACTCGCGCCCAGTATCTGCTTTCTTGGTATGCAATACTCGTGCCCAATATCTGCTTTATTGGTATGCAAAATTTCTGCCCCAGGCTGTTGTGCAGCTGAGAATCTTGTTCCTTGAAAATGGGGATGCTTCCTGTTCTCTATCTGGAATTTGTCAGGTAGAATCTCAAGTGAGGAATATGCAAATATCTTCCCAATTGATTGTACAGCCAGAAATGCATTTTCCATTGAAAGTAAACAAGAACAGAATAGAGATGCACAATAACTACAAGAAATAGCTACAGTACCTACGGGGGGGGGGGAGAAATTTAAAACTAGTGTGTATGTGCACATCCTCATTCTCTACACTGGGCCTCTGGTATTCTCCGTCCTGTGAATTTCTGCATGAGTAGAGTCAGGTGGTTTCTGTTGAGACTAGCAACTTTTCACTGCTTTGATCACATGAAGAAGTCTACAGATGGGTGCTCAGTGGCTAGTACTGAAAATGTGTGCAACAAAGACATTTACCACACAAACAGGTCTCCCCCTCCTGCATTTGTATTCCTCCACATCTTTCATTCATTTCCGCAGACGTACTTGCAGTCTGAGGTGCAAAAACGCAGTTTGTCCTCTCTTGCAGTGCAGCATCAGACTTCCCTGTTTCCTGGAATTCCCTTTCTGCACCACAAGAAGGAGTAAACTGTGTTTTTGCTCCTAGGATTAAAAAAACACCCTGCGGAAACCAGCTAAAGCAGCACAATGCAGGAGCGAGGAGACCCATTTGTGCAGAAAACGTCAAACTGGTGCCTCTTGCGCTGGATTCCTGATTCAAACTGACAACTGGAAAGATGCAGGTTGAGAGTCAAGCCATGAAGATCTTAAGGGTGAATGGCACAGTGTTAGGCTCTAGACTACTATCTAGATCAGGGGTCCTCAAACTTTTTAAACAGGGGGCCAGTTCACTGTCCCTTAGACCGTTGGAGGGCTGCCGCGTTCACCCCTCCCCCCACCAGCCTGCTCGCCCCGCCGCCACGTTCGCCCCCTCCCCCCACCAGCCTGCTCGCCCCGCCGCCACGTTGGCTCCCTCCCCCCACCAGCCTGCTCGCCCCGCCGCCGCTTTGGCTCCCTCCCCCCCACCAGCCTGCTCGCCCCGCCGCCGCGTTGGCTCCCTCCCCCCACCAGCTTGCTTGCCCCGCCGCCGCGTTGGCTCCCTCCCCCACCAGCCTGCTCGCCCCGCCGCCGCGTTGGCTCCCTCCCCCCCACCAGCCTGCTCGCCCCTTCCTCCTCCTCAGCTCCTGGGCGCTCCTGCCGCCCAGGGCTGCTGGAGGAAGAAAGAGGCCGCAGGGGTGCTGCTGCTGCGCCCCTCGAGGAGGAGGCGGCTCCAGGCGGGGGGGCGGGCATAAACACACGGCGGGCCGCATAAATGTCCTCGGCGGGCCGCATGTGGCCCACGGGCCGTAGTTTGAGGACCCCTGATCTAGATGGTTGAGGTGGAAGAGACCAAAAGACACATTCCTCTAGTGGTGGATGAACCCCCACTTCCAAAGTTCACAATCAAATACAGATTTATCTACCCTTATATTGCTCAAATGTCTTACAAACCAAATGCAACTTCCCTGAGAAGGTCTTCTCCAATCCCAAAAGTAAAATGAGGTTCTGCATAAGCACACAATGTGCTTTCAGTTTATCTCTTATTAAAGTCTTTTTTAAACATATTTTATTTATATACATTTCCATTGATTACAGAATAAAGAGGAAGAACAAAACAAGAAAAAAGAACAACAACAATAAACAACAACAACACACAAAATAAATAAATAAATAAATAAATAAATAAATAAATAAATAAATAAATAAATAAGAATAACATAGATTTCTGGTAATTTACATAGATTGGTTTGAGGTCAGAATGGGTGATTAACACTTTTCCCAGTCCACTTATACACTTTTTCCCATCTATTTTGGTATGTTGATTCATCCCTTCCTGAGAGTAATACATTTAACTTACCTAGTTCAGCTATTTCCATTAATTTCTCTATTATTTCTTCTTTATTAGGGGTAGTATCTTTTTTCCAACACCTAGCAATTGCAATCCTTGACATCGTAATTGTATAGAGTATAATTCTTAATCTCTTATTAAATTCTTGAACATCACTCACACACAGTTCAGATACAGCTAAGCAAACACCCATCCCACAGAGGTTTTGGGTTTTTTTTTAAGGCTCCAGGGAACTGTGGGGAAGCCCAAGGACATTACAGAGCTGGTGAGAAGGGCTGCGGTAGAAGGTGGGCAGTCCCTGAGTTTGACTGAGCTCTGGGAAGCTCCCAGCCTCAATATGGCCAAATGCAAAGGTTTGATAGACTTTACTTTTATTTAGCTCATTTGACCAGAGGTCTTACGCTTAAAAAGAACCAAAATAAAAATTATAGCATCAGTTGATATTACATAGGAGAATTTAGAACAACTCATACTGTAATAAGGGTTATTGATTTTATAGTATTAGAGTTGGTTTTACTAGTGTGAGTTTTATATGTTGTAACCTGCCCGGAGCCCACATATGGGAAGGGTGGGATAGAAATTTAATCAAATAAACAATATCCCTGACCTGGATAGCCCAGGCAAGCCTAATCTCATCAGATCTCGGAAGGCTAAGCAGGGTCGACTGTGGTTAGTACTTGGATGGGAGACTTCCTTGGAATACCAAGTCAGGAACACAGGCAGGCCTTATTCAACCACCTCTCCAAATATCCTCCAGGCCCCAGTAAGGGTCAGTCACCAGAGGTTGCCATGACTTCCAGGTGCAGACACCCCCCAAAAAATAATAATTAATAAAAATAAATAAAATAAATAAATCATAAAATCTGAATCATCACAACATAAAAACCATACAACCATAAAAGTTTGGAGAAGATTAAAATTCCGTAATATAATAAA
Source organism: Gekko gecko (assembly GCA_029375565.1). Classification (NCBI taxonomy): domain Eukaryota; kingdom Metazoa; phylum Chordata; class Lepidosauria; order Squamata; family Gekkonidae; genus Gekko; species Gekko gecko. The sequence continues at coordinate 20,162,575 of JAPDNY010000009.1, read as the reverse complement.
TACACTGGGTAGGAATAAAAGGTTGAGATGATATAGACCCTGAATGATAAGATAGGGTAAACCTTCTGTGAAGATCTTCAGAATCATGTAGATTTGCAATCTAAAATCCTAGTAAAATCCTAGTCATATTATGAAACCATCATTTCTTTGCAGTTAACTTAGGGACATCCCTCTGCCATTTCAGAGAGATCACTATTGCCAGATATTTTGTGACATAACAAGTCATTTCAGCATCAAAATCTGTCAATAGTTGCGCTGTCACCCAAGGTTCCATAGGGAGGTGATGTTCAAGCAAGATCGAACCAATTCAGAGGGACCTGGGGACTGGCCATTGGGAACAGAACAATAAGAGGTAGTCCAGCAACTTTAATGCGCCAGATGCACAGTCACATAACCGATCTGAATACGGAATTTTTGCAAAATGTCCCATTAGCTCTGCAGTCGGAAAGCTGCTTAATCTAGCAATTGTGAAAGCATGTCTGTGACTAGGGCTTGACTTATAAATATCCCATGTTCTCTTCCCCACCCTTTATTTCCTAGCTTTTAAAAAACTTGCAATGAGGCACAGAATTTTCTTTCAATAGCCTCAGTGTACTATTGCCAGCAATAGGTGGGGAAATACTTGGAGATTTTGGGAGTGGCGCCTGGGGAGGGTGGGGTTTGGGGAGGGGAGGGGATCCAGCGGGGAACAGTGCCACGGAGTCCACCTACCAAAGTAGCCATTTTTCTCCAGGGGAACTAATCTCTGTTGTCTGGAGATCAATCGTAATAGCAGGAGATCTCCAGTCCTTACCTGGAGGTTGGCAACCCTACTTTGGTGTTAAATGCAATACCACACATGTGCGGAATCTCATTTTACATTATGCGTCAACTTAGAACTTCAGAAAGTTTGGCTTTTACAACACACAGACATTCTCCAACGATATTTCGAGTCCAGTGGCACCTTTAAGACCAACAAAGGTTTATTCAAGGTATAAGCTCTCGTGTGCACACCACAGCTTATACCTTAAATAAACCTTAGTTGGTCTTAAAGGTGCCCTTGGACTCAAACTTTGTTATACTGCTTCAGACCAACACGGCTGTCTGCCTGCATCTATCCAATGGCCTGTCTACCTGAGGAACCGCCTTTCCCTTCATGTTCCCCCAAGGGCACTGCGTTCAGGGACTCAAAACCGTCTGGTCCCCCCTGGCCTAAGAGATGCCAAGTTAACAACAACAAGAACTAGGGCGTTCTCTCTAGCTGCACCAAAGCTATGGAATGAGCTCCCGGCTGAAATCTGAGCACTACGGGATTTGCAACAATTCCGTGGAGCAGTAAAGACCGAGCTCTTCCGTCAAGCATTTTAATATGCTTGCCACACTGGCAATACTGCAACAGCACTAGCACAAGCATTTTGATATGCTTGCCACACTGGCAGTACTGCAACAGCAACAGCACTTTATACAGCACTTTATATAGAATGCCACCATATTTTAATGTAATTTAGTATTTATTGTATTGTTTTTAGATGTAGTAATATTGTGTTTTAAATTGTATACTGGTTTTGACTGCTTATAAGCCACCCTGAGCCGCCTCGGTGAGAGAGCGGGATAAAAGTCCAATAAATAAAATAAATAAATAAAAAAGGATACTTGTAAAACTGAATAGAGCTGAAGGGGACTTTAGACTCCATCTTTAGATACAAATTGCACTCTACCCTGTCCAATATTAGTTTCTTGTGGAACCAAGAAAGGTAGGCATATGATTTAAAGATTGTTTCTTTCACTCATCTAATGACAAGTTTGAGGACTTGAACGGAAAGTGTGTCCAAGTGCTAAATTGATAGGTTGAACTGTCTCATCATAGAAAACAGGAGCCAAATCTAGTTGCGCATTTCAACAGGAAGGACAGCACGCAAACAAATTGCCCAGCAGTTGGCATAAACTACTAAAGAACTGTTTCAAAAGGCCAAAAAATATATAGCCCAAAGCCACCCCGTGGTGTACTACCTGATCTTTTTTTCTACACAAAAAAGGCGTCCAATGTATTGTGGTGTACTTGCCATCCTTTTCATTTCTGGGAAGTGAGAAGCTCTTTCAAGAGCCATGTTGTGTGCGAGATTGAGACTGTGTGTGAGGTGTAAATAATATGACCCCTTTATGTGAAAGAAAGTGCCTGAGTACTCTCAGCAGGAGTCAGGTTTCTTCACCAGGCAGGTCTGACACAAAACATGGCACACCAACAATAATGGCTGCTTGAGGGAAGCCATGAAACATTCTCCTGACAACAGAGCCAACCGACTGAGCCAGAAAAAGCGGGAAACTGTCCTTCAAGCTGCAGAACAATATTTATCACCTGTGGTGATCAAATGGGGAATACTGCTCTGTGTCTCATCGGTGGAATAGAGCTATTGTGCCATTACCCTACTCTTATCTCCCTATGAATAATTTTTAAAACCTCTCAATCTGTCCTAAAATCTGTTCACATTCTCTGCATTTGGCAGTCCTCTGTGAAGCTGGCTGGTGGATATGGCCTGAGTGACACAAAGCAGCTTCCATGGTCTACAATAGACTTCATTGTCCTACTTTTTTTATCCCTGTGGGGATATTCACAATAGATTCTCCATGGCGTTCTGTACCAAGAAGAAGTACTTAGCACATTCTGGAGATGCAATTTTTTTTTTTTTTTACCACTGTAGCCTCTAGTGTAGTGTTGTTTACTGGAAACTACGGCAATTGTTCCTAAAATGGACTGCACCCTAAACATGCGCCACAGATCAGGAGATTAATTGATGCAGATATTATTAAGGGCATCCAGAATATCTATTTCAGTTGTATACTTGGTTTTCAGCTCCACTTTCTCTTCTGCTCCCTAAATCCCTGGCTGTATAAGAAGTCTGTATTTATATCTATCTATCCGTGCTCCCAGAATCCCCAGCAGTGCACCGTGTCTTTTTCAATATGGCAGCTTGGGGACCAGAGTTCTCTGCGCTGAACTTGTATGGCAGCTTTGCATTCTGAATTTACTTGTGTGACTATGGCCAGGCGCGGCAATGGGAGTGTTCTTTTTAAAAAAAATATTTTATTGGAATTTTGTAAATATTGCAAAAATACGCACCAAAATTATATAGCTCATACAATGAACATCAAGATGGTAGTACATAAAAGAACCAGAGACTGGTTAAAAAACCAAACAAACCCAAATCACTGCATGGAGTTTGAGACAGAGAACATAGTATCTTGTGCATAGGTTTTACCACAAACATAAGTCATCGATTACTTTAGGAATTTCCTGTTGAGAGTTCAAATATTCTAAGATGGGGAACTAGACAGAGGTAAAATTAGAGGGTGAGAAGTGTTTATCAAAACATGTAAGTTCATCCATAAGCTTAGCCATAAGGTAAAAATCCCACAACTTTTTATGCAGATGTGAGAGAGTGGGTATCAGGGCCCTTTTCCAGTTTGTGGCAATGACAGTCTCAGCAGCAGATAGAAGAAGAGAGACCCTTTAGAGGAAGAACAACGCCTTGAGACCCATTCATTCAAAAAGAGATTTTTCAATGTAAGAGGAATATCCAAATTCGTGATGGGTTTAATCTGTCCCAGTACAGATTCCCAGAATTGATTAATTTGGGGCAATAAACCCAACAGTGCAATAAACTACCACATTTTCCCCCAGCACAACAGATTGCTGGATGAATTTATATGAGCCAATTTCCAATGGGAGCATTCTTGATCTGGTGACAATGGTGGGCTGCTTCATCGACATCTCGTTCTTCCTATATTGCCCATTCCTTCATAGCAATAAAATTTGTCATGCCTCTCTAAAAGGCTCACAAGCCTTGACTGAGGGGAACCCCCCCCCACACACACACACATACGCCATCTCACTTACATGTTACCTTGACCTGTATACCCAGAGAACCTGCTAAGCAGAAGGTTCCAATAGCAAATGGCAGAAGTAATAGAGGTGTTTTTTCAGCATCTTATGGGCATTCGCTTCACACGTGTTTTGGTCATGACCAGGGCTGGTTCCAGGTGTCTGGGCGCCCTAGGCATGAAGCCTAGGGCGCCCCCCACTGGTGATGCCAACCTCCCGGTGGGGCCTGGAGATGGGGCGGCGGCAGCAGCAGAATGCTGGCTTTCCTGGCGGCTCCGCAGCTGCGGGGCCCCAGGAAAGCCAGGGAAGGGGGCGGGGTCTAGTCACCGCCCCCTCCCTCCCAGCTCCGGCTTTCCTCGGGGCTCCGTGGCTGCGGGACCCCCAGGAAAGCCGGGAAGGGGGCGGGGGGTCTAGCTGCCACCCTCTCCCTCCCAGTGCCAGCTGTCCTGGGGGCTCTGTGGCTGCGGGACCCCCAGGAAAGCCGGGAAGGGGGCGGGGGGTCTAGCCACTGTGCCCTCTCTCCCAGGGCCAGCTTTCCTGGAAGCTCCGCAGCTGCGGGACCCTCAGGAAAGCCGGGAAGGGGGCGGGGATCTAGCGACGATGGCAGCAGGCGCCTGGTTAGTGTGGTGGGGGGTGCTTTTCGGGGGGGAAGTGGGGCCCAATTTGTGCCCCTGAGGCCGTGGCGCCCTAGGCGAGTGCCTAGTTTGTCCAATGGGCGATCCGGCCCTGGTCATGACAGAATTTGGGGAGGTGGAATGTGGCAAGTCTCTGGCTCAGGTATTCAGGGAATGGAAGGGCTTGGAAGACTGCCTCCCCGAATATGACCCTCTGAGGCAATATGATCACAGTAGGGTGCTGAAAGGTCTCAGTAGGGTGCTGAAGGGAAGAGAGCCAGCATGATATAGTGGTTAAGAGCGGTGGACTCTAATCTGGAGAATGGGGTTTGATTCCTCATTTCTCCACACAAAGCCACCGGGGTGACCTTGGGTCGGTCACAGTGGGTGATTTCCCACTAAAGCTGCCTCGGGGTTGCGCCGCTGTTTGCCCTGATACTATTAGTCAATTTCACACCCGAAGCCGTGGGGCTGCATTTTGACCCGCGGCTCGCTCGATTTCCCCGCAGTTTCGTAATCCGCAAAAAACAGGATTACGAAACTGTGGGGAAATCGAGCGAAGCCGCGGGTCAAAATGCAGCCCCGCAGCTTCGGGTGTGAAATTGACTAATAGTATCAGGGCAAACAGCGGCACAACCCCGAGGCAGCTTTAGTGGGAAATCACCCAGTTTCTCCCAGAAGTCTCTGAGCCCCACTTGCCTCATAAGGTGATTGTTGTGGGGAGAGGAAGGGAAGGCGATTGTAAGCCACTTTGAGACTCCTCAAGATAGAGAAAAGCAGAGTATAAAAACCAACTCTTCTTCCCACAGCTCTTAGCTTGAATCCATTTTCAGCCATGAAGTTCACTGGGTGGCCATGAGCCAGTCACTCTCTGCCTCACAGGGCTGCTGGGGTGGGGGGCAAAATGGGGCAGGGAAGAGTTATGCCTACCGCCTTCCTTGGGAACAGGGTGGGATAAAAACAGCTGAGGCAAAGCAGTGTGGCACATTGGATGCAGTTGGGGGTGATGAACATATGTGGAGAAAACCTGGTACCATATCCACGCTCTGGCAGCAGGAGGGTTTTAAAGCTCAGTGAAGCCACGCAGCTCAAGAACCCATGTGTTTTTACTATTTTAGCACCGATCATGTAGGACAAACGGAGAAGCAATGTCAGCTGGTGTTGTGAAAGTCATCTCTCCTGTGCTCATGAATCATGGTTAGGGATAATCGTGGATAATTTGTCCTTCACCCTTATAAAAGAGCTGCTGTATTATGCACTTAAAAAAAATGATCTATGTTCTTCTAACTTGGACTCAGTTACGCTTTTCTTCCCTCTGTTACGTATGTTCAGTTGAAGGAGGGCTGCAGCAGCGCCTTGAGAGAGGTTACATTTTACAGGTGATGAAGAAAGTTCCTCTGAGTGTACACAAAATTACCTCTCTGCTTTTCCTGTACACCTCATGGAATCGAATCGGTGTGTTCAGTGCATTGCTCAGCAGGTGCATGAAGTAGGCTTGCCAGCTTCCAGAGAACACCAAAGGACAATGGAGTCAGAGAGCCGCTATAACCAATAATGTAAAACTCCAAAAATGGGCTGCCTTCCAGAGACTCCCGAATCATGTGAAAGTTGCACCAGTAAGAATTAGCAACTGAAACTCTATTGATAACAATACGCACTGTAGTCAATTACAACATCCGTATCAATAAATTCACAAAAATAACAAGGTTTCAGTTGCCAACAGGCCAAATAGGATGTAATTAAACAGTCAAACTGTCAGGCAGCAGAAACGTCCTATACACTAAAGAACAATAACCTTCAAACTTGCAGCTACAGTAACAAGGCAGAGGCATTACATTCAGACATAACAATCACAGTAAGAAGAAGTAACAGCAACAATGAGGAGTGGTGCATTCAGAGGAGCACTTCAGAAGACTCCAAGGCCTGTCAAGCGCCATCATCATCCTGAGTCACCCAAAAAGTATTTCAGGAGCATGAAGAAGACATATACAAAGCATGAACCACAGAAGCCTGATCCAACGTGGCTTCTCTTATGTTCTTATTATGTTCCCGGAGCTGGTAACCCTAGCTACCAAATCTGATGGTACCATCACTGCGATTGTGGAAACATTAAGCAACACCAAGGAGAAGAACTAGGTTGGTTGAGCAAATACAAAAATCCAAGCCAGTATAAAACTGACGTCTTCCTCCTCATAGCATCTGTGAAGATATTAGGAGACGGCCACAAGGAGGTGGCTACTTGGAGCTCCCTGCCCTCTTGGTCTGTGATACCAGAAATAGAGGGCCAAAGGAGTGTCAAGGCTGTAGTGGTCTGCACGTGGGAACCGCTGCAGTTTTACAAGCAATATCTGATTCATAGAGAAGTCCCAGACCATTTCTGCAGAAGTGAAATTCCCCACATGAAGAAGAAGAAGAAGAAGAAGAAGAGGAAGAGGAAGAGGAAGAAGAGAAGAGATTGGATTTATACTCCACCCTTCACTACCCAAAGGAGTCTCAGAGCAGCTTACAAACTCCTTTCCCTTGCCCTCCCCACAACAGTCACCCTGTGAGGTAGGTGGGGCTGAGAGAGCTCTTGACAGAGACAGCTCTTTTTCAAGAACAGCTGTGCCAGAACGTGTGACTGACCCAAGATCACATCAGCAGGTGCAAGTGGAGGAGTGGGGAATCAAACCCGGTTCTCCCAGATTAGAGTCTGCACACTTAACCACTACACCAAACTGGCTCTGACATTTTAAACTGGTAAACTGGCATTGACATTTTAAAAACTGTGCATTGTGTGAAATTTTCCACAATAGATTTTTCCTCACAAATTTGAGTTTTTTTCCTTCTTATCCCAAATTTTCAGAACAAGCTAAAACTGGGGCTTCTGAAAACACAAGGTAAGAAGGAGAAAATGTTGGGTTTGCAGGAACCCAATCTGATGAGGAAAAATCTATTGCAGAAAATTTCACATAAGAGAAGCCAATTTTGGATCAGGCCAATGGCCCATCCAGTCCAACACATAACGCACGGTTTTAAAAATCTCAATGCGGGGAATTTCACTACTGCAGAAATGGTCCACCTGGGGGGAAGGCAAGGGCAAACCACACTTCAGGTACAAGTAAAGATGCTCCTGGTATTCTTCTGATTTGCATTTTTTTCAGTATTTATAAGAATTACCAATGTGCATGCACACTTATACTTGTGCATGGACAAAACACCCCATGCAACTGTGATGCACTGAGGTTCTTTCCAGGTGATATGTGCACCAAAGTCCATTGGTGCATCAACAGATCACTACACAGAAAGCAATCTTGAGGCAACCATGCCTGCTTCCTTTGTATCAAGATTGCTTTTTTGCAGTGTTTAATCAAAACACGGGACTCCACTGATATCGTGAGGGGGAGGAAAGATGCAAATGGTTGGAAGGAAGAAGAGAAAGATGACACAAATTGCGCGTGCTCTTATTCTCCAGTTAATCTTAGAAGTTCTCCAGAACTCAAGAGGAGTGGGGATGCCGGGCAAAGTGGACTCCCAGATCAACAGGAGAACGAAACAGAGAAAAAAAGCCGCTCGTCCCGAGCTCGCAAGTATCTATTCCAGCAGCTTTGAAAGCCGCTTCTTGTTTCTCATCTTTCTCTTGGCTGATCTTTTACTTCGACATAGATGGGTTCTTTTTGCTGACATTTTCCATTCTTCAGAATTGGGGGAGACCTTTTTTTTTTTGGCCTTCATTTGTGGCTTTTCATTCCGCCCTTTTCTCGGCAAAAGGAGGGACAGAACAAAAAAGGTGAAACATGTTTTCTTCTAATATATCGAGTCTCCTTCTCCGCCAGCACAATGCACTAAGGAAACGCAGAGTGATTTGAAATCACATAACCTCTCGCATTCAACATAGCCATCACCGCCTTTATATCCCATCCATCAATACTATTGGCGGTGATGGGCCCGAATAAAATCTCTCTCTCCCCACCCCCCATTTCTTTTTTATCCTGAAGCTGCCTCACAGAATCATTTATCTTTGGGCCTTTTCATCAGGTATAATTCTTCTGTGTATCTATTCACTTCATTTTTTTTGGTTATCTGCGCTCCGCATTCAGTGGCACGATACACTTTCAAAATTCATTTACGACACACATCTTAACCACAACAGTTGCTTATTGTTTATACCCCTTTCATACAATGCCGGTTCTCGTACCATTATGTCTGTCGCCTCGAGATAGGAAATGAATCAACCTGAATCTTATAGCTAAATCTACGAGCCAGCTTTGGAAATTCAGGTCCGTGCCCGTGCTTCTTGCTTGCTCATTTGCTAACCCCTGCCCAGGGCAGATGGGAAAATTAAAATCGGGGGGTGGGGGGAGACTTGCACCACTTCCCACCCGTGCCATGTAACACAACTTCTGTCCCAGCTTTGTCATCCTGCTGGGTGCTGGTGACAGCAGCAGCCTCTGAGGCCAGGAGGCAGTCATAGCGCTGTTAGCCCCGACGCCATTATGGGGCTTTGCTATGGACTGTTTGCTGTTGCCACATGGTCTGTCTAGACTGTAAAATGGATGCCAAGGTAGAAGCCCATAGAGAAAGGAAAAAGCTGTCTTTTTACTCTGAGGGACTCCATTGCATACCTGCCGCATGTCACATACATGGATTAAGGGCCATACAGCAGACAAAGGACTTTTCCTCTGCCACTCATTTGCATGAAGGGATTAAGTGCCTTCCCCACCTGAGCCATACACATGAACAATAGAAGAGCCATCAGCTACCTGGCCAGATCATCTGCCTGCCAGCCAGCTTCCTCTGTCCAGCCCCCAGGCCAGGACCATTAGTGAGTCAGATAATCCATTCAACTAGCCACCCAACACCTGGCTTCTATTGTTAAATCCAGACCCTGCCTCTCTGGAAGCTCATTGGTCATACCTAAGGTCTTCCTCTACTGACATCACACACCCCTGGGACTCATCAGTGGTCCAGGAAATCTTTTGTTCTCACCTGAGACCAGCCCCCTGGGCCACCCATTGGTTTGCATTGTCTTACAGTGGGTATATCCCAGCAGACGCATGGCCTTAGAGTGTGTGTCTCTGCCATGAGCCAAAATGGCAGTCCACCCCTGAACCCTCTGGGTTTAGGCCACAATCCTTCTTCATGGACTTCTGCACATCTGACAGGTAGTATCACCTCTCCATAAGCCATCAATCCCCTCTGCTTTCTTAGTTCTATTTTATGTGTGTGAATGTTTGAATACTGTTTGTGTGTTTGTGAATGGATAAATAAGGATTATATTCAGTAAAATAATATTTTATTAATTATACCTGGTCTCTGTGTCTTTTACTGGGAACCATTACAAAACAGCAGCATTCTCTGTATATACAGGCGAGAACCCATAATAATAATAATACCAATTGCTATATTTAAAATAGAGCAATTTGGCTAACAGCGCCATGCCCTCCTCAGGGCCACTGCCTAGGCGACTGTGTGTTGTAGGGTTACAATTTATCTTCAAGCAACAGAGATCAGTCCCCCTGGAGAAAAGGGCCGCTTTGGAAGGTGGACTCTAGGGCATTATACGCCACTGAAGTCCCTCCCTTCCCCAAACCCCACCTGCCTCATGCTCCACCCCCAAAATCTCTAGGCACTTCTCAACCTGGAGCTGGCAACCCTAACCACAAAGGAGTAGCACCTTGCAGGGAGCAGGAGTCACCCAGGAGGGTTGGGGACATGGGTGGGCATGACATCAGTTGCATCTAGTCTTGCCAACGTCTAGTTGATACTTAGAGAACTCCTGCTATCACAATTGATCTCCAGACAACCAGGATCGACTCCTCTAGAGAAAAATGACCACTTTGGAAGGTGGACTCCGTGGCATTATACTCCACTGAAGTCCCTCCCCTCCCCAAACTCCACCCTCCTCAGGCTCCGCCCACAAAACCTCCAGGTATTTCCCAACCTGGAACTGGCAACATTGCTGTGTGGGCCTCTCTCCCTGTGCTTGTGCTCCTTGATAGGAAGGAGAAACGGTGGCGATCTTTGTAACAAGGCGCCTGGACTACTCTCGGGTGCCCCTCCACTGCCCTGCCCTCGGGGAGTTTTCCGATCAATGAAGCAGCCAATCCATGCCTACTGACTTAGTTTCCTGCCATTTTAGAATGCCCTTGTTTGACGGGGTTGCCAGCCAGGGGCTAGCTGCTGGGGGTAGAGTTGCCAGCTTCCGATTGGGCAAGTCCTGAAGATTTGGGGGTGGAGCCTGGGGGCGGCAGGACTGGAGAAGGGGAAGGACCTCAGTGGGGTATCATGCTGTAAAGTCCTCTCTACATGGGACTGCCCTTGTCGCAAATCCAGAAGCTGCAGCTAGTGCAGAATGCCACGGCCAGGCTTTTGATGGGCCTTCCTAGATGGGAGCACATCCGGCCTGCGCTGAAGGCACAGCACTGGCTGCCAATAGCATACCGAATTTGCTTCAAGGTGCTGGTGCTTACCTGTAAAGCCCTATATGGCCAGGGTCTAACACGCCTTTCCCCATATATACCCCAGAGAGCACTACAGTCGAGGTCACAACACCGATTGACCCTCCCAGGCCCGAACGATGCCAGGCTCACTGCCACTAGGACCAGGGCCTTTTCAGTGGTGGCTCCATACTGGTGGAACGAGCTCCTAAGAGAGATCAGGGCCCTGCAGGATCTTCTACAGTTCCGCACAGCCTGCAAGACGGAGCTCTTCCACCAGGCTTTCAATCAGGAGCCGCCCTCACCACTACCACCAACACCTCTAGTTATGGACTGGCCCTTAGCTTTGGGATCGAGCCACAACATTGCGTGACGCCAGAAGTTCACCGAGTCGGAAGCTGTCTGCTTGTTACGTCATATCGCACACCATCTCAATTAATGAGGGAACGATTATTCTTACTAGCACTTTATGACTATTTGATTGTTTTAAATGTTTTATTTGGATTTTATGGTACCTTGTACCAACAAGTGTAAGCTACCCTGAGTCTGTTCAAGGGGAGGGCGGGATATAAATGGAATAAATAAATAAATAAATAGAATCCTCCAAAGCAGCCATTTCTTCCAAGGGGACTTATCTTTGTAGTCTGAAGATCAGTTGTAATTTCAGGAGATCTTCAGGCCTCACCTGGAGAGGGCACCACATTTTAGGAAGGATGTCGACAAGTTTGAGCGTGTCCAGAAGAGGGCAACCAGGATGGTGAGAGGGTTGGAATCCAAGTCTTACGAGGAAAGGCTGAAAGAGTTGGGTATGTTTAGCCTGGGAAAGAGAAGGCTTAGAGGAGGCATGATTGCAGTCTTCAAATATTTGAAGGGCTGTCATGTAGAAGCTGGAGCAGATCTGTTCTCTCTTGCTCCGGATTGCAAGACTAGATCTAATGGGTGGAAATTACAAGGGAGTCATTACTGACTAGATATCAGGAGAAACTTCCTAACTGTAAGAGTGGTTGAACAGTGGAACAGACTCCCTCAGGAGGTGGTGGATGCTCCTTCACTGGAAGTTTTTAAGCGGCAGCTGGACGACCATCTTTTGGGTATATGGTAGGGCTACCTTTCGGCTATGCTCCTGCAGAGTGCAGGGGGTTGGACTAGGTGACCTGCAAGGTCCCTTCCAACTCTAACATTCTATGATTCAGGCCCCACCTAGGGGTTGGCAACCATACCTGGCCACAAGACTGGTGGGGGAGGGACATGGGGAGGGGCCTGAATGCCAAGACATCGCTTCCAGGGCAAACCTATTGTATGATATGCAAATGCAAGGAACATCTTTCCCTGTCCCACCATGCTTGCTTATGTGCATGCCAGCCACATTCTTGCGCATGTAGCCATGCATCCTAGGGTATAGCAATGTGTGGCCAAAGGAAAAAAAGCCTCTTGCTTATAACTCCCTGGGGAGGGGTGGAGAAACAAAACAAAATGTCAGCCCTGGTGTTCTGCAGAGAACTGGGAAAGCTGGATAGGCTAGAGATACAAAGCCATACCTGATAGGCCAGGATGAAGCAATTGAAGCACTGTGTTGTCAGGACCCAGCTGGGACTGTGGGCAGCCTTCAAGATCAACTGGTACTGAAGCTGGAATCTGCAGTCTGAGGCACAACCAGCAGGAGGTGGTCTTTTCCTGACCAGGAACAGGCAAGAGGCCAGGCTTCTAGTATTTACGCTAGATGTGGCCAACCTTATATTACCTGCCAATAGCATGGGCAGACGTTTCACATTCCCTTTTCTGTATGTGTCTGAGGACTAAGAGTGTACAATCCCTTGCAATTCACTGGGCCTGGTCCCATCTTCTGCTATGTAGGGTTGCCAACTCCTACCTGGGAAATACCTGGAGATTTGGGGGTGGCTTGTGGGAAAGGGTATCATGCCATAGAATCCACCCTCCAAAGCCGCTGTTTTCTCCAGGGGGACTGATCCCTCTCATCTGGAGATCAGTTGTAATTCTGGAAGATCTCCAGGCCCCACCTGGAGGCTGGCAACCCTACTGCTATGAGGTTCCTGGTTCAGGCCTTGAACTCAGACAGCTGAATTAAGATCAGTATCCTGACATTCCTAACAACTCTCATTGCCTTCCTGAATTAAATAAAAACATTGACTCAGATTTCTAAAACTCATGGGGTGCATTCAGATGGACTGTTCAAACTGCTTTCAGCACACTTCAGTAAAAGATTTTATGTGCACGTTCACACACCGACATCTGTGCACCGTCCCCAGCCATCACTTTCTGGCTCAAAACCCCATTTAAACCAGAGTATTTTGATACCACTTTCCCCCTCTGATGTTTTCCTGATTCTCCGGTTTCAAGCCGCAGTTTCCGAAGTCTGATCGCTCCTGCGGTGTTGAGCCACTTCCGGGTGCCTCAACACCCTCTCCTCTGGAAAGCTGCCACAGAAGTCCACTTTTCGTCTGCCATTTTTTTAATGCATCGGTGGTGTGCCGCTCCTGAGTTAATAAAACCAAAGTTAAAATGGTGACTCATATTAGCGTTTAGATGAGTTTGGGATCTAACGGAGGCCAGTTTCGGGTCAAAAGTTTAAAGGGAAGTGTTCTGTTACAGCAGTTGGAGCCACTTCAGGGCATGCTTTTGGCAGAAACTAGTTGTTCTGTGCATGCCCAAAGATTTCAGTTCTACGGATGACCGCCTATGCACACGCGCAAACTGAAAAATTAAAAAAACGCTGACACACGTTCCCACGCATCGGTAGTGTAGACGCCCGGGAGCGATGTGACTGCACTGTGAGGGAGGTAAGTGTGATCGTGATCCTCCAGATCAAAGATGATCACATCGGAACTGGACCATTTTATACCGTTCTCAGCACAGCATCTGAACACACCCTTGCAGTCATGAAGACTGTTTGCTTTGTCTAATCACCATGAGCAAATGTTATGTAGGGGTCCTAAGTCACTTTCTGTGAGTGGGGAAGGATCCTGCTGTCTGCTCAAGGGGAGCCATCTTTTGCCAATGTCTCCTCCTACTGCAGGCACGCACCTTGCTCCCGACGGTGTTTGCAGAGGTTCATCAATGTGGCAAAATTCGCTGGGGGACCTTAGAACATCAGAACATAAGAGATACCATGTTGGATCAGGCCAATGCCCCATCCAGTCCAACATTCTCTGCGTCACACAATGGCCAAAAATACCAGGTGCCATCAGGAGGTCCACCAGTGGAGCCAGAACTCCAGAAGCCCTCCCCCTGTTGTCTCCTAAGCACCAAGAATACAGAGCATCACTGCCCCAGACATCTATACCTTGTGGCTAATAGCCACTGATGCACCTCTGCTCCATATGTTTCTTCAATCCCCTCTTGAAGTTGTCTGTGCTTGTAGTTGCTGCCATTTCATGTGACAGTGAATTCCATGTGTTAGTTACACTTTGGGTGAAGAAGTACTTTCTTGGGATTTTGTCTCAGCCTAACCTACCTTATCCAGTCATTGTGAGGACACAATGGAGAAGAAGACAATGAAGGAAGCCACTGTAGGTCTCCATTGGGGAGAAAGGAATATACAGCTACTGTCCATCTGCAAAGCTCTCACACAGCTGCTCTCATCAGACAATGGCTGAGCCAAGAGATCTGAGGCTCACTTAACAAATGGTTGCTGCTGTCAGCATGGCATGTTCACCTACAAAGCATGTCTGCCATGAAGTCTGTGGCATCCCTAAGCCAGAGGGGGAGGAGGGGAAGATCCATTCCATGAATGGGGTCAGCTCATGCTCCTGACAATCCAATGAAGAGTCAGTCATTGGGCGCTTCTGCATGCTCATTTTCCTTGCTTATGTGTCCCTATTGCTTCCATTTTTTTCCCTTTCCGCACATGTTTTGCTCCCTCTAGTGGCTGACTCGATATTACGTTGCTGATTTAAACTGCAGGGTTTTATGCCGGACATACAGAGATGTAGATTGAATTGACCACTAGAGGGAGCAAAACTCATGCAGAAAAGACTCCCCCCATCCCCAAAAAAAGCAATAGGGACACACAAGTGACAAAAATGAGAATGCAGAGGAGCCCATTGTTCAAATCCCCCTTCCTAAGACTGTGTCAACACACTGATCCTTTTAAAACCAGGTTGATTTCATTAATAAGCCAGCAACAGCAGGCAAATGTGATACTCAAATTCCTGCTGTGTCAATATCGGTGTATGTCCCCCCTCCCTGAACACTAAATTCATTCAGTAATGCAACACAGACATACAGGGCCTAATGAAGCCAGAGTTACTGATTGTCCAAATGATCAGCCTTCAGCTCGATCGTGCATTGTGTTTGCTCCTTTTTAAGTCCCTGGGAGACAAATGAAAGCTTAGAGAACTGGGAGGCTAAAACGGAGGGAAGGTGCAGGAGAAAGAGCACTGGAGGCAGGAGACTAAAGACAATTTGTAGAGTTAATTTAAACACGGCAATCTGAAAACAAGCACAACGGGGTACAATCTAGGTTATCTTTCATTAGACAATTTTTTTTTGTTTGGTTTTTTTTTTTTTAACTTTCTTACTTCTGCCAATTCCACCCCTGCCGTTCAAACCTGGCAGCTAAATTTCCCCTGCTTTCCTGCTGCTTTCTTCAAACAACCACCAAAACCGAGACCCACGCCAGCCAAAAAAATAAGCTACAGTGTCAGAACAGAGAGAGAGAGAACGTAAAGTTAGAAAAGAGTGGATTCCCCCGGTCTATATTGCCACTGTGCCAGGGTTAGGATCCAGCCACCTGCACTACACTTTAACTTGGAGAATCTCCAAAATTAACTTCAGAATTGAAGAATGTGCAGGTTGAGCCTTCTTCAGCTCCAAGGTGCACAGGCACAGAGCTATGAAAAACATACAAAAAAAAAATTGAGATGCAAGAGTACTATCACAGCAGGACCTCTTTTTGCACAGGGATGTAATCAAAACACAGATGCACTCTGTGATGGTGGAAAGCAGGGAAGGAGGAGGAGGAGGAGAGATTGGATTCATACCTTGCCCTTCACTACCTGAAGGTGTCTCAGAGCGGCTCACAATCCCTTTCACTTCCCCTCCCCACAACAGACACCCTGTGAGGTAGGTGGGGCTGAGAGAGCTCTTCCGAGAACTGCCCTTGAGAGAACAGCTCTGAAACAACTTGTGACTGACCCAAGGTCACACCAGCAGCTGCATGTGGAGGAGTGGGGAATCAAAGCTGATTCTCCCAGATTAGAGATCACACTCTTAACCACCACACCAAACTGGCTTTCAGTAGACAATGGTAGGGCTTTAGGGGCTGAGCCCCCTATCAGATCTTCAGAGTCCCCTACTCCAATCTTAAGCTTCAGTCTTAGATGTGGGCCATGCTGGAAGTGGGCCCGAAGCAATTCTCTAACCCTCATTCTGGCGTGGGGCATGGCTAAGTTTGTGGCTTAAGATTGGGGTGGGGGCAGTGCAGCATGGCTCTTCCTGTTTGCCAAGCCAGGACAGTATTGCTTAAGCCATGCTGCCGCTGGCCTGAAATGATTTCTCTAACCCTCCTTCCTTCTTGCGGAAGGAGAAAGGAAGGAGCCTTAGCAAAATCACTTCAGGCCAGCATGGTGGTGGTGCATCTTCAACAATACTAGCCTGTCCCGCCAAACTAGAAGGGCAAGGGTAAGCAGCTCCTCCTCCTCTCCCTCCCTCCCTCCCCTGTGCCCCTGCAGGGGTGGGAGAGCTTAAGATGGGGGGAGATTGGGGTGGGGGGCGCTGCTAATTTAATTTAATGTAAATAGCCCAGCTGCCCTGGCACCCCTCCCCCCAAAAATCCTGGCTATGGGACTGGTGGAAAGTGATGTCAAGTTGCAGCCAACTTATGGTGACCCCGTACAGTTTTCAAGCCAAGAGACATTCAGAGGTGGTTTTCCATGGTCTGCCTCTTCCTCCTCCTCTGTGTAGCAACCCTGGACTTCCTTGTTGGTCTCCCATCCAAGTACGAACCAGGGCCACCCCTGCTTAGCTTCCAAGATCGTGCTAGCCTGGACTATCCAGTTCAGGGTACATGCAAATAGGTCAGTGGAAAAACACGCAAACTGAAAATCGCAAAACACTGTCCACACACAGCAACCTCAACGTCCTGAGATCAAACAGAGAAGCACGGCCAATTGCAGGCTCTTCAGGTCTGCTCAGTGAACAAGATCCAAGGATTGAGAACTCCAAAAGTGGAAGGGAAAACCCAACACAGGGATAATTTTCTAAGCATTCCTACATGACGTGAAGGACTCTTACTTTGCTGTATCATTCATGGACCCACACACCCTTGCAACACCCTGGTCATGTAGTCACCTACACTGGTATGATTATTAAACATTGTTCCATTGAGACTTCTTAAAATGTTCTCCACTTTCAATTTTTCAATCCAAACGAAAATGATTTCGGCGGAGAGGCAATTTTCGTCCCCATTGACGGCTTATTCGCCTTACTATCCCCCTACCCAGTGGCTGCTTCTTTGTGATCTTTTTCACCTGGATACTTGTTAGTCCTCCACCTGCATTTGTTACATAAGGTAATCTCACCCAGTGAGGTATCATGTACTGACTTGAATGACATTCCATATTATATAGCAGGGGTCTCTAATATGGCGCCTGTGAGCACTATGGCACTAGGCTTGCCAAGAACTTACCACGTGGGAGCAGGGGATGGATACATCCTCGCAGGACCATCCCCAGGGGAAGGACAGGCATGGAGCACCATGCTGTTGCCAGGAAGTGATGCTAGGCGATGCTCTGGCAATGCAGCTGGAAACTCGATGGTACCATCGAGTTTTCAGCCCCATTGCCAGAGCATCGCCTGGCGTCACTTCCTGGCAACAGCATGGTGCGTTACAAGGAGGACTGGTCCGGCCGGGGACCATGCATCCCCCGCTCCCACGCGGTAAGTACTTGGGAACCCTATATGGCACCCGATGAGGGTTTTTAGAAAGTAGGTGGGGGCCAGGTGAGACTTTTGCCCAGCAAGACCTCTGATTTGCTATTGGAGATTGGTTGGCTGTGCAGATTCTTTAAAATGTTGCTCTGGTAGCAGATGCCACCACAGCACAAGGATCTTCACTGTACAGCTGAAGGAAAGTTGTAGCAGACATTTTGGGCCTGACTCCGCCTCCTGCAGCAGATATTTTATGGTAGCCATTTTGTGGCTGGGCCCACTACATTGTGTCAGAATTCCAAAGGTGCCCACAGGCTCAAAAAGGTTTGGGGCCCCTGCTGTACAGGGAAGGGGGCTAATTTAAATGATCAAGTGATGTGAAAGACCTCTACCTGAGACCTGGGGAGGTGCTACCAGTCAGAGTAGACAATGCTGACTGAGCTTGGCCAATAGCCTAACTCAGTATAAAGCAGCTTCATCCACAGAGAAATGAAATGCCAAAGCAATGGCAGGAAGAAGAGGAGGAGGAGGAGAAGAAGGAGATTGGATTCATATCCGCCCTTCACTACTCTAAGGTTTCTCAGAATGGCTTACAATTACCTTCCCTTCCCCTCTCCACAAGAGACACCCTGTGAGGTAGGTGGGGCTGAGAGAGCTCTCTCGAGAACTGCCCTTGGGAGCTCGAAAGAACTTATGGCTGACCCAAGGTCACACCAGCAGCTGCAAGTGGAGGAGTGGGGAATCAAACCCGGTTCTCCCAGATTAGAGACCGCATTCCTAACCACTACACCAAACTGGCTCTCATAAGAGGAGGAATGTAAGGGCCGCAGGTAATATGAAATGAATGGGAGAAATATCCAGGTACACTCTCACTTGGACTTTGTGGGGTGGTTAATTGGAGGTGAATGGGAATAAATGACTTTGAGAATGGACAGGAGACAGAGACGATACCAAGGAAGTCTGAGGCATAAGGAAGGGAGAATGTGTGTTTCAACAGATCCTTGGGGTGGCTAGCAGTGGTACAGTTGGAGGACTGAAAGTCACAGGGAAAAACAAAAAGATAGATCAGGAACTTTGAAGGTGACAAGGAGTTTGTGGCAGAGGAAGAAAGGGGAAAGTTATATACTTTTCAGCTGC
This sequence comes from Gekko gecko, assembly GCA_029375565.1. Lineage (NCBI taxonomy): Eukaryota > Metazoa > Chordata > Lepidosauria > Squamata > Gekkonidae > Gekko > Gekko gecko. Next base: position 20,143,658 of record JAPDNY010000009.1, on the reverse strand, counting down.
TCCAAATATGTCTTGAAAACAATGACCATTAGTCACATCGTTTTAACACTCCTCAAAGGCGATGCTTTCTGATATGTGTAGCTCTTGGGTGGCTAACTTCTGTAAGAGGCGGAAAGATTTACCTGTTATCTATATGGAACTATCATTTTTTTCACCCCGAGGAATACCTATCAAACTTTGCACTGAAAATTTTGCACACACGGGGAATCAAAATATATATCCCAGCTATTCCATTGCCATGTATTTGCTGACAGCCTTTATTTTTCAAATAAAAATAAATGTCTCCTAGTCCATTCTTTCTCCTCAGAAATATTGTCTCTTTTTATTGTTATAACGCAGAGTTCTGACATCCTGTACAAACTGCTGGGGAATTTTTTTTCCTTGACATCGCAGTGTGCTTTTCCATTCAGATATTTCCTTGATATTGCTTCAGCATAGAATAAATCTGAGAAGGGGGAATCAGATGAGCTATTTTTGCCCATATATTATACCAAATAGGAGCCTTTCTGGTTTTCTTTTCGAAAAGTTTTTTTTAAAAACCCTAATAAATGATATGCACCGAAGAAGAGGCCTTCTCTAGCACCATGTTTGGAAGTTCACAGCCAGCAGCTGGGCTGTCCAGGCAGAGATGGGTTCTTAGACAGTCACATACAGTCTAAGAATAAAAAAGGTATATATAAAATATAATTATAGCATTGGAAAAGATGCAGGGGGAAAAAAACAACTAAGGCCCCATCCACATGGAGCATTTGCCCCGCTGAAGTCACGGGAGCCCTGCGGACTTTCCGTGCGCATTCATACGAGCACATCTGGGAGGCGTAGGGCTCCCGTGGCCAACCCGCGGCTTCCCTCCGAAAACGCGGGGTAAAAAACTAGTAGGTCCGAGGTACTAGTTTCTGGAAACCCCGGGGCAAAGGCTGGCATCTGATCACGGGAGCGCCGGTATCCCGCGGCTTCCGACGCCCGCCCATGTCCCCGGGGTTTCCGGATGTTGTAAGTTTCCCTGGGATGCGCACCAACGCTGGACAGCGCATGCGCACACACAAGTCACTGACAGCGGCCCGCCCCCCCAACAGCGCATGCGCACTTCGCACTTGCGTGGTCTGCTGTGCTGCTGTTTTGCCGCGCTGCAGCAGCGCGGTGTGATCGCGGCGCAGAGCTGGCACGTGGAAACCCGGTGGCCTGTGAGATCGGGCTACCGCGCCTTATTTAGCTCCGGGGCAAAATGCCACGCCTCCCCCGCACGTTTTCTGGCCCGTGTGACCGGGGCCTAAAATGATTAAGGGAACGGAACACATTCCCTATGAAGGAAGCTTAAAGAGATTAGGGCGGGGGTGTCAAACTCATTTATCATGAGGGCCGGATCTGACATAAGTGTCACTTTGCTGGGCCGGGCCATGTGTGCCACAAAACATAATGTCAGGTAAAGGAGATATAAAACATATAAAGGGCAGCAGCTGGTGAGCTCCGACTTGGTGTATCCTCACTGCAAGGCCTCATGGGGGCTGGGAGGGGTGGTGCAAAGGAAAACCTGTATGGGCGGACTGGAGAGCCAGCAGTGCAGCACTGGGTGGACGCTCCCACGCTGCTTGACTGCTGCAGACAAGGTTGTTCCAACATGCTGAAGCCACAATTGGAGTGCCTCTGCCCACTCCCCCCCTCCAAACAGTCCTCTGTTCCCTCCCTTGTACTAGTTGCATAAGAGCCCTGGGAGGCCAGTTCCAGCCCCTGGGCCTTATGTCTGACACCCCTGGGTTAGGGCTCTTTAGCTTGGAGAAGTGATGATTGAGGGGTGATATGATGGAGGTTTGCAAAATTATGCGTGGGATGAAGAAGGTTGAGAAAGTCGTACTTTTCTCCATTTCCCACAATACAAGAACTCGTGGGCACTCAACACAATTAATGAGCAGTAGGCTTAGAATGAGGTGGTACCAGACCACCTCACATGTCTCCTGAGAAACCTGTATGAGGGTCAGGAAGCAACAGTTAGAACTGGATATGGAACAAGTGATTGGTTTAGCATAGGAAAAGGAGTACGACAAGGATGTATATTGTCACCTTGCTTATTTAATTTATATGCAGAGTACATTATGCGAAATGCTGGCCTGGATGAATCACAAGCTGGAGTTAAGATTGCTGGGGAAAAGATCAATAACCTGAGATATGCAGACGATACCACTCTGATGGCAGAAAGTGAAGAGGACCTCAAGAGCCTCTTGTTCAAGATGAAAGAGGAGAGCGCAAAAGTGGGCTTGAAGCTCAACATCAAAAAAACGAAGATCATGGCATCTGGCCCCATCACTCCTTCGCAAATAGAAGGGGAAGTCGTAGAAGTAGTGACAGACTTCACGTTCCTGGGATCCCAGATCACGGCAGATGGTGACTGCAGCCATGAAATTAAAAGACGCCTGCTCCTTGGGAGGAAAGTGATGGCAAACCTAAACAGCATGATAAAAAGCAGAGACGTCACCCTGCCAACAAAAGTCCGCATGGTCAAAGCAATGGTATTCCCCGTAGTAATGTATGGCTGCGAGAGTTGGACTATAAGGAAGGCCGAGCGCTGAAGAATAGATTCTTTTGAACTATGGTGCTGGAGAAGACTCTTGAGAGTCCCTTGGACTGCAAGGAGATCAAATCATTCAATCCTAAAAGAAATCAACCCTGACTGTTCTCGGGAAGGCCAGATATTGAAGCTGAAGCTCAAATACTTTGGCCACCAAATGAGAAGGGAGCACTCACTGGAGAAGACCCTGATGCTGGGAAAGATTGAAGGTCAAAGAAAAAGGGGATGGCAAAGGATGAGATGGTTAGACAGTGTCATCGATGCGACGAACATGAAACTGAGCAAACTTCAGAGGACAGCGGAAGAGAGGAGGGCCTGGCGTAATCTGGTCCATGGGGTCGCGAAGGGTCGGACTCAACTGTGCGACTGAACAACAACAACAAAAGGCTTAGAATATTTATTATTATTTTATTTTATTTGTTAAATTTGCATCCCACCCTCCCCACCATGGCAGACTCAGGGCGGCTTACAGAATATATATATATGCATATGTTAAGATACTGAAATATATTAAAACACAAAATACTATTAAAACCACAGCGTAAGATCATCAGTGCTAAGAACATAGATATTAATACAAGATGGCGGCAGTCTCTCAACGTTGGAAGGTCGCCTACCACCATAGTCCAGGTTCCTGCCAGGCCGTTGGTCGTTGAGTTAGTGGTGGTGTTCGGGCCAGGGTCATAGTATTAAAAAGCGGCACCCTGATTGAAAACCTGGTGGAAAAGCTAAAGCCTAGTGGAAGAGATAAAAGGAAGTCCTTCTTCACCCAAAGAGTAATTAACACATGGAACTCACTGCTGCAAGACGTGGTGGTGGGCGGCTACAAGCATAGACAGCTTCAAGAAGGGACTGGATAAACTCATGGAGCAGAGGTCCACCAGTGGCTATTAGCCACAAGGTATATAGATGAAACACTACAACCTTTTCTGCAGTAGTGAAATTCCCTGCATTGATGGTTTTAAAGCTGTGTGTTATGTGAAATTTTCCACATTAGATTTTTCCTCACCAGATGCAAAAACGAAGTTTCCTCCTTCTTAGCCCGTGTTTTCAGAACTCACTAAAACTGGGGATTCCAAAAATATGGGGTGAGAAGGAGAAAACTTCAGGTTTGCACCTGGTGAGGAAAAATCTACTGTGGAAAATTTCACACAACGTGTAGTTTTTAAAATGTCAAGGCGAGGAATTTCATTACGTCTATGTCGGGGGCAAGTGATGCTCTGTATTCTTGGTGCTTGAGAGTCCATAGTGGGAGGGCTTCTGGAGTTCTGGCCCCACTGGTGGACCTCCTGATGGCACCTGGGATTTTGGTCACTGTGACCCAGGAGGCTGGACTGGATGGACCATTGGCCTGATCCAGCATGGCTTCTCTTATGTTCTTAAAATCAGGGCCAGATTGGATGTGAATGGTAAATATGTACTTGTCAGTTAAAATGGCATTTATATATCAAGCAGTGCCATCCCAAACAAGTCTCCTTGGGAATCCTACACAGGTACATTCAACGGTGCTTTCTTTCAGGAAAGTCCTCTTGGGTCCCTTCCACACTAGACCTTAAATCCCGGTTCAATCCTGTCCCCGAACCTACATTCTACACTACACGTGAGTTCACCCCGGTAATTATCTCAGGGTGTTTTTTGTTTCCACATTACATTGAGGTCACCCCAGTTTCGCTCCATGCTTGTTCTGGGATAAGCAGATGCTGTTTTAATCAGTGATAAATGCAACATATTGTGTCGCAACTTGAACTCTGATAAAACCAGGGATGAGATCCAAGTGCGGAAAGGACCTTGGGATGCCCTGTAGGTCTCCCTCTCTCTTGAGAGATCGAGTAGGGGTATGCTGTATAACCACGTCACAATTTTCCCACCTTCCCATCAGCAAGAAATGATATGAAAGGGACAGGATATGTAGCACGTCAAGGTGTTATGGCAGGAGCTAGATGCAAAATCACATAATCATAGAGCTGGAAGGAGCCCTACAGCTGTCTAGTCCAATATGGTTCTACTGTATGTTATGGAGTAGTGAAGGGAGCTAGACACGAGGTTACCATTTTGGGGGGAGCAGCTTTGCATTGACCATCACGACTAATTTGGCCTTCACGAATACGAAAGAGTATCTACTCACACGATTACACTAACATCTGAGAATCGATCTTTTACATGAGCAAACTGCTGAGATGTTGTATTACTTATGTGGGCAGGCCACCCGTGGCAGAATTTATTTGCATGTTATCTGGAAGGAAATGATGCACGAGCTTTAGAAGCTGTCTCCTGCTGAGCCGAGCCATTTATCCATCTTACTGTATTGTCTACCAGGGCTTCTTTTGTAGAAAAAGTCCATTAGGAACTCATTAGCATAATAGGCCATACCCAACAGCAGAAACTTATTAGCATATTAAGCCACACCCTGACAGCACAGCTCATTAGCATATTAGGCAACACCCCCATGTTACCAGAAGTGTGGTCATCCAGCCACCCCCACCTCTTGCTTCTTTCCTGTTTACCTTGTTTGTTGTCAAAACCCCAGGGCTTTTTTGTAGCAGGAACTCCTTTGCATGTTAGGCCACACACCCCTAATGTAGCTAATCCTAATGAGTTTCTGCTGTTGGGTGTGGCCTATTATGCTAATGAGTTCCTGCTGGGTGTGGCCAACTCGGGAGCCAGCCGGAACTCCGTTCCTGTGCGCTCTTGCTCAAAAATAGCCCTGTTGTCTACTATAGAAAAGAGCAAGAATCCAGGAGCACATTAAAGAGTAACAAAATTTGTGGCTTTCATGAGTCACGGCGCCCTTCTTAAGATACCTGAAGAAGTACCTGAAAACTTGAGCAGTGACTCACGAAAGCTCCTGCCCTGCCACAAATTGTGTTAGTCTTTAAGGACTCTTGCTCTTTTCTATGGCTACAGACAGACTAACATGGCTCTACCCATCTTGGTTTTTCTGCTCTGACCAGCAGCAACCATCAATGAAGAGCAAAGTCTTTCCCATCATGTTCCCTCTGAGAACATTTAACTGGAGATACGAGGGGAGAATCACCTCCAATATGCGCATGGTTCAAGTGAGGTGTACCTAGAACAGGCTCTCACAGCTTGCAAATGGTTGCCTCTGCTATACAGGCTTTATGGCCAACCCAGCAACCTAAGGTTTTTGATCATTTACGAACCCCAAAGCATTCCTTTAAAAAAATCCCTAACACTAGCCATCTTCAATATATCCACACGTACATTCAATGGGCTGTGGCTCAGTGGAAGAGCATTTGCTTGACACCAGGAAGGTCCCCGGTTCATCTCCAGCTAGAAGGACATGGCAGCAGGTGATGTAAAAGACCTCTGCCTGAGACCCTGGAGCGTGGCTGCCAGTCTGAGTAGACAATGCTGACTTTGGTCGAATCTGCATTTGCATTTTTAAATCAGTTGTGTGCTGCTGCGATGTGGTCTTTCTCTTTGCTCGTTTGAATGTTGTTTGGAGAAGATTCTTTTAAAGCAGTGCGGAGGTGCAATGACAGTGGAGACAGGACGATAAACATATGTGGATGTGCAAAAGTATGCTAGCACTGTTGAGGTGTGAAAAGAACACCAAATATGGACAGCTTTTTTGAAGACGGAGTCAAAAGGCGGGGACACTGGCAGGAAAGACAAATGAAGATTCGGCCTTTGACAGGCCAAGGGTCTGATTCAGTATAACGTGTTTCATGTGTTTCACACGAACTGGAAGCCAGTGGATTCTGTGGATCAGGAGCATGCGATCCCCACAATTATCCACGTTGTTCCTTAATTCACACAAACAAATATACTGGGTGTATTGGGTGCATGATGTATTGGGTGCATGATGGGAATTGCATGCTCCTGATACCGGTGGTCAGTGGGATCCCAGTTCATCTCCACATAATGTCTGAAGAAGGTGACGGGTAACCGGGGAAGTAAGGCTGCAATTTATTCATTTGCTTACTTATCTTCTAACTTTTGATCCAGAAGGCGCCCAAAGCAGCCCACATAAAATAATACAATACAATCAAGCCGTCCAAGCCATTATAACCATCAATTAAAACGCCATTAAAACACACATGTGTTTGGGAGAGGCATTTGCCTGACTGTATCCCCTTCTCCGCAGACCTGAAGGTGAGAAATTAGCAGGGAGGGGAGCTCCTTGGGACTTCCAGGCCATCTATGTGCCGCAGACGACCAACACACGCGATAACGTCCCTTCTTGCTAGCAGATTAATTAAAACCAGCAATCTAGAGCAAAACACTGCCGTATCAAAAAGATTATTAAATCTGTTAGTACTTTTGCATTTTTAATACATTCCAATTAATGCACAAACAAGCATTCCTAAAACAGAAAGAAAAAATCACTCTAGCAATCTGTTTGATTCTTGTTACGGATGCAAACTAAAGATCAAATGTTGCTGCTTTTCCAGCAGCCTTTCTAGGGGAAATTCAGGAGGCCAGTAATCCTGGGCACCTACGGAAGCAGTCCACGCTTCCTTGGGCTGAGTTGCTTAAGGAATTTGCTCTCATCTTGCAACTCCACAACAGCTACAAATCACAGACAACTAAGCCTCCAGTTAATGGGACCCGGGGTTTGTTTTGTAGACTCAATTAGTTGCAGAGTCACAAAGCTGGCGGGGGGGGGGGGGCAGAATTTTCAGCAATTTTTTTTTAAAAAAAAACACTTCTAGCCTAATATATTCAAAGTGACTAGAAAAGCCCCAGATAGCACAAATAAGGCTAGACTGAGGATATCGTAAGTTGGAGGTATTAGGAGAACCAGTTTGCTGTAGTGGTCAGGAGTGTGGACTCTGATCTGGGAGAACCGGGTTTGATTCCCCACTTCTCCTCATGCAGCTGCTGGTATGACCCTGGGTCAGTTACAAGTTCGTTCAGAGTTGTTCTCTCAGGAGCAGTCCTTGAAAGAGCTCTCTCAGCCCCACCTACCCCAGAGGATGTCTGTTGAGGGGAGGGGAAGGGAAAGGAGATTGTAAGCCGCTCTGAGACTCTAAGTGAAGGGCGGAGTATAAATCCAATCTCTCCTCCTCCTCCTCCTCCTCCTCCTCAATGGTTATTTTCTGATGGCCAAAGAGCACCACTGCAGGCTGCCACCTTGTGCCCTGTTCTTTCAGGTCCTCTGAACTTTGCTTATGGCAAGGGTGAGCTGGTGAAGGACAGAGGCAGTGGGGAAGCTCCATTCTGCTTGCCGTTTGGTGGTTGCAGATTAATCTGATAACTGAAGCCAATATTCTATGCTAACTTTCTATCAAGTATCCAGACCATAGGGTGTTCCCAGAAAGAACAATATGTTGTGTTTCCGGCAGAACCGAGTCCTGTTTTCATAACCAGAACCAAGATATCAGTTCCCCCTGAAAAATAAGAAACCATTCCTTCGATGCAGCCATCTTCTCCTTCCCCTGAATTCCCATCTTGGGGCCCTCCATATCTTGTTCATACACTACAGTGTCTTACATGGGGGCAGGGGATGTGTGAGGTTGCCAACTCCAGGTTGGGAAATACCTGGATATTTGAGGGGTGTAGCCTAAAGAGGGCGGGGCTTGGGGAGGGGAGGAACTTCAATGGGGTATAATGATATAGGGTCCACCTTCCAAAGCAGCGATTTTCTCCAGGTGAACTGATCTCTGTTACCTGAGAATCAGGTGTAATCTCGGTAGATCTCCAGCCTGTCAGGCTTTCTGGCCAGGGAATGCAATGCAGGGCTTCATAAGAAGATTCTGTTTATTGGTAAATCATAACCGAAAGTACATACACCATGTCTGGAATGGCCTGAGGAAATGGAGGCCCCTGACTTATAGTAAATTCAAACAACCCCCTGATCTAAGTGAAGCTCATGGTTATAATTCCCACGCGTGGGCAAAGCAAGCAGGCATAGGAGAATAACAGTTTAAAAGCCGCTATTTCCCAGCGTAGCACCTTAGCAGGCTGAGGCACCACAAGGTCATGCATTTGATAAGAAGCAAGCAGTACAGCAACAGATGAGAACCTCAGAGGAGGATATACTCCCTTACATTCCATACACGTGACGGGCTACCTGACACAGCCATCAGCTGGAAGTTGGCAGTGATAAATGTACGCCAGCTCAGTAAAAAGTCCTTCACCGCATTAATTACCTGTGGTGATTAAGAATCACTTGCAGACAACTAGATGTGGAGAGACATACAGATTATAAGGGGGTCTTTTTGAGAGCATCAGGGGATTCATGAGAAGGCGAGCAAACAGGAACTTTTTTGCCGACTAGCCAACGCAGTTGACCTTGCATGAAGCACACAGTGGCTTCCAAATATTGTATCACCATCATTAGGCTGTATGAGGTGCCCTGGCATGGGACTACAGCTCTGTCAGGACATTACTGAAGCACTGATAAAAGTGCTACGAGAGTGTGGAATTGTAGGGTTTCATCTCGTAAACTTTCTTCTGTTGACCGCTGTTTTAACTGTCTTAGTGATAATGGATTATTTGTTGTTTTACAGTCTTACTATTTATCTATGGCTTTGCCTCTGTGTTTTAGTGTTGATTATGGCCTTGTGCCTCTTGTTCACCACCCTGAGCCTATGTGGAAGGGCGGGATATAAATCGAATCAATCAATCAGTCAATATTTTTACAAGGCAAGTTAGACACTGAAACAATTTTCTGTCATGGCATCTTTTGTAGTTCTTCACCCATTTACACTCTGTGTGTGTGTGTGGGGGGGTGAACTCATGTAAAACGGTCACGGTTTTCTTCCTCCTCCTTCTTAGCGGCCCATCAGAGCAGACAATCTGTTCCCACCCTTCACCACTCACTTCCCCAGGAGAACTTTGTTCTTCCTGTTCACACCATCTTTGGCTTTTGGAAGCTATGTTTTTTTCCCAGTTGCAGCAAGAAGCTGAACAATCAACATGGGCCCTATTTAAATCTCCCTACCCATTTTTAAATGTTTACGCCATCACGATTGTATAACAGTTGAATCCTAAGCAGAGTTACAGCCTTCTAACCCCATTGAATGGGCTCAGGAGGCTGTGATGCCATTTAAGATTGCATGGAAAGTATTTTGTGTTTCTTGGGGCTTTTCCCATTGAATGCTGACTCTAGGGAGATTTTGGGTGTAACTAGAAAGCTTGTTGCCACTGTTTTGAACATTAATCAATACAGAAAAGGTCTTCCAGTCGCTTAACGGGTGCCAAGACCTGGCAATGTCACCCAAATCTAGTCCAGAAGAGGCTGGAATCTGGGGACTGAAATCCTAGTGGTTATATCAGAGGTGCCATACTTCCTGCCAATCAGGTGAAGCAATGTTGCACAGCTGTGGATGGCTGAGTACTCGCACACCCCAGTAGCTCACTAAGCTTGGTCCTGCTCTCTGCCCATGAGATTCCTGGTCCAAGACCAGGAGTTTCTTATACTGTTAACTACAATCCACTTGAAAACCAAAACTGTCTACTGAAAGCCAGTTTTGTGTAGTGGTTAAGTACACAGACTCTAATCTGGGAGAACCGGGTTTGATTGCCCAAACCTCCACATGCAGCTGCTGGTGTGACCTTGGGTCAGTCACAAGTTCTTTCAGAGCTGTTCTCTCAAGGGCAGTCCTCGAGAGAGCTCTTTCAACCCCACCTACCTCACAGGGTGTCTGTTGTGGGGAGGGGAAGGGAAAGGAGTTTGTAAGCCGCTCTGGGACTCCGAGTGAAGGGCGGGGTATAAATCCAATCTCCTCCTCCCCCTTCTCTCCTCCTGCTCCTCTTAGCAACACACCAAGAGAGCTCTTGGCCCTGCAATGATTGAGTCACATATCTGCTGGCCTAAACTGAGTTTTTAACCATTTGTTTCCATAAATCTGCAACTTTTAGCATGGCTAAAAGATACTTAATGGAGACTGGCTAATCAGGAAGTGGTGACATTTTCTCTTCTGGTTCTCTTTCATTCGTGACTGACGCCTAAGTGGGAACAACCAGAGAGTTTCATTGTAATCACACCTCTGATTTATATGATAAAACATAGCACTGCTTTACCACTCAGTATCGTAAATCCAATCCCCGATCAGATCTGCTTTGGCCGGCTACTTTCCAGTGGTTTTGATCTGATTCCACAAATGTGCCTATTGAAAGAATTTCTCCCTCTTGGCGTCCCAAGATAAAGAACCTCACTGAGTTTCTCCGTACGATTTCTTGTCTAGCCTTCAAAGACTAGGTCAATTATTTGACTACAAGGAAATCTTTCCTATACCTAATCCAATCGCTCTGATCTAGCGGCATATGGAATAGATGAAATGGTCTGTTAATAATTAGAGTGCTGCTATGCAAATGCTGTCCAAGTAATTTGAATGAGTCTCTCATTACAACCTAAAACGATCCCAGTGATTGGATTTAGGGTCTATAGCAAAGAGAATGTTAATGTTTAATAGCTGTGTATGTTTCCTCGATGGGCACTAATTATTCAAAGACAATCTCCCTACAGTTCTATTCAAATACCCCGAGAGCTTGAAGGAAGTCATATCTCCAAGTTTAGTGACAGGCAGTGGGTGCATGTGAGGCTATTTCCGCCTGAGTTATTTGCCCCAGGCTCAATCAGGCCCATAGCCGGGATTATTTTTGTTTTGGGGGGGCATTTAATTTTTTAAGGGGGCAGTTAAATAACAGTTTATTGAATTAAACTGAATGCCTGTCTTTAAAGGGGATGCTCCAAGCCTGTTTCTAGACCTTCCTCTCAAGGGATAGGGCAGTCAGCACATCAGTTCTTAGGGGGGGGGAATGGCTCAGAGAACATTTAATTGCCTTCAGAAGGCATTTAAATGCCTTTTGAGTTCCCTCCCATGGGGCAAGAAAGTTCAGAAGGGCACTTAAAAGCGGCACCTACAATTCATCTCCAACAATCCCCCTTTCTGCTAGCCCAGTCCTGCTGTAGACCACCTAGGGCATGGTGAGTCTTTCAAAAGCAAATTAATTTGCATGTTTCCCAAAGGCTCATGGGGATGCTTTTGAAAGACTCACCATGACCTAGAGGGGTATACAGCTAGACTGGGCTAGCAGAAAGGGGGATTGTGGGAGATGTTTAGAAGGTGCTGCTCTTGAGTGCCCTTCTAAGCTTTCTTGCCCCCAGGGAGGGAACTCAAAAAGGCATTTAAATACCCTCTGGGGTGTCTTTTCCTGGTTCCCATGCTGCTTCCCCCCAAATTCCACAGTGGGAAGGAGAGAGAAGCCTTAGAGCAGGGGGTGGGGGCTCTTCTCAAAAATAAAGTTTCTGGCATGGCTATTTGTGGGGCGGGGCTTTTAATTAAGGGGGCGGGACCCTGAGATACCCTCGCAGTAGCTATGGGCCTGGGCTCATTGCTGTTGGGAAGCAGGTTCCTTTTGGGTTTTCCCACCCTCGTGGTAGCTATTTTCCCTGACAATCTTCCCACATTGGACATTTCCTCCCCCACCACTTGGGGGCTTTTAAAAAAACCAAGTTTAACAGATTTTCTGCATTAGCAGCTTTCTTTTTTTAAAAGCATCCTCTAGCCCTTCCATTGTGGTGATATAAGGGAATGGCTCATCTCCACAACAGAAGTGACTAGAGACTTTTTTTTTAAGAACGAAAGCTGAGAATTCAGAGAACCTGGTACACATATTGGTATAGCGATATAATGATATTCAATTGCCATTCCTTAAAACTGAAAAGCCCAAGTGGCCTGTGGAAGTGGGGAGGGCTGCCACCAGGAGGCTGGAAAGAAGAAGGAGAGTCATTTTTTCTGCCCCACTTTTGGTTTGGTGTAGTGGTTTGGTGTTTGGTGTAGTGGTTAGGAGGGCCGACTCTAACCTGGGAGAACCGGGTTTGATTCCTCACTCCTCCACATGCAGCTGCTGGTGTGACCTTGGGTCAGTCACAAGTTGTTTCAGAGCTGTTCTTGACAGATCAGTTCTTGAAAGAGCTCTCTCAGCCCCACCTACCTCGTAGGGTGTCTGGTGTGGGGAGGGGAAGGGATTGTAAACCACTCTGAGAATACTTTGGGTAGTGAAGGGTGGGGTATAAATCCAATTTCTTCTTCTTCTTCTTCTTCTTCTTCTTCTTCTTCTTCTTCTTCTTCTTCTTCTTCTTCTTCTTCTTCTTCTTCTCCTCCTCCTCCTCCTCCTCCTCCTCCTCCTCCTCCTCCTCCTCCTCTTATGGAGTCTCAAAGTGGCTTACAACTGTCTTCCCTTCCTCTTCCCACAACAGGCACCTTGTGAGGCAGGTGAGGCTGAGAAAGCTCTGAGAGGACTTTGACTGGCCCACGATCACCCAGCAGGCTTCAAGTGGAGGAATGGGGGATCAGACCTGGTTCTCCAAATTATAGTCCACTGTTCTTAACCACTACACCATACTGAGATAGGAAAACTGCATGGAAATCTATCATATGGAAGCCCTATTACCACTGTACTGTATCAACAGCCACACCAGTCACAGGGAAGAAACACAAACCTTCCCCACGTGGAAACCACCTATATATTTGAAAAAGCATCAGTCTGAATTTGGGGACAGACAAAGACAAAGACTAGGGATGGGCAAGAACTGGGAAAATGCGGTTCAGTTTGTGGTTCATGGCATGCCTAGTTTGTGAACCATGAACCATCATGAACTTTTAGGGGTTTGTAATGCAGTAGAATGCCCTCCCCAGGCATGCTAGAGACACCAAATGCACAGCAGAGCTCCAGCTGATTCTCCTCCACCTGCCCTCCAAGTTTAGTGAGGATTTAGTTTACATGGTCCGAGTTTTTGTTGTTGTTGTTTTTCAGTCACACAGTTGAGTCCAGCTCTTCACAACCCCATGGACCACATCATGCCAGGCCCTCCTGTCCTCTGCCGTCCTCCAGAGCTCTCTCAATTTCATGTTCATTACATTGATAACACTGTCTAACCATCTCATCATTTGCCATCCCCCATGGCTTGGAGCCAATCAAGGAATAGGTAAAAGCCCACCAAAGCTAACGGGTCAGGTTTCCCAAGCTGCTAGACACCAAGAACAATATGCTCATGTTACAGGGATAAAGAAAGGCAGAAGGCACAGTGAACAAAAACCTAAAATTCCAGAGACACTCCTCCCAATTCATGGCAGCTAGAGGCCTAGCTGACAACCTTCAATCATTCCCAGCATCAGGGTCCTCTCCAGTGAGTGCTCCCTTCTCATTTGGTGGCCAAAGTATTTGAGCTTCAGCTTCAGTATCTGGCCTTCCAGGGAACAGTCAGGGTTGATTTTCTCTAGGATTGACTGATTTGATCTCCTTGCAGTCCGAGGGACTCTCAAGAGTCTTCTCCAGCACCATAATTCAAAAGCATCTATTCTTCAGTGCTCGGCCTTCCTTATAGTCCAACTCTCACAGCCATACAGTACTACTGGGAATACCATCGTTTTTGACTATGTGAACTTTTGTTGGCAGTGTATTGTCTCTACTTTTATTATGCTGACTAGGTTTGTCATAGCTTTCCCCCCAACGAGCATGCAACTTTTAATTTCATGGTGGCAGTCACTGTCTGCAGTGATCTTAGATCCCAGGAACGTAAATTCTGTCATTGCTTCCATGACTTCCCCTTCTATTTGCTAAAGATTGATGGGGCCGGATGCCATGATCTTAGTTTTTTTGATGTTGTGTTTCAAGCCAAGTTTTGCACTCTCCTCTTTCACTCTCAGCAAGAGTCTCTTTAGGCCCTCTTCACTTTCTACTGTTAGATGGGGACACTTCCTTTGGGAGATCCAAGTTATGACCTCCCAAAAGAAGTGCCCCCATCTCCATTGTTTCCAATGGAGACAAAAACAGCAAAAAAGCAAGGGCAGTAGAAGCCCAGTAGAACAGTATCAAAGTCCCAGAGAATTCCTGCAGCAAAAACTGAAAGTGGGGGGCTTTTTTGCAAGCCCAGCAGAACCAGTGTAATGTGCCCAGCATATCCAGTACCACTGTGGTAGTTCAAACCCAACAGGACTTAAGTAAAAACAGAAAATCTCTGCATCAGAAAGTGGAGGTGGTGGGGAGCATTTTTGCAAGCCCAGAAGAATCAATGCCACTGTGGCAATGCAAACCCAGCAGGACTAAGGTCAAGCCAGACAATCTCTGCAGTAGAAACTGAAAGAGGGCATTTTTGCAAGCCCAGAAGAACCAGTGTAATCAAAGAGTGCCTGGCAGAACTCAGTGCCATTGTGGCAATGCCAGCTCAACAGGACTGATGTGAAGTACAGAATCATGATTCAAGCAAGGGGTTTTTTTGCAAGCCCAGCAAAACTAGTTCAGTGTACAGATGCTCAGCAGAACCCAGTGCCACTGTAGCAATGCAAGTAAAAGAGGACTAATGTCAAACCGAAGAATCTCTGCAGTACAAACTGAAGGGTGGACATTTTTCCAAGCCCCGTACAACCAGTTTACTGTACAGAATGCCCAGCAGACCCCAGTGCCACTGCAAGCTTGAAAGGACTGATCTCAAAGCACAGTGTCACAAGAAATCCAAGTGAGGGAGGATTTTGCAAACCCAGCACAACCAGTTATAATTTGCACAATGCCCAGCAGAACTGAGTGCCATTGGCATTGCAAGCTTAAAGGGACTGCTCTCAAAGCACAGAGTCACAACAAATCAAAGGAGGGGGATTTTGCAAGCTCTGCGCAAGAAAATGGGAACACAAAGGAACACTGACAAGGGGGGGCCCTCTTGAGACTGACAAGACTAGTTTGAAACTGACAATAATGTTTCCAAGGCTGGAGAATTCTGCCCCCTCTGTTGCTTTGAAGCTTGGTAAGCATTTTGTTAGAGGGGAAACTGTCTGGAAATGTATCCGTCCATGAACCACCACAAACGGATTGAAAGCTCATAGAAATGACATGCCAGTTGACTTGCCATGAACTTCCGTTCATGAACCACGAACCAGCCAATATTAATTGAGCCAGTTTGTGCCCATCCCTAACAAAGACAGAGGGCAGATGTGAAGGAAGAGGACTTTGTGGAAACAGGCTGTATCTTAGAAGATCTCATTTGGGGTGGAAGGGCTGGCTGCCTTATAGGAGTCCCCTCTTTGCTCTATTTATATGTTTGTAAAGAACGCATAAACTACACCAGTGTGGTGTAGCTGGTTAAGAGCAGCAGATTCTAATCTGGAGAACTGGGCTTGATCCCCCACTCCTCCTCCACATGAAGCCTGCTGAGTGACCTTGGGGGAGTCACAGTTCTCTCTCAGAACTCTCTCAGCCCCACCTACCTCACAAGGGGCCTGTTGTATGGAGAGGAATGGAAGGCGACTGTAAGCCACTTTGAGACTCCTTAAAGTAGAGAAGGGGGAGGATCCACTCTTCTACTCTTCTTCTACAAAGATACCATAAGTATCTTTCAGCAGAAGAAGAAATTAGATTCATACCCCACCCGTCACTACCCAAAGGAGTCCCAGAGCGGCTTACAATCTCCTTGACCTTCCCCTTCCCCTTCCCTGTGAGGTAGGTGGGGCTGAGAGAGCTTTCAGAAGAAGAAGAAGAAATTAGATTTATACCCCACCCGTCACTACCCAAAGGAGTCCCAGAGTGGCTTACAATCTCCTTGACCTTCCCCTTCCCCTCCCCTGTGAGGTAGGTGGGGCTGAGAGAGCTCTTTTGAGGACTAGTCTTGAGAGAACAGCTCTGAAAGAACTTGTGACTGACCCAAGATCATCCAGATGGCTGCACGTGGAGGAGTGGGGAATCAAACTCGGTTCTCTCAGATCAGAGTCCACGCACTTAACCACTACACCTAACTGGCTCATCCAGTGAAGCAAGCCTGGTAGCTCTGCCTCTGGAATGCCTCCCCACTCAGAAGAAAACGAGGCAGAGAACTTGAACATTTCATGAGTCTTGTACATCATCTTGGGCTTTTTGAGAGGGACAGCACGGCTGAAAAAGAAAAGCTCTCTTCCGCTGGGAGTAAACAGAAAGGCTTGGGGTATTAGAAACTGTTGGAAGGATTTTTTGAAAAAAACAAAAATTGTGTCCAGATCCACTGAATTGCAGACCATCTGCTGCTTTAATTTGTCTCTTCACTAATTCCCAGGAGCTTCATTGCGTTTTAGTGTTAGAACAAACAGAAAAGAAACCATACATGCTTCAGAAAAACGTATTAATCCAAAAGCACAGTTTTGCATATTAGCTTTGCTAATTGCCCTCTTCATTTCAAGAACTCCTCTATTTCATTCGCTTCCTTTCCATTCCCACTTCAAGCAAATGTAGTGACACACGTCCAGACCAATGAAATCTCTGACACCGGAATAATTTGAAGAACTGGCGTGGCTACATTTATGGCCCAACACTTAAGCCAGTAGCGTAACTTTAAGCATATAAGGAAACAACATCTAGTTATATATATGTGTATACAAAAAAACCTTTTATACGTGTATTTGGATGTGTGTCAGTGTAATATAGAGAATAGTGACCACTGAGGAAGGCCCGAAGCGGCCGAAACGCATTTGGTCCTAAGTTAAAAAGTGTTTACCCGTCAAGTGTATTTGCATTAGAAAAGCTTTTAAAAGTCTGAAATTTAGACTCTTAATCATAGTATGTTTTAACATGTGTAAAGGTAAAGGTAAAGGTTCCCTTGCTCAAAAGCCAGTCGAATCTGACTCTAGGGTTGCGGTGCTCATCTCCGTTTCAAAGCCGAAGAGCCAGCACAGTCCGAAGACGTTTCCGTGGTCATGTGGCCGGCATGACTAAACACCAAGGTGCACAGAATGCTGTTAAACACTTGTATTTTTATATTATATAGCGTTAGCTTGACCCCAGTGGGTGTAGTATAGCCAGGAGGTCTGAAGATTGTCTGGCAGCCTGAAACTCGAGCTCTTTTTGTGGTGAGCTAGGTTTATTTTGGGGGGCTGAGAGGACTGTGACCGATCGAAGGTCACCCATCTGGCTTCAAGAGACGAGTGGGGAATCGAACCCGGTTCTCCAGATTAGAGTCCGCCGCTCTTAACCTCTACACCAAACTGGGTCTCGCTAAATGCCTAACAGCTCTCTAATGAATATGGGTTCGTGAGGACCTGAACGGTGGATGACAAAAAAGGAGACAAGCCAGTACTTGCATCATGGGAAAGTATAGCTGAAAAGGTCTGTCTTGGGAATCAGACCCTCTGATAATAGCGATGTGTGGTCTGCAGATGCTGCTTACAGAAACAGTTGCTACAAACCAGTTGCGCTTCATTGCCAGGAAATAAGCTGTACAGACTCAGGAAGAGGAGGGATGGTCTTAGCCAATGGGCAGCTGCTCCGGGTCGAGGGTGGGCGGGCCCCAGCCACCTATGGCCCTGCCCCCAATGGAGAGGGGAGAAGAAAAGAGGCGGGCTTCTACTTCTGCCACTCACAGCCATACTTGCCAACCTCCAGGTAGTACCTGGAGATCTCCCGCTATTACAACTTATCTCCAGATGACCAAGATCGGTTCCCCTGGAGAAAGTGGCTGCTTTGGAGGGTGGATTCTATGGCATTATATGCTGCTGAGGTCCCTCGCTTCCCTAAAACCTGCCCTCCTCAGGCTCCCCCTCCAGGGTGGTGTAGTGGTTATGAGTGATGGACTCTAATCTGGAGAACCAGGTTTGATTCACGTGCAGCCAGCTGGGTGACCTTGAGTCAGTCACAGTTCTCTCAGAGCTCTCTCAGCCCCACCTACCTCACAGGGTGTCTGTTGTGGGGGGGGGAGGGAAAAGAGTTTGGAAGCCCCTCTGGGGCTCCAAGTGAAGGGTGGAGTATAAATCCAACTTCTTCTTCTTCTCCTCCTCCTCCTCCTCCTGCTCCAGGCATTTCCCACCCTGGATGGAGCAGGCACAAGTGGCTGTTGCTGCAGATGGGCAGCCCAGAACCAGCCGGATGTGTAGAGTTGCCAGCTCTGGGCTGGGAAGAGCCCTGCATCAGTATCAACTATGGTTAATGACAGGCCTGAAGAAAAATATCCTCTCTCTTTAGGTAAAGGTAAAGGTTCCCTTGCTCGAAAGCCAGTCGAATCCAACTCTAGGGTTGCAGTGCTCATCTCCGTTTCAAAGCCGAAGAGCCAGCGCTGTCCGGAGACGTTTCCGTGGTCATGTGGCCGGCATGACTAAACACCAAGGTGCATGGAACGCTGTTTAACAGAGGCTTAACACAGAAACACGGGCGCTTGACTCTCTTCATGGCATGGAGGTAAACAGCATCACCTGGTAAATAATATACTAGTTAGCATTTGGTAAAGGGAGAAGACCTTCTTCTCCAACCCTGTTAGGGTTGCCAGGTCCCTTCATAGTTCCAGGGGGTTGGGGGGCATTCTGGGGGGGTGCGAGCGGGGGGCGGTGCACAGGCCTGAATCCCAAGTGGTGAATCGCTACTGGGAAATCAGTCCTGCCTGCAGCAGCCCCCACCTTTAAAGGGTCCTTTTGCAAGTGGAGCTGCCACCAGTGATAGCCCCTCCCCCTGAAAGATTTAAAGGGCCCTCCAGCTGATCGACGGGCCATGTGCTCTCTGATGATCATCTGAAGCCCTTTCAGTCTCCCAGGAGGGAAGGGAGAGGAGTGGCTGTGGGTGGGCTGCTCTTGGAGGTGGGCCTTCCCCCACTGACCAGCTAGCCAGTGGCGTATTGGAGCCCCCAAAAGCAGGGGAACCCCCACCCCAATCTGGGGGCTGGCAGCCCTAAACCCTGTTGGCAACCCTGTGAACCCTGCCCTATCCCTAAGAATTGCTGGGCCAGATGCCATTATGTTGTGCCCAACTGAACGACAGAGCCTTCCACATGTGCTGTTTGCACAGAGCTCATAGAACCAAACAGTTGATACCACTAAAAACTTAACATCCATCCATTTTCTCTATAACGATGGTCATTACTAGGAAGTCACCTACTGCGTGCTGGGGAAGAATTGAGTTTGCTGTGCACCTTTAAATGAAGAGACTTTTAAATTTTAATGGTGACAAATATGTAATCGTAACGACAGTGCATTGTTTTGATCAGTCGGGAAAGGTCCCCAGTAGTTGGCAAGTGTGTTTTCCTGCTCTCTGCTCAGTTTACTCAAGAATTGTGACTTCTATTATTTTCGAGTTGGTTTAAAAAAGGAGTTTGACTTTTACTAAATGTCAAGTTACTCCAAGTTACCTATTAAAATGCCATCTTTTCTCACGCAGTCTGGCGTACTTGTGGCAAGAAAGGTCTTTTAATTGTTAGTTATGCCACTATTAACCATGGAAATGTCCTGTAAATAAGCAGTCGATGGCAGCTGGCAGTGACAGACGAGTGCTGAGCAGTTTGCAGCATTGTGAAGGGACGTTTGAAATGCGCCCAGATCTTCACATTAAAAAGTTCTCCGGGATAATGAAATCTCTCAAGTGCTACTGGGCTGGACAAGAGGATTCGTTGCATAGCAGACAACTGTGTGATTATCTACGTCTCCTTCCCAGCACATCAGATCTCATTCTAGAAAACCTGCATATGGTTGATACCCGAGTGGGCAGATGTGCCTGTATATCATGTAGTTCATTGCCTATTTAAATTCGGGGATGTTTGTGCATGCACTCCCAGTTTGGACAGTAGGTGGGAGACACACCAGGTGGGAGGGACAAGGACCAATCAACAAAGCAACGTCTGAAACGGGCACGCCGTGTCCTAGGTATTTGCTGCAATGTTGATTTGCCGCGGCTTAAATTCGTAGCCTTTTGAAGCCTTTGGTGGTGCACCCACACCAGTTCACAAATGGTGGCAGAAAGTGCTGTCAAACTGCAGCTGACTTACGGTGACCCCATAGGATTTTCAAGGCAAAAGAAGAACAGAGGTGGCTTGCCATTGCAGGCGGGGATTTCTTGACCCCTATAAGGTAAAGGTTTCCCTTGCTCAAAAGCTAGTCGAATCTAACTCTAGGGTTGCGGTGCTCATCTCCGTTTCCATGCCGAAGAGCCAGCACTGTCCGAAGACGTTCCCATGGTCATGTGGCCAGCATGACTAAACGCCGAGGCTCATGGAATGCTGTTACCTTCCCACTGAAGTGGTACCTATTTATCTATTTGCAATTTCTTGCTTTTGAACTACTAGGCTGGCAGGAGCTGGGGCCAGAGAAGGGAGCTCACTCCGTCATGCGGAACTCGGGTCTTGAACTGCTGAACTACCGACCTTCCAGTCTGCAGCTTCAGGGTCATATGATGCCACATGTTATGTTCTGACTCATGAATCAGTCCTATCTTTTGTTATGTTAAGCTTGAGTCAGAGAAGGGATTGTAAGAGTCGACATTCCCATTGGTTGTTTCTGTGAAACCTTTGTAAATAGCCAGTAAGAACTGTGTGGAGGGAAGAGACCTCATTGGTCTTTATCCCTAGTTTATGATTGGTTGTTAACTGAAGTTTGGGCGTGGCTTTGACAGCCCAGATTATTTAAAAAGGGAGCTGTGCTCCACTGTTTTGTGTGTGTTGTCTGATCCTCTGTTTGCTGTTAAATAAAGCTGAAATCACTTGTTGAAATCACTACCATGTTAAGTGTTATACTTAACACCAATGTTCCCTCTAACCTGTGAAGTCTTGTGAGCAAAAAATTCTACTTTGTGAGCATCTGTCTGTCAAGTTAAAAATCAAAGAACCTGTGGTCTCTATTTGCCTCACATGTAAGTACAGCCTTAGTCTAGCAGGTTTCCAACATGGGATCCCATATCCCTTGGAATTCTTGTTTTACTACTGGGGATTTGAAGTTCTTCTGCTAAGAAAAATTTATCCCAATGACAACACTACCAAGAACATTTGTAGATCTACACATGACATATAAGTCAATCCACAAGGAGGGGGGCAAATAGGCTACTTCTGCAAACCAGAGGGAATCTTGACGTTTTCAGGGGACAACCCCCCCTATTTTATAAAAACCAAATAATTTGGGGATAAAACCCAACACAAACAGTCTGAATGACATCTGTGAATGAGTAGTTACCATGTAGACATTTGAGAGTTCAGGTGCAAAAATACAATATTGTCCAAAAGGAACATATCTGTGGTGCGGGGTGTATGTAATTAACTGGAAATATTCAGATTTGGGGACACTGAGTAGGGCTTGGCATGTGTTTATTCCAAATTCATTTTTATGGTACTGTAATTTATTTTATCAGAACAGTTGCCGAAATGATTTATTCACAAACTGATGCGAGCCTATGCTCTTCATTCAAAATTCACCCATTTATTCCAGCATCTGCAGTTTTCCTTCTCATTGCAATCATTTGCATTCGTTGATGCTAATATTCAGTTATGGCAATAATAAATCAAGATACTATATTAATTCAATAGTGTCTTTGGAATGTAACAAATTATTTCATATATAAAGCCTGTACACTGATCGTCGTAATTGCAGATGATACATAGTTGATTAAATGTATTCCCATTTGCAAATATTAATGCACTCATTAACAATTGTTATCGTTGTTTATCCATCTTCAGAATAACTAAAGTTTCTCTTTATTCACAATAAACTTAGTTTATACTACTCTTCTAGCAGCAATGTGAGGGCTTTATCACTTAGTTCATCATCGTTAGAAACTAACTTCTACTTTCCCATATTTTGCCATTGTGGATGACTTGCACCGACAGATGGACAGAGAGGGTGTGACTCTGTCAATTTTCCTGGACCTCAGTGGCTTTCAATTCCGTCAATCAAAGGCTCCTTCTGGACTACCTGTCTGGACTGGGATTCATTCCAGTCCTACCTGGAGGGTAGATTTCAGCAGATAGTGCTGGAGGAGTGCTGTTCACTCCCTTGGCCTTGGGCCTATGGGGTCCCCACAAGGTCCTATTGTGTCTCCTGTGCTCTTTAACATCTACGTGAAATCCCTGATGAGGTCATTTGGAGATCTGTGCAGGGCTGCCACAATATGCAGATGACACTCAGCTCTGTCTCAATACTTCCAGCTGATCCCAGGGAGCCTGGAAAAACCACGAACAAGTGCCTGGAAGCAGTTTTGGAGTGGATGTGGGCTAATAAACTGAATCTGAATCTTGACACAAGACAGAAATAATATTGGTGGGCAACGTTTGGGGGAAAGGAGCTCTAAGTGTGAAATCAGTTATATAATGTGTAATCCCTACCAGCCTATTAAATATCTTACTTGAGCTTCTTTATAGGACGAGTCTGGGGTTGGCTCCCAGCCCCCAGACAGCCCCCCCTCCCAACCAGGCAAGCCTCTAACTCAGAGAGGGAGGCAGCAGGGAACCCAGGAGCAGTGGCCAGCCTGGTGGGGCAGGCAGTGACAGCCCCAACTAGGTGGTGCCCCCCCCATTGCTGCTATTGAGGAGGCTGAGGAGGACCTGAAGATCCTGGTGATGGCCTGAAAGGGTGAAGGCCAGCAGCCAGGAAGGGCCAGGGTAAGAAGACGGAAGAGGGAGGATGGGCCTCATACATTTAAAGCCCAGGAGGGACAGCAAAAGACCCACAGCCCTGGGGATGGGTATTGACCTTCCTTTTATCACTTCCAGGAAGAGGCAGGGCTGAACCCTGATTGGAGCCAAGGTCCAGGGGGTGGGGCCAAGGGTGGTATATGAGGGAGGTGGCCAAGCCAGGCTGGGAAGGGGGAAATGAAGTGGAGCACACAGGGTGGAAAGTGAGTGTGAGCAAGGGTATGCTCACCTGGAGGGCAGGAAGTAGGGATGCCAGCCTCCAGGTAGGGCCTGGAGATCTCCCGCTTTTACAACTGATCCCCAGCTGACAGAGATCAGCTCCCCTGGAGAAAATGGCTGCTTTGAAGGGTGGGCTCTATGGCATTGTACCATGCCGAGGCCCCTCCCCTCCCCAAACCCCGCCCTCTCCTGGATCCACCCCCAAAGTCTCCAGGTATTTTCCAACCCAGACCTGGCAATGCTAAAAGGAAGAGGATTGGGGTGCCTGAACCCCCTCTCCTTCCTGTTCTGAAGGTGGCAGGGAGGTTGGCTGAAACCCAACCAGGGTGGCAGATGGTGGGCAACCCAGTACAGCAAAGGGATGATATCCTGAGCCAAGAGGAAAGGCAGGGCATAAATATTTTAATAAATAATAAAAAGCAGCATTAAATGACATGGGATTTTCTTTCTGCAACAACAACAAAATGTTCCTCACTGGTAAATTATCCCAGTGTCCAGTGTCAAGTTTTGGAAATTGTCCAGAAACCGCTGAGCTAACTATATATACCTTAAAGACAAGACACCCAACTGAGGCTTAAAAAGTAAAACGTACCAACTTCTAAGCTTGTATTAATCCCATCAACTCAATAGGCAGTATGGCTGTTAATTCAATTATTTTCACTGTTATGGGATGCATTCATGCACCTTCTTAGTGCAAAAAGTAAATATTTTTAAAAATTAATGTGGTGTACCACAGAGGTAGCGCCTTCCCTTTTCTAGTTACTCAGCAATACTGATTGCCCTGTCTAGTTTATTTACTTATTTGCGACATATATACCTCACTTTTCTCCTCAATGGGGACCCCAAGTGTCTTACTCCATTATCCCCTTCTCTACTTTATCCTCACAACTGCCTTATGAGGTAGGCTAGGCTGAGAGCATGCGACTGGCCCAAGGTCGCCTTGCAAGCTTCCATGGCAGGGTAGGGTTCCCAGCCTGGATCTCCTAGACCCCAGTACGACAGTCTGACCGCTGTACCTTTTAATTGCTCTACCCTATGCTTAAAACACTAGCACTCTTGCAATATTTTGTTTATTTAACAGTGTCTGATAACTGACACCTCTTGCTCTGAATTACTGCATCAAAACATCTGTGCTGTTGCAATCTTTTTTTTTTTTTTTTTGGCCCCCCAAAGGGGATTTTTTATTTGCATTTTTCTATAAACTACAAACTACAATGAAAAAGGGGGAAGGGAAACAACTACTTCTATGGAGAAAGAAAAAATAACCACAACTAACTAAAACCCCAAGAGCTGGAGATCATCAGTATATAGCTTATACACGTGTTAGTCAAAAAATGCTGGGAAACATTGAGCATGATCGAATATTCTCTTTTTTTTTTTTATCAAAACCCTCCTAAAAAGGAGAGGAATTTATTCTTTTTATAAATAGAAAAAGGTAGGGTATATAGAGGGATAAAGAAAAGAGCGGAGTGAGTATTCTGTTAATAAAGGTTAGTTTAAATCAATATAGATACAGTTTTTGGCAATCTCCGTGATTTGAGAGTCTTCTTTTCATCTAACCAAAATTCTAAATAACTCTGTTAAAGAGGTTAGTAATGTCCTTTGGGGTTAATTATTAGCCATCTCCTTTTTGACGTTTCCCGAACAGTTATTTCTTAGGTTGTCTTCCTTTGGTATCCCTCAAGTTATAGGATGGGCCACCTTTGATTTTCACTTCTCCCGCTCCGGCACCTCCCTCCTCTGGGCCGCTGTCATCTTCACTGCTCAAATCTGTCCACGTTGCGAGTGCTGCCTCTTCCTCTGGACTGGCGTGTCTCTTCAGAAATTCCTGCGCCTTGAAGATGGAGTCAATCTTCTCTCTTTTATCCTTGTACTTGAACAAAAGGCCTTCAGGATAGGTCCATCTGTATATAACTTGTCTTCTTTGTAGAAAAGTGGTCAATCCTTTATAAGCTTTCCTTTTCATCCGGATTTCATAAGGCACATCTTTCAATATTCTGATGGTCTGCTCCCCAATTTTCAAGGGCACCGCTGCAACTGCACGCAAGATTTGATCTCTGGTACTCTGCTTGACAAACTTGACAACCACTTCTGCTGGCAGATTATTTTTTTGTAAATGTGGAGTAGGCCCTATAGACCTTATCCATTTCTTCTTTTAACTCACGCTGATCTCTGCCAGTTACGGGTGCCAAGCCATTCGCAAGTATAGATCTGAGATCTTCCTTCTCTTCTTCTTTAATGCCCTGAAATCGAAGAGTCAGATTCGATTTTTCCATTTGCAACATCAAAATTCTTTTTTCTTGCACATCCTGATGCTTTTCTAACTTGTTGACCCTTTTCTTCACTTTTCCGATGTCTTCCGACGAGACCAAACATTTCTGTGCGATCTCCTCCATCTTCTTTGACGTCTCTGTTAGTTGCCTCTGTTGACTGTTGAGAACACCTTCCATATTAGTTAAGGTTTCGCTGATTTTCTGTATTTGGACCAGCAGAGGGTGCAGTAGCTCACTTGTCTGTTGACTGACAGTCGGCTCTGGAGGGGGATTACCCGGACCGGAAGTCCCGCCTCCCTTCTTCTCAATTTTCAAAGGGACCTTCTTCATGGCAGACATTTCTTGTATTTGTTTACTTTATAAAAGTTCGTGACGCGTCGCTCAGGAGTCCCGCTAACTCATTCGCTTCAATGGCACCCCAAAGGTAATTTCACCAACCCTTCTTCCCTTTCATCCCCCTTAGCTTTCTTATGCAAATCCCGCTTCTCAGTGGGGGGGGAATTCCCCTCCTCCCAGCCGCTTATTCGCTTACGGGGGAAGGGCTCAGGTTTCGCTTCAAATTCAGACCTCCAACTCACGGTTCCTGCCGTTTCTTCTTTTGCTTTAAATCATCGCTGTTCCTCACTCCTGTTGGAAATCGGTGGCGTTGCTAAGTCCCATTACGGGCACACCGCAGCGGGGCCGATTGGGGCGGGGAGAAAGCCTCAATTTCCCGGCTGACTGCCGGCAAAGAGGCTACTCCCCAAGCGCCCCCGGTTTGGAGCCTTTACCTAAGGCTCACTAGGGTCTTGCAAACCTGCAAAGACCCCCCCAAACTGCGTGTGGGCTAACCACCTCTGGGAGCTTCCCAAAAGGTGGCCGCCATTCGCAACGCCGGAAACCGAAAACCAGCATGATCGAATATTCTCGATTAACCATCTTATTAGCCACTTTTCCTATTCAACAACCCTCCCCGGATCATCTTAAAATCAAATTCATTACGCAAACTTTCAGAGTCTCAGTCTTCATTTGGCTTTATCTTTATGCTCTCTCAATTGGTAGCCTTGTTTGGGTGCAGCTGACCCTTTTCAGTGTCAGAGTCTTCATCGGAAGGCACAGAGTCCAGTTCACCAGTGGATTTGCTATCCTCTTCTTCTTTCGTGTCCTCTTCTGGTCCCAGTTGCCACCTCAGAAACTCACGTGCTTTGAAAACAGTCAATTTTTTTCCTTTTTATCCTTTATTTTGAAGGTGACACCTTCGGGAATCAACCACCTGTATGCAATGCTGTTTGTTTGTAAAAAAAAGAATCAAGTCCTTATACTTCTTCCTTTTCTTCCCTATTTCAAATGGAATGTCTTTTAAGATTCTAATATTATTACCCCCGATTTTCAAGGGTGTACTTGCAGTCGCTTTTAGGATTAAGTCCCTTATATGCCTCTTCGAGAATCTCACCACAATCTCCCCAGGCAGATTCTTCTTCTTAATGTATGCAGAGTAGGCTCTATAGACCACATCCATTTTGCTTAATATGGATTCTGCTTTTAAATCTGTCACTGGGGCTAATGCATCGCTTAGTAATTGCTTCAGATTCTCATTGGTTTCAGAAATCTCTTGAAACCAGAGCACCAAGTTTGCTCTCTCCATTTGTAGCTGTAACAGTTGAAATTCTTCCGAAGCTTGCTTCTTTTCCAGCATTTGCATCTT
Organism: Gekko gecko; assembly: GCA_029375565.1. Lineage (NCBI taxonomy): Eukaryota > Metazoa > Chordata > Lepidosauria > Squamata > Gekkonidae > Gekko > Gekko gecko. The sequence goes on along the minus strand of JAPDNY010000009.1, from coordinate 20,116,611 downwards.
TTTCCCTGCTTTTTTTGAATTGGCATCCAATGCCAAAACTTTCTCAGCCACCTGCTCTGTTTTTGGTGTGTGTTTTTTTGTAGTTTCCGCAAGTTGGAGTTGCTGTGCTACAAAGTTCTGGTTTAAAGTTGTTAATTGGTGGCTAATGTTAGTCATCTGGTCCAGCAGAGGGCGTAAAGAATCTGCTAAGAGTTTAGGGAACTCTATGGTCTCTTCTGCCTTCAGACTCATGCTGCCTGCTGGTTTCGGTTTCAGTCCTTTCTCAGGCTTTCTCCCCGCCATCTTTCTGGATTGTTTACTTTTACTGAAAGTTGTTAAAGTCTCTGGAAGTCCCCAAAGCGCTTGGACGTACACTGGTAAGGTTCTTAAAACAGGATTCTTAGCTTTTCTATCTGCTCCCCCCTTGCTATATTGCTTTTAGATCTCTGTGTCTGGGAGGGGTCCCTCCCCCGCATGCTTCCCACACCAGTCCCAAGAGGGGGTGCTTTCTTTTCAGTATGCCGTTTTCTTGCCTTTACTCAACTCACTGCTCATTGCTGGTCTTGCAACCTCACTTCAATTCAGTTTCTTGCTTGATCTCCGTCGCTTGTCCCGATCAGCAGCTCTAGATCCGTACGGACACATAGCAGCCAGATTGTCAGGGCAGAGGAGTGCCTCAATTCCCCAGCATCACGCTGGCGAAGAGGCGACCCCTCAAAAGCCCCATGGCTAGGAACCTTTGTACCAAGGCTCCCAGGGGGTAGCAGACAATCACCCCCCTCCCAAACTGCTTGTGCGCAGATTGGGCCCCCGGACCGACCAGGAGGCACATCTGTTAGCGAGTAATCATAAACCAGAAATCCATGCTGTTGCAATCTTGAATCTGCTGTTCAGGTGTGTATCTGTAAGCTACAAACCTACGATGACGCAGCAGCAGCAGAACTGGAAGAAGAAGCAGAAGACAGCCAGTTCCACTGCGGGCCTGAGAGAATCCCTCCGGGGGCCTGATCCGGCCCCTGGGCCGCATGTTTGACACCCCTGCCCAATGGCATTATACTCCACTGAAATCCCTCCCCTTCCCAAACTCCGCCTTCTTCAGGCTCCACCCCCAAAATCTCCAGGTATTTCCCAACCTGGAGCTGGCAACCCTGCCCTTCGGTGAGGCGAACCCTAACCCTAAGAAAAAAAAGGAAAATAACAGTGGAGAAGAACTCGGATGTCCAAGCTACCATGTGGTGTTTTATTGGTCCCACGCAGCTCCTGACAATAGCCTGATACTCTTACAGCAGGCTGCTCTTTTGGATTATGAAACAAACCTTTCTAGCCGCTGACTTCAGAGCAGTTCCCAACCACTTTATATTTTAAATTCTTTGCATAATGAGGCAGGGTTTCCCCCCCCCCCTAAAAAAAAGTCAGTGAATGTGCTGGGTTTCCTTTCCTTTTTTTTTAACACTTCCTCAAATCTTTCCACGAGGCGTTGACAGAAATCCAAATGAGGACATATGAAAATACTAAGGCCATAGATGCCTTTGCTCCACACTGCCACGCTAGCACAATTAGAGTGGTCAACCCTGCAGTGCCATCTTTAACCTTTATTGCAGGAAAGGGGGGAAAATGGAAAGTGTTGTTAACAGAAAACACTCCTGCCAGGAGGCTGCTGTGTTATTTGCTTGGGGTTTTTTTTTATAAAACCTGCGATAGCATTAAATGGATGATTAGCAACAGACAGACAGGCAGATAGCAGTTCTCATTAGAGCTTTGGATATTTTCAAGTGTTTTAATGGCAGACGTACTAGAGAGGAGAGCGTTTTTAGAAGGATAAATGTTATTGAGTGTTATATTTGAGCAAATTAGGAAATGGTCTTAATTTAGTTCCTATAAAAATCTTGGGGCTCTTCGAGGATAGAGGAGACAGTAAAAAAAAGAAAGACAGCTCTGCTGCATTTCAAATGCATTACCAGGCAGAAATAGACAAGACGGCCTGAGAGCCTTTTTCACATGCTAAATTGACACCACGGGTATGATCACATGAGCAGTTTGGCCCGACATAGCCACCACTCCCCTCCGGATCAAATGGGCATGATCAAACGTGCACATCTGGCTCCCATGCCCCAAGCATCCCGACCTTGTGCTAAAATGACTTCCACATGGATTAGATAGCCACCAGCAAATTCCAGCAGCCATTCCAGCTTCCATAGCAGATTTCTGGGTGCCTGATAGCCCAGGTACGCCATGGGAACACATGAGCTGTGTGATCATTCCACTCTGTTTCCAGCACATCCTTTTCCTCCCAACCCCACTGTGATGTGCACTTCAGCACCTCCATGGAATGCGGCCAGGAGCATGTGCACGCTTGTCTCCTTCTGCGCAGGCACACCGGGACTTAGAAAAAAACAACCAACCCAGTTGCAGATCCATGGTTGTGGCACATCAGTGATGTGAACGACCAACCACGGGCCCACAGCACTATGACGCTGGGTTAGGGGCACCGACACAAAGCATCCCAAACTCAAGCAGCTAATTTAGAGCCAATGTACTGCCGCAGCAAACTGCTCGTGGGTCCACACCCTAAATGTGCCGACACAGATTTAAAAATTGGGAAGAAATACTTTTTTGGAATGTTCGGACCGATGGGGGACTTTGACTTTGGACCAGTTAGTAGACTATGTAATGATTTTTTTGTTTCTTTTCTCAGCTGAGGTCCAGATATGACTGGTAAAACTTCTGTCAGAAGTTCTCTCAGCCCCACCTACCTCACAGGGTGTGGGGAGGGAAAGGGAAAGGAGTTTGCAAGCCGCTCTGAGACGCCTTTGGGCAGTGAAGGGCGGGGTATAAATCCAATCTCTTCTCTTCTTCTTCTTCTTCTTCTTCTTCTAAAACTCTGTGAAACGACAGTATTTATAATTGTGGCATCTGTTGGTATCTAAATATGGCCCTGCAGCAGTTAGTGTTTTAGAAACTCCATTACTCCTATAGAACAAAGTTTGAGTCCAGCGGCACCTTTAAGACCAACAAAGTTTAATTCCAAATATAAGCTTTCGTGTGCAGGCACGTATTGTGTGCATGTATCTGATGAAGTGTGCATACACACGAAAGCTTCTACCCAGAATTAAACTTTGTTGGTCTTAAAGGTGCTGCTGGACTCAAACTTTGTTCTGTTGCTTCAGACCAACATGGCCGCCCCCCTGAATCTCTTACTCTTAGAAACTCTCATTGAATCAATGCAGAAAACAAAACCTGCTCTATTTGTGTGTGAACATTGGATGCAGATTAATAAATATGATATGCAGAGTCTCGGGAATGAATGGAATACGCAGCTAGATCATCCTGTTTTGCCAAAGCAATGGGATACGGCCCTAAATTTTATACCTGTTGTTTCTATGGACCTTAAAGCTGCAACTTTTTCAGCAACCCCCCCCCCTGTGCTTGGGATATACTGGACAGCACAGAGCCTTTTTAAATAAAGGGCTAAGTAAAATGTCTAATTGCTGGCACTGTAGTTTACAGGATGCATCTCTTAAACATGAGCTTTAGGTATGTCCACAAATTCAGTCTTTTCGGGAGGAAGTAATTACTCATACCAGTTTGGTATTAGAATAGTCACTGATCTTTGAGGATGCTTATTTACTTCTAAACAATTTGCCTGTCTCTGGAGGCTACCTGATAGGGATGCCAGCCTCCAGGTGGGACCTGGGGATCCCCCAGAATTACAGCTCATCTCCAAGCTACAGGTTCCCCTGGAGAAAATGGCTGCTTTGGGGGGTAGATTCTATGGCATTGTGCTCCACTGAGGTCCCTGTCCTCCCCAGGCTCCACCCCCAAATCTCCAGGAGTTTCTCAACATGGTACTTGCAAATCTACCCCCCAATCCCCCGCCAATCGAGAGGAGGGACCTGTCAACCCAAATAACTGATGGTCAACAAAAACGGACCCTTCATGCCCTTACTGTTGCTAAAAGACTTACATTACTGCACAGGGGAGATAAACGCCCAGCACCACTAATCCGATGGACTGAAGACCTCAAAACCTTATCAGCATTTGAACATATGGCAAACCGACAACAATTGCCTATGGACATCTTGTCAGATACGTGGAAACCTTTTACAGGTGCTAATCAGTAGACTTGGCACTGCCGTGGGATCTTATTACATTCTTTTTTTTTTTTTCTCCTGTCACATCCAACACGCGTGCAGGTGAACTCGTGACTGAAACCAGGCACTGGCCCCGAGTTGCATTTGTAGAGTGCACACACATTGGCCCTTTCTTACAAACAGACGTGCATAGGACAGGCTTCCCAGATTCCCATCGGGGGAGAGGAATCCTCTGTGCTGGGTCTTGTTTTCTGCTGCCTTTCCTGCAGCCGGTGGGAGAAAAATAATGTTTTGAAAAAATAACTGTCAGCTTTTCCCACAGAGTTGCCAGCGATTCCTAGAGAGGCATGGTGTCACTCCTGGGCTTCATGCCATTGATGAGCAGCACCCCTCCCCATGTCCCTCCCCCTCCCCATGTCCCTCCCCCTAGACTCCTGCCGGTTGCCTCACACATGTACATGCAGGATGTAAGTATATTCATTGTAAACAGTGAACACCGCTTTTATCTAGGGTAGCCAGCCCCCCAGTCTGGGAGGGGGTCCCCCTGCTTCTGAGGGCTTCAATCGGCCACCTACCAGCTGGCCACCGGGGGAAACCCCACCCCTGAGGCCTGCCCCCCAGAACGACCACCCCTAGCCACCCCTCTCCCTCTCCTCTTGCCTGATTTAAAGGGCTTCAGCTGATTGGTGAGAAGGGAGGGGGCGGTTGCAGGCCGCATGATTGGCTCACAAAAAGCTGAAGCCCTTTAAATTGGGCAGGGGGGGAGGGGGTGGTTGGGCAGGTGGTCACTTTTGGGGGCGGGTCTTAGGGCATCCCCGCCCACCTCCGGAATGACCCCTAAATCCCCCTGCTGGAGCAGCAAGGGGACCTGGTGACCCTACTTTTATCAGTACATACAAGTTCCCCCTATTCATTCCTTCATTTTATGAACCTGAAGCAGTTTGGTGAAGGCCATGCCTGAGTGGAATAGTCTGCTTAATTTTCTCCCCCTCCCCCATCATCTTTCAGTTCAGCATTGCTCTCCCCAAACTGCTTTTTCACCCACATGGAGGGAGGAGCTATGTCCCAGGGAGCAAAGAACTCAGGGAACTCCTAACACTCACCCAGTTCACACAAAAGATGTTTCAGAGAGTGGGACTCCCACAAGTTGAATTCTTTCCCCCATGGGAATTCCTCCAAATAGAATGCTAGCAATATCAAGGAGAAATATAGGCTAAACACTTCCTCTCTGGTTTGGTAATTCCCTGTGCCGTAGGATTATTTGTTTTAATATGGAGGAGTATGCAGTAGGGGAGTGCATTCAGATCTTCCTGAGTCAAAAAATATATCAAAAAATACCAAATCAGTATTTTTCACTTATATTTCAGCATTTCAAAAGTATCCAAGGTTTTTCAGGAAAAATGGAGTGAAATCCCCCCAAAATTACAAATATTTTTGTGAAATAGGAAGTTTTGGGGAAACACCTGTAAGGAGGGGAGACTGCTGGCTGCCTCTCAGCTGTCCCCCCCAGCTTCTTCTGCAGCCCCTTTAAACCAGCCTGGTTTAAAGGGATTGCAGAAAAAATCAGGGGAAACAGCTGAGCCATGTGTTCCCACTGTTCAGCTGTGTTTTGTGGCTTTGCTGCCTCTGGGTTGCTTCTCTCCCCCCCACATTTCCCATGTTGGGTCTATTGGACCCCCCAAAATTCAGGATTTCTGAAAAATCCCAGATCCAAATATTTTGCCGGTATTGGGATCCATGATTTTTTAGAGATCCCAAAATTTTTTGGGGGGGTCCAATAGACCCAAATTGAAAAGTGGGGGGAGACCCCTAATATGCCGTCATATAAAGACTCAGCTACCTGCACTCTGAGATGATATAGTTTGAGAATTCCAAGGCTGTTGGCAAGCCATCTCTACTGAAAAACATTGCAGTGGAGGTGACATGAAAGAGAGGTAAAATTTCTATCTGTATTGGTATTTCTGCAATCACCAAGTTGCAGATGCAGGCACTTCCTGATATTTCAAGTCACTGCATGATGAATAATCATGTCTAAACCAGGCCAAGGTAATGGAGTCTGTTGAACACAAGGAGCTGGCTGGGACAGGCCTTTTCTACCAACACAGCCTCCTATCGTTTTAGGGAATGTTTGTTTTAAACCACAAAACTTCCTCTCAGTTACCAGGCGTTTTAAAGGTAGCAAGTGTGTAGACTTTGGCTTCACTGCCGTGAGGTAAGTTTTATGATGCACAAATAGAATACATAGGTCACTGAGTCAGGGAAGGTAACAGCATTCCATGCGCCTCAGCGTCTAGTCATGCCGGCCACATGACCATGGAAATGTCTGTGGACAGCGCTGGCTCTTTGGCTTGGAAACGGAGATGAGCGCCACATCCCTAGAGTCGGATTTGACTGGCTTTCGAGCAAAGGAAACCTTTACTTCAAAGAACACATCAGCAGAACAGGTTTCCAGGTACACAAAGGAAAAACCTGGCTGAGGGACATATATTTAAGCTAGTTATTACTTCAGAGAGTTGTCTGGAATTTTCTTTAATGCTTCCAGGCACAAACAGGCTTTTTATTGACTAGCCTCTCACACCCGCATGACTCCAATCCCACCAGCCTGCCCAAGAGCCAGGCTAAATGGCACAAGGTCCGCTCATTACCAGAGGCAGGCCTAACGATCAGGTACCCTGTTCTCTCTCAGAGGGAGAGCCAAGCCACTCTGCCACACTACCTGGCAGAGCTGCCCTTCACTCTCTCCACTCTTCGGCTGCGCCAGATCGGAGCTCTCCCCGCCCTCTCCCCTGAGGCAGAACTCCACCCTCTCTCTCTCCCCTGTGGGGCTTCCCCCCAGCATTCTGTCTCCCTTTGGGAAAGTAGCTCGATGCAATGCTCCCTCTGAGCTGCGGAGTCTTGTGAGCAAAAATTCTACTTTGTGAGCTACTGGCTTTAAAGCTGTGAGCAAGTGATCTGGCTACTGCATAGATTAGTTTGCTCTGGAGCCATCCTTCCTGAGCCCAGATACAAATGTATGAGCCAGAGGCTAAGAAACCGTGAGTTAGCTCACACTAACTCAGCTTAGAGGGAACACTGGTTGGATGCTGGAGCAGCACTCCTGTAGGCTCAGCAGAGTGGCTGTTTCCTCTTCAGGGGCAGGACAGCATCCTGTCCATCACACCGCCCTATACTGAGTTACACCATTGGTCTTTCCCGGTCTGTTGTGTCTATTCTGACCTGGCAGTGGTTCTTCAGGTTCCCAGGCAGAGGTCTTTCACATCCCCTGCAACCTTATCCTCCTAAATGGAGATGCCGGGTGTGGAATCTCCGACTTTCTGCATGAGAAGCAGATTCTTTGCCACTGAGCCTTCAGCCCTAAAGGCCACCAGATCAATTGACACAACTTTATCTTAGAAAACTATTCTGAGGGTAATAAAAATACTGTCAGTCAGAAGATCATTCTTAAGTCTTTCCATGTTCCGGCTTCAGTGCTTGGGAGTTAGCATAATGCTGTTCAACTGAAAAGAGCTCCCAGGAAATAAATACAACCTGGCAAGGGAACATGATGAGCTGATGTTCAATGTCGAATAGTGCATTGGTTGTGGCTGCCCTGGGGTTTTCTCTGTTGCAATGACATGCTGAAAAATGGGTTTTGTGCCGGTATTGGATATGCTCAGTGAGAGGCATGGAATAGCTTTGGTCTCCCCCCAACAAACATCTGGACCTTTCTAGAGAGATCTGTTTTATGTCCAAGAACACTGCCTTAAAATATTGGTTGACATCTTTTCTATTATAGCATGCCATAAGCGGTGAGCAATAAATGCCCAATGCCAGTACCTGTAAAACAAGGAATTCATCTAGCAAGGCAAGGAAGCTAGTGGAAGGCTGCCATGTTCGGCATAATCCTGAGCTTCTGTAATAGTTGCCTAGAAGAGCTCCTTTCAGCAGCTGGCGTTTTTCCTCTTGCTCTATGGGTACCCAACGCAGATGCCTTCCACAGATTCAGATGAGGAAATGCCAAGCTGGCCACAACTGTACTGTAGGGAAAAGCAAAAAAATAAAAAATAAAAATCTCCATATGGTTACCAGATCTTAACAATGATGCGGTACTATTGCAGTCTATGAACAATGCCACAAAATCAACCAAATACATTAGCTACCTCAGACTAGAGCAATTTGGCCGTAAGTATTCTGGGAGAGATGTTCAAGAACTTCCAGAGGTCTTCTTTCTGAAGGGGGTGTGTGCTTCTGGTCATGCCCCCCAGGGCCAGGGGGTGCTTCTCCACCCAGACATTTCATCATTCTCCAGGGTCTCCAACAAAAGGCAAACTCCAGGAGGACAACTGCCGGTCTAGTTTACTGCAAGGATTGCTTGCAATAATGGTGTCCTGGGATCAAGTACCAGAGTAGAACCAGAAGCTCCTCCTATCCCTTACTTGCCTTTGTCAATGTTCTGAGCCTATTCCCAGGCCTGGATTTCTGGCCCAGGTTTCCTTCAGCCATCACATCCTTACCCACAGATTTTAGGCCCCAAGAGCAACCCACTGAGTTGTATGGTTTGTGGACTGATTTTCGGGGAGATTGCCCATTCGCTGTACTAGCCTGGACCGAGCCACAGCAGGTTGCCTCCTGCCAGGGGCAGGGTGGCTTGCCCGTAACATCACAGGGTAGGGGTCCATTGAGACTAAGGATGTGCATTTGGTTCGTCCAAACCTAATGCACCCCTGAAAATGGCCCATTTGGGCCCTTTTCGGGCAGCTACAGGCCGAATCAGATTCTCTAATCTGATTCGGCTCGCCACTGAAAGCTGCCACCGAAATTCAGTGGCATTTCGGTGGCTCACCTGAAAAGCAGCCCCCAGCCCCAGGGAAAGCATGGGGAGGCATTTAAATGCCTCCCCGCACCCTCCCCTGCCTTTCCTGGCTTGCCCGCCAAGGCAGGCAAGCCAGGGAAGGCACGGGGTGCTTTGGAAGCCTCCCAGTTCGCCCACACATGCGGGCAAGCCGGGGAAGGTAGGGGGAGCTGTCTTGGAGGGCAGTGGGCTCCCTTCACTGAAGGGAAGGCAAATTGCCTTCTCTTCAATGAAGGGAGCCTGATGCCTCTGCAGCACAACTGGGGGGATTTAAACTTTAAACCTCCAGTCGCATTGCAGAGGCGGCACGCTCCCTTCATTGCGGGGAGCCCGGGCAAGCCCCCCCTTGGAGGGAAGGCAGTTTGAACTGCCTTTCCTTGGCTAGCCCAGGCACCCCACCTGAGTGCCCCTGCCAAAAGTGATTCTGCTGCCCAAATGAGCCCCGAATAGGATTGAATAGCTGAAAGGGGCATTCAAGGGTCATTTGGCCAGCCAAATCAGATTCAGCCCAATTCGGCCAAAACGAATTAGGCTGAATTTTTTTTTTTACACACCCCTACTTGAGACCCCTGGCTTTGTATGGGCTGCAATTGGTTTTGCCCTTGCCATTTACTGATTTGAATGTTAAGTAAAGTGGCCCATAGCTTTATCCAACTGATTGGTGTCTGTCTCTTTATTCCAACTTGGGGGGCAATGTTCTGAGCCTATTCCCAGGCCTGGATTCCTTCAGGGTTCCTTCAGACATCACACCCACAGGTTTAGGTCCCAAGAGCAACCCATGGAGTGAGGCCCCAGTAATGCCAGCATGGTGTGTAATGGTTAAGAGTGGCGGACTCTAATCTGGAGAGCTGGGTTTGATTCCCCACTCCTCCTCCCCATGAAAACTGCCAGATCACCTTGGGCCAGTCACAGTTCTCCCAGAACTCTCTCAGTAGGGCTACCAGATTCCCTGGGGGGCAGGGGCTTGCCCGCTCTAGTGGCCCCCAACCTGTTGGCCCAGATCTGGCTGGTGGGGGGAACCCCACTCCCAAAGTGCTAGAGTGGGCCGACATGCTCAGTGTGATGATGTCACCTGGAGGTGATGTCACCACGCCGGGCATGTCACCTGGAAGTGACGTCACTGAGCCAGGCACATCACCAGGGGAATACTCTAGCATTCAGCCTGAAAACTCTATGGTACCATAGTTTTCTCAGGTTGAATGCTAGAGCATCTCAGCAACGTGCCGGACCAGGAGCCTCTTGCCCCCACTTAAAAAAGGTAAGGACCTGGCAGCCCTGTCTCTCAACCTCACCTATCTCACCAAGTGACTATTGTGGGGAGAGGAAGGGAAGGTAATTGTAAGCTGCTTTGGCAGAGAAAAGTGGAGTATACAAACCAATTCTTCTTCTTCTACATTTCCTTGGTCCAACGGCCTGGTCCTTTCTGGCCTTCAAAACTCCAGCCTTTCCCAACTGTCAGCCTTCCTCCTCTTTTTAACCAGGTCTCTCTTCTCTAGGCTTACCATTTGGCTGGCACCACCCAGGCACTATTTCACATAGGCTGGTGGAAGAAATGTGGGGAGAGAGCAGCAATGACACGTGATGTGTCGATGTCACTTCTGGGTGAAAACATGGAAACAGAGTTACCAGCCAAAGGTTGGCAACCAGCAGGAGGGGGGGATGTGGAGACAGAGGAAATGTCCCTTCTTGTAGAAAAAGCCCGGCAGGAACTCATTACCATATTAGGCCACACCCCTCACAGCACAGCTTCTTAGCATATTAAGCTGCACCCCCATGTTACCAGAAGTGTGGTCATCCAGCCACATCCACCTTTTGCTTCCTATTCTGTTTACCTTGTTTGTTGCCAAACCCAGGGCTTTTTTTGTAGCAGGAACTCCTTTGCATGTTAGGCCACACACCCCTAGTGTGGCCAATCCTAATGAGTTTCTGCTGTTGGGTATGGCCTGTTATGCTAATGAGTTCCTGCTGGGTGTGGCCAACTCGGGAGCCGGCTGGAACTCCGTTCCTGTGTGTTCCTGCCCAAAAATAGCTCTGCTTCCAGCAAAAACCAAGAAGTGATGGCAGGTCAACGTTATGACATCAATGCAACACTCTAGGATCTGGGTAAAACTCTGTGTAAAATTTCTCAGTCCATAAAGCATTTCATGGTATAAGAACCTATCCAACCGCGTCAGGCCAAGACAGACCATTGTTCCATCTCTTCTAACACCCAAGAGCCTTTATTAGGGCATGCTAGGGATTGAACCTGGGACCTCTGTGTGTGAAGTACGTGCTATACCACAGGACCACAGCTCTTCTCCTATTTTATTTCAAATCCATCCCTCAGTGAACTTCGGTTTCTTAGAGGAAGGAGAAAAAATGCTGATCAGATGCCTCCGCGTGCAATTTTCAGCCTCTGCATGCAATTTTCTTATTTTATCCTCTTCTGTTTACAAAATGAATGAGGTTTTTTAGTTCCTGCAACTGTTCTAAGGGAGCCATTCTGGACTGTGACTCCTCTAATGTTTATAAATAACAGATTGCAGTCCCACCTGACATCTTGAGCTTCATATCGAGGAAAGGCATTAATATGTGTGCAAGTTGATCTACCTGTTGAAGGCTTTACAACTGTGTATTCAAGAGCCCTGCTGCACACAAGTTGACAAGCAAGTTATGGCCCCTGTCAGTCCAGCTGACAGAGTTCAGTCCTGTCGTGACCAAGGTCAACATTGCTTATATACACAAGTTGCCTTCAGAGCTTCTTGCAGCACCTAGCAACAGAGAGAAAAGTAGCTACACCTACATCCCCCAGTTCTTGCAGCCCAGTGCACACAAGTTATGTTCACAGGAGGTATGCACAAACCAGTACTTGGTGCAAGAGACCACCCAGGCATCAGGTTAAAACCCAGTGCAGTTAAAGAAACCTTACACCCATGCTGTATTCACACTGCTTGCCTCTTGGCCTTTCGGGTATGTAATCAAGGCAGCTTGCCTTGAAGCATTAAAACCAATACTAGAAACAGGCCATCAAGGAACAAACAAAGCCATCCCTCAGTGAACTTCGGTTTCTTAGAGGAAGGAGAAAAAAAATGCTGATCAGATGCCTCCGCGTGCAATTTTCAGCCTCTGCATGCAATTTTCTTATTTTACCCTCTTCTGTTTACAAAATGAATGAGGTTTTTTTAGTTCCTGCAACTGTTCTGAGGGAGCCATTCCGGACTGTTTATTGTTGCCTTCCGCCTTGTCCTCTGTCAGTAGGGATGCCCGTCTCCAGACGGGACCTAGGGATGCCCTGGAATTACAGCTCATCTCCAGACTACAGAGATCAGTTCTCCAGGAGAAAATGAATGCTTTGGAGGGTGGACTCTATGACATTGTACCCCACTGCGGTCCCTTGTCCTCCTCAGGTTCCACCACCAAGTCTCTATAGGTTTCCCAACCTGGATCTAGCCACCCTACCTCCCCATCCCCCCCTGGTGGCCAGGGGGGACCTGGCAACCTTATCTGCCAGTGAGTTTTGTTTGGCATACCCAACCCCCGTAACTCTTATTGGCCCTCTTCCATGGTTGTATTTGTCAGGTGTATTCATATGTCTATATCAGGGACCCCAACGTGGTGCCTGTCAGTACCGTGGCACCCGTTGACAACTCTCCAGCCCCCCCAAGAGCTTTTAGAAAGTGCGCAGGGCTAGGTGAGGCTTTCTCCCACCATGGCTTCCGATTGGCTGAGGAGATTAAAAGGCATCCTGCTAATGAGAGCTTCTGCCCAAAATGTTGAAGAGGTACTATGAGAGTTATGTATAAAACCTTGGTCCCTGACATTTTGTGGTTGGCTCCGCCTCCTACAGCAGCCATTTTGTGGTTGTGCCCAGGTTGATGACCCCTACTCTATAGGGATCAAGGCTACTGCTCTGTGTATTCCACTAAGCCATCTAGGTTGGGAGCAGCTCGGATCTGATGCGCTCGCTCTTAGTAAGGCTGCCACAGGAAAATGTTCCCGGAAGTAAAACACAATTGCTGATTTGGAAGTTCTTCTCAGGCAAAACATCTGAGGCATTTCAAAGGAAGCCAAGAGCATCTTGATAAGACGGGGCCACATTCCTCAGGAAAGTTCCTTCCAATCTCTGTGCACCAGGGAAAGCAGGAAAGGCATTATTTCGCTGCTCTGCCACAGGGCAGCCATCCCCGGTTCTTACACCATGATTCACAGCAACCTGACAAACTGTTCTAAGGAAGCACTGGCTTCCAGTGGAGCACCGGATCAGGTTCAAGGTTCTGGTTTTGACCTTTAAGGCTCTTAGCGATCATGGACCTGCATACATTCAGGACCACCTGCATACATTCAGGACCACCTTACGCTCAGGTAATAAGAACTTCCTGGTGGTCCCTGGCCCAAGAGAAGTTTGGCTGTCCTCGACCAGGCCTTCGCCCCCACCTGGTGGAAAGCTCTGCCGGAAAACATCGGTGCCCTGCGAGAGTTGTTACCGTTCTGCAGGACATGCAAGGCAGAGATGTTCCACCGGGGCCTTCAGTTGAGGACAGCAACAGGGGTGTCCTTGGCACTCTTACATAATTCCCCATCCCTTGAAACCCCTCCCCCAGGGAGGCTGGGGAGCTGGAATCTTTCCCGCCATCTTATATACCATATGTTTGTTGTTTTAATTTATTGATAATTACAAGGTTTTTAACTTAATTTTGAGATTTGTATATTATTTTTTTGTAAGCCGCCTTGAGCCCTGTTTCTAGGGAAGGGTACCCTAGTAAATCCAATTTAATAAATAAATAAATAATGAGAGAGGGAGAGGGAGAGAGGGAGAGAGAGAGAGAGAGAGTTGTTGGGAATAAGTTTGTTCAAGAGTCTGACAGTTGTCTTATGTCATTAAATAAGTCCATCCCCCCCAGTGCTGGTATGTTTTCTAAGGCTCAGTGCAGGGTAACAGTCCGAGGCCAGGTCTACCAACATAGTGTTCTCTGGAGGCCTCTCTGCTCCAACCCCCTCATCATCTTGGTTGCCCTCCTCTGTCCTTTTTACAGTTCTGCAATGTCCTCTTTCAGATTCAGTGACCAGAACTGGACCCAATATTCCAAATTAACAGAAGACACCAACCTCAGCAAAATCTCAGAGGCCAAAAAGTTATCCCAGCATTGAGATGTCATGCTGAGGCCCAACATTCTAAATTGTTAGCTTGGAAGGGTTAATTTCCAGACAGAAAAAATTAATTCCAAGGATCATTGGCACATGCACACTCCCACCTGTTTTGCCAGTTTTCTTAAAAATACAGCATCGTGCCTTAAGACTGCTAGTAGACACATTTTTTTTCAGATGCTGTACAAGACATTGATCTGGGCCATTCCCTAGGGAGTGTTCAGTATAAGAACAAATTTCAAAAGCTTACTGGTTCTGCATGAATCTTTCCATTTCACTTCACCCCTTTGAGAAACAAACCTGTAGATCTTTAATATTGTGCCATTTAGTTTCTATTTCCATGCTGAGTTTTTCCTGTGAAAATGTATGCATTTTTCAACATTAGTTGTTCAGACAGCTATATATACTTACTTAAATAATACCGTTCATTTAGCCAATGGGTTTTGAGTAGCACCACATTGGAATTCTCATAAACCAGGCTAAACAATCATCTCAAAATCATTTTCTACTCATTATATGAAAAACAAATTTGCTATAGCCAAAATAACCTCCAGATTCACCCCACCCAAAAGTCTCCCTGATTTTTCTCCCACTGAAGCATCTCCCATCCCACTTAGGGATGGAATGACCCACGAATCTCTCACATTTGAGAAAAAGGGACATACCAGTAAACAATGTTACAGTGTATCAATTTTCCCAGGAGAAAAGAAGAAGAAGAAGAAGAAGAAGAAGAAGAAGAAGAAGAAGAAGAAGAAGAAGAAGAAGAAGAAGAAGAAGAAGAAGAAGAAGAAGAAGAGGAGGAGGAGGAGGAGGAGGAGGAGGAGGAGGAGGAGGAGGAGGAGATTGGATTTATACCCCGCCCTTCACTCGGAGTCTCAGAGTGGTTACAAACTCCTTTCCCTTTCCCTCCCCACAACAGACACCCTGTGAGGTAGGTGGGGCTGAGAGAGCTCTGAGTAAGAACTGCTCTTGAGAGAACAGCTCTGAGGGAACTGTGGCTTGCCCAAGGTCATCCAGCAGCTGCAAGTGGAGAAGTGGGGAATCAAACCAGGTTCTCTCAGATTAGAGTCTGTACACTTAACCACTACACCAAACTGGCTTTCTACACCAAACACAGGCATAGTCTCTCTGAACAGGGCACCCAACAGCCATATATAAAATAGAATATAGGCATGCATGACAGAACAAGAACAACAAATCAACAATGAAAATGAAGCGAGAAGAAATGCATGATAACAACAACATACAAAAAAAAAAAACAAGCAAAACACCTACCATAGTGGCTCATCCCTAGTTAGCATAACATTTTGAGTAGAATACTACTTGTTGCCTACCTGCCATACATCAAGTTCTCCTTTTGTTAAAAAGCCCATGGAACCAAAGTCATTATTGAGAGGTAAAAAGGAAACAGAGCAAAGATCATCAAAGATGACTGCATAACAAGGGCGCTTTCACACATGCTAAATAATGCAATTTCAATCCACTTCAGCAGCCGGTTACAAGTGGGTTTTTCCATTTCACACAGGAAAACCCGATTGCATAGTGCACTGAAAGTGGATTGAAAGTTTATTATGTAGTGTGTGTGAGACACAATAACATTTTTAGGTAGGAATTCATTTTTGCCAGCACCACTACCAACATGTATTAATGCTAGCTACAGAGATAATTTTATTTTCGAAATTAAAATAAACATTTGATTTTTAATAACATTTAAAATTAATTTTTCACATGATCCACTTTACAAAGACTGGCAATCTCTTTTTTAAAATTGTATCTTTTGTAGTTTGCTAACAAGTTTCCCTCACCACCGACCCTGCCTTCATCAGTGAAGTTTGCCAAAAGTCAGGAGAGAGGGAGACTTCCTGACCTCCTGGTGGGCCGGGGAGCATTACCAATCTTAATCCACGACTGTCATATGTCGTTTGACCTGTCATTGTATACCAAAAATAAAATCCTCTCTCCCTTGGTGTTCGTGTTTGCAATCTTCATTGGGGTCAGCATCTCTCTTGGAATCATCTGTAGATACAGAATTAGTAGAAAACTTGAATATTAGAGCAATGGGCGATTGCAAAATTGTTAGAACGCTGTAATGGGATCAAGTGTTTCATGCACCAGCAGTTAATACTAGAGCAGCTGCTGTGTGTGATTAATAAATTGTTATGTAATTGAATGCCTGCTTTGGCATTGTAAATGAGAGTCTGGGAGGGAAACAGCTCCATGGGAAAATGAACCAGTGATCGGCTAACTGCGGGCGATTGCACAATTAGACGCCAAATGTTAATGAACAGAGAACTGCCTTCTGTTTATATTCATTGGGACAAATAAGAAATAACTCTACATGTGCTAGAGTTACAGATGGGTAAAACTGTCATTCCAGTATGTACAATATAAGTGTGTGACAACTGAATTTCTCCTACTGTTATAATTAATTGTGAGCCATACTAAGAACCAGGGCTTTTGTTGCAGAAAAAACCCAGCAGGAACTCATTAGCATAATAGGCCACACCCAACAGCAGGAACTCATTAGCATATTAGGCCACGCCCCTGACAGCACAGCTCATTAGCATATTAGGCCACAGCCCCGTGTTACCAGAAGTGTGGTCATCCGGTCACACCCACCTTTTGCTTCTTATTCTGTTGACCTTGTTTGTTGTCTAAACCCGGGGCTTTTTTTGGAGCAGGGACTCCTTTGCATGTTAGGCCACACGCCCCTAATGTAGACAATCCTAATGAGTTTCTGCTGTGGGGTATGGCCTATTATGCTAATGAGTTCCTGCTGGGCGTGGCCAACTCAGGAGCCAGCCGGAACTCCGTTCCTGTGCGTTCCAGCCCCAAAATAGCCCTGCTAAGAACAGAATAAAGGTAACATGATACCGATAGCTTATGAAGACGATCTCCATTGAAAAGAGGAACAAAGCTGTTACTTTACCCCAGCATAGGGTTGCGAGGTCCACTCTGGCCACCAGTGTGTGTGTGTGTGTGGGGGGGGGGTTAGGGTTGCCAGATCCAGGTTGGGAAATTCCTGGAGATACGGGGATGTAACGTAAGGAGGACAGGGACCTCAGTGGGGTACAATGTTATAAAGCCCTCCCTCCAAAGCATCCATTTTCTCCAGGGGAACTGATCTCTGTAGTCTGGACATGAGCTGTAATTGCGGGGGAATCCTCAGGTCCCACCTGGAGGCTGGCATCCCTACCCCAGCCTATCACTTTTGCACAGGTCCATCCTTTTGGGAGTATGGGAAGTCTTCCAAGGAAAGTTATCAGTGACAATATTGGGCCAACGTCCACTTTTAGAGGAGGAAGGAGATGCCAGTAGAAAGGAACATAATAAAATCAAAGTTGAGAGTGGGCAGAGAGTTGGTTCTGCGCTGTACAAAAAAAGAAGGAATGCATGCAGAGTTTTGGAATTCGCCCATTCAGCTCAAACGCTGGTGAATTGTCTACTTTAACTCGTGGGCCAAAACCGAGGCTGCCAACCTGCTGTTTAGTGCCTGAAGGAACAATTATCTTCTTCCCACTAAGGTTGTAGCTCTACTGGATGACCATACCTTTGTTATGTTGATGACTCAGAATAGCTGGCCAGCGTTTCCTCTATTGCTGTTCTTAGGAGATAATCCTCTGATCTCAGAGAGGAAAAGTTTGAATTGTTTTGGAAAGTGTTTGAGGCTCCAGGAAGAGAAGGGATGGATTGCTGGAAATGTCTGGTTTGCAGTCAATTTTTAGGATATTCGATACTCCCACATAATTTGGCAGAGTTACTACCTGGCATTTTTAATCTGAATCCAGATTACACACAAACACAAAACTAGCACTGCGTCCAGTACAAATGCTAGGAATTTATTTATTTATTTATTTATTACTATTAAAACACCGAGCTGCAGACCGGAAGATCTGTAGTTTGGCAGTTCGAGATCCTAGTACCGTGTGAAGGGGTGAGCTCTTGTCTCGGGCCCCGTCTCCTGCCAACCTAGCAGTTCAAAAGTAAGAAATTGCAAGTAGATAAATAGGTACCACTTCAGTGGGAAGATAACAGTGTTCTGTGCACCTTGGTGTTTAGTCATGCTGGCCACATGACCACGGAAACGTCTTCAGACAGTGCTGGCTCTTCGGCTTGGAAATGGAGATGAGCACCACCCCCTAGAATTGGATTCGACTAGCTTTTGAGCAAGGGAAACCTTTACCTTTACCTATTTTTATTTACATCACTTATAGTCCGCCTTTCTCACTTGGACTCAAGGTGGATTGCACAGAGTGAGTCACCACAGTCAATGGGATGGGGTATTCAATTTGTCCATTTGCAGAAGACCTTTCTTAGATGAATGAAGCTGTTGTGGAGGTGCACGGGGGAAAAGGTAGTCTCTCAAACATGGGGATCCGAGGCCTTGAAGGGCTTTGTATGTAAATAACCAATATCTTAAATCAAACCCAATAACTGATGAGCAGCCAGTGGGAATTTGCCCTACATACCTTCCAACACTGAAAACTACCCATTTATCCTTTCCATCTGATTTCTGACTTTTAAAATACCTTTCAGTCTACAAGTCTTATCATCATTGCATAATCAATATATTTTATTAGGTGCCTTTCTTAAATGAAATTTTGGTGGGTGTACCATGTTGTTTGGTTACCTCACACACCCCTTGGGATAAAATGCTCAGAGAATAGGCTACTCACACAGGGCATCCTCCTGGCTATATTTCGGGACATAGGCAGGGGCGTAGCCAGGATTTTTTCTTCCGAGAGCATTTAAATAAGTTGGGGGCACCCACACACACCTCCACTCCGGGTCCATAGTTACAGTGGGTCATCTCGAGGCTTCCCCCCCCCGATTTATTGGCAAGGCCCCACAACTTCCCACCCAGCCATGGGCCACTGAGTGGCAGAGGGTGTGGGGAAGGAGCCAGGTATTTCTGTGAAGCTTTTTGGTGTGAAGGGCCGGCTAAGGTGACTATGCAGAGCCAGACAGCATCTCTGTATTTCCCCCAAAAAATCTATTTCCCCCAGAAAGTCCTTGTTGCTGGAGGGCTGCACTGTCTGGTGCGATGAGGGATCAGCCATGGTGGAGTGAGGGGCCACTGCGAGGAGGAGGAGGAGGCTTGGTAGAGGCCTGGGTGGGGGGAACTGCAGAGCAGCTCGGGATGGGCGTAGGGGTGCCCCCTAAGGAATGTAAATGCCCCAGGCCTGCTCCACATGCACACACACACTTGTGAGCCCACCAGCCCCGGGATAGCCCTTGACTCATCCGGGAGGGAAAAGCTGATGCTGCTTTGCATGTGTGAGAACAAGAAAGGCCGATTCCCCACCTGCACACTCCAGGCTGGCAGGAAGTGGCCCCCCCACTCCGCTTTCTTGGCAGCCTCTCTAGGATTTTAGCCTTGTTGGCCTTCCCTACTGTGGGGCAGAGACAACCAGGAAGCCGTGACAATGGGCGGGGAGGCTGGGAGCTTCTCGTTGGCAACAGCAGTGCTGACGAGGTTCTCTGCCTGGCCCCCAGCCCAGCCGTGTCCTACCCACAGGGCTCCCTCTACCAGTAGCTGGGCTTGCTGGCACTTTGCAGGGCTTGGTGAAAAAGAAAACAAAAAAGTCAGGAGGCCTGGGCAGTAAGTTGGGGGGGCCCATCCCCGAGGTGCCCCACTGTAGCTATGGGCCTGGAGGTAGGCAAAAGCAGCAATTAGAAATAATAGAGTTATTTACTTTTTGCACAGTAAGGAAGAGACAGATTGCAACCCATGAAAGCAAATGCAGTGGACGCAAATAAGGGGGAGGTGGAATCCCTGGGGGTGAATCCTCCTGCTTCAGTTGAAAAAGAGAAGGAAAAGAGTGATGGTGTGGGCAGACTTTGGAATCTCAAACATACATTTTCTTGTGCATTACTCTTTTGGTGCTTTAGTATTTTTCTCACAACCAAGCATTGATACCAGAAGCTGGGAAATATACAGAAAAGTTTTTGTTTTTGTTTTTTTTAATCAAGCACACAGATATGGGATATAGTTTAAAAATCCTCTTCCGTTACCAGGTTTTCCCATGATGCATTTTATTTACAACAAAACATGCAATCTAGCAAATCAAACAATCATATAGGTTAATTATGAGGTGGTAAGATCTATTGATGTGTTGCAAGATGAATATTGTATGCGTTCTGAATAACTTAAGAGTGAATGTGTTCTGAAACCCTGGAGAGATTTCAATATTAAGGAATCGTATTAAGTATGTATCAGAGTTAGAAAAGGACTTTAAGAGCATCATCTTGTGAGCAAAAATTCTACCTTGTGAGCTGCTGGCATTAAAGTTGTGAGTGAGCTACCTTGTGAGCTACTGCATAAATTAGTTTGCTTGGGAGCCCTCCTTCCTGAGCTAAGACAAAAATGTGTGAGCCAGAGGCTCAAAAAACTGCGAGCTAGCTCACACCAACTCAGCTTAGAGGGAACACTGGTTCTAGCCACTAAAAGGATAAAAAGTTTATAGCTGGTCATCTCAGCTCAACATTTTGTGGCGGAAAATGCCATCAAGTCACAGCTGACTTATGGCAACCCTCATGGGATTTTTGGTGACCCTTATGGGGTCTTCAAGGCAAGAGACATTTCCAAGGCAAGAGATGTTTGCAGAAGGTCCTAAATTCAATCCCAGCATCTCCAAATAAGGATCAGATGATCTGAAAGAACTTACCCCAGAAACCCTGAAGACCTGCAGCCAGTCTGAGTAGACAGTACTGACTTCAATGACCTGGGGGCCTGTGAAGCATCTTCATGCATTCTTGTGTTCACCAGGTGGTTTTCCATGGCCTCTGCATTGCATCCTAGTATTTATTGGTGGTCTCCCATCCTTGGTGGTCTCCCATCCAAAAACTAACCAGGGCCGACTCTGCTTAGTTTCCGAGATTTGCTGAGACTGGGTTAGCCTGGGCTATCCAGGTTAAGGCCCATCTCAACATACCTGATAACAAAAGCACCTACCCCTATGCAGCTGATTAATTGACTTAAAATGATGGTACTGAGTGCCTACAATTAAAGGACCATGTACTAAGAATGACAAACAGTACAGTTACCCAAATGGAATGGAATCATCACGTGAAGAGACAGCAGACAAAGCACTGGAATGATTTGCGAAGCACTGACATCACCTTATCCATTTCTGGAAGTAAAACGACAATATCGATATGACTGGATATAATTGTTTCTTGGTGCTATCTATGGGTGCCAGCTCTGGGTTGGGAAGTCCCTGGTGATTCTGTGGGTAGAGCCTGGGGAAGGCAGAGTTTGGGGAAGGGAGGGACCTCAACAGAGCACAATGTTATAAAGCCCTCCCTCCAAAGCATCCATTTCCTCCAGGGGAACTGATCTCTGAAGTCTGGAGACAAGCTGAAATTCTGGGGGATCCCCAGGTCCCACCTGGAGGCTGGCATCCCTAGTTTAGTTGCCAAGTCCTTTTTTTAAAAAAAGAAAATTTATTAACCGGATATATTAACATGTTTCACATTTGGCTTACAATTCTTGTCATATCCTTTTCTACAAAATTTATTCCCCCCCCTCCCCTGGCTTCCAACGATGCTCCACCCCCATTGACATTTCAATCCATGTTCTCATATGTTCAATTCATTCTTAATATTCAAATTTTACATTTCAATGTTTTCCTTTTTCAATTTTGACCAATAGGTAACTTTTCTGTTACAACCTCTTTTACTGCAGCATTTCTGTTATTAGTAACTATTAAAACAAAGTAATCTATTTTTCACATCCCAGTTAAGCTCTAAATAGTCTTTAAAATCTTTCCAGTCTGCTAAAAATTCTTCGTCTTCTAATCCATGAAGTTTTTTTTGTCAACTTGTCCATTTCAGCCATAAAAATCATTTTCTTAATCCACTCCCATTTGTCAGGTACCTGCCCTTGTTATTTAGTTGCCAAGTCCTGATGCACTCAGTACTCCAGGTGCAGCCTGACCAATGCAGTGCACAGCATGACTATGACATCTTGTGATTTGGATGTTATGCCTCTGTTGAGACACCCCAAGATTGCATCAGCCTTTGTTTGTTGTTGTTGCTGGATCACACTGGCTGCTCATATTTAACTTAAAGTCTACGCGTATTTAACTTACAGTCTACCCATACCCATATCACACTGGCTGCTCATATTTCACTTACAGTCTACCCATACACTGCTACTCAAAAGTGTATCCCCCATCCAATATGCATGTTCCTCATTTTTGTTATCCAGATGTCGAACTCGGTACTTGTCCTTGTTAAATTGCATCTTGTTCACATCTGCCCACTTTTCCAGTGCGTTCAGGTCTCATTGAACTCTGTCTCTATCTGCCGGTGTATCTGCTGCTCCTCCCAATTTGGCGTCATCTGCAAATTTAATGAGTAGCCCGTAACGACACTCCTTTGTATTTTATGTAAATATACCTCAGACATGGACTTCTGCTTAATACACTGGAACTGACTTAAAACATGTCTTGGATCGTGCTGTTCATATCCCCCTCTCTCGTGGAATTAAACAGGATTTTCAAATGCTCAGCTTGGAGCTGGTCTGTGCCCATCCTATTTCATTACGTTTATGAGGTTACAACACAACATGCTGAAAATGTACAATTTCTGAAGCATCAGTAGGATTTACTGAATTGGAGGAAATGCCACACTCGGAGCTATATTTTAATATAATTAGTCTTGATCATTTGGTTGGGAGTTTTTGTGGACATCCTAAATGCCACCTGGAGGTGATACTTTCAGTGGGAAAAAATATTCCTTCAAGCTGTTTTTCAGCCCCATTTTCAATATAAGCCATTAACAATATGGAAATTGTAAGAGACGGAGGAAGATGTTTTGCAATGTGATCACACACTGTATTAAAAAGAAAAAACACCCTGATATTTGGAATCCACTTGGCAATTGCAGGTATTTTATTCATTCATTCATTCATTCATTCATTCATTCATTCATTCATTCTGACTTCTATCTCACTCTCCCCACCATGGCAAGCTCAGGGCGGCTCACACCATTATTACAGATAAAACAATCTCTCGAGTAAAATTACAATAAATTAAGTTTAAAACAATCCATAAAGTGCTAGCAATGACATATACCATGGCGGGAGTCCACAGTTTGCACACGGTCTGGATCGTATCAGCGAGGCACAGGCTATCCAGTGATGGTTATGATGTTATTAATGTTGGTGGTATTGGTGGTGTTGAGGGTGTAGACATAGCTAAAACATACTGCGGTTAAAAGAAATAGTCTAAGTATCAGGCTTAAAAGGCTTATACAACCAAGTTAGTTATTATACAAATACAATTGATGGGTAAAAATCTTTTGACCTAAGGACCATACACGTTTCGGCCCCTTCAGGCCTTCCTCAGTGGTCAAAAGGGGCCGAAACGCATATGGTCCTTAGGTCAAAAGATTTTTACCCATCAATTGTATTTGTATTCTAGCTATGTGTACACCCTAATAAACATTTTGTATTTTTGTATAATATAGTTTGTAGCTTGACCCTCTTAGTTCGCAGCTGATTTGGGGTTGAGTTTCTCCCCCCCCCTTTTTCAGTTTTTGCTTTTAGGCCTCAAGAAAAAAAGTCTTTGTCCTTCAATAGAAGGTTAATGGGATGCCATTTACTAAGTGATGTGCTTGAACTCCATGCCATGAAAATCTTCAGGTGCTCACTTCCCACATTTCCAACCTCTGTTAAAGGGACAGGATATTTTCCCCTGAGCCTGTTGGCAACCCAACTTTCAATAGCCGCTGGGAGGTCAGTGCCAATTCTGGAAAATTCCTGACTGACCGAGGAAGGCCATCTTCGCTCCCGCCTATTAATCAACCAAGTTGCGTATCTAACCCCTTAACCAAGTTCTGGGACTTCCTTTGCCAGCCAGAGGAGTGGCTTCTTAATTCCCTCTGTGTCCCCCAAGCTTCAATCCCCTCCAAACCTTTTACTCAGAGAATAATTTTCTTGATAGGAAACATTAACAATGGACACACCATACAACAGGTTTCCATCAGCTCAACTATTGCTACTTTTGTCACGTGTGGAACATTGAACTGTGTGTTGGAGGGCTGAAAAAAAGGGATTTCTATCATAGAGCACCATGAAATTAAGCAAACTCTGAAGCAGGACGGAAGACGGGGGGGGCTGGCGTGATGTGGTCCCTGGGGTCGCGAAGAGTTGGACCAACTGTGTGACTGAATGACGACAGCAAATCATAGAGCACATCACAAAAGTATATAGAAAAATTACTATAAAAAGTACTGCATGGTGGTAACTTTTCTAACCAAAAATATTACATATATCCACGGTTAATGGCATTGCCTAAGTGTAGAGATGTCACCCTCCAGGTGGGACCTGGGGATCCCCTGGAATTACAGCTAAGCTCCAGACTACAGAGATCCGTTCCCCTGGAGAAAATGGGTGCTTGGGAGGGTGGACTTTGTGGCACTGTACCCAACTGAAGTCCCTGTCCTCCCCAGGCTCCATCCCCAAATGTTCTAGAGTTTCCCAGACTGGATTTGGCCACCGCAGCCCCCTCACCTCCCACTGGTAGCCAGGAGGAACCTGGGAACGCTACCTAAATGTTAATGTTTCGATTAAGTTGCAGTTTTCCATTCTTGCATACGCTGAGGCAGAAACTTAATATCAGTCATGAAATGTTTAGTGGGGTTTTTTTTGGGGGGGAAGGCCATAATTCAGTATCAAATATATAGGAACAAAGGAAAGGAGAAGCTTTCCTGGAGATTATTAGAAAATGTCCCTTGACAGGAAAGCAATTTAAGGCAGAGAATAAAGAGTGCTAATGGCATTCTTCATTTGGGGTGAAATTAAGATTGACAGAGAGGAAATGTATTGTTCACTAATACGTAATTTAGAAATAGTCCATGCACCATTTTCCTCATTATCCTTCCAAGAAAAACTGTAATAGAATGCAATTAGCACGCTTAATGTGGTACTGAAACCCCCCCCACACACACACACAAATGAATACATATTATATTTGTGAAAAAACATATTAAATATTTTCTGCAGGGTGCATAACGATTACACAATACAGTTTGTTGGGTTTTTGTGCAAATACAGCAATGATTATTTAAAGACAACTTTTCTGTAGATGCTATATCACCGTTCAGTTCCGAGGACTCTAATTACTGCGAAGGACAAAAAAAATGCTGTCGGACAATAGACGGCTTTCAAACGGAAACTTCTAACCCATTTCCGAGGAGGCTTTATCGCCCTCTCCTTCTTTCCTGCTTTTGCTTGTGCTGGTTGAAATCATGGAGAGACCTTCCTCTGTGGCCTTACCACGGTCGTGGCTGTTCTAAGTGATCAGATCCTAGCAGCCTAGACCAGGATACTAAAGCCATGGTCATCCAAATAGTTTCATATCATTGTGTTGTTGTTTTTTGTAAGCTTTGGAACACACTTGGTAGAGCCTTGAGATGTCCTCGATCTCCTTCAGGCAGCAGTGGCTGGCCTGGTGGGCCCCAGGGAGAATCGTGGCTTCTGTCACTGGAGCCGTGGCCTCCTTTGGCTATGGGGCCCTTCACTCGTTGCCCTCGATGTTCTCTCCCGGCTTGGGCACAACCACCTTGCCCCATTTCCACCAAGCCTTCCAGTGAGAGGGGGCGGAGCTTCCCCGGGCATGTGGACAGGGTACTGCAAAGGTGCCAGGATGTTTTTCCTAACTCAGGCTGGGAAAAGCTGGAGGGAGAAGTGCTGGCGGACTGGAATGGTTGTCGGCCCGTCTGGCATGTGCCCCAGTCCTGGACAGTCCTGGCGTAGATTGGAGCCTCTATCACTGGTCCTTTCCGCATTTGCCTGCAACTCCGGATATTCTCAGTGTTCGAGTCGAGGCAATTTAAGTCCCCGGCAAAAGAGCATCCAAATCACCCGGGGGCAACAGCAGGCTGAAACTGGGCTGACCACTGAAGGGAGGTAACGTAATGCAGAATGGGGGGAAATCCTGGAATAAAAAGAAGCTTGAACTCGATTTTAGTGCAGAGTTGCTTGGAGAACACCACAATGGACATGGATTAAAAGGAAAGTGCAGAAAGGGCCACTGTGTGCTGCCGAAAGGGGAGAGGGAATGTGGCGGCCTTACTGGAGGGTGTTGGGAGGCAGTGATGGAGATGCTTGCATTGGGTCTGCAACTACCAATTGGTGGCTACCGATTGGCTAGCAGAATCCAGGGCCAGCCGGCGATGTCATCACATGCACCCCACGCTGGGTTTTGCTGGACAGCTCCAGAATGTGGCCGCCACAGCCCCAGTGGCTCCGTCACCACCTCCCAGTGTTCTCTGGTAAAGCCATCCCACTTAGTGGTCAGTGGCGGGAGCTCCCTGTAACCCAGCAGGCAAGCCACTGTGTTATTCTGGTCCACGTTCTAGCAGCTTGACTTTACCAAATAAAGAAAACACATTAAGGGCATAATTAGGCAGTGTAGAGAATTATCCTGGCACAGTAACAAACAATTGTGTATGGTCAACTAGACAGATTCAGGAAGAGCCCTACTAACCAGAGGGACATTCGAGAAGAAATATCAAAGACCCTTTGCAGAACACTGGGCAGCATTTGGATTTCGGTTCCTGGAGCAGATAATCCAGGATGAGACCTGCCAGTCTCTTCCGCATCAGTGAGCTCTGGCAGCTGTCAGGGCATGTTTTCTCCAGCAACGAGAAGCTCGGCGAACAACACGTCCATCAGCTTGTGAGCATCCATCGAGTCCAGTCTTAAATGGGAAGGAACAGTCACGATCCAGGGTCCAGCGCTAAGCATCCAGCATCAACAGCACTTACCATTCATTGAACTGGCCTCGAGGCTGATCAATTAATGGAGGAATGCAGCAAACGCTCCTGTTTACTTTACCTAGAAAAATGGAAATACCAGACCGGGGGTAGTTCTGCATCTGGCATTCGCTCCATATTTTCTCAACCCTGAGGAAAAGGTGCCACTCAAAACCACATTCAGATACCCCGGGACAACGCGGTACTGACTGCAAAGTCACCCCTGAACGGCCATAAATCTATGCAGAAGGTACCATAAAACCCGATGATCAAAGAAAGTGAAAGCGGCATGCGGTGTTGAGGGTACCGTAAAATCTGATGATCACAGAAAGTGAGAGCGGCGTGCAATGCAGAGGGGAATTTCTGTTCCAACGAGGATTCTGCCAAGGCAGAATCGCCCTAGGACCCTTTTCATGGCATACCGCCCGTGGCCTTGCAAATAGCTAGCAATGTTTTGGGTGCCATTCCGTGGGTCATGTGTCTCTGATCTATTTATTTCATTAAAAAAACCTTTAGCAGCTAGTTATGTAGGGCTGTGCCCAGCCAGCTTTTCTAATGATGAAAAACAGAGGAGGGGTCTCCTTTGGCAACCACACGTGGGACCTGCATAAACAAAAGCTAAGCGAGACACAAGCTGTAGTAAGCAGGAGAACTGGGCATGATTTTAGTGAAAAAGCCGGCTGGATCCAACCCATAGATTCTATATATAGCAGAGTATGATGAAAATCTCTGGCTCAGTTACAGGGATGCCAGCCTCCAGGCAGGACCTGGGAATCCCCTGGAATGACAGCTTATCTCCAGAGATCAGTTCCCCTGGAGGAAATGGATGCTTGAGAAGGTGGGCTCTATGGCATTGTACCCCACCAAGGTCCCTGTCCTCCCCAGGCAAATCTCTGGGAATTTCCTTACCTGGAGCTGGTAACCTACACCCCACATCAGTGACCAGGGAAACCTGGCAACCATACTCAGTTAACAACCATCTCTTTCACCATCGCAGACACAGATCATACATGTAGACACCAGTGTTATAGTTGACTAAATGTGAGCTCAGATTTTTTTGACTGGTGTCATGAGGCCAATGGCTTGAAGTTAGAGTGCAGGAAGTGAGGAAATGGTGTATGGCCCAAGAAAAGGCAGAAGTCCAGGTTTGTGGTTTTTGTAGGGTGACTCGGCAATCCCGAAATTTCATACTGGTTGCCAGTCTCAGGAAGCCATACGGCACTCTCCCCTTTTGCACTGGAATGGGCTAGCACATTTGTCTTTCCCACCAGTGTCCCTGCCTTTTGACTCTGTCTTCAAAAAGGCTGTCCACGTTTGGTGTCGTTTTCACACCTCAACAGTGCTAGCATACTTTCGTACCTTCACATGTGTTTATCGTCCTTTCGGGGCGGCTCCACTGTCATTGGCCCTCTGCACTGCTTTAAAAGAGTCTTCTCCAAACGACATTCAGACAAGCATAGAAAAAGATGGCATTGCAGCAGCACGCGACTGATTTAAAAATGCAAATGCAGATTTGACTAAAGAGTCTACAAAAGAGTCTACAGAAGTCCCCTAGGGGCCAATCTGCATTTAGCATGTTTACCAAACTCACACTGGAACAGAAAAAGATGCAGTTCAAAACCACATTCAACTACCTCAGGCCAATACTGTACTGACTGCAGAGTCACCCCCAAATCGCCGTAAAATGGCCATAAATCTATGCAGACAACCACAATAAAATCAGAGATCAAACAAAGTGAAAACAGGATGCAGTCTGGACACTGCCATAAAATGCGACCCTCAATCAAAGTGAAAGTGGCATGCAATGTAAATGGGGATTTCTGTTCCAGTGTGGGTTTGGTACGATAGCGGGGCAAATGCTAGATGCAGATCGGGCCTAAGTCTCATCCTCAAACATTAAATCTCATTGGTTGGATCCGGCACAGCATTTCCACTGGCGCTATGACTTCTGCCCACACAGCACGATTGTCTTGGCAGTCCTTTCCCACAACAGACTGAAATGCCCACCGGAATCATGTTGCTGGGGTCCCCTCTGCCCCAGGAAGAGGATTTCAGGAAGCCAAGAAAACCATGCTCCTTGGCCAGAAGTCCTTGTGCCCAGGGAAACACTCTGCTGTATCCGAATCCATAGTTCAAGCCCTGGGATTTCAGTGGACACATGTGATATTACAAATCGGTATGCGAAAATGTTCAGTTGCACAGATCTTTCTGGGCATCTCAGATTGTGCCCTGCTATACGAAGAGTGAGGGTCACAGCGCCCAGTTTTCCCTTGTGGCTGGGAGCTGTATCAACCAACCTTCTGCTCAGCTCTCATTTGAATTCTCCCTTCTCTGCCCTTCCTGGACCACTTTTGGAGAATTTAATTTACATTTCCACTCTGCTAAGCAGCCAGCCCAACTATCTAGCTGTTCTCTTTCAAGCTATTCCAGTCCTTGATGCTGGCTGCCAAACAAATCCTGCTAATTATTCCAACTGCAATGAAGTGTGAGCCAAATCCTCACCATACCTGCAATTTGTCTCCTAGAGGAAGGCATCACCCTTCCTTTTCTCCTCCCGTTAAGCCCTTCTTATTCCAATCAAGTCACGACAGATAACGTCACGTTATCATTTCGCTCCTTTGACCACATGCCATCAATATCACTAAATTAATTGGTTTTCCTCCATAAAAGAAACGCGTATCACTGGAACAAACGAGGTCTTATATAGAGCTACAGTGGCCTATATTTGAGCCCCTTTTCTTCTTTTCCTTCTTGTGACCTTTCAGGTTGCCTTCCTCACATGAAGGTATTTGCTGTCTCCTTCTCAGGAGTCCTATTTCACGTTCACATTTTTAACTGCCGCGCTCCCTCTGTGCCTGTTAGCCTTTCCTCGAGTCTGTCTTTCGGCTGCTGTGCCTCTCTCCAGCCCATCAAGAGCAATCCATTAAAGGCGTAAATATGATATATCACAACCAGGGTTTTAAGTTCTAAAAACAAAGGTGCTATAGCTAAGGCCTGTTTGGAACACACGCTTTGGCAACTTGCCCCCCCAGGGTACACAAACATCAGATCCGGCGACGTGAACGATATGACTTCAGACTGCAGGTTGGTGGCCGTAGAACGGAATGTTTCCTCACGAAAAGAAAAACCTCAGCACTCGTAGAATCAAAACACTAGGGATAAGCAGGGCTTTTTTTGTAGAAAAAGCCCAACAGGAACTTATTAGCACAACTTGCCACACCCAACAGCAGAAACTCATTCGCATATTAGGCCACACCTCATGCCTTCCCTTGGCTTGCCCGGGTGCCCCACGGCTGTGGGGAGCCCGGGCAAGCCCCCCCTTGAAGGGAAGGCAGTTTAAACTGCATACCCTTGGCTTGCCCGGGCAAGCTGGCCCTTGGAGGGTGGGGAGGCAGTTTAAACGGCCTTCCCTTGACTTGCCTGGGCACCCCACGGCTGCGGGAAGCCCAGGCAAGCCC
Organism: Gekko gecko; assembly: GCA_029375565.1. Taxonomy (NCBI): domain Eukaryota; kingdom Metazoa; phylum Chordata; class Lepidosauria; order Squamata; family Gekkonidae; genus Gekko; species Gekko gecko. Next base: position 20,086,363 of record JAPDNY010000009.1, on the reverse strand, counting down.
CCCTTGAAGGGAAGGCACTGCCTTCCCTTGGCTTGCCTGGGTGCTCCGCAACTGTGGGGAGCCCAAGCAAGCCGGCCCTTGGAGTCACGGGGGGGGGGTCACTCTCCAGGCCTTCCCTCTGTAGCCACACACGCAGAGGTTTTGGCCGTAGTGGGCGTGGCCAACTCTAAAGCCAGCCGGAACTCCATTCCTGTGTGTTCCTGCCCAAAAATAGCCCTGGGGATAAGCCTGGTATGAAGAGGTACAGGAGGGCATGGTAACCGCCAGCCCCACACGACCACCAGCCCCCGTGTGGCTGAAAGTGCTGCCTTCTGGCAATGTGGAAGTGGCGTCTTGTGGACTGAAGACAGCTTCAACAAGCCCCAAGGCTCAGTAGGGAATGATGAGATTTATTTATTTATTCAAAGCCCCCATTAGCTACCTTTTATCCTTACCGAGATCAAGGCTGCTTACAATATAGATTGGAAATAGTATGCCAAACATCCTTGAGAGGCATTATTATTTTTAAATACAGTATTATACAGAAGATAACAAGGTGAGAGATGTCAAAGTGATTCCACTGCTTGGGAACAGTGACCATAATGTTATTGAGTTCAACATTTGTATACATAGGGAGTTGCTCAAAAAGACCGACACAACCACTTTTAACTTTAAAAGGGGTAACTTCTCTGAAATGAGGGGACATGTGAAGAGGAAACTGAAAGGAAAAGTAAAAAGGGTCAAAACCATTGGGGAAGTATGGAGACGATTTATAACTACAATCTCAAAAGCTCAGAAAAAATATATATATACCGCAGGTCAGGGGTCTTTTCGTAGAAAACCAGCCTGGTCTTTTTGTAGAAAACCAGGCTATTAGTATATGCCATGCCCCCTGACATCACTGGAAGTGATGTCAGAAGGGGAAGCAAAAGGGGGGGAGGCATCTTCAAAAGCCTCCCCTTCCCTTCCCCAGCTGGTCTGGGTGGGGAAGCTAAGAGAGAAGGGGTTTAAAGTTTAAACTCCTTCTCATGAGAGTTGGGCTACAGAAGGAGGAAAGAGGGAAGGAAACAGGGAAAGAAAGAGAAGGAAAGGGGAGGGAAAGAAAGAGAGGGAAGAAGGAGGGAAACAGGGAAAGGAGGAAAAAAGAGAAGAGAAGAAGGTGGGAAAGAAAGAAAGAGAGAAGAGAAGAAGGAGGGAAAGAGGAAAAAGAGAGAAGGAAAGGAGGGAATGAAAGAAATTCGGGAGAAATTCGGGCCCATTATATTCTATGGGCCATTGAAGTCAATGGTGAAAACATAGGGTATATTCTGGGGGCTGGAGGGGAGGGGGTTTGAGGGAGAGGCTCCAAAATCACAGGGTAGCTGATGGATCCTCTCCCCAAGATACCCACCAAGTTTCAAGAACATTGGACCAGGGGGTACAATTCTATGGGCCCCTAAACAGGTTGCCCTTATTCCTTCCCACAGATAAATCACTGGGCCCGGATGGCATACGTCCAAGAGTTCTAAAAGAACTCGAATGTGAACTTGTGGATCTCCTGACAAAAATATGTAATCTTTCATTAAAATCTGCCTCCATTCCTGAGGACTGGAAGATAGCTAATGTCACTCCCATCTTTTAAAAGGGTTCCAGAGGAGAGCTGGGAATTTACAGGCCAGTCAGTCTGACATCAATACCAGGTGAGTTGGTGGAAACTGTTATTATGGAGAGAATTAGTAGGCACACTGATGATCAAAAACTATCGAGGCAGACTCAGCATGGATTCTGTAAGGGAAGATCTTGTCTCACTAACCTGAGGGAGTCCTTTGAGGGAGTGAACAAACATGTGGACAAGGGGGGGACCAAATAGATGTTGTTTACCTCGACTTCCAGAAAGCTTTTGATAAAGTTCCTCATCAAAGGCTTCTAAGTAAGCTCAATAGTCATGGGATAAAAGGACAAGTCCTCTTGGGGATCAAAAACTGGATAATTAATAGGAAACCGAGAGTGAGTATAAATGCGTAATTTTCACAGTGAAGGGTGGTAAGCAGTGGGTGCCGCAGGGCTCAGTACTGGGTCCGATGCTTTTTAATTTGTTCATTAATTATTTGGAGTTGGAAGTAAGCAGCGAAGTGGCTAAATTTGCGGATGTCACTAAATTGTTTAGTGTGGTAAGAACCAGGGAGGATTGTGAGGCACTCCAAAGGGATCTGTTGAGGATGGGTGAGTGGGTATCAACATGGCAAATGGGGTTCAGTGTGGCCAAGTGAAAAGTGATGCACATTGGGGCCAAAAATCCTAACTATAAATACATGTTGATGGGGTCCAAACTGGTGAAGACTGACCAAGAGAGAGATCTTGGAGTCGTAGTAGATAATTCACTGAAAATGTCAAGACAGTGTGCAACTGCAATAAAAAAAGGCCAATGCTATGCTGGGGATTATTAGGAAGGGGATTGAAAACAAATCGGCCAGTATCATAATGTCCCTGTATAAATCAATGGTGCAGCCTCATTTGGAACACTGGGTGAAATTCTGGTCGCCACACCTCTGTAAGGATATTATAGCATTAAAAAAAAGTGCAGAAAGGGGCAACTATAATGATAAAAGGGTTGGAACACTTTCCTTATGAAGAAGGGGTTAAAGCACTTGGGGTGCTTTAGCATGGAGAAATGATACCTGAGGGGTAACATGATAGAGGTTTACAGGATTTTGCATGGCCACAAGGTATAGATAGGAACTCTCGTTCTGGAGCAAGTGATGCTCTGTATTTTTGGTGCTTGGGGTGGGACAACAGTGGGAGGGCTTCTAGTGTCCTGGCCCCACTGGTGGACCTCTTGATGGCACCTGGTATTTTTGGCCAATGTGTGACAGAGTGTTGTACTGGATGGGCCATTGGCCTGATCCAACATTGGCTTCTCTTATGTTCTTAAGGTCTTATAACCAAATCCATACTACAAATTAATTCCGTACCATTAGTTACAGCAAACCAAAGAATACATGTGGGTGGATTCCATCTTGGAATCTAGAGTTCCAGTACATCCTTCATAAAATGTGTTTATCACAAAATCTTGACATTCTTTAAGCAGGTGCATAGTATGCTGTTCTTACACTCCTTTTGCAAACAATTACTGAATTACACTCCTTTTCCAAACAATTACTGTATTCAGAAGATAGCTCTGGAAGAATGCAGGAAACAGCTCTGCAACAAGATTGGTATGCTCCAATTGCCAACCTGCCATTGTATTCTTTTTCTTTAGAATAGCTGCCTTTCGCCCTTATAGTGACCATGGTAGCTTACAGTACATATTCTGGAAAGGAAGCAGGTTAGAATGTTCTCCCAGATGTCATGTAGGGATGAGAGGGGAGAAAGAAGGTGAAGAGCACAATCACACCTCACAGTCTAAATCAGGTGTTCCCATCCTGGGAGGCCGGGGACCCATGGTGGGTCTTGGAGTTATTGCAAGGGGTCCACAAATCTACATGCATGCAGAGCATTGTCATTTTGACCTTTTTTGTAATTACGTACTTCCTCACTCAATGGATACTAATAGTACAACTACTATCACATTGAGGGCCCGCCACATTTTTTTGTTGTTATGAAGGGGTCCACACAACTTGAAAGGGTTGGAAACCACTGGATGGTGCCAGGAAAGAGGCAAACCTGACATAAAAGGGAAGCTTGCTCAGCACGATAGAACACCAGGGTAGGATCCGTGGACAGAGTTACGAAGGGGGGCAGTGAGGAGGAGGAGGAGGAGAGTCGGTTTTTAATCCCACTTTTCTCTATTCTAAGAAGTCTCAAAGCAGTTTACAATCACCTTCCTTTCCTCTTCCCTCATCAGAAACCTTGTGAACTAGGTGATGCTGAAAGAGTTCTGAAACAACGGTGACTGGCCCAAGGTGTTAGCCAAATTGTCTTATTTCTTAATAAACGTCTGGACTTATGAATATTCTATGGCAATAGGCATTAGCTGTGGGACCAATAACCTATGTATACGGGAGTTAGATTACACAGAGCCCGGAAACGGATACTAAGGCTAGATTTCTTAAAGCAGTGATTTCTCTACTAGTGATTCTCACACATAACAATATAAAATCAAGCATACACACAAGCAATACAGATCTAGGGATTCAGATAGAAAGGTACAGAGATGGTTGCATTAGCAGGAAATATCACTGGTTTATTTATTTATTTATTTATTTATTTATTTATTTATTTATACCTTCGATTTATATACCGCTCTAACCCCGAGGGGTCTCTGAGTGGTTTACACAGAATTCAATTCCTAACTAGGGCCACAAGTATAGAGGGGGGTGACTGCCTACCAACACCCAGGCAGCAGGGCTTGTAGTGTTTTTTTTTTTTTTTTTTTGCTATCCAGCTCCTTTCCGGCAGGCCTCGGATGTCAATGCTCCACCTTCTGTGCCCTGGGGCAGGTCTTTCTAGTCCAGCAGCTTCCTCCCGGTAGGCCCATCTCAGTGCACAGCCCCGTGTCAGCTGCAGCTCCGGCCAACGTCCTTTTTCCAGCTCCGTCGCGCCGTGCCGGCACATCGTCACATCTCCATGACTCTGCCTCCGCCAGGCTCAGCCGCTCAACATCACGCTTCCAGGGACACTCGCCAGCCATTCCCTTGCTCTACTGCTTCTCCGCCACCGCCGCTCCACCGCCGCCATTGCTGCTGATGCCTCCGCTGCCGCCGCTGATGCCTCCGCTGCACACCCCACAGGGAGGAGGGTGTCCCCTGCCGCCTAAGGGCAGGTACCCATTCATCTACTTGCTATTTTTTAGTGCTTTCAAACCGCTGGGTGGGCGGGAGCTGGGACTAGGGCCGGGAGCTCACCTGGCCTCGGTGGGTCTTGAACAGCCATAATGGCTGTTCATTGATGTTACAGCAGGTGTTCTTACTGCCTGTGCCACCACTCCCTGTGGCTTGGAAGATATGTTATCTGTCCGATGAGATGAGTCGACTCTGCAGCAAAAAAGGGGTAAAAGCTATGGGAAGGGATTGTGGGTTGGCCAGTAACACAATGTGGGAGGTTCCAAACAGTGCTAAGAATGGAATCAGCAAGATAGGGCGGGGTTAGGAAGGTAACAGTGAGCGAGAGAGAGAGAGAGAGAGAGAGAGAGAGAGAGAGAGAGAGAGCAATGGCTGAATGCTCTCTTTTCATACCCAAAAAGGTGCCTGTTGTCACATGGTTCCCACGAAATATTAACCAAAACTTAGGCTGTCAATGGGTCAGGAAAAGGGATTAATCGTTGGGCAACTGAAACAAGTATTTGGCAAACAGTGACCCCTCTCAAGAATGTGGAAAGACAAAGAAGGAAACGGAGAACAATTCAGGCTGCAGGACCAGTGCTTTGGATTAATAACCCAATGCTAGACAGCTGCGTTATCTTGATGGACAGTTGGGAGACGTGATGGCTTGCTTCTGGCATAATCAGGCATATCCTTTGTTTAGGCTGAAGATGAGTACGTGCTTCACCCAGTTATGTTACTATGTGAAGGGGGGGGCAAATGCCTACGTGGTGGAAATGAGAGCTTTTCATGGTGTCTGTACAGGGATCTCCTGGCTTGTTTGCAGACATGGCCCTCGTTTAGGATCTGCTGTTGTCTCTGTGGGTGTTGGGTTCAGGGCTGCTGGTCTGCCTTCTAGTGCTGGCATAACTGCAGAGGTGCAGAAACAAGAGGGATCTTGTAGTCCATGGGTCCACATCTGGCTTGGCACACTGCTTAAGCACAAGGTTCCCCTTGGCTAGGGCACATATCTTCAGTCCAGTATAAGGGCACTGCTTCACGGCTACAGTTCTGTCCATTGCCCTGACATGCTCATTTCACAGTTCAGCTTTGCAGTCATATTTAAGAGTCTGTATTAAGGCCACTTGAAGCAGCCGCTTGGCAACAAAGGTCACCCAGCAGGCTTCGTATACAGGAGTGGGGAATCAAGCTCAGATTAGAGTCCACTGCTCTTCACCACTTTACCACACTGGAGGTGAATCCTGCAGGAGGTCTCACGGATCTTGGAGTTCTCAGCTGGAAGGATCTGAGTGTGGGGCTGTGCTATCTCAGACCCAACCGAAGGAGGAAGGACCTCAATACTGTGCTAGAACTCTCATCCAACATCAATTTTCTACGCACATAGAGGGTTTCCGTTTTCAGATGGAGAAGCATTCATTCATATGATTCCCTGACCTTCAGCCCGAACTCTGTAGTGGTCCAGTCCAGGAACACTGATCCCACCTTGTTTTTTAAAAATAAATCCCTAATTCCAGATACATGGGAACTAGTTCTTTCTTACATACATAAAGGGAAGCCACTCTAACCATGTTGAACAGCATGTCAGTCTTGTTATTACTCTACTAGATTCACTGCAGAGTTTGGCCACAGGTAAGGCTCAAGTGGTTAAGACGCTGAACTGCAGGCTGTGGAAGGTCAGTAGTTCAGCAGTTCAAGACCTGAGAGTGCCGCATGACGGGGTGAGCTCCCGTCTCTAGTTCCAGCTCCTGCCAATCTAGCAGTTCGAAAGCAAGAAATTGCAAGTAGGCAAATAGGTACCACTTTGGTGGGAAGGTAACAGTGTTCTGTGCACCTTGGTGTTTAGTCATGCCGGCCACATGACCACGGAAACGTCTTCAGACAGCGCTGGCTCTTCGGCTTTGAAACGGAGATGAGCACCGCAACCCTAGAGTCAGATTTGACTGGCTTTCAAACAAGGGAACCTTTACCTTTTTAAGGCTCCATAGCTGAGCTCTGCCCTAAATCAAATTCCAGTTACAACTATGAGGATGTCACTTGTTGGTAGATCCTGATAGATCTGCACCTCTTCTTCTGCCACTTTAAGAGGAGATTCTCTTTGCTTCTTCAATATTGCATCTAATGTTTTCTTATGAGTGAACTGGACCAATATATCTCAAGGCAGTTTGTGCTTGAATGCAAATCAAATATCCAATCAATATCAGGAAAATCTTCTTGTGTCTTCAAATAATTCTGTAGCAGCTCCTGAAAGCTAAATTTAGCCTCCGAAAGTCTTCTGTTATGCCTCTAAAATACAGGTTATTTGGTCTGCACTGGAGTTTCAAGATTTCAGTTCTTTGTTCTGCTTTCTCAGTCCAACAGTCTTGTCTTCGTAGATATGGCTTCTCTTTAGTTCTTGCAATTTCTTGCGATTGCTCTTGTAGTTTTACATTAATTTCTGATAGTCCAGTTGATAGATCTTGACATGCTTCTTAGATGTTTTTCTGAGTTCTTTCCTCAGATTCTTGAATGTTTCTCTGGATACTCTAAATCAGAGGTGTCAAACATGCGGCCTGGGGGGCGGATCAGGCCCCCAGAGGGTTTCTATCAGGCACACAATGGAACTGGCTGTCTTCTGCTTCTTCTTCCAGTTCTGCTGCTGCTGCATCATCGTAGGTTTGCAGCTTACAGATACACACCTGAACAGCATACTCAAGATTGCAACAGCACAGACGTTTTGATGCAATCATTCAGGGCAAGAAGTTTCAGTTTTCAGACATTGTTAAATAAACAAAATACTTGCAAGAGTGCGAATGTTTAAGCATGTTTTTTATTTTATTTTAAGTAAAAAAAAAACAAACCTTTGAGTTTCTGTCCTTTATAATAATGTAGTTGCAAAATAGATCAGTTATGAAATTTGAAATTTAAAATGTTGAATATAAAAGTACCTAAACAGAAATAAGGATCATTGTATTTTATAGTAAATGTCTTAAAAATTATAATAAAAGGGATGCTGGGGGAAAATATTTTCTCTTTCATAAGCTCAATAACATATAATTACCCTTGATATATACAATTGTGTTATATAATCCCACATTTCCCTCTTTGTCTCCCCTCTATACGATTACTTTGTTTTCTAAAATTAAAAATTAAAAATAAAAAAATAACTGTGAGGATGTCAAGGAACTAGGATTGTTGTGCCTAATACTCATTTTGATCCTAACAGTAAGCTGACATTATTTGTTTGCTTTATACATTATCTGCAATGACAGGCTTTTCTTACATGATCAACAGAAGTAATAGAAAGGAGTAGCCCTCAAGTACAACCAGAATGGAAGGACATCAGTTCCAATCATCATTAATAGCAGTTAGATGTTCAGCTATTTAAAGAAAGGGGAAATGGCCTAGCTGTTCCTTGAACTGTGCTTTGGACGAATGCAGAATAGGCTCTCCTATACTGTATTCAGAAGATTGCTCTGGAAACATTAAGCAACGGCTCTGCACAAGGTCAGTAGGCTCCAGTTGCCAAACTGCCATTGTATTCTTTTTCTTTAGAACAGCTGCCTAGACTTTAAGCATTCTATTTTGTAAACAGGTTGGCAAAAGTATGTCAAATGTCCTTGAGCTTTATTGTTATTTTTAAATGTAATATTATACAGAAGATAACAAAGTCTTATAACCAAGTCCATACTACAAATTAATTCTGTATCATTAGTTACAGCATACCAAAGAATAGATACAGGTGGATTCCATCTTGGAATCTAGAGTTCCAGTACACTATTCATGAAATTTGTTCATCCCAAAATCTTGACATTCTTTGAGCATGTACATAGTACATTGATTTGATTATTAAACTCCTTTTCCAGACTATTAAACAATTCTTATATTTTGGTGCTTTTTCCTTTTTTCAATTTATTGCAACAGATTTTTGCCACAGTCAGGTAGTTTTGTCACCATTTCCAAATCCGTGAAAAGTAGTAATGTTAGTAAAGGATTCATCGGCAATCCACAGCTTGTGATTTCAGTACCTGATCTAAAATACTAGTTTAAGAAACTTGAATTTTAGAACTTGTCTAAAATATATGGTTAAAATATGCTCTCTTAACATAGCACCATTATCGCTATATGCTATTAAGTATATTGTGTATAGCATCAAATACAATTGATACTGAATCATATTTTTAGGGCCTAGATCAGAGGTGTCAAACTCACTTCTTATAAGGGCCGGATCTGACATAAATGTTACTTTGTTGGGCTGTGTATGCCATAAAATGTAATGCCAAGTGCCAGAGATATGAACTGTATATAACAGTTAGGATTGCCAAGTCCCCCCAGCCACTGGCACAGGATGCGGGGGGGGGGTAGGGTTGTCAGATCCAGGCTGGGGAGGTCCTGGAGATTTTGATGATGGAGCCCAGGGAGGACAGGGACCTCAGTGGGACACATTGTCATAGAGGTCACCCTCCCAAGCATCCATTTTCTCCAGGGGGAACTGATCTCTGATCTCTGGTTCCACCTGGAGACTAGCATCCCTACTTGGAGCGGAAGGCTGAGCTTGGTTCCCGGTTCCCAGTTCTTTATTAGTTCCTTATTCATGGCTTATTTGTGAATTAAACCAAAAACATTGAAGATAATCTGAAAGATCTGAACCCCAAAATAAGGTATGGACCACCACACATCATACACTCCCACTTTCAGGAGACTCTTCACTTCAAAAGGCTATCTGCTGTTTCCTGGTCCAAAAGCACAGTTCCCATCAGCTGCAAGATTGCTTTGAGAGAACTAATTGGGATATTTTTGATCATCAAGACCTGGAGGAATATACAGCAGCAGTTCTGGGTTATATCAAACACTGCATAGACAGTGTCACTGTGGAAAAGTGCATCCGGGTCTATCCAAATCAAAAACCTTGGATGACGAGAGAGGTACAGCGACTTTTGAGGGAGAGGAACATGGCGTTTAGGTCTGGAGATACAAACCGTTATAGCTTTGCCAGAGCCAATCTGAAAAGAGGTATTCGACGGGCCAAGATGGACTATAGGCAGAGGATTGAGGATAATGTCAACACAAATGATATGAAGCAGGTGTGGCAAGGGATCCAGAATATAACCAATTATAAACCAACTTTTGCTGCCGTGGATGTAGACCCTTCATTGGTGGAGGAGCTTAACCTCTTCTTTGCCCATTTTGACGTGGAGTCACCGGGGACAGCCACACTACAGTCATCAGCCCACGGTGGCCCCTACCTCAGGGTGGAAGAGCATGAGGTAAGGCGTACGCTGAGGTCTGTGAATCCGAGGAAGGCAGCGGGACCTGATGGCATCACTGGATGGGTGTTGAAGGAATGTGCAGACCAGTTGGCAGGGGTCCTTACTAAGATCTTCAACTGGTCCTTACATCAGTCTATTGTTCCGTCTTGCCTAAAGTCCTCAATTATTGTTCCCCTGCCCAAAAAGTCTACAATTAACAGCCTAAAGGACTATAAACCAGTTGCACTCACTACGGTTGTGATGAAGTGTTTTGAGAAATTGGTACGTAGTCACATCATTTCGTGCCTTCCATCCACACTGGATAGTCACCAGTTTGCATATAAGGCAAACAGATCCACAGAGGATGCCATCACTACCACTCTCCATACTGCTCTGTCACATCTGGAGCAGCCGGGGAGTTATGTGAGGCTGTTGTTTGTGGACTTCAGTTCTGCTTTTAACACCATCCTCCCACATAGATTAGTGCACAAATTGGAGGGCCTTGGACTCTCCAGTTCCATATGTTCCTGGATCTTGGACTTTTTGACAGCCCACCCACAGAGGGTTAGAGTAGGGTCTCATATGTCCACAGTCCTTACCCTTAATACCGGCTCTCCACAAGGCTGTGTGTTGAGCCCCCTGCTCTATACCCTCTACACACAGGACTGTACCCCCACTCACCCCAGCAACACTATCATCAAGTTTGCTGATGACACCACTGTGGTGGGGGTCATCTCTGGGAATGACGAGTCTGCTTATCGGGATGAGGTGGAACGGCTTTGTGTTTGGTGTGGGGAAAACAATCTGATTCTCAATACTACCAAGACCAAGGAATTGGTGGTGGACTACAGGAAGAACAAAACGGAAATTAAGCCACTGTTTATTGGCGGAGAATGTGTGGAGAGGGTGGCTACTTTTAAGTTTTTGGGAGTGACTATTGAACAAAATCTGACTTGGAGCGTTAACACCACTGCTCTGGTGAAGAAGGCCCAGCAGAGGCTTTATTTTCTCAGACTCTTAAAGAAAAACAACTTGAGTGAGAAAACACTGATGTCTTTCTATCGTTGCTCAATAGAAAGCATTTTATCATACTGTGTCTGTGCCTGGTTTGCCAGTTGTACGGCTGCGGATAGGAAGGCACTCCAGAGAGTTACCACCACAGCTCAGAAGATCATTGGCTGCCCTCTCCCATCCCTGGAACAACTGTACAGTTCTCGATGCTTGAAAAAGGCAAAGAACATTTTGCAGGACTCATCACACCCTGAACACTCCTTGTTTGAATTGCTGCCTTCGGGCAGAAGATACAGGACAATTAAAACAAGGACAAATAGATTAAAAAACAGTTTTTATCCAAGAGCCATTATTGCCCTAAATGCTGTATGAGATTGGAATTGGGGACATCAGTGGTTTAGTTGCTATGTGAACTTTAGGGGAGCTATGAAGCAGTTGTGAATGGCTGTGTGAGCGCGCATGATTATTGTTGTAGATCACTGAAATGATTGCACTTTTAATTTCGTTGTACTATGTACAATGACAATAAAGTATATTATTATTATTATTATTATTATTATTATTATTATTATTATTATTATTATTATTATTATTATTATTATTATTATTATTGTGCCAGCCACTACAAAGTGGGGTGCCCCCAGGACAATTGCACAGACAGATGCTGGGGCCAGGCTGCAACCCCAAAAAATATTTGGATCACCCCAAATGATACAACCCTACTTGGAGCAGGAGGCTGAGCTTGGTTTCCAGTTTCCAGTTCTTTATTAGTTCCTTATTCATGGCTTATTTGTGAATTAAACCAAAAACACTGAGGATAATTTGAAAGATCTGAACCCCAAAATAAGATATGGACCACCACACATCATATACCCTCACTTTCAGGAAACTCATGGCTTATTTGTGAATTAAACCAAAAACATTGAGGATAATCTGAAAGATCTGAACCCCAAAATAAGGTATGGACCACGACACATCATACACCCCCACTTTCAGGAGACTCTTCACTTCAAAAGGCTATCTGCTGTTTCCTGGTCCAAAAGCACAGTTCTTGTGCCAGCCACTACAAAGTGGGGTGCCCCCAGGACAATTGCACAGACAGACGCTGGGGCCAGGCTGCAACCCCAAAAAATCTTTGGATCACCCCAAATGACACATCCCCACACTCTGGAGACTTTCCTCTGCAAGAAGACATGCAGTGGTGCCCGATCCAAACACGGATTCTGGCCCCATGAGCTTCCATTCGGCATCCCGCCAAGAGGCCTGTATTTCAAAGGAGATGGGAATAAAGAACTGGGAAAACTTCATGCCCTCTCTACACAGAAATTAGGATTGGGCCACCTCATGTCATATACCCCCAGACCCTTAGCCACGTTGGGGCATTTGGGGATGGAGCCTTACCATGGATGAGCCCTGCCCCACCCCAGGAGGATGCCAGACCCCCCCTAACTCTGGTGCACTTCACCCCCGCAGCAGCGGGAAGGCTGGGGAAGAAAGGGGAAGCCATCTTGCCACTTCTGGTCAGTTTCACTCCCCTGCAATGCTCCCTCTAAGCTGTGGAGTCTTGTGAGCAAATATTCTACTTTGTGAGTTGCTGGCATTAAAGTTGTGAGCGAGCAATTTGGCTGCTGCATAAATTATTTTGCTCTGGAGCCATCCTTCCTGAGCTAGGACAAAAAAATGTGTGAGCCCGAGTCTAAAAAACTGAGCTAGCTCACATGAACTCAGCTTAGAGGGAACACTGCTCCCCTAATGAGCTGTTACATTTAACCACTGATGGGAAGGGAATGAAACTGAACAGAACAGGCAGAGCAGTTTCCCTTTCCTTCCCCAGTCTCCCCACTTCTGCGGGGGCCTGGTAAAGGAAAGAGAGGGATGGCGTGCCTTCTCTCTGCCTCTTTCTTTAGCTTCCCGCACTTAATCTAATTGAGTTCCCTGCTCTTCTGTCCAAACGCCTGGGCCCCTGCCCCACCAGCCAAAAATTTCTGTTTACAGGGCTGTATACCCCCTGTCCAGGGGACTCCCCTCTCCAAGAGAACGTGTGCTGTTTCCTGCTTCAACGTGCAGCTCTTGTGCCAGCCGCTCCAAAGTGAGGGGCCTCCAGGACAGTCACACCGGCAGACACTTGGGTCAGGCTGCACCTCAAAGCAATCTTTCAAGCACCCCAAATGACACATCTCCACACTTGGGAGGCTGTCCCCTGCAGGGGAGCATGCAGTGGTGCTCAGTCCAAACACTGGTTCTGGCATCACAAGCTTTTATTCGGAGTCCTACCAAGGGGCCTGTATTTCAAAGGAGATTTGAGTAAGGAACTGGTAAGATTGCATGCCCTTTGCATCCCAAAATAAGGTTTTGACCGACATCTGTCATACACCCTAGTGTTCAGGGGACTCTCCCCTTCATGGGGACATATGCTGTTTTCTTGTCCAAAGCCTTGTTCTTGTGCTAATTTCTATAAAGGGCAGTGCCCTGAGCACCAATACGTTTGAAATGGTGTGTGGTCCCAATATGGTTTCTCATACTAAAAAGTCGTAGTATAACCACCGAGATCCATAGTTTCCCTTGCCTTAGGTATTCTAGGTCCAGGCTGTCAATCATAACTGTGTCATGAGGCATTGTTCTGCGCAGAACCATCTGTCACTTGGAAAGTTATTTATTTTATTTTTAACATATGCAATGTTGCCTCACCCATGTGGCTAAAATCATGAGTCAAAACAGTGTGAAACAGTTAAGGTCAATTAATCTAGCACATATTTTTGCTGTGTTATCTATAGATGTATCGTTCCCAATCATGGTTGTTTTTCTCCTAGGACAGTGATTGGTCTGATGGTGGCTCCTATGGTAGCCGTAGATTTCTACTGTTGTCACCAAGGTATGCCAACGCCACCTCAGGTTGGCACTGACCTTTGTTCTACACACCTGGAGAGTGATGGGACTTTTCTTGGAAGTGATCCTTGAAAGCCCCGAAGAGCAGTGGGCTAGTGAGGAGAATGTGGAAGAGGATCCAGATCTCAACTATTGTGTTTTAGGGTAGAAAGAGTACCTTTTACATGCCCCTTGGTCGCTGGTGGCCCTCCTGCTCTGGAAGCTCACAATACAATTAATTGCGAGCCCAGTATAGATGGTCTGTTATTTGTTCTCCATATGTATTAACCCTGGTAACATTATCATTGCCGAGTGCAGTATTCTTGGTGCCCTCTCAGACTGGACAAAACCATGGTGTTAGCTGGGCAACATTAACCATGACTGTTCATTGGAGGAAACTAGTCTGTCCATTTATCACACTGGACAGAAGAATGTGAATATTCGTGCTTCTTACAGACACGAGCAGTGTTCCCTCTAAGCTGAGTCAGTCTGAGCTAGCTCACAGTTTTTTTAGCCTCCGGCTCACACATTTTTGCCTTAGCTCAGGAAGGATGGCTCCAGAAGAGCAAGGGAATTTATGCAGTAGCCAAATCGCTCGCTCACAACTTTAATGCCAGCAGCTCACAAAGCAGAATTTCTGCTCACAAGACTCGACAGCTTAGAGGGAGCATTGGACACGAGATGTTTCCACTTCTTGATCCTTTAGAATTGTTTTCATTCTCAGTTCCTTTCTCATGCCAAAAATTATATAGCCGTTTCTTCTTGAATGTAGCCTACTTGCTTTCCTTCCCCAAATGGAAGTGATCTTTCAATAGCAAAGGAGACTAACAATGCAGTTATGATTTTGCCCTCAAAGGTGGGATCATTATGTCTGGTTTTCAAAGGTATTTCCACAAACCACAGACGATGACAGAAGGATTTAAAGAGCCAACCCTACATATGTGAAGGTGCACATTTACTAAACTCTTAACATTTCTTTGAAAATGTAATTGTAGTACAAAGAGAAGAAGAGAAAAGATTGGATTTATACCCCGCCCTTCGCTCGGAGTCTCAGAGTGGCTTACAAACTCCTTTCCCTTCCCCTCTCCACAACAGACGCCCTGTGAGGTAGGTGGAGCAGAGAGGGCTCTTTTGAGGACTACTCTTGAGATAACAGCTCTGACAGAACTACGGCTTGCCCAAGGTCATCCACCAGGTGCAAGTGGAGGAGTGGTTCTCCCAGATTAGAATCCATGCAGTTAACCACTACACCAAATTGACATAAGAGCCGCCTTATGTCATGCTTACTAAGATCTTTTAGGCCCAAGGTATCCCATGGTCACTTGCACAAGTCACATGTAGCCAAGCCCCCAAATAACGCCAATTTCACAAACACAGACTCTTTCCAGTAGCACCTCACAGAAGACCAACAATCTTTAGGAGGAAGGGGTCTGAGCTTTTGGTGAGAGCCAGTTTGGTGTAGCGGTTAGAAGCACAGACTCTAATCTGGGAGAACCGGGTATGATTCCCCGCTCCTCCACATGCAGCTGCTGGTGTGACCCTGGGTCGATCATAAGTCCTTTCAGAGCTGTTCTCTCAAGGGCAGTTCTCGAAAGAGCTCTCTCAGCCCCACCTACCTCACAGAGTGTCCATTGTGGGGAGGGGGAAGGGAAAGGAGATTGTAAGCCACCCTGAGACTCCTCCGGGTAATGAAGGGCAGGGTATAAATCCAATCTCTTCTCTTCTTCTTCTTTCAAGAGTCAAAGCTCACCTGGTCAGCTACCAGTTGAAATGGAAATTTCGGAGTCATTATATCCCAGTCAGAAGGTTGGAAGGGTGTTGCAGAGGAAGGTGGCAGGAAGAAGAAGAAGAAGAAGAAGAAGAAGAAGAAGAAGAAGAAGAAGAAGAAGAAGAAGAAGAAGAAGAAGAAGAAGAAGAAGAAGAGGAGTAGTAGTAGTTTGGATTTATACCCCACCCTTCACTGCCCAAAAGACGTCTCAGAGCGGCTTACAAACTCCTTTCCCTTCCCCTCCCCACAACAGACACCCTGTGAGGTAGACGGGGCTGAGAGAACTTCTGACAGAAACTGTCCTTGAGAGAACAGCTGTGCCAGAGCTTGTGACTGACCCAAGGTCACATCAGCACCTGCAAGTGGAGGAGTGGGGAATCAAACCCGGTTCTCCCAGATAAAAGTCCATACACTTAACCACTACACCAAGCAACAGAGCAATGCACATTGTGATGAGCTTGATTAGAATAAAGGGGAAGTGCGTGAGTGTGGAACATCAGCATCTGTAGTGAGGCAAGGATTCATTCACCCCTGGTGGGTCCAATTGTTCTGAACCTCTGAATGAACTTCAGTTCAGCAATCTCAGTTTGTAATCTCTCCCTGAAGCTTCTCTGAAGAGTGCCACTTCTCAGTCAGCAATGGAGTGACCTTAGCACTTGTGTCTGCATGTGTACTTTGTCTGGGGGAGCACATCATTGGAGCACTTAGCACGAGAACTGGGATGTAGATCAAGGAGCAGCATAGGTGTCTCTTGAGGGCAGAGTCCCCTGAGTATTGGAATGTATCCTGTATTGTGGTCCAGACTTTATTTTTGGTAGCAGAGGGCATGTGGCTGTTCCACTTCCTTATTCAGATCTTTGTTATACATTATTCTGGTTCACATCCCAAATAGAAGTACTAGAACCAGTATTTGGACTGGGCACCACTTAGGGTCTGGATTGCAAAATACCTGGAGACTTTGGGGGTGGATCCAGGAGAGGGTGGGGTTTGGAGAGGGAGGGACCTCAGTGTGGTACAACGCCACAGAGTCCACCCTTCAAAGCAGCCATTTTCTCCAGGGGAGCTGATCTCTGTCAGCTGGGGATCAGTTGTAAAAGCGGGAGATCTCCAGGTCCCAACAGGAAGCTGGGAACCCTAGCACCACTGTAGGTTGTCCTGCAGGGGACAGTCTCCAGAGTGCGGTGGTGATGTGTCTTTTGGGTTGGTCCAAAGATTGTTTTGGGATCCAGCCTGGCCCCAGCATCTGCCTGTGCGATCGTCCTAGGGGCACCCCACTTTGCAGCAGCTGGCACAAGATCTGGGCTATGGAACAGGAAACACCATATGCAGGGTTGTAGCCAGGATTTTTTACTTCAGAGGGCATTTAAGAAAGTCAGGGGGCACTGTGTCAGGAGCGGTGAGAAAGTAAACGTTTTAAAAAAAGCTATGAGAGAGAGCTGGAGTAGGGATCAGACATGCCCTCTGGTGTGCCTAGCCTGCAGCCAGCCAGAGATACACTGCCGGCAGGCAGGGCAGGATGACGGCGCAGCTCAGTCAGGGCCGGATCGCCCATAGGGCGAACTAGGTGCCCGCCTAGGGCGCCCCGGCCTGAGGGGCGCCAAATGGCGCCCCACTCCCCCCCCCGAAAACTGCCCCCCCGCCATCCTAACCCGGTGCCCGCCGGCGCCGCCAGACCCCCGCCTCCTTCCCAGCGGGGCCCGCAGAAAAGCCGGCGCCGGGAGGGAGGGGGCGGAGGCTAGACCCCCCCGCACCCCCTTCCCAGCTTTTCTGGGGGTCCCACAGCCGCGGGGCCCGCAGAAAAGCCGGCGCCGGGAGGGAGGGGGCGGAGGCTGGACCCCCCCGCGCCCCCTTCCCGGCTTTTCTGGGGGTCCCACAGCCGCGGGGCCTGCAGAAAAGCCGGCGCCAGGAGGGAGGGGGCGGAGGCTGGACCCCCCCGCACCCCCTTCCCGGCTTTTCTGGGGGTCCCGCAGCCGCGGGGCCCGCAGAAAAGCCGGCACCAGGAGGGAGGGGGCGGAGGCTGGACCCCCCCACACCCCCTTCCCGGCTTTTCTGGGGGTCCCACAGCCGCGGGGCCCGCAGAAAAGCCAGCGCCGGGAGGGAGGGGGCGGAGGCTAGACCCCCCCGCGCCCCCTTCCCGGCTTTTCTGGGGGTCCCGCAGCCGCGGGGCCTGCAGAAAAGCTGGCGCCGGGAGGGAGGGGGCGGAGGCTGGACCCCCCCGCGCCCCCTTCCCGGCTTTTCTGGGGGTCCCGCAGCCACGGGGCCCGCAGAAAAGCCAGCACCGAGAGGGAGGGGGCGGAGGCTGGACCCCCGCCCCCTTCCCGGCTTTCCTGGGGGTCCTGCAGCTGCGGAGCCTCCAGGAAAGCCAGCGCCCCATCGACGCCCCCGGTCTCCAGGTCCCACCGGGAGGTTGGCATCCCCAGTGGGGGCGCCCCAGGCTGTCCTGCCTAGGGCGCCCAGACACCTGGAGCCGGCCCTGAGCTCAGTATGGCCGTGGCGCACACAAAGAATAAAATAAACCAGCTGGATAGGAAGTCAGGAGGCCTGAGCAGTAAGTCAGGGGGCCCGGCCCCAAGATGCCCCACTGTCGCTATGGTCCTGACCATATGTCCCCTTGAAGGGGAGAGTCCCCTATAAGTGGTAGTGCATGATGTGTGGCAGTCCAAACCCTATTTTGGGGTGTAGAGGATGTGCAGTTGTTCCAATTCCTTATTCAAATCTCCTTTGAGATCCAGGAGTTTTGGTGGGACTCCAAATAGAAGCTCATAGCGCCAGAACCGTTGTTTGGCCCGTGCCCCATTATATGTCTTCTTGCAGGGGACAGTCTACAGAGTGTGGGGCTGTGTCATCTGGGGTGGTCCAAAGGGTGTTTTGGGGTGCATCACAGCCCCAGTGTCTGTCTGTGCAATTGTCCTGGGGGCACCCCACTTTGGAGCAGCTGGCACAGGAAATGAGCTTTGGATCAGGAAGCAGCATTCGTTGCCTTGAAGAGGGGGAACCCCCTGAATGTGGATGCATGATTTATGGCTGACCAAACCTTATTTTGGGGTTCAGAGCTTTCAAACTCTCCTCAATGTTTTTGATTTAATTCACGAATAATTTACAAATGAGGAACAAATAAGGAACTGGGAACTTGGATCCAACTTCAGCCTCCTACTTGGAGCTCGTCTTTATTTTATTTTTATTACCAAAAGCACCTTGGGACACTTTCCTCTCTGTGCTTCACTTTATCTGCCATAGGGTTGCCAGGTCTGGGTTGAAAAATACCTGAAGACTTTGGGGGTGGAGCCAGGAGACGGAGGGGTTTGGGAAGGGGAGGGGCCTCAGCAGGGCACAATGCCATAGAGTTCTCTCTTCAAAGCAGCCATTTTCTCCAGGGGAGCTGACCTCTGTCAGCTGGAGATCAGTTGTAAAAGTGGGAGATCTCCAGGCCCCACCTGGAGCCTGGCAACCCTCGTTTGCCACCATACCATGTGGCACCATTAGTGGGTGATTCTTCCGCTCTCGCTTGCAGGTGGTGGAGGCCTGGTCAAAATTCTCCACGGGGTGTTGAGAAAACCAGGTTAACTGCGGTGTTACGAAGAAAGCCTCTTCACAGGGGCTGTTTCGGGGAGCCCTACTGAAACAAAATTAAAGATGTGGAGGATATGTCCTTGGTGAGCTGCAGAATAAGTCCTCACTGTGTTTCCAAGAAATTATTTCCAAAGATATGCTGAGGTGAAAAATTGTGAGTTGGACTCTCCACGGAAATAACTTCCAGTTCTTGCAGGTCTTCCTTGCCCAAAAGCACACTTTGATGGTGATGATATTTAGTATGCATCGCATCCAGTGATCTATCAGCAGAAAGTGCTGATGGTTACAGATTTTTCCTGTGTTCGCCTTCACTCCGGCAGTCCTTTCCAAACCCAGGGAAATTTATTCTCAGGGTCAGGGCCCCTGCGAGGCCTAATAGCCATGTGGGTCAGGAAACCTGAGTGGGAGGGCGGAAGGGGATGTCATCACCTTTTTCCACCTCTTCTGTCAGTGGAGTTCCAAGGAGGGAAGAAGGAGAACAGCACAGTTTGGTCTTCTTCTCCCTCCTCACTACACCTTCCTGAGCCAGTTCAGTGTAGTGGTTAAGAGCACAGACTCTGATCTGGGAAAACCCGGTTTGATTCCCCACTCGCAGCTGCTGGATGACCTCGGGCAAGCCATAGTTCTGTCAGAGCTGTTCTCTCATAAGAAGTTCTCAAGAGAGCTCTCTCAGCCCCACCTGCCTCACAGGGTGTCTGTTGTGGGGAGGGGGAGGGGAAAGGAGACTGTAAGCCGCTCTGAGGCTTCTTCGGGTTGTAAAGGGTGGGGTATAAATCCAATCTCTTCTTCTGCGTGGCTATTAAATCCATGCAGGTTCCATGCCATGGATCGGAAATGGTTGCCAAGGGAAACATGGGGAAGATTCATGCCTTTTACATTTGTGGATCACCAGATCCAACCATATAATTGCTTCCCTTGGTAACTGCTGTTTTGGTATCATTTCTTTCGTAGGCGCTACTTCTCCCTCTTTCCAGGGTGAACCTTTACAAACTTTGACTCTTGCAGGCCCGTAGCTACAGTAGGGCATCTTGGGGCTAGCCCCCCCGAATTACTGGCAAGGCCCCCCGACTCCCCATCCAGCCCAGGGCCCCCAGCTGGTAGCAGGTACAGGGAAGGAGCCAGGTATTCCTTTAATTTGATTATCCAGTGCCTCCCTAAGTAATTTAAATGCCCCCCCTGACTTAAAAAAATGCTGGCTACGGGTCTGGACTCATGCAATGAAGGTAATGCTGCATAGGCTATCGTGTTGGGCTCCATGATGACTTCACCGATGGTAAGTGAGGACAACGGAGAGTTAATGAATGCATGAACACTTTTATAAGGAGTGCTAGAAATTGCCCCAAAGGAAAAGCATTTTGGGGGAAAGTGGAACGTGTTCTCACTCACACACACACACACAACACCGTAATTTTGGTCCGGCACTAATAGATGTACATTTAATTTTTAGGGATTTTATACAGTAATAAAATACAAGCATTATATAGAAAATTCAATTGAAACATTGCCTACAGCAAATATCCGAGGGAAGGAGAACGGGGGCTCCGGGAGCAGTGGAATGCTTACCTCATACAAATCTAGGACAAGCAACATTACAAAGAGAGTTGAACAATTTTTATTAAGCAGGATAATGGCAGTCTGCTTAATAGTACTTGACAAAGGAACAAGGACTCATACACTGGCAAAGAAGATATCAGGAGGACTGTTTCAGAGATTGGAGGTGATAACAATGAGTGACTATCTTCCTGCATATGTTAGAAGAGCAGTCTATTATCCGCCGGCTTTTGTTTCAGAAGGGACAAGAAATGAGTGGCAGTTTTGGGGACATTCAGTCTAGCGACTGATTTGAACAGAACCAAACATGTTTAACTGTGCTTTGGATTGTACCCTTAGATTTCAGGGAGGGTTTTTTTATATATATTGCCTAGAGAAAAGAAATCTTGTCGAGAATTTGAAGATGGAGGGTCATCTGAATTAAAAGGGGGAAATGCAGTGCCCATCAGTTTTACAGTGACAGCTTGAATAGCTCATTGTGGGGGAGATGCCGACGTTCAATCCTGGGCAGTACAGAGGAGTTTGAAAACTTCAGGCAGTTGCGCTGTGAGGTACGATAACAAGGCCTAGCGGTTGGGACCATCGAATCACAGAATCACAGAGTTGGAAGGGGCCATCCAGTCCATCTAGCCCCACCCCCTGCTCAATGCAGGATCAGCCTGGAGCATCCCTGACAAGTGTATAGAACCACGGATGGTTGAGATGATGGTTTAAATCCCCAGTCTCCCATAAGTGGGTGTCCTTGGGCTACTCGCTCAGTCTAATCTACTGTGATGGATTACATTCAATCAGAAATTGTTCCTCTTTGGTGGTAGCATTTAGTTCAGCGTTGTAGCCCACATAAGAGGGGAGGGGTTCCCCCAAAAAGACTTCTGGCCACTGCACCTCCTCAGAAGGGCTATATGTAGCATGCAGTGCTCATTAAATCATTCTGGGGGCAGAGGAGAACAGTGTGTTCTGAGGTCCTTGGGAAAAGAGTGGGATAAGCTTTGGATGAAAAAGCAATCACTTGCCCAAGGTCACCCATTCGGCTTAATGGCTGAGAGGAGATTTGAATGCAAGCCCAAAAAATCCGGCAGCCTGAAAAGCCCAGTTTCGCCTGAGCTGAGCTGAGCTGGAAGCTAAGCAAGGATGGCCATGGTCAATAGTTGGATGGGAGGCCACCAAGGAAGACAGGGCTTGCTGAGTGGAGGAAGGCAATGGCATCCCACCAGGGATTGTCTCTTGCCCGGAATGACCCATGGATCGGGTTTCCAGGGCTCGGTTTTTGACTCAGTGGCCTGTTCTTCTGCGAAAAAATTCAGCCCTTCATTCCAGCCATTAACTCCTTTCACGTTTCCAAAGCCATGCTCCTCAGCACACCTACTGGAAAGTAAGTTCTATGTAAATCAATGGGACATTTCACACACGAGTACATTGAGAGTTGAGAAACAATGTTCTCAGCAAAAAGCCAGTCGGGCAGAGAGAAGAAAAATTAGCAAGAAATCATTCCAATACGGCCATACATGACATTCTTTAATTAGCTAAAAACTGAAGGAGTTGTACGAAAAGTTCAAGATGTATTACTTAATACGACTGACTGCAGAAGCCGACTGAAGGAACGTCGCATCGGAAAGGCGAAGCGGCAAAAAAAGGGAACTTCAATTATTCATACTAAGCAAGGACGGTGAGGTAAGGCAGGGTTTTCGAAGCTAGAGAAGAGCAAAGGAAAACGACACCGCTGCAAAACGAGGAAGGCAAAAGCAGAAGGCGATAGACAAAATGGAGGCCGCTGAGCCGTGCGTTCAGAAAATGCTCCCCAAGAAAGCAGCGGCCCTGTTGAAGAAACACCTTAATGAATGTATTCAGTTAATGTAGATGTATGCATGTCAGAAGGGCCCTAAATGAAATTCACCCTAGAGTGCTAAGGGAGAAAAATTAGCCACAGTAATCACAGAACCATTAGCAATTACACTTTCCATCTCCTGGAAGATAGGAAGGTCCTAGGGGACTGGAAGCAAAGAAGTATAACCCTAGGAATCCCCGGCTGGCTCGATATAACTCTTGGTAAGTTATTAAAGAAAATTATAAGATCAAATAGCTCAGGGATTTAAAAGGCAAAAACAACCCAAAAAAAATAAAGGTAGCACTCTGCCTGGATTTCATCAAGGGCGAATTGTGGAAACAGGAAGCCCATAATATTCTTCGACACGTTAAATGCTCGTGTTCTGACGCTGTCCCCTGCTGCAACTTTGTGGTGCTTTACGAGGGGATAAGGTTGGCCTTTCAAGACAAGTTCATGACACCTTGAGGACCTACTGTTTCCCAGCAACAAATAGTGGTATCATTGAAGTTTATAATTCTTTAGTTTGTAATCCCTGCCTTTAGGGAGGGACTGCTGTTCAGTGATAGAGCGCATACCTTGCTTGCAGATAGGCCCAGGTCGAATCCCTGCTGTTGACAGTGAAGGGATTTCAGACAGTGAGTGTTTGAAAGACCTCTGCCGAAGAAGAAGAGGAAGAAGAAAAGGAGGAGGAGGAGCTGTTTCTTGTACCCCATTTTCCTCTACCCTAAGGAGTCTCAAAGCAGCTTACAATCACAGGCACCCTGTGAAGTATGTGGGGCTGAGAGAGTTTGGAGAGAGCTGCAACTGGCTAAAGGTCTCATGTATCTCAAAGTGACTTACAATTTCCTTCCCTTGCCTTTGTCTCCGGGGCAACCGATCTCTATAGTCTGGAGATGAGCTGTAATTCCAGGGGATCCCCAGGTCCCACCTGGAGTCTGGCATCCCTACGGTGAAGCTGATGTGCAGTAGATTCAGATGATGGACAAAAAGAAAATACTTTCTATAGAGAGTGATTAAAATGTAGACTTTGCTGCCAGAGGATGTAGTGATGGTCACAGGCATAGACAGCTTTAAAAGGGGATTAGATTGATGGAGGAGAAAGTCTATTGATGGCCATTAGCCATGGTGACTCAGGGGAACTTCCTCCACATCCAGAGGAGCTAATCCTCTAAATCCCAGAGCCAGGAGGCAACATAGGTGGAAGGCCTCGGCCTCTATGTCCTGTTGTTGGACCTCCAGAGGAACTGGTTGGCCACTTGTGAGACAGGATGCTGGACTAGATGGACCCTCAGTGGTCTGATCCAGCAGGGCTCTTCTTGTGTTCTTATGAGATGCCCAATGAGGCAAGACATCTAAGGAATTCTGAGGGAAACAAATAAGACTTTCCACGAGAGAAGTTTCTCAAGGTGTTGAAGAAGAAGAAGAGATTGGATTTATACCCTGCCCTTCACTACCCGAAGGAGTCTCAGAGAGGCTTACAATCTCCTTTCCGTTCCCCTCCCCACAACAGACACCCTGTGAGGTAGGTGGGGCGGAGAGAGCTCTCTCGAGAACTGCCCTTGAGAGAACAGCTCTGAAAGAACTTGTGACTGACCCATGTGGAGGAGTGGGGAATCAAACCTGGTCCTCTCAGATTAGAGTCTGTGCTCCTAGCCACTACATCAAACTAACTCTCAAACTGGTGTTGGGCATGTTTCCAGACATCTGCTTCTTGAAGTGGATGCTGATATTACAGTTCGAGTGCATATTGTCAAGCAGTCCCTCAGTCCCTCCTTCCACTGAATACATGAAATTGCTCTACGGGACTCATAAACAAATGATACAGGCAGAGTTACTATAACACAATAGACTATTTCAGTGTTAATTTTCTGCCTGTGTAGAGGAGGAAACGAGTGTGATCATTTTTGATAAATTACCTTTGGTAGCTCGTAAGAGAATGGGAGTTTGTGTTTGCATTTGGTGCTGAATATTTTAACAAGTCATTATGAAAAACAAACACTCCTTTGCTTTAATATTAAGGGGTGATTTAGGCGCTGGGAGATAATAGCAAAGGTGGCTTTTCCCCTTAGTGACAGAGATGACTCTTCCATTATTCAGACACCGAGCTTTTATTAGGCGTAATACACACGCAAATAGTTGAGATTAAATAGGAACAGCTGGCAAATTGCTAGCCTATCCTGCAGGTATCATGTTCTGCATTTCAAGTCAGGACAAAAATGCTTACAATAGGAAGTGGGAATTTCTTGAACGGGAATGGGTTATTTCAGCAACGTCTTACTTGTTTGATATATTTTTATCCTGCCCTTTCCCCAGTGAACTGAAGGCACCACACATAATTCTCCCCACTACCATTTTACCCTCATATCAGTCTGGTAAACCAGGTGAGGCTGAAAGAGAAAATGCCCAGCCCAAGGTCACCTGGTGGATTTTCATGCTGAGCAGGGATATGAACGAGGTGTAGTCCAACGTCCTAATCATTATACCACTGTCTTGAAGTAATAGGAGACTTCAAATGTCTAAGAATGGCACCTGTACAAAAGTATAATTGAGGTGTACTGCTTATTTGTAAACTTCTCAAGGGCTTTCATTCCAAATCCTCAGACTCAGGGCCTGGCGAAGTCATAAGTTCAGGCCTTGTGGTGTCACAAGTTTGGATAAGTGTAGAGAATCAAAAGTAAGGAAACAAGGCCTGTTCTACACCTCACGGAGACACAGAAGAGGACAATGGGGGATGTGGGCACACTGAGAAAGACAAGATGTTTTGGGGTTGATGGACCATCTGCTCTGGCAGTTGTCCACCACCACACCCAGTAGAAGCAGGAGAAATACTCGGAAAGAAGCAAAATCACATGCACTACAATGCCAATCTCATTGTGGTACACTTGACACCAGCTCCCCCAGGCCCCCTATTAATTTTTTAATTTTTTTAAACAGGTATTAGCTAGCTTTCTACCTTACAGAAACTCAAGGTAGCTTACAATGCAAACGTAATAAAATACATTAAAACCCCAATTTAAAACCAACAATTTATGGCTGCCAGTAGGCAGAAGAGCTAAAACTAATCAAATGCCATTGTGAATAAAATGATCCTCAGCCGTCTCCTGAAGGTCAAGAGTAAGGTTGCCTGACCCCACCCCCCCAGTTGAGCTGGGGGTCTCCGGCCACCAAGCCTCACCACCCCACCACCAGACTGGTGGGGGACTTCCCCAAAAAAACAGCAAGGCCAGTCAACATTCTAGAGACCCGGAAGTGACATCATGGTGTTGGCGACCTTGGGGTGACACTCTGATATCTGGGCAAAACCTCTATGGTAGAAGCCAAATTCACCACAGAATTTTTGCCCAAATACCAGAGTGTCAGTCCAACATCACTGTGTGATGACGTCACTTCCAAGTCATGTCAGAAGTGATGTAGACACATCGCTGCAGTGATGCCTGGGCCTCCCTTCTGCTCCTGGTAAGTCCCCCCCATTCTCTGGCCAGTTGCCAGGAGGGACCTGGTAATCCAAGTTGAGAGTGAGAGGCAAGGTGCACCTCCCAGGGGAGGTTGTTGCACAACAACAGGGCTGCCACTGAAAAGGCTCTCTCTCATATACCCACCAGACAAGCTTCTTTGGTCAATAAGACATTCAAGAGCGTCTCTCCCTGTGATCTTAGATCCCTGGCAGAAATGTATGACAGAAGATAGTCCTTCAGATACCCCAGTCCCAAACCATGTAAGGTTTTAAAGATTAAAATGAATACTTTGAATTGGGCTCAGGAGTGGATTGGAAGCCAGTGTAATTGCTGTAATACCAGAGTCGCATGATCCTGGTAACTTGCCCTGGCCACCAGTCTAGCTGCAGCATTCTGCACTAACTGTAGCCCCTGAACACTCTTCAATGGTAGCCCCAAGTAAAGCTCATTGCAGTAGTCCAGCCTAGATGTAACTAAGGCCATGCATCACTGTGGCTAGATCTGACTGAACCAGGAACTGGCACAGCTGACTCACCAAATGAAGCTGGGCAAAACACTTCAAACTACATCAGCCGCATGATTTTCTAAGGTGACCATTTGTGAATTTGTGAATTTTCTGCAATGTGCAGGGGGTTGCACAAAGGGACCCTGGAGGTCCCTTCCAACTCTATGGTTCTATGATTTACTGTGGCATTTTTTTGTATTTTTATATATGGTGACCTCTGGTGACTGACCCCCTACTGGGGGCCTGGAGGATATTCAGAGAAGTGGCTAAATAAGGCCTCCGCCTCTGGTATTTCAAGGTTTCCCATCCAAGTACTTGCCAGAGTTGACCCTGCTTAGCTTCTGAGATCTGACGAGATTGGGCTTGCCTAGGTTATCCAGGGAAGGTTACCACTGTGTTGAGCAGCACTTCCAAGCTGTAAAGATGAGTTTTCAAAAGGAATATAACCCCATCCAAGACAGAGAAAATCTTGGTCTGCCTTTCCTCGTGTTTTCAGGATTAACTTTTACCTTGTTCACCCTCATCCAGCCCATTACTGACCCCAGTACTGGTTTAGAACATCAACAGCTTCCTTGGAATTAGGTGGGGAAGAAAGGTAGAGCTGGGTATCATTTGTATATTGCTGACAATGCAGCACAGACCTCCTGTTGACCTCTCCCAGTGGCTTCATGTGGATATTAGATAGAATTGGGGATTGGGGTAGGATTGTGCCCTGCAGAACCCATTGGGCAGAACAGGAATCTCCCAACACCACCTTCTCAGACCAGCCTTATAGATGGGACACTGGGCCTGTACCGAGCATAACATAGTGGCCCTTTGTCCCAGCACTGAGAGGCAGCCCAGTCGAATGCCATGGCTGATGGTATCAAAGGCCACTGAAAGATCTAGTAGAACTTGCAGGGCCACATTTCCCCTCATCCAGTTCTCGGTACAGGTCATCAGCCAGGACACACAAAGTGGTCTCTGACCCTGGTCCCAGCCTAAACCCAGACTGAAATGGGTCCAGAAAATCAATCCCTTCCAAGACCCCCTGGAGTTGAGAAGCAACTGCTTTCACAAGCAACTTGCCCAAGAATGGAAGATTGGAGACTGGCCAGAAGTTCTTCAAGATATTAGCATTCAGGGAGGTTTCCCCCAAAAAAACCAGGTCTAATCACTGCCTCTTTGAGCAGGAGCAACACAACTTCCTGTCTCAAGAAAGCATTTACCACTCTTCTTACCCACTCAGCCAGTCACCCCCTGGCAGGTTTTCTCAGCCAGGAAGGGCAAGGGTCGAGAACATTGGTGGTAAGTGGCACCTGTCCGAAGATCTTGTCCATATCCTCAGGATTCACAAGCTGAAAAGTACCCATATATAACTCAGACAAGCAGATGCCAAAGGTACATCATCTGAACATGCATCCATGACAGCATCTAACCCAGAGTGGATCTGGGCAATTTTGTCTGCAAAGTAAGTGTTAAAAACAGTTTGGTGTAGTGATTAAGTGTGCGGACTCTAATCTGGGAGAACCGGGTCTGATTCCCCACTCCTCCACTTGCTCCTGCTGATGTGACCTTGGGTCAGTCACAAGCTCTGGCACAGCTGTTCCTGAAAGAGCAGTTTGTGTTAGATTTCTCTCAGCCCCACCTACCTTACAGGGTGTCTGTTGTGGGGAGGGGAAGGGAAAGGAGTTTGTAAGCCACTCTGAGACTCAAAAGTGAAGGGTGGGCTATAAATCCAATCTCTTCTCTCTCTAAATTGTTTACACAGGGCCATCAGGTGGTCAGAGTCCAGTTCCTTGGGGCTATAAGAGCCCCTGAACCACATGGAACAGCTCCACTGGACCATTATGTGCAGACATAATGATAGTAGAGAAATATTACCTTTTTGCCACCATAACAGCCTAAGAACAGAATCCAAAATGGGCCCATCCAGTCCAATGACCAATGGCCCATCCAGTCCTACACTCTATGTCACGCAGTGGCCAAAACCCAGGTGACATCAGGAGGTCTACTAGTGGGACTGGAACTCCAGAAGCCCTCCCACTGTTGCCGCCCAAGCACCAAGACTACTGCCCCAGGCAGAGTGTTCCATCTATACCTTGCGGCTAATAGCCATTGATGGACCTTTGCTCCATATGTTTATCCAACCCCACCTCTTGAAGCTTTCTATGCTTGTAGCTGCCACCACTTCCTGCGGCAGTGAATTCCACGTGTCAATTACTCTTTGGGTGAAGAAGAGGAAACTGTGAGTCTAAACTCTATCAGGTGATGATTTGTCCGTAACCAGGGAGTAAGCATGAACTCCCTCGCTTCCAGATCATCCTCTTATCATGGCCCATAAATAGGAGGCAGCCCTCAAGGTTATACTGTAGTTAACACTGTTTATTAAATTCAACATTGCTCTTCAGAAAGACATACACTGTCCCACATACAGACCAGAATCCTGTCTTCACCCATAAGCACACGTGGAAAGGATGGAAGGGGGAACTGCTCTTGTACTATTTCGATATTGTTAGAGAGCTCTTTGTTCTAACTTCATTCTCTGTCAGCGTAATCCCATGAATATTTGTTCAGACGTAGATCCTATTATGTCAAATGGAGATTAGTCCCAGGTAATTGTACAAAGGATTTCAGCCTTTAAAGAATTATCATGGGATAACTAACACCAACCACCCCGTTCCAATTTCACAGCCTCTAGCATAAATTTCCCACTTTATGTTTCTGCAGTTTTAACTCCTCAAACAGGACAGGGATGGGAACGTGGGAGGATAACCCTGGGGAATAAAGGGAGGGAAGTAATTAGAAAGCAGGAGAGGTGAGGACATAATGAAGAGAAGATGCTAGGATTAGAGGGTAGAAGAGGAGGAGAAAGAAGTACTTTTCTCCCTGTCTCACAATACAAGAACTTGTGGGCACTCCATGAATTTGCTGAGCAGTCAGGTTAAAACAGATAAAAGAAAGTACTTCTTCACCCAAAGAGTGATTAACACATGGGATTCACTGCCATGGGAGGAGGTGGCAGCTACAAGCATGAACAGTTTCAAGAGGGAATTAGATAAGCATATGGAGCAGAGGTCCATCAGTGGCTATTAGCCACAAGGTATGGATAGGGACTCTCAGTCTGGGGCAGGAGATGCTCTGTATTCTTGGTGCTTAGGAGGGGGGATCAACAGTGGGAGGGCTTCTGGTGTCCTGGTCCCACTGGTGGACCTCCTGATGGCACCTGGTATTTTTGGCCACTGTGTGACAGAGTGTTGGACTGGATGGGCCGTTGGCCTGATCCAACATTGGCTTCTCTCTTATGTTCTTATTATCACAGGAGGAGGAAGGAAGTACTGTGAGAGACAGACAGATTAAAGCAGAGACAAAGATGGCAAACCAAAATGGTGAAATACTGTGCATACAAAGGGACGGAGATGGTGAAAGAAAAGACACAGGAAGAGGGGGAAGCAATCAACTGTCCTTGCCTGAGTCTCACTTTTCACAATATGAGGGTGTCAAGAAGGCCACGGAAAGGGACTACAGGGGCAGGCTCTGGTTCAGTCTCCTCAGAGCCAGGATGGGGTGGGACAAGCCCCTAGCCAGAAAATTTTAATGGGGGGGGGAATGAGTACAGTGGTGGTCAGCCCATCATTATTTATTTATTATTTATACTTTACTAGTTGTTTACCAATTTTCTACTCGAGACTCATTGTGGATTACATGGTATATGGAAAATTGTAATTAAATAGCATGAGAGATCTAATAAAAATGTAATAGGCCTAGGGTAGGCGTTCAAAATTACGACAATACAAAAAAAAAGCATCAAACATGCTACGTCAAGCAATGCAGAAAATGGAATTACAAAAAATGAAGACAATGCTGTAAGAGCATGATAGAACATACAACGAATCAATAATATATAGCATACACTGTGGCACAGACTGTACAGTCCTGTTCTGCATAAGCTTTATAAAAGCAACTGTTTCACAGAGTTTGCAGAATTAAAGAAGTGTGAGAGCCTTCCTCCAGTTACTGAAACCTGAAACTGTAAATTCAACCTTCTGTTCTCTGTAAATCACGAACTCAAGGCTTCCAACGGTGCCACCCGACACCCCTGCAGCCTTCTAAAATCAGGACTCTTCAGCCCTGCTAACTGCTAATTCTGTTCTAGCCAACTGCATACAGAATTCACCCTTGGAAGATTTGTGACAGGATTCACACCTTTTACCTCAACTCCTTCCTTCCTTTTTTTTTTTTTTTTATAAAGGAAACTTACACCTGAAAGACGTGTGACAGATTTCACACCAACCCATAATGCTGATTGGAGGGGGCATGACAAATGATTGATGGGGAACCACCCCTTTCTGAATCACCGTGGCTATGGGCCCAGGATAGGACTGGAGGAAGGCTTAGACAAGGGTTGGGGGGGGGGGTAATGATGTTGCTTTCTCCTGCAGCTATGCAGACATTTGCTGAATTAGCCCTCCCACAGATCTGTGTGGTCATAAAAGATGAAGTGACTCTTTCCTCTAGTCAAGTTCAGTCTCTGCTGGCCTGTTTGGAGGCCACTGTCCTGAAGCAGACCAGGGCCAGGAGGATCTACCACTACACCTGAGGAACTTGACAGGCAGGTGGGGCAACAGCATACAGGCAATAAAGCAGGGAGCATGCTCCATGCTGCTGCTCCATATCACCAGCCCCCCCCTCCCATGCTGAGGTCTAGGGTTGCCAAGGTCAGCCTGGGGACTGGAGATCTCCCAGAATTACAATGAATCATCTCCAGACTACAGATATCAGTTCCCTGGGAGAAAATGGCTACTTTGGAGGGTGAACCCTATGGTATTATGCTGATGTATCTCCCCTCTCCCACATCCTACCCTCCCTAGGCTCCATGCCCAAATCTCCATATATTTTCCATCCCAGAGCTGGCAACCTTAGCAGGAGTCTTGATAAGGCAGCTGTCAGCAATGGCATGATGTCACTCCTAGGAAAACCTGGAAATGATATTACTCCTTTCTGGGAATCATCAGAAACTCTTTGATAAAAGCATGAAATTTTTGATGATTTCTAGAGAGGATGGATGTCACTTCTGGGTTTTCTCAGGAAGAGATGCCAGTCCTCTCTAGCAATTCCTGAAAACTATATGGTTTTACCATAGTGTTTCCAAAGATTCCTAGAGAGACATGATGTCATACCATCACCAATGGCCATTGTTTTAAATGTATTCTTTCTTCCTCTGCTCCTGGAGTTCTTCTTCCATGGGAGGCATGAGATTGTCTGCTCCCAGTGGACACATTCCAACCATACTGAGACCGGAGGAGGAAAGTGGAACAACTAAGCCTCATATTATCTGTTGAATAGTGGGTTTAACATGGCAAAGGCGAAGGCAGAGTGATTTCAACAAGCAGCAGTTTATTGCATCTCAACAGGAATGCTTCACATGGGGCAACTGCCATAACTATATGTACCTAAGCCACTCCCAGCCCCCATGCGATTGGTGAGTTCAAATGGCCTCCAGGCTCCAGATTGGCTGGCTGCCCTCAAGGGCCAATCCACAGGCAGGTTCCAGGACCCTGCCTGCCTTTGTTCTGGGGCTTCAAGCTCCAACTAGGTGGCCTGCCCAGACAAGCCCAGACATGCCTCCCCCACTCTCCATGTAGGTGGCCTGCCAGAGAAGTCCAGGCATGCCTCCCCACTCTCCCTCTAGGAGGTCTGCCAGACAAGTCCAGGCATGCCTCCTTATGTCCAGACATAACATTATCACGGTTGAGCCACATATTTAGAAGGCAAGCACAATCAAGAGGCTAGAGCACTTCCATGACAACTGGTTCTTTCGAAACTTGAAACTGAAGCTGTTGGCCCAGAGATCAGGTTCAACAGATGGAGGTTCCAGACCGTGCCTGGAGATGTGGTAACTACAGACGTAATGTGTTAAGTTAATGCAGTTCACTGCATGTGAGATGTATAAGTTCTCTTTCGGCATATTACTAGAGCCCACAGCATGGCGGGAGGGGGTGCTGCTCCATCTGGAGCACTGACTTGTCCCACTTAGGCATTTTAAAATAATTCTTATTAATCTGCTGACTCCATTTAAACAAGAAGAGCTTGTTCTTAGAATGTAAAATCTCTAGTTAATGAAGCAGAGGTAGTTGGTGTCTCCCCAAAGTAGTAGTATTCTGCTTTCATGATTTGCCCAGCACCAAACACCCAAGATCCTCAGGGTGGGTTTTCAGTTATTGTTACAATATTTTAGTGATCTTGAAAATAATAATAATCACCTTTAATAACTAGAATGACTGTGAGCGTGTGAGAGTGCTTGAAAAGGACACAGAGACATTTATGAGAAAGAAGAAATAAAAGTCTCCAAACTTTTTTAAAATTGCTCTCATTGAACTTTTTTTTTTGGGGGGGGGGCACCAAGTCACGGGTCAGGGCGTATCTTGTACAGGAACCAGTTTATATAATTTTGTATCTGTCAACCACGCTTTCATTTCTTGGTCCCAGAAAATGACCCTGAGATCACATGCAAGGCTTTTGTGTGGAAAGGAACCCCCAGACTTCTCAAGCATAAGCAAAATGGGTCTTCAGTTGTGGGAATATTTTCAGTGTGGCACCTTAAAAGGGAGGGAAGTGAGACAATTCATAGAACTCTGCTTTAAATGCTACTAATATTCTCCTCTCTCCCCACCCCACAGACACTCATTTCTTCTCTGTTGCACAAGTACCTGGCCCAAAAACATACCTGAAAAATACCTTATTGGTATTTTTCGGGTGTATTTTGGCATCCCAAATGTAGCTGGGTTTTCTTGGGGAAACCAGGGTGGGGGGATCCTGAGAAAATCCTGGATATATTCAGGAATTACCGGTAGATCCAAAACTGTCAGCTCACTGCCATAGAGGCTTGTGTCAGGGGCGGGAGAAGTGGCTTGGAATGTGTTATTTTTGATTCTCTCGCTGTCTTGGTGATGCTCCCTTATCTGTATGGTTTATGTGCTTGATCTTGGTTACTAGCTGTCCCATCATCCCTGGGAACGCAGGTCCGTTACATTTTGGTGGGCCCCACTTTTTACCTTGATTGGCTCCCTGCCGCCCAGTGACCCTTTTTGAAACCTGTATATCTGTCCACCCCACGCTTTTTGCTTTAGTCTTAACACAGAACCTGAAGTAGAGATGCCCTGCCAATACTGTATCAATAAACTTTCCTTCTAAAGAAGCAAGTCGTTGATTCTGATTGTTGCAGGGGTCTGACAAAAACAAGAGGCAGGAGCAAACTGCTCCCATCTCTCAGCAGTTTGTCAGGCTTCTGCAGTCCCTTTAAACTTTAAAGAAGCTGCAGGAGACAGCTGGATCAGTTTAAACTGGGCTGCAAGAGAAGTCAGCCCAGGATCAACTTCAGCTGGGGCTGGCTCCTCTTGCAGGTCGGTTTAAACCGAGCTACTAAGAGAGAAGTCATCCAAGGGGTGGCCAGGACGGCGGGAGCTAAGAGCTCCCCTTCCCCTCAGCTTGGCATTGGCTTCTCTTGCAGCCCGGTTTAAATTAGACTGCAAGAGAAGTAAGCCCAGGATCAGCCGTGCCCACGGGGAGCAGACAACTCCCCATGGGCACAGCTTACGGTGTACATTTTTCCAGGTTTTTCCCCTTCTTCTCAGGTCTATTGGACCCCCAAAAAATTCCAGATTTGTGAAAAATTCTGGATCCAAATACTGCACCAGTATTGGGATCTGGGATTTTTTTTTAGAAACTGGGAATTTTTTTTCCGTTCAATATACCTGAACAAAAAAAACCCAAAACAAACCGGGGGAGGGGATCTTGCATACCCCTACTTTTGATGCTTCTTAAAATTCCCCAGCCAGAAACTGTTGGTTGCTAAGCAACACCACCTCCCACCTTTCCTGAGCAACCTTTCACTTATAAATATGACAAAAACACGAATATTGTTTTAAACTTTTAAAAGAGTTGCGTGCCGCATATTTGTGTACTGAAGTGTAACGTGAAGAAATATCTCACCTATTAACTTGGCTATAATTATCCAAGGAGTGGTCACCCGCCTCATGCTTTCCCCCTCCCTCCCTCTCCTCTGTCTTCTACACCCCCACATTTTCACCACCGTTAGTTGTCACTATCACTACTCACTGGGGTGTGTAAAAGATACAGCTTATAGCTAGAGAGCAGCACACTGTTATCTCGGAGAAACGGCCTTCCAAGCAGCGTTTATGAAAATGAATTGTTCACTCTAGCCATGCTCCCTTATTTATATTTTTTACAAAGTTTATTAGCCTCTTCTCAGAACTTGTTCTGCCGTGAGAGATACCTACTAGCTTGAAAAGAACAACCCACATGCACAGGCAGGCAATCTTTGCTGCAACCTTCACTTCAAAATCCCTAAACACATTATGCAACAGATTTTCTCAAAGTAACAGGGGAAAAGAGCAACGTGCCAATTTCTTCTTGTCAAAGACAAAAAGCGCAAGGCAATAAATAAATAAATCCCAGAAGTCCTTCTGGAAATGTTGCCATGGGGAAAGACGAGGGTTGCCGGGTCCCCCATAGCAACTCTCTGGGGATGGGGAGGTAGGGTTGGCAGATCCAGGCTGGGAAATGCCTGGAGATTTGGGGATGGAGCCCGGGGAGGCCAGGGACCTCAGTGGGGTACAGTGCCGTAGACACCACCCTCCAAAGCATCCATTTTCTCCATGGGAAACTGAACTCTGTCATCTGCAGATGAGCTGTAATTCTGGGGGGGATCTCCAGGTCCCACCTGGAGGCTGGCATCCCTAGAAAAGACACATATTGTTCTTCTCCCATTTTACTTTCAGGCACTGAGCACGATGGCATTGGTATATTCTGACAGAGTTCGACATTTCTGTTAACTCGTGGCACTTAAAAGCAAATAAACGTGAGCTTGCATTTGGCATAAACACGTCTCTGGAAGCTTACTGCTTTTATGTGCTCACTGTGTATTTCATCAGTTCTTGATGTCATTAACATAAAGAGGAGACATCCACCCATTACAGAGCATTACAGAACCAATGAAGTCTCTTTATAGCATCTTTTTTTCCCCAAGTATGTATACACACACCTGCTTGACAGATGCTGTCAGTGGCTAAAGGGTTTATGGGTAATACTCTGATTTAAAATAACATGTTCCTTTAAAACTCAAAAAGCAGAGAGATACAAATGTTCAAAGCACATAGGTGCTCCAAATAAACACATTTTATGTACATCGTCATCAACAAACATCAGAACAACAACAACAAAAAAAAACATGCTGTAATATTGCCACAGCACATGGGACCAAAACAGAACAGAACTTTATTTGAACATAAGCAAGGCCTGGTTTGAGGCCTGCTAGGCCATAAGCAGCCAAAGCCAGCAACCAACAAGTGAAAAGTGAAACTAAAGCAAAGGTTTTTATCTTAAGGGATCATGTTAAAATAAGTATACCACACAATAAGAGAACGTCAACAAATTTACAACTGCCCATGATGTAACACATGCCAAATGCCAGAATCGATGCATGGGAAAATGGTTTTAGAGAGGGGACGCCGAGACAATTTTTGGGGTGCAGTCGTCCCCGAATAAGACTAAATGTGCTTGTTATTGAATGCTACTGTCAACCAAAAGTACCTGAGCAGATTCATATTTGTGTGATGATATTTTAAATTAAACACTAGATCTACTGCAGTGAATTTTCATTAGTTTTAATTTTATGATAAAAACTAACAACTTCCCCCCTTCCTATTTTAGCCACATTGGAGATCCCTGCTGATCTGGAATCCAGCACTGAATAAGATGATGTCTCTGAGGGCAAGTGAGGGCAAAGTAAATGAAAAGCAATTTTTTGTTGTTGTTGTTAAAAGTGCTCAGAGAGAGGTTTAGGGAGCATTGCCGGAAGTATTCACACACAGACACACAAAACCTGTAAGTAGTTTTGGCTCAACTCTATAAAACAGTCGACTACTACTTCTTTCGGTGAGTCAAGGACGAGCCAAGATGGAGTCACTAAAAACCTATCTACCAAGAAACTAATCAACCCGGCAAGGATAAATACATAAAAGCTGTCACCATTTTCCTTCCAACCATGATTTAGAGAACCTTACGCATTCATTTCTTTAGCGGTGCTAAAGGAGAGGGGAGGAGTGACGGGTTAGCAGTGGGGTAATCAAACAAAGGACCTGGTTTGAATGTTAAATAACCATAAAGGAACTTCTGTCAGAGAAACACAATCAGCCAGCTATCAACTGAGATTTGGATTGCCAGCTCTGGGCTAGGGTTGCCAGATGGGATCGACCTGTCAGTGGAGGAGGAGGAGGGATGTAATGATGTCACACAGAAGTGACGTCATCATGTCAGTGATGCCACACAGTGGCGCTCTGGTTTTTGGGCAAAACTCTATGGTTACCATAGAATTTTGCCCCCCCCCCAAACCAGAATCTTGCCGAGCAGCGTTGACGATGAGATGACGTCACTTCTATGTGATGTCATTACATTGTGTTTGGGGGTGGGATTTCCCCCGCCAGCCAATTGAGACCGAAAAATCGGGGGATCCCCCACCCCCAACTGGGAATGGCATCCCTACTCTGGGTTAGATTTTGGGGGTGGAGCCTGGGGAGGGTGGGGTTTGAAGAGTGGAGGGACCTCAGTAGGGTATAATGCCACAGAGTCCACCCTCCAAAGCAGCCATTTTCTCCAGCGAAACTGATCTCGGTCATCTGGAGATCTGTTGTAAAAGATGAAGATCTCCAGGTGCCACCTGGAGTTTGGCAACCCTAGTTAAGATCAACAGATGGGGAGTATCTCCAATAGAAGACAGAAGCTTGGAGAAGACGTCTCAAGGAGTCTCAAAGCAGCTTACAATCATTCCCTTCCCCTCCCCACAAAAGGGACGTTGTAAGGTAGGTGGGGCTTAGAGAGTTCTAAGGAAACTCTGACTGTCCCAGAGTCTCCCAGCAGGCTTCACGTGGAGGAGGAGTGAGGAATCAAACCTGGTTCTCCAGATTAGATTCCCCGCTTTTAACCACCATGCTAACTCCTACAACTGGTCAAGCGATCTTGCCTTGAACAAAAGCCTACTATAGGCATTCCCCCCAAATATTCAAGATGTTTATTGCGCTGAATTCTTCTGAGCATAGAGAATTCCCATGCAGATTAAAGCCACTTTGTGGGTAAAACTATTGGTTGAAGCCTTTGCTTCCACTTCTTTGGCTGGATCATACGATTTCCCACTAAAGCTGCCTCGGGGTTGCGCCGCCGTTTGCCCTGATACTATTAGTCAATTTCACCCCCGAAGCCGCGGGGCTGCATTTTGACCCGCGGCTTCGCCCAATTTCCCCTGCAGTTTCGTAATCCTGTTTTTTGAGGATTACGAAACTGCGGGGGAAATCAGGCGAAGCCGTGGGTCAAAATGCAGCCCCGCGGCTTCGGGTGTGAAATTGACTAATAGTATCAGGGCAAACGGCGGCACAACCCCGAGGCAGCTTTAGTGGGAAATCACCCCTAGTTTCTCTACATGTTTGGGTATGCAAGCACACAAATACACAGAAAAGGTTAGTGGGGTAATGGGTGGCACATGTGATCGGCTGGCAGGCTTCTCTCTCTCGCTAGAGCAATGGGCAGTTCACAATGGATACAATCTAGTACCCTTCCGAACTTTCTCTGTGCAGTCAAGCACCCATGTATGGGTTTTCTCAGATCCAGGATTTTGGTGAGTGGAAACGTACGCAGACTTAGAGCCATTCTGCGTGTGCAAGGTCTTCCAAAGCACCCAGCACTTCCTTACCTCTTTCCGATATTGCACAGAAATTGTCTGCACAATGTCTTGCACAAGCCAAAAAAAAAAAAAAGGCTTGGGATACATGATGTTCCAGTTAGCACAAAGGGACAGCCTTAGCCTGGTTTTGTTGGCAGAGTAATGAACACAGCAACGGTGCACAACCTGATTAAAAGAGTAGATAAAGGTTTGTTTAGGAATTAACATACTTGATAGGAAAGAGGAGAGACAGAGATAGGTTCCTAACTACATCTATAGCTGAGAGAGAGAGAGTATGGCACTTCTGAGAAGAAGGGGGAAATTGCCCTAAGAGTAGCAGTCTGGAGACAGGCAAGGAATGACACTTTTTTTATCGGATTAAAATTGTTCAGACAGCCGTGCCACCCAAGTGGCTGCACGGGAATTGTTTTTTAAAATACATTTGTGCATGCACAAGGGTTATCATGTGCATAACTGCACATGCACATAATAGCGATCGCCGGGGGGGGACCAAATTGCACTCATTGCAAGATGGCAGTCCAGGTAGGGGAAAGTGTGGAATCGCGGTTGAAACACCCAGAAAAACTGTAGGAAAACGTGGGAGAGAACCGGGAGCATTGCACTAGTGAGCCCGCTTCGGGGCGGGAGGCCAATTGGCCTGTCTGATCACTGAATTTACATGCGAGAGGGAACAGCAGTGAATCCCAATCAAATCAACCATGTGACCACAGCCAGAGTGAAGGGCAGCTCTGCTGGGTAGTGTGGCAGAGTGGCTTGGCTCTCCCTCTGAGAGAGAACAAGAGTACCTGATCGTTAGGCCTGCCTCTGGAGAGGAGTGGACCTTGTGCCATTTAGCCTGGCTCCTGGGGAAGGGCAGGCTGGTGGGGGTGGGATCCTGTGTCGGTGAGAGAGGCTAGTCCGTGAAAGCCTGTTTGTGCCCGAAAGCATTAAAGAAGATTCCAGACCTCGCTCTGAATCCATAACTAGCTTACATTGATGTGCCTCACCCCAGTTTCTCCTCTGCCTTCCTGGAGACCCTGTGCTGCTGATCTGTTCCTCGAATTCAACCTGTAAATAAACAAGTCTTCTGTATTGTAAATAAACAAGTCTTCTGTATTGTGTCAAAAAAATCTGGCCTCAGTGATCTCTGTATTCTACTTGCGTACCACAAAACTTACCTCACGGCAGTGAACCCATTTCTATATACTTGCTACCTTAAGAACGCCTGATAACTGAAGGGAAGGTTTAGAGTTTAGAACAAACCTGGTTCCTCACTTTATACTACAAAACTAAAAAACTACAAAACTACTCAGAGAGTAACAAGGTAGCATGATGATCTATCAATACGCTTCAGATCTTTCACTACATGATTCACATTCTATTATTAGTATTTTCAAATATAAAAAGCAAAAAGAAATCGTTAGATATTATATCACATCTGGACAGTAATAGGTCTGAGCATAGAAAATCTCAGGTCTTCATTTGGATGCCTTCTTATCTTTACGTTTCTTCTTCTTTTGCCAGGGAAGTTTAACCTTCATGGGTTCGGGCACAGCTGCACCCAAATCAGAGTCAGTGTCAGAGTCAAATATTTCACCTAGGGATACCAAAGTATCAGTAGAGGATGAGCTATCCATATCAGTCTTCCGTTGTTCACTATTTTTTTCTGTTGCCTTTTCGTCCTCTGCTCCATTCTTTTGCTTAGTTGAAGTTTGATGTTGCTTCAGGAATAATTCTGCTTTTAATAAAGAGTCACTCTTTCCCTTCTTCTCTTGGAAATTAAAAATGAGTCCTTCTGGTAGAATCCATCTGTATTGGACGTTGTTCTTTTGAAGAAAAGCTGTAATATTTCTATATTGTCTTCTTTTTTTTACATATTTCATATGGAACATCTTTTAAAATTTTAATCTCCTCCTCATGGATTTTAACTGTTGTCGCAGTAGACACTTTAAATATTAAACCTCTTGTTGATCTTTTTACAAATTTTACAAAAATTTCCCCTGGGAGATTATTTTTTTTGGCAAACTCTTGCGTAAGTTCTGTAAATCATGTCAATATCTGCTTGTATTACTTCAGGTTTGCTATTGATTAAGAGGGCCAATGCTTCACTTAAAATTTCCCTTAGATTCTCATCCTGTTTCTCTGGGACCCCTTTAAATCTTAAGACATACAAAGATCTTTCCACTTGAAGTTGTAATAACTGTTGTTTTCCAGACGCTCTTTCTTTATCAGCAGTGTCCATTCTTTGATCTATTTCTTTGGTCTTGGCTTCAACTTTTTAAATCTTTTTATCCATCCTCTCTGATTTAGCTGTGGTCTCTATAAGCTCTTCCTGCAACTTGTCAAATTTCTGGTTGAGATTCATCATCTGGTCCAGCAGGGGGCGCAGGGTTTCAGAAATTGTAGCAGCAATATCCCTGGTATTTTCCTGTCTTGTGACCGGTGATGCTGTGCTGGCATTTCCTGTGGTGCCTCTGCCTCTGGATGCCATTTTTACACCACGCTGGGACATTGTTTATACTTAGATAAGAGTTCGCAAAAAGTTCAAAGATTTTTCTATGATGTGGATATTTGGACCCAATGCGTTCCACTTGAGTAAGGTGAGGTTTAACAGCTTATTCTCGGCATGCTTCTTGCTTACGCTACTGTTTTGCTGCTGGGTTAGGGTTCTTCCTCCAAGAGGTTCCCCCTCCCCTTTCTCTATGGGGCTGTGCCTCACTAAGAAGGATTATGGGTGACCATGCATTGTACCTACTGAAAAGCCTGGCCCTGACAGTTCAGTTAAAAAAACCCCAAAACTCATCTGTTATTGCTCAAGGAACA
Source organism: Gekko gecko (assembly GCA_029375565.1). Lineage (NCBI taxonomy): Eukaryota > Metazoa > Chordata > Lepidosauria > Squamata > Gekkonidae > Gekko > Gekko gecko. The sequence goes on along the minus strand of JAPDNY010000009.1, from coordinate 20,045,334 downwards.
GTGACATTTAAAGAAAAATACATTCAGCTAAAGGTGCGGCACAAAATTAGCCATGCCATTCTCATTGTGCCACAAATCGACAAGGGCCCGGCTATAATTACACACGCAGCATTTTTACGCAATTTTCTTGTCACTTGCAAAGGCTGACATTGATGTAGCATGCAGAAAAGCCACTTCACAAAGGATGGTAACAAAGCAAAGGAAGCCTGTAAATGTACCAAATATGAAATGTGGAAGAAAAAGGGGGCAAGAGATGCTATATTTCCTCTGTGAACATTTTAAAACAACAACAACCAGGTATGTGTAGGAGACAGTAAACTCTGTTGGCTAAGTGTGTCTCCAAACCAATGGAAAGAAAGTGGAAAGGAGCCAGTTTTAAATCAAATGTAGTTCCTCGCCAATATAGGTATTTTATATCCACATTGCAGAAATGGGAAATGCAAATACTCGAAGAAGCCTCAGGTGTGAAAAGTCTACATATTTCAGTGCTTAGACTCTAAAGACAATGGGCTGTTCCAGCTTTGCTGAACATCTGGGCTCCAGTACTCAGCTTTCTATTTCATTGCTAGAAAACCATCATAGGAAAGCTGTGCTTTACAGTTGCATTCACTGCATGGCTTCTTCTTCCCTGGTATATCATACAAATATATTTTTATCATTGCTTTATTTTGTAAACTTGTTGGCTGCTTTTCTACTAATAAGTTCCCAGAGGTTACTTAGATACAGTGTTGGGACAGCAATAGCAATGGCTACTGCAGAAGTGGAAAGGTAATTTGAGGGTTAATTTATTTGCAGAGTTTTTCGATGCAATAGAGGGTGCTGATGCTGCCCCAGTAATTTATTCTGGGCCTAGAAGTTTCTTCTAGTTTCTGTTTTGCTTCTTCCTTCCTTTGGTGATTGCTGGATCTGCCTGCAGACCAGAAGAGAAGCCTTCACTGTACGTGTTAAGTTTGTGTTCTGTGTGTAAAGTAAATGTTTTATTTCTTGAAAGAGTCTTCAGCCTGGACTCATTCTTATTTGCAAAACTGCAACATGTATCATACAGTCCATTGTGGTTTGCCTGCCTTTTAGTGGGAAAGGTAACAATAAGCTGGATCCAGGAATCTGTCAGGGGAAGACGCTGACGGTTGTGGATATTCCTGGTTTTCCCCTCCATGGGTATTTTTCAGAAACCATAATCCTTATGCCCAGGATCCTGTATTCCAAATTTCATACAGATAGAATAAAGCTGTCCTGCTCTGGAGGAAATTAAATGGAAAATGCATTTCTGGACAGAACATCTTCCTCTCCCTTCTATTTGCCTGCCAATCAGCAGATACAAGCAATGCTTTGCCCTTTAACAGTAGGTAACAAAACCCTGCAGAATTAAATCGCTCATGCAAACTGGATGTCAAAACAATAGTGTTTATTGTTAAGCTGCAATGGAAAGGTTACTGGAGCAGATACATTGTTCAGAATAACTTGGTTACACAAAGCAAGCAGTTATACTGGAAAGGGGGTGAATGGGGACCCCCCCCTCCACCAATCAGGGACTAACATGCGGATGGGAATCGAAAGTTACTACACTAATGAAGTTCCCACCGCCCCCATTGTTCTCAGCCAAGCTGCAGCTTTGAAAGCGATAGGAAGCTCACAGCCTGTCTCCTCCAAGGTCAGAATGTTAAGTCTACCCGAGACAGAGCCTGCCAGACTCACATTCCACCAGGTGCATAAATCTACACCCCCACGATCCCAACCTCCTGCCCTCCACGCCGCAATGGCGCCCATAGCCCGTCCTCCCCCCCCCTACTCCATCCATCATGGCAGGACTACCTGACACTGGACCTTATATCAACTCAACCTTTCCAAAGTCTGAGATGCAAGACTGGGTCCAGATCTGGGGAGGGTGCCAGACAACATATCCTACGGTGTGTACTCCACCCAGAGTTAGAACACAATGTCTTTATGCTCCTAGAAATCCTGTTGGTATTGTCTGGGTTAAACATCTGCACAAAACTACCTCCCAGGCACTCTCCTCTATCAGGAAGCAGGATATCAATCCCTTTTCAATGCACTTTCCAACTGGATTTTGCCAGTTCACACAGTAAAAATCCAGTTTGAAAGTGGATTATTTAGTGTGTGTGATGACAGCCTAGGAGTCTTTCACAATTCTGTTAGCTCTGCTTGCATCAATAAGGTTGATAAATTAAGAAATCCAGTTGGCCTGGCCAGAGTACAAAGCCAAGGAAGAAGAAGAAGGAGGAGGAGGAGGAGGAGGAGGAGGAAATTGGATTTATACCCCGCCCTTCACTCCTTTCCCTTCCCCTCCCCACAGCAGACACCCTGTGAGGTAGGTGGGGCTGAGAGAGCTCTGACAGAAACTGCTGTTTTTCAAGAACAGCTCTGACAGAACTATGGCTTGCCCAAGGTCATCCAGAAGCTGTAAGTGGAGGAGTGGGGAATCAAACCCAGTTCTCCCAGATTAGAGTCCGCACACTTAACCACTATGCCAAACTGGCTCTGTGAGACACAACTATCAGAATCATGGTGGTGTCCCACGATGTCAAAAAGTGCCAAGAGTGGTGACCAGAAGCACCTGCAGCAAGGGAGCTGTAGTTATGAGACCCTGTTTCCCCACATCTGATGCAGCAAGATGACTACCAGTGTCAGTGGTGACTGCAGCATAAGATGCAAGAGCAGTAGTCTCCCCCACCCCCATGCAGCAGAAATGGTCCCTGCTCAAAGGAGCCGAAGCCCAGTCTAGCTGGACTATTAACTATCCCTTCTCTTCTGGAAAGACACCTGGTGCAAAGAAAGAACAGGTAGACCACAACCTACTGGTATTGGGAGTTGTGCAAGAAAACTCTGGTCGAATCTGCATTTGCATTTTTAAATCAGTTGCGTGCTGCTGTGACACCGTCTTTCTCTATGCTTCTTTGAATGTTGTTTGGAGAAGATACTTTTTTTTTTTTTTTGGTAAAACTCTCCTAAAAAGGAGAGAATTTTATTCTTTTTATCAGAAAAGGAAGGGGTAGACAGATGGAGAAAGAAAAAAAGATGGAGTGAAGTTTTCTCTGTTAAAATGGGTTAGTTTTAGTTAGTAATTAATACCATCTTTCGGCATCCATCATGGTTGGAAGGTCTTCTTTTTAACTTTGCAAAGTCCAGAAATACTCTGTTAATACAGTTAGTAAAGTCCATTGGGGTTAGTAGTTAAACAGCTCCTTACCGATGCAACACAAACAGTCCTCAAGGTGTCTTCTTTTTAAATCTCTTCCAGTTATGGACTAAGCCCTTTTTAACCTTGATGGCTTCCTCTCCTTCACCTCCTTCCCCTGGGCTGCTGTTTTCCTCGCTGCTTCTCATGATTTTGAGTGCTGCGTCTTCCCTCATGCCGGTGTGTCTCTTCAGATGCCTTTGCATTTCAAGGATGTAGTCTTTCTTCTTTCTTTTCTGAGCTTCAGATTTCCCGGGCGCCATAACCACTTCGCAAAAAATTAGATCTCCGATGTCTTGTTTGCTTTGCTCGACCTCCCCTTCTACTGGCAGAGTAATTTCTTTTATAAAAGCAGAATTGGCTTTGACAGCCATATCCACCTCTTCTTTTAAATCTTTCGCTTCACTGCCAGTCAGGGGTGCCAATACATTCGTCAAACTAAATCCGAGATCCTCTTTCTCTTCTTCTTTTACGCCCTGAGAGCTTAAAATCCATGCTTGCTGTTCGAATTCCGCCATCTTCCTTGATGTTTCCGATATCAATTCCTGTCGACTGATGAAGACACATTCCACTTTGAGCAAGGTTTCATTGATTTTCTGCATTTGCTCCAGCAGAGGGCGCAGAATCTCATTTTCCTGTTGATTGACAGCAAGCTCTGGGGGGGGGCTACTCGGACCGGAAGTCCCACCTCTCATCTTTTCCGGTTTCTGCAGGACTCTCCCCGTAGTCGACATTTTGTTTTATTATTTACTTTTAAAAAGTTCGTGCCGCATCCCCCCAGGAAGTTAATACGGTCGTATTCTTTTAAACAACCCCAACGGTACTTTCACCAACAGTTCTTTCTCTCTTCCCCCCTCCGTGCTCCTTTTGTAGATCTTGCTTCTCAAAAGGGGTGGGGACTCCTCCCTCCTCCCATACGCTTAAACGCTTGCGGGGGGGTTCAAATTCACGCTTCAAAATAGACCTTCCACTCACGATTCGATGCCACTTCTTCTTTTAAAATTAAATCATCTCGCTATCTTCACTCCTGGAAGTCGGTGGCGCTGCTAAGTCCCATGACGGGCACGACGCAGCGGGGCCGATTGGGGCGGGGAGAAAGCCTCAATTTCCCGGCTGTCTGCCGGCAAAGAGGCTACTCCCCAAGCGCCCCCGGTTCGGAGCCTTTGCCTAAGGCTCACTAGGGTCTTCCGCACATGCGGAGACCCCCCCTAACTGCGTGTGGGCTAGCCGCCTCCGGGAGCGTCCCGAGACGCGGCCGCCATTCGCAACGCCGAAACCGAAACCTGGAGAAGATACTTTTAAAGCAGTGCGGAGGTTCAATGACAGTGGAGCTGCCCCGAAAGGACGATAAACATATGTGGACGTGTGAAAGTATGCTAGCACTGCTGAAGTGTGAAAGCGACACCAAATGTGGACAGCTTTTTTGAAGACGGAGTCAAAAGGCTGGGACACTGGTGGGAAAGGCAAATGCGGATTCGGCCTCTGTGTATCAGCTACATTTCGGACTGCACACCTGCAGGTGGGGCCTGGAGATCCCCAGAAATTAGAATGGACCTCCAGAGAGATCAGTTCCCCTGGAGGTCAATATAGAGATCAGTTCCCCTGGAGGTCAATATAGAGATCAGTTCCCCTGGAGGTCAATATAGAGATCAGTTCCCCTGGAGGTCAGTATAGAGATCAGTTCCCCTGGAGGTCAATATAGAGATCAGTTCCCCTGGAGGTCAATATAGAGATCAGTTCCTCTGGAGGTCAATATAGAGATCAGTTCCCCTGGAGGTCAATATAGAGATCAGTTCCCCTGGAGGTCAATATAGAGATCAGTTCCCCTGGAGGTCAATATAGAGATCAGTTCCCCTGGAGGTCAATATAGAGATCAGTTCCCCTGGAGGTCAATATAGAGATCAGTTCCCCTGGAGGTCAATATAGAGATCAGTTCCCCTGGAGGTCAATATAGAGATCAGTTCCCCTAGAGGTCAATATAGAGATCAGTTCCCCTGGAGGTCAATATAGAGATCAGTTCCCCTGGAGATCAATATAGAGATCAGTTCCCCTGGAGGTCAATATAGAGATCAGTTCCCCTGGAGGTCAATATAGAGATCAGTTCCCCTGGAGGTCAATATAGAGATCAGTTCCCCTGGAGATCAATATAGAGATCAGTTCCCCTGGAGGTCAATATAGAGATCAGTTCCCCTGGAGGTCAATATAGAGATCAGTTCCCCGGGAGAGAACGACCACTTTGGAGGGTGAACCCTCCAACTGAGATTCCTCCCCTCTCTCAACCCTGCCCTCCTCAGGCCCCACCCCCAAATGTCCAGGAATTTCTCCACCTGGAGCTGACAGCCCTACTTACATTCTTGCAACCATTCTTGCCTTGCTGTTCCTACCTGCAGACTGGTTTGTTCTTTCTCAGCCTGCTGATCATTTTCAGTCACTGGATGAACACTGTGGTGTAGTTTCAAGGCTCATACGGTACCTTCAGTTCTTGTTTTTAGGAAGACCGGTTTCATGTATTCATTTCAGAGGGTTTCTAACTTCATAAAATCAATTTTAAAAATTTTAAATTGGCATGTTATAGTGCAAGGAGAAGAAGGAGAAGAGATTGGAATTATACCCCACCCTTCACTCGGGAGTCTCAGAGCGGCTTACGATCTCCTTTCCTTCCCTTCCCCACAACAGACACCCTGTGAGGTAGGTGGGGCTGAGAGAGCTCTTTGAGAACTGCTCTTGAGAGAACAGCTCTGAGAGAACTGTGGCTTCCCCAAGGTCACCCAGCAGCTGCATGTGGAGGAGTGGGGAATCAAACCCAGTTGTCCTAGACTAGAGTCCATGCTCCTAAGCACTATACCAAACTGGCTCTCTCAGTTGCTCAGGCAATACTCTGTGCTGAGAGAATAACAGTGCAGGCTTAAACTGAGGCTTAAAAGGGTATAACCCTGATTCACAATAAACCACAAGTGTTGTGCATATATACAGGGAATTTTTGTATATGAATATACTGGAGAGTGTAGAGGACTGTCAAGTATCATTGCCAATTCTGGGTTGGGATACCTGTAGATTTTGGAGGTGAAGCCTTGGGAGGCTGAGGTTTGGGGAGGGGAGGGAGCCCCAGCAGGGAAGTGATACCACAGGGTCTACCCTCCAAAGCAGTCATTTTCTCCAGGGAAACTGATCTCTGTCATCTAAAGACCAGTTGTAATAGGGGGAGATCTTCAGGCGCCACCTGAAAGTTGGCAACCTTACCGTCAAGTAACAGGAACTAGGGATATACTATTCTAGGAGCCTGAGTCGTTGTCGAGACTAGCGATGGGGCGAACAGATTGTCACAAGTTCTGGCTGGTTTGCACACTGAAGAACTGCCACGAATTCTGATACCCTTCATGGTGGTTCGTGAACAGCAGAGAGCAGCGTTCTACTCTTCATGAAAAATAGCTGAGTGGCAGGGAGCTCCCCACCACTCAGCTGTTTGAAAACCCCTGCTTTCTGCTCTCCACAGAAAGCCACGGGGAGTAGAAAGCAGGGGTTTAAACTTTAAATGGCTCAGGAATCAGTTTGTTTCGCAAACTGGCATATCGGTTCATGGTTCGGTTTGTGGTTCGGCCATGAATCACAAACTGAACTGCAAAAATGTGGTTCATGCCCGCCCCTGGTGGGAATCCAGGCAAAGAGCCTCTGGGAGATAGCAGCAATATATCTGTCCCAATCAACATCTTGAATCTGACCTTCGGGGGGGGGCAGCAGGACTCTTTGGTCCTTTCCGCATTTGCCTGCCACTCCAGATTTTCTCAGTGTTCAAGTAGAGGCAATTTAAGTCCATGGCAAAACAGCATCCAAATAACCTGGGGCAACAGCAGGCTGAAACTGGGCTGGCCACTGAAGGGAAGTAACGTAATGCAGACTGGGGGGGGGGGAGACCCAGAACAAAAAGAAGGTGGAACTCGATTTTAGTGCAGAATTGCTTGGAGGACATCACAGTGAACTTGGATTAAAAGGAGAGTGCAGAAAGGGCCTTTATCTGGAGAGCCACGGTAGGTCTCAGCAGCCTTGAGGATAACTTTAGACCAAATCTGTCTTCTAAATTATTGGACGTCCAAGTGCACACCTGGGTAATTGATCTTGTTATTCTGAATTATATCCCAATTGGATTCTAGAGGATGCACTCATCTATTACTTTAAGCAAAGCCCATAAATACGGGTATGGGACACTGCACAGTGTTTGTGACTCCCACTATCGACAGAGTAACACAAAAGGATTGTACAAGACGGAACACCTGTCTTAAACATCTGCCTAAATATAGAGCAGTGGTAAACCAGGTCAAAGCAATGCGCATGCTAATAAGGATCCTATTGTGCTAATCATGGCTTTAGGAAGAAGAGTGAAACACATTTAATGTTCTCTTTCTACAGCTTCTCCACATGTGGTTTAGAGCAAAACTTTCCCTGTTTTGCTTTCTCCAGTAAGATTAAAAGAATGCAGATTTTTTTTTAATTGTTCATGAGCTCTCATTAGACTTTCCTAACATACCAAGATTTCATTCTTTTAATCAGCTATTGTTTGGTCTGCAAAAGATAAATCTGTTTCATTATTAACAGGCTGTATAGTTGTTGTTTAAAATATTCTTGAATAGAAAAGGATCTTTAAACCAAAACAGTTAGAAATGTTTTTAAGTTAAAAAAAAACTAATTAAAATTGTAAAATCAGACTCCTGTTATCAAAGAGCCATCTGATCTTTGCTTGGTATACTACTTATTGCGAGTTCAGAGATGAAAGGAGAAGATTTTATGAAGTTGTTTTGGTTATTATTTCTCTTCCTTCTGTGTGTTGTCGATGGGATCAGTTCAAGGATTGCCAGCTCACCCCTGGCCACCAGCAAGAGGTCTGTGTGGCCGGCAGGGTTTCCTGCTAAAGTTTGGGGAACTCCTGGAGATTTAGGGGTGGACCCTGGAGAGATCAGGAACCTCAGTGGGGTACAATGCCATAGAGTCAGGACCGGCTCCAGGTATTTCTGCACCCTAGGCAGGTGCAGATCCCAACCTCCTGGTTGGGCCTGGAGACCCAGCCATGCCGCCCCCCCCCTCCTCTCCCCCCCCAGGGAGGAGGGGGAGGGTGGGCAAGCTGTGCCCTGACTGGGCGCTCTGCAGTGGCGGCGGCGGGGAGTCCCCGCTGGCTGCCGCCGCCTCCCCCCCACCAGGGAGGAGGGGGAGGGCGACTTGCGCCCTAGGTGGGTGCTTTTCAGCGGCGGCAGCAGGGAGATCCTGCTGGCTGCCGCCGGCCGCCTCCTCCTCCTCCTCCCCCCCCACCCAGGGAGGAGGGGAAGGGCGACTTGCGCCCTAGGTGGGCACTTTTAATTTTGGCGGCGGCAGCAGCAGCAGGGAGATCGTGCTGGCCGCCGCCGGCCTCCTCCTCCTCCTCCTCCTCCCCCCCCAGGGAGGACGGGGAGGGCGACTTGCGCCCTAGCTGGGCACTTTTCCACGGCTGCAGTGACGGTGGGCGCCCGGTTAGGGCAGCGGGGGTCTTTTCGGGGGGCGGGGCACCATTTGGCGCCCCTGAGGCCGGCGCGCCCTAGGCGAGCACCTAGTTCGCCCAATGGGCGATCCGGCCGTGCATAGAGTCCACTCTCCAAAGCATCCATTTTCTCCAAAGGAACTGATTTCTGTAGTCTGAAGATGAGTTGTAATTCTGGGGGGGTCCACAGATCTCACTAGAGGGTGGCATCCACAGTCAGGTCTCAAAAACCTAGGAGAATAAATGGTCCTCACGTGGCAGTTAAATCAGTGTCTTGCAATGAAAGGAGAAGTCATCAGACCTCAGAAGAGCCTTTGAAGCGACAACATTCTATGGCCAACAATTTCCGGGTAAGAGCAGGCCACAGAGAGCACGTTCACAGCGTGATCCTAGTTACATCTTTCTAAGCTCACTGACTTCAGTGGAAGGTGTAACATGGCTCAAGAGGGCACTATCAGTCTGGAGACCACAGAATTTTCGAAGCAAGTGGGTAGGGGAAAGTCATGATAGTCTAGACTCACGTTACTGCCATCTGTAGTAATCAAGACATGGAGGATTTTTTTTAATGCTTCAAATATCTGCAATACCTGTGTGACCAGCAAGGACAGCAGACCCAAAGATTTGATCTGGTACAGAGGTTCCCAAACTTATTTGGCCTACCACCCCCTTTTCAGAAAAAAATTATTCAGCACCCCCCTGGAAATCTACCTTCAAGAAGTGGACAAAAAGATGCAGTGACAAATTTGCACATAGTAAAGAAAGATGTTGTTGTAAATAAGACACTTCGAAGCTCAAAATCATAAAAGTATTTTATAAAATCAACCATAGTAACATTTGCATACATGCAGAAAATCAAGATAACGAAGGCTGGTGATTGGCTGTGGGAACCCCTCTCCACCTCCACCTCCCCCCCTGATCCCAGGGAAGACCAGGAGAAGGCAGGAAAAGGCTGCTTTAGATGGGTCTTGGACTCTTTTTTCTTTATGCTTCCATCGCCCCCTTATTTTTATTCAACACCCCCCAATTGCACCCAAGGCTCCTACCGCCCACCTGGATTATTCCAGTGCCCTGCAGGGGGCAGTATTGCCCACTTTGGGAACCAGTGATCTAGTACACACAAGGCAACACTGCTGCATCACAATCTCATTTTTAAAAAATGAAGCTTATTTTAGGGCTGATGAACAGACCAGGGGCTAGAGCAGAGCTCCCAAATGTGGTACCCACTGGCACCATGGTGCCTGCCAACATATTTCCTTGCACCCACCAAGCGTTTTTAGAAAATGGGCAGTGTCAGGGCCAGTAGCAGGGCTTCTGGTTGGCCACCGGTGATTTGATTGGCGGCGCAGATTTTTAAAAAGTTGCTTCCTATTAAACTAGGGTTGCTAGGTCACCTTGTTGTGCCAGTGGAGGGATTTGGGGAGCATTCTGGGATGTCCCTGATACAACATCACGTAGAACTGATGTCATCACATCAGGGACATTGTGTGGTGACACTCCGGTTTGCGGGCAAAACTCTATGGTACAATGGGCTTCAAACCATAGAGTTTTGCCCTATTGACTTATCTTTGTTTGTTTGTCTCTTCACATTTATAGCCCGCCCTTCACAGAAGGGGGCTCAGGACAGGTAACAACATTTCATTTATACAAAGATCTTAGTATGATAAAACTTGAGATTTAAAACATCATCATAAATATCAAACTATTAAAATGTTGAAATGGTAGTCACAGCTGATTGTATAGAAATTTTTGGTTGTGGAAGGTCGCTGCACGATGTCCCTGACATGATGATGTCACTTCTGGGGGATGCCTTCTGGGGGAAGGCATCAGGGACATTGTGCAGTGATGTCGCTGTTTGGGGGCAGGGCTTCCCCACTGGCCAGCTGCCCGGCAGTGGGCAGAAGCTCCAAAAACTGGGGGACCCCCGCTGGGACCTGGGACTGGCAACCCGATGTTAAACAGAGGTTCTGCTTGAGATGTAGAAGAGTTACTATTACAGTTATAAATAATCTCTCTGACATTTTATAGTTAGCTCCACCTTCTGAGGCAGCCATTTTGTAGTGGGTTCTGCCACCCTGTGTTAGAATTTTAGAGTTGCTCCTAGGCTTGAAATGGTTAGGAACCACGAGTCTAGCAGATCAATTTTCCTCAGGCCCGGGCTGTTCCTGAAGCTCAGAAAACCAGACAGCTTACCTGCTGAGAGTAGAAGAGAGCAGCTACTGTCCTAATTTCTGGTTTTGGTTGATTTAAGATCTTCAATGATACCTAGAAACCTCTTGTTTGAATCTTTGAATGACTAGGAAGAAGAAAAGAAGAAGAAGAAGAAGAAGAAGAAGAAGAAGAAGAAGAAGAAGAAGAAGAAGAAGAAGAAGAAGAAGAAGAAGAAGAAGAAGAAGAAGAAGAAGAAGAAGAAGAAGAAGAAGAAATTGGATGTATACCCCACACTTCAGTACCCAAAGGAATCTCAGAGAGGCTTACAAATTCCTTTCCCTTCCCCTATACATAACAGACACCCTGTGAGGTAGGTGGGGCTGAGAGAACTTTTTTGAGAACTGCTCTTGAGAGAACAGCTCTGAGAGAACTGTGACTGACCCAAGGTCAAGACAGCAGCTGCATGTGGAGGAGTGGGGAATCAAACCCGGTTCTCCCAGATTAGAGTCCACACTTCTAACCACTACACCAGACTATCTTGGCAAAGCACCTACAAAGAGAGCACTTGCTATCTTTTCCAGTTAGAAGAAGGGTTAAAGAGAGACAACCTAGATTCCTAGAGAGCCTTACCCCATTCTTTTCCTTGAGGGTTTCGTGAGTCCCACTGCATGTGTGGGTCATCCTGGTGTGTCGGGCTAAGAATGTTAATATTTGCATGGGAATGCAGATAAACCCAAATGCCCTTTTTTGAATATGTGAGAACATTTATCTGTCACCTTATATGGCAAACTTACAACAGCAGTGACATTCAGACCTCCAGTCTTCATCACTGTATTTCTGAATGTCTGGAAATTAGGGATGCCAGCTTCCAGGTGGTGCCTGGGGATCCCCCAGAATTGAAGCTCATCCCCAGGCTACAGAGATCATTTCCCCCAGTGAAAATGGTTGACTTGGAGGGCAGACTGTATGGCATTGTACCCCCCCTCACAATGTTGCTCCCCCCAAGCCCCATCCCCAAATCCCCAGTCGTTTCCCAACCTGGATCTGGCAACCCTACCCCCCACCGGTGGCCAGGGAGGACCTGGCAACCTTATTGGAAGTTGAGGGAAAATAAATAGTCTAGGAATTGTCACCATGCACAGGTGACTCTCCACATTGCCAGATTTCAGACATTCACTGCAACAAACAAATGTGGTGCCAAGACAACTTAACGAAAGCCAAATAGAATGCATGGGAAGGAGGGACAACTGCACGTTGTTATTTTCAGAACAGGCTGTATCCTAACCAATGTTCCCTCTAAACTTGTGAGCAAAAATTCTGCTTTGTGAGCTACCGGCATCAAAGTTGTGAGCGAGGGATTTGGCTGCTGCATCGATTAATTTGCTCTGGAGCCAGCCTTCCTGAGCTAAGACAAAAATCTGTGAGCAGGAGGCTAAAAAACTGTGAGCTAGCTCACCCTAACTCAGCTTAGAGGGAACTCTGATCCTAACACCTTTCCAACTGATAAAAGAGGGAGACAAGGATTTAAAGGAATCATGGCATCTGTGTGGACAAGAACCACACGAGACAGTGGCGGCAGTGAGAAGGGGAACTGGAAGAGACCGAACAGAAATCTGGAAGGATCCAACCTTTTGTGTTTAATAAATTAAGAACATAAGAGAAGCCATGTTGGATCAGGCCAATGGTCCATCCAGTCTGTTTCATGCAGTGGGTGAATCCAAGATGCCATCGGTAGGTCCACCAGCGGGCCCAAAACTCCAGAAGCCCTCTCACTGTTGCCCCCCGAGCCCCAAAGTTCCAAGAATACAGGTGCTGAGCATTGATTCTGTTTTAGAATTCTAATGGCATTACAGAAGGCCCGCTTCTCCTTGCGCCATTTTGAACGACTTAGAATTTCAGTAAACTTAAACGTGCTTTTATTTTTATTTTTTTGTAAAACTCTCTTAAAAAAGAGAGAATTTTATTCTTTTTATAAGAAAAGGGAAGGGTAGACAGATGGAGCAAGAGAAAGATGGAGTGAAAAATTTTTCTGTTAGTGAGGGTTAGTTTAGGTTAATAACCAATACCACTTTTGGCATCCATCATGGTTAGAAGATCTTCTTTTTAACTATTGCAAAGTCCAAAGTCACTCTGTTAATGCAGTTAGTAAAGTCCATTGGGGTTAGTAATTAAACAGCTCCTTCCAGATGCTACATGAACAGTCCTCAAAGTATCTTCTTTTTAATTTTCTTCCAGTTATGGATTGAGTCCATTTTAACTTTGAAGTCTTCCGTTCCATCACCACTTTCCCCTGGGCTGCTGTCTTCTTCACTTATCCCAGTTTTGAATGCTGCATCCTCCTTCCTGCTGGCGTGTCTCTTCAGAAGTTTCCGTATTTTGAAGATGAAATCCGTCTTCTTTCTTTTCTCTTTTTCCTTAAACTTCTGGCCTTCAAGCTTCCAGGGCTCCATAAACTCTTCAGATGAAATTAGATCTCCAGTTTGTCGCCTGCTATGCTCGACATCCCCTTCTATTGGCAGAGTATTTTCTTTTATAAAAGCGGAATAGGCTTTGGGAGCCTTATCCACCTCTTCTTTTAACTTTAACTTAAACGTGCTTTTAGACCCAAACTGCAAGTGTGATGAACTGTGTGGCACTCCCCTAAGTGAATGCATATTTTAATTAACACCAAAATTAACCTACAAACCTCACTGAACACAAAGAGGAAAACCCTAAAATTGGCATTTCTAGGCCAAAGGATTTTGACACTTCTCATTTTTCAAGTTTTGCATGTAAAATGGCTGGGCCAATCCAGTTCTATTTTCATGTACACACTGGGATATCCTAGGTAGTTACGGCTCCAGAGAGACAGGAGTCAACGAGCACGTGCTCCATTTAAGGGTTAACGTTATTTATGGTGGATGTCTAGTGCATTATATTATTCTGTCTTGGAAGACAAAGATGCTGATTGACCCTCCAAGTGCTATACACAGCGCTCTAAGAGCACTTTCTCATTAAGATAAAAGGCTTGTTGCAGGGTACAGATATACAACCGTTCATGCAGACAGTTTCTCGCTGCGCTGCAGGTCCCGCGAAGCAACCTGGAATGTCTTTGCAGTTATTTGAATAATTAAGCTCAGCATCTGGTTTGAAAAATTGGCCCTTGCGTTAACGCCTACCTAATGTGACTGGTTAATTCCAACCCAACTGGAAGCAAAAGGCTATTTCTCATCGTTCGAGGAGAGTTTAGCAAGACTTGTAAATGTTCTTTGGAAACAAAGTATGGAAAGATTGCCACATAATTGTTGACAATGTGGGCATTTTTGACCAGGAGGTCATTCTGAAGCCCAAATTGCCACAGGGAGAAGCAGGCCTGTAGTTCCCGGGGGCCCTGGGAGCAACACCCCCTCAGGAAAGTGCCATGTCGCTCCCCTCCTCTCCCAGACCCCCCTTCCCTCCCCCAGGAGGTGGAGAGAGCCCTGGAGCTGGTTCCGGGTGCGCCAGTCTTGGTTGCTGCCAGGGGCCGCCCGAGCCCAGCGGCATAAAGGCACAGTGAGCAAGTGGCTCTGGAAAGGCTCAGGGAAGGCGCCACCCTCCTTCACTGGGGGGCAGTGAGGCAAGGCACCATCCCCCTCCCCATGTCCGTGGAGCCCACCATCGCTTGGCCTTTTGTGGGGGAGAAAAAGCAGTGCCCCTTTCCTGGTCATTCGGGTGGATTGGGGTGGGAGGGATGAGGAGGATAGGAGCCCCAATGCCAGCCCACCACTCCCCACCACACCCCCTTCCTCTGCTGTGCACACAGGTGAAGGCATTGCTCATGAAGGGATGAGCAGCACAGGGGGACCTTTGCAGAACGAGAAGGCACACGATGGGGGGGGGGTGAAGATTGGGAGCCGCTGCCTGCTGCCTGCTCTTCTCTTAAGGCTCCTCTTTCTAATAGGCCAGAATTCAAAAGAGAAAGCTTTTCTCCTAGTACAGAAAATGAAATGATGGACAAGTCTTTGCCTGTTGAATTTCTAGCGGACATGCAGTTGTTAGAGCATTACTGTCCCCCATCCTCAGCTTCCCTCTTACGGTGTGCTCACTCACTCCCCTTGCTGCCCATTCTTTTTTCTCCTCCCGCCCCTCCTCCGTCCAGTGCCCCCCTCCATCCAGTCCCCCCACACACACTGAAAATTGCCTAGCTATGGTCCTGGGGTGAAGTCTCTCGCCTTGGGTCATTCCGCATCTCCAGCCAGGGGTTAAGGAGGGTTTTACCGTACTTCTGGGGAAGATGCCCGGTAAAATCTTTGTGGTACACTACATGTTTAAAATAGTCATCTTTGTGGGCTTGCAGCAATTCCTCAACACAACTTCTGTATCATCTTCCCATAAAGTTTTTTTCTGACTGTATCGCAGGATGGCAATCACTGCAAATGCCCATGTGCCAGAGAGCCACTAAAATCTCACGTTGTCCAAGGGTTGCCCGGTCCCCCTGGACACTGGTGGGGGATGGAGGGTACATTTGTCAGATCCAGGTTGAGAAACTCCTAGAGATTTGGGGGAGGAGTCCAGAGCCAGTTTGGTGTCGTGGTTAAGTGCACGCACTCTAATCTGGAAGAGCCGGGTTTGATTCCCCACTCCTCCACTTGCACCTGCCTGGATGAACCTGGGCAAGCCATAGTTCTGATAAGAGCTGTTCTTGAAAAAGAGCAGTTTCTGTCAAGAGCTATCTCAGCCTCACCTATCTCACAGGGTGTCTGTTGTGGGGAGGGGAAGGGAAAGGAGTTTGTAAGCCACTCTGAGACATCTTTGGGTAGTGAAGGGCGGGGAATAAATCCAATCTCTTCTTCTTCTTCTCCTCATTGAGGTATAATGCCACAGCATTCAAAGCAATCATTTTCTCCAGGTGTGTTTGTTTTTTGCATCCTAGGCAAACTATGACCTTGGGGCTGGTCTTTTCCAGGATTCCATCTTCTATAGTGCCCAACGGGATGTTTTTGAGAAGCCAATGAACATCACACAGAAGGTACATCTGCCCCCCACTGAGAACCCCAAGAAGTGGGAGTTAATTTCCTCCTCCTCTCCGTTGGGTCAGAGCTGGAATTTGAGGAGGGATGCTTGGGGGGTGGAGGGGCATGTCACTGGGTTGAGAAGATACGCAAAGATGGCAGATGGCGGTGAAGAGGTTGGTGGCAAGGGGCTCAGTGTAGTACATCTCCCTTAGCAGATAGAGGGCAGTAAGGCACTGCAGGGGGCTTGGCAAAGAGGCCTCCCCCCCCATTATTGTCCCAAAGAGGGAAGGGGAGATGAGAATGTGAGAAGAGGGCAAGCAGGAAAGAACAAGAAAGATAGGAAGGGCAGGAGTGGCCATTAGGGAGGGCTGGCTTGCAAGTCAACCCACTTTTGGGTGCCGGCACGCCAGCTGGGAAGCAATGCTCCACTGCACAACCTGCTAGATAACGACATTCAAGATTAGGTTCACTGGCTAATGAGAGGGTTGCTATAGAAGAGAACACTGAGAAGCACAAACACAAAGTATTACCTTCATGTTAATAACAGTTCTCTCTTTCAGGAGAAAAACCTGTCTTATTTCACATTTTGGACAGGTAGTCTGCGTTAGTTTGTCACAACAAAAACAAACCGGAGTCTCCTTCCTCCTAAGTGGTTAACTTGCTTGGCTTGTAACATATGGTTTCATGGGCCTGCTTTGACAGATCAATTCTTTATTTTGCGATATGCATACACTGCCTTTCCAACCACTTGGGTATTCAGGGCGGTTAACGGATCTAAAACACAGAACAACCAAAATGAAAATATCCAACAACCTATCCTATAAGTACTGTCAAACCATCTAATCAATCAGTAGAGAATAAGGTTGCCAGCTCTGGGTTGGGAAATTCCTGGAGATTTTGGGGGGCAGAGACTGGGGAGGGTGAAGTTTGGGGAGGAGAAGAACCTCAGTGGTGTTACCCAAGGCAGGCAGTCTCCACTTAGTTTGGGTGAATTGGCTTGGAGACAGAGTTGAGAGGCAGGTAACTGGGATCTCCATCTATGTTTGGTGTAGTGGTTAAGTGTGCAGATTCTAATCTGGGAGAACCGAGTTTGATTCCCCACTCCTCCACTTGCACCTGCTGATGTGACCTTGGGTCAGTCACAAGCTCCAGCACAGCTGTTCCTGAAAGAGCAGTTTGTGTTAGAGTTCTCTCAGCCCCACCTACCTCACAGGGTGTCTGTTGTGGGGAGGGGAAGGGAAAGGAGTTTGTAAGCCGCTCTGAGACTCCAAGTGAAGGGCAGGATATAAATCCAATCTCTTCTTCTTCTAGGTATAGGGGGATTGTCCCTATGAGAACTCTCGAAATAACCAAGCAGTTATTTACAGGAAGGGGGTTTTATTGAAAGAAAAAGAAAACAGGATAAAACAAGGGTGGACGCAGCAAGCACATACAAATGCGAACTAGGAAAACCGGGGGGGGGGAGGGGAACATTATAGGGATGGGAGATAATTACCAGTTTTGAAGAGGTCTGCGGAAGCAGCAAGCATTTCCAGAAGCGAGAGAGGACCCACATGCAAGTGGAGGTCTGAGGGGAATCCAAGAACACACACACACACACACATACTGCTGGGTCAGCAGGGTGACATATTTATGAAACAAAACATATCCTGAGGCAGGTTGACTCACTGCCCGAGGACAATGAACTGGTCATTCTATCAGAGGTAGGCAAAGAGGTGGGAGAGGTTTGATGGTCCTAAAAGCACCAGGCAGGAAGGGTGATGGGGAAAGTAAACAGGTTTAATTGTCGCTTGAGCTGCGCTTAATTTCTCCTTATAAATAATTATCTTTTGGTTTTGCAAGATTCCATGCACTCCCATTGGCTGTAAAATGCCCTCCCTCGGCCATTGGCCCATCAGCCGCCACTCAAGAGTACTTGCGTGCCATTGGCCGGGTGCTGGCTCTGCTCCTGGCAGACAGCTCTCTCTCCTGAGGAAGACAGTTCTCTTGACTCCTGTGAGGGACTGTCCCCTCAGTGGCTGTTGGTAGGCAGCCAAGCTTGGTTCTGTGAGTGAAAAAACAAAGGACTTTCAGCATAACCCCCTCCCCCGCCCATAACCCCCTCCCCAGTGGCCACTTTCCTGTCAGAATAAATGGAAAAAGGCTCTTTCTCCTGCTTAGCTTCAGCATGGCTGGCTGGCTAACGAGGTGGCCCAGCGACCATGAGACCATTTTCTTCAACTCCCCGCTGTGTGACTGACTTTCCCCTAGGGCTGCCAATCTCCAGGTGGGACCTGGAGATCTCCCACTGTTACAATTGACCTCCAGATGACAGAGATCAGTTCCCCAGGAGAAAATGGTTGCTTTGGAGGGTAGACTCTATGGCATTATACCCTGCTGAGTCCTTCCACACACACCCCAAATGCTGCCCTCCACAGGATCCACCCTCCCAAATCTCCAGGTATTTCCCTAATCAAAGTTGGCACCTGTACTTTCTCCTCTGTCAGTAAAAGGCCCTTTCCACACCTATGTTGGCCTTTGGGAGAAAACTCATTGGGCCCAGTCCTGATCAGGTTGCCAACTCCAGGTGGGCAATTCCTGGAGATTTGAGGGATGGAGCCTGGAGAGGGTGAGGTTTGAGGAGGGGTGGCACCTCAGACAGGTATGATGCCATAGACTCCACCCTCCAATCCAGCCATTCCCTGATGGGGAACCACTGTTGCCAATCTCCAGGTGGGGGCTGGAGATCACTCAAAATTACTATTGCTCTTCAGGTAGCAAAGATCAGTTCCTCTGGAGAAAATGGTGGACTCTGTCGTTATACCCTGCTGAGATTGCCACAGCAAATTGTCACTGGGTGCCCAAAGCCGGGGCACTCTCCCAGAGCCTCTTTCTAGAGCCCGTTGTATTTATTTCCACAACGGGCCTTCTTCCTAGTCAAGGATAAAGGCTGAAGGGGAAGCTGGGCTTGGGTGTCAATGATATTATTCCTGAGTATATTAATAGATCCTGGTTGACCTATTGTTCTGAATCATCCATGTCTCCAGGGCAAGAAAGGGGAAGTAGCCAAAAGGACATTGTGGGGCTGGAGAACTGTACACAGGATTTCAAACGGGGTGACACCATAGATCTATACGGAGGCATTACAATCTTGGTCATTTTATTCTCAGTCCCATTTCTAAGAATCCCTAAAACCAAGTTTGCCTTTTTCACTGCTGCAGCACACTGGGTTGATACTTTCACTGAGCTATCCACTACAACCCCAAGATCTTTTCCCCTCTCATTCTCTGCGAGTTCAGACCCCATTAGCCTATACTTGAAATTGGGAATTTTTTTTTGTCCCAGTGTACATCACTTTATACTTGCCAACACTGGACTTCATTTGCCATATTGTTGCCCACTTACCCAGTTTGTGGATACGGTTGTCCTCGCTTCAGCAGGGAAATTGGGGGAGCATTCTGGAGGTGGGCGGGGCTGTCCCAAGCCCCACCCCCAAGCGTGACCACCTATGTGACCCCCCTTCTCTCTCCCCTCCTGCCAGATTTCAAGGGCTTCAGCTGATCAGTGGGGATCACGTGGCCTGCCCATCAGCTTTTTCAATCTGGCAGGAGGGGAGGGAGAAGGGGGTCACATAGGTGGTCATGCTTGGGGGCGGGGCTTGGGGACAGGGCTCCCCCACCAGCCAGCTGGCCGGGGGTGAATTGGAGCCCCCAAAAGCAGGGGAACCCTCCGCCCAGACTTGGGGGCTGGCAACCCTATTTGTGGAGTGGAGGTCCTCTTGGAGCTCTTCACAGTCAGCCTTGGTGCCCACCACCCGGAATAATTTTGTGTCATCTGCAAACTTCACTGCCTTGTACTGAATGAGACCATTGGTCCAGCGAGGTCAGTACTGTCTAATCAGACTGGCAGTGACTTCCCAGGATCTCAGGCAGAGGTCTTTCACATCACCTGCTAACTTGTCCTTTAAAAAAAAATAAATGGAGATGCTGGGATTGAATCTGGAACCTTCTGCACGCAAAGACCCTTCCACTGAGCCACAGTGGTCACAGTCGTCACAGTCGTCGCGGAGAGAGATGGCCAGAACATGAACCACGCAGCTTTTGCCAAGGAGACTGAGAGGAAAACACCGCGTTTTAGCAATGTCACTGAGAGAAAAGAGCGGTGCGCCAGCAGGGGAAGGCCGGAGGACAGAAGCTGACTCTTCTGACAGGCTGCCACAGTGGTACAGAGGGCAGGGCACTTGAGAAGGGCTGCCTGCGGCTCCTGGTACAAGACCTTTCCTTCCTCACAGCATTAAGCCTGAGGAAATGCAGGAAGCAGCCCCAGCCTTGTCAGGTGGAGGAAATAAGAGCAGCCGCCGACCACACGATAAGTGCTGACCAGGCTTGGCTCTGTCTGTACACCACAGGAACCGAAAGGGTGGTGAGAACATATTAATCAATTGAAGGTTAGTGATCTGAAGATGCCTCCGCCCTGCGCATCGAATGAGTCGTGGATATGGATTTTGAAAAAGACCAACAAAGACCAACCTGCGCTGTTTCTTTTTTCCGCATGAGGGGGAGTGATTTTTCCTCATTCATTAGAGACATAAAGTCGTTCCCACTTGTCTAATAGCTTCCCTGCGGTTTGATGAATAATTGTTTAAAAGCTAAGCGACTGTGAGGAGAATCTTGGGCAGGCCCTGACTGAGGCAGGCCATCCCCCCCACGGCAATTCCAATTTGAACAAAACCCTGAACTACGTGGCGGTTGTTTTTAACAAAAGCAAACCGGAGTGTTTGTGCGAGTGTCTATAGATCGCCACCAAGTCACAGATAACTTATGGCGACCCTGTAGGTCAGAAGCATCAAACTCATTTGTTACAAGGGCCAGAACTGACCAAGAAATGTCACTTTCTTGGTCCGGGCCTTGTGTGCCATAAAATGTAATACCAGGTACCGGAAAACAAACAGCAGCTGGTAAGCTCCGAGTTGGTGTGTCTTATTTGCATGGCTCCGTGGGCTGGGGGAGTGCCGAGGAAAACCCGTAGGGGTGGACTGGAGAGCCAGCAGTGCCATGTTGGGCAGACACCCCCATGTTGCCAAGGGGGTGAACTCATTCCCCAGTCCTTTCCTGCTGCTAATCCTGTGAGCCCGGGCCCCAGGGTGAAATTGTGAAGCGGCTGGGTGTTGTGAGCAGCCCCCTGCCCCTGAACCAGGGCCGTAGCGACAGTGGGGCATCTCGGGGCCAGGCCCCCCCCCAGACCTCCCAATTCCCCATTCAGCCGGTTTATTTTATTTTATTTCTCACATGCGCCCTGCCTGCCAGCGCCCTTGCCTCTCTCCTCTCTCTCTCATAGCTTTTGAAAAACTTTTACTTTCTCATCGCTCTTGCCACTGCTTGGGTGTCTGTGTGTGGGTGCCCCCTGACTTATTTAAATGCCCCCCCAAAGTAAAAAATCCTGGCTACAGCCCTGCCCCTGAACCACCATGGAAGGGGACTGGGAAGACAAGTTGAACTACCCGCCCCTCAACTGTGGAAGCCAGGGGCAGTGGCCCAAGTACAAGGCCACATGCACGGAAGGACCTGGGCCAAGCAAAGCCTGATTGGCCGGAGATGCCCATGCAGCAGCAGCTGCCTCCAGCCAAGGCAATCCACGATGGGGTGATGCTGGGGGTTCGAGCCAGAGATTGTCAGCAAGCCATGCCACCCCTATGTGGCAGCAGCCGCCCCAAGCTGAAGGCCACCATGTGTACAAGGCTGCACGTGTGGCAGAGGCCACCCAGTGACCAATATAGCTAGAGATCAAACCCCCCCCCCCATGAGGCAGCCATTGCCTATGGCTGAAGGCTGCCAGGGGAGGGAGGCCCGGCCACTGAGTTCCATGCTCATTGACAGGAGTAGGCCCCCAATGTGTGGAAGAAACTACCAATGAATGCCCCCATGGGCCAAAGAGCAGCCACCATGGGGTGGGGGGAGAATATGGCAGTGGTTCTGGGGACCACCAGGTCCCCAGCAGAGTATCTTCTGTGCCCCCCCATGTGCAATTGCCAATCCCCATGGCCATCCAGGACAGCATCCCTGGGGTGGAGAGGCATACAACCTTACTTTGGGACCCTGAGCTGGAATGGATGGGGCTACGGCGGCCCCCAACTTCCTGGTGAGGCTGCTGCTGAAGCGCAGGGGTCCAGCTTCCTTGCTGCAGACGAAGGTGTTCCGCCATGTTGAAGCCACAATCTGAATGGCTCCGCCCACTCCCCCCTGCAAGCAGCCTCCTGTTCCCTCCATCGTCCCAGTTGCTTGAGGGCCAGGTAAGGTCCCTGAATGGCGTTCAGAGGTAGTTTGCCATTGCATGCCTCTGTGTCATGACCCAAGTATTCCTCGGAGGTCTCCCATCCAGACACCAGCCAGGCCTGACCCTACTTAGCTTCCAAAATCTGACAAGATCGAGCTAGCCTGGGCTACCAAGGTCCGGTAATACACACACACACATACACACAAGTGGGGACCCACGATACTCGCGGGGGAATCCATCCCCCCACACACACTTTATGGCTTGGGGGGAGACTCACAGGGGAAATCCCATCTGCCCGCCCAGTGCCAAGCCTGGTGCAGCTTCAGGCCCCGCCCCCTATTATCAGCCAGGCATCCTCCTCTGCTGCAGCGGAGTCCGGCACGGCTGCTGGCATCTTCTGCCCCCTCCAGCCACTGCCAGCTAAGAGAGGGAAGGGCTCCCCCACCACTGATGCAGCCACCACCACCAGGCCACTGTGCTCCCCCAACCCTGCCCCCCTGACATCGATCATGGAGAGCCCACCGTGGCTACGCCTCTGCTGCTGGGCCTGCAGGACTTGCGGGGAGTGGGAAAACCCTCCTTCCCTCCATTTTCTCACCAGTGCGGCCCCTGGGCACTCCCGCAGCTTCTACCATAGAGTTTTTGCCCAAATACCAGAGAGTCGCCTCAATGTCCTGGATGTGCTGACGTCACTTCCAGGTCATGTAGGCAGTGACGTAGACATGTTGCTGCATGTCACATGATTTTTCCCTTTCTTTCTGGGTAAGTTCCCCCCACCAGCCAAATGATGAGCGGCAGGGAGGTGGGGCCTGGCAGCGAGGGACCCCCGCCTCCATTGGGGGTTCTGGCAACCCTAACTGAGTGACTTTTAACTTATGGTGGGAAAGCCTTTCAGTAACATACTGGCAGTGGAGATGAACACCCATGAAGAACACATGAACTTGCTGCTTACTGAATCAGACCCTCGTTCCATCAAAGTCGGTATTGTCTACTCAGACTGGCAGCCGCTCTCCAGGGCCTCAGGCAGAGGTCTTTCACATCACCTACTGCCTGTTCCTTTTATAACTGGAGATGCCGGGGTCTGAACCTGAGACCTACTGCATGGAAAGGAGATGCTCTACCACTGAGCTACAGCCCCTTCTGGTTTTGACATTGGTTAAGATTAGTGTGTGTGTGTGTGGGGGGGGACTGGAAATCTATTTGGTTAAATTCATGCTCAGGCAGGACTGGGGTTTCCAAACAGGAAAAGACAGCTTGCTGCAGCTGGAAGCTACCCCAGGCAGCTTGTAAACTCCCAGTCTTTTTTACATATTACTGAAAACATCTAAATCCTTGTGTTTACATATACTGGGCATCTGACTGTTAAAACTGATTTCTTCCCTGTACCCTGAAGAACCTGTCTTCCCTGCTTTCTGGTCCATTTTGTTCCACCGACATGTCTGCTGATGCGGTTAAATGGCTATTTTTTTTCCCTGCAGAAATTGGGAAAAGGCTATTGGTTCGTGACAGCATGTGTTTAAATATGGGGAACCCCAAATTCAGACCTGGCAACTCCAGTTCAAAAGCTCACAGGTAGCAGCAGGCTGGGAAACACGTCGGAATGATACCTGTGCCAGCCGAAGTACACCACAGTCGGGTGAAAAGAGGGATTGCCAGATCTGGGTTGGAAAACAGCTGGAGATTTGGGGTGGGGTTTGGGGAGGGAGGGACTTCATTGTGGCCTAATGCTACAGAATCCACCCTCCACGGCAGCCATTTTCTCCAGGGAAACTGATCTCGGTTGTTTGGAGATGGCAATAGCAGGAGAGCTCCCGGTGCCACTTGGAGGTTTGCACCCTTACTAAAAAGTCACGTGGTCCGACCTAGAACATGGCAACTGCGTAAGGTCTGACTTCTCATATTTTACAGTGAAGTTCTCAGAGGTTAAGACGCGGAGCTGCAGACCAGAAGGTCTGTAGTTTGGCAGTTCGAGAGCCTAGTGCCGCGTGACGGAGTGAGCTCCCGTCTCTGGCCCCAGCTCCTGCCAACCTAGCAGTTTGAAAGCAAGAAATTGCAAGTGGATACATAAGAACATAAGAGAAGCCAACGTTGAATCAGGCCAATGGCCCATCTAGTCCAACACTCTGTCACACAGCGGCCAAAAATACCAGGCGCCATCAGGAGGTCCAGCAGTGGGGCCAGGACACTAGAAGCCCTCCCACTGCTGCCCCCCCCAGCACCAAGAACAGAGTGCATCACCTGCCCCAGACTGAGAGTTCCTATCTATACCTTGTGGCTAATAGCCATTGATGGACTTCTGCTCCATATGTTTATCTAATTCCCTCTTGAAACTGTCCATGCTTGTAGCTGCCACCACCTCCTGTGGCAGTGAATTCCATGTGTTAATCACTCTTTGGGTGAAGAAGTACTTCCTTTTATCTGTTCTAACCCAACTGCTCAGCAATTTCATGGAGTGCCCACGAATTCTTGTATTGTGAGAAAGGGAGAAAAGTACTTCTTTCTCGACCTGCTCTGTCCCATGCACAGGGCTCTTTTTGTAGCAGGAACTCCTTTGCATATTAGGCGACACACCCCTAATGTAGCCAATCCTCAAAGAGCTTACAGTAGCCCCTGTAAGAAGAGCTCTGTAAGCTCTTAGAGGATTGGCTATATTCGGGGTGTGTGACCTAATATGCAAAGGAGTTCCTGCTACAAAAAGAGCCCTGCCCATGCATAATCTTATAAACCTTGATCATGTCACCCCTCAGCCATCATTTCTCCAGGCTAAAGAGCCCCAAGCATTTTAACCTTTCTTCATAGGAAAATAGGTATCGCTTTATTGGGAAGGTAACATTATTCCATAAGCCTCAGCAGGGCTATTTTTGGGCAGGAACGCACAGGAATGGAGTTCCGGCTGTCTCCTGAGTTGGCCACACCCAGCAGGAACAGCAGAAACTCATTAGGACTGGCTACATTTGGGCTGTGTGGCCTAACATGCGAAGGAGTTCCTGCTACAAAAAACGCCCTGGTGACAACAAACAAGGTAAACAGAATAAGAAGCAAAAGGTGGGTGTGGCTGGATGACCACACTTCTGGTTACATGGGGGTGTGGCCTAATATGCTAATATGCTGTGCTGTAGGGGCGTGGCCTAATATGCTAATGAGTTTCTGCTGTTGGGTGTGGCCTATTATACTAATGAGTTCCTGCTGGGCTTTTTCTACAAAACCCCCCCTGCGCCTCAGTGTTTAGTCATGCTGGCCACATGACCATGGAAACATCTTCGGACAGTGCTGGCTCTTTGGCTTGAAAACAGAGATGAGCACTGCCCCCTAGAATTGGATTCGACTGGCTTTCGAGCAAGAGAAACCTTTAGCTTTACCTTACATAATAGTAGGGGGATGCTACCACATAATGGGGGGGATGGCTTACTTGCGATGAGCATTGTTTGGTGCTCCTCAGATAACCATATTGTTATTGAAGCACATGGCCCAAAGGGCTTAACACAGAGAAGCTGAATGAGATGAAATTCCTTAATGGGAAAATGAAAATGAAGAGTCACCGCATGCTGTCTTTTCTCATAAGAAAAACAATTGCCTGCATGACTTAAACTTATATCAAGTGCAATGAAGATTAGAACTCCTCAAACACGTTAGAGTCGTACTACCAGCAGTTGACTATTTTACTTAACCAATTATCATCTTCCAATTCATAACAAGTCATCTGCAAAACCCAACAAAGAATTCTAGTTCCATTCCTCTGCCTTCACCTGAGTTTTCTCTTCTGGCCCATTCTGCATCTAGCACCCACTCCGTTGTTTTACTAAACCCACACTGGAACAGAAAAGGATGTGGCGCAAAACCACATTCAGATACCCCCGGCCAGCACCGTACTGACTGCAGAGTCACCCCTGAACGGCCATAAAACAGCCATAAATCTATGCAGACGGTACCATAAAAACTGAGAGATCAAAGGAAGTGAAACCGGCATGCTGTGTGGAGGCTTCCATAAAATCCGACAATCAAAGAAAGTGGAAGTGGCATGCAGTGCGGAGGGCCTGTGTCAATCTTATCAGGTTCATGCCTTAATTCTGAGCCTGGGTTTGCTTTAGTGTCTGTGTTTACATTTATAGGCTTCGCTTTTCCCCAAGTCCACTATCCACCCCAAAAGCCTAATCCGTTGCTCTTCCTATCATTCTCCATGTCTCTGTTTCTTCTGCCTGTTCTCTGAAATTTGTTGCTCCCCTGCCTTTCTCATACATCTCTTTGTCTTCCTCCTTGCTAATGTCTGTGTGGTTGGTGGCAAGGCTTCGGAAACAGAAGCACAATACAATGGGTTGGATCCTAAAGTTCCTTTCTGCTGAGTAATACATCTCCCATTTTTGGAAAGACTCATTCTAGGAGAGGATCTCCTTCCCTTCACAGACAGAGCCTTCCATGAATGAAAGATTCCTCGAAAAAACGGCTTCAGCCCCAGCCCCATATGAGATAGACCTTGTCATACTTGTATTTTTTTTTCTTTAATTCACACTGCATCATGGATTTTGTAATCCTACTACTACAAAAACAGCTGTTCTTGTACATGCAAGAATGTCGATATTTTGTCCAGCGTGTTATAAGATTGGTCGTTCTAACGTCATGTAATCATCATGCGAAATGTGATCCCATTTGTTGAACTTACAAGAGATGGTCTGGAAAAGTCTAACGGTGTAGTCCTAAACAGAATCATACTATTCTAAGTCCACTGAAGAAAATGTAATTACAACGGTATTTAGGATTGCACTGTAAAAATATTACAAGGGAGGCAGAATTGTTTGCGAATTCCATTGACTGTACTTATTACTGATGTCATTATTCTTTTAAAGAAGGATTCAAGAGTCTCCTTTATCTCATGCCAAAGGAATACTTGCTCCAAAAATTGCATTTTTCATAGCAAGTATTGCATGAAAGCACATCCTAATGAACACTGTATTTCTACTCAGTGGGTGTAGATTTGACATTCAGCTGCAATTGGAAAGCACGACTCAATATTTATAGTTTATTACATTATATTCACCTCCACCCCCAAACAGTTAAGCTGGTTCAGACTCACATGCACATTATGGTATTATTATGGCATCACTTTACATTTTAATTGCATGTTTCAATTTCAAAGAGGGCAAGAAATGCCCACAAATTTTTAAAAAATGGGTGAAAAGCTTCTTTCAGAGGATGGCGATCAGCCATGGTCATTTTTAAATAAGAGGCAAAAATCAAGGATGCTGGCAAGAAAAAAAAATCGAACAATGGCAGGAACATTTATTAGCAAGAATGCAAAAAAACAAAGATAAAAAATGTTCAGGGTTTGCCTATGATGTCCAAAGAAGTCTAAATTCTTCCTAGCAAAATTCTTTTTTTTTAAGAGTTCAACCAAATTTTAGTTGATTAAAATATGCCTCCTTGGCACTGATCATTCCTCTTAAATGTTTAGCATTTTCCCAACTGAATGTCATGTCTCTAGATTGGTCAATTGTGGCTTGGATCCAGCAGTGTTCATGCAGAAATGTAAGTGAACTAACCACCCAGAAATCAGTTGTACACGATTTTGTGCTAGCAGAAATGCAAGTGAGATCCGTTAAATCTGACTTTGACCAAGCAATTATGGTCTTTTTTCTTGCATTTCCGCTGGTGCAAGAGCTGTAGTGCAAGCAGAAATTTTGCACTGGATCCAACCCATTGTAAGCAAAGGGCTTTTCTGCGTTCTCATTTTCCTCACCTGTAACTTCCTCTTTCTTCGTTTTCTTTTCCCCATTCTGCACGTGTTTTGCTGCCTCTACTGGTCAATCAGATATTACACTGGATTATGTCTGGCATATCTCCTGAAGATATGCTATAAAAACTACAGGTTTTAATAGATCAAAGTGGACAGCCATGTTGGTCTGAAGCAATAGTACAAAGTTAGAGTCCAAGCGCACCTTTAAGACCAAAAAACTTTTATTCAAGGTGTGAGTTTTTTTGTGCACACACGCTTCATCCGACAATGAAATGGAATTACAGATCATACCTGTATATATCCAAGGTGGCTTGTTAAATTAGCATGCAAAATAGTGAAGTGTATTTTTACAGATAAAAAGAATGAAACCAAGCTTGTCGTTCTTTTTATCTGTTATAAAACACTTTCTTCTGCAGGTTTTAATGTCAGGTATAAACTGGTGTAATATTGAATTGACCACTAGAGGGAGCAAAACATATGCAGAACAGAAACCACACACAAAACCCAGGAACTTACAAGCAAGGGAAATGAGAATGGAGAAAAGCCCAAAGTTGAACAACAAATAATTAAGAAGCTCAAAAATCCCATATTGATGGGCAAAGTGCTTTCCTTTGCACCAACCTACCAATTTGGAATCATCCGGTGGGAAAGGATAGTGGTCTATTAAATCATGCAATGGATGAAGAAAGTGGATAGAGAGAGCATTTTCTCCTTCTACCATAATACTAGAACTTACAGAGACCTAATTAAGTTGATGGGCAGTAGATTCAAAACAGACAAAATGAAGTACTGAAATTTCCATGCACAGAATGCAACTATGGCCACTCATTTAGGACACTTGCAAGGGGTTTATAGAAGAGGTTTCAAACTCTGTTATTTGTTATGAGAGCTGAATCTGACATAAATGTCACTTTGTCAGGCTGGGCCATGTGTGTCACGAAACATAATGCTGGGTACCAGACATATAAACTTTATAAAGAACAGCAGCTGGTTGTCAGGTCATCCCCTAGTGTTACTATGGCAACCCTGAGATATATGATGCCTTATCTAAGCTAGCAAAGCAGAGAAGTCTCCAAGGCCAAATCCCATGAGAACAGGCTGAGTGGTACAACTTAGGAAATGGTTATGGCTACTATCGGCATTCACCCTAACAACACACACACTTCCCTCAGGTGTCTCCCCCCCCCAATACATGGCAAGGAAAGCAGTGAAGCAAAATGAAGTGAAGTGAAACTGAAACCTTGAGACTGGTGAGCTCCGAGTTGGTGTGTCCTCACTGCAAGGCTCCGTGGGCTGGGAGGGGGATGCAGAGGAAAGCCCACATGGGTGGACTGGAGAGCCAGCAGTGCAGTGCAGTGCAGTGCAGTAGTGGGCAAATGCTCCCATGCCTCAACAGAGGATTGTCTGCACCCCCCACAGGCAAATGCCAATCCCTGTGGCCATCTGGGACGGCATCCCTGGAGCTGCAGGTCAAGTGGAGGGGTGTGAATGCAGCTGTAGTGGCTCCCAGCTTACCACTCCCTGAAGTTCTGCTTGACTGATGCAGACAAGGTGGTCCCAACCGCACTGAAGCCACAATTGTAGTGGCTTTGCCCACCCCTTCCCCGAGCAGCCCCTTGCTCCCTCCCTTTGCACCAATTACGTGTGGGCTGCATAAGAACCCCCGAGG
Source organism: Gekko gecko (assembly GCA_029375565.1). NCBI lineage: Eukaryota > Metazoa > Chordata > Lepidosauria > Squamata > Gekkonidae > Gekko > Gekko gecko. Next base: position 20,015,865 of record JAPDNY010000009.1, on the reverse strand, counting down.
GGCCGCTTCTGCCCCTGGGGCTTATGTTTGATACCCCTCGTTTAGAGCAATTCATAGAAGACATGTCTATCAATGCTATTAGTCATGATAAACAAATGGAACTTTCAGATGCAGATACAGAAGAAGAAGAGGAGAGAAGAGATTGGATTTATACCCCACCCTTCACTACTCAAAGGAGTCTCAAAGCGGCTTACAAACTCCTCTCCCTTCCCCTCTCCACAGCAGACACCCTGTGAGGTAGGTGGGGCTGAGAGAGCTCTGACAGAGATTGCTCATTTTCAAGAACAGCTGTGCCAGAGTTTCTGACTGACCCAAAGTCACATCAGCAGGTGCAAGTGGAGGAATGGGGAATCAAACCCGGTTATCCCAGATTAGAGTCCGCGCACTTAACCACTACACCAAACTGGCTCTCTTACAGTAACTCTCATACAGTAACTCTTTGAATTCCAACATGCAAGGAGAGGGGGTCAACAGCAGAGTGAGATTTTCACTTCCTGCCCCTGATTGCTGGTAACTTTTACAGAGCAGAATATCTATCTAGATGGACTGCTGACATAACCTAGCATGGCTGCTCATAGTGTGCCATGGCTTCTCTCCTCACACCAGCACTGGAAGTATGTTCTGCTCAGAAATCCATCCCCTGCTGCGTTTCTCGAAGTTTTTTTTGTGTGTGAGAGAGTTTTATGTCCACTTTTAAAACTGAAATAAAGTGTTTTTTGGGTTGTTGTTTTTTACTGAATATTAAGAAATGTTTCTTAAGTACAGGGCTCTTTTTGCTTCACTGGTTGTATGTTCACAACTGTTGAATTAAGCATAGCTGAAATGAATGAACAATTTAAAAGGAACAAGGTTTGAGTCCAGTGGCAGCTTAAAGATCAACAAAGTTTAATTCTGGATATCAGCTTTCGTGTCCATGCACAGTTCTTCAGATCCTCTTCAGATTCTTCAGATGCACACAAAAGGTTATACGCACACACACATGCATGCACACAATTTTTCAGAATCTGCATATGATATCAGAATTTAATGCAAATGTATATTAAGGTCTTATCTCTCAAAAACTAAACAAAAATACTAGTGGATTCACTTGCAAAATTCAGGACTCCTTCTGCAAATGGTATCCTACTGTTGGGTAGGAGGTTTTAGACCTAAGTGGGATCCTAAAAAATATTTGGCCAAACATCACCTATCGAGAATTACTCTGCACCTATACAGATTCCTTGCCATTATCGGTTGGGGTGATCAGCCAAGCTCTTTGGGATGTTTGGGGAAGAGGAAAGAAGCTGATGGGGCTATATCTTCAGGTTAACCTTGCAAATCAATCAAAAAGAGCATACAAGCAGATTACTAATCTTTTTCACTAACTAGCATTGTGGCAAAGGAAGGGAAAGATTACGATCGTTTCAAACACCAAAACACGTTTATTTATTTATTTATTTATTTATTTATGTTATTTATATTCCCCATTTCTCACAGGAATTCAAGATGGATTACACATACTGAATCAGTAGAGTCAACAAAATGGGACATTCAGTAACCAGTGCATTGGGATTTTAGAAGTCTGGAGCCACCAGAAAGAACTGAAGCAGAGCAAAAGTGTTCACAAGGACACATGAAGTAGTACAGAAGCTACATCACAGAAACCTGCTTATAATCAGCTATACACAATAGTACAGACCACAGTCCCTAATCATTTATTCAAGCAAGGGGTTTTTTTTTAATCCGTTGCTGTGCTAAAAGTATGTTTGTAAACATTTTCTTTTTGATAAATAATTTATAACTTTTGAGGCTGGCGGTGGTTCTCTGTACCACATAGACCTGCACTGTCTCATACATGCTATTTTAAAAGGAGTGCCAGGAGAAAGCAGGCAGTTGGCAAGCAGCTATTCTTCCAGGGGTGTGCAAGGCAATAAACTATCCCCGTGGTTACCAGGCACTGGGCATTGGGCAGCAGGAGACACAGAGGCAGGGCCTCAGAACTTGGAAGGAAGGCTGAGATCCCTGATCCTCCCAGTGGGCAATTCTGTACAAAGGTCAGGTGGTGGGAGCAGATTCCCCAAGAGTAGAAGTAAAGCCTCTCCAGGTGATGAGAAAAGCCAAGGAGGGCAAGGTGGAATAGGGCCTGCAACCAGAGTCTGCACGTTCTGCCAGAGAGTCCATGGCAAAAGACCAAGGAGTATGGGAAACATTGTCAGAAGATAAGGTTAACCATGTCAACTGGGAATTTAAGTAATAACTACCAGGACTGCATTAAAATATACTAGCTAAGATATACAGCTAGGATATGTAGCAATTCCTAAGAGACTTTAAACAGCATCACTGAAGGAATGCTAGAAGTGCACACCCCATTAGCCAGTAATACTCTAATTGACCATCTGGTGGTGTTGGAAATACCAGAGAGAAGTGGGAAAACCCTCCCAAGAGTCAGGCAGACTCAGAAGAGCAGTGCCCATGAGGTGATCCCTCAGGACTAGGATGGGTACAAACTGGCTCACAAACTAAAGTTTGTGATTAATTTTTACCAGTTTGTGGTTCACAAAGTGAAGTTCATGGCAGATCAACTGGCATGGTTTGTGGCAGTTTGTGGTGGTTTGTGCATTTCCAGACAGTCTGCCTCTGCTCAATCTAAATGTTTGCCAAACTTCAAAGCAACAGGATGCAGAACTTGGAGGGCATGTAGAGGAGTATCCGGGGAAGTACTCTGCAACTTTGATATCTCTAGCTTGTTCAGGATCTGTTCTATATACCCCTGAACCTCCTGAACCTACACCTGTCAAACTGACCACACGTCATTTCCCAGAAAGCATTTCCTTCTTTGGGGAACTGTTACTTGGACCCCATAAATCCAATCATCACCAAACTTGGTGAGCAGATAGAGGAGATCCCTCTAGAGGAGATCATCTGGAGATCCCCTGTGAGTTTGGTATCTCTAGCATGCTGGGGGGGCATTCTACTGCCTCACAAACCTCACAAACTGAACCACTTCATTTGGCTCCCAAAAGTTCGAAACGGTTCGCGCTTCGCAAACCAGGCATTCTACAAACTGAACTGCATTTTCCCAGTTCATACCCATCCCTACTCAGGACAATACCTGAGTGCCTAGATGTCTCAAAGGCTGAAACAGAACAGGGCTTGTGAGTCAGTGAGGTAGTTCTGCAACAGTCATACCCAGCAGCTATAAACCAGAGGAGCAACTACCACATATTGGACTGTAGTTGTACAAAAGATGAATGGCGGCGGCAGCAGCACTTGGTGGTTTACAACAGATGTGTCCACTCAAGCTTCCCCTCTGATGTAGTTAATTTCAACAGCTGTACTTTAGTCCTTACACAACCCTTACAAGTGGAGCTAAATTTATTCTGGGCAAAACGCATTTCCAGAATCACATTATCTCAGTGCAGAAGGTTTTTAGAAGCCATCTAATGAATAACTGTATTTATGGGAGGGAACTGAAAATGGCCCAATTAGGACCGTTCTGATTAAATGCATAATTTACATTACATGTGCAGTGAATGTTGCAAAATAGAGTAGTTAGAGCAAGGTGATTATGTTTCCAAGAAACATAATTATACATTAAAAATCTGTAATTACCCACCTGAGCTAGGAATCACTGCTCAGATTATACATGCTGTCATAATTATGAAATTTAAACCGTACAATTTATTTTTTGAACTCTTGACCCCGTGACAAGAAGAAGATCTGTCACTTGACCAGTGTTACACTGTATATGAGGTGGGTTTGTACAAGGCCTTTTCTTTCTCTAAAAGTCGTGGTGTTCCCCCCCACGGACATTTGATCTGATGTCGGCATTTCCATTTTTAAGGACAAGAACTAGAGATTCTGATGCCTGGAGCAGAAGATGCAAGTGATAAAGTAACAAAGTGATAAAGATGTAAGTTAGTAGACCCTGTGGTGCCTTTCAATGATACACCCAGACTCTGCTGCCCATGATGGGCTGCTTTGCCCAATGGTTGGGCTAGATCTGAAAGCCAGGATTTGAACTCACTTCTCCAAGACCACTGTATGAACATCTCAAACATTTGAGACATGCAATACGAAGACCATTTTCCCAGAAGTAAGCCCCACTGAATATAATCAACTAGGTTTCTGGGTAGACCTGCTTAAGCGTGCTTTCTGGATCGGAGTCCCCAACCTTTCTGAGCCTGAGGGCACCTTTGGAATTCGAACATGGCATGGCAGGAGTGACCATAAAATGGCTGCCACAAAATGGCTGCCAAAGGAGGTGGAGCCAGTTACAAAATGGCTACCAAAGCTTAACTTCAGTCAAAGATTTGAAGACCTTTGCGTTGTCATGGCAGCTACTGCCGAAGCAATGTTTTTTTAAAAAATCTGCACAGCCAATCAGATCTCCAATGGCCAATCAGAAGAGCCCCAACCTAGTTCCATCGACTTTTTATACACTTGGCAGGCACCATGTTACGGACTCTGCTCTAGATCCTGTTTCTGCTTGACAGTCTCACTATGGTTGTGCAATCTGTCCAACATCAGAAGTGTCTCAGAAGATGTTTACTGTTAAGAGCGCGGACTCTAATCTGGGAGAACCGGGTTTGATTCCCCACTTCTCCGCATGCAGCTACTGGTGTGACCTTGGGTCGGTCATTAGTTCTTTCGGAGCTGTTCTTTCTCAGCCACACCTACCTTACAAGGTGTTTGTTGTGGGGAGGGGAAGGGAGAAGGATTGTAAACAGCTCTGAGACTCCTTCGGGCAGTGAAGGGTGGGGTATAAATACAATCTCTTCTCTTCTTCTTCTTGTTCTGTCTTGGAGTGCCACATGCTTGGGGTTCATAATGGGGGCAGCTGCGTCCTTTGTGTGATGTGCATTGACTTATCAAAAACATCTGCTTATCCATGGTAGAAAATGGAATATTGAACTCAGTGGTGCCAAGTTTATAGTCTGCCTAGGGCACCAAAAAACTTTGGCCCAGCCCCAGATGGGTCACCATACCAAGTAAATTTGGACTTGCAGGTTACCATACAGAAAAGGTTGGGAACCACTGTTCTAAATGCCATGTCCAAAGAGCCTAACCCTGTACAATGCAGAGCAGGTCTGCATAACTCATGACTCATGAAGCCACACATAGTCCAACAACCATGTTGTTTGGTGTAGTGGTTAAGAGCCAATTTGGTTTACTGATTAAGAGCAGTGGACTCTAATCTGAGAGAACCGGGTTTGATTTCCCCACTCCTTCACATGTAGCTGCTGGAGTGACCTTGGGTCAGTCACAAGTTCTCCCAGAGCTGTTCTCTCAAGAGCAGTTCTGGAAAGAGCTCTCTCAGCCCCACCTACCTCACAGGGTGTCTGTTGTGGGGAGAGGAAGGGAAGGAGATTGTAAGTCACTCTGAGACTCCAAGTGAAAGGCAGGGTATAAATCCAATCTCCTCCCCCCCCGCCGCCTTTGCAGTCCTTGGGCAGGTGGTTCTGTTGAGGGCGCTGAATGATTAGTTAAGCAAGCTTGTTGAAAGAGGACAACTCCAATCCAGAAAGAAAAGGAACACCAGAATGGCTGCAACCTGACATACAAAAACATTTAGGGGAATGAAAGATAACAACCTGAGGTATTAGAACAGAAAAGACTTCTTAAGAAAGAAATCTCTTTCATGGAACAAACAAACGCTGTCTGAAAGAGACAGTGCAGACTATGGGAGATGGTTAAGGAACTCAGTGTTCAAATGAGCATGTTTAACATGTTTTGATTTTCATAAGACAGTGGGGAAAAGAATAGAGACGGAGAGAGGAAAAAAATATAGATCTTGGGAGAGACAAAAAAAATAGACAAGAAACAGAAAGTCAGGATGTGGAAAAGGCAAATGTCAGTCTGGTTAGAGAGAGGATGGGTTGGCTGGAGCTTTCAAGATGTCAGTGCGATTAAATCATCCCAACAAGCCCAGATATATTTAAAAAGAGATCGAGAAGGAAGTCAGGTGTTCAAGGGTGAAAAAGCTCCAGAGAATTAGGAGGCCTGCAGGGAAGAGAGAGATTCAAATTATGGCAAGGAAAGAGAGCTCTCCAAAATATTTTTGAGTGGAATTACTGCCTAGAATGCCGCATTCCTTTTCTTGGCACCACTCGGTTGTGATATGTGTCTCATTTTCTTGGAATTGTATGTATGCATGGGTTTCCGGTGTGTGTGTTTTTTCCCTTAGAGACACACAATTCTGTTCTCTTTCTCAGATTCGTGCACACGAATCCAAGTGCAATATCTTGGGGCAGATTCTCACACGTGCCCAAAGTAGAGCCCTCCATGTGGTTAAAGCCTCAGAGTGACTGTAGCTGCTACCCCAACTTATTATATCATCCTCCTTCTGGGGACGTCTAGCCACAAGCCTGCTTTCATCTTCGCTTTCCATTAGTCCCTAACTTTCTGCAGCCATGGCGAGGAATAAGACTGCTGCCGTCTTCTGTCCTTTCTGTATTCCAAGACTTCATGTTAGCCATTAATTCGCGTAAACTGACCCTATCCTGGTGACAAGGTCTGTGACCCAGAAGGCTTACATTTTGAGCCCCACCGCCAGTGACAGCACTCGGACATGTGTGAACACCCACAGGACATCCTCCGATATATCTGGGACTTCGCACATTCCGCTATGGCGTTTTCCCTTTGGCGCACGCTAAGCAAAACGCATTACGCCACCAAGATTAAAAGGCATTTTCAATTTTGCTCGCATTTTCAATTACATTTTTGAGCAGCAAAGACATTTCGGCATTATATAACGCTGCACCAAGATACAGTAATGAAACCCAAACCACATTTGGGCCATTTAAAAAATAAAAAAAAAGTCTAGCAGCACACTGCCAGGGCTTCCTACCCTTTAAGCAAATGGCAGATGGCCAATGAAATGCAAATATAAAAATGGAATGCATTCAGACAAATGAGATGATTAAGCTGCTGTGGGGTTATAGTTATGTAAATTAAGAATTCCCCCCCCCAACAAGTTGTTTAGTCATCCTGTGAAGTAGAAACATTTGTCTGAGTGACTAATTGGACAGGATTCACTTTGCTGAATATTAGATGGTGCGTCTTTATTTATTTATTTCTCGTAATTAAAAGTGTGGGATTGTCCGGATCACTGCCAGGATGCCCGGGAGACAGGAAGCCGCCCAAGATCTTTGTAGAACGCGAGCCGCTGAAGAGACTTGGCAGATCGGGTGCTCGGCGGAATTCAATTCAGGCACAAAGTGGCGGTCCAAAGCAGAGACTGGGGCTCAGTAACGGGAGGATAGATGATTGTCAGGTAACCCTGCCGTGGCTGTGAGTTGGGGGGGAGGGACATCTTTCACTGTTCTGGAATGCGGGAGGAACTCTGAGTCTCCAGTCTCTGTAATTTAGTGTGTCTGCTGTGCTTCTTATCAATGTGCCTGACCTTGGGTCTCATGCTCCTATGGCATGGGGAATTTACTGATCTGAGGTGTTATTCTTTCCTGGCTTAGCGCACGCACAAAATTGGCTTGCAGGGGGGGGTAGTTTGAATGGGCTATAATTACCAATGCTTTGTATTATCTGGCATCACTGACAAAGAACTGGTTCATGCAGCTCTATGACTAGTCTTTAATAAATACTATTTTCTTATGAAGCCTGGTGTTTGACTGACTTACTGGAGAACTTGACAATGATGCAGAAGAGAGATGTCCAACAAAACTCAGAAGTGGGAGGCAGCAAAAGTAGCTGACTCGAGGATGTGGGCAAGGTGCGCTAGAGAGACAGTGTTGTTAGTGAAACAGCTGTGCCGATCCCACAGAAGAAGGCAGTGTGACGTGATCTGCTAGGTGTGTCGGGGTTGCCAGCTTCGGGCTGGGAAGTACCATGACATTTTGGAGGTGGACCTTCAGGAGGGTGGGGTTTGGGATGGGGAGGGACTTCAACAAGGTAGAACGCCGTACAATACCTTGAAGAGTCTCAGGACAGCTCACAATCCCCTTCCCCTCCCCACAACAGGCACCTTGTGAGGTAGATGGGGCCAAAAGAGTCCTGAGAGAACTGGGACGGGTCCAAGGCGGGGTTGCCCACTTTGATGTGGTGACTGGAGATCACCCGGGGTCATAACTGATCTGAGGGTTTCCAGGTTCTTCCTAGTCCCCAGCAGTGGACTTCGGGGGGGGGGCATTTCGGGAGGGGGCGGAGATGTCCCCAATGGGATGACATCACGCAGAAGTGACATCATCACACTGGCGGCAGGTACCCCACATGCCTGCACACCGAGCAGCTAATTCACCACTTGGAGTTCAGGCACCCCCTCCCACCGCTTCTTGCCAAAAGCATTTACAGGGTCCCTTTAAATGCTTTTGGCAAGATGCGGGGGGAGCGTGCCTGAACTGCAAGCTCCCTCTAAACTGTGGAGTCTTGTGAGCAAAAGTTCTACCTTGTGAGCTGCCAGCATTCAAGCTGTGAGTGAGCAATTTGGCTACTGCATAAATCAGTTTGCTCTGGAGCCCTCCTTCCTGAGCTAGGACAAAAAGGTGTGAGCTGGAGGCTAAAAAAACTGTGAGCTAGCTCACACTAACTCAGCTTAGAGGGAACACTGGTGGCTGGTGGCCGCCCCTCTCCCTCCCCTCCTGCAACATTTAAAGGGCCCTCCAGCTGACCGGCAGGCCACATGCTCCCGCTGATCAGCTGGAGGGCCCTTGAAATCTCATAGGAGGGGAGGAAGAGGGGCAACCCACCAGTGGGCACTCTTGGCGGTGGGATGTGGGGGCAGGTCTTCCCCCACCAGCCAGCTGGTCGGCAGTGGGCTCCTGCCCATGAACTTAGGGGATCCCCGCCCCCACCTGGGAACTAGCACCCCTAACTGATCTCCAGGCGACAGAGATCATTACATCTGGAGAAAACAGCCACTTTGGAAAGTGGACTTTATGTCATTACACTCCAGTTGAAGTCCCTCCTCTCCCCAAGCCCCACCCTTCTCAGGCTTCACCCCTCCCCACCAGAATCTCTAGGTATTTCTCAACCTGGAGCTGGCAACTCAGCAGGCTTCATGGGAAGGAGTGGGGACTCAAACCCAGCTCTCCAGATTAGAGTCTTAACTGCTATACACCAGGGCTCTTTTTGTAGCAGGACCTCCTTTGCATATTAGGCAACACCCCCCTAATGTGGCCAATCCACCAAGAGCTTACAGAGCTCTTCTTATGGGGGCTACTGTAAGGTCTTGGAAGATTGGCTACATTGGGGGGGGGGGGTGTCGCCTAATATGCAAAGGAGTTCCTGCTGCAAAATGATCCCTGGCTATACCGTGTTGGCTCTCTGTGTGCCTTTCAACAACTAGAGGTCGCCGCAATGGCATATGGTGGTGCAGGAGCTATGATAAATCAACCTGTTGTACAAACACACACACACACACAAACACAAATTTGTTTGGATGCATCTGAAGAGTTTGGTGAACAAATGGTTCCCCCATCACAGCTCACACAACTGGCAAATAGGATACAAGACAAACCAGCAGGTTGCCAGACATCCCTGGTTATTCTAGTTTTCACCACAAATGAGAACAATTTGCCTTTTTTTTTTTTTTTTTGTATCAGACACAAATTTTGCCTTGGATGATGCCATAAACTAAACAAGAAGAAACTGCATGAGCACAAGAGGGAGTAAAGGGATAAACAAGAGACTAAACAAGCAACTGCATCCGTAAGGACACAAACGAGAAAGAGCTAGGAATCAGAGCAGTACTGAGAGCCAGTTTGGTGTAGTGGTTAGGAGTGCGGACTCTGATCTGGGAGAACCGGGTTTGATTCCCCACTCCTCCACATGCAGCTGCTGGCATGGCCCTGGGTCAGTCACAAGTTCTCTCAGAGCTCTTCTCTCAAGAGCAGTTTCTGTCAGAGCTCTCTCAGCCCCACTTACCTCACAGGGTGTCTGTTGTGGGGAGGGGAAGGGAAAGGAGTTTGTAAGCCGCTCTGAGACTCCAAGTGAAGGGCGGGGTATAAATCCAATCTTGTCTTCTTCTTCTTTTTCCATTCCCCAGTCATCAGCACCCCATCCTCACCCCCAACTGTAGCCCTGCTGGCTGGCTGAGTGAAAGAGCTGTGATTAAATGTATATGTACAGCATTCTGTACAATATTTGAGGTGTTTTGGTTTTTTTAAGGAACATAGAAGAATCCCATCTACTTTGGAACCAAGACCAAGTAATTTTGGACGAATCCAATATCGGGGGAGAAATCCAGGTGAGAATTTAGGAAGCGTATCTAGAGACTTCTCAAGGACCTTGAATAAAACATTGTTGGTCTTAAAGGTGCCACTGGTCTCAAACTTTGTTCTACAAGCAAAACAAGGTAATAGTTTAGTCATTTTCATGCTATACAACATTTTATACCATTTTATACTATAGGCTCAAAAACAAACAAACAACCCCGCCCCCCCGGCAGGATTTCCCTACCATATTAAACTCTTTTCTGATTAATCTAGGACACATCCTATTGCACACTTCCTGCTCCATATACCCTACTTCACACGTTCTACAGCATCCTTTTGATTTATGTGGTTTTATGGTTCCCTTTGGTTTTTCAAGATGCCTTCTTTTTCTACATATTTAAAAGACTTGTTCCTTTTACTCCCTTAGACTTTCCCCTTTGCACTTAGCCATGCAGACCTTGCTGATGGGAAACAAAAAGAGCATTTTTTTTTTTAGTTAGGATTGCCACCGTTCAGCCCAGACACTGTGTGATGTCCAATAGTTGCTGTCCCTGGGAGGAAAACGGTGCTCACCACTGAGGCTTCTGTTGCAGAAGAGGGCAGAAAGCAGGCTTTGCCTCCACCGATACAAGCTTTTCATACAATCACAGAGCTGGAAAGGGGCCATAGAGGCCATCTAGTCCAACCCCCTGCTCAATGCAGGATCAGCGTAGAGCATCTCTGACAAGGGTTTGTCCAGGTGCTGCTTGGAGGCTGCCAGTGAGGGGGAGGCTCACCACCTCCCGAGGCAGCTGATTCCACTGTGGCACCACTCTGACTGCCAAAAAGTTTTCCCTCATATCCAGCTGGTACCTTCCTGTCCTTAATTGAAACCCATGATTGTGAGTCCTCTGTGTTGTGATTCACTGGTTTAGGTAAGGCTGGCCTAGATGAGTTTGATCTAGTGTCAGAGAGAATGACAGCTAGTGCCAGCATGTGACTGCAAAGAGGCTGGCCATAACCGGTCTGAGGCAGTCCAGCCTGACACTGAGTATTGCATCTGGATTGTATCAGCTGTGTGCTGATTGGCCAGAGGCTGTATATATGTACAGAGTGTACAGTGGATTTAGCTCTTCACTTGGATTGATTGCAGCAGAGCACTTTGACACTGAGAACTGTATATAGGTGGTGGCAGAGTGTAAATAAAATTCACTTTGTATTTGCACCTAAGTTCTGGAGTCCAGTCTTCTTTGGGTACTCTAACTCCCTTTGGGCACTGACGTGCCAGCCAGCGTTGCGCGCACCACGACACTCTGCTGCCAACAGGAACAGTTCTCTGCCCTCCTCTGTGACAGCCCTTCAAATACTTAAACAAATCAATCCTGTCCCCCCTCAACCTCCTCCTCTCCAGACTGAACATTCCCATGTCCCTCAGCCTTTCGTCAGAGGGCTTGGTCTCCAGGCCCCCAATCATCTTCATCGCTCTCCTTTCCCCCTCTCCATTCTGTCCACATCCTTTTTGAAGTGAGGCCTCCAGAATTGCAGATGGTACTCTGTTTCTTTGTGTGGGACCACAAGCAGGAACACTTCTCAAACAGATCTGCATAAGCTTCCATCTCTCTCTTCCTCTGGTCTGGGGTCTAAGCAATTTGGTTGGTTCCCAAGTTCTGGGGGAAATGCATCTTCGCCTATGTCATAAAAGGCTAGGGTTGTACCACTTACCTGCTTCCAACAGGCAACCTCCTGCCGATACTTCCCATTCCCTGTCCTGACACTGTGGGGAGAAATGGAGGGGAAATGGTAGCGATCATCACCTGGATATCTCTTCTGGTTTTAGACCAAGTAGTGAGGTCATGATGCTCTATGAATTTTCCAAGCATTATGGTAAAAAGAAAATAATAATAATCAGGCTAGGCATGAACTCAGTCTTCAACCATAAACCTCCCCCCTACATGCTGATGCTGTACAGTCTCAGGAGGGTTTTTCTGAGCACGTTTGCTAGCTGCATCAGGCAAGTGATGATTGGGGGACAGTGGGATGTACGTCATTTTAGTAAATGTGCAAATCAGGTCTACACAACTTGTGACCAAGTACAATGTTTGAACACAGTACCCTTTCAAAAAGGTTACTCTATCACCATGGACTTGGTATATAAGAACATAAGAGAAGCCGTGTTGGATCAGGCCAATGGCCCATCCAGTCCAACATTCTGTGTTACACAGTGGCCAAAACCCAGGTGCTATCAGGACGTCCACCAGCGGGGCCAAAACTCCAGAAGCCCTCCCACTGTTGCTCCCCCCCAAGCACCAAGAACACAGAGCATCACTGCCCCAGACAGAGTGTTCCATCTATACCTTGTGGCTAAGAGTCACTGATGGACCTCTGCTCCAGATGTTTCTCCAATCCCCTCTTGAAGGTGACTATCCTTGTACCCACCACCACTTCTGTGAATTCCACGTATCAATTACTCTTTGGGTGGAGAAGTACTTTCTTTTGGCTATTGCAGATCCAGACAGACCGCAAAAAACCATGAGGCTGACTGAGCTCCCAGTGACCGAGTTGCCAGCCTCCAGGTCGGGCCTGGAGTCCTCCCAGAATTACAACTGATCTCCAGACTACAGAGACCAGTTCCCCTGGAGATAAAGGCGGAGGGTGTGCTCTGTGGCCTCACGTACCTACTGAACTCCCAATAACTCTTCCCTCCCTTGGCTCTGCCTCCAAATCTTTTGGGATTTCCCAGCCCAGAATCGGGAACCCACAATCAGGAACACAAATCAGGAACCCACAATCAGGAACCCACAATCAGGAACCCTACTCAGTGGGATACATGGAGGTGACCAGAGATTTGTCTGACTGAGATAGTGGGAAGGTGTTTCACCCATGTGAATAAAAGCTCTGTGATGAACCACGTTCAGATTTCATTTTTTTAAAAAAGCAGTTGCAACTTTTATTTAATTTTGACTAGGGTGTGAGACGAGATCTCCACTCCCGCATTAAAAAAGTCAAGATGCCCCCTGCAGGCAGGCCGACAACCACCATCCAGCTTTACATGGTCACACACAGGATCCCAAGAGGTTCTACCTTGACTTCCAGTTTCAGACTGTGATAGACAAACCCTTTCCAAACCCCGGGCTCTGCAAAGCTCTCCATAGACCCCCCTGGCTTCAGCTTCTGAATCCTGGCCTTGAAGGAGACAGTCGCATGGTCTTGCTTGTAGACCACGAGCCGGGCGGTGGCCTTGGTCTTGGGAGGCAGTTCCGCCACCTCCATGATTCTCATTTTCTTTCCATTACCCAGATTTCATACCTTGGGTGAAGGTTGCTAGATGTTGGGAACATTTAGAGGGGAATCCAAATACAGTTTCCCTGACTTGTAATCTGGAATATTTCACTTGTGCTGGCTGATAGTGTCCAACACTTAAACACCAGAGCTTCCTGTTTGTGGAGGTACATCTTCCTGAACAGAGGTGCCCTGAATTTTGGAAAGGCTGCTGCCTTTCTCTTACACATAGTTGAAATAAGGATTTTGCTGCCACCAAGTGGAACGGAAAACAAAAGTTAGAGAGCAGATCGCTTGTTAAGGTAACATTGAATTGTAGAATAGAATCATAGAATCTCAGAGTTGGAAGGGGCCCTACAGACCATCTAGTCCAACCCCCTGCTCAATGCAGGATCAGCCTAGAAGCATCCCTAAGAAGTGTATGCCTAGCCACTGCATGTTATAGAGATTTGCAGGCAACTCTAGTGTATTGTTTTTCAAATGTCCAGCCTTTAGAAAGCCACACTGATCTATCTGCCCCTGAATATCTTGAACAGAAATGCTAAGGACCACTCACGACTTGGGGGCATCTTCTAGGTCACACATAGCCCCAGTTCCTTTGGGGCCATTTCCAGGCTGGTTGAGCTATAGCCCACCCTGAGGGTGCTGGAGGGAACCCTAGAACACATTCAAGAGTTCCGCGGAAGCGAGAACTGGTAGTAAGCGTGGGCAATGTAACTGAATTTTTAAAATGTCCATCATCCCTCATTACCAAATAAGCTTTCAGGAAAGCAGGCGGTTCCTCGGCCCCCAGGTTGAAAACATTTTGCATTCATTGCAAGGCAATTCATTTTTCTTCCTTTGGATTCAAGGCGGTGTTCTCCTAGGATCCCAAAGAATTCTCCCCTCCAGACCCAAACCTTGTTAGCCCCAATGAAGAGACAATATCGAGTAGAGCAGTGGGAAAGCACATCTCTGTGAGACCTCTGGAGGGGGGAGAATGATTTGTGATGCTGTTCCCACATATATTCGACTGTAAGTCTATTGGCACACTTTGGATTCTGAGAAAGGGAAAGGGAGAAAAAGTTGCTCAATAGGACAGCTCTCAGTGTGAAAAGTCTGAGCCAGCAACGGCAGAACTCATCCCCGTAATTTATCTGCTTCCGTCGATGGCCATCGACGGCTTGAAAATCTGGATCAATGTCGATGATAGATTCCAGCACCGTTGCTATGAACATATATTAATAAGCGCCGCACATAAATGATTCGTGACCCTGTGGCGTAACGGACGGATAATCAATACCTCCGCGTCCTTGCCTAGAGTGAACTCTGTACTTGGATTATGCTAATTAAAAACTAAACAAACTGCTGAGGTTTCGTATAATTAAGAGATGGAGGAGCGGGACGTGGCAATCAGCAGGTTGCAGGTGATTTAGTGCTGGAGCCATCTGATAACTGCAACACACTGTTTCAGCCAGCCTAGACTTCCAGGACGCGCATTGTTTCAGTCGCCTGAAGAAGACAAAATGGAGAACTGAACGTAACATGGATAGATTGGGAGGGAGGAGAAGCTGTGGAAGTACTGGGGGGGGGGAACTCTAAAGGAAAACAAAAGCGTTACCATGGTTTAAGGAGGCGCTTGGAAGGAGAAATGAGAACTGAAGGACCCATATTGTAGTGCCTGCTCTGCATTGGGATATGACTGGAGATTTGGGGGTGGAGGGCTTGGGGAGGGGAGGGAGTGCAATGTGGGGTGCAATGCCATAGGTAGGGTTGCCAGACTCCAGGTGGCGGGTGGAGATCTCCTGGAACTACAACTGATCTCCAGGCAGCAGAGCTCAGTTCACCTGGAGAAAATGGCCCCTTTGGAAGGTGGACTCTCTGGCATTGTGCCCTCTGGGGGCTCCACCCCTCTCCCAACCCTCCCTCCTGGTGTGCCAGGTGAGCGTTGTCGGTGCTGAGGAAATGGGTGGGATCAGTGGGAACCTCAGGAAAGCCAGGGTGGAATCAGTGAATGGAGCCTGGCCTATTGTGCACGGGTGTTTTCCCTCGCTTTCACTGGGCATGTCTGTCGGGTTTTCTTTGTCATTCTGCATTGATTTTCCGCCCTTCAGTGCTCAGTTCACATTCTGGTAGCTGTTCCCCTGGGTTTTCTGAGAGTGCTTTTCTGCCATCCCTCCCCCCTTGTTTCACTTACAAGCCGAAGGTAATTCAAAAGCAAACAGATTTCCTTGGCTTTTCCCCCTGCCCTTTTGCTGCCTCTTGAAGGTCACTCCCCTGCCCACATCAAGGTAATTCCGCCCACTCTGCATCTTCTGCCATTCTCCCCCCTTCATCAGTGTACAAGCGCCATTTCCCCCTTGTTTTAAATTTTTTATATTTTTTTACAGGTGGCATGAGTCTTTTTTAAATCACTGAATTTAAAAAATTAGAACAATGGGGGGAAAGTTTAAAAGGAGCTGTCTGAGGTATAGTTCCCTACTGATATTGACTTGAAAGGGAGATCATATAGAAGGCAAATGGCAGTGTCCCCAGTGCAAAAAAAAAAAAAAAAAAAAGGATTTCAGTGCTGCATGGAAACAAAATAAAAGGGGGGATCATCAGCACATGATGAAATTGACATGAGATGGACAGAGAGAGAGAAAGAGAGAGAGAAGGAATGGGAAGTCTAGAGCATCAAAAACATTTTTCCCTTTAATGCTTTCATGACCAAAGCTTTGAGGGGAACCATTTTGGCAGTCTCTGGAAGCCTAACATTAAAATGGCAGCTGAGTCACATGGACCTTCCACAAACTGCCAGACTTGAGAATCACTTGAGATCGATCCATTTGGAGGACAGAGTGCAATCAGCACAGAATGCAATCAGCACAGGACAGGCTTTAAAAAAACTGCCAAGATAACCACTGGTGTGCAGGATCAAATTGGAGAATCACAAAGAGAAAACCATGCACATTTGCAAGGAATGGCAGGAAATTAGCACTACTATGCAGCTGCGCTAGAATATTGGTGAAAATACCACCCCCCATATTTTTTTTTTCAATTTAGTGGCACGAGACTAAAAAAAGCCCTCCAGGGTTTCTGTCAGAGGACTCCTCCATACAAATTGCAGCCCTGTGCAAAGATAGGGAAAAGATAAGGCTCAGTACAAACCTTAAATATGTGCTATACTTACTAGCAAAACTATAGGATTGCCAACCGTCAGGTGGCACCTGGAGATCTCCCGCTGTTACAGTTGATCTTCAGAAGACCAAAATCAGTTCCCCTGGAGAAAATGGCTTCTTTGGAGGGTGGACTCTGTGGCATGTTACCCCCTGAAGTCCCTCCCCTCCCCAAACCCCACACTTCCCAGGCTCCACTCCTAAAATCTCCAGGTATTTCCCAACCCAGAGTTGGCAACCCAATATCTCCATGATGAGTTATGCAACTAATTGTCGATGTTTCAGTGGTTGCCACGTCTCAAAAAGGATATTATAGCATTGGAAAAAGTGCAGGGAAGGGCAACTAGAATGATAAAAGGGTTGGAACACCTTCCCTATGAAGAAAGGTTAAAACGCTTGGGGCTCTTCAGCTTGGAGAAACGACGGCTGAGGGGTAACATGATCGAGGTTTATAAGATTATGAATGGGATTGAGCAGATTGAGAAAGAAGTACTTTTCTCCCTTTCTCACAATACAAGAACTCGTGGGCACTCCATGAAATTGCTGAGCAGTCGGGTTAGAACAGATAAAATGAAGTACTTCTTCACCCAAAGAGTGATTAACACATGGAATTCACTGCCACAGGAGGTGGTGGCAGCTACAAGCATGGACAGTTTCAAGAGGGAATTAGATAAACATATGGAGCAGAGGTCCATCAGTGGCTATTAGCCACAGGGTATAGATGGGAATTCTCAGTCTGGGGCAGGTGATGCACTCTATTCTTGGTGCTGGAGGGGGCAGCAGTGGGAGGGCTGCTAGTGTCCTGGCCCCACAGGTGGACCTCCTGATGGCACGTGGTATTTTTGGCCGCTGTGTGACAGAGTGTTGGACTGGATGGGCCATTGGCCTGATTCAACATTGGCTTCTCTTATGTTCTTATGTTCTTATGTTCACCTCCTGAAATACAATGACAGAAGACATATACACATTTAAAAAAATTATTTCATTCTACCAACTTACCCGATGGTTCCTCTTCCAAAGGTGGTGCATTCTTAGCCACTTATTAAGTTCACCAAAATGGCAGTACAACATCCAGCATCTAATCATCACTGTGCAAAACACGGCTACATTCCTGACAGTGTGCTCAGGTACTTTCACCACTGTGAATCTCACTCGAGCGCTGATCGATTTCCCCACCAGTTGTAAGAAAGCAATCCGAATGGTTCTGCATTTGTCGTGAACCCAAATCCAGCTGAGACACAATGCCGATTTAATAATCTCTTCATCAGAATCCCAATCACAAACCATCAGGGTTTCAATTGGGGATTATTGAGAATGGCTGGAATAGCTCCCTTGTAAACTCCCAGAATGGGGAAGGAGAGCGAAGGAGTAATTTAAAAATTGCAGCGGAAGCCACGGCATGAGACTCTTTCGTCAGCGTGGAAGCCAAGGGAATGGACAAACTATCAAAAGAACGATCAGATATCAGTGAACAGGCAAGTCTCCTAAACACAATGCAAGCAGTGTTTTTTCCTACAAAGAGGCTGAGTTCAGACTGGCAGTTTGTAGCGGGAGCCAGTCGTGGCAAAAAAAGCCCCGGAACAAACTGTTCCGGGTTTTCCTGGTCACACGGGGCAGGAGCATACAGGGAGGAGGCACGCAGGAGCGTTCAGACTGCTGGCCTGGAGGCGCGGCTGTAAACGGCTTTTTCCTGGCAAATCGGCTATGTGTGCATGTGTGTATGAGCACATGAGTGCTCATGCACACATGCACACATAGCCAATTTGGATCCCGTTGCGCCGGCACCGCACTGGGCAGTAGAGCAGAGCACAGCCAATCATATTGCTGCTGCCTTATGTGCAATGAGGGTTGCTCCCAGCTTTTCGGCTGAGCGTTCACACTTCCCGGAAGCAGAATGCAGTGGGATAAAGGTACTCCGGGATTTGCTACCACTTTCACCAGATATCTTTTAATCCCGGGAGCGAAGCGGAACAGCACAGGTTGCCTACGGGTGGGAAACGCCAGGCAAATGTGCCTGTGTGAATGCCCCCTTTAATCCGCTTGGGAAACGTGGCTGAAACGTGGCTATAGCGGGGCAAACTACCAGTCTGAACTCAGCCAAAGAGAACCTTTGTGAAAGAGGGGGAAAAATAAAGATGTGCACAGTCATGTACTAGAGTTGCCAGGTTCCAGGTGAGGCCTGGAGATCTCCCACTGTTAAAACAGATCTCCAGATGACCAAGATCAGTCCCCCTGGAGGAAATGGCTGCTTTGGAGGGCGGACTCTATGGCCTTGAACCCCACTGAGGCCCCTCCCCTCCCCAGGCTCCACCTCCAAAGTCTCCATGTATTTCTGAACTCAGAACTGGCTACCAGAGTCATGTACTGTTCATGTATGAATACTTTGGGGGTGATCCAGGTCTTCTCTTGCTTGGAGCTACTCTGCGGGTCAAATAAGACATGACAGATGTCGGTCAGTCCTTCAAGGACAATTATAGCCATGTAGGGACCCAATTCAGCATGAAGCCATGTGGAATGGGGGGGGGTGTCTAACTTTCCATTCCCGCATGGCTTTGTTTACTGAAACTCTTCCCCAGCATGGTTGTTAGCCCAGGCAAGCCTGATCTCATCAAATCTCGGAAGCTAAGCAGGGCTAGTATTTGGCTGGTATCCAGATGGGAGACCTCCAAGGAATACCAGGGTCGTGACACAGAGGCAGGCAGTGGCAAGCCACCTCTGAGCGTCCCTGGCCTTCAAGCCCCACTCGGGGTCACCAGAGGTCAGCTTGACCCGATGGCAAAAAATGCTATTTAAAAAGAACTTATTTTATTTTGTTACATGTTTATACCTGACTTCTGTCCTCAGCAGAGACCCGAAGCAGCTTGTGACATCATTTCTCCCCGCCTCCATTTTATCCACACACCAGGAACTCTTTGAGGTAAGCCAAAGCTGAGAGAGAGAGACGGGCCCAAGATCACCAGGTGAGCTTCTGCATCAGAGTGGGGATTCGAACTCGAGACTCCCGGATTCTAATCTGACACTCTAACCACTGCACCACTTTGGTAGCTGTCCTTTGCCCATCTTTTTTTTTTCCCTTTAAAGACCTAGTGGCAGCACAAGAAGCCCAGCTTTCATTTGTGAAACAGGAGAGACTTTCACACGTGGTTTAATAATGCACTCTCAAGGCACGAGTGCAATCATGTGCAACTGGAGTTTCCTGGGGGATCCTGTTGCAAACGACTGCTGTAGTGCATCATCCAACTCGTGTGAAGGCAGCCCAAGTGAGCCTCCGCCCATGGCTGCAATCTGAATCAGGATTTGGGATGGTTGTAATTGCACCGACAAGGGAAGTTTTGATCACAAATAAAGTTGCCAACCTCCAGGTGGGGCCTTGGGATCTCCTGGAATGTCAGCTGATTTCCAGACTGCAGAAGTCAGTTCCCATGGAGGAAATGGCTGTTTTGAAGGGGGCACTGTGCCCCATTGAGGCCCCTCCCCAGGCTCCCCCCAGCCAGTTTGGTGTAGTGGTTTAGAACACGGACTCTAATCTGGGAAAACCGGTTTTGATTCCCGACTCCTTCACATGCAGCTGTCGGTGTGACCTTGGGTCAGTCACAAGTTGTCTCAGAGCTGTTCTCTCAACAGCAGTTCTCAGTCAGAGCTCTCTCATCCCCACCTACCTCACAGGGTGTCTGTTGTGGGGAGGGGAAGGGAGGGAAGGAGTTTGTAAGTCGCTCTGAGACTCCAAGTGAAAGGCGGGGTATAAATCCAATCTCTTCCTCCTCCTCCTCCTCCTCCAAAAAAATCTCCCAAAACTTTTCAACCCAAACTTGGCAACCCTGATCACAAGTCTCCTAGCATCTCATCTGTCCTGACCCTGTGCTCCAAACATATCTAAACACAGCAACATAGACACTGCTGGCATTTGCACATAGAACAGTATGGTGAACCATCTCCCCTCCAGTTCAGGAGTTAGCTCCATCTAGTGGGAAACGAAAGTTACATCCAACCTCCTTTAGAAATCAAGGTGAATCCAGACAAGAAGCTGATTGAGAAATAAGGCATAGACTTTTGATAATCAAAGAGAGAAGCGATGAATGTATTCAGCTATCTCTGTTCAACTACGATCCCCACATCTAGTTTCCTGGAAAGTTATCATCACCCCAATATTGCCCAGCATGCTAACAGAACAAGTTAGTTATTATGTGCTAAGTCTGACACCTGGTGGTGAAGAAAGAAAAAGGCAGAGACGTGTTTGGCAAAACTCTGGTAAGGTATATCTAGGAAGACTTTTTGCCTAGGCTGAGTCACTCCAATTACTGCGGTTCCCACCAGCTGGAATAAGACTGGAGTTAAGATTCTAAGCCAGGAGCTGCAAGAATTGGGAGAAACACAAATCAACATTTCTCCTGAAGCCCCTGGTTAGGAGCATGGACTCTAATCTGGGAGAACTGGGGTTGATTCCCCACTTCTCCACATGCAGCTACTGGTGTGACCTTGGGTCAGTCACAAGTTCTCTCAGAGCTGTTCTCTCAAGGGCAGTTCTAGAGAGAGCTCTGTCAGTCCCACCCTGTTTATGTTATGGGGAGGGGAAGAGAAAGGAGATTGTGAGCCACTCTGAGACTCCAAGTGAAGGGTAGGGTATGAATTCAATCTCCATCTCCTCCTCCTCCTCCTTTGACAGCTGCCATTACTGTGTTGGTTTTATTCTGTCTCTAACTCCTTACCAGGGTATTGTTAACATTTAGCCATCTTCTCTCCTGTGTGTGTGGTTGGCTTCACCTCCCACATGGCCATTTTGTGTTTGCACCCATTAACCCATTTCAAAATTCTAAAGGTGCCCACAGGCTGAAACAGGTTAGGGATCCCTGGTGTAAACACACAGCATCTTGCAAATCGGGCAGATTGACTGTGTATTGATGTGCCTTCAGTGGGCAGCAGAGACATGTATGCAGCAACAGAAAAGAGACAAGAAGAAGAAGAGATTGGATTTATACCCCTCCCTTCACTGCCCAAAGGCATCTCAGAGCGGCTTACAAACTCCTTTCCCTTCCCCTCCCCACAACAGACGCCCTGTGAGGTAGGTGGGGCTGAGAGAACTTCTGACAGAAACTGTCCTTGAGAGAACAGCTGTGCCTGAGCTTGTGACTGACCCAAGGTCACATCAGCAGGTGCAAGTGGAGGAGTGGGGAATCAAACCCGGTTCTCCCAGATAAGAGTCCATGCACTTAACCACCACACCAAACTGGCTCAGTGGTGAAATGCTCAGCCATGGAGAATAAAAAAGCCAACCAGCCAGGCCCTAACCAAAAACCAGGGCCATTTACACACACTTTGAAAATGAAGAGTGTAGATGGTTCTCCAGTGTGCCAAAAGAAAGGTGGCCCAACTAAGAAATGTGCTCAGAGCTCAAACGACAAAGCACCCTCAATGGCTACCACATCTCCAAAATCCCCCATAATTAGACTCCCACATGCCAGCTGCGTACTTCATATGGCCTTCTCCAGATGGGGCTCTCTCTTGGTTTTGTCCTCCTGGCAACTTGCTTTTTCTATGGTAGGCCCAGTTCTTTGGAATGGCTGACTAGAATGGGTATAGAGGGCTGGTATCATTAGTGAGTTTGACTTTGGGGGCAATCTTCCCTTCTTAGCCTCAAACCCCACAGTGTGGTGGGCTGTGCCATCCAGTCGCAGCTGACTTATGGGGACCCTGCAGGGTTTTCAAGGCAAGAGGCATTCAGAGGTGGTTTGAGGTGGAACATTTGAACATGTGAAGCTGCCTTCTACTGAATCAGACCTTCTTGGTCCATCAAGGTCAATATTGTCTACTCAGACTGGCAGCAGCTCTCCAGGGTCTCAGGCGGAGGTCTTTCACATCCTCTACTGCCTGGTTCTTTTTAAGTGGAGATCCCAGGGATTGAACCTGGGACCTCCTGCATCCAAAACAGATGCTCTTCCACTGAGCCGTGGACCCTCCTTCATTGTCTGCGTCTGCATAGTGACCTCGGTATTCCTTGGTAGTCTCTTATCCAAATACCAACCGGGGCCAACCCTGCTTAATGTCTGAGATCTGATGAGATCAGGCTAGCTTGGGACATCAAACCCATACAAGGGTTAAAATTAAGAAATTTGCTTAAAAAAAAATCTTGTGGAATTCTGATACTAAACATCCTCTGGACTGCCCAGTATCCTATAAATAACTACTGAATGGGATCATTGGTTTTATGCAATACTTGACAGTTAGTTGGCAACCAATGGCACTTAATATTAAATGTTATTGATATAACTGGTATGCAAAGTAACTCTTCAGATCAATTGTTCCTTTTCAGATATTTACAAGAATTATTCATCTTGCACTACCTCGGGTGGTGTGGTCCCTGTTCCTATTCTGATTAGTTCATTTGTTCTTTTGACTCAAAGAAGAGGAAGAAGAGGAGGAGGAGGAGTCTCAGAGTGGCTTACAAACCCTTTCTTTTCCCCTCCCCACAACAGACACCCTGTGAGGTAGGTGGGGCTGAGAGAGCTCTTTTGAGAACTGCTCTTGAGAGAACAGCTCTGAAAAAACTTGTTACTGACCCAAGGTCACACCAGCAGCTGTGTGTGGAGGAGTGGGGAATCAAACCTGGTTCTCCCAGATTAGAATCAGCGCTCTTAATCACTATACCAAACTGGGACTTGTGTCTCTAGAGAGTAATATACCATGTATCTCTATTGGATTATTTTACCTTCTGGTCCAGCTTTCTAATATTCCTCCCATCTATGTCCCTGTTTCCCAGAAGTAACACTTCTGTGGGGAAGCTGACCTGGCAGTGACCTCAGTTGCCCCAGAAGTGATGCTGAGTCATTCAGAACCAGGTGAGTGGGACAAATCCCTAACTCAGGAGAGTGTAAAATCCCAGGGAAGACTCAAAAACAGGAGGCTACAGGGTAGATTGATCTCACCCTTAGAGCAGGGAGTGCACCACAGAGCCTCGGCCGTCCCAATCCTGAAGGCCCGTACTCTGAACCCAGCAGTCTGAGACTGGGGGGACTAGAGAGTTTCAGCCTCTTCATCTCTACCTGCCTGGGGATAACAATTGGAGACTTGAATGTCTCCAGAAGGAACCCGAGTGTGAAATGAACATCTGGGATCCCTCCATGAAAACTTTCCTAGAGGCAAGACTTATACCACTTGTGCCAAGGCAGGCTGAGCTTTCCAGATACTTGGGGACATGGAGCCTTACCTGCCCAAAAGGCCCACCCTGTACACCGGGGCCATATCCTCTGAGGGGTCCCCCCATCAGTTAGGAGCACTGTTCCCTCTAAGCTGAGTTAGTGTGAGCTAGCTCACAGTTTTTTAGCCTCCAGCTCACAAATTTTTGTCTTGGCTCAGGAAGGATGGCTCCAGAGAGGCACGCATGCGCTAAACCAAGTCGGACGCTGAAACTCCGAGCTCCCCCGTAAACTAAGGAATTTACAGCTCAAAGGATTGTAAACAGCCAAATACTGGCATATAACCAGGTGGGAAGATAAGAAGGATCCAAACAGCAGCAGAGTCTGGAAACAGCAAGTAAAAAAAACCTTTATTTACAACCACTCAGTGAGATAACGCTCACACAGCAAGAGCCTAGCTCATTAAGCCTTAATTAAACAGCTAAGGATGGCAAAAAATATCAAGGAACTGTCAGAACAGATAGCAAACCTCCAGAAGATATTCCTAGCATCTCAGGAAAAAATTAGCGAAGAAATTAAGGCTGTACGAGTAGATATGGCTAAGATAGGGAAAGAAATTGCCGACATAAAGCAAACAGCAAATTTTGCCAGAGAAAAGGCTCTGGCTAATGAACAGAGGATTGGCTCCCTAACAAAGCAGATAAATGACCTCTCAGACAGGAATAGGAGAGCAAACTTGATTTTGACAGGAATCTCTGAAGAGGTTTCTAACAGGAACCTGGAAGACGTAGTTTCAGAATGGCTGACAACTAATGGAATCAGGATTCAGTCAGAAGACGTCGAAAGAGCTCACCGCCTGCAAAGAAAAGGCAAGGGAGGAGCCCCTCGTGACGTTATTATCAAGTTCTCCAGAGAAAAAATACAACAACAAATATATAAGGAGCTAAAAAAGAGGAAGGACTTGAGCTTCAGGGGCAGGAAAGTTTGGGTGAGACAGGATTTTTGCCAGGAGACACTTAGGCAAAAGAACTTAATGCGCCCCTATGCCCAAAAACTATATGCAAACAATGTAAAATTTACCTGGGGCTATCCTGCTTCAATCATAATATTCCAAGAAGGGAAGAGGCTCATGGCACGGAACGCCCTTGAGGCCAAAGAACTCCTTAAACAACTCAGAATAAACGCTGAAGACATAAGGGAAGAGGGAATGGAAGAAGAGCCAGAGGGGGAAGCAGACCCAGAAGAAGGAACTGCAGAGAGAGGAGAAAAGCGCCTCAGGACAGACTCACTAGAAGAAGACACCTAAAGGGAAGTATCCAAGTATAAGTTGAGCTAATGTTAATATTACAAGTATAAGGGGGAGGAGGGGATGTGTGCACCTCATGAAGTGGAGAGGGGGAAGGATTCTTATCCCCACAAGTCTACTCTACCACAGGGATGGGAGGGAAGGGGGAGGGGTAGTTTAAGAATATGCTTAAAAATCCCAGGGCCACGGGAACTCAAAGTCCAGAATCATAAAGAATATGGATAGAACAATAAGATTACTTACACTGAATGTCAATGGATTAACGTCAAACCTTAAAAGGTACAGGATAGCTAAGCTGGCAAAAGATCAAAAGATTGATGTTTTATGCCTCCAGGAAACACATAAGAAAAAAAAGATAGCAAGCCGTTGCTAAACGATCCGACTTGGGAGATACTAGCAGAGGCCAGAGGTGATGCCAAGGGTAAAGGAGTAGCAGTACTGATTCATAAGAAATTTAAACTAGAGGTTATGGAAAAAAAAGAGGATAGGAATGGTAGATATCTGTTAGTAAAGTTTAAAATGGATGATAAGAAGTATACCATAGTAAATATATATGCCCCAAATAAAGGACAAAAGAAATTCCTGGGTAAAATATTTAAAAAAACAAAACAATTTTCCGAAGGAGAAGTGATTATAACAGGTGACCTAAATATAGACATAACAAAAGATAAATCATTCAAGTTAGGAAATTGGGGCCTGATAGAGGCACATGAGTCTGTGGGGAACCGGCCTAAACCCACACATATATCTAGTAGGCATAAAACAGTATCATGTATAGACTACATAATTTTAGAAAAGAATAGTAATATGATTATCAAAGGAATTACAACCCACCCAATATGGATATCTGACCATGCTCCAATAAGCGTTGAAATAGAATTCACTCAGCAACCAACAATCAGAACATGGAGATATAATAACTTAATAATGGTCACAGAAAGGGATAGACAATACATGTCTGAGCAGATAAAGCTATATTTTGAAGAAAATAGAGGAACAGTACCCACCAATATTCTATGGGATGCTGCAAAGGCAGTCATAAGGGGGCACTGTATAAAGAAAGAGAAGAATATAAAAAAGGAGTGGCATCTAGGAAGACAGGCCAAAATCCAAGAAATGGAGAGGCTACAAAGTAAACTAATGCAAAAATACAATCCTATGATACAGAACCAAATATTAACAATTAAAAAACAATTGGAGGCCTTAGACTCAGCAACAATATGGAAAAGGGAAGCCATGGTGAGAAATGAATTCCAAAGAAATAGCATAAATTCAGCAAAAAGACTAGCAAATTACCTGAAAAATAGGAAGGAAAGACAAAGGGTGAAAAGTATAAAGGTAAATGGTCAAAAATCTCAACATCCCATTGAAATAAGGGAGGCGTTCGAGTCTTTCTATAAAAAATTATATAAGAAAAGGGACACAACAGACTTTGTAGAGGAAGTTAACATAACACTGAAGGAGGATGAGCAAGCCAAATTACAAGAGGAAATTACAATACAAGAGATAAAGGATGTAATTAAAGAATTGAGAAAGGGAAAATCCCCTGGGCTAGATGGGTTCACAAGTGAATTTTATAAGGAAATGATAGACATTCTTGCCCCAGAACTCCAAATGATCTTCAACGAAATCTTGAGGGGGGAAGGGCCCCAGATTCATGGAGACAAACAGAAATAATAGTAATTTTGAAACCAAATAAAGACCCTGAAGAGGTAGGTTCATACAGACCTATAAGCCTCCTTAACCAAGACTACAAGATCTTCGCAAAAATGCTGGCAAATAGATTAAAGAAGTTTAGTCCCAAAATAATAAAAGAAGACCAACATGGATTTATAAAGGATAGGAACATAGCCCACCCTATTAGGAATATAATAAACGTATTACAACACGGTCAAAAAAAAAAAGTTAGGTCTTTTAAAATTGGATGTCTATAAAGCCTTTGACACCCTATCTCAGGAATACTTGTGGCAGATTATGAAAAAGCATGAGATAGGAGATAATTATATAAGAGCAATTAAGGAGATATATAGAGAGGGAACAGCAGTGGTAAAGGTCAATAATGCCAAATCACAAACTTTTCAGATCCAGAGAGGGGTCCGACAGGGGTGCCCGCTCTCACCGGTCTTATTCATTATAGCAATAGAACAACTAGCTGAAAGGATAAGAAACTGTGTAAGGATAGAAGGTTATAAGGTAAAGAAGGAAGAAATAAAAATTAATTTATTTGCAGATGATATTATAGTAGTTATGACAAATCCCAAAGAAGCGATAAAAGAAGTAAAAATTATCTTAGAGGACTTCGAATGCTGTTCAGGGTTAAAGGTTAATATGGCTAAATCAGAAATCATGTACCTCAATGTGAACAAAGAGGAAAGAAAAGAAATAAACAAAATTACAAATATTGGAATGGGCACCAAAAAGTTCAAATACTTAGGTATAGTGTTACAAAAGAAGATCGATAGAATATCGGAGGTGAATTATAGCACGATATGGAAGAAAATAAAGAATGAAATGAGAAAGTGGAAAAATAAAACTCTTGGTATATCTACTAGAATTAGGAGTGTTAAAATGTTCTGGTTACCTAAACTAACATACTTATTCCAGACGATACCATTAGAGGCCCATAACAAAAGGTTAGAACAATGGAATAGGGCAATTAGAGAGTGGATATTTGGCAGTAAAAAGTGTAGAATTCAAAAAAGGTTGATACACGGTCTCAAGGAGGAGTTGGGTTGGGGAGTCCCAGAGCTGAATAGATATTATGAAGCCTTTCAAATAAAGTCGCTATTAGAGATAGGTGAAGGAGAGGAGCAAAAATGGGTTAGATTTGAAAATGAGATAAACAACAATATAGGAAGATTCGGGATTTTCTCTAAAGCCACAAAAAAAGATCTCAAATTGATTAAAGGCCCCAGACATTCAGCATTAGAATCTTGGAGCAAGTGGCAAGCGAAATGGCTAAGAAGAAACTCAAGATGGACACCACTAGAATTAATATACAGCGAAATAAAAGAGAATAAATGGTGGGAATATCTTAAAACTAAAGGGTATTATAGGTTGGAAGACATGTTTAGAGGATGTAACTTAAAACCGGTGCACGAGATAGTGGAAGAGGTAGGTAACCAACACTGGTTAAAAATAACAGGCCTATATAGTATGGTTAATAAGATCAAGGAAAAAGAGAAAATATGGATAGAGGAACCGATAGAAGAACTATACAAAGGGATGCAAAAATCAAAACAAGGATTAGCAGGGAAAATCTATAGGAAAATGATATCAAATACAGACACGACAATATCTTACCTACAGAACACTTGGACCAAAGAAGGTCAGGTATCAGAAAACTTGGCAAGCAAAATAATGGAAGGAATAGAGGGAATTAAAGTGATCAAATTTAATGAAATGGAGCATAAATTCTTTACAAAATGGTACAAAACACCAGCGCAAATAGCAAACATGATCCCAGGAATGAGCCCCATGTGCTGGCATTGCAAACTGGCTAAAGGATGGTTTTCCCATATGTGGTGGGAATGCCCAGAGGTCAATGTCTTTTGGACAAAAATATTGCAAATTATAAGGAGAACATGCAAAGTTTCACTGTCCATTAACTTTAATTTAATGTTAATGGGCATAATAGGGAACCCAGGAGTAAGTAAAGAGAACCAAGCTATATTCAAAGCAATGATACTAGCAGGAAAAGCAGTGATTGCTCTGGGTTGGAAGGACAAGAGTAAATGGACAGTAGAAATCTGGCATAATTATTTGTTTGATTTCATACAGTCAGACATAATAGAGAAACTGAACTGGAAGACCAAATGGGCAGACAGGACTACAGCAATCAGCACGAAATGGAAGACCTACCTGGAGTGGCTACCAACAGAAGGAAGAAAGGACATTCAGTGCAAGATTCGGACCTTGTGCCCGTGGCTGGGATCAAAGGACTAAAGCATTGGAAAAGCAGAGGGGGAGGAGGGAGGGAGAAGGGATAAAAAACCGTTACGAAATGTACGGGATAAAAGATAATATGTAATACTTACCAAAAACTATATAAAAACTATATTAAAAAAAAAAAAAAAAAAAAGGAAGGATGGCTCCAGAGCAAACTAATTTATGCAGCAGACAAATCAATCACTCACAACTTTAATGGCAGTAGCTCACCAAGTAAAATTTTGGCTCACAAGACTCCACAGCTTAGAGGGAACATTGGTTAGGAGGTACTTTTCATTCATCTGATAAAATGGACCTCAGCTCAGGAAAGTCAATGACAATAATTTGTCAGACTTTAAGGTGCCACAAGATGTGTTTGCTATTTGACTGCAGAAGACTACATCTCTAGGCTCTGAAATATCACTGAATATGACAAAGTGAGAAGAAGAAGAAGAGATTGGATTTATACCCTGCCTTTCACTACCCAAGGGAGTCTCAGAGCAGCTTACAAACTCCTTTCCCTTCCCCTCCCCATAACAGACACCCTGTGAGGTAGGTGGGGCTGAGAGAGCTCTGAAAGAAACTGCTCTTTTTCAAGAACGCCTGTGCCAGAACTAAGGCTTGCCCAAGGTCATCCAATAGGTGCAAGTGGAGGAGTGGGGAATCAAACCCAGTTCTCCCAGATTAGAGTCCATGCACTAAACCACTACACCAAACTGGCTGAGAAGGAAGCAGGGAAAGGGGAGAGCTGCGGGGCCTGCCAGGGAAAGGGAAAGAGGAAAAGTCAAGATAGTGTGACCAACACCCTGGGGAAAATTAGACTCTTGTGAGTCTTGTTTAAACTAATCAAGAATAATTATTGTGCAATTTATCTTGTGAAGCTTAATAATAAAATAACCATTCTAATAATGTCTTTCCTTTATTGATTTCCTCATCCAAAGTAGTTATTTCAATGAAATTACAAAATAAGGTTCTCTTTTTAAAATGCAACAACCATCATCTTCTCTCGTCCACTGTAAAATCCACAACAATTTAGTAATATGGAAATATAAATATGCATTTGGCATATCACGGCCACCTCTTTCCTATTGATCTTGAACAAATAAAAGTCGAATGGCATGTTGGAGACTAACAACATTTATTTCAATAAAGGATTCATGAAAGCTCATATTGAAATAAATGTTATTAGCTTTTCAGGCATCGCTGGACTTTTTGTTTCATTTTACTGTCGCAGACTAACACTGCTACACCTTTGCAGCCATTGATCTTGGTCTGACTTTAGTTTAATCTTGGATTTAGCTTTAAAAGGAGATTATACAGATCCATGGTGGCTAAAGGGAACTTTCATGTCTAGAAAGAGTAAACATCTGAATACCAGTGCTAGGGCAGCTTCAGCAGCAGGTGTGCTAACCCTGCCTTGGGAAGTTCTTGGAGATTTGGGGGTGGTGTCTCTGGCAGGCAGAGTTTAGAGTCCTCAATGGGGATGTCACATCATAGGCCCCAACCTCTGAAGCTGATATTTCCTCCAGGGGAACTGAGCTCTATGCTCTGGAGACCACTCTGTTGTGATTTCAGGAGAATCCCAGGTCCATTCTGCATCTGGCATTTGCTCCACATTTTATCAGCACTCGACCTGGTTCCCCTTTGCCTTGGAATATCTGTTTTCATTGCATTGCCTCAGATCCTGGTTTCTGCATTGTCTAGCGTTAGCTTGCCGTCTATTTTGTTTTCAATGCTTGCTCCTGTATTTGGTATGCAGATTTTCCTGTGTCAGTACTTGCCTCAGCGGTCATGAGCCACCAGAGCCAAGTAATTCACAGCGAGATTTTGAATACAGAGGGGGAAATAGGGGTGGGGGAACTGACAGAGATCAATGAAACCATGGCAGGTTGTCTGCTTATTGTTTCCTTCAAATTGGAAGTGGAGGAAGGAAAAGGTGCTGCTCAAAACCACAGTCAGATACCCCAGGCCAATGCTGTAGTGACTGTAAAGTCATCCCTGAACAGCCATAAATCTATGCAGAGGGTACCATAATACCTGATGAATGAAGGGTTGGAACACTTTCCCTATGAAGAAAGGTTAAAATGCTTGGGGCTTATTAGCCTGGATAAACAACGACCGAGGGGTGACACGATTGAGGTTTATAAGATTATGCATGGGATAGAGCAGGTAGAGAAAGAGGTACTTTTCTCCCTTTCTCACAATACAAGAACTCTTGGGCACTCCATGAAATTGCTGAGCAGTTGGGTTAGAACAGATAAAATGAAGTACTTCTTCACCCAAAGAGTGATTAACACATGGAATTCAGTGCCACAGGAGGTGGTGGCGGCTACAAGCATGGATGACTTCAAGAGGGAATTAGATAAACATTCGGAGCAGAGGTCCATCAGTGGCTATTAGCCACAAGGTATAGATAGGGACTCTCAGTCTGGGGCAAGTGATGCTCTGTATTCTTGGTGCTTGGGGCAGGCAGCAGTGGGAGGGCTTCTAGTGTCCTGGCCCCATTGCTGGACCTCCTGATGGCACCTGGTATTTTTGGCCACTGTGTGACAGAGTGTTGGACTGGATGGGACATTGGTCTGATCCAACACTGGCTTCTCTCTTATGTTCTTGTATTAAGAAAGTGAAAGCAGCATGCAGTGTAAAGGGAGATTAAGCTCCCGACGTGGCTAAGAAAAAACTGTGAGGGAAACAGAGGGGTGCAGAATCAGCCTATGTCTTATTTGTTGGCCTTCCGGTGCTCCTGGATCTCTCTCAGCCACTGTGTGAAACAGGATGCGGAACTAGATGGACCATATTGCTCTGACCCAGCAGGGCTCTTCTTATTTTACACAGGATGGTTTTCTCTCATACCGTGATTTGCAGAAAACCTGGAAAAAAATTGTAAGATTAGGGCCATTCTTCATGTTTTTCTTTGAATTTTATCTATTGTTTTCCTTGTTTTCACCCCTTCACCCATCGCTGTATGGAAGGGAGAGCACAGAGTCGACCTCGTGACCTTGTCGAAAGAAGAGCTCCACGCATGATCTGCGTTCAACATAAATCGCAAGGGTGCCAGAACACCAATTCATTACAGTTATCATTATGTCTTATTCAAAAGGGGTGGCATTTAAATGATACGGTTAACATTTCCCCCCATGTCAAGGGCCATCTGGGATAGCTCATTTGCATCTCGCTGACCTTTTGGCTTCTTAGTGTGGCTTTTAAGCTCAGTAATTGAGCATACCACTTAGCTAACTATATATATAAAAACTGTCTTTTAAAATTAGTCTGGAAAGAACACTAAAACTTTCCTTTCTGCAGGAAGAAGAAAGTACTAAGAGGAAGAAGAGATTAAATTTATACCCTGCCCTTCACTACCCAAAGAAGTCTCAGAGCGGCTCAGAATCTCCTTTTCCATTCCCCTCCCCACAACAGACACCCTGTGAGGTAGGTGGGGCTGAGAGAGCTCTGACAGAAACTGCTCTTTTTCAAGAACAGCTCTGTCAGAGCTATGGCTTGCCCAAGGTCATCCAGCAGGTGCAAGTGGAGGAGTGGGGAATCAAGCCTG
Organism: Gekko gecko; assembly: GCA_029375565.1. Classification (NCBI taxonomy): domain Eukaryota; kingdom Metazoa; phylum Chordata; class Lepidosauria; order Squamata; family Gekkonidae; genus Gekko; species Gekko gecko. Next base: position 19,983,409 of record JAPDNY010000009.1, on the reverse strand, counting down.
GTTCTCCCAGATTAGAGTCCGCACACTTAACCACTACACCAAACTGGCTTTAAGGTGCTAAAGTCAATGCATTTGTCTGAGAGGTTAACAGGCAGCCAAACAAGATTCCCTTAAAAAGGGTACTGATGCAGAGTTCATGAAAATATTAGTTTCTCCATTCTGACAATCACATTTCACATCGGGTTCAATCAAAGCTCTTTAGATTCCCTTCCTGGGGACCATTTTTGTAACAAAACAAAGCCCCTCCATGCACACCCCTAACACTGTAGGCGGGGGATGGGAAGGTATGGTTGCCAGATCCAGGCTAGGAAATTCCTGGAGATTTGGGGGTGGAGCCTGGGAAGGACAGGGACCTCTGTGAGGAACAGTGCCATAGACCCCACCCTCCAAAAGAACTGATCTCTCTAGTCTGGAAGAAGAGATTGGATTTATACCCTGCCCTTCACTACCCAAAGGAGTCTCAGAACCGCTTACAAACTCCTTTCCCTTCCCCTCCTCACAACAGAGGAGGGGACACCCTGTGAGGTAGGTGGGGCTGAGAGAGCTCTCTCGAGAACTGCTCTTGAGGGAACAAATCTGAAAGAACTTATGACTGACCCAAGGTCACACCAGCAGCTGCATGCGGAGGAGTGGGGAATCAAACCAGATTAGAGTCCGTGCTCCTAAGCACTACACCAAAGCTGTAATTCTTGGGGATCCACAGGTCCCACCTGGAGTCTGGCAACCCGATGCAATCCCATGTCTGCTACAGAATCTGAAAGAGGTCTGATCACTGGGCACCACTAAAGTCCCTCTATAACGAAACAGAAGAAAATAAATGGTGTGAACTCCTGAGATCAAAGGGATATTATAGGCTAAGAGACTTATTTAGAGGAGGCACTCTAAAACCAGCACAGGAATTAATCGAGGAGATAGGTAAGCAATATTGGTTAAAAATTACAGGCCTTTATAGAATGATTAAGGAAGTTAATGAAAAAGGAAATATTTGGACAGAAGAACCAATTGAAGAAATACATAATAGGATGCAAAAATTTAAACAAGGATTAGCAGGATATATTTACAAGAAAATGTTATCCAATAAAGATAAGGCGATACTTTATTTACAGAAAACATGGTGTAAGGAAGGCCAGATATCGGAAAACGATGCAAATAGAATAATGAAGGGAATAGAAGAAACCAAAATTATTAAATTTAATTAACTGGAACATAAATTTTTCACAAAGTGGTATAAAACACCAGCGCAGATAGCAAACATGTTTCCGGGATCGAGTTCTATTTGTTGGCATTGTAAACAATTTAAGGGTTGGTTCTCCCATATGTGGTGGGAATGTCCAGAGGTGAGAGTCTTTTGGTCAAAAATAATACAAATTATAAAGAAAATATGTAGAATCTCATTGAATGTAGACTTTAAACTAATGTTAATGGGTATATTAGGAAATAAGGCAGTCAATAAGGAAACCCAGGCTATACTCAAAGCTATGGTGTTAGCAGGCAAGGCAGTGATAGCTCTGGGCTGGAAAGATAAGAGCAAATGGACAATAGATACCTGGCACAGTTATTTGTTTGATTTTGTGCAGTTGGACATCATTGAGAAATTGCGCCAGAAGACCACATGGGAGGATAAAGTCAAAGAAATTAAAGCGAGATGGAAGACCTATCTAAAGTGGATAACAGTGGAAGGAAGACAGGACATTCGGTGGAAGATTCAGACTTTGTGCTCGTGGCTGTGAATAAAGGATCAACAAACAAGGGGTAGAGGGAGGGAGGGGGGAACTTATTGAGTTATGTAAAGTAAGGAGACAAAAGTTATTGTGTAATATATAGAAAATTCAAAAAATAAACCTATAAAAAAAGAAAGAAAGAAAGAGGTCTGATCACAGATACCCCAAAACTTTCAGAATTCTCAGTGTGTACACCTAAAAGACATAGTGTGCATGTAACCACCAAAGGTGCAAAAAATGAACACTTCTCAGCTACCTGTGCTTGTCTGCAATTTCCTATTGAGTACAGAAAACCTGACTTTGCCACCACATAATATGTGAAATGAGCCTCACATAATTTCGAGAGAATAGTCCTGCCCGAGACCACCCTAACCCAAGAATCCCAAATCAAGAATGGCAATTAAGAACAAAGTGAATGGGCAATAGATTCAAGAGGGACAAAGGGGAGTACTCCTTTGGCTCAATGAACAGTTAAATGGTAGGATTCACTGCCAGTGGATGTAATGATAGCCACAAATATAGATGGTTTTAAAAGGGGAGTAAGAGAGATTCATGGAATATAGATAGAAAACCATCTATATTTGTGGCTGTCATTACATCCACTGGGGCAATCCAGCCCTCACTGGTTTCTGGCCATGGAGACTAAAGAGAACCTCCATACTCAGAAGAAATAAGGCTACAAATACCAATGCTAAAAGGCAGCATCAGGGAAGAAGAAGAAGAAGAAGAAGAAGAAGAAGAAGAAGAAGAAGAAGAAGAAGAAGAAGAAGAAGAAGAAGAAGAAGAAGAAGAAGAAGAAGGAGGAGGAGGAGGAGGAGGAGGAGGAGGAGGAGGAGGAGGAGGAGGAGGAGGAGGAGGAGGAGGAGGAGGAGGAGGAGGAGATTGGATTTATACCCCACCCTTCACTTGGAGTCTCAGAGCAGCTTACAAACTCCTTTCCCTTCCCCTTCCCACAACAGACACCCTGTGAGGTAGGTGGGGCTGAGAGAGCTCTAACACAAACTGCTCTTTCAGGAACAGCTGTGCCAGAGCTTGTGACTGACCCAAGGTCACATCAGCAGGTGCAAGTGGAGGAGTGGGGAATCAAACCCGGTTCTCCCAGATTAGAGTCCGCACACTTAATAACTACACCAGGCTTTGACCTCTATGCTCTGTTTATTGGCCCCTGCATGAAACAAGATGCTGGATTAGATGACAATCACACGTGAAGGTGCCTCACGCTGAATCAGACCATTGGTCCATCACGTTCAATATCTACTTGGACTGGCAGCTGCTCTCCAGGGACTCATCTGGAGGTCTTTCGCATCACTTACTGCCTGGTCCTTTCAGCTGGAGATGCTGGGGATTGAACCTGGGACCTTCTGCATACCAAGTAGAAGTCCTACCATTGACAAGACTCTTGTGACATTTTTAAATCCAAATCTTCCACTGCAGCAGCTGCACTGTATTGTTTTAGCTCCTGAGGGCCAGATTCTAGGCTAGCCAGTAAACCATTCACCGTTCACAAACTTCAAGTCAGGTGCCGAAATTGGTTCTAAAGTAATGCCCGGCTTTCAAATGGAAATTATGTCTGAATTTATAACTGACAGTGGGTCACCATGTTAGTCTGTCTGCAGCAGGGGAAAAGAATCCAGGAGAACCTTAAAGACTAACAAATTTGTGGCAGGGGAAGAGTTTTTGTGAGTCACCGCTCATTTCTTCAGGTTCTTGGGGAAATAAAAGGGGGGGAGCCATCCCATTTTTCTGCCCCCTCACCTGACCTGAAGAAGTGAACCCTACCACAAATTTTGTTAGCCTTCAAGGTGCCCCTGGACCCTTTTCTACTAAACTTATTACTGACATTATAGTTGGAATTTTCTACCAGAATCCACTCCCCCCACGCTCAGTATTCCCATTACCCAACAAAACTTTGTTGCAGATAAAAGTTTGGGAACCAATTAAAAAACTTATTTTACTCTAGAACCTCGAAACTGGTGGCCCCTTTAGAAGCAGTTACAAACCCAATGATGTTACAAGAAGAACCGGTTAAGAGATATCATGACTTACTGGATTCTAAATTTAATTTAAAACTTCCTTCGGAACATAATTGGTGGCAAGAAGTTCAGATTGAGTCAAGGTATAGTAAAGATAAAGTGATAGGTTTTTATGAAAACTGGTTGGAAATCGATAAGTTATTGTTGTTGGTTGAACAGAATTTGATAAAGAAAATGTATGCTTTATTGTTAGACTATAAAAGGCATGATGAAACTGTTAAAAATGTTATGATACAATGGGCCCCAAATTTGGGCCACAATATTCAGTTAGACCAGTGGTCTCAAATATGGAAAAAAAATATTAAGATTATGAAATCAATTGCATATAAAGAAAACATTCATAAGATGTTTTATAGATGGTATATAACTCCTGAGAAACTAGCTAAATTTCATCCAAAATGTTCAGATAAATGTTAGAAATGTGAGAGTAAAATGGGATCCTTTTATCATATGTGGTGGCTATGTGAGAGAGCTAAGAAATATTGGGCGTGGATACATGAAATATTGCAGAATATATTGAAATGTCATATACCTTTTACCCCGGAAATATTACTGTTGAATATTTTACCAGACAATTGTAAAAGAGAAGATTCTTATCTTATGTTGTATATAACTACTTCTGCCAGAATATTGTATGCTAAATACTGGAGGAGCCAGGATATGCCAAGCAAAGAAGAGTTTATTAATAAAATATTGGAAGCAGCAGAAATGGACAAACTCACTTTGTTTTTGAAGGACCACACAGAAAAGACTTTTGAAAATACTTGGGCAAGATTTTATAAATGGTACGAGAACTGTATTCTCAACAAGACAAGGTTAACAAGCATGTTTGGAAGATGGTATGGACTACAGCAGCATCGATTCTTCTACAAATGGTTGCAAAAGAATTTATAAAAAATTGTTTCTTTTGTAAGGTTGAAGCCTCAAGTGACATACTAATGGCATCAAAAGTTACTCTTATCTATAATGTACCCCCAGTTTTATGTTTTGTTACGTGTTTTATGTATGTTTGTTTTCTCTGTGTGTTATAGAAAATAAAGAGAAATTAACAGAGAGGGGGGAAAAAAACTTTGTTGCAGATAGAACATGAGAATATGCCAGTAGGTTTATGCCTGTCATCTCATGAAATGTGTGCTGCAAGCAACCCACCTTTGCAGAGTACATCCTTTCCAGTAGACAGAATGCAAAAGCCAGTCACTGAAGCTCTAAACAGCTCTTTATACAGTACCTCTATGAATCCCTTTTTGGTAAAACAATCAAGGGAACAATACTCTGAAATGCAATATGTTGCCGAAGGCTTTCATGGCCGAAGTTCATTAGTTGCTGTAGATTTTCCGGGTTGTGTGGCCGTTGTCTTGGCACAGAACCCAGAAAATCTACAGCAACTAATGCTAACTAACTCTGAAATGCACTTTATGGAAAAATAAAAGCAGCTCCTGGCTCAGCAGAATAAGATGAGCTCATAGCTAATTAGCCGCACCTTGCTGCTCCATCTTCTGTCATTACAACACGACAGGTTGGTCTTTTATCATCAACCTGAGCCTCGTAACAACTCCAGGGTGCCTTAATCAAGGCCGAGGGGGGACTTTGCAGGGTCCAGAGCAGCTGGGAAGTGACAGAGACCAGCGATAGTCACAGCTGCTGATAGATGTCCTTGATACAGAAAGAATTTTCAGGCCACGGAGCCCACAACTGGTCACATAATTGCATTAATTGCACAGAATGAGGAACGATGTGGGTGAAAGATACTGAATTTGGAAGAGTGGGTTGGATCCTATCAGCTGTTCCCCTCCTTGCCGCTGTCCCCTGTGGCTTTTGCCAACACGGGTCCCGTGTTCCCTAGGAGGATCTGGTGGCCAAAAGGACCTCTTCTTTCTTTTGCCAGTAAATCTAATTTCTCCAGAGGCAGAGCATTAACTTTGCCTGCAGGATGTCCTGATTTCCGTCTCTCTGTATCTCGAGTTTTTTGGAGGAGTTGATGTGCGTTCAAGTTCTTTTCTCTTGTTTTCCTGACCAAGAGCTCCAATTCTGTTTTTCGATTTCCAGTTGCTTCCAGGCGTGCACAATCCTAATCCTTTCTGCAATCCTAATTCACTCTACATGCAGAACAGATCATAAAGGAAAGGTGGATTAGATTTCGAGGAAGGTGGAGAGAAATCTGGTGGGACGTTAACGATTTGAGATCTGCAGATGACACCCATTGCTGGCCGGAAATTGCAAAGACTTGGAATGACTACTGATGAAGGTTAAAGCAGGAAGCGCCAAAGCAAGATTACAGCTGAACATGAAGGAGACAGAAGTAATGACTGCTGAGGAATTATACAACTTTAAGGTTGGCAGTGAAGAAAGCAAAACTGTTCCAAGATTTTCTGTTCTTGTGCTCCATCATCAACCAAACTGGAGTCTGCAACCAAGAAATCAGAAGGCGACTGACACTAGGAAGGGCAGCCCTGAAAGAGGTAGAAAAGATCCTTTAGTGCAGGGGTGTCAAACATACATAAGAGAAGCCAATGTTGAATCAGGCCAATGGCCCATCTAGTCCAACACTCTGTCACACAGCGGCCAAAATATACCAGGTGCCATCAGGAGGTCCAGCAGTGGGGCCAGGACACTAGAAGCCCTCCCACTGCTGCCCCCTCCAGCACCAAGAATAGAGTGCAGCACCTGCCCCAGACTGAGACTTCCCATCTATACCCTGTGGCTAATAGCCACTGATGGACTTCTGCTCCATATGTTTATCTAATTCCCTCTTGAAACTGTCCATGCTTGTAGCTGCCACCACCTCCTGTGGCAGTGAATTCCATGGGTTAATCCCTCTTTGATTAACATGCGGCCCGGAGGCTGGATCAGGCCCCTGGAGGGCTTCTATCAGCCCTGCAGTATAACTGGCCGTCTTCTGCTTCTTCTTCCCGTTTTGCTGCTGCTGCGTCATCGTAGGTTTGCAGCTTACAGATACACACCTGAACAGCATACTCAAGATTGCAGCAGCACAGACATTTTGATGCAATAATTCAGAGCAAGAGGTGTCAGTCGTCAGACACGGTTAAATAAACAAAATACTTGCAAGGGTGCTGATGTTTTAAGCATGTTTTTATTTTAAGTTAAAAAAAACCCCTTTGTGTTTGTGTCCTTTATAAAGTTTATATCTCCGCTGCTTGGCATTACATTTTATGACACACATGGCCCGGTCCAACAAGGTCTCATTTATGTCAGATCCGGCCCTCGTAACAAACGAGTTCGACACCCCTGCTTTAGTGTAAGGATGTATCACTGGTGACCAAGAGCAGCATAATTCATTCCCCATTGCGACGTACGGGTGTGAAAGTTGGACGCTGAAAGAAAGCCTGACGGAAAGAAAGCTGATACCTTTGGTGTTGGAGGCGACTTTTACAAATACCCTGGACTGCCGAGGAGACAAGTCAGTGGGTCCTAGACTAAATCAAGCCTGAACTCTCCCGAGAAGCTAAAATGACCGAACCGAGCCTTACTGTACTTGGGTCACGTTATAAGAAGACAAGACTCACTGGAAAAGACAATAACGCCAGGGAAAGTTGAAGGCAGCAGGAAAAAAGGAAGGCCCAACAGGAAATGGATGGACTCAGTCCAGGAAGCCGCAAAGGCCCTCAGTTGGCAAGACCTGAGCAAAGCTGTAGGCAGTGGGACATTATGGAGGTCATGAATTCATAAATCAGAAGTGATTTAATGATATTTAACACACGCACATACACACAATCCTATGGCACTGAGGACTGAATGCCCTGTCCCGTTGATTGTATTGACTCGCCCTGTGTGATTTGCCTTTAGTGTAGATTTGCCAGTTTGGTGTAGTGGTTAACACAGATACCGTAATCCGGGAGAGCCAGGTTTGATTCCCCACTCCTCCACTTGCAGCTGCTGGATGACCTTGGGCGAGCCACAGTTCTGGCACAGCTGTTCTTGAAAAAGAGAAATTTCTGTCAGAGCTCTCTCAGCCCCACCTACCTCACAGGGTGTCTGTTGTAAGGAGGAGAAGGGGAAGGAGATTGTAAGCCGCTCTGAGACTCCCTTGGGTAGTGAAGGGCAGAGAATAAATCAATCTCCTCCTCCTCCTCCTCCTCCTCCTCCTCTCCTCCTTCTTCTATCTCAGTGAGAAAGGTGAGCTATAAAGTAAATGATCAAGAAAAGTGTCTCATAAAAGCAGTGCTTTTTTTACTGAATGTTTACTTTATATTCATAGCACTAGCACTTGTAGAGACAGTGGGGGGGAAATCTTAGCATACAAGCAATACCAGATCATGGCCATTTTTTTTTTTTAAAAAATGGTTATTTACATGATGCCATTTCTTTGGGGGGACGCTTAACATTTTCCATAAGCTTCCAATGCCCCAAGAAACATGCTGAGCATAGAACAGCATGCACGACTTGACTCAGACAAATTAAATCCAGCCCGTAATACACGTTGTCGGGCAAAGATATACACTCATCCCTGGAGATCCAAAGAGGCAGTTAATACTTTCATAAGGTTTAAAAGCATTAATAAAGTATAAAGTAAAACGTTTTATAACATATAGCACAGATGTGAGAATATATGGAGGAGACGTTATTGCTCGGAGATATTTCACAAGAACATAAAAGCACCACCCAAGGGAAGCATGTAACACCTGTGACGGCATAACGAGACCTGGAGAAGCACTAGATACATCTCCGCTTCAAATTTATGTTATAAATACATGCACAGTGCAATCCTGACCAGAATCCCACCCTTCTAAGGTCACTGATTTAGAACGGGTGTAACTCTGCTTAGGATCACACTGGCAGTATAGCATTTACTCTCATGGCCTCATCCCTAGTGCTGAGTTGCCTCCCCACAGATCAGATTGTAAATGACTGCCTACAAGTAAAGGTATAGGTAAAGGTTTCCTTGCTTGAAAGCTAGTCAAATCCAACTCTAGGGGACAGTGCTCATATCTGTTTCCAAGCCGAAGAGCCAGCGCTGTCCAAAGACATTTCCATGGTCGTGTGGCTGACATGACTAAACGCCAAGGCGCACAGAACACTGTTACCTTCCCACTGAAGTGGTACCTATTTATCTACTTGCAATCTCTTGCTTTCGAACTGCTAGATTGCCAGGAGCTGGGGACAGAGATGGGAGCTCACTCCGTCACGCAGCACTCAGGTCTCAGACTGCCAAATTACAGACCTTCCAGTCTGCAGCTCAGCATCTTAACCTCTGAGCCACCGCAGTCCCATAGCCTACAAGTAGGAACCCCCAATTCATTGCCTTTTGCCACTATTGGCTTGTTTTTGTTTTGTTTGTTTTCGCATGTACACATTCTAAGCAACACGGGAAGGAAAACCAGATTTCATGGATATAAAGAGACAGATGCTGCACATTATTACTAAGAACCCACATATGTGTCGGTCATATATACACCAATAGAAATGTTTTATTGTAAAAATTCCCTGCCTGGTCACCCAAGGCAATTGTTAGTCATTACAGCTACCAGGCAAGTGGCTATTTACAAGCATGGCTTGCGAGACATGATGGTAGATAGGAAGATAGTTTACAAACACCCAGAATAAAAAGATAACATCTATACGTGTGGTTTCTTCCTACTATGAAGAACTCCCGAGATATACAAAGTCTGCCGAACAGCAGTTATAAAACTTTCAGCACAGGAGCCTTTATGCCAGTACGACGTTGGTCCCCACTTTCGAGACGAAATGCCAGCTATCACAAATCTTTTCCGAGTCTTTCAATTTCTTCAAGGAGGAAATCGACATCTGATTTCTTGGTTGCTGGATTAGAGAAGACCATTCTGAAAAAGTTCACGTTGTCCCCATGAGGCTGATAGCCAACCATGGCGGTACCTTCTTCTATCATCCTCGCTTTTATTTTTGGAGCAATCTGGGCATCAAAGAGAAAGAATGCTGCAATTACCTTCTGTACTTGAGGATATGTGAAGGAAGAGATGACCTCAGTTCATAATACTCTGACACCAGCGTCAATAGATCAAAATTTCATAGAAAAGGGATATATTGGAGATGTTGCATTTGAAATAAGGGACACTAATTTCATTTTATCATTGAATAATGAAGGAATTTATACCATGAATTCTGATTTTTTTTTCAATGAGGCATGATGCTTTAAAATGCAGGATATCTTGTTGTATTAGCTTCAATCATATGAGCTAAAATTTATGCCCAATTCACTAAATAAAGGAATAATAATAACATCCAGGTCACTGGGAACTTTTTCAAGGACTGAATGTTTTATGTCCTATCTGTTGTTGGGCGGCCAGACTGACTCTAGTCTGGGAGATCTGGACCCGGTGTTGCAGGCTGTGGCTGGTTGGCTTAGACTGAGCCAATTGAAATTGAATCTGATGAAGACGGAGGTCCTGTGCCTGAGTCAGAGTGGCCCAGGGGTAGGGATCCCACTCCCAACTTTTGACAGTGTACCATTGGTGCTGGCATTGGAGGTTAGGAGCTTGGGAGTGCTCTTGGATGCCTCCTAATGATGGAGGCCCGGGGAGCAGCCACTGCTAAGTCAGCCTTTTATTATCTTCGGCTGATCAAGCAGCTGGTTCCCTTCCTCGAATGCAATGACTTGGTGACAGTGATCCACGCAATGGTCACCTTGAGGCTAGACTACTGTAACACTCTTTACATGGGGCTGCCCTTGTCCCAAATCTGGAAGCTTCAGCTGGTGCAGAATGCAGCAGCCAGGCTGTTGTTGGGTCTCCCCATGCGGGAGCACATTCAGCCTGCTCTAAAAGCACTGTACTGGCTGCCTGTAGCAAACTGGATTCACTTCAAGGTGCCGGTGCTTACCTTTAAAGCACTTTATGGTCAGGGGCCTACCTACCTGAGGGACTGCCATTCCCCACATGTTCCCCAGAGAGCACTGCGGTCAGGATCCCAAAACCGTCTGGCCCTTCCAGGCCCTAAAGTTGTCAGGCATCAACTAGGGCAGGGACTTCTCAGTAATGGCTCCGTGCTGGTGGAACGAGCTCCCAGAAGACCTCAGGGCCCTGCAGGACCTTTTACAGTTCCACAGGGCCTGCAAGATGGAGCTCTTCCACCAGGCCTTTAGTTAAGGAGCCGCACCCGATACACCACCATGCCCAATAACACCACTGACAGCCTGAGCTTCGCCGACTTTAAAATCAATTACCCTGCTTTCACCATCACCACCTAATTGTTCACTAGCACCTTAGGCTGTTGTTTTGAAGCTTTTAAGCTATTATTTATATTGTTGTTTTAGCTACTGCATTTTATGTAAGCTGCCCTGAGTCTGCTCCGGTGGGGAGGGCAGAGTATAAATCAAATAATAAATAAATAAATAAATAAATAAGTTATGCCCCTGCCTTTGAACATTATGTGGAAGTATCCAAACAAGAATGTTTAAGTAATGCCTCCTCATTCTACTCTGTACAGAATAGAGAGCCCCGCCAATAGGATGATAAATCGGCACATCATGGGACAGCACACATATCTCATCCATGCAGGAATTGCACAACTTCCTCATTTGAATTTAAGAAGTTGAATTATGCAAAGGGAGCATGTGGCCATTTACAAGTTCTGTATCAGCATTTCTGTTTAATGGGTGTCGTCCCACATCAAGACAAATCAGTCCCCCTGCAGCCATTTTGGCAGGAGAAAGTGGTTCAGAAAGGAAGCCTTCCCATACCATGTTCCTCAACCCTATCCATTCCTGGCCCACTTGGAAACATTAGTTCCCCAATGTCACCTCTAACTGTAAAAAGAACAGAATCATGTTCGCAGAATCCTTAGATTTAGGGAGGGGCGGTGGCTCAGTGGTCGAGCATCTGCTTGGCCTGCAGAAGGTCCCAGGTTCAATCCCCAACATCTCCAGTTAAAAGGATCAGGTAAGAAGTGATGTGAAAGACCTCTGCCTGAGACCCTGGAGAACCACTGCCAGTCTGAGTAAACAGTGCTGACTGTGATGGACTGAAAGACTGATTCTGTATAAGGGAGCTTCATATGTTCATCCTACTCTTACTTATCACAATGCCTAGTTTGGTCCTCCAATCATCTGTGCAACCTAAAGTACAATGCTAAACTTTCCCCAGATGTAGCCATGGGACAGTGAACAGAGGAAATTCCTATCCAGACACATCTAATGAAGTCTACAGAACTGCACTGAACTGTAAACTAGAGAAGCTATCTAGAAGTGCTGGGGAAAGCCAGTGGTCGACTTGTGTTTGATAGAAACTGATGTTTGGAGCAGGTTGTGCTGGCAGATTTCACCTACTGTCCGTGAATGCCGCATCCTTGCTCTATGGAATAAAAAACTACACTGGTTTGTTTACCTGATGTAGCCTTTTTTCTCTTTCTGGTCCCTTTGGGATCTGTCGAAGGCTTGGTGGAATGTACCAAAAACACACGTTGGTGAGTTCTGGCTGGAAAATAAATATACATATTAATTTAAATACAAAAGATCTAAGTACATCCATAGCAAGTGTGAATTGTGCATCCATAGTTTACTATTCTGAGCATTCCCTAAATTTCAGTTTCAGGCAAAGGCCTATTTTTGTATGTAAGTTTTGAAGTCTGGAACAAAGTGTACAAAAATATCAATAAAAGCTTCCCTTTTCTAATTCACTGTGGGCTACTCTCACATCCTGTAAATAAGTGAATAAACACTCTAAATTCCATGTGGTATTTATATATATAATGTTTTATAGTGCAATCCTTATCTATCCCAACTGCTTTGGAAAAAATAGACTAGAAAAAGATATTAAGTAAGAATCAATAGATATAAAAGCTAAAATAGAGGCTTCCCAATTCTGACAACTGGTTGTGAAATTAATATGTTGTCGAAGGCTTTCACAACCAGAGTTCATTAGTCGCTGTAGATTTTCCGGGTTGTGTGGTGTGGTCTTGGCATTGTAGGACCTGACATTTTGCCAGTAGCTGTGACTGGCATCCTCAGAGGTATAGCACAGAAAGATGGAGTACTCTCTGTGTCAAGGCGAGCAGAAAAATGGTAGGCAGATAATTTATATCTACCCCAGAAAGTGCGGTAGGACTGAGTCATATCTTGTAGGAGTTCCCCAGGCTATGAACATGCTAATGGAGGAGCTTTCCTGAGAAGGTTCTTTTGTCTATGGATTGTTTCGTGAGGAGGTTCTTTTGTGTGTGGAATGGCGATTGAAACTCTTATCTGTAGTGCTATTGCCAGCTGTAGAGTGTTTTGTGTTTTTCAGGACAGGAAACCATGCCCTATTTATTTTTAAACTCTCTTCTTTCCTGTTGAAATTGTGTTCATGTTTATGAATTTCAATGGCTTCCCTGTGTAATCTGACATGGTAATTGGAAGTGTTGTCCAGCCTTTCAGTGTCTTGGAACAAAATGCTGTGTCCAGTTTGAGTTAGGCTATGCTCAGCCACTGCTGATTTTTCAGGTTGGCCAAGCCTGCAGTGTCTTTCATGTTCTTTTATTCTTGTCTGGATGCTCCGCTGGTTGTGGAATTATCACTATACAAGAATACTATAAGAAAAATAAATGAAAATGAAAAAAAAAATGACTCAGAGTAGGCGCTACAGCCAGATGTTTCTGCAGTTTCTGGAATGTTCCTGCAGAGGCGCAAATTCAGCTGTGCAAAGATGTTCTGTGCAGAAATCCAAATTTCTTCCTGTTCTGATGTAAGCCTATTCTATACATGAGATCATTTGTGAACATGAATCACATTCATCCTGGGTGTGGTGATCACAACAGGAAAAAGAATCCACAATTAATAAACATTTCACACAAAAATAGAAAAGGGCAAGTGTTCAGTAGCATCTTAAAGATTAACAAAATTTGTGTCGGGGCAGGAGCTCTTATAAGTCACAGCTCACTTCAGATATTTGAATCCTACCGGACCCCAATCAGGTGGACTAGAAACTTTTAAAATGATTTTAGCATGCCGAACTCTTTACCTCACGCCAGATTCTGTGATTCTTTACACCTGTACTGACTTCATCCATTTACTTCATCATTATATTTATAATTCGCCTTTTCCTAGGGTTACCAAACTACAGGTAGTAGCTGGAAATCTCCTGGGATTTCAACTGATCTCCAGATAAAAAGAGATAAAGATCAGTTCACCTGGGGAAAATGGCCGCTTTGGAAGGTGGACTCTATGGCTTTATACCCTGTTGAAGTACCTCCCTCCTCAAACCCCGCCCTCCTCAAACCCCGCCCTCCCCAAACCCCGCCCTCCTCAGGCTCCACCCACAAAATCCCTTCCTTTTCCCATCTCCAAAAATGATGTACCAAGAATAAAAATACACAATACACGTACACACACGCACATATATATTTTTCCTGGGAAATATGTACTGCCCCACATATAATATCACAGAAGGATGAAGCCTAGGAAAACAAAATGGCCATAAGAAACAAGAAATAGAAGTTGCTGTGGATGAGGAACTCATACAGCTCACCAAGGAAGAGGAAGCCGCTGCTGGGAAAGGATAAAAGACAGGCGAGACTTCCCACTTGTTAACACAAAAAAAAAAAACACAAAAAAAGCTAGACTTCAGGGGAAGAGACCTGTTCCTTCTCTGGCAACTGAGGCTTCTTAGGCAAGCAACTCCCCCCTTAACAAGGGTTCTTCAGTCACTGGAACATGCTGCTTTTAGAGACAGGGTATCAGAATGGATGCCTCAGCCTAGCACCATTGACCATACTTACCTCAGCATCAAATACAAGCTCATAGTTTTTTCTTGTCTTCAGTTCCTTATAAAGGTAATCTGCAAGCTCCAGAAATCTGTTGATAAGAATCTCAAATCCTTGTGTGCCCTGTGGGAGGTTGTAGAGGAAAAAAATCACATACAGAGAGAAGCTTACAACTTGATATCTCACACAGATGAAGCTGCTGGAGACGGAATCAGATCTTTGGCCAGTATTGTCTACTCAGACCGGCAGCAGGTCTCCAAGATCTCAGGCAGAGGTCATTCACGTCACCTACTGCCTGGTCCTTTTTAACTGGAGACGCCAGGGATTGAACCTGGGACCTTCTGCAGGCAAAGCAGAGGCTCTTCCCCTGACCCACAGTCCCTCCCTCTCTAGGCCCCTGAGCTGATGGGATGAAGAGACCACCCCATTTAACCTCCCGGCCACACTCACAATCGCCTGTGCAGTTCTGAGACTGAATAGAAAACCATTTATATAGAACCTTAAAAGACTTAAGAAGCTTGATTGTGTTTAAGGTTTAGTATTGTAATAGACTATTCCAAAGGATTAAAGAAAAGATATATGAAGGGGTGCACATGTTAATAATTACTTTAGGATTCTGAAGTATAACGTTTCTGTTATTATGGGCTTAATCTCACATCACATTTCTGTGTACACAAGTCTATACTTGTCCATGAGGATGTGCCTGTTCTGTAATCTGGGAATGACTACACAAGGATATCTCTTCCATCCTCGTACCTTCCTTTGGGAAATGGCTGGATTTTGATGGAAGAAAAACCACCATTATTTATCTATCCTGTTTATATTCTACTTCTTCTCCTGTGAGGAACCTGTAGCTTGTTTATCTTTAAACCCCATTTTATCATCACATCAAATCTCTGAAGAAGATTAAACATCTATGACCTGCCCGATGCGTCCAGAAAATCTTCATAGCCAAGCAGAGATCTGAACCCCATTTTCTGCAATCCAAGTCTCTTTGCTAACACCAGTGGTTTCAAGCTGCAATTTGGAGAAACCAGCTGAGATTTCCTCAGATGTGCTTCTTACATGTCAAGATAACTAATGGTTACAAAGCTATGATAAAATACAGCTTGTCCTTCATTACTAAACTACAATTTCTAGTCATGGGAGAGCACTGGCTGTGTTTCAGGTCCCTTGCACACTTTGTGTGAGGAAGAAGTGAGGCCCTGTTAGCTGGCTAGTGTCCTGCATGAATGGAATAGGTGTCTTAGAACATTCCAGAGAAGCTTCAACAAGCTGGAGTTCCTCAACAGAAGAGTCAGAAATTCTGAGAAAGAGATTAGCTACTTTAGTTCATTTGTGTTTCATCTGCAGTTTGTTTTCTCCCTCTCCTCCTTCCCCTCTCCATGCTTTTCACTTTTAAAAATATATATTAGGGGTATTTCCCCTCATTTGTAGCCCTAAATGCCATTTATCTCAAGGTCTCACAGGGAATTCTTTCTTGCGTGAAGTTTCCTACCTTTGCTCTCCACATTAACCAAAGTTTGAAAACATCAACGTGCCGCCCACATTGGATTGTCTTATCTCCTGTGTCATAAGCCGTGTCATACTGTTTGTCCGGCTGGAAGAGGTATCCGGCACACAGCTGATTACAGGCCTGGAGAACACCCTGGCAGAGGAGAAAACGGTCACGATAAAATGCATTTGAGAACATGCTGAACCGAAGGACGCTGCTGAAACAACTGTACTTGTCCCACGTGCGGTCTTGGGTGAATTCGCAACATTCCAGCACCATTGAACTGAATGCAGCTTGTCAACCACAGATCTTTTCATTTCTTGTTAACTGATTGGTGTTTGTTAGTAAAAACAGGCATTAGCAGATTGACTACACCCCCGGTCAAAAAAAGTAGAATATTCAAAAATCTGTAAAAATTGAGCAACCCCAATTACACTACTAAAAGTGCAATCCTGAGCAGAGCAACATCACTGGGTTTATCCTAGCTCCAGTAGGACAAAAAGATAAGTACCCTGACATTGCCTGTGATCCGCCACCCCCAATCAGGGCTAATAGTAACTGGGGTGGGGGGGGAGAAACAATTTCGACAAGGTAGTTTTTGCCACCATGTCACAGTTGACTTATGGTGACCCCTGTAGAGACCTCCAGAGGTGGTTTGCCATTACCTGTCCCTCTGCATAGTAACCCTGGATCTACGTGGTGGTCTCCCATCCAAACAGTAACCAGGACCAACCCTGCTTCACTTCCAAGATCTGATGAGCTATCTGGGTCGGGGCTGGGAAATTACACTGGAGGAAAACAGCACTCTCCTTTCCTGTAGACGAGTTCCTATCCAGGAACTGGTCTATAGGTCTACAGCACTGTAGACCAGTTCCTATCCAGACCCCCCACTGCCTTTTGATGCTAAACTACGGGGGAATCCAGCTGTTGTATCATGCAACGGAGTACAATCTAGATTCCAAACACGACTTATTGGAAAATCTTAAACAGGCATAGCAACTGCTGCGTTGTTCAGTTGGGCAGCATAAGCCCAGGCCAGAACTGCCCCCTTCTGTTTCCTGTTTCCTGTCCTCCCTTACTGCATCTCCCAGCAAGCACTGCTGTATCTAAGACTGTCCCACCAATCGTCTATCCCCAGCTTAAGATGCCACTCAGCCCCAAGAGTCTGTTTTTAAAACCAGTCAGGAATCCCATGCCACTGAACACACAGTTCTGCCTGTTGTGGCATCGCAAAGGGCACCTCATGCTTACCTTCTCGCGGACCAAAAATGCTGAACACTGCAATGGGACACCCATCAGTTTGTGAGGATTCCAAGTGACAGAATTAGCCCTGAGTAAAGATAAAAATTAAAAGACAGGGGAATGTGTCTGGTTTGCAGTAAGTTATACTTTCTTAAACTGAAACGAGCATAAATTACTATCAGCATTCATCTGTTTATTTTATAGCATTCATCTGTTTAGAATATTTAGATACTTGTGCCTACTCTGGTGTATTGCATTGATACACTGTTGTGTAGTGCATAGGCAATGACCTGAAGCCAAGACCACGGCCATACAGCCTGGAAAATCTACAACCACTAGTGAATGCCAGCCATGAAAGCGTTCAACAACACAATGATCTGAAGCCATTAACTTAATAATCACATCATTATGAGCAACCCTGGTCCATAAAAGGAGAGCAGATGGGACAGGGGAAAAATAAAGAGATTATTAATAGAATCTGGCAGGATTTTAAGGACAAGAGAATGCAGCATTTGCTGCTGTAGACTTTATACGGCGATGCACGCTATTGTGAACCGGGAGGAAAAGCGAGATATTATAAATGTTTCCATAAATAATTAAATGAATAAAATGCAGAGACTAGCATGCAGAAGACATTTCCTACATGGAGAATTTACAGTTGAAAGATTCCTGATGGGATTCAGCCTCAACTCTTCCTCCTCCTTCCTCTAATCTTCCCTATAAGGGTTCCCAGGGCTTTCCCACATTCTCATTTTACTGGCTGTTAAGTTCCTGTTCCTTTGGGTTCTTTTTCCTGTTCTGCATGTGTTTTGCTCCCTCTAGTGGTCGCTTCGGTATTAAACAGCTTTATTTCCAGTTTATCTCCAGATTAGCTGGAAATAAAGCTGTCTGATGATGAAGTAACCACTAGAGGGAGGAGAACACGTATGGAGCAGAACCCCCAGCTGAAGAAACAGGAACTGAACGTTCAGTAAAATGGGAATGCGGAAAAGCCCCCCGTATGATTTCCACATGTACCTGAAGAAGTGAGCGGTGGCTCATGAAAGTTCATATTGAATTAAATGTTGTTAATCTTTTAAAATGCCACTGGACTTTCATTTTTTTGTGTGTGCAAACATTTTGTGAGTGCAAAAAATTTAAAAAGTGGCTTCCACTTGAGGGTTTTTGATCCACAGTGTCTCCTAGGAATTATTCCTTCAAAACAACAGCTTGTACAACTCTTTGGCTTGACCCCTATGGCTTCAAGAATGAGGAAAGAGAAGTATTTGAAAGGCTGTCACTTAGAGGAGAGCAGGGAGCTGTTCCTGTTGGCAGCAGAGAATAGGACTTGCAATAGTGGGTTTAAATTAAGGGCGGGAAGGTACCGGCTGGATATTAGGGGAGAAAATTACAACAAGAGTAGTTCAGCAGTGGAATTGGCTGCCAAGGGAGGTGGTGAGCTCCCCCTCAAGGCAGGCAGTGGCTGGATGAACTCTTATCAACGATGCTTTGGGCTGATCCTGTATTGAATGTGGGGGGGCTTAGATGGTCCATATGGCTCCTTCCAACTCTATGATTCTAAGTAGGAAAAATACATTGTAAGAGAAGGTAGAATATGAAAGCAGGATGTTGGAGATTATGGGGTAATAATACGGAAGATGACTGAACAAAGTATGCATTTTGTAGCTCTCACTTCAACCCAAAACATAAGGACTAGAAAAGAGGTGGCAGTAACTAAGCCCAGTGAGACCCAGTGCTTTCAACGTGTAAGATCTCCAATTTGTTCTTTAGCAGGACACCAGGGTTACAAAAGACCTCCAGATGCCATGGAGAGTGCCTGCTAGCTAGAGGAGACACACTAGGCTACATGGCTTCATTCAGAATAACAGAACACAAACAGGATAAGCGAATGAATGAGCAAGATGCTGATCTTATTGTCCTACAGGTAAAGAACACAGCAATATGCTTACCTTTCGATGCCACTCAGTTTATACGAATGCCTTCTGGACAGTAGCAAACCACCTCCCCAGGCTGCCTATCAGAAATAAGATACATGTTCATCTTAATGGGGAAAGTCAATCTGCAGCAGGGGTGGCCAAACTGTGGCTCGGGAGCCACATGCAGCTCTTTCACACATATTGTGTGGCTCCCGGCAGGGCGGCTGGGGAAGCAAAGGGGAGGCATGCCTCCCCAATTGGTCTTCCCTTCCCCAGCTAGTGTTCCTCTCCCTGGGTAGGCTTGAGGTGGGGGGAGCAGAGAAAGAAGGCAACTTTAAATGCGTTCTCAAAGCGCCCCCCATCAAACCTACAAATATCATTGGACAAATAAATATCATTTTCAATATCTGTTTTTACCCCTTTTGATTTATTTCGGCAGTCTCATTTAAAGTTAAAAAAAAGCAAATCTGCATATTTTTCAATTAAAACGTGTGTAATATTTCTTCGTGTCTTGCAGCTCTCAAACATCTGATGTTTATTCTATGTGGCTCTTAAGTTAAGCAAGTTTGGCCGCCCCCGATCTACAGTATTATTTACTAAAAACATTCCCTTGGAAATGCTGTTACTCATATGGAGTCTAGTTAACAAATGGGGCTGTTTATCCAGTCTAAATGTAAATATTCAGAACAGGGCGGCTGAACTACTGCTGACGTGGGGAAGCTACAGTCAGTGATAGAGCATCTGCTTGGAATGCAGTAGGTTATAGGGTTACCACGTGCCCCCTGGCCACCAGTGGGAGATGGGGAGGAAGGGTTGCTAGATAAAGGCTGGGAAACTCCTGGAGATTTGGGGGTGGAGCCTGGAGAGGAGAGGGACCTCAGAGCATTACAATGCCACAGCGTCCACCCTCCAAAGCATCCATTTTCTCCAGGGGAACTGACCTCTGTAGTCTAGACATGAGCTGTAATTCCAGTGGATCCCCAGGTCCCACCTGCAGGCTGACATCCCAGAGTAGGACTTAGGTTCAGACCCTGGTAGACGTGCATAGAAGTTTGTTTCATTTCTTTGGGTTCTGTTATTAATTCCAAAAGGGACTGTTTGGTTATTGCGCACCATGCACCCAGTCTCCCACCAAGGCTGGGCCAGATGCTTGAAGAATGTAAGCCTCCCTTAGATAGTAACCCCACCCAAGTTTTGTTATTTCTGTAGCCTGCACATTAGTACTGTCCTGTATGTTACTCTCTGAGCTGTACCTTGTAGTAATAAAGCTGTTTAGTTAGGAAGCCTTGCATGGATTTGTTACCTTTGTCCATTATTGAGTGCACTCCTGAGCAGTTCTACCTCTGAGCAGTTGCTTAACAGCAGAGGTAAACCTTCAGCAAAGTGGGGAGGATGCAAAAAACCCAAGGGGTGGTGGCAGCTGTACTGAAGGAAAAAAAATCCAAAATCCCTTCAAGAGGGGACTGGATAAACATATGGAGCAGAGGTCCATCGGTGGCTATTAGCCGCAAGGTATACATGTCTGGGGCAGTGGTACTCTGTATTCTTGGTGTTGAGGGGGGCAACAGTGGGAGAGCTTCTGGAGTTCTAGCCCCACTGGTGGACCTTCTGATGGCACCTGGGTTTTAGCCACTGTGTGACACAGACTGTTGGACTGGATATGCCATTGGCCTGATCCAACATTGCTTCTCTTATGGTCTCTCTGGGGGAACTGGAGAGAAAGCATTGGTGGTGATGGAAAGCTGACTTATGGCAACCCCTTGGAGTTTTCAAGGCAAGAGAGATTCAGAGATGGTTTGCCATTGCCTGCCTCCATATCATGACCCTACTATTCCTTAGTGGTCTCCCATCCAAATAGTAGCCAGGGCCGACCCTGCTTAGCTTCCAAGATCTGACGAGACCAGGCTAGCCTGGACAATCCAGGTCAGGTGTGAGCATTACAGGCCTTTATATTCATTGTCTGTTGAGCTTTTCCATATCATTACATGCTGTGAGCCTTCACAGTTGTCAGACTAGAAATCCTAATAAATCAGCAATGGAAATTCTGAAGCGAAAGTACTAAACAGAAACAATGATCCATTTTATCTTTCCATTGTCTCAGCCAAGGATGTCATTTTGAAATGACAAAGGAATTCTAGCTTGAAGCTTTATTTCCACCGAGTGAATAAATGCTAACAAATGCCAATGGCTCTCCTCTACCTTACGGATGATACACCCTTACATCTTTTTTTATAGTAAACACTAACAAACTGATTTTCCAAGGCATCAACCAATATCCTAATTTTCTGGCTATCTTAACCTACTCCTCTTTTGTTGTGAATATCAAGGCAACTTCTTTCTACTGTCTGTTCATTACAATGAGCTTTTCTGCACCAGGTTTTTCCTCCAGTATGGCTTCTTAACTGCATAGGTTTCCACCACCACCCTCCCTTATTCATAGGGTCAGGGGTCTTTTCGGGGGGGAGCCCACCGGAGCGCAGCTCCGGGAGCTCAGAAGCCAAGCCCCGCCCCCAGCCGGCGTCCCGGAGAGTCTTTCAGGCAGCCGAATGTCAATTTCAGCTCCATTATATCCTATGGGCCATTGAAGTCAATGGTGAAAACATAGGGTATATTCTAGGGGCTGGAGGAAAGGGGGTTTGAGGGAGAGGCTCGAAACTCACAGGATAGCTGATGGAGCCTCTCCCCAAGATACCCACCAAGTTTCAAGAACATTGGACCAGGGGGTCCAATTCTATGGCCCCCTAAACAGGTTGCCCCTATTCCCTCCATTGTTCTCTATAGTGGGGAAAAAAAAACTTATTTTCCCACCATAGAGAACAATGGAGGAAATGGGGCAACCTGTTTGGGGGCCCATAGAATTGGACCCCCTGGTCCAATGTTCTTGAAATTTGGTGGGTATCTTGGGGAGAGGCTCCATCAGCTATCCTGTGATCTTGGAGCCTCTCCCTCAAACCCCTCCCCTCCAGCCCCCAGAATATACCCTATGTTTTCACCATTGACTTCAATGGCCCATAGGGTATAATAGGGCTGAATTGCCACTGAATTTCTTTCATTCCCTCCTTTCCTTCTTTCTTTTTCCTCTTTCCCTCATTCTTCTCTTCTCTTCTCTTCTCTTCTCTTCTCTTCTCTTCTCTTCTCTTCTCTTCTCTTCTCTTCTCTTCTCTTCTCTTCTCTTCTCTTCTCTTCTCTTCTCTCTCTCTCTCTCTCTCTCTCTCTCTCTCTCTCTCTCTCTCTCTTTCTTTCTTTCTTTCTTTCTTTCTTTCTTTCTTTCTTTCTTTCTTTCTTTCTTTCTTTCTTTCTTTCTTTCCCACCTTCTTCTCTTCTCTTTTTCCTCCTTTCCCTGTTTCCCTCCCTCTTCCCTCTCTTTCTTTCTCTCTTTCCTTCCTTCTTTCCTTCTCTCTACTCTCTCTCTTTCCTTCCCTATTTCCTCCTTCTGTGGCCGAACTCTAGTGAGAAGGAGTTTAAACTTTAAACCCCTTCTCTCTTAGCTCCCCCACCCAGACCAGCTGGGGAAGGGAAGGGGAGGCTTTTGAAGATGCTTCCCCCCCTTTTGCTTCCCCTTCTGACATCACTTCCGGTGATGTCAGGGGGTGTGGCATATGCTAATAGCCTAATCGCTCATTAGCATACCATATGCTAATGAGCTCCTGCAGCTGTTCTTCTACGAAAAGACCCCTGCATAGGGTGATTCTGCATTGGCTTTTCCCTCTGTTGTTTTACCAAACCCACGCTGGAGCAGACATTCCCCTCTGCATTGCAGGCCGCTTTCACTTTCTTTGATCATTGGCAGGGCTCTTTTTGTAGCAGGAACTCCTTTGCATATTAGGCGACACACACCCTGATGTAGCCAATCCTCCCAGAGCTTAGAGTAGCCCCTGTAAGAAGAGCTCTGTAAGCTCTTCGGGGATTGGCTACATCAGGGGTGTGTCGCCTAATATGCAAAGGAGTTCCTGCTACAAAAAGAGCCCTGATCGTCGGATTTTATGGTACTCTCTACACTGCATGCCGCTTTCACTTTCTTTGATCATCGGGTTTTATGGTACCTTCTGCATAGATTTATGGCCGTTTTATGGCCGTTCAGGGGTGACTTCGCAGTCAGTACAGCGTTGCCCCGAGGTATCTGAATATGGTTTTGAGCTGCACCTTTTCCTCAGTGTTGAGAAAATGCAGAGCTAATGCCAGGTGCAGAATCACCCACAGTATCATTTTCCAGTTGTTGAGAATTTTTTTAGTTTCCCCCCCTGTTTTTATCAGACCATCCAAGAAAATATGGGAAAGGCCTGGGAGGCCCGATAGAGCAATGACCCAGAAACAATACTCTGTGTAAGGGAGGTGAAACCCAATGCAGTTAAGAAATTAGTAAAGGTAAAGGTTCCCTTGCTCGAAAGCCAGTCGAATCCGACTCTAGGGTTGCGGTGCTCATCTCCGTTTCAAAGCCGAAGAGCCAGCGCTGTCCGAAGACGTTTCCGTGGTCATGTGGCCGGCATGACTAAACACCAAGGTGCACGGAACGCTGTTACCTTCCCACCAAAGTGGTACCTATTTATCTACTTGCAATTTCTTGCTTTCGAACTGCTAGGTTGGCAGGAGCTGGAACTAGAGACAGGAGCTCACCCTGTCGTGCGGCACCCGGGTCTCGAACTGCTGAACTACTGACCTTCCACAGCCTGCAGTTCAGCGTCTTAACCACTTGAGCCACCGCAGCTCCTGTTAAGAAATTAAGCTGGAGTAAAAACCTGGTGCAGAAAGGGTCCAAAATGTATTTTTTTAAAAAAAAGTTCTCACGTCCACGTGCATCCAGAGGTTATGTTTCTCACAGATGTCAGCAATGCAGGCAAGAGGGTCAAAGGCTCCATATACTGTTGTCCCAGCAGTGGCACTAACATACAGGGGTACTTTCCCCTGAAAAACAAAACAAGACGATGGAGGCTGTATCAGTGCATGGACAACATGGACTGGTCCTTTGACATGCAGGCCACCGATTCCCTTTCCCTTTGCTTCGGAGACTATTACAAGTCTTTGCCAGCAAGCACCACTGTGAATGACAGTGCCCAAGCAGAATACATGCCAAAAAATTGTCAGTGTTTTGGAAATCGAAATAGACATCATTTGAATTCTTCTTTCTTTTCTTCTTCTTTTTGTGTAAGTCTAACTGTAAGTCCTAAGAGCACAGTCTGTTTTTGATTTGCTTTCTACAGCACCTAGGTTCTTAAGATAAAATAAATAGTAGTATTTTCAGGATTAATGCTTTGAGTTGTTTCATATCATACGTTCTTAATGGGCACCCACATATCTGCAAAAAAAGTAGCTATGATTTATTTGATACATCTATATACTGCCATTCTGCCACTGAATTCAATGCGGCATTTAAAACATGTGTTACACATGCGTACTAACCGGTAAAGCAGTACAGATATTGTAAAACAAATTATATATATCCAGCTGTACTCTTCGGAAGACATTGTTGCGCTTAACTCTTTGGAAAGGAGAACGCTGATTTTTGCCAATCCTCCCTCCCATTTGAGAGCCTGACTTTGCCTCCGGTACTATTCCTGAGGGTCTCTGACCCCTCCAGTAACAAAATTTCAGTGGCTCAATAGATGGCACTGAGAGAAGGAATCAAGAAGTCCACTCTGTATAATCAACAGGTGGCTGAATAAACCCCACTAGGGCTGCAATCACACACATTAAATAATCCACTTTCAATGCACTTTCCAACCGGATTTTCACTGTGTGAACTGGCAAAATCCAGTTGGAAAGCGCACTGAAAGGGATTATTTAATGTGTGTGATCGCAGCCTAAGGGTTGGATCCAACCCTTTTCCACTGGTGAAAGGTGGTCCCCTTTGTCCATGTCAGCATGTCTGCTGGGGATCATGGGACTTGCATGGAGAAAAGTCTCACGTGATGAGGGATGGAGGGAAGTAGGTGAGACTGATTGGAAAAGCTGACTGGATTCAACCTTATGTGTCTAATACAGGTGCATACCACAGAGAGCTCCTGAGGTCTACAGAATGCATATGTGTCAAAACAGTCATGGCTTCTCTGGGTATCATACGAGGTTCTCCTTTTCTTTTCACTTTATTAGTAAACATGGTGCTGGATACATTTCAACTTTCATGCACTGCAGGCCGTAGGAACAGCAGAATCTTAGCTGTGCTAAGTACCTGAAGATGATGGTCACAGAACAGTTCCTCGATATTGTTCTCTTCATCATATTTCTTCCTGGTGATAATTGGGGTGGGTTCCAAGATCTTGTGGGGAACCTCAAGTTAGCCACATTAATTTCTCCTTAACCTGAGAAATGGCGGGATTTGCTCCTCCCTCTGCCCATCAGCAGGAAAGAGCAGGTGGGTGGGCTGAAGGAGGAAGAGGAGGAAAAGATGGAGGAATGGCGTATACCCATATGCAATGGGTGCTTCTCTTCCGTCATTATTGTCCCATGCTTCCATCCTTTCCTTCTGGTGGGTGAAGTAGAGAGCAGGGAAGGAGGACACACAGTGGCACCAATCCATGCTCACTACGCAGTGGCACCAACCCATGCTCACTCTCTCCCTTTGGGGGAAGAAAGACAGCTGACACTTGGCCCAGTGATAGCATCCCATCCCTCCATTTCCAAATACCCACTTAGACCAAATTTTGTTCAGTACAGATATTGCAGACTTAGAAACGAGAAGCAAATTCTGGAACAGAGCAGTCATGTAAGTAGTATCTTTTTGTTAAATTTACTGCACCATGACATTTTGTAGGTAAGATCCTGTTTCACCAGAGGCATGAAGGGTTCTTGAAGGTAGCAAGTAAAGTAATAAATAAAATGTAGATCAAACCTGTCTTTTGACTTTTAGAATGGCTCTCTCCAGTTCAGATGGTATCATCTTCCCCCTATGAAAAAGGGTAGCCGCGTTAGTCTGTCTGTAGCGGTAGAAAAGAGCAAGAGTCCAGTAGGACCTGAAAGACTAACAAAATTTGTGGCAGGCTAGGAGCTTTCGTGAGTCACTGCTCACCTTCTCAGAGAGATGGGAGCTCACTCCGTCTTGTGGCACTCGGGTCTCGAACTGCTGAACTACAGACCTTCTGGTCTGCAGTTCAGGAAGTCAAAGGTGAAGGTTTCATACATCTCTCCAAGGAATTTGTAGAAAGGGGGGGAATATAGAAGGCTATTTGTAGGAAGTGGTTGCCAATCTTACCTTGCATCACACTTGACAGCGACAACATTGTCAGTCCCGATTCCAAGAACTGCTGCAGCCTTCTTTATTGAGTAGTGGCTCTTAGATTTTTAAGGATGGGGGAAAAAATAAATAGAGGAAAGATCTCCAGATGTGCATTACAGAAGGAGTATTAAATCATAATCATTCCTGTCTTAATAAAATCTCTTCTGCTGGCCCTGTACTGGGATTTAAACAATTTTAGTCTGTTGATGTCAAAGGGATTGCATCAGGCTCATCTTATACGATTTGGGGGACTGGGATGAAAATCAACCATGATGGAGCTGCCAATTCTCAGACTCCCTGTCTATAAGCAGCTGGAGATTTAACAACGTCCATAACTTCCATAATAATACTTTTTTCCCAGATGGGAATGTTTATTAAGCATCTGGGAGTTATCACACCTCCTACAGAATAGCGGCTTAGATTGTACTGCTCTAAGCATACAAATAAGGGAGAGGAATGAGGAAGAGGAATGGCCTAGTGGGTGATGATGACACAATTGCACAAAATGATAACTACAGGAGAAGGTGTAGGATTGACCTGTGTACTGCTGACGTCACAATGGTGCAAAAGACACGACTAAGGGCTCTTCCACATTTTCATTCTCGTCACTTGTGTGTCCCTATTGCTTCTCTTTGTTTTTTCCCTTTTTCTGCATGTTTTGCTCCCTCTAGTGGTCGATTTGATATTATATGTCTGTATGTCCAGCATAAAAACCTGTGGTTTAAATCTGCGGGGAGAGATGCTGGACATACAGTGATGTAATAACGAATCGACCACTAGAGGGAGCAAAACACATGCAGGAAAGGTGGGGGGAATGAAGCAATAAGGGACACACGTGTTAAAAATGAGAATGCGGAGGAGCCCTAATGGCAGCCAGCAGTCTACAGCAGCCAAATAAAACAGGAGTTCAGTGACACCTTAAAGAATTTATTCCAGCATAAGTTTTCACGTTAGAGCTCACTTCCATCGGATGCATTTTGATGATGGGAGCTCTGACTCACAAAAACTTTGTTAGTTTTTAAGGTGCTACAGGACTCTTTTTTATTCCACAGATGCTTAAATTGCTTTACACTGAGCAATGAGGACTGGGCGATTATCACAGGCAAAGAAGGCTTCTTATTAGGATTAAAGAGACAGTGCTACAAAGCGGCCATACTAAATCTCTCCACGTGATAATTAGTGACTACCATGTATAACTACATAAATTGATTGCCAATGCATACTTACATGTTCTGAAACAAACAGGGCAATGTTTGGAAGAGCTGCCATGCCTTTGGTTTTAATCTCCGGGAAACGTTTATAACGGGCCACTAAAACACTGTAAAGGTTCGATATGCTGCCCCCTGGAAAACATAACAAGAATAAGCCATGCTTCCCCTTAGATGGTTACTTTCACTGAGAAGGAAGGGTCCAACCTGCTACATCCAGCCCAGGTTGTGGCTACCTAGCAAAGGACAGTCTCAATTGCTCCATGCAGCCGCTATTTCCACACTGGGAACTCAACTGTATCTGCAAAATATGGACTGCAGTAGTTGCCAACAGACGTCAGCAAAAGTGACCAATCGACTGGCCACTGTTCCACACGAAATTCTCATTGCTTGGCGATAGCTTTTTGAATAGAGCCCCAAAATGAAACCAGTGTCTGAACTATTTATGGCTAATGACCACTCACCTGTGTAATTTCACATCTTGACTGATTTCCCACTAGCCACTACTCCGTCCTTGCTCTTCCTTTCCCCCCGATCCTACATGTCAATTTCCCACCACTTGCTGCGCAGCTGTATTTTGCCCCGCAGCTTCACCCGATTTCCCCCGCGTCTTCAGAAATTGACACGTAGAATCAGGGGCTGGGGGGGGGAGAGTGAGGGTGGAGCAGTGGCTAGTGGGAAACTGGTCCTTGTCTATTTCTTCTTCATTTAGAGTTATACTCCACTCGTCTCCCCAGTGGGACCCTAAAGTAGCTCACACCATTATCCTTCTCTCCTGTAGTTTATCCATACCAAAAAAAAAAAAAACCCACTGTGAGGTACATTGTGCTGAAAGAGAATGTCTAGCTCCAGGTCACCCAGCAAGCTTTGATGGCAGAGAGGGGATTCGAATCTGGTTCTCCCAGAACCTAGTCTGACACTTTAACCACTATACTGTGTTGCATTACTTGGCATGGCACTCCAGTGTTATTGGATGGATATGACATGGTGGGGCTGCACCAACCTAACTAAAAGAGGCAAAATCAATGGATGAGCTGTTGCCACACCACCTAGAGTTGCCAGCTTTGAGTTGGGGCATACCTGGAGATTGGGGGGTGGAACCCAAGGAGGGCTTGAGGAAGGGAGGGACCTCAGGACTGTGTAATATCATAGAGGCCCACCCTCCAAAGCAACCGTTTTCTCCAGGGGAAATGACCTTGGGTGTCTGGAGATCAATTGTAATAAGCAGGAGATCTCCAGGTGGTACCTGGAAGTTGGCAACCCTAGTACCACTCCATAGGTCTCTCCCTACAGAGAACTCTTACAGAGTTCTTATTACAGGAGCTACTGTAAGCTCTTGGAGGATTGGCTACATTAGGGGTGTGTCGCCTAATATGCAAAGGAGTTCCGGCTAGAAAAAGAGCCCTGCGCATATATTTTTATTAGAGATTTAACAGTATTACAAAATAATCACAATTAATGTCTCTAGGTAAGGTACAAAAGTAGATCAGAGCATACATACAGGGCTCTTTTTGTGGCAGGAACTCCTTTGCATATTAGGTTACACATCCCCTGATGTAGCCAATCCTCCAAGAGCTTTACAGAGCTCTTCTTACTGGGGCTACTGTCAGCTCTTGGAGGACTAGCTACATTAGGGGTGTGTTGCCTAATATGCAAAGGAGTTCCTGCTACAAAAAGAGCCCTGCATATATTTGACTATGTCAAGGCTGAGAATGTGAAAGATCTATGTAACATGCTATAAAGCATTTTAAGTTTCATCCATAGTACAATATAAACCTATCTTTACAGACAAATATTATGGCCTTACGTTGGAAATTATTCCAAATG
The DNA here is from genome assembly GCA_029375565.1 of Gekko gecko. Lineage (NCBI taxonomy): Eukaryota > Metazoa > Chordata > Lepidosauria > Squamata > Gekkonidae > Gekko > Gekko gecko. The sequence goes on along the minus strand of JAPDNY010000009.1, from coordinate 19,954,089 downwards.
TTATTGTAAAGTAGAGTCTAGCTAGGCCTTAGGGTTAAGCTTCAAAAGTAAATCATTAGCCTGTATAAAGGGTTTGCTGGTATTACATCTGACTACACCATGTAGTTAATGAGAGGGTACCAGGATGCTATAATTTTTTCTTCAAATTTACTGGATGAGAGGTTAAGTGTACTAAGTGATATTTTGGACAGAATGAAGTGATCCCACATATGGTTTTGCCAGGAATTGATTGTGGGAGGAGAAGATTTTTATCTTAGCAGAAGGAAACACCTGTGAATCCAACCTAGAGTGCGAGTATTCACTGGTGCACAGCTCTGAAAGCATTCTGGCTGCCCTGGAACGTTCCATGTTGGTTCCACTAAGAGCCAGGGCACGTGAAAGTCAGCACTTCTAGAGAGAAGGGCTGCAGGCAAACAAGAAGCATTTGACAGGGCATTCGAAAATGAGATACGCCATTTGCAGTCTGAAGGAGTTCAGTCCTGGAGGAGAGGCCTCAGCTAAACCGGCAGATCGTGAGTTTGAGACCTAACGTGTGCTAACATCATTATTACTATGTTGCTGAAACTATGCAGCTGAGATATATATATATATATATATATATATATCAGTTTTCTAAGTTTCAGATCAGAGATCTTATCTCAGACCTCAAAGTACTTCTTACCACTTCCTGATACGAAGAACCAAAAAAAAGTATCTTTGTTAAAATAGTGTAGTATAGTGGTTAAAGTTTTGGTTTACGATCTGGGAAGTCCAGGTTCGAATCCCCATTGGTGCCACGGGAGCTTGCTGGGTGACCTTGGGCCAGTCTCAGCCTAACCCACCTTCACAGGGTTGTTGTGATAATAAAAAGGCAGAGAGGCGGAGGATGTGCACCACGTTGGGTTCCCACTGGAATAGAAATAAAACTGGGATATGAATAAAATAAAAACCTGAATCAGGCAATCTGTCTGTATCCCTTTTCTGAGTTTCTACCATTTCAAATTAAGGAGTCTTGGTTTTACAGAGATTTGGCCGAATACCGGCCAATACTCATGAACGCTAAGAGTACATTCACATTAATTGTCAGGCTTGAAGTGTCAACAATTAATCTATATTGGTTCTACTGTTTAAGTAAGGCTAATAAGGGTGAATAATAATTTTGATCCACTTACCAGGAGAGAATACGCCATCTGCTTCACTCTCTCCCCATCCAATAATCTCATGCATTTTTTTAAGTAGGATCTCCTCCATCACAATGAATACTGGAGCTATTTCGTATGTAAACCTAACAAGTGTTTTAAAGACATTGACATATTATATTCCAAAAGTTACGAGGCTGAAAGTAATGCACTGAAATAACTTGACAAAATAAATTAAAAACGCATATAGCTTTCCACCATAAACCATGAAGATGTGCACTCAGTGACAGGTTTCCTGATGTGCAAATAGAATGAATGTAGCCAGGGCTCTTTTGGTAGCAGGAACTCCTTTGCATATTAGGTGACAGACCCCTGATGTAGCCAATCCTCCAAGAGCTTACAGTAGCCCCTGTAAGAAGAGCTCTGGAAGCTCTTGGAGGATTAGCTACATTAGGGGTGTGTCGCCTAATATGCAAAGGAGTTCCTGCTACAAAAAGAGCCCTGAATGGAGCAATACATCAGACTGTGTCATTCAAGCCGTATCACCATGTTCATGAAAGACCCAGGAAAGTGACTCAATGCACCTTCTAATGATGTCACTATGTGACAGAGTGTTGAACTGGATGGGCCATTGGCCTGATCCAACATTGGCTTCTCTTATGTTCTTATGTTCTTAAAAGAGGGAATCCTCAGGAAGTCTGGAGAAGGTAAGGAGCTTATATAGACAGGGTGGTAAGAGAACTGTCTGTGGATCTTCTAAGATGCTATTAGATTGAGCTGCCCATTGATGCTCAAAGGATGTGCATGAGCCAGAGTTCCTTTCATCAACTTCACTTGCTATATCAGCTGTGAAAATGCCAATGTTTGATTACAGCAAGGGTTTGATTACAGCCAGTTTGGTGTAGTGGTTAAGTGCACGGACTCTAATCTCGGAGAACCGGGTATGATTTCCCCACTCCTCCACTTGCAGCTGCTGGATGACCTTGGGCAAGCCATCGTTCTGTCAGAGCTGTTCTTGAAAAAGAACAGTTTCTGTCGGGGCTCTCTCAGCCCCACCTTCCTCACAGGGTGTCTGTTGTGGGGAGGGGAAGGGAAGGGAGTTTGTAAGCTGCTCTGAGACTCCTTTGGGTAGTGAAGGGCGGGGTATAAATCCAATTTCTTCTTATCCATCTTCTTCCTTGTGGTGCCTGTGGGTGTCATAGCACCTGCTGGCACCTCTTCTGGTGCCTACCGTTTTTAGAAAGTGGCTGGGGCCAGGAAGGGCTTTTGACCGACAAGGCATCTAATTGACTACTGGAGATGTGATTGGCTGTCCAGATTTTTTTTAAAATGTTGCTTTTGCAGCAGCTGCCACCACAGCCCAAGGATCCTCATTGTGTTACTGAAGTTAAGTGGTGGCCATCATTTTGTGGCCGGCTCTGCCTCCTCTGGGTGTGTCCATCATGCGTTATCAGAATTTTAAATGTGCTGTGGGCTCAAAAAGGCTGTGGGCCCCTGGATTGCAGAAATGCATTTTGCATGGGTGTGCCTTGGAAAATGTTAGGGAATTTTAGTTGGTCTAGCTATGGGGGCCAGGTGATAAACCAAGACCCAACACATTTTATCAACACTTACTGACTTGCCTTGTTTCTGGGTGCAGTGCAAAATGCTGGCTTTTAACCAGAAGTTAAAAGCAGAAGTTAAAACCAGAAGTGTTAAGCAGAAGTCCATCAATGGGTATTAGCCACAAGGTATAGATAGGAACTCTCAGTCTGGGGCAGGTGATGCTCTGTATTCTTGGTGCTTGGAGGAGCAAAAGTGAGAGGGCTTCTGGTGTCCTGGCCCCACTGCTGGACCTCCTGATGGCACCTGGTATTTTTGGCCACTGTGGGACAGAGTGTTGGACTGGATGGGCCATTGGCCTGATCCAACACTGGCTTCTCTCTTATGTTCTTAACCTATAAAGCCCTAAATGGTCTGAGTTTGCAGCATCTGGAAGATTAGCTCCTCTCATACAAACCTGGCACTTGCCGAGATCATATTTAAGTTCTAGAGACCTGAGGATGGGCTGTGCCTGCAATGATATCAGCAGTATTGTGCAGGAGCACACTAGCAGAACGTTTAAGGAAGGTTCCCGCAAAACTCAATGGCTGACCAGGGGCCAACAGCAAATGTAAGTCATGTTCCTGATAAACGGCATCCCTGGAGCATGTAATCCCATTGGGTTGGATCTAGAAATGCTAGCTGACAGCAGGACAGGGGGCCCAGAGAAATGGCATGAGTGGGGGTCTGCAGTGGGAAGATGGAATTGGTGAAAATTGTCGATATGGTCTGGATCCAACCCGATTTCAACATGACAGGAGGAGGAGGAGATTGGGTTTATACCCCATCCTTCACTTCCCAAAGGAGTCTCAGACCAGCTTACAAACTCCTTTCCCTTCCCCTCCCCATAACAGACAGCCTGTGAGGTAGGTGGGGCTGAGAGAGCTCTGACAGAAACTGCCCTTGGGAGAACAGCGCTGAGAGAACTTGTGACTGACCCAAGGTCACACCAGCAGCTGCATGTGGCGGAGTGGGGAATCAATCCTGGTTCTCCCAGATTAGAGTCCGTGCTCCTAATCGCTACACCAAACTGCATTTCAGAAGTGAGCCTTGAGGCCCAAGAAATACCCCAGGATTAGAAAAGAGCAAGAGCCCAGTAGCACCTGAAAAACTAACGAAAATTCGTGGCAGGGTAGGAGCTTTTGTGAGTCAGTGCTGAGCTTCCGTGAGCAGCTGCTCACTTCTTCAGATATTTTGTTAGTCTTTAAGGTGCTACAGACTAACATGGTGACCCACCTTTAACCCCCCAGGATTAGAATAAATGATCAGCTAGAGAGATCGCTGGTAAGTATGCTAGTCCAAAATCTCCTCGCATGGCCAAGGACAGTGAAGAGCCTAAATTTTCTACCCATTGACAAAAAGAGTGGTTTAGAAATTCAAGTGCAATGGATGGGGATGTTCTGCTACGACAGTTGAAATTCCCTTCTGTACAGGTTTCTAAACACTCTCTTTGAATAGCGCGCACGTAGGATCTGGTAGGGCAGAGAAAGTGGCATGGTATAGCCCAATCTCATCAGAGCTCGCAAGCTAAGCAGGATCAGTACTTAAAGAGGAGACCAGCAAGGATGATTCTGTAGAGGTAGGCAATGGCAAACAGCCTCTACTTCTCACCTGGAGATCTCCCCGTACTACAACTGATCTCCAGGTGACAGACATCAGTTCACCTGGAGAAAATAGCCACTATGGGAAGTTGACTCTATGGCATTATACCCTACTGAGGTCACTCCCTTCCCTACTCAGGCTCCACCCCCAAAAATCTCCAGGGATTTCCCAACTTGGAGCTGGCAACCCTAATTTAACTTGGAAGCCCCTTGCCATAAGTTGGTTGAAACTTAACAGCACTTATGAAGAAGAAGAAGAAGAAATTGGACTTATACCCCGCCCTTCACTGCCCAAAGGCGTCTCAGAGCAGCTTACAAACTCCTTTCCCTTCCCCTCCCCACAACAGACACCCTGTGAGGGAGGTGGGGCTGAGAGAACTTCTGACAGAAACTGTCCTTGAGAGAACAGCTGTGCCAGAGCTTGTGACTGACCCAAGGTCACATCAGCAGGTGCAAGTGGAGTAGTGGGGAATATAGGATCTGGTAGGTGATCCCTAGGAGCTACGGTGGCTCAAGTGGTTAAGACACTGAACTGCAGGCTGTGGAAGGTCAGTAGTTCAGCAGTTCGAGACCCGAGAGTGCTGCATGATGGGGTGAGCTCCCGTCTCTAGTTCCAGCTCCTGCCAACCTAGCAGTTCAAAAGCAAGAAATTGCAAGTAGATAAATAGGTACCACTTCGGTGGGAAGGTAACAGCGTTCCGTGCGCCTTGGTGTTTAGTCATGCCGGCCACATGACCACGGAAATGTCTTTGGACAGCGCTGGCTTTTCGGCTTGGAAACGGAGATGAGCACCGCAACCCTAGAGTCGGATTCGACTGGCTTTCGAGCAAGGGAACCTTTACCTTTACCTAGGTGATCCCTAGTATTGCAAGGGCAACATGGTAAGGTACCTAAATTATTATTATACCCACATATGGCTGAACTCATAGTCAGTTTCATATAATCCGAACTCCATATAACTCAGCTTGTCTTTATAGTTCAAGAAGTTCGTCTAATCTACACACCTCTGAGAAATTCAGGTAATTTCTTTTACGGAGGCTAAAGGCGGGATTGCAAAAGAAAGCCTCAAAAAAGACATGTATTAGTGGCAGCCAGAATTTTGTTCGCAAAATACTGGAAAAATGAAAAGATTCCTACGAGAGACGAACTTTTGTATAAAGTAATGGAAATTGCCGAAATGGAAAAACTATCATACGTTATTCAAGGTAAAGGTGAAAAGGAATATGATAAACATTGGTCTAAAATGTATACGTGGTTGCAAAAAGTCTAAGAAAAAGAGCTAAGTGAAGAATTGAAAAATTAAGTAATCTCTGGATGAGTTTCTGTTAATTTTGGAATGTATAATGTATAAGGAAATGTTTTGTTGATGAAAATGAAAATAATAAAAAAATACTTAAAAAAAAGACATTCAGCTATTGGCAACACTCAGGAGTGGCAACAAATAGCTTCTATTGAACGACATCCAGCAAATAACGGGGTGGGGGGCTGGGGTGGGGGTGGAGCCTTCTGCTGCTGCCTAATATCAGAAGCATGAATCACCGGCTTGCCACAGACAGCTTTTCACCAAAAAGATGAGTGTCCATCAGGCTCATCCGTAAACAAAGATCACTGCACAGCACCGTTCTACAGTAAATACACAATGAGAGTCCAGCCCAGAGGCTGTTTAATTAGTCTCCTCCTTCCTTTGATCAGAGCCTTTCCTTTGATCAAAACCTTTTGATCGTGTTGCACCTTATCCAAATACTTTCGTCCTTTGATCCTTTCCTATGGCACAGCTGTAGTGAACGCTCACTGAGCAGCCACGTTAATGGACTATTAGCGTATCGAAGTTTGAGTCCCCAGCTAAAGAAAAATGCTATGGCACTCCCCACAGTTCACCTCCCCTCCCCCACAAAGGGCAAACTCACAACTTGTTGCCCATAGGTAAAGGTAAAGGTTTCCCTTGCTCGAAAGCCAGTCGGTTCCGACTCTAGGGTTGCGGTGCTCATCTCCGTTTCAAAGCCAAAGAGCCAGCGCTGTCCAAAGACGTTTCCATTGTCATGTGGCCGGCACGACTAAACACCGAGGCGCACGGAACGCTGTGACCTTCCCACCGAAGTGGTACCTATTTATCTACTTGCAATTTCTTGCTTTCGAACTGCTAGGTTGGCAGGAGCTGGAACTAGAGACGGGAGCTCACCCCATCATGCAGCACTCTCGGGTCTCGAACTGCTGAACTACTGACCTTCCACAGCCTGCAGTTCAGCGTCTTAACCACTTGAGCCACCGCAGCTCCTGTGTTGCCCATAACGAGAGCCAATTTGGTGCAGCAGTTTGAGTGTCAGACTAGGATCGGGGAGAGCTGGCTTCCTTTCACCACCCTGCCGCGGAAGCTTCTTGGCCAGTCCCACACTCTCAGCCTAACCCCCTGCACAGGGCTGTGGCAAGACTAAAATGGAGGAGAGGAGGACGTGAGCCACTTTGGGTACCCGTTGGGAGGAACCAATGTTCCCTCTAAGCTGTGGAGTCCTGTGGACAAAAATTCTACTTTGTGAGCTCCTGGCATTAAAGTTGTGAGCGAGCGATTTGGCTACTGCATAAAGCAGTTTGCTTTGGAGCCCTCCTTCCTGAGCCAAGACAAAAATCTGTGAGCTGGAGGCTAAAAAATCTGTGAGCTGGCTCACACTAACTCAGCTTAGAGGGAACACTGGGAGGAACATCTCTTGCCTTGAAAATCCCACTACGGGTTGCCCTAAATCAGACTGGGTTGAATCCAGCCAGCTTTCTCATCCAATCTTGTCTTATTTCTATCCTTACTACAGCCGCTGTTCCACCTGGCTATTGTCCATGCAGGTCCCATGATCTGAAGAGTACCTTTTTGGGGTGGCCAAGAGGAAGCACTCTCTCCCCGGTGGGAAAAAAAAACTGTTTGGATCGAAATCGTGTGTTAGTAGATCTCCTTGCACCTACTGGTTTTGCCATTCCTCTGCTCTCATTCTCAGTAGGACAGCCTTCCTTCCTTCTCACCAGAAATGAAAAATAAGCCCAATGGCCTCTATATGACTCCATCTATATATTTCTAGTGACCTACGGCTGCCATCTGTGGATATCTAAATTTGCGGGTTGGGGCCACATGGATGTGAGAGAGACTTTTCTGAAAACTTGGGAAAACCCTTGGTTTGCAGAAAGAACTTAAATCTTCAAAAAAAAAATACACAGGGGGTTAAATTCCCCCCAAAGCAAAATAGTTTTCTCTGCACAAGTGCAGAGAACACACCTATCTCAGCAGATGGGGGGGGGGGGACCAAGAGCTATGCTCGGTCCAGAAGAAGCAGTAGCACACCCTGGGGCTCTGCGCTGGGCCCAGTGGCAGTGGCCACACAGCCTGGGAGCCGTGCTGGGCTTGGCAGTGGCAGAGCAGCCACAGAGAGCTCAGGGGCCGCCCTGGACCCAGCAACAGAGCATCCCAGGGCTCCATGCTGGGCCCAGTGGTGGTTGCACAGCCCAGGAGCTGCAATGGGCTCAGCAGCAGCAGCACAGCCCAGGGGGAGACCGGTGGCCTCTCCATGCCTGGTGACAAGCAGCAGCACAGCCCAGAAGTCACATTGGGCCCAGCAATGAGGGCACAGTTCAGGGAGAGTACAGGGGCCATGCTGGGCCTGGCGGTGACTGCCAAACAGCCCGGGGCTCCATGCTGGCCTGGAGATGGCTGCTGGAGAACCTGGGGGCCACATCTGGCTCAGCAGAGAGTCAGGGGGAGATGGGATCCCCCCCCACACGAGTCTCGTGGGGCCCCACTTGTTAAGTATAAAATATAACATCGCAGAATAAATGGCCTTTATAAGCATATTGGATGAGATTGGTTGAAATCACGAGAGGTTTTTTTCCCCAGTGACATTGTTTACGGGCTTTGAAGCTGAGCTACTCTTACGTACTGTCTCACTGAGGAATATTAATAGTATTTGGATGTGTGACCTTTAAAAATCAAAGATTCTGCAAAAGAAAAAAATCCATTGTGAAAAATCAGTGTCTTTCATTCTAAAAGCTTTTGAGCACTGAACATCTGGTCTTTGATGCTGTCCAAATTTAGTCAATAAGAGCTGCCTTTGTTCCAAACCCCATTACTGGACATTAAAGACAGAAGAAAAATGATTCCAGTTGTTGGAATTTTCCATAAGAACTCAGCACAGACATCATTTTTGCTCATATTTGAAGTTAGCAACAGCCCCCGCATTGACTCTGGTTGACTGGCATTCTACACACCCATTCGTCCTTTGTGGATGTTTATACAGTACTTGTTCTCTTAAAATTTCACTCTGAAGATGTTTTGGCCGTTCCTGCAAATAATAGCAAGAAGCTTAAAGAAATATGTTTGGGGCTACGGAGACAAAAATTTCAATTACTTACAATATGAAAAGAGTAGCACTGTGCACCTCTGTATTACTACACTCATGATGCAATCCCGTGCACTTACTCCAACCCAAGTCCATTCAGTTTAGAGTCGCCAGCCTCCAGGTGGTAAGTTATACAAAAGATACAAACCGTGCCTAAATAATGGAAGACATTCAACAGTCAATGAATACGATAATCTGAACCTATATAAATAATGCTGTTTTTTCAAAAATATAATATAATAGTCAGAAACTCAAAAATACATGTTCCAAATATATAAATAACCTTCAGAAATCGACCAAGTCAAATTCCTCAAACACTGAAAAGTCCAAACATCAGTATTTATAGTTACTTTTTGCAGGGCTATTTTTGGGCAGGAACACACAGGAACGGCGTTCCGGCTGGCTCCTGAGTTGGCCATGCCCAGCAGGAACTCATTAGCATAATAGGCCACACCCAACAGCAGGAATTCATTAGGACTGGCTACATTAGGGGTGTGTGGCCTAACATGCAAAGCAGTTCCTGCTACAAAAAGAAGCCCTGGGTTTTGACAACGAACAAGGGAAACAGAATAAGAAGCAAAAGGTAGGTGTGGCTGGATGACCACACTTCTGGTAACATGGGGGTGTGGCTTGATATGCTAATGAGTTGCGCTGTCGGGGGTGTGGCCTATTATGCTAATGAGTTCCTGCTTGGCTTTTTCTACAAAAAAGGCCCTGACTTTTTGCAAAATGTGTCTCATTGCTTGTGTAACCACAATGTACAATGTACAAGCGGTGAGATGCATTTTGCAAAGAGGAATTATAAATACTGATGTTTGGACTTTTCACTGTTTGAGGAATTTGACTTGGACTATTTCTGAAGGTTATTTATGTACTTGGACCATGTATTTTTGAGTTTCTATTATATTATATTTTTGATCAACTACACTATTTATATAGGTTCAGATTCTCGTATTCATTGACTGTTGAATGTTTTCCATTATTTAGGCACAGTTTGTATCTTTTGTATAACTTACTCCCTTCCGAGCCTCCAGGTGGGGGTGGGAGATCTCCTGGGATTACATCTGATCCCCAGGTGACAGAGATCAGTTCAGCTGGAGAAAACAGCCACTTTGGAAGGTGGACTCTGTGGCATTGTACCCCACTGAAGCCCCTCCCCTCCCCAAACCCCGCCCTCCTCAGGCTCCACCTGTCCAGTTTTCTATGTATTTCCCAGCTTGGAGCTGGCAACCCTAATTCGGGTCAATGGGCTTAAATTGGATTGATTTTTTTCATTGTAATCGTTTGTGAACACTTCGATTTGTTTTCCACCAGCGCTGCCAACACACAAACAAAGGCTTAGAAGGCTGCAACTCTGTTTAGGATTGTGCTATTAATCTCCAAAAGTGTATAGTGTTTTTTTTTCCCAGGTGTATGAATTTTAATTTTAACAGATAAGGATTAACCCATTTTTAACATTCCTAGGGCTTTTCTTCCATGCAAGTGAGAAATATATACTCCATTTTCTGGGTCTCACAAGCATTCCCTCTCTTCTCATTAAGGAGGAGGAGAAAGAAGGAGGAGGAGGAGATTGGATTTATACCCCACCCTTGACTCGGAGTCTCAGAGTGGGTTACAATCTCCTTTCCCTTCCCCTCCCCACAACAGACACCCAGGGCCGGCTCGAGGTGTTTCTGCACCCTAGGTGAGGTGCAGATGCCAACCTCCTGGTGGGGCCTGGAGACCCTTTTGCCGCCGCCTCCTCCCTCCCCAAGGGGGAAGGGGAGGGCGAGTGAACTGCGGCACCGCCTCCTGCACCCCGGCCAGGCGTCCTTCTACTGGCGGCAGGGGGGAGACAGTTTGGCGCCCCTGAGGGCCAGCACGCCCTAGGTGAGCGCCTAGTTTGCCTAGAGGGCAAGCCAGCTCTGCAGACACACTGTGAGGTAGATGGGGCTGAAAGAGCTCTTTTGAGGACTGCTTTTGAGAGAACAGCTCTGAAAGAACTTGTGACTGACCCAAGCTGTATGTGGAGGAATCAACCCCAGTTCTCCCAGAGCTGAGTCCACTCGCACTCCTAACCACTACACCAGACTGGCTCTCTTTAAAATTAATTAAAATGCAGTTTGGTTTGTTATTATTCATGGGAACAATATTTCATTTTTTTAAAAAAAAGATTTGAAATACATACATGTTGGTATTTGCCGTAGCTGTCAGCCATTCCCCTGCAAGTCCAATAATGTCCAGGCCAGTAGAGAGCTGGTTGAAATATCGAGGATGTCCTTTTAAAAGAATTTTTAAAAACCCTCCTTTACAGATCAATTTGGGAAAAATTTCTTTTTTTTTGTTGTTAAATAAATGCATCAGCGTTCAACAGTTTGGACAACTAAAAAAGGACCACTCAGCAAGGAAAGGGGCAGAGGGAATTCATGATTTAGTCCAGGGGTGTAGACGTTATTTGCACATCTGCCGTTCAGCACCCTTGGAAACAACACGATCAAGAACAAAAGCCAAGGCCCAATGAAAAAGGGAGATTGCTAGTTTAACTCATTACTGGCCCAAGGCTGTTTTCTAAGGCTTTTTAACGGGGCCATTTAATCTATAGGGAAATTTCCTGGAGGGCTGCTACCGTAGAGGGCCACTGGTGGCAAGGAACAAGGCTGGTGAAGCCCCAGGGCACTGCAGAGGCGACCTGGCTTGGACCCTTCAGTGGCAAAGATGATTGGCCTCAGCTCACCAATTGCGTCCTCCTGCCTTGCTGCTGGTTTGCAAAGGAGGCAGTGGGTGAACCAGTACCCATTCGTTGTCAGCAGGTCCAGTTCCAGATTGTGGGGGGGGGCCCCCGAGCAGAGAGTACCCAAGCGTCCCTCTCCTCTGCCCATCACCAGGCCCCCCATTCATGCCTCACTTCCCAGCCACAGACCTACGTGTGCCCCTCCCCTGCCCACCACCAGACCCCCCATTCGCACCCCCCTCCCAACCATAGACCCATGTGCCTGTGCATCCTTTCCCCACCTCCTCACAAGGCCTCTCACAGCTCATGCGCACAGCTGCTTGCACCACCCACGTGCCCTTTCCATGACAATGGGCAGTGTGTATGGCTGGGGGCACGGACGGCAGCATGCTTTCGTGCAATCAGTAGGGGGAGAGCAGGCAGGTGGGCAGCAGGAGGGGCAGGTGAGTCAGTGGCAGATGCCCCACCTCACTGCAGGCGGACACCGGCCCTTGTTGTCACCACCATGCAGGGGCCTCTCAGCTGAGCTTGCTCCAGTGGCATTTCCACTTACCAGTCCCCTCCTTCTTTGCAGAGAAAAGTACAATTACAGCATGTAGCTGAGCTACTGAGAAGGAAAGGGGGGGGTCAGAGATAGAGCTGTTGTGTTGCCAACCTTCAGGTGGGGCCTGGAGATCTCCCACGATTACGATTGATCTCCAGACGACAGGAATCAGTTCCCATGGAGAAAACAGCTGTTTGGGGAGGTGGACTCTATGGCAGTATACCCCACTGAGGTCCCTCCCCTCCCCAAACCCCGCCCTCTCTAGGCTCCGCCCCTCAAATCTCCAGGTATTTCCCCACCCAGAGCTGGTAACCCCAGTTGTGTTATAGATCTACACTAGTGTCAGGTTCAAAAGCAAGTAGGTCCAGGCATTCTTGGCAAGAAGAAAGGCTTTATTTGGATTACAGTGCTAAAACCCACAGTAGAAGGTCATTGTCAGGAATGGGGGGCAAGAGCAAAGCGAGCAGGGTTATAGTATGATGAAAGCAAGCGACTAGAGAATGAACTGTAAGTGCGCGCGCGGGAAACTCCCGGCGGGAGAGTTACTTCATGAGCGGGAAACGACTCCCCCCCTCCCCTCGCCTTTACAGGACTGGAAAATTCTCATCAACACAAGAATAGCCCAAAGCCTACATTCAAGGCCACCGTGATAAGGAGAAGCGGCAAGGGAAGAAGCTCCCACGTTACTGCCTGCATACCTACGCAAGCGCAAAGCCAAATAGGGAACACATAACAATGGACTCAGTGAGAAACATCAAATAGACCTTTTTTCTGACAACTAGATTTTTATGAGGGAGGGAGGGAGTGAAGGGGATTGACTTCATAAAACATCTCAGCGGCCCTTTTGCCTACCACCTAATTCTCACCGAGTTAATAAACCCGTACCTGGGCTGCAGCATTTCAGAATGGAGACAGAAGGTTACATGAACGAATGCTCCTCCACAGGAAACATTCCATCCTCCTTGAGAACTAGATGTTGAGACAAAGGGCCTGGCCCAGCCATCCTCCTGGCATGCCAGCTTTCCATACTGGCAATTCCTTCCCATGATGGAGAACTCCACTTCCATCGTGTAACAGACTTCAAAGACACAGCCATTGCTGCTCTTTCTTGTCCTCGAGGGGGCCACCACTTGTCAGCCACTGTAACTTTGAGCATACCCAAATTTTGTCTTTGCTGCCCTTTCTTGTCCTTGTGGGGCCACCACTTGTTCCTCACTCTAACGCTGAGCATACCCAAATGTTGTCTTTGGAGAATTTGGGGAGGGGCCATGGCTCAGCAGTAGAGCATCAGCTTGGCAACCCTAATTATGGTATTATGGCACCTTAGAGACCAACAGAGATTTGGTTTTGGGCACTTCTCACCCTCTACTGAGGTTAATCAGGAAAATTAGGTCAGCAGTATTGCCATCAATTACTGCTGTCATGAATGGTCACCTATGCATCTCTTGAGTGCATCTGAAGTTACCTAGAAATATGGTATCGTGTTCTTGCATTTCATTGTGGGTGGAGGGCCTCACTGTCTTTTTTTTTTGTAACTGCTCATTCTCTGCCAATAGATGATACATTTCATACATTTATTTATTTTATTTTATTTATTAAATTTCTACCCCGCTCTTCCAGCCAAAGCTGGCTCTGATGAAGTGGGCTCTAGTCCAAGGCAGTTTATGCTAGAGGAAACCTGTTAGGCTAGGTTCAGATCATATACGTTCCTTCCACTTGCACAGTGGATAGTTAAGTGCTTTCAACTCATGCAAGGAGGAGAATCTAATACGAGCAGAAAGTGCCTAGCACTTAGGGATTCCAGGGGGCCTGGCGATCCCCTGGAATTACAGCTCATTTCCAGAGGACAGAGATCAATTCCTCTGGAGAAAATGGATGATTTGCAGGGTGGGCTCTATGGCCTTGTACCCTTGTCCTCCCCAGGCTCCACCCTCAAATCTCCAGGAGCTTCCCACTTTGGACCTGGTCACCCTACGTAATGCTGGAGGAACACGCCCCACAAAGAAGGACTACATTATACACCTGAAAGTAATGCAGGGGATCCAAGCCTTAGTCCTTAAGGTGCCACAGAACTCCATTTTGTTACGTACAATGGTGGAGAAGTAGCATAGTTATCTGCTTCTCCACCATGCAAACTGAATCAATGGCTGAGGGGATTTGTGGACTGGTCATACGTCTATTTCAGAAAGCTTGGAAACCATGGTATTATCATGTGAGGTTATCAGGACATTGAACAGAGTTACATCTCCCATAGCAATGCTATGACCACAATGCTCAGCCCATCGGTTACCTGTCTTAACTCCATATTTTAAGGTATCCCTGCAGTCAACGAGTATTTGCTCCAAAGGCTGCGGCTGATCAGAGAGCTCCACGCTGAAGCCTTCTAAGCCTTCCAAAAGCTGGTGAGGGTGGTGGAAGTCCAGCACTTTACTCTTTCCATCGTAGGTTTTCTTGATGTAGCTCAGGAGAATATCCACTACTTCGTGAAGGAAATGTTCCGTGAATTTCTCACCATTCCTAGCAGGAAGCAACTCTGGGGGACAGGGGGAAGAAAACACTGTATAGTATTTTGTGAAATCTAAGGCTCCAGAGGTAGGGTTGCCATCCCCCTAATAAGGGTGGGGGGTTTCTGACTTTTGGGGGCCCCAGTCCACTACTGCCCATCTGCACTGACATGCCCGGCATGATGACATCACCTAGAGGTGACATCATCATGCAGGGCACATTGCGGAGGAGGATGCTCTACAATTTGAGAAAAAACTCTATGGTCACCAGGAGGGAGAGAGAAGCCCCCCCCAAAAAAAAAACAAAGTACGGACCTGGCAACCCTATCAAGAGGAGGTTGGGAACAAAGGCCTAGGCCCATTGCCACAGGTCTCCAGAAGGGACCTGGAGGCCTCTGACAAAGTGCATGTTTTTCACGCAGAAGGGCTCAGGTTCAATTTATGGTGCCTTCAGTTAAAAGTTGTGAACACTGATAGGAAAGACCTTTCTTTATCTAAGACCCTGAAGAGACACTACTTGGCTCCTAAAATCATAAGTGGGCAGGCCTGGAGAGTCTATGTGAGCCAAGAAGTCCACAAATCTAGCACCACCACTGAGAAATGTTCTCCTTGAAGTGACCACCCTTGCTTATGAAACCAGGAGGCACCTGCTGACGTACACACAGGGAACAATATAGAGAGAGGAAATGTTCCAAATATCTGCACTGAAAGAAAAAAAAATGTCTCTTCTGAAGGCTATGGCCTGCTTCAGATGTTACCAGAATCAGCAATGAGCAGCAGTGTTCCCTCTAAGCTGAGTTAGTGTGAGCTAGCTCACAGTTTTTTAGCCTCCAGTTCATACTTTTTTGTCTTAGCCCAGGAAGGATGGCTCCAGAGCAAACTAATTTATGCCATAGTCAAATTGCTTGCTCAAAACTTTAATGCCAGTAGCTCACAAAGTAGAATTTTTGCTCACAAGACTCCACAGCTTAGAGGGAGCATTGGTTGTCAGTCTCCAGGTGGTAGATCTCCTGGAATTACAACTGGTCTCCAAACTAGAGAGGTCAGTTCCCCTGAAGAATATGGCTGCTTTGGAAGGTGGACTTTATGGCATTATACCCCATTGAAGTCCCTCCCCTCTTCAAACTCCACATTCCCCAGCTTCCACCCACAAAATCTCCAAAAAAATTCCCAACCCAGAGAGGGCAACCCTGACGAGCAGATTGAATAAGTACGTCACTCTTCCACAATTTGAATTAAAAAGCCCAGAAGAAAACTCTCAAGGAGATTCACAAGCTGTGCAAACAAATCTAAAGTCTGTACATCTCCTCCCCCCACGTATTAAAATATTAATCAAATATTAAATGTACCTGACTCGTAGATGTTCGAGAAATTTGTCGCAAAGCTCTCTATGATAGAGCCTTTATCTCTCTCTTCGCTTTCTCCCCGGAGGCAAGAGAGGTGCTTTCGTCTCATCCGGTGAGGCTCAGGATGATCCTGTTCATCTGGGGAAAGTGCCGTCAGAGTAATGAAAAAGAACACCGAAACACATTCTAATAATGCACGATCCTGCTAAAACAGGGAGGCCGTATCAGAGCTTTATCCCTCTTAGGGTGAAGATACTGCAACCGGAATCTTTGCCCACAGTAGGAACCCCTGAAATTTAAATAAAATATTCAAGCAAGTATGTTCGATCACCTGACAATTCAGTTTGCAGCCTGTTCGCAAGTTACACTAACTGTTCATCTGGGTCTCAGCTAGGGTTGCCAGGCGACCCCTGGCAACCAGCAGGGGATGGGGTGTAGGGCTGCCAGATGCAATTTGGGGAACTCCTGGAGATCTGAGGGTGAAGCCAGGGGAGAACAGGGACCTCAGTGGGGTACAAGACCATAGAGTCCCCCTCCAAAGCATCCATTTACTCCAGCAGAACTGATCTCTGTAGTCTAGAAGAAGACCTGTAACTTTGGGTGTCCTCCAATCCCACCTGGAGGCTGGCATCCCCAGCCTCAGCATGCTTGATTATGGAAGAAAGATGATTGCTTCTGGGCAACTGAACACTGTTTTGGGTTGCAGGACACATCTTTCTCACCTCGCCCCTGGTGGCCAATATGTCCTCTGAGGTGATGGTAGAGGATGCATTGGCCACCCGGGGGAGGGGGATGAAGTGGGCTGAGAAGGATGCATTTAATCACCCATAAGCAGCCATCTGTCTTCCATAATCAAACATCTTCCTTCCGTAACTCCAAAAGATAAAGGAACATTGCTAAAAGCAAAATAAATAGATGACAGACAGACAGACGAATGAATGAATGAACGAATGAACAAACGAACGAATGAATGAAAGCAATTACATTTTGATAGCAGATTGTAAATTGTGTCTCTGTGTCCCTCATGTGCCCATGACTCACTAGAGATGCCATTTGCCTGGCACCAGTAGGGAACCCCCTCGAGTGCTCTGCTGTCTCCTACCAACACTAAATGAGGTGGGGGGGATATGGGAAAACAGTGTTGCAGAACACTGTGATATCATTTACAGCAGGAAAAAACCCTGATTTACCTAGGTACAACTTAGGACTAGGTTAATTACCTACATACAACCTGACCCTAACTAGGGATGGGCACAAACCACTTTTTTGCGGCTCAGTTTGTGGTTCATGGCTGAACTACGAACCGAACCATGAATTTATATGAATAAGGAGGCTAGTCAGTGAACCAGCTCAGTGTGAATAGGTACGTGAGCCATTTAAAGTTTAAACCCCTGCTTTCCACTCCCACAGCTTTTCCAACCTGGTGAAACTTTCTGCCAAACAACAGCCGTGCCCTGCAGGACTTGATGCAGTTCCACAGGGCCTGTAAGGCAGAGATGTTCCGCCAGGCATTTGGTTGAGGACAGCGATGGTTTCCATCTGGCTGGCACTCCTGTTTCTTACTCCCCCACCACGAGAGAGTGGCACAATCTGAAGTTTGCTAACGCCATCTAATTAGGATAATTTTGTATTTTTAATTGTTTTAACTGTGAATTCAATTTATGAATAGAGTTTGAGTCCAGTGGCACCGTTGAGACCAACAAAGTTTTATTCACAGTATAAGCTTTCATGTGCAAGTACATTTCACCAAATACAGACTTGCACATGAAAGCTCAGACCTTGAATAAAAATTGGTTGGCCTTGAAGGTGCTGCTGGACTCAAACTTTGTTCTGCTGCTTCACACCAACACGGCTACTCCACCACCTGAATTGAATTTATGAATGTGATTCTGCAGTTGTACACTGTCCTGAGCCCTACATGGGAGGGAAGTCTAGAAATTTTATTAAATAAATAAATAACTACTGCTGTAGCCTTTGACTTCCATACAATATGGTGGCAACGACTTGTTGGAGAAGGGCAGGCCTCTTTTTGCAGCAGGAACTCCTTTGCATATGAGGCGACACACCCCTAATGTAGCCAATCCCCCAAGAGCTTCCAGTAGCCCCCATAAGAAGAGCTCTGTGAGCTCTTGGAGGATTGGCTACATTAGAGGTATGTTGCCTAATATGCAAAGGAGTTCCTGCTACAAAAAGATCCCTGGAGAAGGGTAAAGCACTGACATGGCATCGAAGAAGGGAGCACATCAAGGAACTTAGCCATCTGTTGTTCTTTTTTACAGTCAAGAGAAAAAATCTGTCATCTGGGCAAAAAGCACAGGACTCTCCAAAGGGGGATCCTCCTGGTCAGGCCTGTAGCCAGGATTTTGTGTTTTGTGGGGCAATTTTTTTTCCTGGTGGGGCTGAAGTTCTCAGTGCAGAAAGAAAAGCCTTTGAGTCAATAGAAAGCTGTTATCAGGATAGATCTCTCAACTGCAAGCTGTCAACCACTTTAGATGACAGTTCTCAGCTGCTGCAAGTTAATCATATCTGCCAGCCTAAGCAACAATTCTGAGAACAAGCTGGCAGGTGGGGAGGATGACTTCTATAGTCAAGAAACCTAAGACTGAGGCAGAAAAAACTCTCTTCAAGGAGACCAGTATCTTGACACAGAGTTAGAAGGGATCCTAGAGGTCACCTACTCCAACCCCCTTGCTCAATGCGGGAATTAGTCAACTACAGCACCCCACTCTGCTCAAAGGAGCACACGCCTTTAAAAAAATGTTTTAAAATGATTGCAAAAAGGATTTACAGGAGAAGTTCTTGTGGGACTGTGCCTTTAAGAAAGGGGGCGGAACCTCCAAAAGCCCAAACCGTAGCTACGGGCCTGTTCTTGGTCTTTTTAACTGGAGATGCCAGGGTTTGAACCTGGGACCTTCTGCATGCCAAGCAGATGCTCTGCCAGTGAGCCACAGCCCCTGCCCTAAGGTGTGGTCAGTCTCTGAATGTAAAATGCTCTCAGACACATCCATTCTGCCTCAGAGAGTATGCAAGGAAAGCCTTTGTTTCCATGCCAGTGAATGAAATATCCCTGTACAAACAGGGGCCTTCGCTTATGTAACATCAAGATGCACTTTCAAAGCCAGTGAGAAGCTGCAATAATTGGCAGGAAGTGGAAATGCGGCATCTCTCTTTACCGTCACCGCCCTCTGCCTCTTCCAGCTGACCAGAAAAATTAATTCACCCCTTTTAATTTCAGAAGCTAACCGTGGTTAGCATCCTGCACCCCTTTTCCAGTGTGAACACCAAACGCTAACCATGTTTAGCTGCCCATTCGAGTCTGCAATCGTGATTCGTTCACAAACTCTGCCACCTCCCCCTACCCAGCAAAATGAAACCAGACAGCATGGCACCAGAATAACGGGTAGATTGGAAGGTTTCTGACTGTTCCCTAAAGTGGAAAAAAAAAATCTTTTTGGGGTAGCAGAGTATTTAAGATATTTACAAATGGGATTGTTTGGGTGGGATCTCGATGAGTACATTTCCGACTGCACGTCCCGAGCGATAATGTTCATTCTTCACTTCATTTTTAGGCACCTCTTACATACGTGTGGGAATTGGAAGCAGCTTCAGAGAACACTATGCAAGTTACTGGGGCTGGCCTCTCCCAAAAGGGTGCCTGCCAAAACCTCTATGTGAGATATACAATTAGGCATACTTAAGTGGCATCTTTGGGCAACACTGTAAAAGAAATGAAGGCACGCGTGGGTGAGCAACTGCAAAGGACCAAAGCTGCTGAACCACAGGCGTTGCTTGAGCCCAGAGAAGACTTCAGAAGAAGAAGAAGAAGAAGAAGAAGAAGAAGAAGAAGGAGAAGGAGAAGGAGAAGGAGAAGGAGAAGGAGAAGGAGAAGGAGAAGGAGAAGGAGAAGGAGAAGGAGAAGGAGAAGGAGAAGGAGAAGGAAAAGGAGAAGGAGAAGAAGAAGGAGAAGAAGAAGGAGAAGAAGAAGGAGAAGGAGAAGAGGAGGAAGAGGAAGAGGAAGAGGAGGAGATTGGATTTATACCCCACCCTTCACTACCCAAAGGCGTCTCAGAGTGTTTTACAAACTCCCCTCCCTTCCCCTCCCCACAACAGACACCCTGTGAGGTAGGTGGGGCTGAGAGAGCTCTTGACAAAAAACACTCTTTTTCAAGAACAGCTCTTATCAGAACTACAGCTTGCCCAAGGTCATCCAGCCAGGTGCAAGTGGAGGAGTGGGGAATCAAACCCGGTTCTCCCAGATTAGGGGCCACGCACTTAGCCACTACACCAAACTGGCCCGTAGCCAGGATTTTTTAATTCTGGGGGGGGGGTAAATAAGTCAGGAGGCACCCTGCACACACCCCCAAGTGAACGCCACAAATAAAATAAAAAATTGGAAGTCGGGGGGCCTGGGCTAGATGGGAAGTTGGAGGGCCTTGGCAGCAAGTCAGGGGGCTGGGCCCCAAAATGCCCCACTGTGGTCGTAGGCCTGTGCCTTAGTAGGGCATGGTACACCGGGGGCAACATGAAAGGGGGGCTAGGGATGCCAGCCTCCAGGTGGGATCTGGGGACCCCTGAAATTACAGCTCTCCTCCAGACTACAGAGATCAGTTTCCCTGGAGAAAATGGAGGCTTTGGGGAGTGGACTCTGAGGTTAGGGCTGCCAGCAAGGGGGTGGGAGGGAGTTTCCTGGGCGTGGAGGTGAGGCGAAGTCACCATGCACAACATCCCCAGCATGATGACATCATGCAGAATTGACCTCATCACACCAGGGACGTCGCATGGCAACACTCTGGTATTTTGGACTTTCATGTCAGGCCTTCGTTTTACTTTCAAAACTATCTCATTTGTGATTCAATCCACTGAAGCTTCTGGCCAGTTACTCACATCTGAAGGGACTATTTGCTGATTTTGTGAAATGTCAGTTCGAAGTAACCGGGTAGAAGCAATTGCAAAAAGGGGGAAATCTATTATTACACGACGGGTATGTGAACGTTTCAACCGGAGTAGGATCCGTACAAAAAGTCGTGCATCCATGCTTGAGGGACTCTATCGCTTTAGGGCATTCTGGCAAAAGAGACCGAAGTCGTCAGCCAGGCTCTGCCTCTCACTGAATCTCTCCTTCTTTGTGTGTTTAAATCATCATGGCCAATTCCATTAACCAGCCTTTGTTTCGGAGAGAAAGACAATTCTGTGGGAAATGAGAAATGCGAAGCTGCCGGGCGATTCTGTAGAATCTGCTATAGAATTCTCTTTCTATGGGAAACAAAAGCTGAGTTGCCGTGTTTGTAAAATCAACGTTGAGACCTGCCCTACATTATCTGAGACTTAAACATCCCCGATGACTCCACCCCTTTTCTAGGCCTAGTAGATTCTCCTTTCCTGTCTATGTTCACCACATGCTCTTTTTCCTGTCTCATTTACAGTGCCTTTCATCCATATGTTGGAGAACACTCAGAACCTGGCCCCACTGCTGGACCTCCTGATGGCACCTGGTATTTTTGGCCACTGTGCGACGCAGAGTGTTGGACTGGATGGGCCATTGGCCTGATCCAACATTGGCTTCTCTTATGTTCTTATTCCTTGGAAGTTTACCTGGGGTCACATGTGAACACATATGAAGCTCCTTATACTGAATCAGACCCTCGGTCCATCACAATCAGTATTGTCTCCTATGACTGGGAATGGCTTTCCAGGATCTCAGGTGGAGGCCCTTCACATCACCTACTGTGTTGTCCTTTTACTTGGAGATTCTGGGGGTTGAACCTGGAACTTTCTGTATGTCAAGCAGATGCTCTGCTGCTGAGCCACAGTTCCTCCCAGGGGCTTCATGAGGTCCCTTAATGAGATTAGCAATGGAGAAAAGGGTTGGGTTATCCACCACAACCAGTCAACCTCTGCATTGTGTGGCCCTAGAAAAGGTGGGGTGTATTCTAGGTGGCCATGCTAGGCCCTGTCTACACATGCAGCAGAATAATGTGGTAGACAGGGTCACACTAGATGTGATGGTGGCAATAGGCCTTCATTGCAATTTTAAATGGCTAAAGTTTTCTCTAAAATAGGTAGGGTTGCCTACCTCTAGGTGGTGGCTGAAGATCTCCTGGGATTACAGCTGATGTCCAGGTGACAGATCAGTTCCCCTGGAGAAAACAGCCATTTTGGAAGGTAGGCTCTGTGGCATTATACCCCACTGAAGCCCCTCCCTCCCCAAATCTCACCTTCCTCGGGCTCCACCCCCAAAGTCTCCAGGCATTTCCCAGCACGAAGCTGGTGAACCTAAAATGGGGTTGGCGGTCACAGGCTGGCCCCATGGCGGCCGTCACATCTAGTTCGGCTGGCCCTGAGGTATAGAATTAGGCCTAAGGACCAGTTGGGTGTCATCTACAAATTTAGTGAGTGGGTGATAGAATGAGCTGTACCCCTTCTGCCTGCTGGGGGAAGGCCATATTTTTAATGTTTCCCTATGTCAAAGCTCCCAGCAAGTTTTAAAAAACAACAACAAACAGCATCAAGCATCTATTCTAGCATTCAGCCAGCCTTATGTTGGGACTTGGAGATCCCCCAGAATTAGAGTTCATCTCCAGACTACAGAGATCAGTTCCCCTGGAGAAAATGGCTGCTTTGAAGGGTGGACTCTGTGGCATTGTGTCCCACTGAGGTCCCTGTCCTCCCCAGGCTCCATCCCCAAATGTCCAGGAGTTTCCCAGCCTGGAGCTGGCAACCCTACCCACTCCCATTGCCTGCCGGGGGGGGGGGCACCTGGCAACCCCAGTTCAAATCCTGGGAGACCTTTGGCCAGTCACACGTTCTTGGTGGAAGTCCTGGGGTTGTTTTGGGGGAGAGGAGAGTGAAGTCACTTTGGGTCCCCACTGGAGAGAAAGGCCAAGTAAGTTAATTTTTAAAAACTAGCCTAAGCTGTCCTGTAGTTTACTCTTTCTGTAACGGAGGCAACATAATTTATCCCTCTCCCCAATGTATTGTGTCTAAAGATTGCCTTGAGCTCTTCTGTTAGTTTTTGGGGAGTGCTCTTGCTGGGATAACTTTGGCGCATCACAGAGCACTCGACTGTGCCTTTTCCCATCAACACCCTCCCTTTTGGAGAGCTACATCACCACATATTTAATGGATACTGGGCTTAGCGCTGCTTTAAATAGACAAACATAGGAGAACAATTAGATTCCCATCCAGATTAGTACGGGTGACCTCATTTGTCTTTTCCCAGCAAGAAGGCTAGGAAATCCTGAGAGTCTTCAGGAGGGGAACTGGGTAGAAAGCAGTGTTCCCTCTAAGCTGAGTTGGTGTGAGCTAGTTCACAGTTTTTTAGCCTCCGGCTCACACGTTTTTGTCTCATCCCAGGAAGAAGGGCTCCAGAGCGGACTAGTCGATGCAGTCACCAAATCGCTTGCTCACAAACTGTAATGCCAGGAGCTCACAAAGTAGAATTTTTGATCACAAGACTCCACACAGCTTAGAGGGAGCATTGGTAGAAAGCGCTCGATATCCATATAGCTCTGTTCATTATGTTCAAAATAACATTTTTACACCTCAGTTCTTTCAGCCCCTGACCTGGGTTGCTCAGGCCAGCCTAATGTCAGTAATGGTTTGTTTAATGTTCATACTGTTCCCTTGTTCTGTGTTCCCTATCTTGTCCCTGCTTCTGCGCTTGCGTAGGTATGCTGGCTGTAACGTGGGAGCTTCTTTGCTGCCACTCGGTGTTATCACGGTGGCCTTGACTACAGGCTTTGGGCTATTCTTGAGTCTCTGAGAATTTTCCAGTCCTGTGAAGCCGAGGGGTGGAGGGAGTCGTCTCCTGCCTATTAAGTAACTCTCCCGTCGGGAGTTTCCCGCACGTGCGCTTGCAGTTCATTTGCTAGTCGCAATTTTACATCACACTATAACCATGCTTTTGCAGCTTCTCCCGCCATTCCTGACAATAACTGTTTCACTGTGTGTTTTAGCACTGTATTCCAATAAAGCCTTTCTTGGTCCTAAGAATGCTTGGATCTACTTGCTTTTGAACCTGACACCTAACTTCACATTCTTGGGAGCTAAGCAGGGGTGGGCCCTGGCTAGTATTTGGACGGGAGACCTCCAAGGAATACCAGGGTTGTGACACAGAGGCGGGCAATGGCCAACCACCTCTGAATGTCTCTCGCCTTGAAAACCCGACGAGATTGCCAGAAGGCAGCTGTGCCTTGACGGTACTTTCAACCACCGCTTCTGTCTCTAATGGACAGATCTGGCAATCTGCAAAGCTGCTTATCAACGCAGTTTCTGCACAGGGACCGATTTGTGTGGGGGTGTTACCGGTCCTCAGGTAATTGCTATGCAGTCGCTCTGTAAATTTATTTAATTCCATTTGCTCTCTTGCCATGCCACAATCCAACATTTGTCACCAGTTACATTGTATTACCTTCATCATTAACTCACTGAAACTATTATTCATATGATTGGGGGGTGGGGGGGGAATCCGATATTTATATTCTCTGTTTTGATTTTTGCTGAAGTGTTCTCTGGGGAGAAGAAATAACATTTACATATTTAATAACCTGATACTGCCTGCCAAAGCAGGTGCCGAGGAAGAAATTTCCATACAATTAGCCGAATGTGCCGACTCACACCTGCTGCAAATTGAATCCTACGTTATATTGTCAACCCCAGATTTTAACCAAGTGAGGTTTGTATTTTGTGCTATGTACTATAATTTGGATTTGTCATGAAAATATACTGTACGGAAACCATGGCAAGTCTGTTCTAATTTTGCCTCGAATCTATTTGTGCATTTAGACCTCATTTGGAAGCACGAGAGTTGCAAAGCATCCCTCTTCCCTGTGTGCAAAATATAAACGGAGCAATTACAAAGTTCTCGTGTTTCCCAGCGACGTCCTCTTAAATGCTTGCCAAAAACTTGCTAACTGGGAGGGGAGCAGGAGGTGCCAAGTCTGCCAGTCACTTGATTGACTATTGCCAATTTCGTTTCCGCACCTGCGCTCGTTCTCCCCCACCCCTCTCCCCCACATGTCTACCAAGTTTGAAGGCTACGCACTTTCAATGGGGCCCAGTCGGCATCTTGCATTTGCTCTGCAGTCTTACCAAACCCACACCGGAACAGAAATTCCCCTCCGCATTGCACGCCACTTCCACTTTGATTGATTGTCAGACTTTATGGCAGTGTCCAGACTGCCTGCCGCTTTCACTCCGTTTTATCTCTCGGGTTTTATGGTAGCCGTCTGCATAGGTTTATGGACGTTTTATGGCCGTCCAGGGGTGACTCTGCAGTCAGTGTGGCGTTGGCCTGGGGTGTTTGAATGTGGTTTTGAGCCGCATCTTTTTCTGTTCCAGCGTGGGTTTGGTAAAACAGCGGAGCAAATGCTAAATGCTGGTTGGTCCATACAACAATAGAACAGTGGGGCTGCAGCGTTTCAGTAAATGATTCCCATTTAAAGAATCTTCTTCAAGCAACATGAGATCTCAGGATACTGGTTACGTGGAAGAGAAAAGGGGTGTCGTGGTGTGTTGTCCACACTCTCAACTTCCATTAATTTGGTGTTCCTTTGCGAATAGGACCGGTAGCACCAGAAAGGCCCAGAAAGGCATTGTTCCCTCTAAGCTGTTAGTGAGAGCTAGCTCACAGTTTTTTAGCCTCCAGCTCACACATTTTTGTCTTGGCTCAGGAAGGATGGCTCCAAAAGAGCAAACTAACTGATGCAGCAGCCAAATTGCTTGCTGACAACTTTAATGCCAGTAACTCACAAAGTAGAATTTTTGCTCACAAGAGTCCACAGCTCAGAGGGAGCATTGCAGAGAGGTATGTTCTAAAAGCACATAATGCAGCTGAACCTTGGCAGGTCTGGGTCTATTCGATGTGGGGTAGCCAACCTCCTTGTGGTGCCTGGAGTTGTCCCAGGATTTTAACTGATCTCCAGCCTACAGAGGCTCGTTTCCCTGGAGGAAACAGCAGCTCCAGAAGACAAACTCTACAGGGTGCTTTCAGGCATGCTAAATAACCCACTTTCAATCCACTTTCAGTGCACTTTGCAAGTGGATTGTACTGTGTGAAAAGGCAAGATCCACTTGCGAACAGTCACTGAAGTGGATCAAACTGGGATTATTTAGCACACGTGAAAGCGCCCATATGGCATCCCATCCCTTCTGGCATCCCTCCCCTCCTCAAACTCTGCTCTCCCCAGGCTCTGCCCCCCAGATCTGCAGATATCCCCCAAGCTGGAGTCAGCAGCCCTAAATCAGTAGGGAGACTCCCAAGTCTCATGATGGAAGAAAAGCAGGTGGGCTCTCCCTCTGTGCAATCAGAAGAACTTCTATATATATACTTTTGTAGGGTTTGGCAACCTTGTAGCAAGAGCCCATATGTAGAAACGTGAGCTCCATTCACACAGCAACACTGATTGTGTGGAGGTCAGTGGACACTGCACTCCCTCCCCATAGTCCACAATCCCTGGGTTTTGTGGGCAGGGGACCACTCTGTGTGTGCGTGGCAGACCCCATATATCCACATGAGATTAGTGGATTTGAGCAGTGGTACGTTTTGTAGCGTGGATGGAAGAGCATGTTAGGGAAAGGTAGGCATGCCTCCTCAGCAATGAGGGAGACTGGATTCACTACTACAAAGGATGCACAAGGGATGCAGTAGAAGCAGCCAATACCTTTTTACTAGGGTTATATAGCCCTACACATTTATTTCCTGCTAATGAGATAATAAGGTGAGGGGGTAACTCTACCACCACATCGGCTTAGAACTTGCCTAAAATGTCCGGGGTGGAAGGATTTCCACCTTGCAGCAACCCAAAATGCCTCCTGAAATCCTGATTTGGGGGGCTCCTTGGAATAGCTTGGGGGGGGGCTACAATTGGCAATAATCTGCCATCATGGAGGTGGAAATTTTAGGCAGGATACTACCCAAAAAGCTGGGAGCAAATCAACAGATTTTGCTTTGTGGGACTTTGTCTTTTTGGCAGGGCTCTTTTTGTAGCAGGAACTCCTTTGCATATTAGGCCACACACCCCGAATGTAGCCAATCCTCCTAGAGCTGACAGTAGCCCCTGTAAGAAGAGCTCTGTAAGCTCTTGGAGGATTGGCTACATTAGGGGTATGTTACTTAATATGCAAAGGAGTTCCAGCTACAGAAAAAGCCCTGCTTTTCGTTATTTTGGAGGAGTGTATGACATCTGCCAGAAACTTCAGAAGGGCCCATTCCACTAGCTCCACTAGTAATGCACCCATGCCTAGCATATTGTTGCCAGCTCTGAGTTGGGAAATACCTGGAGATTTTGAAGGGGGTAGAACGTGAGAAGGGTGGGGTTTGGAGAGGGCTGGGTCTTTGACGGGGTATAATGTTATAGAGTCCACCTTCCAAACCAGCCATTTTCTTCACGTGAATTTATCTCTATTGTCTGGAAATCAGTTGTAATTCCAGGACATCTCCTGCTACCACCTAAAGGTTGCACCCCACCTATGTCCACTGTGAAAAAATTGATTCTTTTACAGTCCACAAACTTGCTTCTTCTTTTGTTCCTTTATTTTGTGCCATGCAGTGCTGCTGCTGCTTCTAGACAATTGCCATGCAACGACGGATTTCCTAGGTATATATTCCGTTTCCCCCAATGCTTTGTCAGGTTGCTTTTTTATACATGGAGCTGTTTTACAGATATATTACAATATAGTTACAGTGCTTATTCATTCATTCTTTTTCAAGTGTGCATAATCAAGGACATGCTTACCTGATGCTCTAAGCCTCCTACTCAGAGTTAATCTTGTGTTTCCCTTCGGCATCTGCTGGCTGTCATTACTCACTATCTCCACAGCCACTCTGTTATTTTACCATGCCTTGATTGCTTATGCCTGTTACAGCAGCCCACTGTCATTTCCAAATCTTGTTCCAGGCAGCCACCAATTATAAAATTATACAGATAGCTAAATACATTAAGATAAATCAAGAGCTAATTTTAATCCTTTAGGTGACATCGTTTGAAATTTAAAAATATAATAAGTGACCTGATGAAGCATTGGGAGGAACAGAATATATACCTAGGAAATCCATTGTTGCATGGCAATTGTCTGGAAGCAGCAGCAGCACTGCATGACACAAAATAAAGGCACAAAAGAAGAAGCAAGTTTGTGGACCGTAACAGAATCAATTTTTTTCACAGTGAACATTGGTGGGGTGCAACCTTTGGTTAGTTACTGTGGTCCATTTGTGGCTTGAACAACCTAGAGGTCGGGAACTCTAGCCTAGCTTAACACTTTTTATCAATACAATATTCCATTATAATATATTCTGTTTTATATTAGATATGTTCACAGATTTCTCAAGATTGCTAGTTCACACTGTATTATCCCAGTTTCAGGTGTCACAGTCAAACCCACCAGTCTTTATTTTCAGATTTCTTGTGTCAGTTCTCCCTGCAAAATGTATGCCTTTTAAAATATCATTTCTGTATTGTTAATTCAGCATGACGCATGTCCGTATAAAAGACAAATACCATATGTATAGATACTGTATCGGTTGCTTTACAAATGGTTAAAGAAAACAAGTGACTCATCAGCCATCAGCCAGCAACAGGTATAGGTGGGCCCAAACCATTCAAAACTACACACTAAAAATGCCTCCCACCTGGACAGAGCTAAGCAGTCTTCCTGGTTCTCTGGGCAACTCATGGTAAAAAAATGGGAGGAATGATGGCTAGAGCACAGCCGGCAGATGACTCGAAATGAGGCTGATTGAACATGACATAGAGCCCATATTAGTGCCTATTCTGTAGTGACAATGATGGTGAAAAGGCTATAGTTCTCTACCACCATTGTCTCTGCTTGTAATTATTCAGCTGAGATAGGTGTGTAAAATAAGAACATAAGAGCCCTGCTGGATCAGACCAATGGTCCATCTAGTCCAGCATCCTATCTCACACAGTGGCTAACCAGTTCCTCTAGAGGGCCAATAGGGCATAGAGGCCGAGGCCTTACTCTGATGTTGCCTTCCGGCTCTGGGACTCAGAGGCTTAGGGCCTCTAAATATGGAGGTTCCCCTCAGTCACCATGGCTAGTGGCCTTTGATAGACTTATCCTCCATGAATGTACCTAACCCCCTTTGAAAGCTGTGTATTCCTGTGGTGATCACTATAGCCTCTGGCAGCAAATTCCAAATTTTAATCACTCTCTGGGTAAAGAAGAAGAAAAGATTGGACTTATACCCCGCCCTTCACTACCCGAAGGGGTCTCAGAGCGGTTTACAATCTCCTTTCCCTTCCCCTCCCCACAACAGACACCCTGTGAGGTAGGCGGGGCTGAGAGAGCTCTCTCGAGAACTGCCCTTGAAAGAACAGCTCTGAGAGAACTATGGCTTGCCCGAGGTCATCCAGCAGCTGCAAGTGGAGGAGTGGGGAATCAAACCCAGAACAGAGGTTCTCCCAGATTAGAGTCTGTGCTCCTAACCACTACACCAAACCACTACAAACCACTCCTAACCACTCCACCAAATAAAGTAGCATTTCATTTGTCCATCCTGAACCTACTGCCCATCAACTTCATTGGATGCCCTCGAGTTTTAGTCTTTGGGGAGAGGGGGAAAAGGCTATAGTCTTAAAAGTGCAGACTTCTCAATTTCCCAGAGGCGGCATAGGGCTGAACCTGACCTAGGCCCATACTTAGTAATCTTGGTAATCTATATTAAATTATTTAAATATGAAATAATTTATATTTCCAGAAACATATACCAATAATAATTAATCATGTAAGATGACATCACTTTGCACGTGTGGCCAAAGAGTCCAGCCAAGGAGCCAGGAGCCCCCGCTGGATGAAAGATAAGACCTGGCAACTCTACGAAACTACCTCCCCGAGGAGGCGCGCCTGGCCCCTTCATTTTCAACCTCCAGGAGGCAGTTGAAGAAAGTTTTATTCAGGACTGCATTTGACTAATTTAGTTTTTATTTGTTGTCAGTCCAAATTGAGTTTTCAAATTGTGGTCTTTTATGTTGTTTTTTTAATTATAATTTCTTTATTAACACAGTTCCTGTTGGTCAGCCATGTTGGTCTGAATCAGTAGAACAAATTTAGAGTCCAGTGGCACTTTCAAGACCACCAAGGGTTTATTCAAGGTATGAGCTTTCGTGTGCATGCACACTTTTTCGAATTCCAAAAGTGTGCATGCACATGAAAGCTCATTTGTTTTATTAGCATTGTAAACCACCATGAGTTTCACAAGGCAATAAGGCCCCTAATAAATGTTTTAAATGAATAAATATATTTATTTGTCCATTCTTATTTCCCACCTCCAGGTTGGGAAATACCTGGGGATTTGGGGAGTGAAAACTAAAAAAGGTGAGGCTTGGGGAGGGGAGGGACTTCAATGCCATAGACTCCACCTTCCAAAGCAGCCATTTTCTGCAGGTGAATTGATCTCGGTCATCTGGAGACCAGTTGCGATGGCGGGAGATCTCCAGCCACTGCCTGGAAGCTGGCAACCCTATTATTTACATTTGCTCTGAGGTCTATGGAAAATCCACCAATGGGGCATACTTTATTTATTTCAGTTCTTGCCCCATACCTTTCAGGAAGAAACACATGATATCTCAGAACCCTTTTAAAATATTCTGCATTTAAAAGTCAGTGACAAAGGGGGAAAGGAATAGAGGTGGTGAACACGCCCATTCTAAAAGCTGCTCTCGTTTTTGTAAGCATCCCAGTCAAACCCTTGAAAATGGCACCACACACATACAAAGGCCTACTCCCTTTCTAAAAGGGTGTATGTAACAGACCAAATGCCCTCAGCTGGGGCCTATCTCTGTAAAGCTACACTTCTTGGTCTTCCCTAGCATGATTTCCTGCAGAGATTGATGGGAACTGTAGTTTTTATTGGCTTCCATACTGAATCAGAAGACTACCGTTTCCATCAGCCTCACCAATCTGGAACGTTATGACCAGGTTCCAAAGACATCAGCTACGCCATCATGAATGGATATAACTAGGATTCCCAAGTATTTACTGTATTTCGGCAGGGGATGCACAGTCCCCGGCCGGAACATTCCACCGGGCAACACCCATGCCACACGATGCTGTCGCCAGGAAGTGACGGCAGGTGACGCTCTGGCAATGGAGCTGGAAACTCGATAGTACCAACGAGTTTCCATCCCCATTGCCAGAGTGTCACCCAGCGTCATTTCCTGGCGACGGCATCATGTGCACATCTTTCCTTCCCCCAGGGATGGTCCTGCCAGGATATATCCATCCCCCGCCGAAATATGGTAAGTTCTTGGCAAGCCTAGACATAACATTCATGGAAAATGTCGCTTGAAAAATCTAACACAAATAAATGTTCTTAAAACATTTGAAACTGCAAACAACTAAATAACCTTACAGTATGGGATGCTTGACATGAGACAACGGAACTGTGAGCGAGGAAAGTCCAGTGTTCAAGTAAATTTTTTGTAGAGAGCACAACTTTGGTGGAAAGATTCCAAAACTAATTTAAAAAAGAATAGGGACACAATAGATTGTGTGTTTGTGCCTGACTACAAAAGCAGTGTTTGTGCAGGTCTTGCTGAATTTTAGGAGGAGCCTCAGCTGAGACAGAGGGACTGGCCTGAGGTCACCCAGCTAGGATGTTCCACAGCCATAAGAGGCAATACCAAAGGAAGCCATTCCACATGTCCCAGCAAGCCATTCTGGGCAAATATTAAAAGACTATCATCAGAGGATAATGTTGTCCTAAATTGTGCTCAGAACCACACCAAATACATTCACAGAGGATTCCCAGCCTTCAGGTGGTAGCTGAAGATCTCCTGTGATTACAACTCAAACCCAGGTGGCAGAGATCAGTACACCTGGAGAAAATGGCTGCCTTGGAAGGCGGACTGAATGACATTACGCCTCATTGAAGTCCCTCCCATCCCCAAGCCCCGCCTTCCTCAGGCTCCACCCCTGAATCTCCGGGTATTTCCCAACCCAGAGCTGGCAACCCTATACTCACGTTACTTTTTCAGATTTCTTCCCACATCGGAATACACTTCAAAAATATATTCATTTGAACGTAAAAGGTCATGCATTTTCCCCTTCCAATTACATGGATCACATTTTCTGATTTCTTTGAAGAAGCTTACCAGCATTATTTCCTTAAATAGATCTTCTTAATACATATCTCAGTGTACTCATGCCTCTGGAACCTGAACCTGAAAAGTATGTTCTATGGGAGGAGGAGATCATAACTTCCATAAATGTGCATGCTTTGTTTAGCACTGTTTCTTGGGGGGAGGGGTTTCCTGGAAGAAGAAGAAGAAGAAGAAGAAGAAGAAGAAGAAGAAGAAGAAGAAGAAGAAGAAGAAGAAGAAGAAGAAGAAGAAGAAGAAGAAGAAGAAGAAGAAGAAGACGAAGAAGAAGAAGAGGAGGAGGAGGAGGAGGAGGAGGAGGAGGAGGATTGGATTTATACCCCGCCCTTCACTCGGAGTCTCAGAGCAGCTTACAAACTCCTTTCCCTTCCCCTCCCCACAACAGACACCCTGTGAGGTAGGTGGGGCTGAGAGAGCTCTGAGAGAACTGCTCTTTCAAGGACAGCTCTTGTCAGAACTATGGTCATCCAGCAGCTGCAAGTGGAGGAGTGGGGATTCCACTGGGGAATCAAACCCGGTTCTCCCAGATTAGAGTCCGTGCACTTAACCACTACACCAAACTTAACCACTACACCAAAGAAAGAGAGCACTAGTGAGAGATATCTGAGATAGGGTTTGATATGGAGTCAAATATGCAACGAAATTAATTTGTGAAACAGTTACTCAAAGTACTGTGATTTAAAAAATCTGTTTTATTATATGTATGTATATATCATCTTGTTTTTCTGAACTATAAGGGAAAGAAAAGACTTTTGAGACTGCAGTTCTTTTCCGCCACTTTTTTTTCAAAACCACAAATTAATCACATTGAGCAGCTGGTAGGTTCTTTAAAAAGCATCAGGCAGAAATAGATCTTATCTGTAAGCAAGAAACCAAACCGTGCTTCCTCTCACACAGTCTTCCTTTCAGATGTCTTTCTTTCAACAGAGAGAGAAGGAAGGATTCTGACCTAATACTTCTTGACTGTCATCATTATACACTTTGAAGTTAAGGAGTACCGTTACAAAATCCGTGCGGTCCAGGGCAGCCGTGTCCCAGATCACTTTTCTGTTAGCTGGAAAACCACCCGCACTCCGATTGCTCTTTTTAAAAACCCGAAAGAGCTCTGTCACTGAAGCCATTACCTCCAAAGATCTGTAGACTTACTTGTTGTGTGGGAAACGGTCCGGAAATCCATCTCTCTGCCTCTCCCAATAGCAATGCACTATAGAAAGATATCCAGAGCAGTAAAGAAAAGAAAAAAGGACAATTTTGCAGCAACCGAAACTGGTGTATATGAATGAGCGTCTTGGGTCTACGCACTGCCGAACTAATTTGTTTCATTATATAGCACATCATCGTTTCATATTTGTTGAATGCTCAGTGCCTCTGGGCGTTCCGGCTACTTGTTAAGCAAAATGGGTGGAGACCACGAGTTCTGACTTTTTTTTTAAAGAGACCAACGCTGCTGGTTAAGAGGTTTTTAAAGGTGATACTATTGCTGTACATCAGGGGTGGGCAGCTTTTTATGATGAAAGAGCCCAACTACATCGAAATGCAGAGCAAGAGATCAAACAAGAGCCAGTATAAGAAAGCTCATTTGCCTAACTCGACATATTTACTTCAACATTACTGGTCAATGGCACCAGAATTTACAATCCATAACATTCCCGCAGCCCAAAACACTGGCTGTTGTGAGCCCATTGTTAGGAAGTGACACACCAAAGACGTCACAGTAAGTAATAAATATACACAGAAACATGTTTTCAGTGCAGGGACATAACAGTATGCATGGTTCGCATGTGGATTACTGATCACTTCTATAATTTTCTTTTCTCTAAGAAACACGTTAGGCCCATAGAAAAATGTTTGACTGTCATTCGCTTCACCTCCTAGGGCCCTAGAGGGTTGTCAGATCACTCCTGGTAACTGGCAGGGGATGGTGGGGAGGGCTTACCAGAAGCAGGAGGGGGGCCCAGGCTACATTGCTGGTGATGTGGTAATGTCACTTCCAGTGTGTGCCAGAAGTGATATCATCACATTGTGATGTTGCGGGGACACTCTGGTATTTGGGCAAAAACTTTATGGTAAAAATGGCTTCTACCGTGTGAGTTTTTGCTCAAATACCAGAGTGTCGCTGTGGCATTGCTGGCATGATGATGTCGCTTCCGGTACATGCTGGAAGTGATGTCTCCATTTTGCTGGCAATGCAGCCTGGACTTTCCTCCTGCCTCTGGTAGGTCCCCCTGCTGACCAGCTGATTGGCTGCAGGGGGAGGAGGGAAGAAGGGCATGTTTGGGGTCCTGGTGGTGTATAGAAAAGGGGATGGACAGGGCCAGCCCACTCACTATGCGAACTAGACTTTCACCTAGGGCGGGGCCATCATGGAGGCGCCGACCTGAGCTGCCTTCCCCCACCAAAAGCCCCCCTCCCCTGTCAAAAGCTTGCGCCACGTACCCTGGCCGCCACTGCTGCCCTGGTCGCCGCCTCTTCTCTCCCCTGATTCCCGATGTGACCGCCCTGTCTCCCTCCACCGGGGTCGCGAGGGGTGCAGCAAGGCCCCTGCTGCCACCACCCACCCCCAGCATGACTTTCTGGGCACCTGCTCCACAGCGCACCCCTTCACTGATGGGTCTCCCCCCCCACAGGTGTGCTCCATCCAGAGGCTCCTCCTGAACCTCCTCTTGGCCATTTCGGATCCTCTTGGGGGCCTCATCCACATTGACGTGGGGCAAAGAGCCACCAAGCCCGCACCCGCCTTCCCTCCCCACTTCTCTCCACAGCTCGCTGGGCCCCCAGAGCCGCGTCTGCTGCTGGGCTGGGCAGATGGGGGAAGGGGTCCCCAAGATGGGCCATCGAGAGGGAGGCAGGAAAGCACAGGCGGGGCCAGGGAGAGAGGGTGGGTGATGGGAGCAAGGCAGCCTCTCAGGGGGAGAGAAAGGCACAGGGCGCAGATTCAGTTTCCTGATCTCCGCAGATGCCCCGCATCTCCTCCCCGGTGTCCACACAAGAGAAGGTGGCGCGGCTCCCCCCTCCCACAGCTCCCAGCCCCGGCCAGACTTGCCCAAGCAAAAGGGGGAGAGGTGAACCACTGGGAGGGGCAGGGGCAGAGCCAGCAGTCACCCGCTTCCCCTTGTCCCTACTTTCTTGGCAACCCCCATGCCAGCTCTGCAGATCGCCAAAACTGTAGCTGGTGAGGGGGGGTAGAGGGAAGGATCTGAGGAAGAAAGCAGAGGAGGACTCTGGGAGAGAAAGATGAGGAGAAAAGGGGGGTGAGCAGGCAGCCTTGGCCTTAGAGCGGAGGGAGACCAAGGAACCATCCCTTGGGTGCTGGGCTCAGACCTTTCGCCAATCACCTCACCAAGCAAGCACTTTGCTTTGCTTTGCTTTCCCCCCTCTCGCTCTTGCCTGGGGGAGGGGGGGCGCCACAAGTTAGCCTCACCTAGTGCACAAGAAAACCTGGGGCCAACCCTGGGGCCGGAGGCCATAGGAACTCTCTGCCTGGGGCCCCTCAAAACACAGAATTGGCCCAGGTACTGAACCACATTTGACCCTGGAGCAGACCCCTGCTGCAAGACTTTCCTCCAACTGTCTAGGCCAGGGGCGTCGAACTCATTTGTTATGAGGGCTGGACCTGACATGAATGAGACCTTGTTGGGCTGGGCCACGTGTGTCATACAATGCAATGCCAGGCAGCAGAAATATAAACTTTATAAAGGACACAAACACAACGATCTTTTTTTTACTGAAAATAAAAACATTCGCTTAAAACATTAGCTCTGTAAGCTGCAAAACTAGTTTTGATTTATTGACATTCACCACAGAAATCTCACGCTCAGAGTTCTGAGTTTAGGACCCAGGTTGAAACCTGAAATGGCTGAGTGATTAAGAGAGTCTGGTGAAGCAAACTGTGATGCAACAGCAGCAGCAGAACTGGAAGCAGAAGATGGCCAGTTCCACTGTGGGCCTGATGGAAGCCCTCCGGAGATCCGATCTGGCCCCCGGGCTGCATGTTTGACTCCCCTGGTCTAGAAGGTTATTGACTCAGATGAAGCACCTTTCAGTACCACTAAGTTCTCTTTTGGTGCTGAATGTACTTTTTGCTGTTTTATCTACAGTGGATTCATTTTTTTTCCCTTATAAAATCCCTTAGTAGGCAATATGTTGCATCGTTCCAGATTCCTGTCTGAATATGCCCATTTACTTACCGCATAGATGCTGTGCTGTAGGGCCATTAGAGATGTACAGTAGGAAATTACTTCTCAGGATACAGCTGGAACAAGGCCCAGTCACAGAAATTGGAAACATTCTGAATCCACATACAATTATTTCCTGTGAAGAGCAATTGCCACTTCTCTGTCTGGCTTCAATTTTCCAGCCAGTGGGAGGAAGGAGGGGGTTGGACATGCATATGTCAGGGGTGCTGGGGCCAGGATTGTCCCAACTGTCATTTTTCTGCTCATTGTTTCCAGTTCCAGTTCTATCGATTCCTGTACCATATCAGTGGCTTTTAAAAGGCTTCTTAAACACGCACAGGTTCTGATTGTCTGATCTGTTTCAGTATCTGGGATTCTTCATGTTATGTCCCAGGACCAACATCGACTGACATAGCTAGACACCCAGAACAATAGTACGCTAGGATCCTGGAAGGAACCCATCAACCAGGAGCCACACTGTATATAGCCTATCATGGGGAGTGGGTGTGGGGTATGTGTGGTGTTGTGCACGCTTTTAAGCAGGGCTTTGGTCCTGCGAGTTTGTCCTTTAGTCAAGTTAATAAACTATGAGCTGATCACTACAGCTTGTCAAACCCAGTACATTTCACTGCACATGTTAGGAAGCAAGGGGATGCTTTTACCTACAGGAAACACAGCAAGGCTACAGCTTCCCCCCCCTCTTGGGGAAAAATAGGCAAGTGGTCCACTTTGCAGACTGAGTGGCTAGAGGTATAGGCTCTAGATTGCACACTTTATCCTCCCCAGTAAGTAGGCAGCACCAGACACCCAACTTGCCCTACAGTGGACACAGGCAGAGACTTTGCTTGGGTGCACTGGCAGACAGGCAGGCAGATGGTTGGGGGATGGAGCCACAGAGCCTCTGGCTTGCATTCTCTTCCTTGATAAAGCTACTTAACCCGTATGCCCTGCAGTGGACAGAGGGAAACATTTTGCTTGTACTAGCTGGCAGGCAGGCAATGCGGCAGAAATGTGAGGAGAGGGTGGAGACGGTAGCCCAGGCTTTGCTCCCCTCATCAAGAGACATGCTCACTTGTCCTACAGACACACTTGGGGGAAATAGAGCCACACAGCCCCAGCGTTGAACATGCACAGCAAACCAGAGAAGATGTGACAGATCAGTGATGGGGAAGGATCAAATCATATCTCTCTATGTAGATTCAGGACTGAAGATCTATTATCTGTAATCCCATGCAA
This sequence comes from Gekko gecko, assembly GCA_029375565.1. Lineage (NCBI taxonomy): Eukaryota > Metazoa > Chordata > Lepidosauria > Squamata > Gekkonidae > Gekko > Gekko gecko. The sequence goes on along the minus strand of JAPDNY010000009.1, from coordinate 19,916,783 downwards.
AAGATCTAGCAGCCACATCTTTTTCCAAAAATGAGGGGGGGGGGCACTGTCATTAGCTACAAAAAGGAGATAGGACAGGTGACCCCCCCCCCAATGGATAAAGAAGGCAAAGTTGAAACGGGGAACTTTTTAAATAAAAATTGAACGTGCAGGCCAGGCAAGCTAAACCCTTCCCTCCCCCCGCCAGCCCATCCATGTTTTACCCCACAGTACTCAGTGAAATTTTCCCCCCAGCCTAGCTTTCCTAACTAAAGTTGCCAGTTCTGTCTTGGGAAATACCTGGAGATTTGGGAGGCGGAGTCTGAGGAAGATGGGGCTTGGTGGGAAAGGGACCTCAGCAGGGTACAGTGCCATAGAGTCTGCCGTCCAAATCTGCCATTTCCTCCAGGGGTCCGGTCACACTGCCGTTTTGATCGGGATTCGCTGCTGTTTCCTTGCGCATGTCAGTATCACGTTCACACACGCGAATCCGCCCCCCGCCCCGAAGCAGGCTTACTCGCGCAATGCTTCCGGGTTTTCCTGACCCCTGGAGAATGTAGTGTTTTCCTGGCACTTCCGCTTTCATTGCACAGTTTCGCCTATGTGGACAGACAGCCCCTCTCTCGCAAGGATTGCGATTAGGGCCGTCTGAACGTTCTTGAGGGTTTTTTGTTTTTTTTAAAGCTTCCGGTTTGAGCGCTTGAGCAAACATGCGCTTAATAAATCCATTTAAAGTTTAAATACTGGATTTATTAAGTGCATGCTTAGTCAAGTGCTCAAACCAGAAGCTTTAAAAAAAAACCGCACAAAGACGGCCCTGGAGGCAGAAACAAGAGGTGGGGGCTCCAGCAGCCTGGATGGGGCCAGCAAGGAGGATGGCGGAGACGGCCGAGCCTATTTTCGTGGAGCAATGGCGGCAGCGGCAGCACCCCCCCCCAAGTCTCGGCAGGAGCTGCAGCCGCCCGAGCCTCCCCGTGGCCGGCAGGATCGCCTGGAAGGACGGCGCAGCAGCAGGCAAGCGGGTGCTGGGAAAGAGGGGAAAGAGGCCAGCGGCTGCATGTAGACAGCCCAAAGCGAATAAAAATGTTCCCGATTTAAATAAACCGGGAACAAAGCGCATGTCCTTTGCAGTGTGACCAGAGCCCAGGTGAACTGACCTCTGTTGCCTGGAGGTTGGCCACCCTAACAAAAATGCCAACGTGCAGTAAGGGAGGAGGCAAGACATTGCCTACTTTTTGTTTAAAAACATCCTCCCGAGGAGTACCAGGAAAGGATGAAAAGGCTCACATAATACCAATTGTCTGGGGACAGGTTGCAGGAAGTGGTGGCAGCTACAGGCACAGACAGCTTCAAGAAGGGACTGGATAAACATATGCAGCAGAGGTCCATCAGTGGCTGTTAGCCACAAGGTACAGATGGAACTCTCTGTCTGGGGCAGTGATGGTCTGTATTGTTGGTGTTTGAGGGGGCAACAGTGGGAGGGCTTTGGGAGTACTGGCCCCGCTGGTAGACCTCCTGGTGGCACCTGGATTTTGGCCACTGTGTAACACAGAGTATTGGACTGGATGGGCCATTGGCCTGATCTGGCTTGGTTTCTCTTATGTTTTTAAGTTATTCCCCAGCCTCAGTAGCCACACTGAAGGGGAACACAACAGACAGGGGCTACAAGAGTGGCAACCCCAGACTCACTACTGCTGGCAGGGTCTCAGCGGGGGCCTCAGAAGACCAGAATGGCAGCCCAGGAGACAGCAGCTGGCACAGCAGCATCGCACCAGCGACAGAAGCAGGAGACCACCTGAAGGCTGGCAAGCCTCCTCGAGAGTTCAAACAACAGCCCAAAAGGAAGAACAAATGAAAACACAATCTCCAAATTCAACATCTCTTGAGGGGGGGAAAGGAACTTATTTGCTTGCCCAGTTCTGTTTTCGTCCTCATTTGCAAGGAAAAAGTTAACGGGCCATTCTTCTGGTCTAATTTGCTATCCGTGTCCTTTCTCTTCCTCTCAGAGGCCCACATAAATCCTCACACCTTCCTTTCATACTTTATAAATACCTTGAATCCCATTTCCTGTTTTGTTTTGTTTTTTAAAAAATTGCTCTTTTCATTTTCTGGACTACTTATCATGTCTCGATCCAATCTCTTTTGTATATTCCCCAGCTGAGCGATCACATTCACTTTTTGTTTTGCTGATGGCCGGGAGATAATCTGCCAAGCATTAACCACAGATCTCTTAATAATAGAAGTAATTATATTAATATTGAAAGCCTGAAGAAATAAGACTCCACAATATTTTTTTTTATTCACAAGGGACTGCTGTGGCGGCACCTCCCTCATGCTTCTTATGAAGAGGAAGTAACTTCAACAATTTAAAAGAATCATACAACTTTTGACAGATTTGACCTATTATTCATTGTGCGGGTTATCAAGATAAGACTGGGTCACACTGTGAAACATGAAATAAAAGGTCATGACATAAACAATGGCCCCATACTGTTAATTTGGCCCCCTCAAGCAGAAGGTATCTGTTACTACAGGTTCTTCTCGCTCTGGTGTAGTAAGGAGATACAGACTCCAAACTGTTACCGATATGAATTAAATTATTTATCGGAAGGCACTGTTGCCTAAGACACTGCAAAAGCACATTTCAAACTGCAAACTGAATCAGATGCAGGAATACACATGAAAAGGCATGCGTACAAAATAGGGTACCCACGGCCCCCCACCACCACCACTGACCAGCGGGCCAGTGGAGACACTTAATGGCAGTGGGGGAGGCCTAGCCCAGCATGCAGTGATGTCTTTTCCGGTGCACACCAGAAATGGCATCATTCTGTTGCTGACAACAAGGGGCCACTCTAGAATCTAGGCAAAAACTCTATGGTAGAAACTCCTTCAACCATAGAGCTCTTGCCCAAAGACCAGAGCATCCCAGTGATGTGCTGGAAGTGATGTTGCCATCTTGCCAGTGACCTCAGTGAGACATCAGACTGGGCCTCCCCACTGCTGGGGTTCAAGGAGAAGTGTTCCTGTATAGCATGACTGTGTGTGTAAACAGTGGGGGGATGTCCCACCCTTATGTGTAGAACATGGTCTTGTGCAATATGGTTGCCTGTAGGAACCAACATCTTTCTCATAGCATCTCAGCAGCTGCTTATCTTACCTGAGCTGGCAAAGTTCATATCTCAGCTGATTACAGCAGTTTCAGGGCTCCTTCAACTGAGTCCACAGATCACACAAAATCACAAAAAATAAGATTTAAAAATCCAGAAATCCATGCTTCTCTCTTTATCCCATAATGTCATGTAGAGTCAAACAAAATTGAGGTTGTCTTGTGCGAGCTGTCTTCTGTTGTAAAAATATATTTGGACAAGCTTTAGAAAAAGCTGTCCTCCAACCAAAAATTTTCTCTCAATACCAAGAGGTGTTTTTCCAGTGCTTATAGCTACTTGCAGTTCGATGTTCCTCATCGAATGCGCATCATCCAATGCTGTATTGCCACAATCTCAGAAAAAGACGACAACAACACAATTTCTGATGGCAAACTACAAAGGCAAGGCCTGGAATCCATTTTGTTCAAAGATGGAGACCATAATTGGGCCAATCCAGGGCAAAAAAGTGGTACCAGATTGACACATAAGAACATAAGAGAAGCTATGTTGGAGCAGATCAATGGCCCATCCAGTCCAACACTCTGTGTGTCACACAATGGCCAAAACTCCAGGTGCCATCAGGAGCTCCACCAGCAGGGCCAAGTACTAAGCAGCCATTTGGGAAGCTGTTTTAATAGACAGCAAAGTTTTAGAGATCCAAGGCAGAAAACCCTAGTGAAATCCACAAATAATGGTAGCATACACTAAAAAATTGACGTTTGGTCCTCATTAATAGTAACCTGAGAGGAGGGTTGCATCAGCCCAGCAGTGGAACAGGTCCTGGAACTGAGGGTGGGGCAAAGCATGACAGAACACCACTCCATCCTTCTGACATCTTTGGTTTCTCTGTGCGTAAAACTACATGATATGAGAAAATGGCAGCTCTGAGTCATTTCTCCATTCTTCTTCCATACTGAGTAACGCAACTCACCTCACGATGAGGCATCATTACACTATATGGTTCCCTGTCCCCACCCCATACACTATATGGTTCAGTCAACATCTGAAGAGATTATGACATCAGAAACTGTACTATGTTGAGCTGCGTTATTACAGAGCAGGGTGGGGAACACAGCACTGCCATTTTTTACAGCAGCGCTGTGTTTCTAATAATATTCTGGTCCACTGTGATTTGATTCAGATTCTCAGGAGGAGGAGGAGGAGGAGGAGGAGGAGTTGGATTTATACACCACCCTTCACTCCGAGTCTCAGAGCAGCTTATAATCTCCTTCCCTTTCTCTCCCTGCAACAGATACCCTGTGAGGTAGGTGGGGCTGAGGGAGCTCAGAGAGAACTGTGACTGACCCTAGGACACCCAGCTGGCTGCATGTGGAGGAACGGGGAATCAAACCCAGTTCTCCAGATTAGAGTCCGCCACTCTCAACCACTACACCAAACTGGCTCATGAGTCAAGGAGGCTCATGAGTCAAGAGGTTCAATGTTAATTAAATAAGAAGATCAAATTTGAGTTCTGTGTCCAGTGTCTCTCAAGAGATGTAAGCACATTCATAAGCAGGGTTGTCAGCTCTGTGTTGGGAAATACCTGGAGATTTTGGGGCTGGGGCCTAAGGACCGTAGGGTTTGGGACTTCAGTTGGGTATAATGCCACAGCAGCCATTTTCTTCAGATGATCTCTGTCACCCAAAGATCAGTTTGTAATCCCAGGAGATCTCCAGCTACTACGTGGTGATTAACAACCTTATTTATAAGAGTGTGGTCTTGTGTTCCAGTCCTATATGCTATATACAGTTACATCATTTCTCTCTAGTGGAGGTACAGTAAGTCTGGGAAAACCATTGGTGGAGCGATTGATAGGCCCTTCCTATGCCCTGCGGCAGTAAGACTGAAGGATTGTGGGTAAAAATTCTAAACACTTCACACACCGAACTTTATGAGCGAATGGGGCAAATCCCAGAGCCAGCACAGGCTGGAGTAGAGAATCACTGAATTAGGACCATTTTGCCAATTGTGCTTTTAAAACTGATGAATGTGAAGTGGCAGGTAGACAATTTATTTTTGAAAGGTGTCTCATTTCAGCCATCAAAAATGATGAAACGTCCATTTTTACAGTTAAGGAAATGCGAGTTTGTCAGTCAAATCACCCGAGAAATTGCACATGCGTTTAAAGGCTGCGCCTTACTTCATCCAGAAGCGCAATTAATTCTCCCTCGAGCTCGCAGTAAAAAAAAAATCTAAAGATATTAATTATTGATTTAAAGTTTGGATGTTCACTTCCAAAGGTCAGACTTCAACATCCCCATCCATTACTTGCTGCAAACGTAATATTTGCTTTGGAGGGAAGTGTTCTGCGGAATGGCACTTCTAACAAATGCTTCTCCTAACCTTCACGCGATACAGTACGACAGTTTTAAATAAAACTTTGCTGCATGGCAGACCCCCCTTTTCTGGCCTTGCTTGTCCTCTGTGCAGAAGCCTTTCCTCTCCCAAATGACTGTCGAATAGGAGAAGCCAACTGAAAACATTCCCAGCTAAAATTCCACATCTTCTGCACTCCAATGGACCTGCCAGTTTGGTGTAGTGGTTAAGTGCGCGGACTCTAATCTGGGAGAACCGGGTTTGATTCCCCACTCCTCCACTTGCACCTGGCTGGATGACCTTGGGCAAGCCATAGTTCTGATAAGAGTTGTTCTTGAAAAAGAGCAGTTTCTGTCAGAGCTCTCTCAGCCCCACCTACCTCACAGGGTGTCTGTTGTGGGGAGGGGAAGGGAAGGGAGTTTGTAAGCTGCTCTGAGACACCTTTGTGTAGTGAAGGGCGGGGTATAAATCCAACCTCTTCTCTCTTCTTCTCTACTATACATATGAAGCAAGGTAATTTCCATAAAACCGAGAGGATAGGGAACCCTTACTAGGTTGCAAGTAGACATGAATGGATTTGCACATTTGTGGTGCCCATGCACTATGTATTGGGGTATTCAGTTAATATAGCAGAGTTTTGCCTAGTCATATAAGCATGATACTGAGTGTTTGTACTAGCTGGCTGTACTAGCTGTAAATATATCTTGTACTACCTTGTGCTAGCTGTAAATACATCTCCCAAGAAGTATCTTGCAGAAGACAGATGTTGATTTTGCCCATTTGCAGGTTGGCATTTTTGCATACCACCTTGCTCGGATGAGAAAAGCTGTCATGGCGGAACGTAAGTGGAGAGACGGTCTCACAGATATGAAAGTCCATCCGTATACTGTGCGATTACGTGACTCGGTGGTGGTGGAAAGCACTGTCCAGCCTCAGCTGACTTATGGTGACCCTGTGGGGTTTTCAAGGTGAAAGGTGTTCAGAGGTGGTTTTGCTTTTCTTTTTTTGGTATTTTTTGGACTTTTTAAGATGTTTGTGTGCACGTATATGCATGAACACCTGGAAGTCATGGCAACCACTGGTGACTGACCCCTACTGGGGGTCCAGAGGATATTCAGAGAGGTGGCCGAGTAAAGCCTGCCCCCTCCTCCCACCTGCTGGTATTCCAAGAAGGTCTCCCATCCAAGTACTTGCCAGAGTCGACCCTGCTTAGCTTCCGAGATCTGACAAGACTGGGCTTGCCTGGGCTACCCAGGGCCAGAAGTGGTTTTGCTGTTGCCGCCCCTTGCATTTGTGCAATGTATCGACAGAAAACATTGTGGGGGGGAAATGCATGCCTTTTGAAGGAAAAAATTCAGTCCGAGGAAACAGAAAAGGGTGCCAAAAGAAAGAAACATGGGTTCAAGCTGCGCGAGGGAGCAGAAAAATCAAAACAAGACTTCGTGGGTTAAAACAGCAGGGGTAAGAAATCATCCCTAAACATATGTCAGTCTGAACAACTTGTGTTGAACTGTAGTGCCTTAACTGAATGCCGAACACACAGGAGACACGAGGCTAGCTTAGCAATCCAACTATCAGGTACCTACCTAGGTTTCCCATTTCCTTTGCCTCGCTACAGCAGTGCACTGAGGGAGATTATTTTTTTTTTTTTAGATAACTGATCATCATTCTTTTCTCTCAGAAGGGCCTTGATAACATCTGTTTTCATTGTGGCCTTGGGGAATCAACAGAAAACAAGTTGCAGTTTAATAATAACCGTGGCAGCAAACAGACTGACATGTAATTGGGCCTGACTCTAACGAATAGCAGGGGACTTAAAATGGCCGCTTCGAATAGGCTGCCGATCAGAGACTCTGGAAAAAGAGTAGAGTTTAAAGTCCTCAAGATGGGGAGGTTCACATCACACCAAAGGGATCAACGGACGTGAAAGACAGCAAAGCGTATGACCTGCAGCCTAAGAGCTGTCCTTGCCATATCCGTATAAACTCTGAACCCCGTCAGTTCCTACCGTAGAGTTCACAGTCATGTGAAAAGTCCCAACTGAGGCCACGGATTTCAAGCATCCATCCTGAGGCCGGGAAGCAAATAATGGCTTCTCTTAAATTTAAAGATGATGCCATCGTTCAGGTATTCTCGGGATAAGGACACTTTTCTTACTCTTCTCCTTAAATTTATACTGCTGTCAGTTCAGACTGTCTCTTGTCCTCTCGACTATTCCTCGGGTTGCCAGGTCTCCCCTGGCCCCTGGTGGGGGGTGAGAGGGTTAGGGTTGCCAGTTCCAGGTTGGGAAACTCCTGGAGAGTTGGGGTCCATAGCCTGGGGAGGACAGGGACATCAGCGGGGTACCATGCCATAGAGCCCACCCTCCAAAACTTCCCAGTTTGGAGTTTGTCTGTTGCCACAAAAACAAGAGAGCCTCGTGGCACCTTAAATATTGACACATTTATTCTGGCACGGACTTTGATCATCAAAAGGCACCTCCATCAGATGCCAGTGAATTCTAGATGTGATAGCCATCAGTCTGGAGGACGTTCAAGTCTATTACTTTCTGCATTTGGGATAACAATACCTGCTTGGTAGCCACCCACAATTACACTACCTATCCTTGTAGCAATTTTTTTTTTTAATCAGTTGTGATTATACACCTTCTGGTCTGTAAGCAATTTATTAGTTATGCTTCCATTTATGCAGGCATAGTGAAATTTTTATTCCTTCTACATCCTGTGCGCAAGTATCCCCTTACGGAATTGCACTTGATTGATTCCAGCCCGATTCTCCAATTTATCAAGATCTATTTAAATTCCAGTACGGTGCCAAATTGCTTGCACCCCAGTTAATTTTCTGTCACTGGGAAATTGTATATAAACATGCTCTTGCGTTGCAGCCAAAAATATGATATGAACATAGGAATGTGCCTTTTACTGAGTCAGAATATGTACCATAGTTTATTCTCACTGACCACTGTTTGTTCTGGCTGGCGATGGAGCTCCAAGATACCTTGCCTAAAATGAGAATACTTAATTTTAAACAGTCCTTCACAGTGTGCAAGGTGGGGCCACCTGAAGACATTTTTGCCACTCCAAGTGGTGCATACCTGGAAAGTGGCAATGAGCTCAAGCCACCCCACCGCCTCCTTCCAGTACCTGTGTTGCCACCACCTGGGATTCAGGCTAGCTCGGTGGTGATTCTAGCATATGCCTCCCATTCACTGACCCAAGGTGATTACCAGCCCCAGTTTCCTGCCCTCAAGCAACTGAGGGCTAGGAGAAAATTGCCTCCACATAGCAATACTCTAGGAATCTTCCCTACTCTCTATGGTAAAAACCATAGCAACTAGGGGATGCTGCCTAGAGAGTCACCTAGAAGTGACATCACATCCTCCCCAAACTCCAACCTCCCCTGGCATCACCCCCCAAATATCCCAGCATTCGCCAAGGTAGTGGCACCCTTAGAGCTTAGATCTGAATCTGAACAATGGCAGCATAGGGGTGGGAGGAGGAAATGGGTGTGGCTTGTGCCAATCGACTGACAACACTGGCTAGGAGCAAGACAAGCCCCAATAGTTTGTTGGTACTCCGGTAGTTTGTGATGTCCCAAGAGGCCACTTTATAGGCATTCCCTCAGAAATCCTTGCAATAGGTTACTGTAACGGATTAGATCCACTGGACGATTTCCATGAATACAAGGGAATGGTTTCCACGAACACAGTAAGGATTTTCACTGATTCCCCAGTTTCCTCTGCAGACCTCTGACTCCCCCTACATTTTCTTGGGTGGGGGGTTTCTTTGTCCACCAGAAGCAGCATTCCAGGGGTCATTTGGGACTGCCACAGGAGGAAAAGGTTGGGGCATTCCACTCCAGAAATCTTTTCCATCAGTGGAAATGACCAGTGGATCCAAGATTAGGCAGAAATTCATAGGTATGCACGTAGTAAGTATTTGGGAAAGGTGAATCTGTGAATTTCTGCCTGGACACATTCCCTAAGTCTAGGGCATAGCTGAGAGACAAAGATGTGGGTGCCTGGAACAGAATTTGGAAGAAAGCACAATATTGAAGAATGTACCACTCATTGATTGCTTGCACTGCTGTGGCTTTACTTACAGTTCCCCTGCCTTTTAGAGAAGGGCTTACTTTGTACATAGATTAAATATTTGTATAAAACAGAAGGGTATTTTTGATCCTAGAATAGCTATCACCTGCTTGTGAGCAAGAGCAACAATCTGTGGGAAACAGAATGCTGGACCATCTGATCCCATAAGGCCTTTGTATACTCTCATGTTATCTCTCCGTCGGCTTGGAGAGCTGGTCTTCCAGATCAGAAGTGTGATTTCCACGGAGGCTTGATTTCAGCACCCCTACTGTTACGGTTTCCCCCCTCCCACATCCACCACTTGCAGTTAGCAAAAAAAAGATGCTCTCTGTGTTTGCCTCCATCCTTCTGGGGAGGTAGAGCCGTGTGATTTTATTTCCCTAGTACTCTAAGCCTTGAACATTTCGCCTGCCTCTCAGTGCCAGTTGTGTTGATTCAGTGTTCCAAACTGGATCACAAATGTTTTGTACATTCTTGTACTGCTGTCTGTGCTTCTGTCCCAGGTAGCGCTGGCAGGCCCGCTTCCTTTCACAGGTGTGGGGAACATCAGCTTCCAACCCTTCCCCCCACCCAGCTGCCAACTAAGGGAAGGAACCGGCATCTATTACTCTTCAAACCTGTCCTGTCCACCTGCAGAAGACTTCCTTGACCCATGGTTACACACAATCAAAAAGCTCTCCCAGACCAATACAGTCATTGGCAGAAAGTGTAAAAATGGCACAGAAACAATCAGGACAATCCTGTTTGCTGGCCAGACTGGGTTACTGTTTAGGTTGGATGGAGTCACTGCCAAAAAAAGACATGCTGAGCTATTTCTTACCTGCACTGTTCTTCCCACCTTTCAGTGTCTGGGAAACTGATACCCAACAGTGAGCTGCCAGAATAACTATCATATCAAAAAAAAGTTAGAAATAATCCTTTTCAGATTTGGAATATTCGGATTATTCGTGCTTGACCATTGCTTGGGTTTATCTTGCTTACTAAGTATCCAGCTCTATATTCCAGGTATGATGCAGCTTCATAACTTCCTTGTCCATGAACGAGTCCCGTGCGGGTTCAGCCATCAGCGTTATCCCTACTCCGGCACTTCAGACATGCTAATTTTCATATAATATAGTGCCAACCTTCATGCCACAACCATTAGTGAAGCTAATTGTCTTTCATACAGCGGCTTTTGCTCACAGCATTTTTCTCTGCAGGGCAAACTGAAGCGTATCGGGAGTCTAATAAGCTTTCCTGAATTTTCTTCCTGTACAAGCAATAAGGAAGCAATTTAATGAATTCGCCTTTCCTAGGGGCACAGAGAAAAAATGGAAAAAGCTAAAAATGGAGAGTTATTAAACTGTGTAATTAATTTAAGAGTACAGATCGACCTAGGGAAGTATATTATCAAAACCTGATGAGAACCAGAAGATCATAGGTGACTAACGGTTTGATCCTGATTTGGTTTTTATACCCTGCCCTTCACTACCCAAAGGAGTCTCAGAGTGGCTTACAATCACCTCCCCTTCTTCTCCCCACAACAGGCCCCTTGTGAGGTAGGTGGGGCTGAGAGACCTCTGAGAGAACTGGGACTGGCCCAGGGTCACCCAGCTGGAGGAGGAGTGTGGAATCAGTCCCAATTCTCCATATTGGAGTCCACCGATCTCCAGGTAAACCTATCACCTGGAGATCAGTTGTAATGCCAGGAGATCTTCAGCTACCACCTTGAGGTTGGCAGCCCTAAGCTATGTAGTATGGGGGCGAATAATCAAGTGATTTTACAAATGCCGGATGGGACTAGGGATGCCATCCTCTAGGTAGCAGCTGGAGATCTCCTGGAATTACAACTGACCTCCAGACTGCATAGATTGCTTCTTTATTGTTTGTTTAGAATGTTTATTGCACTTCTCCTGGAGAAAATGCCTGCTTTGGAGGGTGTACTGTATGGTTTTATACCTTACCGAGGTCCCTCCTTGTCCCTAAACCCCACGCTCCCAGGCTCCATCTTCAAATCTTCAGGTATTTCCAAACCTGAAGTTGGTAACCCTAGGTGAGACGTAGACCTAGAGGAGAACAAAGAGAAGACACATGCTAGTGCCTTGTCTCTCTCCCCCACCACCACTTTGGTTTGTTGCCCAGGAGACTTCCATACAAAACAACCACTCTGAGAGCCATACATATTGTGGTGGCCAACACCATTTTAGAAGCAGCTGTAGTTCTTTAAAAATTACCATGAGGCCCCAATGTGGATAGGAGGTGTCGCAGCCCCAGGTGCTAACCCCCCCCCCCAGCCCAGTGCCTTTTCATGTGCTGAAACAGCCACCGTCGTGCTGTTTTATTACTTGAAAAGATGGGGGGGTGGAAATAAGGGATCCTGGGGCCACCCCACTACCTGCCCAATATGGTTTGGGGCCTTACAGCAATTTTTAAAGAACTACAACTGCTTCTAAAATGGCATTGGAGGCCATGGGATGGACCTGTGGCCACCATAACATTTACTTTGGCCCTGAAGATTATTCTTGGTCAAGCCCTTGGCGAGTTCTAAATCAGAATCTAAGGAATCTTAGACAGGGATTCAGACCTCTTTGAAGAAGGGAACGTCACAGTGAGCAATAGGCCAGAGGAGATCATGTGGTAAATTGTGTGGCCATGACCTAAGTAAGAGGTAAGAGTTTGGGCCTACTCAATAATCTCAAGAACAAGCAGTTTCTGTTTTGCCCGTTGCCTGGCCTCACCACATCTCTCAGCAACAGAAGTTGGGTCTTACGCCTCAAGTGACATCTAACCAGTGAGGGAGTGTATTGCCAACGTGATGCGTAACTATACAATTTATGTCAACCACCCAGACATATACTGTTACCAAGGAATGTCGTGGAAACAGACGCGGGAGAGCACAACAGCCCTCCCACTCAGCCTCACTTCTTCACAGGGGTGTTGAGGGGATACAAAGAAATGACACATATTTTTTTACGTTGAAAGAAAGTGCAGAAAGGGAGAAGATATTTTATTTAAAAAATAAAGCTTTTATGAGGCCAGTAGAACTGATCCCTGAAGTTCTATTTGTTGTATTTATCATTCTCACAGCTAATCCTTTTAACAAAACAAATAGAAAATGCCAGTAAGATAATGCATATAACGTCTACATAGTTACGTAATCTGAGAACTATATCAGACCGATCAATTGAAGATCACAATGCAGTAATAATGTATGGAGGGCAGGATTCTGGAGCAGCTACAGAAAACGGACGTTAAGCAAAGTTCTCCTTTATCCGTTAGTAATCGCTCAAAGAAAACAACTCGTAGATTGCTTTTCAGTCCTAATTTTTGTTAGCATTAGCAGAAGAATGGGTTACTTGTCACAATAAAGCCAATAGAAGATGAGTCACCTGCCACACCTTGAAATTAAACAAGGTGTCATTCTACAGATCCTGAGAAAACATAAAAGTTTAGAACATAAACCTTTAGAGAAAGGGGCTGTGGCTCTGTGACTGAGCATCTGCTTTGTGTGTAGAAGGCCCCAAGTTCAATCCCTAGCATCCCCAGTTAAAAAATTATCAGGTAGTAGATGTCACGAAAAACCTCTCTCTGCCTAGGGTTTCCATGTCCCACCTTGCCACCAGGGGAGGGTGGAAGAAGACGAAGAGTAGGCTTTTATACCCTGCTTTTCTCTACCTTAAGGAGTGTCAAAGAGGCTGACAATCGCCTTCCCTTCCTCTTCCCACAACGGGCACATTGTGAGGTCGGTGGGGCTCAGAGAATTCTGAGAAAACTGTGACTGGCCCAAGGTCACCCAGCAGCTTCATATGGAGGACTGGGGAATCAAATCTGATTCTCCAGATTAGACTCGGCCCCTCTTAACCACTTTACCACACTGGCCCTCAGGGGGGATAGGGTTGCCAGTGCCAGGTTGGGAAACTCCTAGAGATTTGGGGGTGGAGCCTGGGGAGGACTGGAACTTCATTGGGGTACAATGCCATAGAGTCCACCTTCTAAAGCATCCATTTTCTCTTGGGGAATTTACCTCTGTAGTTTGAAGACGAGTGTAGGTCCATGAGTGAAAGTACTCTTTGGGATACAAACCTATGATCAGGATTCCGCCATATTTATTAGAAGTAAAGCTAGTTGCTGATGAAGCCTGTTGGAATGGTGAGGTCGGGGTTTGGAAATACCCGGAGAGTTGAGGGCTGATCCTTGGAGAGTGGGCTTTAGGGAGAGGTCTTGGTAGGGTATAATGCCATGCAGCAGGGCTTTTTTGTAGAAAAAGCCCAGCAGGAACTCATTAGCATAATAGGCAACACCCAACAGCAGAAACTTATTAGCCTATCAGGCCACACCCCCATGCTACCAGAAGTGTGGTCATCCAGCAACACCCACCTTCTGCTTCTTATTCTCTTTACCTTGTTTGTTGTCAAAACCAGGGCTTTTGTTGTAGCAGGAACTCCTTTGCATGTTAGGCCACACACCCCTAATGTAGCCAATCCTAATAAGTTTCTGTAGGTTGTGGCCTATTATGCTAATGAGTTCCTGCTGGGCGTGGCCAACTCAGGAGCCAGCCAGAACTCCCTTCCTGTGCGTTCCTGCCCAAAAATAGCCCTGCCATGCAGTCCACCTTCCAAAGTAGCCATTTGCTCCATTGTAACTCTGGGAGATCTCCAGCCCCTACCTGGAGGCTGGCAACCCTAAGTCCTGTAGACCTCTGTGATGGTAGGCAAAAAGAGGCAAAAACCTAGCAGTTATGTCTAACACCATAGTCATTAAGGACTTACCAAAACTAACCCAATGAATTGTATAGCAAGAGTCCAGTAGTACCTTAAAGACTAACAAAATATGTGGTAGAGTAGGAGCTTTCGTGAGTCACGGCTCACTCTCTCAGATACACAGTAGGGGAAAGATGAGTCTTTTGGGGGGTCAGAAGGGTGGGATTTTGGGGCTAACATTCTGGTGGTCCTGAATATCAGCCAGGGAGCTGGGCAGATCATGCTATTTGCTTTCCGGTGCTCGGGTTATGTCTGGGTGGCGTGGAGGAACAAGGCTACCTTTATTCAGAGCAGGGGTCCCTAACCTTTTTGAGCCTGTGGGCACATTTGGAATGATGACACGGCACGGTGGGCACAGCAATAAAATGGCTGTCACAAAATGGCTGCCGCCGGAGGCAACTCCAGCCACAAAATGAGTGCCATGACTTACCTTCAGCAACGCAGGATAGATTCTTGTGCTGTAGCAGCAGCTGCTGCCCAAGGGACATTTAAAAAAAATCTGCACAGCCAATCAAAGTCTTGATGGGCACCTGGTCCATCCACTTTCTGAAGCCACTAAGGGGGAGCCAGAAAAGGTGCCAGCCGGTACCATGGTGGAATATTTGGTTAATATATACCAACCAAAAATACCAACAGCTCTTGACCTCCTCTATCCAAATATTTTACATTGGGCATCCCACCCCACCCTCTTGATGGTGGATGGCTTTGTCCTTACAGGTTGAGGCCTCCTGGAGGCTTTGCAGTGCATCAGAGTTTCGCATCTCCTCAAACATACATTTCTTTAACAACTGCAACAGTAAACTTGTTACAGAGAGTGATGCATATACTGGAATAACAGAAGCAAGAACAATACATAATACTCTTAAAGCCGATATCGATACAGAACTGAAGAATGGAATCAGTAGATGACTTTGGTGGGTAAATAAAGCAAGCTTTAAAGAGAACAGCGGAACAGATTTTGACAGAGCAATGCTATAAGAACCAAATTTAGTCACTGGCATTGTTCGTGGCATTGTTGCGTTCAGCCTGTGAAAGGGCATTGCATAACACAAAACGCAGGGGTTTGCCAAGCATTTTGATCTTCTGGAATAAGTCATGACCTTTTATAATAGGAGACATCTGGCGTCTCTAAGGGTACGTTTGGACAGCAGCTGCCCACAACTTGGTTCTGCTATGTTTTGTACAACAGAAAGCATGGGAATCTCCCAAAAAGTGAGGCAATTCCTGCCCTCTTCCCTGGGGACATTTCCACACCACATCCAGAGACTGACTGCGAATTCGTCACAGCTTGTATATGTCCCAAAACTATTCCTTTTGATACATGAACAGGGGAGGAAGCAATTTCTGTCATGTGCTTGTAATGACAGGATTTACATTTTAAAGACATTCTCTTATATTTTGCAGTCTTAAGGAATTGTTGATTCGTGGCCTGGCCCTAAGGTCTCGTGATTTCAGTTTATTTTTAGAACAGGATTTTAAGACTATTGTGCAGGATGTTATAGCTGCTCTTCCCAGTAAAGTGGTTTCTAGCCGTTTCTCATTCTAGCAGCAATATCAGTAGGGCTGCCAGTTCTGGATGCTGGAGTGAGCAACTCAACATGCCTGGACACTAGGTGGTGCTACATCATTCTAAGTGTATATTAGGGGTGTGCGCTTGGTGTACACCAAACTGAATAAATACCTGAAAAATGCCTTAATGGTGTTCTTTGGGTATTTATTCAGCCAAATACAGATTATACAGTCTGATTCAGCTACCAAAATAGCCATGCCTGAATGAAAGCCAATTTTATTTGGTTTTTATTCAGGTGCGGCTAGAAGGCATTTAAAGAGTCCACAGTCTCTTTAAATGCCTTCTAAACTTGCCAAGTCATGCTGCCACTGTGGTCCCCATAGGGTACAATGGAGCCGAATAAATTCGGGCTTTCCGAATATTTATCTGAATCCCAACAATACCAATATTGGGATTTGGGAATATTTGGGAATACCGAATTTACTCGGGTCCAATAGATCAAAATCAGAAAAATACCAGGGGTTTTTTGCACACCCCTAGTGTGTATAGATGTTCTTGAATGGGATGTCTCTCTTTATTTAAACCTAGGAGCTGCCTTCTCACCTCTCCGTTCTCCTCCACTTTGTTCTCTCACTCACTTTACATGGCCTTCCAAGGAGACACATGTGTCTGCAAGTCTTTCCTGTAGAGACATTGCCCTCATACTCCCACACACATGATCCTGGACTTCTTTTTCTTCTTTTGACTGCAACCTGCATGTGAACTGTATCTTACTTGAATATACGTAAGTTTACCTTTTTTGCAATATACTTCTTGGGAGATTTATTTACTGCACCCGGTGTCATTCTTCCTTGACAGGGAAAACTCTGTTATATTAACCAAATATCCCAATATTGGTTTGGGGAAAATTCCTGGAAATTTTGGGGGTGGAGTCTAGGGGGCAGGGTTTGGGCAGGTAACAGACCTCAGTGGGGTACAATGTCCACTCTCCAAAGCAGCCATTTTCTCCAGGGAAACTGATATCTGCAGCCTGGAGATCAGATATAACACTGGGAGATCTCCAGATACCAACCCATTTATCAGCAGTCCCAGAAATTACAATATGGGTTTATTTTCATTGCAAGCATCCTATGGTGTTGCTTAGCATATCTGCACAATCCCAGCAGCACACAGGAGAAAAAGAGAGAGAAGGAAGGTATATGGAGAAAGGAGATGTGTGGTTGGGGGATGTAATAGGAAGACAATGTAATTGCTATGAGGGCACACTTTGTTAAGGTATTCTATTAAGGCTGGTGGTCTACTGAATGCAGTGTTTTGCTTTAGTCTAGGTTTTTGGGGAAGACCCAGCAAAATGCCATCAGACAACAGTCTCCATCACATACCCAGTCCCCGCTAGCCAGCTTCTAGTAGATAATGTAACTGTAGGTTCGCAGGTGAGGGAGAGGAGGGCTAATGGTGCACACTAGGCTTAAGTGGGCTGAATGAATGGAAAGATTGGACCAGTAACTGGGGGGGGGGGCTTGTTTGAATCATGTAAAATTCCAGAACTGGCACCAAAGGAGTCAGTTCTGACATGGATGATCTCAGCTTGAAACATCTTCATCTTTCAATAAACAAATCACTGCCAAGAGAGTGTTGTTGGGAGCAAGTTTATTCAAGAGTCTGTCAGTTGGTGCCACTGATGTCTGGAAGGGGCTGTGGCTCAGTGGGAGAGCCTCTGCCTGGCATGCAGAAGGTCCCAGGGTGAGTCCTTGGCATCTCCAGTTTAAAAGGACCAGGCAGTAGGTGGTATGAAAGGCTTCAAATTGAAACCCTGGAGAGAAGAAAAGGGGGGGGGAGTTGGTTTTTACACCCCACTTTTCACTACCCAGAGGAGTCTCAGAGTGGCTTACAATTGCCTTCCCTTCCCCTCCCTACAACAGACACCCTGTGAGGTAGGTGGGGCTGAGAGAGCTCTGAGAGCATTGTGACTGACCCCAGGTCACCCAGCTGGCTGCACACGGAGGAGTGGGGACTCAAACCCCATTCTCCCAGATGAGAGTCTGCCGTTCTTAACCAGTACACCAAACTGGCTCTCCTACTGCCAGTCTTGAGTAGATGGTACTGACCCTGAGGGGCCAGTGGTCTGCGTCAGTATGAGGCAGCCTTTGTGGGTGTTCACTGATGCTTTGAGATGGCTCTTTTGCATTCTAAAAACAAGCCCTCATTATTGAAATTGAAGCTGAGTATGTCACATGATCACATGACACCGCCATAGACTGACTCAGGCCCTTGATCCATCAGGGTCAGTATTGTCTACTCAGACCAGCAGCAGCTCTCCAGGGTCTCAGCTAGAGGCCTTTCATATCACCCACTGTCTGACCCTTTTAGCTGGAAATTCCGGGGATTGAACCTGGGACCTTCTGCATTCAAGGCAGATGCTCTGTCACTGAGCCACAGCTCCTCCACTGTCTTCTTTTTTCAAAAAAAAATCTTAGGTGGTGCAAGCCAGAGCTCCAAGCGGCCCACTCACTCCGCTCTGGCTTAAATTATCTTAAACTTGACTCGGACCTCATACATATGACCACAACGCAATGTGGCGAAGGACATGCACTTATAAATGCACGGAACACACACACGCCAGAGGCTTCCCACCTGCAAGCTGCCACACTACTGTGGTTCAGTCACAGATCTCCAATACGCAGCTTCAGCACAGATCGACCATTACAGTTCTGTTTGAGGTGCACCTACCAGTGTACTCACCTATCAGTGAGTGGCTACTAGGTACAGGCAGGGCTCTTTTTGTAGCCGGAACTCCTTGGCATGTTAGGCGACACACCCCTAATGTAGCCAATCCTCCAAGAGCTTACAGTTGCCTCAGTAAGAAGAGCTCTGCAAGCTGTTCGAGGATTGGCTATATTAGGGGTGTGTCACCTATCATGCCAAGGAGTTCCTGCTACAAAAAGAGCCCTGGGTATAGGACAGCATTAACTGTGACTACCAGACTGTGAAATGCTCTCCCCTAGGTACACTTTAGGGTCTTTTCACAAGTCAAGCATGTGGCCCATGACCACCCCGCCCCCACCCTCCTGCTAGATTTAAAGGGCCCTCCAGCTGGTCGGCGGGCCACGCGCTCCCTGCCGATCAGCTGAAGTCCTTTAATTCAGGTGGGAAGGAGAGGGGTGGCTGGGTGGGAGGTTGCTTTGGGGGCAGGGCTTGGGGGACGGGGCTTCCCCGTCGGCCATGTGGCCGGGTGCAGATTGAGTCCCCAGAAGTGGGGGAACCCCCACCCAGACCTAGGGGCTGGAAACCATAACAATCCCTCTCCATCCGAGCTTAGATAGCTAGCTAGAAGCCTTTACTCTGCCTGTCCTGTGTGGTATGGACTTCCCTTACAACAAATAACTTCTATTTATTTCCAAAGGAACAAGCCCAAATGTGGATTTATTCCCCAAGCAGCCAAACTACAGAATTCTGCTGTACAGAGACTCTCAGTTCTGCTGTCATTATTGTTACATGGTTGTAGCGGTTGATCAACCACTAAATAAATTAAGGAAACACACGCACAAACAAAAATGGTTCCAAAATAACGGAGAGACAATCCAGAAATATTTTGAATAAATTGAACATATCCCGCACATCAATAGAACATCAAGATAGCACCAATTCATAGGAAACTCATTGACTTTTCTAAGTCATAGCAGAGCACGGTGGCATCAACCATGTGTTAAAAATTGTTAGCTCTCTTCTTTTGTTTTTAATTCTGCATCCAGTTGTTTTCTTTCTCAAGGTTAAAAATAAAGCTTAGGGACAACATTCTTTTTGTTTAGTGGTACCTAGACAACTGGCCTGGAGCGTAAGTCCTGAACGGCTTCGACTTATTCAAAACACAGTTTCTGGGTCTGGATGTAACAGGCAGATGTGTGGTTGTCAGGAAAAACAGAAAACAAGAAAGCCCCCCAAAAGATTATGCAACGTTGTCAGTTGAGAATTCATTACTGGAGGGTTTGTGACAATACCGCTTTCTTCCTATCGGATTAAAAATTAAAGAGACCTGGGAGTGCTTTTAAAACATTCTGTCTGTTCCCAAGACACTTAAATAACACGACATAAAATTTTAATGTGTTAGGATTTTTTTTTAAAAAAAACAACCCAATCTTATTTGTTAGTATGTCCTGGCTGGATTTACCATTTCTATCGTACAGGGCTTTCGCTAAACTAACAATACCTCCATTCCATCCACTCGTGAAAGTGCTTGCACATTTAGAACTTTTTTGCACCGTCTCATAAAACTTCCCAGGAGCTGTTTTGCTTTCACAAGCTGGGGATGAGCCCACACGTTCTTCTTCCCAGCCATTTCCCCTTTTCTCTCTGTCCCTACTCCGTTCTCCACTTCCTCTCTAATCTGTCTCCCTCCTCATTCACCTTTGCTTCCTGTCCCACTCCCCATTGTCGCATTCTCTCCCCGCCTCCTTCCCTGCTGCCACCACTTTCCCCCAGATAGGGTTACCAACCTCCAAGTAGGGGCAGAAGAGCTCCCAGAATTACAAATGATCTCCAGAACAAAGTTTGAATCCAGTAGCACCTTTAAGACAAACAAAGCTTATACCCAGGGCTTTTTTTGTAGAAAAAGCCCAGCAGGAACTCATTAGCATAAAAGGCCACACCCAACAGCAGAAGCTTATTAGCCTATTAGGCCACACCCCTGACAGTGCAGCTCATTAGCATATTAGGCCACACCCCCATGCCTTCCCTTGGCTTGCCCGGGCAAGCCCCTCCTTGAAGGGAAGGGAAGACAGGCCAGGGAAGGCATCACCCCCCCCCTGGCCTGCCTGCCTCAGAGTCACCGGGGAGGGGAGGGGGGTTGCTCTCCAGGCCTTCCCTCTCTATCCATGCACACAGAGATTTTGGTTGTATTTTATTGTATTTTCTTTTATTTATTCAATTTATACCCTGCCCTCCCCGCAAGCAGGCTCAGGGTGGCTTACATAATTGGTCTTTAATGCAGTGGGCGTGGCCAACTTTGAAGCCAGCCAGAACTCTGTTCCTGTGCATTCCTGCCCCAAATAGCCCTGCTTATACCCAGTTTGGAGTAGCAGTTAAGAGCCGCAGACTGTAATCTGGAGAAGCAGGTTTGATTCCCCGCTCCTCCGCATGCAGCCAGCTGGGTGAAACTGGGCCAGTCACAAGTTCTCTCAGAGCTCTCTTAGGCCCACCAGCCTCACAGGGTGTCTTCTTGTGGGCAGAGGAAGGGAAGGAGATTGCAAGCCAGTCTAAGGCTCTGAGTGAAGGGTGGGGTATGAATCCAGTCTCCTCCTCCTCCTCCTCCTCCTCCTCCTCCTCCTCCTCCTTCTTCCCAACATGGTGACCCACCTGAAAAGATCTACAGATTAAAGAGGTCAGTTCCCCTAGGGAGCCTTCATAGAGTCTGCTCTGGAGGGCAGACTCTATAGACTATACCACTCTGGGGTCTCTCTCCTCCCCAAACCCCACCCTCTGCAGGCTCCACCCCCAGAGCTCCAGGGATTTCCCAACTCATAACTAGCAACCCTGCCGCCCAAACCTGCAGTCAGGCTGAGGTTGCTGAGGCCAAGCGTCCTGTGCCTTGGTTGCTCGGTGACCTCACAGTGCAGACTGTGATTTCATGAGATTTTCCAAAATCTCGGTCAGCATTCTCTATTTTGGATGTTTTAACTGCCATCTTTAAAAAAAAAAAACTTTTGGGATTTTTCTTCAAGCCTCTTTCTGTGTATGGCCAAGCTGTATGGAGTTTTAGATCCGCACTCTTGGTGCCAGGTTCAGAAATTTAGCTGTGTTTGCAATCAGTTTGGGCAGTTTTTTTTGGCAAAATAACTTTGTGGGGGGGGAATTGAATTGAGAGCTGTTGCGTAGCCCTGATGTTCCTTAGTTTGATGATAGAGTACAGCAGAACTCTGGGAACTGGTTTTTAAACACACGTGTTGTAAACATTCGAGGATACAATATACAGTAAAGCTCCTCTGCACATACTGCATGTTACATAGGCTCGCCTGGCATGGCAAAACAATAGAGTTTCTGGCAATTCCTAGAGAGGACTGACGTCACTTCTGGGTTTTTCCTGGAAGTGACATCACAGCATCACTGAGGGTGATTTTTAAAAAAAATAATTCTCCCTTTCTGGATAGATGCGAGGGATTGTCTTAAACCCCGCCCATCTCAGGCACCGAGCACAAGGCTCCACGGGGCAGGAGCCAATCTGGGCCCTCTGGGCAACACAGCCAGACAACAAAGCTGGGGCACTGTGAGTTGTGGCCAAAAGCCAAAGGTAATTGGTGAGCACCTAGTCCTGGACAGCCCAGGTCAGCAGCTAAGCTAGTCAGCCTAGTGTTTGGATGGGATTCCTCCAAGGAATGCCAGGGGGGTGATGCAGAGGCAGGCATGGGCAAGCCACCTCTGAATGTCTCTTGCCTTGAAAATCTTGTGGGGTCTCCGTAAGTCAGCTGCCACTTGACGGTAGAAAAAAAAAAGTGAGTACCGTAAGTTGTTTAAGGATGAAGGGACTTTTATCTAAGCCAACATTCATAATTTAGGTGCAAGAATGGGGGATGGCACCTCCTTGAGGCATCATTGGAACTGCAGGGCAGTGATACTCACACACTGGCTCAGGAGCAACCCTTTCCCCATTGCAGCACCCTCCCCGTGTTCCAGGAAAGTGGGTGAGGCCATCGCCCTCGAGGGCTTTTGGCTGGCAGGTGGCTCCTGCCTTGAAACAAAGGAGAGGCTAGAGAGTGAGTAAGTTGCGAGCCTCCATGCTGAGGAGGGAACAAGAAGGCAGAGAGCCAGTTTGGTGTAGTGGTTAAGTGCACAGACTCTAATCTGGGAGAACCGGGTTTGATTCCCCACTCCTCCACTTGCACCTGCTGGATGGCCTTGGGCAAGCCATAGTTCTGTCAGAGCTGTTCTTGAAAAAGAGCAGTTTCTGTCAAGAGCTCTCTCAGCCCCACCTACCTCAAAGGGTGTCTGTTGTGGGGAGGGGAAGGGAAAGGAGTTTGTAAGCCACTCTGAGACTCCTCTGGGTAGTGAAGGGTGGGGTATAAATCCAATCTCTTCTCTTCCTCTTCCTCCAGATACTCAGAGAGCTGCTAAGGTTCAGCAGTGGCGGGGAGGAACAACTTTGCATGCTCAGAGGCACTGTGGTATTTTTAAATGGTATAGCTATACGTTTAATCAGGGCTCTTTTTGTAGAAAAAGCCCAGCAGGAACTCATTAGCATAATTGGCCACACCCAACAAAAGAAATTCATTAGCATATTAGGCCACACCCTGACAGCACAGCTCATTAGCATATTAGGCCACATTGACAATCAATGGACAACCCAGAAGACTAAAGAGGAAAGGAAGGAAGGAAGGAGGGAGGGAGGGAGGGAGAGAGAGACAGAAAGAAAGAAAGAAAGAAAGAAAGAAAGAAAGAAAGAAAGAAAGAAAGAAAGAAAGAAAGAAAGAAAGAAAGAAAGAAAGAAAGAAAGAAAGAAAGAAAGAAAGAAAGAAAGAAAGGAAGGAAGGAAGGAGGAAAGGAAGGAGGAAAGGAAGGAGGAAAGGAAGGAAGGAAGGAAGGAAGGAGGAAAGGAGAGAAGGAAGGAAGGAAGGAGGAAAGGAAGGAAAGAAGGAGGAAAGGAAGGAAGGAGGAAAGGAAGGAAGGAAGGAAGGAAGGGAGAAAGGGAGAAAGGGAGAAAGGGAGAGAGAGAGAGAAGATAGGAAGGAGGAGGAAAAGAGAGAGAAAGAGAGAAGGAAAAGAGGGACCAAAAGAAGGCAAAGAGATGGAGGAGGAAGGCTCTCCCACCCCCATCAAGCCCCCGCCACCCCCACCCCCCACCCCGTGGATCCCTCACTCACCCCATCAAGCTCTTCAGACGCGGGCCGGGGCGGGCACAGTCTTTGGGCCTCCTGTGGCCTGCAGCACCTTGGCGCGCGCCCGGGGATGCTGGCTGGTGATCTTCAGGCCTCCCACGGGCCACAGCGCCTTGGCACTGGCCCAGAAGAGGCCCGCAGGTGGGTTGTTCGGGCCTCCCACAGGCCACAGTGCTTCGGCGCGGGCCCCAGGAAACTGGTGGGCAGGTTGTTTGGGTCTCCCGTGGGCTGCAGCGCCTTGGTGCAGGCCCATGGAGGCTGGCTGGTGGGGTCTTCAGGCCACCCGCGGGGTGCAGCACTTCAGTGCGGGCCCAGGGAAGCCAGCGGGTGGGTTGTTCAGGCCTCCCACAGGCCACAGAGCTTCAGCACAGGCCCAGGGAGACTGGCGGGTAGGGTTTTTGGGCCTCCTGCAGGGCTCAGCGCTTTGACACAGGCCCAGGCATGCCAGCGGGTGGGTTGTTTGGGTCTCCCGTGAGCCACAGTGCTTCAGCGTGGGCTCAGGGAGGCCAGCTGGTGGGTCTTTGGGCCTCCCGCAGGCTGTAGCGCTTTGTTGCGGGCCCGGGGATGCCAGTAGGTGGATTGTTCAGGCCTCCCATGGGCTGCAGCACTTCGGCGTGGGCTCGGGGAGGCTGGCTGGTGGGTCTTCAGGCCTCCCGCGGGCTGCAGTGCTTTGGCCTGGGGCCAGGGAGGCCAGCAGGCGGGTCGTTTGGGCCTCTTGCAGGCTGCAGCGCTTCGGCGCAGGCTCGGGGAGGCCGACTGGTGGGTCTTCGGGCCTCCTGCAGGCTGCAATGCTTTGGTGCAGGCCCGGGAAGGCCAGCAGGTGGGTTGTTCAGGCCTCTCGTGGTGGGGACAGGGCGGGCTCGGAAGCCAGCCAGAACGCCATTCCAGTGCGTTCCAGCCCCAAAATAGCCCTGCATTTAATAGCAATCTTTCTATTATCGTATGTCTATGTTTGGTCAATGCCAATTCACAGAAAGCTTGGGAAAGGTTTTAAAAAGGAATATAAAGGAGAACAAGTATGGAGCTCCCTCCCTATCCCGAACAGAGCTCCATATCTTTGGCACCAAAAAACAGAAAAGGCCTGTCTCTCATGCTTGCTCATTTTCCTTGGAAATCATACAGAACTAGTTCTCAGGGTTAACAGAATGCATAGAGCATTCTTCCCAGAAAAGAGAGGTATTCAGTAGTTAAAAGTGGGGAGGAGGGCTTACCTATCCAGCAACATTTTATTGAGGCTTATGGGCCCCATAGAGGACTTCTGGAGACAAACAAAAACCAAGGCTACAATTGTGACATGCAGTTAGCTGAAACAAAATTAACAGGGCAGGTGTATTTATTCACTTGAGCTTCCTGACATTGGCCTGAAACTGTTAGTTTACCACACATTTGTTAATTCTAGGTTTCACCAGAAGAGGGCCTCATACTATTACAGTCAGCCTAGGAACTTAGATTTCTGTGCATTATTATTATTTCATTTTATTATTACCGGTCTCAGCATCTTTAAACATCCAATAGTAAACCCCAAAAGTAAACCTCTTTTAGTCCCATTGATTTCAAGGGAAAATACTGACGCATATACTTCTCACTGAAGCCCCTGGAACTTAAAACACGTTTACCTTTGGCATGGCCATAGCAGTGGCCTGTGGAGTTTTTAGCACAAGGGTCGTAAAGGTTCACTTTCCAGAATCACGTCTGTATTTAGACTGTCACAAAAGGGTATTTTTAAGTTAGCACAGTTGTAGAAATTGTATCTGGAGTTAGGGTTGCCAGCCTCCAGGTGGGGCCTGGAGATCTCCTGCTTTTACAACTGCTCTCCAGCTGACAGAGATCAGCTCCCCTGGAGAAAATGGCTGCTTTGAAAGGCGGACTCTGTGGCATTGTGCCATGCTGAGCCCCCTCCCCTCCCCAAACCCCGCCCTCTCCTGGCTCCACCACCAAAGTCTCCAGGTATTTTCCAACCCAGACCTGGCAACCCTGTCTGGAGTACGTAAATGTTTGTCCGTGGGAAGAGCATGAGAGGGAAACGATAGCCTGAATTCCTTCTTGTTTAAAACATCTCATACAGGTTGTAGGTCTTGAGCGGTGGCTCAGAGGTTAAGACACTGAGTTGCAGACTGGAAAGTCAGTAGCTCGGCAGTTCGAGACCCGAGTGCCACGTGATGGAGTGAGCTCCCGTCTCTGGCCCCAGCTCCTGCCAACCTAGCAGTTTGAAAGCAAGAAATTGCAAGTAGATAAATAGGTACCGCTTTGGTGGGAAGGTAACAGCGTTCCATGCGCCTCGGCGTCTAGTCATGCCGGCCACATGACCACGGAAATGTCTTCGGACAGTGCTGGCTCTTCGGCTTGGAAATGCAGATGAGCACCGCCCCCCTAGAGTCGGATTTGACTGGCTTTCGAGCAAGGGAAACCTTTAGCTTTATTAAAAAAAACACCAAGTCCTTCTGATAGGATTTCTCTTTGGTTTGGGACCAACGTATCTGAAAGACTGACTCCTCTCTTATGAACTTGCCCGGCCATTATGGTGCTCTTTGGAGGCCCTGTTTCAGGTGCCCCTGCCTTCCGAGACTGGGTGGGTGGCAGCCTGGGAGAGGGGGCCTCCTTGGTCCTGTCACCAAAGCTCTGGCGCTCGTCTCCCCAGGGAGGTATGTCTGTCCCCTTCTGTTGCCATCTCCCACCAGCGGTTAAAGACTTTTTTGCTTTGTCTGGCAGTCCCTCAACGATCCCTCCTTCCTAATCGATATTCTATGTATGTATGTGTTCCAATTCTTTTGTATGCATTTTAACTCGTTTTCAACTTTTAAAAATTGTTTTAATGATGTATGTTTGGGAGGGAGGAGTACTTACCTACTTATGTTTATTAGCTTCTATGACCAAAGGTCTTAAGCTCAGTGATCAAACATGGATATACTACGTTAGCCTCAAAACACGAACTTTACAATCAACATTTGCAGACAAAATAATCAAATCTAAAAGATCTACAATGTTAAAACAGAAGCCATTCATAAAACTATAATTCATTTAAATCATATTAACTGGGTTTAGACCAAATTCTGTTACAATTGGGTCAAGCCAGATTTCTGTCATTTTACAGATAAAACTATCATTAAAAATCTTATAACAAAATAAATGGTTTCAGGATTAATACCTGCCAACAGACAGGGGACCACCCAGAGTTCAGTAGGCAATCGATGTCTGGTAAGAACTGGA
Organism: Gekko gecko; assembly: GCA_029375565.1. NCBI lineage: Eukaryota > Metazoa > Chordata > Lepidosauria > Squamata > Gekkonidae > Gekko > Gekko gecko. The sequence goes on along the minus strand of JAPDNY010000009.1, from coordinate 19,889,928 downwards.
GTGATCCCAAATTGATCTAGAAATCGACCACGGATGACAGAATAAAAGATGGCCAAGTGTCTCCACGGCCCCAGTCTCACAATTACATAAGCGATCCAAGTCTGGGACTTTAGAAAAGCGACCTGTTAACTCAGCAGTGGGAAAAGAGTTAAGCCCAGCAAGAGTGAAAACACATCAATGGCTGAGTACAGACTGGCAGTTTGCTCCGGTAGCCAGTCGTAGCAAAAAAGCCCCAGAATAAACTATACCAGGTTTTCCCGTTCACACAGCGGGGGCCGCTGCCGGAAGATACAGGACAGAGGCGCGCGGGAGTGTTCAGACTGCCGCGCCAGAGGCGTGCTATATTCACCGTTTCCCCATTAATTCGGCTGTGGGTGTATGCGCATAAGCGCATTTTGCTGATTGGGAGAGGACCCCGCAGTGCCAGCACCGCATTGGGCAGTGGAGCGGAGCACAGCCAATCACACCGCTGCTGCCTTCTGCCCAACACGGGTTGCTCCCGGCTTTTCGGCTGCACGTTCAGACTCCCCAGAAGCGGAGAAACGTGCAGCACATGCGGGCTTTCAGATTTGCTATGGGTTTTATCAGGTATCTTTTTAATCCGGCGGTGAAGCGCAACAGCACGGGTTGGCTATGGGTGGGGGACGCCAGGCAGATGTGCCTGTGTGAACGCCCCATTTACTCCGGGATTGAGTCGTCGCTGGCCCAGCTCCCTACCGGGGCAAATTGCCAGTCTGAACTCAGCCTATAACTAGGTATTTTTAAGGATCTAGTATATGAAAGGAGAGACTCCGGAGGATGAGTACCTCAGGCAAGAGTGGAACATACATGTCTTGAGCGAGCTAAAGTACTAGCCCGATCGAGGTTAATCACCTTTGTTCTGGCCTGCTTTAGGGCTTCCTGGTAAGTTAAATTATTCCATGCCGTTGGAGGAAAGCCCAATAACTCAAGTCTAGCGTCTAGATCTCTTTCCCGGCTGCTTTTGTGGTTGTCCTCCTTTATCAAACATAGAAGGCCACCTTGGGCGCTTGGTGCTGAGTAAAGGCAGGATTGATCTTAATGGTTTTATAATGTAATTTTATCAGGTATGTTTTAAATAGTTAGCTGCCTTGGCGGCCCTTGTACGGGCAGGAAGGCAGGGTGCAAATTTTGTAAATGAATATAAGAATAGTAAAATGACTCTCGCCTGCCAGAAGCAAAAACTTGCCATGTTTGAACAACAAATGGCCACTAGAGGGTACTGTTGTACTTGGTTACCTTAAAATCAGACTGAATAATCATGCCTGAATAATCTCGGTTTTTGCCATGGGAGGGAAGGACTCATATTAGGATTAGGGATATAAATGTGCCCTTTTTATTTTTTGTTTTTCTGTGTCATCCCTGTGAATCTTGTTCTATCACCCATTTTCCAAAATGTCTCCCTGTTTCTCTTATGGCAGTGTAATGCCAGGGGGTGCGGGATCATGCAATCAGTGCAAATAATAGAACCCAGGAATCAATTAACCAGTATTCCAAAGTTTGTTAATATGGGCGGGAGGGGAGGGGAGTAAAGTTTTGTCCTGAATAAAACTACATCAGAAGTAGAACATTTCAAATCCAGAGCATCCACTCATGAAAGGTGCTGATATCCCTAATCATGATGGGGGATATATGCACGTACAGCTTGTATATTGCAAACACACACTCCTTCCAGGGGTTACAATACTCCTCTTTGCACGCGCCTGCATGATCGGCAGGGAGACCGCCAAGGAAGACTCTGCAGAGGAAGACCGTGACAAACCATCTTTGCTCCTCACTTGCCTTGAAGGGCCCTTGGCTGAGGTCACCAGAAATCGGCTGTGACTTGATTGTGCTTTAGACACACAAATAACATTCCATTCAGCCGGTATTACAGGGACAGTTGTTTGTTGTTGTTTTCTTTCCAGACTATCAGCACCTCTACTGCCTAGGTAAACATTATCTATAAAGGCTGTAACATCCCTACAAGAAATTTGAATCGCTCAGACCTAAAATGCAGTGAAACCTTCTTTATTTTCTGAAGAACTTTGGGTAAGAGTTCCGGGTAAGACTGGTAGAAATTTCAATTCATTCTATTAGACAGAGTAAAGATGCCATACATTAAGAAGAAGAAGAGTGGATTTATTACGCCCCCCTTCACTACCTGAAGGAGTAGTCTCAGAGAGGCTTACGATCTCCTTTCCCTTCCCCTTCCCCCAACAGACACCCTGTGAGGTAGGTGGGGCTGAGAGAGCTCTCCCGAGAACTGCACGTGAGAGAACAGCTCTGAAAGAACTCTGTGTTGACAAGACTTTGGTCCCAGACCAATTGTTCCAGCATTCTGTCGGCGGGATGTAAGCAAAATTCTGTTTGAGGGAGGAAAACCCATTCTAAAACAAAACCTATTATGATGTGCGACAAAGGTGGTCATTTATATAGTGTGGTATTAGCCGTGACCAGAAAGTGCCTCTGGGACACAGCAGACCTTTCTGTGGGGCAGGAGCCTCTTTAGCCCATTTCATTTATCCCAACACGCAGAGATCAATGTGGCCCACAGTACAGCTCCTCTCTGTACCAGCACTGCTATGGTATAGCCTGGGATACATCCACATGCACTGGGAGGCACAGGGGCTTTGGGGTAAGGGGCCAGTAAGGTACCCCCTCTGGCACTGCCCTTGTTATGCCTTAACAGGCTTTGGTCCAGACAAGGGAGGAGGTTGAAGGCAACTGAGATCGCCTCCTCTCTCCTCTCCTCCTGGTCTTATTTGGTTGTTGCCCTGCAAGGGTGCCCAAGTATCTCATCAGCTTGCATCGGTGCTCTTAAATGAAGGCAGTGCTGCTGACCACACCCACCGCCTTGGCACTCCCAGACTCTTGTGAGGGCGGCCTCCTTTGCAAGATGCCTGGGGAAGGAGTGGCTGCCCTCCTGGACCTGGCTGGCTGAAGAGGAGGAGAAGGAGATTGCATTTATGCCCTGCCCTTCACTCAGAGTGGCTTACAATCTCCTTCCCTTCCCCTCCCCACAACAAACAGCCTGGGAGGTAGGTGGGGCGGAGAGAGCTCTGACAGAAACTGCTCTTGAGAGGACAGCTCTGAGAGAACTTGTGACTGACCCAAGGTCACACCAGCAGCTGCACGTGAAGGAGTGGGTATAATGGTAGCTAAGGTTGCCTCACATTGAGATGGCTCCTTAAATGCTAATTCTGACCCCTGCAGGCAACCACCAATCACTGTGTCCAGAAACTGGACTCCCCCTAAGAGATTAATCTTTACTAAGAGATTAATCACATGCGGCTGTTTCCTTTCTAGCTTTACTTTTCGAATATACTGTTGGGGAAGCAATAAGTGGGAAAGGAAAAAAAAACCCTTTGAATAAAAGGCTATGAAATTGATTGAAGATTCATTTGCTTTAAACATATGAGGGGAATATTTGCCCTGGTTCACGCTGCCAGGCAGCAGCCTGGTGAGAAAGCACAAATTCTAACTGAGCACCAATGAAGTACACCAAGATGTCTTTTGCAATTGTTGAATACAGAGGACCTGATTCCAGAAAACAAACAGCATGAATAGGGTTGTACGTGTAGTTGGATGTATTCTTATTCCTTTACACTCCGTTTTGCAGGTAAAAGACCAATTCACACCTTAAAGGCAGTTTGCGGAGCGGCTAGAGTGTCTGCGTAGGACCTGGGAGACCCCACCCTGCCACAGAGAAGCTTGCTTGGTGATCTTGGGCCCAGCATATTCTTGGCACCATGGTAATAAACTTCCCCGGTTTTTAACAAGATGGTTCTGTCACCATACACTCTGAAAACTTTCATTAGAAGTTTTCGTTTTGCCCTTCCGTCTGTGAAATGTTTTAAAGCCATCCACCTCGCCTCCCCCCCCCCCCGAAAAAAAAAAATCCACAACAGAATGAGCAGCATTCCGGCATGGCTCGGTGTTGGCAAGTGGTCTTTGCAGCCCAGGTACCTGATGATGACTGATGGAGCCGTCAGCCTTACGGCAATAGATGAAACAACCTGGCAGAAGTTGAGTGTTACTGAAAGAAATCACAAATACTTTTTCCGTCTCCTCTGCTCGCTTTAATCACATTATCAACAGGGTGCCAGGATGGAGCCTTGACACCAGGCCATACATTCACACCGGCGGCCGTTGTTAGCCTCTTTGTAAGACAGATAATGAGCTATTTGGTTTTACATGTTCCTTATTTTACACACTGCCCGGCAGTTAAAGTAACACTTGATTTTCCTGTTCCCAGTTTAGCTTGCTCCAACTTTCATCCTGTTATCGACGCTCCTTTTCTTTTTTTTCTTAGTTGAAGTTCGACTACCAAAGGCTAACCGAGAAGCCCGCCATCCATCATGTTGATATTTAATACAAGTTATTATAGTGAGGACAGGAGCTGGCCATACTCCATAATACAATCTCTTTGCAAGAAAACAAATTAATACACAAAGTCCGTTGTCCGAAACAAAACAGTTGGATTTGCAGTGCTCACAGAAGACGGTTCTCCTTCTAATAAGGCTAAGTTGATTCCCACAGGCTTCGGGTGGACTCAACGTTGCGGACACGTCTTGCATGTTGAAAACATATGATAACAGGAATTGATTTTTTAAAAATACTTTTGTTCTTTACTGAACACCAACAATTGGTAACAGAAATACTGTTTTTTCCAAAAGACCATCTGGCTCTCTCGGTAATCAACCTGCAAGCACAAACAGTGTAAGTACCAACCCAAGACTATTTACTGCCACCACTTGGTGGCATCCGGAGGTCTGTACAGCTTAATCTCCACAATTCGCTTCACACAACGAGCCTGTTTATCACGTCTTCTCACAAAAGCGTCATCTTCTATCCCAGGCCAAATTCATGCCCATCTCCCTCCAGTCTGCGCTCTTGCAATACAGAACTCATTATAATGACTGCATGGAAAATCAGACATACTGGAAAGATGGATAACTCAAGCAGATACCATCAAACTAACCTCGTTTGCTAGGGCAGAATACTGGTAGTGCACACTCAAGTAGTGCACACTCAAGTTTTAAAAAAAAAACTACACTGATTTTTTGTTTGTTTGTTTTTACAGTTCTTGCTACTGCTGCTGCATTGCCTGAACTGGGATACTGTGTTGGCAATTCTGTGACGGAGGACGCTGGAACCAGGCGAGCCATGATACTGCAAAAGGGGAACAATCCTGCTGCAAAGCAAAAACACTCAGAGAGTGCGCTTGGTCAGGTCCTTCTCCATTACGGCATACTGCTCTTTAAGGCGCTCCATAGCTTTAGCATGCTCTTCATCCACAACCGCTTTCTGGCTGTGCTGTTCCTTCAGAAATTCCTCCCACTGAGCGATCCGTTGCTTTTCGCCAGCCATTAGCATCTGGGCCTGAAGCTGACAAGAGAAAGGAAGCCGGGTCACTTCTACACAATCACAGGTGGTTTAGAATGAAGAATTTGCAATGGATAACAGTATCCCCACCCCCACCCCCAAACAAAAGAAAAGGAAACCAGATTTCACTTCAGCAGTGATGCTTAAACTTTATCGTAACAGCACTTCCTTAGGTAAGGAAAACCAACTTCTAATGGTGTATTTGCCCCAGAGTGCCTCTGTTCCAAAGGGGCCGCGGTGGCTCAGAGGTTAAGACGCTGAGCTGCAGACCGGAAGGTCTAATTTGGCAGTTTGAGACCCGAGTGTCGCATGACGGAGTGAGCGCCCATCTCTGGCCCAGCTCCTGCCAACCTAACAGTTTGAAAGCAAGAAATGGCAAGTAGATAGATAGGTACTTCGGTGGGAAGGTAACAGCATTCTGTGCGCCTCAGGCGTTTAGTCATGCCGGCCACATGACCACAGAAACATCTTCGGACAGCGCTGGCTCTTCGGCTTGGAAACGGAGATGAGCACCACCCCCTAGAGTCGGATTCGACTGGCTTTTGAGCAAGGGAAACCTTTACCTTTTTACCTCTGTTCCACATTCCTTTGGATCTTCACCTACTGCATAGCAGCTACACAACAGAAGACACACAAGGAACAATTTGTGCCAATTCAAAAGGCAGGAGCTCTTCGCAGGCAAGGGTGACTGTTTTCAGCTTGGAAATACAAAGAGAAGGTGACAAAAGAAGACAGATGTCAAAATGCTCTGGGATGCTGTTTAACTTCTGTTTAGGGACACGTATATATTCCACACGCTACTGCTTGAAAGCAGAGTCTCAGGCACCCGCTTTAAAGTCCGTTCGCTTAGAGACGGCCTCAGCACAAAGCTTTGAATCTTCGGCGTCGCGAAGACCATGGCAAGAGATTAGTACCTCTCCCGCGCACAAGCAATTTCCCAGTGACACAATTTAGAAATCAGGCACTAGCTTTGAAATACAGGAAAGTAGCAGCAAGACAATTGATAGCAAAGAATTGGAAAGAAGCTGAGGAACTGGTGATTAATCACTGGAGGGACAAAATGAGTAATGTTATAATCTTAAGAGTATTTGACGATGAAGATACGTAGAATGAATGGGTTAAAGGTTAGTGAACAGGAGGAGGAACGGTTTAGAAGGATGGCCAGGTATTTGGGAACGTTTTAAAAAATTTGTGATGATTAGTCAATTAAGAAGAAATCGAGAGGTAAGTTTGATTATGAATTAAGATGGAAGTCTAATAGAGTGATAGAGTTGCACACGAATTGATTGTGATATAAGACTGTAAGGAATTTATTTATGTATCTACTACCCGGAGGTCGCACATGGGTGGTGTTGGTGATGGACGTGTTTTATGAAATAAAACAATAAAGAATTTATTAAAAAAAAATATAGGAAAGTCAATGAAAAAGTTTCCACATACAAGGAAAGTGGATCTGGTAACTCTTATTAGTTTGGAAATTCTAAAAGACCCACGAGTGGAAGCTTCACGCAGCTCTTTCCTACAGCCGTTGGCGTTACTGTGGAGGGAGGGGTGCCTCCAAATTCTTATTTACCAATGGGTTCTACAGTAACATATGGATTCCTCATAGCAGAGTCTGTGGATCTCAAAGCACATTCACGTTGCCACCCAGGAACACACCTTTATCTGTGGGGTCCCCGAAGGCAAACTAGAGGCTCAGACTGCTTGTATGTCAAGGCTGAAACAAGATCAGATCAGTACGCTGCTTACACTCACAATTCGATAAATCCCTCGCAGGCAGAAATCTTGCATTAGTCCCAGGGCACTGCCCTACAACCAGTGTTCCCTCTAAGCTGAGTGAGTGTGAGCTAGCTCACAGTTTTTTACCCTCCGGCTCACACATTTTGGTCTTCGCTTAGGAAGGAGGGCTCCAGAGCAAACTAATTTGTGCAGTAGCCAAATCCCTCGCTCACAGCTTTAATGTCAGGAGTTGCTCACAGAATTTTTGCTCACAGGACCCCAGAGCTTAGAGGGAGCATTGCCTACAACCCTCCGATCCCTTCTCAAAGTTGTTACTTGTCTTTATTATTAATTATTATTATTATTACTTGAATGTATACCCCACCGTCCCCGCACGCAGGCTCAGGGCAGCTTACGGTACTTGGTAACCAGTACCATAAAATCACACACAAAAGTCAAAACATTATAAACATTCAAATTCAAATTTATTAAAAAAACAGTCATAAGACCAGCAGGATAAACTAAAATAATACGACACAAAAACTACAACAAAAGACCCTTACAGCCATATTTTCTAAAATACCGAACCGGTCATTTCCATCGTTGATTATAAACATTAAACAATCTGATAATTAAAGAGCTAGTGGTAGTAATTGTCTTTCAGTAATTAAGATGGCATACTATATGGCACACAAACAGTTATTTCCGATTCAGTGATCTTCAGCACTGCACGACGGTATGGCGCAATCTCCAGGCCAGGGCCGACCCACAACCAGACATTGGTGGCAGTGGTGTGGCAGCTCCTAATTGAAAGCCTGTCTTTGCTTGTGTGATGCACTGACCATACTATTCTAACTATTGTGCAAAGATTCACACCATAACTCTTGCTAGAGATTTTTTAAAAAACTTATTTTCTATAGCAAAATCAACTTACAGGTACAAGGGGGGAGGGAGAAAGCATACTTAGGCTGTGGTCACACTGGCAGCTTGGCACGGCACAGAGGTGTCACACTTTGCAGCAGAACAAGTAACAGTCGGAAGGGGTGATCAGACAGTACCTCTTGTGGCGGCCTCCCTGTGCCCGTGTCCTGTGGTCAAGCATCCGGACATTAGATGCGTGGCAACTGCGGAGCACAGTGTCCCTTGGTTTGTTGTGTTTTTTTTAAAAGCTGGTTGCGCATCTGCAGATGCACTTACACACACAGTCAGGTGGACAAGAGATTAAAAATGCCACGGCTGTAACGGATCTCCCGTTCACACTTCCCTTCTGGCTTCCATTCGCCACAACACCATACACACATCCGGAAAAGTGGAGTGGGAACGCAAGGATCCATTTATACCGGACTTTCCCAGATCCACAGCAGAACAACGCAGTGTGCTGACGAATGCCATACAGAAGGGAGATATTCTCGTCTGGTCACGCTCTTTTAATCCACACAGGTAACACTACGATTTCGCTACAAACTGCCTGTGTGACTGCAGCCATTGCACAGGAAAGAGAGAGGAGGAAAAGGGCAAATACTGTGAAGGTGTGCCATGTTGAAAGCAATGCTCCCTCTAAGCTGTGGAGTCTTGAGAGCAAAAATTCTGCTTTGTGAGCGACTGGCATTAAACTTGTGAGCGAGCGATTTGGCTACTACATAAATTAGTTTGCTCTGGAGCCATCCTTCCTGAGCGAAGGCAAAAATGTGTGAACTGGAGTTTAAAAAACTGTGAGCTAGCTCACACTAACTCATCTTAGAGGGAACACTGGCTGAAAGTCAAGATCACACAAAAGAGCCCAAGGATAGCTTGCAGGATGAACACAGCCTTAGTTAATTTACAAATAAGTTACATGAAATATGTTGTCGAAGGCTTTCACAGCCAGAGTTCATTAGTTGCTGTAGATTTTCTGGGTTGTGTAGCCATGGTCTTGGCATTGTAGGACCTGACGTTTCGCCAGTAGCTGTGACTGGCATCCTCAGAGGTATAACACATAAAGATGGAGTACTCTCTGTGTCAAGGATTACATGAAAGTTACATGAAACTTTACCTGTTTTTCTTCCTGCTCCCTCTGCTGGAGTCTGCTGGTCATCTCATTGGCAGCCTGTACTGGAATACAGAAATGACGAATGTTTCACTGGCTATTTTCACTGCCAAAGCGCAATGCCATCGCACCTTGACCTCAGTACTGAATGAAATTTGTACAGAATTAGTCTAGTGCAGGCCTTCAGTAAAATGACAGGCTGGGCTCTGTGAACTACATAAAAAATTCCGGGACAAGACACAGTCGTCCCCATCTATCACATCACATTCTCTCAACATTCAAGTTCAAAGTTATAAACTCTTGACAAGGTGGTACCTTACCCCAGGTAGATTACACAAAATTTTTAACCAGTATTCACCACTATGTTGGAGGTCCTGTGGGGAGGAGGGCACCTTTTTACACTGTTTGTGGTCCTGTATTGAAGTTCAACCTTATGGGCCTGGCAAGCTTCATGGCAGAGTAGGATTTTGAACCCACGTTTCTCAGACCCTAGGCTGACACTCTGACCACTACAAACTAGATCTCTCGAAATAACGATCTTCCGAACTCACAATATTTGATTTGATTTCAAACTGACCTCCTTACGCTGAAGTTCCTACCTGGGTCATAGCTGAAATTAAGTATGCGTGCTCACTGCACACCTGTATTTTATCAGAAATTCATTGTTTTACCTGCCTATTCAGTCTTTGATCCCAGAAACTGAATAGAACCTTTTTTTAAAAAAACAGGAAACAAAATTTACAAACTGGTATGCCAGCTCCTGACTCGAACAATCAATTTGGTCAGGAATTTCCACATTACAAAAAAAAATTATATATGTTCCAGAGCCAGGAAATGCTGCCTAACAAAAATATGCTATGCCTTTTTTTGCCTGATTGAACAAAGAGAGCTTTGACCCTTGAACGCTCATATGCCCTGGAAATCCTGTTGGTCTTTAAGGTGCTACTGGCCTCAGATTTGGTCTTCTACTGCTAACCAACGCAGCTACCCACCTGGACCTACACTAAAGAAGATCTTAAGTCCAAGCAATGATATGGTTCCTTGGGCAACATTCTGCTGCTGCCTCCTCCACCCCATTTCCAAACAGGCTTGTAAAACTGTGCAAAATGAGGAAAAAGCGGGATAACTCTCAATCCCCCCCCCCAAGTATTCCCAGAACACGCTCGGAATCATCCGCCAACCAAGTTCGACCATCACATGTAGCGACGATGGGGTCTGTGCAGTGGGATATGGAGGGGGGACGACCAGCTCGGTCAGCATTTACTGTCCCCTGTTATTATTTAGGTTCCCACTGCCCAGCATGTATGATTATTTTTCAGAAGTGGTTATCACTGCGAGGAAAATGCTGAGCGATACCATGCAGTGACATCACTCCGCACCTTATGGGAAGGTATTGCACACCACTGAGGAGTAGTTATAATAGCGTATATTTTGAATTGAAAGGCAGGATATATAAATGTTTCATACAAAATTACATAAATGGGGTAGGATCATTGCTCTGTAACAGAGCATCTGTTCACATGGAGAAATCCTCAGGTATCTCCAGTTAAAAGGATTGGATAGGAGGTGATGGAAGCCCTCCCCTTGAGACCCTGGAGAGCCAATGCTGGACACAGTATTCAGTGCTGATCCTGGTACACCAATGTTCTGATACTGCCTAGGGCAGCTTCATGCGTGTCTTTAAATAAAATACAGGGGGGGGGGGCATTTTATAGTGGGGCACAGATGTTCAGCACGCACTCTCTTACAACATCGTATTTATTCAAAAGACTTTTATCCTTCCTTTCTATCACAAATGAGCTGGGGACGGCCAGCCCCAGAGAGTTACTTGGCTGGTTTCACGTGGGCCACGGAACCGTTTAGTCTGAAAACCCCCAAAGAATTTCAAGGGCAAAAAGCAGAAAACAAATCATTGTGGGCTTACATCTCCTCAGCACTTCATCTAGACTGTCATGCATGACTTGTTCACACTTCGGCAGAGTTTGATCATTTGCTTCAAAAACGGTGTTCTTTAGGTTCTCGAGAACCCGCACTTCCCGGAAACCGCGTTTTTCCTATTGGGAAAGTCAAAGAGAGAAAGTCTAAGCTTTACATTAGATGCTGACGTTCACATGATATCCAGTCTCCCCAGTGCACTTAAATGGTTTAAACAGCAACATCTGCTCACTTACTGATTTTATTTATTTATGTTATTTAAGTCCACCTTTTTCACAGGGACTTAACAAAATGGGGCATTCAATAAACAATGCATTCGGTGCAATAAACAATGCACTGCGTGACACAGAGTATTGGACTGGGTGGGCCACTGGCCTGATCCAACATTGCCTTCTCTTCTGTTCTTATTAGGATCGTAGAAGTCTGGAACCAGCCAGAAAGAACTGAAGCATAGCATAAGTTTTAAGGTGAGACATTAAGCAGTGCAAAAATTACATAACAGGGTACTGTCTACAGTAAGCTATACACAGCAGTGTAGACCACAGTCCCCGAACATTTGTCCAAGTAAGTGAATTTCAAAGTGTACTACAGCAGTGTGTCCCATCAGCAACACAGAACTTCTACTACGTCCAACTGAGAAAAAAAAAACCCGAATCCTTTTAAAAACTTAATGTTTTGGTGGGATCATGATCATTACAACAACTGCACTGGAAGGGAAAATCAGTGTGACAGACTGAGACTTACTACTTGTCAGGTTCTTCCAACCCTTCCTCCAACGGTGTAATTTCTTAAAGTTATGCTGCCATCTTGTGGAAGCTATACTGAATATTACATTTTTACACTAAATAGTGTACTTTTAACGTTTTAAAGGACAATTTCGCTTAGTTTGTAGTTTTAAAGATTTCAGGATATATTTTAAGACACTTTTAAACAAGAAGGACTTAATCTAACTAAATAACACTGTTTGTACCACATATGTCTGGTATCCTCCCCATTAATGCTTTTTGTAGACTCCTGCTACAGCAGCTTTGAAAATGAACTTGCTGCACCTACATGGATTCCTCCTATTCTTATCCATGGTTACAGTGACAGTGCACACTTCCCAGCCCTACATTAAACTTTGAAGGCAGTGCACAAGATAGCGTAAAACAGCTGAGTGGTGGGGAGCAGACACTCCCAGCTGCTCAGCTGCGTTTTTTGTGTTTGTTTGTTTGGCTTTCTTGTGCATTCCCTTTAAACTTTAAAGGGAGTGCACAATACAGCCTGAAACAGCTGAGTGGCTGGGAGATGCCTGCTCCCTGCCACTTTGCTGTCTTTGTGGCTTTTGCGGGAAACAGAAAACAGGGGTTTAAAGGGACTTGGAGTCCCTGTTTTCAGCTCTATCCAAGAACCATTTTAAAAGTTCGTAGAAGTTCATGATGATATACCCATCACAAACCTCGGTTTGCAAACCACAAAGAGTTTGTGGTTCAGTTCCTGCCCATCCCTATTTAGGATCATACTGCATATTCCTTGTTAACATTACATTTTTTTAAAAAAAAAGCAACAATTACTAATATTTCCAAACTTCTGTTTGAAATCTCAGCCACAGCACATTATCGTTTTGATTCAGAAATACCTTCACCCCTTCCTCCATTTTCAAGGTACCTTATTCCAACATATAATATATCAAATAAGAACATAAGAACATAAGAGAAGCCACGTTGAATCAGGCCAACTGCCCCGCCAGTCCAACACTCTGTATCACACAGTGGCCAAAATCCAGGTGCCATCAGGAGGTCCACCAGCGGGGTCAGAACTCCAGAAGCCCTCCCACTGTTGCCCCCCCAAGCGCCAAGCAGACAGAGCATCACTGCCCCAGACATCAGAAAATAAGACAAGCCATGTTGGATCAGGCCAATGGCCCATCCAGTCCAACACTCTGTGTCACACAGTGACCAAAACCCAGGTGCCATCAGGAGGTCCACCAGTGGGGCCAAGAACTCTAGAAGCCCTCCCACTGTTGCCCACCAAGCATCAAGAAGACAGAGCAAATACATATTTCAAAATATAATATATAAAAACTTACTTCAAATTCTTTGATAAAGTAACGAATTTCTCCTTGAATAACTGGTCTGTGATCCAGTAGCCGAGAATATATTTCTCCAACATCTATAGGAAAACAAATGACAGTATTTTTAAATGTTAATGACTTATTTGGGCCTGCATGAAATCACGTTGGGTCACCCAGCTCTTCTCTGTCATTCTATTCTATTAGTACTTGGATGGGAGACTGTCAAGGAAGTCCAGAAAGCCAGTTTGGTGTAGAGATTAAGTACGCGGACTCTAATCTCGGAGAACCACGGTTGATTCCCCACTCCTCCACATGCAGCTGTTGGATGACCTTGGGCAAGCCATAGTTCTGACAAGAGCTGTTCTCTCAAGAGCAGTCCTTGAAAGAGCTCTCTCAGCCCCACCTACCTCACAGGGTGTCTGTTGTGAGACGGGGAAGGGAAAGGAGTTTATAAGTCACTCTGAGACTCCGAGTGAAGGGCAGGGGTATAAATCCAATCTCCTCTTCCTCTTCTTCTATTCCCTGCTTCCACCTTCCCCCTGCCCAAGTTCTTCCTTCCCGTTTCCCAACAGCTGAGTGGAAGGAAATGCCTTTAAAGTGGGCAGGTTTTCTGCTCTATAATGAGTTACCTTCTTTGTACCCGAGCACCATTTTGGGAAGCCTCAGCTGTGCTTTCCTCCAGCTACCAGCACAACTCTATTTACTAAAGCAACAGAGGACAGAAACAGGTCTGGAGGTGGAACACTATCCTGAAGAAAAAGCCATATCAGAAGGGTCTTTTAAAGAGTCTGTATCCCAGTCTCAATGAAGAGATGGGTGTGCTTCCTTCACCTGAATCAATCAAGCTCGCCTGATCTTCTCACATCTGAGAAGCTAAGCAGGGTTGCTCCTGGTTCGTACTTGGACGGGAGACTGCCAAGGAAGTCCGGAGTGGCTACACAGAGCCAGGCAATGGCAAACCACCTCTGCTTGTCTCTTGCCTTGAAGACCCCACGGCATAGGTCAGATATGACTTGATGGTACTTTCCACCACCAGCTGCGTAGGGCCACTGGTTTTCTATTGCAGTGGTATGACCATGACAATCTGATTCAACGAAAAGACTCAGGAGTCTTACAGTATCTTAGATATTTGTTCTAAGCTTATGCAACGACTGAACATCACGGACTGCACATATTCAACCAGTGCTCCGTCATGTGTTCATTAGCACAGGTGTGCACTTAAGAACCAGAATTCCAAAGGGGTAGCTGTGCAGCAACGCTATGACTCAGGTGTAGCAGTATTTACGCCTCAGTAATCAAGCATGGCCCTGCATCCTCTCCTATTCCTTCTGCCTCGTGTAACACAACTGGCTCCATTGCTTTCCAGAGAGCAGTTTGGTGTAGCGGTTAAGTGCGTGGACTCTAATCTGGGAGAACTGGGTTTGATTTCCCACTCCTCCACTTGCACCTGGCTGGATGACCTTGGGCAAGCTGTAGTTCTGATAAGAGCTGTTCTTGAAAAAGAACAGTTTCTGTCAAGAACTCTCTCAGCCCCATCTACTTCACAGGGTGTCTGTTGTGGGGAGGGGAAGGGAAAGGAGATTGTAAGCCGCTCTGAGACTCCTTCAGGTAGTGAAGCGTGGGGTATAAATCCAATCCAATCTCTTCTTCTTCTTCTCCCCCCCCCCCCCAGGAAGGTTCCTACCAACAGGGCTCATGCCTGGCCAGGGCGTATGCACCGTGCAAGCTAAGAACCCAGAACAGTTAATGACAAATTTGCTCAGTGAAAAACAAATGGGGGACATGAGGTACAGTGTGGGACATCTTACCTTTTAGAATAGGATGAATAGCCACTGATCCCAACGGGTCCCGCTTCTTACCGCTCCCACCAGAGACCGGGAACTCCTCAGCTTTAGTTGGGGACAGGGTCCTGGGACTGCTGCCACTCATCGCTCCCCTTCGCCAGCCAATGAAATCGGGCACGCGTGCCACCTGGGAGGGAGAAAAGAACTGTAGCACCTACAGTACTTGTGTAAAAAACAGACTTTCCTTTGGCTAGTGCCCAGCTGGGCCGAGCTTTCTCTGATGCTACCAATCCAAGCCTGGCCCACACAGCCTCGCATGGCTATTGGAAAATCCCAGGGTCATTTGAAAAAGTGTGGTGTAATAAGAGTTGGCCTGAAAGGAAACCGTGAGCTGCAGCTGCAGTTTTCTGATCAACCATGGCTGTCGTCTAATGAACGACAGAATAAAACTGGATTAGTTTTTAAGGTGCCACAATAACACTTCTATTTATATATGAAGAACTGACCTTGCAGAAGGACTGCACGTCTGGTAAGTGTTAGTGGACAGTAATTTCCAGGTATTACTCTATGTTTTGAGAATGCCTTTCTTATGTCGTTGAACGATCAGGTAAGATTCTACAACCACGTGGCTTCCCAACACTTCAGGGCAACTTTAGAGCAACGCGCTCTTAGATGGCGGAGGCGGCCACGTCCCTTTCACATTTCTGTGCAGGGAAATGCAGCCGCGCCATCATGCCTGCATTCGTATCTGTTTTGCACAGGCACATGGATGAGGCAGTTACAGCTGTTGACGGCAAAATGAACATGCTGTTTGTCACACACAACAATGAACGTACTTTTTTTTCTTTTTTAGAGATTATTTCTGCATCAGGGAAAAATGTAACAAATTTCAGAACTATACCACATACATCAAGTACAATATTACAGCATGTTAATGAAGAAACCTTCAGAACCACACTGTGGATTTTTTCCCCTTTAAGAAAATACTGCCGCACATGTAGGCAGTAAGGTTGCTTTGCTTTTATTTTGGATGCTCATAATAGTTTTCCTATGATTTCATTATGGAACTGTCTCTAGGTGTTTCCCAAAGCCTCCAGGGGATGCTTCTGAAAGACTCACCCTGGCCTAGGTGGAACCCAGCAGGACTGGGCCAGCAGAAAGGGGGGTGATCAGAGAAGTGCTGAAGGCTCCAGGCTTGAGTGCCCTTCTAAGGTTTCTTGCCCCCGGGGAGGAAAGGTGGTGGGGGGAATTCTCTGGACATTTGGCCAAGGCGGTCAAGCGCTATTTCGAGTCATAATAAAAACACCACCTCTTCCTCTCCCCTTGCACAGCCTGTGTTCGATATTCCTCCACCTGGGCTCTCTTACAAGCAACTGTCATCTCTCTCTCTCAAAGTTTCTTAAACATGTCAAGGCAGCTTAATTCAAATGACAGTGGCGACTATTTGGCATGCTGACTGTGGGTGGAGATAAGAGGGCGGCGCAGGAGAAGGGGTTTCACAGGACAAAAATATCCGCATGATTTCTCTTCCCCCCCCATACATTCAACACCCATCAAATGGACAGCGCTCGCCCCCAGTTACTGCCCTCCAAGGCAGGGTCACGGCTCACAACCTTCAGCGTTCTGTGATAAACCGCGCCCTTAAATTTTTGCTGATGCTGGGATGGGGTGGCCAAAAAGGGGGAAAGGGAGGGGGAAGGAAACACACGCAGGCCCCTTCGTTGCAAGCCCACGCTGAAGCCATCCAATCGCCCCAAGCTGGGAATGCTTGCAAGCAATGCGCCCTCTAAGCTGTGGAGTCTTGTGAGCAAAAATTCTACTTTGTGAGCGACTGGCATTAAGGTTGTGAAGAAGCGATTTGGCTCCTGCATAAATCAGTTTGCTCTGCAGCCATCCTTCCCGAGCTAGGACAGAAGCGTGTGAGCCGGAGGCTAAAAACCGGTGAGCTAGCTCGCACCAACTCAGCCTAGAGGGAACAACTGCTCGCAAGGCCCCCCTACCCGCATCAGCCTGAAAAGCATTCCCTTTTCAAGACCTGCAATTTGCTCTTTGCTCGAGACCCGCTTCGCCAGCCCCCAAGCATCGCCCCCGACGGAGCGCGCAAAGCCAGAAATCCACCCAACAGCACCTTCTTCCTCTCCTCTCCTCCCCATCCCTTTCCCATCCTCCCGACAGCCCCAAGTTATTGTTTGCATAAAAGTCTCTCCGATGACTGAGCGCAACTATAAACTGGAACCGAGCAGACCCACGGGCGCAGTAACAATACTGCCAACTCCCATCTTTGCCTCCTTCTCCGCATCCCGCAAGAAAACCAGAGGACAGGATCCCTCGGTCAGTTTCCCGAATGCCTTTACCTCGCTCCCTGTTAAAGGGGACGTGATTTTCAGAGGGACCCGGACAAACAAGAACCGGAAGGCGCAACCGTGGGGCGCTGATTCCAACAAGGGACGGACTGCGCATTCTTCACTGGGACAGTTCCACTCCGGCAAGCAAGGAGGGGGGCGTCTCCACCCCCCCCCCCGCCTGGTCCCGAGCAAGGAACCCGCCAGCTCCCACCTTCCGATTGCCCTCGGGCCGCCCAGGGATGCCTTCCAAGACTGGAGTGCTGTGAGGGGGATGCCCTTCTCTTTTTTCTGGGGTTTCCCCGATATATAGGCTGACGTCTTCCCCCAGCTGGGAAAATGGTCTGCCCTGTCTTAAAGGCACACGCTGTCTACTATTAAGTGATCCCTAATAGCATTACAATGTGTCTCATTACTTATGAATGTTTTAGAACAGATCGTGTATTTATATGTTTCTTCGTTACTGTGAAAGATAGTTACTGTTCCATTGCTTTACCTTGGATTTACATTTTCAAAAATGTTATGGTCATAGGGCCGGAAAACGCAGGGGAGAGGCGTGGCAGTTTGCCCCAGAGCTAAATAAGGCATGATAGATCACAGGGGCCACCGGGTTGCCAGCTCCAGCTCTGCCTGCCGATCACACCAATCCCTGCTGTTGCGAAGTGCGCATGGGGGGGGGGGGGCTGCTTTTGGTGTCTTGCATATGTGCATGCCTCATTCAGCCTTGGTGCGCATCCAATGGAGATTTACAACATCCGGAAATCCCGGGACATGGGCCGGTGTGGGGATCAGACACCGGCCTTTGCCCCCGGTTTCCGGAAACTAGTACTTGGATCCTAGTAGTTTTTTACTCCGCTTTTTCGGAGGGAAGCCACGGGTTGGCCATGGAGTGCCACGCCTCCCAGATGTGCTGGTATGATCGCACACGGAAAGTCCGCGGGGCTCTGTGTGAACCGGCGGGAAATTGTTTCTACTTGTGCAAATTTATTAAAATAAAAAGTTTAAATAATAAAAAGGTAGTATTTTTTCCCCTTTAAGAAAAGATTGTTAGGCATATACGCAGTAAGGTTGCTTTGCTTTCACTTTGGAGGCTCCTTACAGTCTTCCTATGATTTCATTATGGAACTGTCTGTAGGTGTTTCCCAAAGGCTCAGGGGGATGCTTTTGAAAAACTCACCCTGGCTTATGTGGAACACGGCAGGACTGGGGTCTTGTGAGCAAAAATTCTACTTTGTGAGCGAATGGCATTAAAGTTGTGAGCTAGCCATTTGGCTGCTGCATAGATTAGTTTGCTCTGGAGCCATCCTCCCTGAGCCAAGACAAATGAGCTGGAGCTCAAAAACTGTGAGCTGGCTCATACTAACTCAGCTCAGAGGGAACACTGGTGCCAAGTACAGCCTTACTTGGAAAAATGTCAACCTTGATATAGTCCTCCAAGGAAGAGAAAGTTGCATCTTCTCCTCTCTCCACCATGTATACACTCTGCCTTATAGGTTGTACCAGGGCTTTTTTTGTAGAAAAAGCCCAGAAGGAACTCATTAGCATAATAGGTCATACTGAACAGCAGAAACTCATTAGCATATTAGGCCACACCCCATGTTACCAGAAGTGTGGTCATCCAGACACACCCACCTTTTGCTTCTTATGCTGTTTACCTTGTTTGTTGTCAAAACCCAGGGCTTTTTTTTGTAGCAGGAACGCCTTTGCATGTTAGGCCACACACCCCTAATGTAGCTGATCCTAATGAGTTTCTGCTGTTGGGTGTGGTCTATTATGCTAATGAGTTCCTGCTGGGCGTGGTCAACTCGGGAGCCCAAAAATAGCCCTGGGTTGTACACTGCTTTGAGGGAACACTGATTACAACTGATCCCCAGGAGATAAGAGATCAGCTCACAGGGAGAAAATGGCCGCTTTGGAAGCTGGTCTCTATGGCATTATACCCCATTGAAGCCCCTCCTCTCCTCAAGCCCTGCCTCCTCCTCAGGCTCCACCCCAAAAATCCCCAGGTATTTCCCAGCCTGGAGCTGGCAACCTTTGCCTTTGCCAGGAGCACCCCAAAAGTATATGAAAAAGTGTGTTGCTTTATCTGCCACTGAATACCAGCAATGCTTGGATCCATTTCCTTAGAAAAGAAGTCCTGAGTTTACAGTAGGGATGATTGATTCAGGTGGATTGCCATGTTGGCCTAAAGAGGAGGAGGAGGAGATTGGATTTATACTCCGCCCTTCACTACCTGAAGGTGTCCCAGAGTGGCTTACAGTCTCCTTTCCCTCCCCCTCCCCACAACAGACACCCTGGGAGGTATTTATCTATTTATTGTTTTAACTTTTACCCCGCCCTCCCCGCCAAGGTGGGCTCAGGGCGGCTTCCAAAAACTGACACACAATATACAATATACAATTTACACATAATTAAAATACAACAAGTCATTTAAAACACAAGACAAATCAATTTAAAACAGAAGTTCGACGGCGATAAAAAATAAAGTGCAGTTTAAGGACACATTCCGCGGTGCCACTGCGCTAGGCCATACTAGGTCGGAGTTCACTCAGGGCGCCGCTGGCAAGATGCCACTCCTAACGGAACGCCTGCCTAAAAAGCTCTGTTTTCACGGCCCTGCGGAACTGCGACAAGTCCCGCAGGGCCCTGATCTCGGCAAGGAGCTCGTTCCAGGTAGACGGGGCTGAGAGAGCTCCGAGAGAAACTGCTCTTTCAAGGACAGCTCTGAGAGAACTGTGGCTCGCCCAAGGTCATCCAGCAGCTGAGAGTGGAGGAGTGCGGAATCAAACCCGGTTCTCCCAGACTAGAGTCCGCGCACTTAACCACTACACCAAACTGGCTCTATAAGCTTTTGGGTGCATGCACACAAGTATAGAGTCATCCAAAGCTGTTCTGTTTTGACACTGTGTTCTTCCCGCTTCCTTTCCTTGCCCTGTCTTTCTCCTGTGCTACTAAGAAATGTACAAATTGGATTCTTAAGCCTAAAGCCGTCTGATAGGTTTGTGTCCCTGGTGAGATTTGATTTGAAGACTGAAAGCCTCCCTGTCCCTAGGGTCAGCATCCGGTGCCCTTTGGCCTCCGAGGTGTGCTAAATTGGGAGGGATGGCATTGCTTTTTTTTTTTAATGGTGTTTCCAGGTATGTGAAATCCCCGTGGGGAAAAATCTTCTGCACCACTTCCTATCACTTCTTGCATTAACATGAGCAGTAAACATCTAGTGGCTTAGGAGATACGCTTGACTCTTTCTGTAGGAAGCAGGGCTGCCAATCTCCAGGTGGCACCTGGAGAATTTCTGCTCTTACACCTGATCGCCAGATGACCAAGATCAGTTCCCCTGGAGAAAATGGATGCTTTAGAGCAGGGGTGTCAGACTGACAGCCCATGGGTCGGAACTGGCCCACCCAAGGCTTTAATCTGGCCCATGACTCTCTTGTCCACCCCCTGCCCCCTCCCAACTGTCCTCACCCTTCCAAGGGGATGCCAAACTTCCCAGTTGGCTGGGCCTTGTCTTCGCCTGTTTCTCCTCCAGCAGGAAGCTCCTCTGGGCTAAAGCATAAAAAGTAGTTGCAAAGAATATGCAGAATGGGTTTTCCTTTAAGGTCTCTGAGCCCAGATAGACTACTCTGTGACTGGAATGACAGTCCCTGGGAGCAGCACCTGTGTTCTGGGAATGGAATTCCACACTGGTGGCTGTCATTCCAGTCCCAGAGTAGTCTATCTGGGACCAGAAGATCAGTAGTTCAGAAGTTCGAGACCCGAGTGCCGCATGACAGAGTGAGCTCCCGTCTCTGGCCCCAGCTCCTGCCAACCTAGCACTTCGAAAGCAAGAAATTGCAAGTAGATAAATAGGTACCGCTTCGGTGAGAAGGTAACAGCGTTCCGTGCACCTTGGCATTTAGTCAATTCCACCCACATGACCACGGAAACGTCTTCGGACAACGCTGGCTCTTTGGCTTGGAAATGGAGATGAGCACCACCCCCTAGAGTCGGATTCGACTGGCTTTTGAGCAAGGGAAACCTTTACCTTTACTAGAACAGTTAGACTCAGGTCCAGAAGCACATTTAGAGACCAATGAAATGTTCAGGGGACCAGCTTTCAAGAGTCCAAGCTCCCGCTGTCAGACACAGCAGCACAGGAGTGGACTCAGATCTCTTCTACTCTGCCTGACAAAGGCGGCTTTGATTCTCAGAAGTGCACACCCGCTCATCAGCCTCTAAGGTGCCGCCGGACCCAAATCGAACAGGTCACCAGATACCAAAGAAGACAAAGAAGAAACTCGGAAGCAAACTACCGTTTCCTTCATCCTTTTCATTCTGCCCATTCCACCGACACAACAAAGTGCATAACCACAAAGCAGGACTATGTCCTACTCAGCTGCTTGAAATAGGCTAACAAATGTGGTCCTTCTAAACTAGGAGTTGTGGCTTGTAGTATGCTGCGTACAAGTTGGTTGCATACGGCAAGGTTTCCCCCAATTAGGAGGATGAGTTGCACTGGTCGGCACGATGGGGGCTGCTGCAAACACTCTGAAGTGGTTAACAAAGGGATAATAAACAACACAAGGAAATGAAAGAAATCACAATGCATGGTGATCTTTATTTTGGCAGAGGGGAAAGCACCCACTGACATTCTAAAGAGCAGCTTTGATAACATTTCCATATAGGCCCCTTCATTGCCCCCTTCCCCCAGTTACATTCTGTACGCATTTAATTTAAAAGGGCCTTTCAAACATGGACCATCCCATATTTATTGAAGACTCCCGCCAGCAAAAGGCAAGGCTAATTATACATTAACAGAATGGTTAAAATCAACATAAAAAGGAGAAGGTTTAAGTTATCTGAATATCCATCTCAGCAGCATAATTCCGTTCTGTTTAGTTACATGCATTTCCTGACCAATGCTCCCTCTAAGCAGTGGAGTCTCGTGAGCAAAAGTTCTACTGTGTGAGCTACTGGCATTAAAGTTGTGAGCGAGCCATTTGGCTCCTGCATAAATTAGTTTGCTCTGGAGCCATCTTTCCTGAACTAAGACAAAAACCTGTGAGTCGAAGGCTAAAAACCTGTGAGCTAGCTCACACTAACTCATCTTAGAGGGAACACTGTTCCTGACACAAACTCATCTCTAGTGCAGCGGGAGTGAGAACTGGCAGTTTATTAGCACACCGATAACATTTATCCTGCTGTGGAATACCTTGTTGTGGAATATCATCACACTATGTGGCATAATGCCCCTGTGTGACCTTATTTGGAATACTGTGTGCAATTCTGATCACCACACCTCAGAAATATTATAGCATTGGGAAAAGTGCAGAAAAGGAAACTAGAATGATAAAAGGGTTGGAACACTTTCCCGATGAAGAAAAGTTAAAGCACTTGGGGCTCTTTATCTCGGAGAAACAACAACTGAGGGGTGACATGATTGAGGTTTACAAGATTATGCATGGGACAGAGCAGGTAGAGAAGGAGGTACTTTTCTCCCTATCTCACAATACAAGAACTCGTGGGCACTCCATGAAATTGCTGAGCAGTCGGGTTAGAATGGATAAAAGGAAGTACTTCACCCAAACAGTGATCAACACATGGAACTCACTGCCACAAGCATGGATGACTTCAAGAGGGAATTAGATAAACATATGGAGCAGAGGTCCATCAGTGCAGTGGTTATTAGCCACAAGGTATAGATAGGAACTCTCAGTCTGGGGCAAGTGATGCTCTGTATTCTTGATGCTCGGGGGGGGGTGTGTGTCAACAGTGGGAGGGCTTCTAATGTCCTGGTCCCACTGCTGGACCTCCTGATGGCACCTGGTATCTTTGGCCACAGTGTGACACAGAGCGTTGGGCTGGATGGGCCACTGGCCTGATCCAACATTGGCTTCTCTTAGGTTCTTATGTTTAAAAACCTTGCATTCCAGAGGCACATACTTGAGACAACGTCATGCCAGGCTCTTGAATGAATTTAGATGCAGCAGTTATGCAAATAACAATTCAATGACTAGCACTAAGAATGAGCATCTTTGTTCAGAAAGTGCAGTGAAAATAAGTTGGGGTTTTTTTTAATAACCATTCTCATAAATCTGTGCAGCAACAAAGCAAAGATAAGATATGATCCGATATTTATTATACTTGAGAGAAACACTTTTAGGAAAAGGGGTGGGGCTGGAGGACAAAGAAAACCACACTTTTGGAATGTAATGCAAAACACACAGCTTAGATAAAACAAAAGGGTTGGATACAAAACACTGCGAGTCAAAATGCACTTCGGAACGGATTCTCCCCCACCCCACCCCAGCTACCTTCCTGCTGCCTGTGTGGGAATCGATGAGATGGCGCTTGAGAGCATGAAGGGGAATCTGCAGAAGTCATTCCTCCTCGACACCCCTGAGCTCATCAGAGTTTACATTCAACCCATTGCACCAACTGGGAAAGCGTCTCTCTTCACTCCTCAATCAGATCCATTTCTTAAAAGATCATCCATACCAACGTCAGCTGTAAGCATCCCTCATTTCCTCCAAAGGCACTTCCTGTTCTCAAATATGCAGAACTAAAACTAGTCCCTATTTACATAAACTTGAAGTTAACTGACAATTTCAGATACTAGGAAACTAAACGTACCAGTATGAATAACGTTTTCCCCACTGCGCTGTGCCAGAAAACAGTTTTTAGTCTTCCAGTGTCAAAATTAATTATTTAAACAGGTAAAGTGATTTCCAACCATCTTCCCATCCAGGTTACCGATAGTGGTGGAGGTATCTCCCATAACTGCATACCATTTTGCAAGCAACAGTTCCTAAATGCAACCAATCAGGCATATATGAGGGCTCCTCTAGACACCTTCTCTTCTTACTTAGAATGTGCAAAATTCTGAAGTGCAAGAGAGAAACCGCCATGTTGACTAAAATGCACATATACTGTTGTTGCACACGATGGGGCACATGAAGCAAGGACAGTCAAACAAAGTTGATTCCAAGCTCTTACATGGGAAGGAGGACCGAGGTTGTTCTATATTCTATATTCAAAGGAAAGTGTCAAGGAGTGGGGGGCTCTTCAAGCATCCCTCCCCTTAAAGGCAGTCACAACATAGCTAGTGTTCTACGTCTAGTCAAGTTTAACTGTTTTGGAATCAAAAGAAAAGTTTCTCAGCATGAATATTCTTTCGTATCAATCTACATTTTTCTCCCCAAGAAAATAAACCCCAAATTTAAAAAACTTTAAAATAATTTATCGCATAAATATGGTTTTCCACCAATACATTTTGATTTCTCTTTTCCAACATCCTTGGCACAATAGATTTCTTTTTTCATAGTCACTTTTACAAAATTAATGTAAACATCCACAGGAGAAAAATACAGGCAAGTACTACGCATGATACAATTCAGACAAACAGCACGGCAACATATATTGCAGTGATGTTGATTTACGTTTTCCTAGAATAAATGCCAAGTTCCTACATGTCTGTATGATTAAAATGACAGCTGACTTTCTGAAAACAAAGACAAACTTGATTCACATTTCAATTGTAGAATTTGTCGGGCAACTGTTTCGATGAAGTCCCCGTTCCTAGAAAGCTACTCACTGCAACTTTATTACTTTAGGCAATGGCTGTTCAGCTTCACATATGGGAAGAGACCATGATGCTTGCTTGTTAGTGGATCTGAATGATGGTTTTCATTTCTCAAGGTCACCAAACATGGCATATGATCTTTTAATGCACATTATAGAGTCTGTTCTTGATGAAGACTATGCTGGACAGATGTTGTCTGATACCTGGATAATGCTGAATATGGTTAAACCAGCGAGACACATTAAGGTATTTCTCCTTCTCCTGCACTGTCAGGTCAGCCTAAACAGCAGAAGAAAGAGCCATTGTATCACCACATACAATTATGCAAACTACAGAACATTCATCCCATTAAACTGAAAAATATGAAGCTTCACCGTTACTAGATCTTTTTATTTGGTTTTGTTCCGTGAGAAAGTTTCTGCACTAACTTACTACTGTGAGCCAATACTTTCACCATAACAATAATGGATCCTTATACCACTTGGTTTCATTGTTCTTAAGGTTATCACTGTCATTAGCAGGGCTCTTTTTGTAGCAAGAATGCTTTTGCATATTAGGCGACACATCCCTAACATAGCCAATCCTCCAAGAGCTTACAGAGCTCTTCTTACAGGGGCTACTGTAAGTTCTTGGAGGATTGGCTACATTAGGGGTGTGTTGCCTAATATGCAAAGGAGTTCCTGCTACAAAAAGAGCCCTGACGTTAGACATATAAACTTGGCAACTTGGGTTAATCCGAATTCTCACCCACATTAACATTACTGACAATATTCAACTAGATGATCTAGGCCATTTCTTGTTCTATTGATTACATGTACTAGTGAAGTCTCTACAAAACATGAAAGCATTTTCAAAAGTTTTAATTAAATGAAAATAAGAATAGATATGTATCATCACCTGCTCTTCAACTAGTTATTTAGCATGATTAAAGAATGCAGTGGAATCAAATTCTTTGCTTTTATGTGCTTTCAATTTACATTTCCACATCCAACCATGAAATACGGCAAATCTTTGCCACAATATAGAAGGTGGTCACAGATTAGAAATCACCTCTATCAAATACAACACACATGCAAAGCCTCTTGAAACATTATGCTCTTTCTTTTGAAATTACAATTGCAAATAGAATATGAATATTTACAGGAATAAGTTATCTTCCAAGATTGTAACACTTTTACTCACTATGACATGGTGCAGTCCATAATACATTAAGATATCTGCTAAAGTAAAGTTGTTTCCAGTCACATAGACTTTATCTTCAAGGTATGAATTAAGATCCTAGAAGAAGATACAAGTGTTTAAATGCACATCAGACTGCAAGGAAACATCTGTTCTGTTTTTCTCCTTTCCCCCTCCATCGTTTGTGCTCACATGTGCACAGAGACGTGTACCAGCAAACAGGAGGTCTGTGAATACTTCCCAAATGCCCATCTAGCCTGCCCTTTCTGGCCCAAGTTATGCATGCTCTGGAAGTCCCATAACCTGACCAAGGCACAGTCGAAGGCTGGCCTAGAAACATACAAGGCATCCAAACATCTCCCCTTTGCTAGTTACACTGTCAGTATTTGCTAAACGAATCTTTGGTAAAGTACCAGTGTCACTAAGCACACAGCTTGTTTCTGTACGTGTCCAGGGAGAATGACCACTTGGAATTCAAATGTGAAGGGAAAAGTAGCAATTTCAAAAGAGGAGATAGTATTAATTTTTTTCTCATTCAGTGCTGTACAGCAAAGTTCTAGGGAAAATTTGTCACCGCTATTTTGACTGAAGGAGCTGCGGTGGCTCAAGTGGTTAAGACGCTGAACTGCAGGCTGTGGAAGTTCAGTAGTTCAGCAGTTCGAGACCCGGGTGCCGCATGACGGGGTGAGCTCCTGTCTCTAGTTCCAGCTCCTGCCAACCTAGCAGTTCGAAAGCAAGAAATTGCAAGTAGATAAATAGGTACCACTTCGGTGGGAAGGTAACAGCGTTCTGTGCGCCTTGGTGTTTAGTCATGCCGGCCACATGACCACGGAAATGTCTTCGGACAGCGCTGGCTCTTCGGCTTTGAAACGGAGATGAGCACCGAACCTTTACCTTTACCTTTTATTTTGACTGAATTGATCTGCTGCGGAAAACATTTATTGTACCTTTATTTTATAAAAAGTTCATACTATTGAGACCAACTACATATGGGTGGGTGTATATATTTTAAATTAAGATACTGTAGAAGTGGATTGAAGAAACTGTGCCTGGCTCCTCCCTCTTGGCCCTCCGGCCGTGAAAGATCCCTTCTTCTTGGAGAAGGGAGTAAAATATTAACTCAGCAATGGAGACTAATATATGGAGGCATAATTAATGTATTCAAAAGTCTCGTAAGTCACTTTGAAGGCTTTAATTAAAAACCGCAATATTAATGTAGGATTGGGTCATTACATTATGTATTACATTACATTAATTACACTACATTAATGTATTAATTGGGTCACCAACTTACAATACGTCAGTGGTAAAGATCTAAAACCAGGGTGGCCAAACTGTGGCTCGGGAGCCACATGCACCTTTCACAAATATTTGTGTGGCTCCCGGCAGGACAGCTGGGGAAGCGAAAGGAAGGCCTGCCTCCCTGACTGGTCGCCCCTTCCCCAGCCAGTGTCCCCTTCCCTGGATAGGGAGGTAGGGGGGAGCAGAAAAAGAAAGCAACTTCAACTTTAAAGGCATTCTCTAAGCCCACCCACTCAAGCCTACAAATATCATTGGATAAATAAATATCATTATCAATATCTGTTTTTTCCCCTTCTGTTTTTATTTTTGGCAGTCTCATTTATAATGTTAATAAAAAGCAAATTTGCATATTTTCCAATAAAAATGTGTGTGTGATATTTGTTCAGATCTCGCGGCTCTCAAATATCTGACGTTTATTCTATGCGGCTCTTACGTGAAGTGAGTTTAGCCATGCCTGATCTAGAATCTGGGGAGAAATATTCTAAGATGTTTTTAAGCCAATTTTTTAATCTATCTGATGCATTAAGAAAATAAATGCTCCGCCTTCCCTAGACCACTTGCCTTGTGTGCTTTCTCTCGGCGTGTGAGCAGTCCGCTCTGTGCACACCACCACTCTGGAGTGCAGAAACTGACATCAGAGCGACCCTCAAGCATCCACCAGTGGTCCAGAAGATCCTAGGTGGCATCAGGCCCATAGCTACAGTGGGTCATCTCAAGGCCCAACCCCCCCAATTTACTGCCAAGGCCCCCCAACTTCCAATTTTTTATTTGTGGTGCTCCCTTGGGGGGAGGTCGTCTGTGCAGGGTGCCCCCTGGCTTATTTAAAGGCCCCCCAAATTTAAAAATCCTGGCTACGGGCCTGGGTGGCATGTTACAATTACAATGTAAATTACTTTGGAAAGTGAGTTTCCGAGTGTAGTTGTGTTGTCTGCAGCAGAACAGCTAGATTTGTCCAGAACAATGGACAGCCCCCCCGGGCTGAACAGGGACACAGAATTCTTATCTCACTACAGATGATAATTTTCTGCCCCAAAGCATCTCTCCTCTGCTCTAATCAAGCTGATTACAGTGTTTATTGTACCTTTGCACTGTGAGCCCCTTCTTTGAAATGCTCCTCCCACATTCTGACTGCCATAGAGGACTCAGGTATCTCTGTTCTGACTTGTTGGTTTCTAAGGTGCTATTGGACTAGGGTTGCCATCTCCCCGGTTGGGGCAGGTGATCCCCTGATTTTAGGGGGCTCAATCTGCTGCCAGCCACCTGGCCGGCAGGAGAAACCCCACCCTAGAACAGTAGTGTTTCGCAGGGATATGGCTGATGTGATGATGTCACACCGAGGCCACCACTTGGCGACACTCTAGCATTCGGGGGGGGGGGACTCTATGTTTAGCAGCAAAGATTGATTTCTGGGTATAAGTGAGAACTGAGTGACTTAGCATGTGTAGTGAGATAAGAAGCTGATATCTCTGTTGAGCCCTGGGGGTTCCATTGTCCTGAATGTTGTAATAACTTGTAATTCAGCAATCTCCCATTCCATTCTATTTCTGAAGTTCTTTTGCAATAAAAGTTCCTTTGTAATACAACAGTGTACTAATAATACGTTTGCCATTTCGGATCATACCAGAATTATGGCCAGCCAGATGTCACTAGGAAACACACAAACAGAGCATTAAAAAAAAGAAAAAGAAAGAAGGCTAACTCCCATTCACCCGGAAGTCCAAACAGATTAAATTACTCTTACCTTCAGAATTATCCTAGTTTCTTCTTTACTGGATTGCTTATCTACTTGCGTCACTCTGTATTCTAACCACTGCTGAACGATTGCTTTCTCTTCTGCAGTACTCCCAAGCAGCTGCTCCTGTTTTGCTTGTCTTACTAGATGCATGGCTATAGTGGTCAGTCCTGTTAGGCTGGGGCCATTATTCGTCTGTAGTACAGGGATCTGAACAGAGAAAGTTAAAACTTGACTCTGCGACACTAATGCAGCACAAAAGACGCACTTCTGTAGAATCAGGTCTCATCTAACTTAGGGTTTCTTTTTTAAAAACTCTTAAATCCTGCTCCTAAATAAATGTACTAGAAGTCAGGCCACATAAAAATCCATGAAGCTTGGTAGTAAACAGGTTTAAGATCACGGCCTCAGAACATTACTCTGATTTCTTTTATATCATTTTGAACGAAACAAAAAGAGGCCTAAAGAAAACCAAAAGCAGCTGTGCCAATACAAGCTTGGCCCAAAATAAATGGCACCAGTTACTATGTCTCCATAGATTGTGGCAGCATCTCTATAAAAACACTAGGGTTAGTTTTAGGAGAGTAAGCCCTGTCAGTTCTTAAAACCATAAGATGGCAGGGAAACATAGGCTTCCAATTTGATGCGTTTGAATCACAAGAGTTACTACATGGATTACTTGCTCACACGTACGAGTTTAGAGGAACAAGCTGCTTGTGGCAGTAATCATACGATCATGCATTATAAATCTCATTTCAGGAACAACTGAAATATTTTTATTTATTGATTGATTCATTCATTAAAGCATTTCTAACCTGCCTTTCCTTATGGTTCAAGGTGGCTTACGATAACAATTTGACAACATATTAAGACATTTGCAGTTTAAAACTGAAACTGAATCCAACAGAGACGGAGGTCCTGTGCTGGAGCTAGGGTGGCCGGAGGGCAGAGATCGCAGGTCGGGAGCTGGGTTAAGCCTGGGTGACTCCAGAATCAAGGAAGCTAGTTTCTGGGTCCGGTCACACTGCCGTTTTGATCGGGATTCGCTGCTGTTTCCTTGCGCATGTCAGTTTCACGTTCACACGGGCCACTCCGCCTCCCTCCCCGAAGGAGGCTCACTCACGCAATGATGCCGGGTTTTCCTGACCCCTGGAAAATCAAGTGTTTTCCTGGCACTTCCGCTTTGAATGCACGATTTCACCTATCTGGACAGCCCATCTTTTGCAATGATTGCGATTAGGACCGTCTGAACGCTCTTTGTGCTTTTTTTTTTTAAAGCTTCCGGTTTGAGCGCTTGAGCAAACATGCACTTAATAAATCCATTTAACGTTTAATAATGGATTTATTAAGCGCATGTTTAGTCAAGCGCTCAAACTGGAAGCATTAAAAGAAATGCACAAAAGACGGCCCTGGAGGCGGGAACGAGAGGCGGGGGCTCCGGCAGCCTGGATGGGGCCGGCAAGGAGGATGGCGGAGACGGCGGAGCCTGTTTTCGTGGGGCAATAGCGGCGGTGGCACCCCCCCCACACAAAGTGTCGGCAGAAGCAGCAGCCGCCTGAGCCTCCCCTGTGGCCAGCAGGATCGCCTGGAGGGACGGCACAGCAGCAGGCGAGCGGGTGCTGTAAGAGAGGGGCTGGCTGCATCTAGTCAGCCCAATGCGAAGAAAAATGTTCCCGATTTAAACAAAGCGGGAACAAAGCGCAATTACCTTTGCAGTGTGACCAGAGCCTCTGATACACTTCTCTGTTTAGAATTTGATAGTGACTTCTGCAAAGTATAAACATCCCCAATAGGCAATAGCGACACGCGTCACATTCGTGTCCACTGAAGGCCACGACACTCTGCAGAGACCTTAAGCTTCCTGGGAGCAGAACAGAACCAAAGCTTCTACTATACAGGCTCATTACTATAGATATTAAAGCCTTATAGGTGTCCCAGAGGTTTTGCCGAGTTTTAGCAGAGGACTGAGACTCGTTCCAGCCCTGATTCCGCAACACTGAAGTCAGTCGTCCCCCATTACTCTCCTCTCATTGCTAACTGAAGGAACCTGCCCCCTGCATCAGCATGGAGCAAAGACAATGTAGTGATCAGAAAAACAGAATACACTGGCAAAATATTTTCACGATGTGATCTATATAACAAGTGTGTATGAATAGAAAGTATGTCTCAGAAAAGCTGTGAATGGGAAAAGCAAATAGGGCAGTGTAGTTTAATGGTTAGAGTCGAACAGATAAGAAGATCTGGGTTCAAATCCTTCTGAAAGCGGCTCATACCAAGACAAGCCATTATTAGATAAAAGTAAGTGCCATCTACTCAGACTGGCAGTGGCTTCCAGGGTGTCAGGCAGAGATTTTTTCATATTAGCTGCTACCTCATCCTCTTAACTGGAAATGCCAGATACTGAAGCATATGTTAACTAAAATGCTTTTGAAATCAGATTTGTACTACAAGTATGCAAGACAAATCTACTCTCAAAAGAATTTTAGTAACACATGAACCTGCCTTATACTGATTCAGACCAGTGGTCTATCAGTGGCAGCCTACCCAGCCTGGCAAAGGCCTCTGGCACCTCACCTGGAGATCTTCTACATCACCTGCTAGACACCTGGAACTGAATCTGGGACTTTCTGTATGCCAAGCAGATGTTCTGCCATTGAACCACAGCCCCATCCTCCCCCGAACGACAAAGTGTGGGGGTGTGCTGAGGTCCAGAATTAAACTTGGGGGGGTCTTAAAGGTGCCACTGGACTCAACCTTTGTTCTGTTGCTTCAGACCAACAGGGCTACCCACCAATGCTCCCTTTAAGCTATGGAGTCTTACGAGCACAAACTTCTACTTTGTGAGGTACTGACATTAAAGCTGTGAGCGAGCAATTTGGCTGCTGCATAAATTAGTTTGCCCTGGAGCCATCCTTCCTGAGTTAAGACAAAAATGTGTGAGCCAGAGGCTAAAAAACTGTGAGCTAGCTCACACTAACTCAGCTTAGAGGGAACACTGCTACCCACGTGTGTCTTCTTCACAAGGATAATGTAGAGACACAGAACAAGGTTAATTGGGAAAAACAACAACACAAACAACAACACAAACCATGCTGTGCTGAGCTCCTCGGAGAGAATAACAAATTGATCATAAACTAACTATAAGCTTCTTGCATTAACAATCCTCTTGTAAACCACAGGTGAACATTACAGTCCACAAAGCGTTTCTCTGATGTTCCAATAAAACAGCGAGTTAAAAAAGAGGAATAAAGAGCAACAGTTGGGGGGTTCAACCCATCAGATTCCATGGAAACTGCACGTGTGGTGGACAGGAATTAAGCTAGGACCCTCGAGATGTCAAATTCTATGGAAACTGGTAACCGACAGCTCATGTGCTGTGGGTGATGGGGACCTCTTAATTCTCTTTTCACACATGACATAACATCGCTGTTAAATTTCTCTCCCCCCCCCTCACCTTCTGCTCTCCTTGGCTGCTGTATTTGTTTCCCTTCTTCAGCCCCAAAGACTTCTCCAGCAAGCTCAGCTCCTCGGCGCCTTGGCCCAGCCCTACAGGCACCGCCATCTTGGGCGAGAAAGGAAGGAAAGATGCTCGCCGGCTCCTCAGGCAACAATCTGCGCTGTGATTAGAGGAGAGATGATTAGACCCAGGGCTTTTTTTCCTGGAGGAACCTGCCAGAACACCTGGCACCTCTGTGACATTCTTTTAAAAATGCTTAAAAGTTCATGAGTTTTCAGTATACAGGCTGAAAACTTCATTTCCCTCTTGAGAGTTCCAGCACCTCTTCTTCAAAAAAAGAAGTCCCAGTTAGACCCACCTTCTGAATGAATCAGTTAGGCTCCAACTGCTGGTTAGAGAGGTGCAAGCAGCTGGAGCTGGTGTGTACTAGAAGCCCTATTTGCATTTGTGCAAAAGTAGCCTAACATCATACAGTGTAATTTCTAAAACTTAAAAAACAATGAAACTCAAATGTTCCTGGAAATGATGATTTATTACATACAGCTCATGTGTCTTAAGCACCCAGTTACAACTGCCTCCTGATAAAAAATATTTTTATATAAGAACACTCCTCTTTATTGGCATGTGTTACAAAAACTACACTTCCCCCCCACACATGCACAAACATTCATTTTCTTTTACAAAACTTTCCCCATTTCCAATTGATGCTCAGATTTCTTTTTTAATTAATTAAAGATTTTTTTATTTGACAATTTGTATTTAGTACAACCAACAAATACACAAGCATGAAACAGATTACAAAGAAATAACATAACAAACAACAAAGAACAGAAAGTAAATAAGCAATACCAAACATCCAATCTTGCAACTTATAAACAGCCTTAATATGGCATTTCAGTTAAGTACTTCAATGCTCAGGTTTCTAATCTCTAAATAACCTTAAAAAAGAATGATTTGGGGGGGTTGGTGTTCCATAACAAGCAGCTCCCTCTGCTATGCTTACTTGACCATACACTGAACTTGAAACTCATGGCATTTCCTTCAGACCACTTTAGCACTACAACCTCCCCCCCCCCAAAAAAAAAAGACGTTGCTTCCTGCCTCTTTTTTCTCACCTCACCCACATCTACTCCAGTGAGAGTCATAAGGCTGCGGTCACACATACAGAAAAAATCCACTTCCAACGCACTTTCCCACTGGATTTTACCGTGGCCACTTCGGCACTGTCATTTTTGTCACTCGTTTGTCCCTATGGCTTTGAGTCTCTCCGCCCCTCCCTTTTCCACATGTGTTTTGCTCCCTCTGGGACTACTAGAGAGAGCAAAACACTTTGGTGTGTGTGTGTGTGGGGGGGGAGAACCCTGAAGTCGTAGGGACAAATGAGTGACAGAAATGACAGTGTGGTGCACTGAAAGCGGATCATTTTGTGTGTGTGACCGCAGCCTAAGGCGTGCACACGGCCCTGGCGCATGGAACCACAGCAGGTTTAAAACCACAGGCTATTTAAGAACATAAGAGAGAAGCCAATGTTGGATCAGGCCAGTGGCCCATCCAGTCCAACGCTCCGTGTCACACTGTGGCCAAAAATCCGAGCAGTGGGGCCGGGACACCAGAAGCCCCCCCCGCCCCCCAGCACCAAGCATACCGGTCGCCCCTTGCCGCAGACCGAGAGTCCCTGCCGACACCTTGGGGCGAAGAGCCACTGATGGGCCTCCCTCTGCTCCACACGCTTATCCAGTTCCCTCTTGAAGCCGTCGGTGCTCGTAGCCTACTTACTACTAAACGACCTTTTTAAAATGAATAAACCAGGGCCTTTCAAAAGGGCCTTTTCGGCCCGCAAACGCCAAGAGGCCTCGTGCCCTTCCCCCCCCGCTAATTTGAACAGCTGTTCCTCCCCCCTCCTCCAGCTCGCCCAACGGCTCTGAAAAGGCCCCGGATGTCCCCTCCCGATAAACTCTCACAGGGACCTCAACTCCCCCCCCCCCGCCCGGGCCTTGTCAGTTTTTAGCTGTTTCTTTCCAAGCAGCCCTTTCCGCCCCTCACCGGCGCTCTTCGTCGCCCAGACCGCTCCTGGCCTCTCGTTCGAGTCTCGCGAGAAGAGGGAGGCGGCTGTCCTCGGCCGGGAGAGGCGAAGAGGCAGCGGCGACGCGCCTCCCCCCCCCCCCGTCCTCCGATTGGGCTGCCACGCGCCTCTGGCCGGTGGGGGGGGGGCGTAAAAACTTCAGCGCGCGTGCGCCTCCTGCCGCAACCCCTTGGGACCTCGTGGCGTTCTGAAGAGGGAGGGAACTGTCTGGTGATACTGGGGAAGGCCCTCTCCTGAGCTTCTGCAGAGATATCTACGTTGATCCAAAGGTCTCTTTTTTGATGACCTCCCGCGAGCATCTCAGTGGGCATTGTCTAAAAGTGTAAAGATGAGGATGCCACTCTGAGATTGTAGGCTGAAATTTCAGTTAGATAAAATGCTCTAGGATTGTATAATGTCCTACAATAGACAAGGATGTATATTGTCACCTTGCTTATTTAATTTATATGCAGAGTACATCATGTGAAATGCTGGCCTGGATGAATCACAAGCTGGAGTTAAGATTGCTGGGGAAAAGATCAATAACCTCAGATATGCAGAGGATACCACTCTGATGGCAGAAAGTGAAGAGGACCTCAAGAGCCTCTTGCTCAGGATGAAAGAGGAGAGTGCAAAAGTGGGCTTGAAGCTCAACATCAAAAAAACTAAGATCATGGCATCCGGCCCCATCACTCCTTGGCAAATAAAAGGGGAAGTCGTAGAAGTAGTGACAGACTTCACGTTCCTAGGATCCCAGATCACGGCAGATGGTGACTGCAGCCATGAAATTAAAAGACGCCTGCTCCTTGGGAGGAAAGCGATGGCAAACCTAAACAGCATGATAAAAAGCAGAGACATCACCTTGCCAACAAAAGTCCGCATGGTCAAAGCAATGGTATTCCCCATAGTAATGTATGGCTGCGAGAGTTGGACTATAAGGAAGGCCGAGCGCCGAAGAATAGATTCTTTTGAACTATGGTGCTGGAGAAGACTCTTGAGAGTCCCTTGGACTGCAAGGAGATCAAATCAGTCAATCCTAAAAGAAATCAACCCTGACTGTTCCCTGGAAGGCCAGATCCTGAAGCTGAAGCTCAAATACTTTGGCCACCAAATGAGAAGGGAGCATTCACTGGAGAAGACCCTGATGCTGGGAAAGATTGAAGGTCAAAGAAGAAGGGGACGGCAAAGGATGAGATGGTTAGACAGTGTCATCGATGCAACGAACATGAAATTGAGCAAACTTCAGCGGACAGCGGAAGACAGGAGGGCCTGGCGTAATCTGGTCCATGGGGTCGCGAAGAGTCGGACTCGACTGTGCGACTGAACAACAACAAAATGCTCTAATGTGATCTTTTTTTTAAAAAAAAACGATTTTTGCATCATGGGGCAAACTTTGGAGACCGTTTCCGTCCCTCTCTTGTTTGAAACACTGCCATCTCCTGGCCTTTGTAGGAATTACCCACCCAGATGGCCAGGGATTCCAGCTGTCTGTCCTTGTACTGCCGCTCTAAGCCCTTGCCTTGGGCCTGTGTCTTCTGCCACCCTAAGGACAGCTCACTGCACTTGGGTACCACTGGGACATTAGCCGCTTGCCAACTGACCGCCTCCCTTCCCCCCCCCGTTCATCTTAAAATGGTGTGTTTGAAGGGTGAAGGCCTAGGTGGCTCAGAGAACAGCTACCATCATTAAAAGTTACAGAACTTTATTGAGAAGAGGCGCACACCCATCTTTTCCAGAATTGCAAGAGCCTGAGTGTCAGATATATAAGATGTTTTATAGATGGTATATTACTCCAGACAAATTAGCAAAGGTCTATCCTAATGTATCCAATGTATGTTGGAAATGTCAAAACAATGCTGGATCCTTTTATCGTATGTGGCGGCTATGTGATAGGGTGAAAAAATATTGGTTTTGGATACATGAGACATTAGAAACAATGTTAAAAACTTCTATGCCCTTTGTACCAGAAATATTTGTTTTGAATATTTTACCAGAAAATTTGTAAAGAACAAGACTCTTATCTTATAATACATGGCAGAACAACAGCAAGAATACTCGATGCTAAATACTGAAGAAGAAAAGAGACTCCTGCAAGAGAAGACATTGTAAAGAACATGCTGGTTCTCCTTTCAGATTTAAAGTTAACTTGCCCATTTCAGCCGTCTTTGAAAACACATGGTTGAGATTCTACAAATGGATTGAAGAATACAATGAAGAAAGTATGTTGTTGTTCAGTCGCACAGTCGACTCCAACTCTTCGCGACCCCATGGACCAGATTACGCCAGGCCCTCCTGTCTTCCGCTGTCCGCTGAAGTTTGCTCAAGTATACAGACACACAATTTATTTTAAGGACACAAAAGCTTTATCTTTACATATTTGCAAGAGATCTATATATAAGAGATCTATATAACGATATAAAGTGAAACATACAGAATTAAGGATGCGTTAAGGTTTGAGATTTGTAATAAGAGATCGAAGGAGGTAATGGATACCCTCATTTTATGTTTCGTAATGTTTCCGTTTGTCTGTTAAAAATACAAACTGATTAAAAAAAATGTGTCTAGCTCGCCACCTAGTACTGCATAAGCCTTAAAGAACTAGGACTTGCAGCTGCCACACAATCTTAGGACCTCCTGGCTATTCTACACACAATGCCATAGGATGATTATTAATCCCAGGTAAGACGCCCAACTCTCAAGTATTCCTTTATCTTCTGTTGTAATCTTTTCTTTCTTGAAATGAACCTTTTTTTATGCTATGGGCCAAAAACGGTAGAATTGCCCCGGCGTTAGAGCCAGTGACTGGAGTCTGATCCTGGATACCAACGGAACTGCAAGACTCCAGACACACAGAGACACACACTGGATCCCTCTCCTTCCCTCTGATTTCTTTGCAGAATGTGACAGGCAAGCTGTATTCTCCCTCTTGATCTATTCCCCCCACCCCCATTTTCCAAACCACATGTACCCCTTTAGCTTAAAGAGTAAGTCCTGCTCCAGTTTGGAGTAGTTCTGGTGAATGTTTGGTGCTTGTTGGCTGTATTAGTTAGGATAAAGACTGTGTCTGTGCTTTGATTTGGTACTGACAGTATTTGCTTAGGATAAGTCCCTCCCCAACGATTACTTCCATTTCCTCCACGAGCGCAACTATATCGTAGGGGAAATCTTTCTTATTTGGGATTAGGTGTCCTCGTCCAGTGGATATGTCGGGGTTCCCATTGTCTGTGCTGTAGGCATGGTTTGAGGCTACTCTTTTGGGGTCCTCCCCAAAAGCTCCCCAACATTCTGAGAGGCAGAAGCTAAAAGAGAAGATGGACAGGATCCCTTCTGGATGACACAGTATAGCAGTTTTATACACTGGGCATCGTCTGCATCACCAGCTGATCCTATGGTTTTCTGTAGTTTACGGAACTAAACCATCTCACGTGCTCTCCATCCCACCAGTATGAGACCTTCATCCGAATCCCCGTTGTCAGTCCCCTAGCTGCAGAAGTGGGGCAGGAGGCATCTAGAGACAAGTGGTGGTGCCTCACCTTTGGAATGCGGACCTCCTGGACGTGTGCCCGGCCATACCCTATTTTGTGTAGTCGGATTGCACTGTTTTAGGTTCACTAATCCACCTTGAGCCTCAGTGAGAAGGTAGGCTATACCATAAGTCGTACCTTAAGCACCAAGTAAGAACCCACTCTCTTCCCCCTAGGCTTTGAACTGAAGGTCATCCCTGGTTTACAGTTGTTTTTACGTTCGCCCTGTCCTGAAGTATTCTTTTACATGGAGACGATTCTACTGCTGCTTTACGTTCCTTGTAGGTTTATTATTAGATTTTATTGCTGGTGGGTTTTACATTTTGCATCGTTCTGATGATTTTTCTTACTAAGTTATTTTTAACTTTATTAGCCACCTCAAGCAGATCTCTGAGGTGGTAACAGATTCAAGACTCTTCAGCTATTTGACACGCCAGCACTTGTCGGGCTTTGGGGAATGTTGTCATCGCCTTTTAAGCTGGGTTCTAGCACACAGAAGCCTTATACCTGTGCAGTTTGAGTCTACGAACTGGAGTACCTGCGGAGAGGTACAATAACCTAACACTGACGTAATCATAGAATCATGGAACATTAGAGTTGGAAGGGACCATGCAGGTCATCTAGTCCAATCCCTTGCACTCTGCAGGAGCATAGCTAAAAGATAGCCCTACCACATACCCGAAAGATGGTCATCCAGCCTCCGCTTGAAAACGGAGCATCCACCACCTCCCGAGGCAGACTGTTCCACTGCTCAACCACGCTTACGGTTAGGAAGTTTCTCCTGATATTTAGCCGGTAACGACTCCCTGGTAATTTCCACCCATTAGATCAAGACTTGCAATCCGGAGAAAGAGAGAATAGATCCACTCCATCTTCTACATGACAGCCCTTCAAATACTTGAAGACTGCAATCATATGTCCCTTCTAAGCCTTCTCTTTCCCAGGCTAAACATACCCAACTCTTTCAGCCTTTCCTCATAAGACTTGGATTCCAACCCTCTCACCATCCCGGTTGCCATCTTCTGGAGATGCTCGAGCTTCTCAACATCCTTCCTAAAATATGGTGCCCAACACTGGGCACAGTACTCCAGGTGAGGCCTGACCATAGCAGAATAGAGCAGAACTACCACCTCCCGTGATCTGGACACAACGCTTCTGTCAACGCATCCTAAGATTGCATTAGCTCTCTTTGCAGTCACATGGCACTGCAGGCTCATGTTTAGCTTGTGATCAACCAGAACACCCAGATCCCTTTCAGATGTGCTGCTGTCAAGCCATTCTACATCTGTGCCTTTGATTTTTTGTGCGTAAGTGTAGGACGTTGCACTTATCTCTATTGGCATTCATTTTATTTGCCTCAGCCCACTGTTCCAGCCTATCTAGGTCATTTTGAATCCTGACTCTGTCTTTTTCAAAATTAGCATTCCCACCCAGCTTCGTGTCATCTGTAAATCTGAAAAGCATCCCTTCTACGTCTTCCTCCAGGTCATTTATAAAAACATTGAGCAACACCGGGCCTAGGACCGAGCCCTGTGGCGCTCCACTCGAGATTTCCCTCCACATAGAGGCAGAGCCATTGACGAGCACTCGTTGGGTACGATTTTTCAACCAACCATGAATGGATCCAACGGTTGCACCATCCAGCCCACACTTAAGCAGCTTATTCTCGAGGATATCATGAGAAATTTTGTCAAATGCTTTACTGAAATCTAGATACACTATATCCACAGCATTGCCGGAGTCAACCATTGTAGTAACTCTGTCAAAACAGGAGATAAGGGTGGTCTGGCATGACTTATTCTTGATAAACCCATGTTGGCTACCAGCAATTAAATCATTCCGTTCGAGGTGCTCACAGACGGAATGAGAGGGTTACAGCAACAACTACCTGGAAGATAATCTTTATTTCTAATAACGCACTTATTAAGAATTCAGGCTTTTCGAAAGATGAGCCTTCATGCTTTGATTTAATCTTTAATTTAAGGCAGCCTTCTCTATGCATTACATGCTGGGTTATTTTTTGCATTGTTTTCTATTTTTTTAATCCACTTTTTTATTGGACACGATCTGACAGTTCCCTGCACTGCTTTCGAATCTTGTAACTCCCGCACTATGGTCTGTATCGTAGGGTATTTTTGGTGCGATATTGGTTGCGCATCTTATGCTGATCTTACTGCTTCCCTTTTATTCCTAAACCTTCATTGGGCATCAGATCAGGCAGGCTAAAAGCAAACAATGAGGGGAAGGGATCAGAGAGCACCCGGAGTTGCGCATTTCCCCCTCCATAGTCCCGCCCCCCACTCCTGCGCTGAACCTATCCTATACCTGAGCCTGAATCAGCTTGCTCTCAATGAAAGAAAATTGGTAGATCAATGCATCCCTCAAAATAAGAAGGGTGCTTCAGAGTTCAGTTCAAAGCCACCCACTCAAGGAAGAAGGCAGGTGCTAAAAGGGGCAAGAAGGGCCAATATTTTCAATGCCTCTTGCTTTTAACAAGGGGGGGGAGGCTGCAAGACGAAGCTATGGCTGGGAGGAAGAAGTGCTTTGAGCTCTGTCTTGCAGTGGGACCGTCTCTCTTTCTCGGATTTTGTCTCACTTGCTCTAACCCCCTTCCCCGCTTGAAGGGAGACCCAATCCTTTAGCCATGAGACCCTACAGCCCTACAGCAGCCAAAGGCAGATGATCACATCTGGGGAGGGGGAATGCGTGGTAAGGAAGCCCTCCAATGGGAGTCAAGCCCCTAACCTCCCTCTACTCCTGTGGGATGAAGACGAGCAGTGCTTGGGCGAGGTGCCGGCAGTCCCAAGGGGCGACAGCCACCCCCGTCTCCCGGCTGCCAGAAAGCAGGCGGCCACCCTCTGCCCCACCTCCCCGCAGCCAAAGCCTCGGTCCAGAATAGGCAGCGACCTGACGCAGGG
Organism: Gekko gecko; assembly: GCA_029375565.1. Taxonomy (NCBI): domain Eukaryota; kingdom Metazoa; phylum Chordata; class Lepidosauria; order Squamata; family Gekkonidae; genus Gekko; species Gekko gecko. The sequence goes on along the minus strand of JAPDNY010000009.1, from coordinate 19,848,949 downwards.
ACAGGCAGCCCGACCGTCAGCCCTGCAGGAGACGGCTCCCTCGGCAGGGCTGGGCAATTCCAGCAGGGTCCAGCGGAGCTCGGCGCTTTCGGAGCCCGGACCACCCGGAGACCCCAGAAGCGCACCCGCAACCAAGCTCAGCCGAGCCCGCCCCTCTTCCGACGCCGGGACACAGACCAGATGAGCGACCTGGAGGAGGAAGAGGAGGAGAGGGAAGGAGGCAAGCGGGAGGAGGAAGGGGAGGAGGAGGAGGAAACGGGGCGAGGGAGGGCGCGCTCCACGCGGACAAAAAACTGCGAAAGGCCTTTGCCTGGGCGAAGAGTTGCTGCCGGTCCGGTTTATCCAGGGGCCACGGAGACGTTCCGGGAAGGGGCGGCGCAGCCCCACCAAAAGGAGGGGAACTTCCACGCGCCCAGCCCCGCCCGCAAGGACCACCTCCAGCAGCATCGCCTCCCCCCTTCCCTCCTGCACACTCTAAAGGCACCACCAGGGCTGTTGGCCGCAATAAGTGGAAGGGCGCCGGACGTCAGCCGCGAGAGGTGTACTTTCCCGCAATAAGTGGAAGGGCGCCGTCCCGGGGCTCAGGGAGGCCGGGGAAACTTTCTCTCCGCGCCCCGCCCCGCCCGTGCTGCCGGCGCCGGCGGCGCAAATGGCCACCACGCTCTCCAGAGGCGCCTCCCCAGGCCGGGGGAGCCAAAACGACCTCTCGCGGCTGACGTCCGAGCGGCCAGGCCGCTCGGACGTCAGCCGCGAGAGGTGTACTTTCCCGCAATAAGTGGAAGGGCGCCGTCCCGGGGCTCAGGGAGGCCGGGGAAGCTTTCTCTCCGCGCCCCGCCCCGCCCGTGCTGCCGGCGCCGGCGGCGCAAATGGCCACCACGCTCTCCAGAGGCGCCTCCCCAGGCCGGGGAGCCAAAACGACCTCTCGCGGCTGACGTCCGAGCGGCCACGCTCGGACGTCAGCCGCGAGAGGTGTACTTTCCCGCAATAAGTGGAAGGGCGCCGTCCCGGGGCTCAGGGAGGCCGGGGAAGCTTTCTCTCCGCGCCCCGCCCCGCCCGTGCTGCCGGCGCCGGCGGCGCAAATGGCCACCACGCTCTCCAGAGGCGCCTCCCCAGGCCGGGGAGCCAAAACGACCTCTCGCGGCTGACGTCCGAGCGGCCAGGCCGCTCGGACGTCAGCCGCGAGAGGTGTACTTTCCCGCAATAAGTGGAAGGGCGCCGTCCCGGGGCTCAGGGAGGCCGGGAAGCTTTCTCTCCGAGCCCCGCCCGTGCTGCCGGCGCCGGCGGCGCAAGTGGCCACCACGCTCTCCAGAGGCGCCTCCCCAGGCCGGGGGAGCCAAAGCGACCTCTCGCGGTTGACGTCCGAGCGGCTAGGCCGCTCGGACGTCAGCCGCGAGAGGTGTACTTTCCCGCAATAAGTGGAAGGGCGCCGTCCCGGGGCTCAGGGAGGCCGGGGAAGCTTTCTCTCCGCGCCCCGCCCCGCCCGTGCTGCCGGCGCCGGCGGCGCAAATGGCCACCACGCTCTCCAGAGGCGCCTCCCCAGGCCGGGGGAGCCAAAACGACCTCTCGCGGCTGACGTCCGAGCGGCTACGCTCGGACGTCAGCCGCGAGAGGTGTACTTTCCCGCAATAAGTGGAAGGGCGCCGTCCAGGGGCTCAGGGAGGCCGGGGAAGCTTTCTCTCCGAGCCCCGCCCGTGCTGCCGGCGCCGGCGGCGCAAGTGGCCACCACGCTCTCCAGAGGCGCCTCCCCAGGCCGGGGGAGCCAAAACGACCTCTCGCGGTTGACGTCCGAGCGGCTAGGCCGCTCGGACGTCAGCCGCGAGAGGTGTACTTTCCCGCAATAAGTGGAAGGGCGCCGTCCCGGGGCTCAGGGAGGCCGGGGAAGCTTTCTCTCCGCGCCCCGCCCCGCCCGTGCTGCCGGCGTCGGCGGCACAAATGGCCACCACGCTCTCCAGAGGCGCCTCCCCAGGCCGGGGGAGCCAAAACGACCTCTCGCGGCTGACGTCTGAGTGGCTAGGCCGCTCGGACGTCAGCCGCGAGAGGTGTACTTTCCCGCAATAAGTGGAAGGGCGCCGTCCCGGGGCTCAGGGAGGCCGGGGAAGCTTTCTCTCCGCGCCCCGCCCCGCCCGTGCTGCCGGCGCCGGCGGCGCAAATGGCCACCACGCTCTCCAGAGGCGCCTCCCCAGGCCGGGGGAGCCAAAACGACCTCTCGCGGCTGACGTCCGAGCGGCTAGGCCGCTCGGACGTCAGCCGCGAGAGGTGTACTTTCCCGCAATAAGTGGAAGGGCGCCGTCCCGGGGCTCAGGGAGGCCGGGGAAGCTTTCTCTCCGCGCCCCGCCCCGCCCGTGCTGCCGGCGTCGGCGGCGCAAATGGCCACCACGCTCTCCAGAGGCGCCTTCCCAGGCCGGGGGAGCCAAGACGACCTCTCGCGGCTGACGTCTGAGTGGCTAGGCCGCTCGGACGTCAGCCGCGAGAGGTGTACTTTCCCGCAATAAGTGGAAGGGCGCCGTCCCGGGGCTCAGGGAGGCCGGGGAAGCTTTCTCTCCGCGCCCCGTCCCGCCTGTGCTGCCGGCGCCGGCGGCGCAAATGGCCACCACGCTCTCCAGAGGCGCCTCCCCAGGCCAGGGGAGCCAAAACGACCTCTCGCGGCTGACGTCCGAGCGGCTAGGCCGCTCGGACGTCAGACGCGAGAGGTGTACTTTCCCGCAATAAGTGGAAGGGCGCCGTCCCGGGGCTCAGGGAGGCCGGGGAAGCTTTCTCACCGCGCCCCGCCCGCCCGTGCTGCCGGCGCCGGCGGCGCAAATGGCCACCACGCTCTCCAGAGGCGCCTCCCCAGGCCGGGGGAGCCAAAACGACCTCTCGCGGCTGACGTCCGAGCGGCTACGCTCGGACGTCAGCCGCGAGAGGTGTACTTTCCCGCAATAAGTGGAAGGGCGCCGTCCCGGGGCTCAGGGAGGCCGAGGAAGCTTTCTCTCCGCGCCCCGCCCCGCCCGTGCTGCCGGCGCCGGCGGCGCAAATGGCCACCACGCTCTCCAGAGGCGCCTCCCCAGGCCGGGGGAGCCAAAACGACCTCTCGCGGCTGACGTCCGAGCGGCCAGGCCGCTCGGACGTCAGCCGCGAGAGGTGTACTTTCCCGCAATAAGTGGAAGGGCGCCGTCCCGGGGCTCAGGGAGGCCGGGGAAGCTTTCTCTCCGCGCCCCGCCCCGCCCGTGCTGCCGGCGCCGGCGGCGCAAATGGCCACCACGCTCTCCAGAGGCGCCTCCCCAGGCCGGGGGAGCCAAAACGACCTCTCGCGGCTGACGTCCGAGCGGCTAGGCCGCTCGGACGTCAGCCGCGAGAGGTGTACTTTCCCGCAATAAGTGGAAGGGCGCCGTCCCGGGGCTCAGGGAGGCCGGGGAAGCTTTCTCTCCGAGCCCCGCCCGTGCTGCCGGCGCCGGCGGCGCAAGTGGCCACCACGCTCTCCAGAGGCGCCTCCCCAGGCCGGGGGAGCCAAAACGACCTCTCGCGGTTGACGTCCGAGCGGCTAGGCCGCTCGGACGTCAGCCGCGAGAGGTGTACTTTCCCGCAATAAGTGGAAGGGCGCCGTCCCGGGGCTCAGGGAGGCCGGGGAAGCTTTCTCTCCGCGCCCCGCCCCGCCCGTGCTGCCGGCGCCGGCGGCGCAAATGGCCACCACGCTCTCCAGAGGCGCCTCCCCAGGCCGGGGGAGCCAAAACGACCTCTCGCGGCTGACGTCCGAGCGGCCAGGCCGCTCGGACGTCAGCCGCGAGAGGTGTACTTTCCCGCAATAAGTGGAAGGGCGCCGTCCCGGGGCTCAGGGAGGCCGGGGAAGCTTTCTCTCCGAGCCCCGCCCGTGCTGCCGGCGCCGGCGGCGCAAGTGGCCACCACGCTCTCCAGAGGCGCCTCCCCAGGCCGGGGGAGCCAAAACGACCTCTCGCGGTTGACGTCCGAGCGGCTAGGCCGCTCGGACGTCAGCCGCGAGAGGTGTACTTTCCCGCAATAAGTGGAAGGGCGCCGTCCCGGGGCTCAGGGAGGCCGGGGAAGCTTTCTCTCCGCGCCCCGCCCCGCCCGTGCTGCCGGCGCCGGCGGCGCAAATGGCCACCACGCTCTCCAGAGGCGCCTCCCCAGGCCGGGGGAGCCAAAACGACCTCTCGCGGCTGACGTCCGAGCGGCTACGCTCGGACGTCAGCCGCGAGAGGTGTACTTTCCCGCAACAAGTGGAAGGGCGCCGTCCCGGGGCTCAGGGAGGCCGGGGAAGGTTTCTCTCCGAGCCCCGCCCGTGCTGCCGGCGCCGGCGGCGCAAATGGCCACCACGCTCTCCAGAGGCGCCTCCCCAGGCCGGGGGAGCCAAAACGACCTCTCGCGGCTGACGTCCGAGCGGCCAGGCCGCTCGGACGTCAGCCGCGAGAGGTGTACTTTCCCGCAATAAGTGGAAGGGCGCCGTCCCGGGGCTCAGGGAGGCCGGGGAAGCTTTCTCTCCGCGCCCCGCCCGTGCTGCCGGCGCCGGCGGCGCAAATGGCCACCACGCTCTCCAGAGGCGCCTCCCCAGGCCGGGGGAGCCAAAACGACCTCTCGCGGCTGACGTCCGAGCGGCCAGGCCGCTCGGACGTCAGCCGCGAGAGGTGTACTTTCCCGCAAGAAGTGGAAGGGCGCCGTCCCGGGGCTCAGGGAGGCCGGGGAAGCTTTCTCTCCGCGCCCCGCCAGTGCTGCCGGCGCCGGCGGCGCAAATGGCCACCACGCTCTCCAGAGGCGCCTCCCCAGGCCGGGGGAGCCAAAACGACCTCTCGCGGCTGACGTCCGAGCGGCCTTCCCGCAATAAGTGGAAGGGCGCCGTCCCGGGGCTCAGGGAGGCCGGGGAAGCTTTCTCTCCGAGCCCCGCCTGTGCTGCCGGCGCCGGCGGCGCAAATGGCCACCACGCTCTCCTGAGGCGCCTCCCCAGGCCGGGGGAGCCAAAACGACCTCTCGCGGCTGTCAGCCGCGAGAGGTGTACTTTCCCGCAATAAGTGGAAGGGCGCCGTCCCGGGGCTCAGGGAGGCCGGGGAAGCTTTCTCTCCGCGCCCCGCCCCGCCCGTGCTGCCGGCGCCGGCGGCGCAAATGGCCACCACGCTCTCCAGAGGAGCCTCCCCAGGCCGGGGGAGCCAAAACGACCTCTCGCGGCTGACGTCCGAGCGGCCAGGCCGCTCGGACGTCAACCGCGAGAGGTGTACTTTCCCACAATAAGTGGAAGGGCGCCGTCCCGGGGCTCAGGGAGGCCAGGGAAGCTTTCTCTCCGCGCCCCGGCCCGCCCGTGCTGCCGGCGCCGGCGGCGCAAATGGCCACCACGCTCTCCAGAGGCGCCTCCCCAGGCCGGGGGAGCCAAAACGACCTCTCGCGGCTGACGTCCGAGCTGCCAGGCCGCTCGGACGTCAGCCGCGAGAGGTGTACTTTCCCACAATAAGTGGAAGGGCGCCGTCCCGGGGCTCAGGGAGGCCAGGGAAGCTTTCTCTCCGCGCCCCGGCCCGCCCGTGCTGCCGGCGCCGACGGCGCAAATGGCCACCACGCTCTCCAGAGGCGCCTTCCCAGGCCGGGGGAGCCAGAACGACCTCTCGCGGCTAGGCCGCTCGGACGTCAGCCGCGAGAGGTGTACTTTCCCGCAAGAAGTGGAAGGGCGCCGTCCCGGGGCTCAGGGAGGCCGGGGAAGCTTTCTCTCCGCGCCCCGCCCCGCCCGTGCTGCCGGCGCCGGCGGCGCAAATGGACACCACGCTCTCCAGAGGCGCCTCTCCAGGCCGGGGGAGCCAAAACGACCTCTCGCGGCTAGGCCGCTCGGACGTCAGCCGCGAGAGGTGTACTTTCCCGCAAGAAGTGGAAGGGCGCCGTCCCGGGGCTCAGGGAGGCCGGGGAAGCTTTCTCTCCGCGCCCCGCCAGTGCTGCCGGCGCCGGCGGCGCAAATGGCCACCACGCTCTCCAGAGGCGCCTCCCCAGGCCGGGGGAGCCAAAACGACCTCTCGCGGCTGACGTCCGAGCGGCCTTCCCGCAATAAGTGGAAGGGCGCCGTCCCGGGGCTCAGGGAGGCCGGGGAAGCTTTCTCTCCGAGCCCCGCCCGTGCTGCCGGCGCCGGCGGCGCAAATGGCCACCACGCTCTCCTGAGGCGCCTCCCCAGGCCGGGGGAGCCAAAACGACCTCTCGCGGCTGTCAGCCGCGAGAGGTGTACTTTCCCGCAATAAGTGGAAGGGCGCCGTCCCGGGGCTCAGGGAGGCCGGGGAAGCTTTCTCTCCGCGCCCCGCCCCGCCCGTGCTGCCGGCGCCGGCGGCGCAAATGGCCACCACGCTCTCCAGAGGAGCCTCCCCAGGCCGGGGGAGCCAAAACGACCTCTCGCGGCTGACGTCCGAGCGGCCAGGCCGCTCGGACGTCAACCGCGAGAGGTGTACTTTCCCACAATAAGTGGAAGGGCGCCGTCCCGGGGCTCAGGGAGGCCAGGGAAGCTTTCTCTCCGCGCCCCGGCCCGCCCGTGCTGCCGGCGCCGGCGGCGCAAATGGCCACCACGCTCTCCAGAGGCGCCTCCCCAGGCCGGGGGAGCCAAAACGACCTCTCGCGGCTGACGTCCGAGCTGCCAGGCCGCTCGGACGTCAGCCGCGAGAGGTGTACTTTCCCACAATAAGTGGAAGGGCGCCGTCCCGGGGCTCAGGGAGGCCAGGGAAGCTTTCTCTCCGCGCCCCGGCCCGCCCGTGCTGCCGGCGCCGACGGCGCAAATGGCCACCACGCTCTCCAGAGGCGCCTTCCCAGGCCGGGGGAGCCAAAACGACCTCTCGCGGCTAGGCCGCTCGGACGTCAGCCGCGAGAGGTGTACTTTCCCGCAAGAAGTGGAAGGGCGCCGTCCCGGGGCTCAGGGAGGCCGGGGAAGCTTTCTCTCCGCGCCCCGCCCCGCCCGTGCTGCCGGCGCCGGCGGCGCAAATGGACACCACGCTCTCCAGAGGCGCCTCTCCAGGCCGGGGGAGCCAAAACGACCTCTCGCGGCTAGGCCGCCCGGACGGCAGCCGCGAGAGGTGTACAATCCCGCAAGAAGTGGAAGGGCGCCGTCCCGGGGCTCAGGGAGGCCGGGGAAGCTTTCTCTCCGCGCCCCGCCAGTGCTGCCGGCGCCGGCGGCGCAAATGGCCACCACGCTCTCCAGAGGCGCCTCCCCAGGCCGGGGGAGCCAAAACGACCTCTCGCGGCTGACGTCCGAGCGGCCTTCCCGCAATAAGTGGAAGGGCGCCGTCCCGGGGCTCAGGGAGGCCGGGGAAGCTTTCTCTCCGAGCCCCGCCCGTGCTGCCGGCGCCGGCGGCGCAAATGGCCACCACGCTCTCCTGAGGCGCCTCCCCAGGCCGGGGGAGCCAAAACGACCTCTCGCGGCTGTCAGCCGCGAGAGGTGTACTTTCCCGCAATAAGTGGAAGGGCGCCGTCCCGGGGCTCAGGGAGGCCGGGGAAGCTTTCTCTCCGCGCCCCGCCCCGCCCGTGCTGCCGGCGCCGGCGGCGCAAATGGCCACCACGCTCTCCAGAGGAGCCTCCCCAGGCCGGGGGAGCCAAAACGACCTCTCGCGGCTGACGTCCGAGCGGCCAGGCCGCTCGGACGTCAACCGCGAGAGGTGTACTTTCCCACAATAAGTGGAAGGGCGCCGTCCCGGGGCTCAGGGAGGCCAGGGAAGCTTTCTCTCCGCGCCCCGGCCCGCCCGTGCTGCCGGCGCCGGCGGCGCAAATGGCCACCACGCTCTCCAGAGGCGCCTCCCCAGGCCGGGGGAGCCAAAACGACCTCTCGCGGCTGACGTCCGAGCTGCCAGGCCGCTCGGACGTCAGCCGCGAGAGGTGTACTTTCCCACAATAAGTGGAAGGGCGCCGTCCCGGGGCTCAGGGAGGCCAGGGAAGCTTTCTCTCCGCGCCCCGGCCCGCCCGTGCTGCCGGCGCCGACGGCGCAAATGGCCACCACGCTCTCCAGAGGCGCCTTCCCAGGCCGGGGGAGCCAAAACGACCTCTCGCGGCTAGGCCGCTCGGACGTCAGCCGCGAGAGGTGTACTTTCCCGCAAGAAGGGGAAGGGCGCCGTCCCGGGGCTCAGGGAGGCCGGGGAAGCTTTCTCTCCGCGCCCCGCCCCGCCCGTGCTGCCGGCGCCGGCGGCGCAAATGGACACCACGCTCTCCAGAGGCGCATCTCCAGGCCAGGGGAGCCAAAACGACCTCTCGCGGCTGACGTCCGAGCGGCCAGGCCGCTCGGACGTCAGCCGCGAGAGGTGTACTTTCCCGCAATAAGTGGAAGGGCGCCGTCCCGGGGCTCAGGGAGGCCGGGAAGCTTTCTCTCCGCGCCCCGCACCGCCCGTGCTGCCGGCGCCGGCGGCGCAAATGGCCACCACGCTCTCCAGAGGCGCCTTCCCAGGCCGGGGGAGCCAAAACGACCTCTCGCGGCTGACGTCCGAGCGGCTAGGCCGCTCGGACGTCAGCCGCGAGAGGTGTACTTTCCCGCAAGAAGTGGAAGGGCGCCGTCCCGGGGCTCAGGGAGGCCGGGGAAGCTTTCTCTCCGCGCCCCGCCAGTGCTGCCGGCGCCGGCGGCGCAAATGGCCACCACGCTCTCCAGAGGCGCCTCCCCAGGCCGGGGGAGCCAAAACGACCTCTCGCGGCTGACGTCCGAGCGGCCTTCCCGCAATAAGTGGAAGGGCGCCGTCCCGGGGCTCAGGGAGGCCGGGGAAGCTTTCTCTCCGAGCCCCGCCCGTGCTGCCGGCGCCGGCGGCGCAAATGGCCACCACGCTCTCCTGAGGCGCCTCCCCAGGCCGGGGGAGCCAAAACGACCTCTCGCGGCTGTCAGCCGCGAGAGGTGTACTTTCCCACAATAAGTGGAAGGGCGCCGTCCCGGGGCTCAGGGAGGCCAGGGAAGCTTTCTCTCCGCGTCCCGGCCCGCCCGTGCTGCCGGCGCCGGCGGCGCAAATGGCCACCACGCTCTCCAGAGGCGCCTCCCCAGGCCAGGGGAGCCAAAACGACCTCTCGCGGCTGACGTCCGAGCGGCCAGGCCGCTCGGACGTCAGCCGCGAGAGGTGTACTTTCCCACAATAAGTGGAAGGGCGCCGTCCCGGGGCTCAGGGAGGCCAGGGAAGCTTTCTCTCCGCGCCCCGGCCCGCCCGTGCTGCCGGCGCCGGCGGCGCAAATGGCCACCACGCTCTCCAGAGGCGCCTTCCCAGGCCGGGGGAGCTAAAACGACCTCTCGCGGCTGACGTCCGAGCGGCCAGGCCGCTCGGACGTCAGCCGCGAGAGGTGTACTTTCCCGCAATAAGTGGAAGGGCGCCGTCCCGGGGCTCAGGGAGGCCGGGGAAGCTTTCTCTCCGCGCCCCGCCCCGCCCGTGCTGCCGGCGCCGGCGGCGCAAATGGCCACCACGCTCTCCAGAGGCGCCTCCCCAGGCCGGGGGAGCCAAAACGACCTCTCGCGGCTGACGTCCGAGCGGCTAGGCCGCTCGGACGTCAGCCGCGAGAGGTGTACTTTCCCGCAATAAGTGGAAGGGCGCCGTCCCGGGGCTCAGGGAGGCCGGGGAAGCTTTCTCTCCGCGCCCCGCCCCGCCCGTGCTGCCGGCGCCGGCGGCGCAAATGGCCACCACGCTCTCCAGAGGCGCCTCCCCAGGCCGGGGGAGACAAAACGACCTCTCGCGGCTGACGTCCGAGCAGCTAGGCCGCTCGGACGTCAGCCGCGAGAGGTGTACTTTCCCGCAATAAGTGGAAGGGCGCCGTCCCGGGGCTCAGGGAGGCCGGGGAAGGTTTCTCTCCGAGCCCCGCCCGTGCTGCCGGCGCCGGCGGCGCAAATGGCCACCACGCTCTCCAGAGGCGCCTCCCCAGGCCGGGGGAGCCAAAACGACCTCTCGCGGCTGACGTCCGAGCGGCCTTCCCGCAATAAGTGGAAGGGCGCCGTCCCGGGGCTCAGGGAGGCCGGGGAAGCTTTCTCTCCGAGCCCTGCCCGTGCTGCCGGCGCCGGCGGCGCAAATGGCCACCACGCTCTCCAGAGGCGCCTCCCCAGGCCGGGGGAGCCAAAACGACCTCTCGCGGCTGACGTCCGAGCGGCCAGGCCGCTCGGACGTCAGCCGCGAGAGGTGTACTTTCCCGCAATAAGTGGAAGGGTGCCGTCCCGGGGCTCAGGGAGGCCGGGGAAGCTTTCTCTCCGCGCCCCGCCCCGCCCGTGCTGTCGGCGCCGGCGGCGCAAATGGCCACCACGCTCTCCAGAGGCGCCTCCCCAGGCCGGGGGAGCCAAAACGACCTCTCGCGGCTAGGCCGCTCGGACGTCAGCCGCGAGAGGTGTACTTTCCCGCAATAAGTGGAAGGGCGCCGTCCCGGGGCTCAGGGAGGCCGGGGAAGCTTTCTCTCCGCGCCCCGCCCCGCCCGTGCTGCCGGCGCCGGCGGCGCAAATGGCCACCACGCTCTCCAGAGGCGCCTCCCCAGGCCGGGGGAGCCAAAACGACCTCTCGCGGCTGACGTCCGAGCGGCTAGGCCGCTCGGACGTCAGCCGCGAGAGGTGTACTTTCCCGCAATAAGTGGAAGGGCGCCGTCCCGGGGCTCAGGTAGGCCGGGGAAGCTTTCTCTCCGAGCCCCGCCCGTGCTGACGGCGCCGGCGGCGCAAATGGCCACCACGCTCTCCAGAGGCGCCTCCCCAGGCCGGGGGAGCCAAAACGACCTCTCGCGGCTGACGTCCGAGCGGCCTTCCCGCAATAAGTGGAAGGGCGCCGTCCCGGGGCTCAGGGAGGCCGGGGAAGCTTTCTCTCCGCGCCCCGCCCCGCCCGTGCTGCCGGTGTCGGCGGCACAAATGGCCACCACGCTCTCCAGAGGCGCCTTCCCAGGCCGGGGGAGCCAAAACGACCTCTCACGGCTGACGTCTGAGCGGCTAGGCCGCTCGGACGTCAGCCGCGAGAGGTGTACTTTCCCGCAATAAGTGGAAGGGCGCCGTCCCGGGGCTCAGGGAGGCCGGGGAAGCTTTCTCTCCGCGCCCCGCCCCGCCCGTGCTGCCGGCGTCGGCGGCACAAATGGCCACCACGCTCTCCAGAGGCGCCTTCCCAGGCCGGGGGAGCCAAAACGACCTCTCGCGGCTGACGTCTGAGCGGCTAGGCCGCTCGGACGTCAGCCGCGAGAGGTGTACTTTCCCGCAATAAGTGGAAGGGCGCCGTCCCGGGGCTCAGGGAGGCCGGGGAAGCTTTCTCTCCGCGCCCCGCCCCGCCCGTGCTGCCGGCGTCGGCGGCGCAAATGGCCACCACGCTCTCCAGAGGCGCCTTCCCAGGCCGGGGGAGCCAAAACGACCTCTCGCGGCTGACGTCCGAGCGGCCTTCCCGCAATAAGTGGAAGGGCGCCGTCCCGGGGCTCAGGTAGGCCGGGGAAGCTTTCTCTCCGAGCCCCGCCCGTGCTGACGGCGCCGGCGGCGCAAATGGCCACCACGCTCTCCAGAGGCGCCTCCCCAGGCCGGGGGAGCCAAAACGACCTCTCGCGGCTGACGTCCAAGCGGCCTTCCCGCAATAAGTGGAAGGGCGCCGTCCCGGGGCTCAGGGAGGCCGGGGAAGCTTTCTCTCCGCGCCCCGCCCCGCCCGTGCTGCCGGCGCCGGCGGCGCAAATGGCCACCACGCTCTCCAGAGGCGCCTCCCCAGGCCGGGGGAGCCAAAGCGACCTCTCGGCGGCCGAGCGGCCGCTCGGACGTCAGCCGCGAGAGGTGTACTTTCCCGCAATAAGTGGAAGGGCGCCGTCCCGGGGCTCAGGGAGGCCGGGGAAGCTTTCTCTCCGCGCCCCGCCCCGCCCGTGCTGCCGGCGCCGGCGGCGCAAATGGCCACCACGCTCTCCAGAGGCGCCTCCCCAGGCCGGGGGAGCCAAAACGACCTCTCGCGGCTGACGTCCGAGCGGCTAGGCCGCTCGGACGTCAGCCGCGAGAGGTGTACTTTCCCGCAATAAGTGGAAGGGCGCCGTCCCGGGGCTCAGGGAGGCCGGGGAAGCTTTCTCTCCGAGCCCCGCCCGTGCTGCCGGCGCCGGCGGCGCAAATGGCCACCACGCTCTCCAGAGGCGCCTCCCCAGGCCGGGGGAGCCAAGACGACCTCTCGCGGCTAGGCCGCTCGGACGTCAGCCGCGAGAGGTGTACTTTCCCGCAATAAGTGGAAGGGCGCCGTCCCGGGGCTCAGGGAGGCCGGGGAAGCTTTCTCTCCGCGCCCCGCCCCGCCCGTGCTGCCGGCGCCGGCGGCGCAAATGGCCACCACGCTCTCCAGAGGCGCCTCCCCAGGCCGGGGGAGCCAAAACGACCTCTCGCGGCTGACGTCCGAGCGGCTAGGCCGCTCGGACGTCAGCCGCGAGAGGTGTACTTTCCCGCAATAAGTGGAAGGGCGCCGTCCCGGGGCTCAGGTAGGCCGGGGAAGCTTTCTCTCCGAGCCCCGCCCGTGCTGCACGGCGCCGGCGGCGCAAATGGCCACCACGCTCTCCAGAGGCGCCTCCCCAGGCCGGGGGAGCCAAAACGACCTCTCGCGGCTGACGTCCGAGGCGGCCTTCCCGCAATAAGTGGAAGGGCGCCGTCCCGGGGCTCAGGGAGGCCGGGGAAGCTTTCTCTCCGCGCCCCGCCCCGCCCGTGCTGCCGGTGCCGGCGGCACAAATGGCCACCACGCTCTCCAGAGGCGCCTTCCCAGGCCGGGGGAGCCAAAACGACCTCTCGCGGCTGACGTCTGAGCGGCTAGGCCGCTCGGACGTCAGCCGCGAGAGGTGTACTTTCCCGCAATAAGTGGAAGGGCGCCGTCCCGGGGCTCAGGGAGGCCGGGGAAGCTTTCTCTCCGCGCCCCGCCCCGCCCGTGCTGCCGGCGTCGGCGGCGCAAATGGCCACCACGCTCTCCAGAGGCGCCTTCCCAGGCCGGGGGAGCCAAAACGACCTCTCGCGGCTGACGTCCGAGCGGCTAGGCCGCTCGGACGTCAGCCGCGAGAGGTGTACTTTCCCGCAATAAGTGGAAGGGCGCCGTCCCGGGGCTCAGGGAGGCCGGGGAAGCTTTCTCTCCGCGCCCCGCCCCGCCCGTGCTGCCGGCGCCGGCGGCGCAAATGGCCACCACGCTCTCCAGAGGCGCCTTCCCAGGCCGGGGGAGCCAAAACGACCTCTCGCGGCTGACGTCCGAGGCGGCCTTCCCGCAATAAGTGGAAGGGCGCCGTCCCGGGGCTCAGGGAGGCCGGGGAAGCTTTCTCTCCGAGCCCCGCCCGTGCTGACGGCGCCGGCGGCGCAAATGGCCACCACGCTCTCCAGAGGCGCCTCCCCAGGCCGGGTGAGCCAAAACGACCTCTCGCGGCTGACGTCCAAGCGGCCTTCCCGCAATAAGTGGAAGGGCGCCGTCCCGGGGCTCAGGGAGGCCGGGAAGCTTTCTCTCCGCGCCCCGCCCCGCCCGTGCTGCCGGCGTCGGCGGCACAAATGGCCACCACGCTCTCCAGAGGCGCCTTCCCAGGCCGGGGGAGCCAAGACGACCTCTCGCGGCTGACGTCCGAGCGGCCTAGCCGCTCGGACGTCAGCCGCGAGAGGTGTACTTTCCCGCAATAAGTGGAAGGGCGCCGTCCCGGGGCTCACGGAGGCCGGGGAAGCTTTCTCTCCGCGCCCCGCCCCGCCCGTGCTGCCGGCGCCGGCGGCGCAAATGGCCACCACGCTCTCCAGAGGCGCCTTCCCAGGCCGGGGGAGCCAAAGCGACCTCCGCGGCTGACGTCTGAGTGGCTAGGCCGCTCGGACGTCAGCCGCGAGAGGTGTACTTTCCCGCAATAAGTGGAAGGGCGCCGTCCCGGGGCTCAGGGAGGCCGGGGAAGCTTTCTCTCCGCGCCCCGTCCCGCCTGTGCTGCCGGCGCCGGCGGCGCAAATGGCCACCACGCTCTCCAGAGGCGCCTCCCCAGGCCAGGGGAGCCAAAGCGACCTCTCGCGGCTGACGTCCGAGCGGCCAGGGCCGCTCGGACGTCAGCCGCGAGAGGTGTACTTTCCCGCAATAAGTGGAAGGGCGCCGTCCCGGGGCTCAGGGAGGCCGGGGAAGCTTTCTCACCGCGCCCCGCCCGCCCGTGCTGCCGGCGCCGGCGGCGCAAATGGCCACCACGCTCTCCAGAGGCGCCTCCCCAGGCCGGGGGAGCCAAAACGACCTCTCGCGGCTGACGTCCGAGCGGCTAGCGCTCGGACGTCAGCCGCGAGAGGTGTACTTTCCCGCAATAAGTGGAAGGGCGCCGTCCCGGGGCTCAGGGAGGCCGAGGAAGCTTTCTCTCCGCGCCCCGCCCCGCCCGTGCTGCCGGCGCCGGCGGCGCAAATGGCCACCACGCTCTCCAGAGGCGCCTCCCCAGGCCGGGGGAGCCAAAACGACGCTCTCGCGGCTGACGTCCGAGCGGCCAGGCCGCTCGGACGTCAGCCGCGAGAGGTGTACTTTCCCGCAATAAGTGGAAGGGCGCCGTCCCGGGGCTCAGGGAGGCCGGGGAAGCTTTCTCTCCGCGCCCCGCCCCGCCCGTGCTGCCGGCGCCGGCGGCGCAAATGGCCACCACGCTCTCCAGAGGCGCCTCCCCAGGCCGGGGGAGCCGAAACGACCTCTCGCGGCTGACGTCCGAGCGGCTAGGCCGCTCGGACGTCAGCCGCGAGAGGTGTACTTTCCCGCAATAAGTGGAAGGGCGCCGTCCCGGGGCTCAGGGAGGCCGGGGAAGCTTTCTCTCCGAGCCCCGCCCGTGCTGCCGGCGCCGGCGGCGCAAGTGGCCACCACGCTCTCCAGAGGCGCCTCCCCAGGCCGGGGGAGCCAAAACGACCTCTCGCGGCTGACGTCCGAGCGGCTAGGCCGCTCGGACGTCAGCCGCGAGAGGTGTACTTTCCCGCAATAAGTGGAAGGGCGCCGTCCCGGGGCTCAGGGAGGCCGGGGAAGCTTTCTCTCCGCGCCCCGCCCCGCCCGTGCTGCCGGCGCCGGCGGCGCAAATGGCCACCACGCTCTCCAGAGGCGCCTCCCCAGGCCGGGGGAGCCAAAACGACCTCTCGCGGCTGACGTCCGAGCGGCTAGGCCGCTCGGACGTCAGCCGCGAGAGGTGTACTTTCCCGCAATAAGTGGAAGGGCGCCGTCCCGGGGCTCAGGGAGGCCGGGGAAGCTTTCTCTCCGAGCCCCGCCCGTGCTGCCGGCGCCGGCGGCGCAAGTGGCCACCACGCTCTCCAGAGGCGCCTCCCCAGGCCGGGGGAGCCAAAACGACCTCTCGCGGTTGACGTCCGAGCGGCCAGGCCGCTCGGACGTCAGCCGCGAGAGGTGTACTTTCCCGCAACAAGTGGAAGGGCGCCGTCCCGGGGCTCAGGGAGGCCGGGGAAGCTTTCTCTCCGCGCCCCGCCCCGCCCGTGCTGCCGGCGCCGGCGGCGCAAATGGCCACCACGCTCTCCAGAGGCGCCTCCCCAGGCCGGGGGAGCCAAAACGACCTCTCGCGGCTGACGTCCGAGCGGCTACGCTCGGACGTCAGCCGCGAGAGGTGTACTTTCCCGCAATAAGTGGAAGGGCGCCGTCCCGGGGCTCAGGGAGGCCGGGGAAGGTTTCTCTCCGAGCCCCGCCCGTGCTGCCGGCGCCGGCGGCGCAAATGGCCACCACGCTCTCCAGAGGCGCCTCCCCAGGCCGGGGGAGCCAAAACGACCTCTCGCGGCTGACGTCCGAGCGGCCAGGCCGCTCGGACGTCAGCCGCGAGAGGTGTACTTTCCCGCAATAAGTGGAAGGGCGCCGTCCCGGGGCTCAGGGAGGCCGGGGAAGCTTTCTCTCCGCGCCCCGCCCCGCCCGTGCTGCCGGTGTCGGCGGCACAAATGGCCACCACGCTCTCCAGAGGCGCCTTCCCAGGCCGGGGGAGCCAAAACGACCTCTCGCGGCTGACGTCTGAGCGGCTAGGCCGCTCGGACGTCAGCCGCGAGAGGTGTACTTTCCCGCAATAAGTGGAAGGGCGCCGTCCCGGGGCTCAGGGAGGCCGGGGAAGCTTTCTCTCCGCGCCCCGCCCCGCCCGTGCTGTCGGCGCCGGCGGCGCAAATGGCCACCACGCTCTCCAGAGGCGCCTCCCCAGGCCGGGGGAGCCAAAACGACCTCTCGCGGCTAGGCCGCTCGGACGTCAGCCGCGAGAGGTGTACTTTCCCGCAATAAGTGGAAGGGCGCCGTCCCGGGGCTCAGGGAGGCCGGGGAAGCTTTCTCTCCGCGCCCCGCCAGTGCTGCCGGCGCCGGCGGCGCAAATGGCCACCACGCTCTCCAGAGGCGCCTCCCCAGGCCGGGGGAGCCAAAACGACCTCTCGCGGCTGACGTCCGAGCGGCCTTCCCGCAATAAGTGGAAGGGCGCCGTCCCGGGGCTCAGGGAGGCCGGGGAAGCTTTCTCTCCGCGCCCCGCCCGTGCTGCCGGCGCCGGCGGCGCAAATGGCCACCACGCTCTCCTGAGGCGCCTCCCCAGGCCGGGGGAGCCAAAACGACCTCTCGCGGCTGTCAGCCGCGAGAGGTGTACTTTCCCACAATAAGTGGAAGGGCGCCGTCCCGGGGCTCAGGGAGGCCAGGGAAGCTTTCTCTCCGCGTCCCGGCCCGCCCGTGCTGCCGGCGCCGGCGGCGCAAATGGCCACCACGCTCTCCAGAGGCGCCTCCCCAGGCCAGGGGAGCCAAAACGACCTCTCGCGGCTGACGTCCGAGCGGCCAGGCCGCTCGGACGTCAGCCGCGAGAGGTGTACTTTCCCACAATAAGTGGAAGGGCGCCGTCCCGGGGCTCAGGGAGGCCAGGGAAGCTTTCTCTCCGCGCCCCGGCCCGCCCGTGCTGCCGGCGCCGGCGGCGCAAATGGCCACCACGCTCTCCAGAGGCGCCTTCCCAGGCCGGGGGAGCTAAAACGACCTCTCGCGGCTGACGTCCGAGCGGCTAGGCCGCTCGGACGTCAGCCGCGAGAGGTGTACTCTCCCGCAATAAGTGGAAGGGCGCCGTCCCGGGGCTCAGGGAGGCCGGGGAAGCTTTCTCTCCGCGCCCCGCCCCGCCCGTGCTGCCGGCGCCGGCGGCGCAAATGGCCACCACGCTCTCCAGAGGCGCCTCCCCAGGCCGGGGGAGCCAAAACGAGCCTCTCGCGGCTGACGTCCGAGCGGCTAGGCCGCTCGGACGTCAGCCGCGAGAGGTGTACTTTCCCGCAATAAGTGGAAGGGCGCCGTCCCGGGGCTCAGGGAGGCCGGGGAAGCTTTCTCTCCGCGCCCCGCCCCGCCCGTGCTGCCGGCGCCGGCGGCGCAAATGGCCACCACGCTCTCCAGAGGCGCCTCCCCAGGCCGGGGGAGACAAAACGACCTCTCGCGGCTGACGTCCGAGCAGCTAGGCCGCTCGGACGTCAGCCGCGAGAGGTGTACTTTCCCGCAATAAGTGGAAGGGCGCCGTCCCGGGGCTCAGGGAGGCCGGGGAAGGTTTCTCTCCGAGCCCCGCCCGTGCTGCCGGCGCCGGCGGCGCAAATGGCCACCACGCTCTCCAGAGGCGCCTCCCCAGGCCGGGGGAGCCAAAACGACCTCTCGCGGCTGACGTCCGAGCGGCCTTCCCGCAATAAGTGGAAGGGCGCCGTCCCGGGGCTCAGGGAGGCCGGGGAAGCTTTCTCTCCGAGCCCTGCCCGTGCTGCCGGCGCCGGCGGCGCAAATGGCCACCACGCTCTCCAGAGGCGCCTCCCCAGGCCGGGGGAGCCAAAACGACCTCTCGCGGCTGACGTCCGAGCGGCCAGGCCGCTCGGACGTCAGCCGCGAGAGGTGTACTTTCCCGCAATAAGTGGAAGGGTGCCGTCCCGGGGCTCAGGGAGGCCGGGGAAGCTTTCTCTCCGCGCCCCGCCCCGCCCGTGCTGTCGGCGCCGGCGGCGCAAATGGCCACCACGCTCTCCAGAGGCGCCTCCCCAGGCCGGGGGAGCCAAAACGACCTCTCGCGGCTAGGCCGCTCGGACGTCAGCCGCGAGAGGTGTACTTTCCCGCAATAAGTGGAAGGGCGCCGTCCCGGGGCTCAGGGAGGCCGGGGAAGCTTTCTCTCCGCGCCCCGCCCCGCCCGTGCTGCCGGCGCCGGCGGCGCAAATGGCCACCACGCTCTCCAGAGGCGCCTCCCCAGGCCGGGGGAGCCAAAACGACCTCTCGCGGCTGACGTCCGAGCGGCTAGGCCGCTCGGACGTCAGCCGCGAGAGGTGTACTTTCCCGCAATAAGTGGAAGGGCGCCGTCCCGGGGCTCAGGTAGGCCGGGGAAGCTTTCTCTCCGAGCCCCGCCCGTGCTGACGGCGCCGGCGGCGCAAATGGCCACCACGCTCTCCAGAGGCGCCTCCCCAGGCCGGGGGAGCCAAAACGACCTCTCGCGGCTGACGTCCGAGCGGCCTTCCCGCAATAAGTGGAAGGGCGCCGTCCCGGGGCTCAGGGAGGCCGGGGAAGCTTTCTCTCCGCGCCCCGCCCCGCCCGTGCTGCCGGTGTCGGCGGCACAAATGGCCACCACGCTCTCCAGAGGCGCCTTCCCAGGCCGGGGGAGCCAAAACGACCTCTCGCGGCTGACGTCTGAGCGGCCAGGCCGCTCGGACGTCAGCCGCGAGAGGTGTACTTTCCCGCAATAAGTGGAAGGGCGCCGTCCCGGGGCTCAGGGAGGCCGGGGAAGCTTTCTCTCCGCGCCCCGCCCCGCCCGTGCTGCCGGCGTCGGCGGCACAAATGGCCACCACGCTCTCCAGAGGCGCCTTCCCAGGCCGGGGGAGCCAAAACGACCTCTCGCGGCTGACGTCTGAGCGGCTAGGCCGCTCGGACGTCAGCCGCGAGAGGTGTACTTTCCCGCAATAAGTGGAAGGGCGCCGTCCCGGGGCTCAGGGAGGCCGGGGAAGCTTTCTCTCCGCGCCCCGCCCCGCCCGTGCTGCCGGCGTCGGCGGCGCAAATGGCCACCACGCTCTCCAGAGGCGCCTTCCCAGGCCGGGGGAGCCAAAACGACCTCTCGCGGCTGACGTCCGAGCGGCCTTCCCGCAATAAGTGGAAGGGCGCCGTCCCGGGGCTCAGGGAGGCCGGGGAAGCTTTCTCTCCGAGCCCCGCCCGTGCTGACGGCGCCGGCGGCGCAAATGGCCACCACGCTCTCCAGAGGCGCCTCCCCAGGCCGGGGGAGCCAAAACGACCTCTCGCGGCTGACGTCCAAGCGGCCTTCCCGCAATAAGTGGAAGGGCGCCGTCCCGGGGCTCAGGGAGGCCGGGGAAGCTTTCTCTCCGCGCCCCGCCCCGCCCGTGCTGCCGGCGTCGGCGGCACAAATGGCCACCACGCTCTCCAGAGGCGCCTTCCCAGGCCGGGGGAGCCAAAACGACCTCTCGCGGCTGACGTCCGAGCGGCCTAGCCGCTCGGACGTCAGCCGCGAGAGGTGTACTTTCCCGCAATAAGTGGAAGGGCGCCGTCCCGGGGCTCACGGAGGCCGGGGAAGCTTTCTCTCCGCGCCCCGCCCCGCCCGTGCTGCCGGCGTCGGCGGCACAAATGGCCACCACGCTCTCCAGAGGCGCCTTCCCAGGCCGGGGGAGCCAAAACGACCTCTCGCGGCTGACGTCTGAGTGGCTAGGCCGCTCGGACGTCAGCCGCGAGAGGTGTACTTTCCCGCAATAAGTGGAAGGGCGCCGTCCCGGGGCTCAGGGAGGCCGGGGAAGCTTTCTCTCCGCGCCCCGCCCCGCCCGTGCTGCCGGCGCCGGCGGCGCAAATGGCCACCACGCTCTCCAGAGGCGCCTCCCCAGGCCGGGGGAGCCAAAACGACCTCTCGCGGCTGACGTCCGAGCGGCTAGGCCGCTCGGACGTCAGCCGCGAGAGGTGTACTTTCCCGCAATAAGTGGAAGGGCGCCGTCCCGGGGGCTCAGGGAGGCCGGGGAAGCTTTCTCTCCGCGCCCCGCCCCGCCCGTGCTGCCGGCGCCGGCGGCGCAAATGGCCACCACGCTCTCCAGAGGCGCCTCCCCAGGCCGGGGGAGCCAAAACGACCTCTCGCGGCTGACGTCCAAGCGGCCTTCCCGCAATAAGTGGAAGGGCGCCGTCCCGGGGCTCAGGGAGGCCGGGGAAGCTTTCTCTCCGCGCCCCGCCCCGCCCGTGCTGCCGGCGTCGGCGGCACAAATGGCCACCACGCTCTCCAGAGGCGCCTTCCCAGGCCGGGGGAGCCAAAACGACCTCTCGCGGCTGACGTCCGAGCGGCCTAGCCGCTCGGACGTCAGCCGCGAGAGGTGTACTTTCCCGCAATAAGTGGAAGGGCGCCGTCCCGGGGCTCACGGAGGCCGGGGAAGCTTTCTCTCCGCGCCCCGCCCCGCCCGTGCTGCCGGCGTCGGCGGCACAAATGGCCACCACGCTCTCCAGAGGCGCCTTCCCAGGCCGGGGGAGCCAAAACGACCTCTCGCGGCTGACGTCTGAGTGGCTAGGCCGCTCGGACGTCAGCCGCGAGAGGTGTACTTTCCCGCAATAAGTGGAAGGGCGCCGTCCCGGGGCTCAGGGAGGCCGGGGAAGCTTTCTCTCCGCGCCCCGCCCCGCCCGTGCTGCCGGCGCCGGTGGCGCAAATGGCCACCACGCTCTCCAGAGGCGCCTCCCCAGGCCGGGGGAGCCAAAACGACCTCTCGCGGCTGACGTCCGAGCGGCTAGGCCGCTCGGACGTCAGCCGCGAGAGGTGTACTTTCCCGCAATAAGTGGAAGGGCGCCCTCCCGGGGCTCAGGGATGCCGGGGAAGCTTTCTCTCCGCGCCCCGCCCCGCCCGTGCTGCCGGCGCCGGCGGCGCAAATGGCCACCACGCTCTCCAGAGGCGCCTTCCCAGGCCGGGGGAGCCAAAACGACCTCTCGCGGCTGACGTCCGAGCGGCTAGGCCGCTCGGACGTCAGCCGCCAGAGGTGTACTTTCCCGCAATAAGTGGAAGGGCGCCGTCCCGGGGCTCAGGGAGGCCGGGGAAGCTTTATCTCCGCGCCCCGCCCCGCCAGTGCTGCCGGTGCCGGCGGCGCAAATGGCCACCACGCTCTCCAGAGGCGCCTTCCCAGGCCAGGGGAGCCAAAACGTCTAGCCGCTCGGACGTCAGCCGCGAGAGGTGTACTTTCCCGCAATAAGTGGAAGGGCGCCGTCCCGGGGCTCAGGGAGGCCGGGGAAGCTTTCTCTCCGCGCCCCGCCCCGCCCGTGCTGCCGGCGCCGGCGGCGCAAATGGCCACCACGCTCTCCAGAGGCGCCTTCCCAGGCCGGGGGAGCCAAAACGACCTCTCGCGGCTGACGTCCGAGCGGCTTCCCAGGCCGGGGGAGCGAAAACGACAAGAAAAACTAAGAAAAATGAACAGCTTCAGCAGTGACGAGTTCAATTTTACTTTCCTTGATGAAGGCTTTGCTGCAAAATATATTGTAGACCAAAAAATAAATGAAGTTTCTTCCTCTGATGATAAAGATGCAATCTATATTGCTGATCTTGGGGACATTCTCAAGAAGCACTTGCGGACGTCAGCCGCCAGAGGTGTACTTTGCAGCAATAAGTGGAAGGGCGCCCTCCCGGGGCTCAGGGAGGCCGGGAAAGCTTTCTCGCCCCGCCCGCCCCCGCCTCCAGCGCCTGCAGGGCTAATGGCCACCACGCTCTCCAGGGGCGCCTTCTCAGACCGGGGGAGCCAGAACGACTTCTCCCGGCTGATGTCAACTTCATCACAGTGTTTCCTTGTTCTGAGATTGGATTTATACCCTGTCTTTCGCTCAGAGCGGCTTACAAACTCCTTTCCCTTCCTGCTCTCCACTAGAGACACTCTGTGAGGTAGGTGGGGCTGAGAGAGCTTTTTGGAGAACTGCTCCTTAGAGAATAGCTCCAAGAGAACTTGTGACTGACCCAAGGTCACACCAGCCGCTGCATGTGTAGGAGTGGGGAATCAAACCCAGTCCTCCCGGGTTAGAGTCCACACAATTAAGGGGGTGGGAAGGAGGACGTGGTGGACTCAGCCCGCCTGGGAGAGCGTCTGCAGAGAACCCAGTCGACCAGGCCGCTGGAGGAGCGTCACCGCACCCTGCGCCACGCCAACGCCGCCTGAGGGCTGCGTCCCGGAGTTCGAATCCCGCGGCACCCCTTTGGACGCCGCTCGCGCTTCGGTGCTGGGGGACGAGGCGGCTGCTCCCGCGAAGCCCGCGCGTCGCGGAGGAGGCGGAGCCGAACGGGGGGACTCGGCGGGGACACCCGCGTGAAGAGGAAGAGAGGCGAGGCGGGGGAGAAAGCCGAGGCTGCTTTAGCTCCAGCTGGGGCAGCTGCGTGGGTCAGACGCTGCAGAGCAAAGTCCAGCGGCGCCTTTCAGGCCAGCGAAGTTGCATTCAAAGTATGATCGTTGGTGTGCAGAGCAGGCGTCTTCACATTCAGGATCGCATTCCCGTGCTGTCTGAAGAAGTGTGCTTTGCACTTCCACCTTGATTAAAACGTTGTTGGCCTCAGAGGTGCCACTGGACTAAAACTGTCTTTCGTTAGACTTCCGCCACTGGCGTGTCTGTTCGGTCTCCCCCGGGGTCCGCGCCAGGCGGGAAGGTGTGTTTTCCACCACCAGCAGGCTTAAAGGGGCGGGACGGCGTCCAGCTGAGCGAGGGCTGGCCACATCCAGGTGGTGGCTGGAGAGCTGGAATTGGAGCCCATCTCCAGGGAACCGACCCCTGAGGGGATAATGGAGAGGACGCTTGCCCGTAGGGGATAATGGAGAGCAGGCTTGCCCATAGAGAACAAGGGAGTCTCTGCTTGTCCGTAGAGGAATAAGGGAGACCATTTTAAAGCAGGCCTTTCCCGGTCTCCTGGAGCCAAAAGGACTTCTGGCCTCGGATCTCGGAGCAGCAAAGCTTCCCGGAGATCAGACTGGAGCAGTGCCTTCGCCCATTAGGGGGCTGGGGGCGCCTTGCTGGACCTGGGGGAGGCGTGGAACTTTTCCTTGCCTGGAAGAAGGGTTAGGGAAGGCCCGGAAGATGCTCTTGGCCCAAGGCGCCTTGCGCGCTGTGGGGAAATGGGTGGTGAAAAGCTCCTCTGCCTCCCTCAGGCCCAGCGATGCGCCCCTGACCTTCTCATGGCCAAGAATGCTCCTCCCCTCTCATCAGAAGGGAGGAGTCCTTCTTTCTGGCCAAATCCCTATTCCAGTACCTGTTGTCTGTGTTTTCTGTGTCAAGAAAGGAGGAGGAGGAGGAGGAGATTGGATTTATACCCTTGCCTTCGCTCAGAGTCTCAGAGAGGCTTGCAAACTCCTTTCCCTTCCCCTCCCAACAGATACTCTGTGAGGTACGTGGGGCTGAGAGAGCTCTTTCGAGAACTGCTCCTGAGAGAACAGCTCCGAGAGAACTTGTGACTGACCAAAGTTCACACCAGCAGCTGCATGTGTAGGAGTGGGGAATCAAACCCAGTCCTCCCGGGTTAGAGTCCACACAATTAACCAGTACACCAAACTGGCTCATCTGCTGGGGGTGGGTGGGTGGGAGGGAGCTTCCAGGGAGTGGTGGATGCCGTCACTGCGCATGACCTCCCAGGTGTGATAATACCACTTGGAAGTGATGTGATTACTCTGGGAACATCATGCCCAGCCATGGGTGTTGTGGGTGGGACTTCTCCCTCTGGCCAGCTGGCCGGCAACGGGCTGGAGCCCCTCAAATCGGGGGATCCCCTGCTCCCACCTGGCAATTGGCAATCCTAATACGGATGCCAAAAAATAAGACACGCTCAAACCATTTTGGCGCCTGAAAATCCCCGCAGAATCCCTCCACACTGGGGATTATAGGGCTGTCAATCTCCAGGTGGGCCTGAAGATCTACCAGCATTGTAGCGGATGTCCAGACGACAGAGAGCAGTTCCCTTGATTCCTCACTCCTCCACTCGCAGCTGCTGGATGACCTTGGGCAAGCTATAGTTCTGTCAGAGGTGTTCTTGAAAAGAGCAGTTTCTGTCAGAGCTCTCTTGGCCCCACCTACCTCCCAGGGTGTCTGTGGTGGGGAAGGAAAAGGAGTTTGTAAGCCTCTCAGAGACTCTGAGTGAAGGTATAAATCCCATCTCCTCCTCCTCCTCCTCGCAACGGGGTCCTTTCCCTCCCCAAACCCTGGCCTTCCCAGCTCCAGCCCCAAATCTCCAGGAGTTTCCAAACCTGGAGTTGGCAACCCTGCATGATGGGGAAGGAGGCTTGTCAGACTTAATGAGGTCCCAAGTCACCTTCATACAGTGCCCAGCTGACTTTGTTTTGCCTTGTGTTAGATACTTGAGAGCAATGGGGGCTTCTGTGGCCATTTCTAGTGTGCTTGTGGGCCCACCTTACTACCAGGAGTTTTGTCATTCTTGTCAAGAGAACCAGTGTGTGTGGCTTTCTTTTGTACCACTGTTCATTTCGTGGTTGAAAATAGAGACACAGTCCTCCTTACCATGGTTCACTTAGCATCCCCCCTCTTTCTATGGATTGTTGAAGACATGTCACTACCGTTGTATGATATTGCTGACATATTGCTTTGATAGCCCTGCCCTGTGTGAACTTGAAAAGCCAGCAATGTGGTGGTTTGTTTGATTAAAGGTATTTTAAATCTACTTTTGTGTTCTGTGATATGTTTTCAACAGCAGATGCAGTGTGTGAAATGGCAGACGAATGCACAGTGCATTAGTAACCGTCTGCATGCATTTACGTACAGGTGAAACGAAGGCAAGATGTATCCATCCACCAATTCCGAGATTTATCCTATAGGGGAGAACTCCCAACAAGATTAACATCTCACACTGACCTCAGTGTCTTGCGACCAATTCCTAACATCAGATATTAGTGGCTTTGAGTGGCATGGCTTTTTTCACAAGTTACGACTCACTGGTTAAACAGTTGTTTTTCTATACAACATCTAGCATAAAACCAACACTGGCTATAGAAAATATACATACAATATTCAAGATGTATTCAGAAGGTTGTTTTTGAAGTCTACAGAAGAGGGCGATCTAAGACTTTTGACTAAGTGAATTCAGGCATGAACGAGAAAAGAGAGATGGTCTGTAAAAACTGATGACACACGGAAGAAGCTGAATGAAAAAGCAGAATATCGTTTTACTGCGAAAAAACTGTGCGGACATCATTACATAAGCCTCCTGAAGAAATGAAAAGATGTTATATACTTTAGTAGAAACTAAGATCAGTAGTTTATGCATAATTACCTTTTCTGTTGTCTGAAGAAGGAAGGGTTTATTCCCCTTTTGATCTTTTTAGTTTGCAGGGTACCCAGCAGAATTCACACGTTTATGCCACTTTGGCCTAATGCCACGGGAGCTGTGGGTGTCAATTTACAGATCCTTTTTTTTGTCGGCTTTAGTAATTAACTCGTCATAGATCCACCCATCAGTTACATTTCACCATAACAGAGCCATTCCCTGCCGCCGCCTCCTCCTGGCAGTTCGGCCTGGAGGCTGCAGAGACCAAGAAGTACATGGACTTTGTCAAGTTTCTTTTCTGGAAACAGTGCTGCCTTAAACCCACTGAAAACAATGCTTCGGGTAGTTGTGGAATCTGCTGCAAATATCCCTAAAAACAAACTTGGGAAACCAGATCCAATGGTTTCAGTAATTTTTAAAGGTACGAAAAAATATCTTGTGAAATAAGATCTTAGAAATGGGATTTTAGTCTCAGTAATGTGGCCAGAAAGTATGACAGCTGTCATAACGATGTGTGCCATGATCATATGCAGCAGGAATTGGGTGGATTCTGAAGAAAATAAGAGTATAAGGCAGCATTATTAAAAGGGTGGAAATGAGGGGGGGGGGTGGCATTGGCAGGAGGCGCTGTTTCAGAACTGTCTCATATAGATCTGCAACTGGACTGCACCTTTGCTCAAAAGTGATTCTGCAACAGCAGACGATGAATTGGATAGTAGTCACCTTGTTGGTATTTTATCTTCAAAAACAAAGGCAGGTATTTTGTGAGGGGTAGTGCTTTTACTGTTTGCCTTAAAGTCTTGTTCAGTTTTGTAAATATGATCACATTCGTGGACACCTTTTTCTATAGGAGGGTGTTTTGTTTTGTTTTTGCTTTGGGGACACAAGGTTTGTATTTGGCAAATTAACAACCAAAATGTGAAGGTGAGACAGTCTGTACATACATTTTCTTATCCATGTGAATCTTCCTTTCATTTTGGCACACATGGCACAGTGGATTTTAGCTTGACTTCCTTCCTTTCATCACAGTTGTAACAAGATCTGCTTGTAGTGTTGCAACTTGTACGGTATGGAAGTTTCCCACCCTGCACGTAACTAATAATGCAGTCTTATGTAGCGGTACCACAGGCTACGCCCATTGACTTCAGTGGGATTTAATTGGCATAACTCTGCATAGGATTGCACCATCAATAAATCAAATTGGACTATGGCCAAATCTTTGGAGACACTGTTCTTGAGAGTGTCATTCGCTGGATGCAAAAGCTGAACTGAAAAAGATCATTTTTAAGGCAGGAAGCTTGCCAGAAGCAGACCTGACCCAGCTGAGCTCTGAGAAGGAGCAAGGTGTTAGAGCTGCTAGAGGGGTGAGTGTTTTTTTCTTCTTTTCTTTATTTACTTTCAGCTGAGGTACTTTAGCTGAGAAGGTACTGTGTGGGGGACTGTATTTGGGAGTGTGTGGGTGAGTTGTTGCAGACTCCTGGCTGCTGGAGGTAGGGTGTGAAAAGGTCATTTTTTGCCTGTAATTGAGTGCCTGAGTTAATTTGAATAGCTGCTGGCCACACCCTCTCCTGGGGGATGCTTCTATTTAAGGCAGGAAGCTTGCAAGAGGGTGAGGCTCTTTGCCTAGGGACTCTTAGACAAGGGGCTCTGTAAGACGCCCAGGAAGAGCCAGAAAGCCAGGGACCTAGGCTCCTTGGGTTCCCAGTAAGGTAAGTAGACTTCTACAACAAGAACCACATAAATACAAAGGGTTTTAAAAGGGGGAATATATAAAAGTATTAGTTTAAAAGCAATTCTGAAGCCACAATGACAGCAGGGGGTTGGGGGCTATCCAGTGTTTTGCATGGAGTGTCGCATGTATGACTATCTGCCCACTGGTCAGGAGTCTTGAGTGTGTGCTCGGTGCAAGGAGCTCCTGGTTCTCAGGGAACGAGTTTGCTCCCTTGAGGCCAAGGTGGCTGACCTGGAGAAGCAGGGACAGTCAGTTAGGTGCACGAAGAAGACTCTCAGGGACTTGTTAGATTTATTTATTTATTTATTACATTTTTACCCCGCCCTCCCCGCGGACGGGCTCAGGGCGGCTTACATAAGGGCAACCATGTGCCAAGACAAAACAACTTAAAACCATATAAACAATTAACAAATAGCATACTAAAAGTAACCATCCAAGGTGCTCGACAGTTCTTCACAACCTCAATCCAATGGCGGTGTTAGTCCCAGCGATGTTGGTCGCAGCGATGCTGCACACAGCGGGTATAGCTAGATCTCCCACGGCTGTCCCCTCCCTCCACCACATAAGATAGTCACATTGGCAGAGGGGGAATGGAGTGGCGGCTCCTACTCAAAGGCCTGGCGGAAGAGCTCCGTCTTACAGGCCCTGCGGAACTGTAAAAGGTCCCGCAGGGCCCTGATCTCCTCCGGGAGCTCATTCCACCAGGTAGGAGCCGCCACTGAAAAGGACCTAGCCCTAGTGGCCACCAACCTGGCCTCCTTAGGGCCAGGGACCGCCAGGCGATGTTAGGACTCGGACCGCAGTGCTCTTTGGGGCATATACAGGGAAAGGCGGTCCCTCAGGTATGCCGGACCCAGGCCATGTAGGGCTTTAAAGGTAAGCACCAGCACTTTGAAGCGAATCCGGTATGCTATAGGCAGCCAGTGCAGCGCTTTCAGCACAGGTCGGATGTGCTCCCGCCTGGGGATGCCCACCAACAGCCTGGCTGCAGCATTCTGCACTAGCTGCAGCCTCCGGATTTGCCCCAAAGGCAGCCCCATGTAGAGGGCGTTACAGTGGTCTAGCCTTGAGGTGACCATTGCGTGGATCACCGTGGCCAGGTCCTCGCGGTCAAGGAACGGGACCAACTGCTGAATCAGGCGAAGATGGTAAAAAGCCGATTTGGCAGTGGCTGCCACCTGGGCCCCCATAGTTAGCGCAGGGTCCAGGAGCACTCCCAAACTCCTAACCTCCGGCGCTGGCACCAACGGCGCCCCATCGAAGGTCGGGAGTGGGAGCTCCAGCCCCAGACCGGTCCGACCCAGGCACAGGACTTCCGTCTTCGCAGGGTTTAGCTTCAACCGGCTCAACCTGAGCCACCCAGCCACAGCCTGCAAGGCCCGGTGGAGATCTTCAGGGTCAGATTCAGACCGGCCGCCCAACATCAGATAGAGCTGGGTGTCATCCGCATATTGGTGACAACCCAGCCCATACCTCCGGGCAATCTGGGCGAGGGGGCGCATGTAGATGTTAAACAGCATCGGGGAGAGCACCGCCCTCTGGGGCACCCCGCATTCCAGCGAGTGCCTCCGGGACTGCTGCCCCCCTAAAACCACCCTCTGTCCCCGACCTTGGAGGAAAGAGGCAAACCACTGAAGGGCAAGCCCCTGTATCCCCACGTCGGCGAGGCGGTGGATCAGCAACTGGTGGTCGACTGTATCAAATGCAGCCGACAGGTCTAACAACAACAGTGCTGCCACACCACCTCGATCCAGGTGCCTCCGGAGGTCGTCAGTTAGGGCAACCAGTACTGCCTCCATCCCATGCCCCGGGCGAAAGCCGGACTGGAATGGATCGAGGACGGAAGCGTCATCCAGAAAGCCCTGTAGCTGAGTCGCCACCGCTCTCTCGATCAGTTTGCCCAAATAGGGCAAGTTGGACACCGGCCGATAGCTGGCCAATTCCGCCGGGTCCATAGTTGTTTTTTTCAAGAGAGGGCGGACCATCGCTTCCTTGAGTGTCCCACTCTGGATCTGGCAGCCCAGCTGCTGCCAGGGAGCATGAGGGTCAAGGGGAAACGGGGCACCATGCTGAGGATAAGGGGAATGTGCCCTCAGAAGGGACCTCTTCTTCAGCTGGTGAACGGGTATCCTTTCGTACCAAGGAACCGTCCCTGGGAAGGGTGGGAGGGGAGCTCTTGGTAGTTGGTGATTCGATCCTTAGGCAGGTAGACAGCTGGGTGGCGAACCCGCGTACTGACCGTATGGTGACTTGCCTGCCTGGTGCGAAGGTAGCGGACATTACATGTGTTTTAGATAGGCTGGCAGATAGTGCTGGGGAGGAGCCAATGGTCGTGGTGCACGTCGGCACCAACGATGTGGGGAAATGCAGTCGTGAGGTCCTGGAGGAGAAATTTAGGCTGCTGGGCAGGAAACTCAAGGCCAGGACCTCCAAGGTAGCCTTCTCAGAAGTGCTACCTGTTCCACGTGCAGGGCCGGAAAGACAGGCACAGATCAGGAGTCTCAATGCCTGGATGAGATGATGGTGTAGCGGGGAAGGGTTCAAGTTTGTTAGGCACTGGGATACTTTTTGGGACAAGAGGGAGCTGTACAAAAGGGACGGTCTCCACTTGAAAGAAAAACTGGAAAAGGTCAAAACCATTGGGGAAGCTTGGAGACTATTTAAAAAGACAGTCCTAGAAGCTCCGAAAAAATATATACTACAGGTTAGGAAAGGCACAAATAGGTATAGAAAAAAGCCTGCATGGTTAACAAATAAAGTAATGGAAGCTGTAAAAGATAAGGATTCCTTTAAGCAGTGGAAAGCTAGTCTCAGAGAGGTTGATAAAAGGGAACACAGGCTGTGGCAAATAAAATGCAAGTCTGTGATCAGACACGCAAAAAGGGAATATGAGGAGCATATCGCAAAAAACATAAAGGCCAACAATAAAACTTTCTTCAAATACATTAGAAGTAGGAAACCAGCCAGGGAGGCAGTGGGGCCCTTGGATGACCAAGGGGTAAAAGGAGTAGTGAAGGATGATAGGGAAATGGCTGAGAAGCTGAATGCATTTTTTGCCTCTGTCTTCACTGTGGAAGAGGAGAAGTGCTTGCCCACTCCAGAAGCACCGATTTCGGAAGGGGGTTTGAAAGACCTGAATCAGATTGAGGTGACAAGAGAGGAAGTCCTACGACTGATGGACAATTTAAAAACTAATAAATCACCAGGCCCGGATGGCATTCATCCAAGAGTTCTGAAAGAACTCAAATGTGAACTTGTGGATCTCCTGACAAAAATATGTAATCTTTCTTTAAAATCTGCCTCCATTCCTGAGGACTGGAAGGTAGCTAATGTCACTCCCATCTTTAAAAAGGGTTCCAGAGAAGATCTGGGAAATTACAGGCCAGTCAGTCTCACGTCAATACTGGGTAAGTTGGTGGAAAATGTTATTAAGGAAAGAATTAGTAGGCACATTGATGAACAAAACCTATTGAGGCAGACTCAGCATGGGTTCTGTAAGGGAAGATCTTGTCTCACTAACCTGTTAGTGTTCTTTGAGGGGGTGAACAAACATGTGGACAAGGGGGACCCAATAGAATTACCTTGAGTTCCAGAAAGCTTTTGATACAGTTCCTCACCAGAGGCTCCTAAGTAAGCTCAAAAATCATGGGATAAAAGGACAAGTCCCTTTGTGGATCAAAAACTGGCTAATTAATAGGAAATAGAGAGTGAGTATAAATGGGCAATTTTCTCAGTGCAGGTGGTAAGCAGTGGGGTACCACAGGGATCAGTCCTCGGTCCGATGCTTTTTAACTTGTTTATTAATGATTTGGAATTGGGAGTAAGCAGTGAAGTGGCTAAATTTGCAGATGACACTAAGTTGTTCAGGGTGGTGAAAACCAGGGAGGACTGTGAGGCACTCCAAAGGGATATGTCGAGGATGGGTGAGTGGGCATCAACGTAGCAAATGGGGTTTAATGTGGCCAAGTGCAAAGTGATGCATATTGGAGCCAAAAATCCTAAATATAAATACACGTTGATGGGGTCTGAAATGGCAGAGACGGACCAAGAGAGTGATCTTGGAGTTGTAGTAGATAACTTAATGAAAATGTCTAGACAGTGTGTAACTGCAATAAAGAAGGCCAACACTATGCTGGGGATTATTCAGAAGGGAATTGAAAACAAATCAGCCAGTATCATAATGCCCCTGTATAAATCATTGGTGTGACCTCATTTGGTAAATACAATTTATTATTGGATATATCACATACTCATACATTTTCAACCAACATATATATCCATTTTTCTAATTTCCCTTCTACCCCCCAAACAAGACTTCCCGCACTGCTCCAACCCCATTAATATCCCTCTTGTTCTGTTACAGTTACTTCTAAACCTATTTTCTCTTACTAACGGTAACAATTCAAAAATCTAATTCTATTTCATTTTCCTCTTAATAACTATCAAAACAAATCAAACCACGTTTAATGTCCCAATTTTTCAACAAGTATTTTTGAAAGTCTTTCCAGTCTTCAAAAAACGTTTCATCTTCTTCGTTGTTTAACTTTCTCGTTAATTTGTCCATTTCTGCCAAAAACAACGTCTTTTTAATCCATTCCCATGTTTCAGGTACTTTATCTTGTTTCCAACATTGAGCAAAAGTCAATCTTGCAGCTGTAGTCAAGTACCATAGTAATGTTCTCTTGGCTACATTTATTTCTTCCATTTTAAGACCTAACAATAACATCTGTGAGTCTTTCTTAAAAGTACAATTCAAAATTTTTTGTATCTCATTGTGGATCTCTGTCTAATACTTTGCTGCTTTATCACATGTCCACCACATATGGTAAAAAGACCCTTCATGTTTCTTACATTTCCAGCATTTGTTAGACATACTTTCATTTATGATAGCAATTTTTTTAGGCGTCATATACCATCTGTACATCATTTTATAACAATTCTCTTTAACATTTACACAAGTTGAAATTTTCATCGACTTTTTCCACAAATATTCCCAAGATGTCATTAATATCTCATTATTAACATTTACAGCCCATTTTATCATTTGCTCTTTTACAACTTCATCCTCAGTATACCATTTCAATAGCACCTTATACAGTTTAGAAATCATTTTTTTGCCTTTCTCAAGCCATACAATTTCAATTTCGATATTCTTTTCTCTAAAACCATGTTCTCTTTTATCGGTCTTAAATAAATCATAAATCTGTCTATACTTCAACCAATCATATTCAAATTCAACATCAAATCTATCTTTTAACACAAAATTTTTCCCTTCAGATTTTAGAAGATTTTTATAAGGTAGCCAGTCTAGTCCTTGATTTCTTGAATATGGATTGATCACTTCAGCTGGTACAATCCAAAGTGGTCTTTCTTCTGAGAAGAATTTTCTATATCTCATCCATGTCTCGAACAGTGATTGTCTTACAAAGTGGTGTTTAAAAAATTTGTCCATTTTTACTTTTCCATACCATAAATATGCATGCCATCCGAATTTATTATCGTGCCCTTCCAGGGCCAATAGCTTCTTATTCTCCAAATTAATCCACTGTTCCAACCAAGTTAAACAGACGGCATCATAATACAGTCTTAGATTTGGTAGTTGTAGACCTCCTCTTTCCTTTGCATCACATAAAATTTTCATTTTAATCCTTGGCTTTCTTCCTGCCCATACGAATTTAGATAATTCTTTCTGCCACGAATCCAATACTTTCCTTTGTTTTAGTACTGGAATAGTCTGAAATAAATACATCAAACGCGGTAAAATATTCATTTTTACAATCGCGATTCTTCCCATCAATGATAAATTCAAAGTGTCCCATTTCTTCATATCTTGCTGAATTTTGTGCCACACCTTTTCATAATTGTTTTTAAACAAGTCAATATTTTTCATGGTTAATTCAATTCCAAGATATTTAGTCTTTGTAACTACTTCACATTGAATTTTCTCTTGAAGTTCTATTTGTCTTTGTTTCGTCATATTTTTGCACATCACTTTGGTTTTACTTTTATTAACATAGAATCCCGCAACTGAACCAAATTCTTCGATTTTTTCCATCAGTAGTGGTATTTTCTCGATTGGATCTTGAATCATAAACATTACATCATCTGCAAATGCCCTATATTTATAGACAAAACCTTTCACTGTAAGTCCTTCAATACTGTTATCTTTTCTTATCGCTGTCAATAATATTTCCAATATCCAAATAAACAACAACGGGGATAACGGGCAGCCTTGACGTGTTCCCTTTTGGACTTGGAAGAAGTCCGTCTTTTCTTTGTTTATATTCAAAGCCGCTTTTTGTTCTGAATATATTGCCACAATCATATTTAAAAAGGACTGTCCAATATCCATTTTTTCAATAACTTGCAGCATAAATTCCCAATTTAAGTTGTCAAAAGCTTTTTCCGCATCTAGGAAGAGGAATCCAACTTCTTTTTCAGGATGCTTGTCATAATATTCAATTGCATCTATCACCACTCTTAAATTGTCTCTGATTTGTCTGTTTGGTAAAAATCCAGCTTGTTCTTCCGCTATTATGTCTTTCAGATATTTTTTCAGTCTCTCTGAGATTATTTTCGCAAATAATTTGTAATCATTAT
The DNA here is from genome assembly GCA_029375565.1 of Gekko gecko. NCBI lineage: Eukaryota > Metazoa > Chordata > Lepidosauria > Squamata > Gekkonidae > Gekko > Gekko gecko. The sequence continues at coordinate 19,815,582 of JAPDNY010000009.1, read as the reverse complement.
TTAATAGCGATATTGGCCTGTAATTCTTTACTTGAGTCAAGTCCAAACCTTCTTTGGGTATCAATGAAATATTTGCTTCTTTCCATGAATCTGGGATCCGTTTGGTCTTTCTTATCTCATTCGACAGAAGAACCAAAATAGGGGTTAGCTCCTCTTTAAATTTCTTATAAAACTTTGCTGTAAAGCCATCTGGTCCTGGAGCCTTGCCCAACTTCGCATCTTCTATCGCCATTTTCACTTCTTCTTTCGTTACTAAACCATTTAATAATTCCTTAATTTGTTTTCCCAGCTCTGGAACTTCAATCGTCTCCAAATATTTATTGATTCTCTGTTGATCAATTCCTTTCTTTTTGAATAATTTGGCGTAATATTTAAAAAAGCTCTTTTTATACCATTCAAGCTCATAACATCCTTTCCATCTTCAATAATCTTGGTTATAAAATTCCTTTCTTTTCTATTTTTCAATTGCCATGCTAAAAACTTTCCTGGTTTGTTTGCACCCTCAAATGCTTTTTGCTGTAATTTCTTCAAATTCCAATATAATTCTCTGTTTAGTAAAACATTCAGCTGATCTTGCAGAAAGTGGATCTCTTTAATAATCTTCTTCTTCCCTGGTCTTTTCTTTAATTCCTTTTCTTTTTGTCGAATTTTTTCATGAAGATCTTTCTGTTGTTGGATCTTTTGTTTTTTGTCCTTGGAGTTCAGAGAGATAAGCATACCTCTCATTACTGCTTTGTATGCATCCCAAACAACTTGTATGTCCGTGCCTTTATTCAAATTCAGTTCAAAAAAACTTTTCGTTTCCTTTTTTAAGATTTCATTAATTTGTTTTTGATCCAATAAATCTTCATTAATTCTCCAATATAGCTGTTTAGGTTTTGCTTTAGATATCCAAAGTAAGGGATTATGATCAGAATTGGTTTTCGGTAAAATTTGTATTTTATAAGTTTTTTGCGCCATCTCCTCTGACATCCAAATCATGTCAATTCGAGAAAAGGAATTATGTCTATTCGAATAAAACGTGTAGTCCTTAATCTTAGGATTCCACTTCCTCCAAACGTCTTCCAGTTTCTCTTGCTTCATCAGTTGAAAGAAATTTTTTGGTAACTTTCCAACTGTCTCTCCACTTGCTTTAGATTTTCTATCCAATGTATTATTCACTGTACCATTGAAGTCTCCAGCAAGAACAATTTGGTCATAGTTTAAACACTCCAATTCTTTGGTCAAGTCACTAAAAAAAGTCTCTTTTGCACCATTGGGTGCATATATATTTACAAGCAATGTCTTTTTTCTATTCATCCATATTTCCACGCCAACATACCTTCCTTCTTTGTCCGAGAAAATTTGTTTAGGATCCAAATCCTTTGAGATATAAATCACTGTTCCTTTTTTCTTATTAGCTGCTGAGGAATAAAATTCTTCTCCCAATTTTTTATTAATCAAATATTTGTCGTCTTGTTTTCTTATATGTGTTTCTTGTAAACAAATTATATTACATTTTTGCTTCTCCAGCCAATGATTCACCAGTCTTCTTTTACCTGGTGAATTTAGTCCATTTACGTTCCAAGATAAAAATTTGTAATCCATAATGGTGTTGGATTAAATATCTTTAAAATCGTCCAGATTGCTCGCTTTAAATCTATATAAATCTCCTTCAGTTTTAAGAGTAGTTCTCACCGAGTTGTACATAAATGTAAGTCCATATGGAATCTCCAATCTAAACCTAATGTTCATTTCTTTCAGTCTGTCTGTCAATTTCTTGAACTTCTTCCTGTCTTGTAGAATCAATCTCGGAATTTCTCTCAAAATTATTATTTTCTTTCCATTTATTTCCAACGGTTGTGTAAATTGTTTCTTGAAAACGTCTTCCTTCATCTTTGTTGTCACAAATTGAACAATCACATCTCTGGGTAATTGCTTTCTTTTGGCATAAGCTGAATTTACTCTGTAAATCAAATCAAAGTCTGCATCCAAATCTCCTTCATCTTCTCCTATATAAGTTGTCAATGTCTTAATTACTAGAGCCCGTAAATCCTGATCTTCCTCCTCTTCTATCCCTCTCAATCTCAGGTGATTCTGAGTAGCCCTGTAATCCATCATGGTCTCCAGCCTTGTATTTTCAGACAAAGTTTTTTTTACCTTTTGTTCCATATCTTCAGATTTTGTCACCAGATTTTTGACTTCTTTTTTAAGTTCTTCTGTATCTTTTTTTATCCCTGACACTTCAGTAAGTACCAGTTCTTTCAATTCTTCCATATTTTTTTTCTGTACTTGAACTTGCACTTGTTCTATTTGCTCCAATTGACTTTGCAGTTGCTGTTGCAACTGTGATTCTATTTGTTTTCCCAAGTGTGATTCTATTTGTTTTCCAAGATTCTGCACCACTTCGGTCATCCGTTTTTCCATCGCTTCCATAGCTGCTTGCCACTCTTTTTTTCCTTTGCAGTCATCCTTGGGCTGGGTGATGAAGCAGCTCTGGGTCTTGTTCTCAAATCCGTCTTGGAGGGCACTTCACTACTAATCAATCTTTATATTAGCAATCTCCAAGCCAAATCGCCACTTTTATAACTTGCTTAAACACATTTTCGGCTTAAAAATAACTTTTTAAATTTTAGTCCTCCCAAAAATGTCGGGCGCAATTTCTCTATGGTTTTCCGGCTAGAGTAGGCTCCTTTCAAACTTCCTGTGCCTCTGTCCGTCTCTGTAATCCGACTTCCGATGAGGATAGTGTCACACAGTAAAATGTCCATCCGCTTCAAACACAACAGCCTCTAAAATCTCCACTCTAGCCCACTTCCTGTATCACAGAGTCACAGTTAGTTTCGTTTCTGCTACGTAACGTTTAGACTTGGCTGACCACAGGAATGCAAAACAAAGTCACTTTTCAGCCTTTATCTCTAAAGGAAAGCTTTCATTTTACTTTTAATTCAAGCGGAATAGTTCCTTAAATGTTTCAGCGCTTATCCGTGCGTTTCAATATCACAATCTTCTTTAAACCGGTAAGCGCTTATTCGTTTGTTCGTTTGTTACCTTACTTGTAATCTCGGGGTTTCGCGGTGCTTCTTCTGTAAACGATGTTAATCTGATGGTAAAGAGATCGGTAGATGGCGAATTTATGCTGAATTCTCAGCCCGGCTGGCATCTGTAGAGTTGATTTACAACTGCCCTCTTCACGGAAGGAGATCAAAGTGTAAACAAGCTTCCTCCGAAGCTTATCTCCACCGATCTCAACTCCCCCTCAGGCTTCGCTGTTTGCTTGCCACTCTCCCGCCTGGAGAGTGCTGCGCTGGGTCCGATAGAGCCCAGACTGTCGTCAGATGCCGCAGTACACTCTGCACAACTCGCAAAGTGTGTCAATTCGCCATTTTCCCCGACCGGAAGTCGGTGTGACCTCATTTGGAATACTGTGTACAGTTCTGGCCGCCACACCTCAAAAAGGATATTATAGCATTGGAAAAAGTGCAGAGAAGGGCAACTAGAATGATAAAAAGGTTGGAACACCTTCCCTATGAAGAAAGGTTAAAATGCTTGGGGCTCTTCAGCTTGGAGAAACGACGGCTGAGAGGTGACATGATCGAGGTTTATAAGATTATGAATGGGATTGAGCAGGTTGAGAAAGAAGTACTTTTCTCCCTTTCTCACAATACAAGAACTCGTGGGCACTCCATGAAATTGCTGAGCAGTCGGGTTAGAACAGATAAAAGGAAGTACTTCTTCACCCAAAGAGTGATTAACATATGGAATTCACTGCCACAGGAGGTGGTGGCGGCAGCTACAAGCATGGACAGTTTGAAGAGGGAATTAGATAAACATATGGAGCAGAAGTCCACCAGTGGCTATTAGCCACAGGGTATAGATGGGAACTCTCAGTCTGAGGCAGGTGATGCACTCTATTCTTGGTGCTGGAGGGGGCAGCAGTGGGAGGGCTTCTGGTGTCCTGGCCCCACTGCTGGACCTCCTAATTGCATCTGGTATTTTTGGCTACTGTGTGACAGAGTGTTGGATTAGATGGGCCATTGGCCTGATCCAACATTGGCTTCTCTTATGTTCTTATGTCTCATTCAAATGTCAACAGATTTATTTGGCAAGTAAACAAATTCATTCGCTGGTGTTAAAGAACCTGAATGCAGTATAAACTGATATTATAGTTCCAGATTGGTGGCCCTCTTAGCCCATATCAGCAAAATAAAACAAGAGCCTTTGATGACTAATGTGGTTTGTTCCAGTGTAAGCTTTCCTGAGGCAGAGCTCTCTTCATCCGTTCACTTCTATGTATCATAGAATCATAGCAGCGGAAGGGACCTCCAAGGTCGTCTAGTGCAATGCCCTGCACAATGCAGGAAATTCACAAATACCTCCCCCCCACAACCCCCCTCCATGCCCAGAAGAGGGGGGGGGAGCCCTCCAGGATCCCTGGCCAACCTGGCCTGAAGAACAATTGCTTCCTGGCCCCAAAGAGGCAGACTGGTTTTTATTTATTTATGTATCTATTTATTGCCATCAAGTCACAGCTGACTTTTCAAGGCGAGAGACTATCAGAGATGCCTGCTTCCGCATCCCTCGGTGGTCTCCCATCCGAATGCTAGACGGGGCCGACCCTGCTTAGCTTCTGAGAGCCAATGAGATCGGGCCAGCCTGGGCTGTCTGGGTCAGAGTGATTTTCTTTTACAGATGCTCCCCACCCCCCCACCGTCTCTATTAAAGAACGGTCTGTGCGTTTTCAGACTGCATGGTTGAAGCTGGTCTTAAACTGGGACATGATGTCGGGGCGATGTCTTAACTGTCAGCTCCTTTCATGTTTGTTTTGCTTTAGACAAGCACTTTGCAGATTCTGTTATTTAACAAAGTTACAGAGAAATCAATACAAAGAGAAGCAGAAATGTAAGTGATATTACATTTTGTGAAGGGTTTCCCCCCCCCTCAGAACTCCTGACAATTGATTGGACTAATCAGAGTCTACAGTGTTCCTCTTGAAATTTCAATACATCATTTTAAAAAATATTAAATACAGCTATTTTGTTGTGTTGTTCAGTCGCACAGTTGAGTCTGACTCTTTGCGACCCCATGGACCAGATCACGCCAGGCCGTCCTGTCTTCCACTGTCCTTTGAAGTTTGCTCAATTCATGTTTGTTGCATCGATGACACTGTCTAACCATCTCATCCTTTGCTGTCCCCTTCTTCTTTGACCTTCTATCTTTCCCAGCATCAGGGCCTTCTCCAGTGAGTGCTCCCTTCTCATTTGGTGGCCAAAATATTTGAGCTTCAGCTTCAATATCTGGCCTTCCAGGGAACAGTCAGGGTTGATTTCTTTTAGGATTGACTGATTTGATCTCCTCGCAGTCCAACGGACTCTCAAGAGTCTTCTCCAGCACCATAGTTCAAAAGAATCTATTCTTCGGCGCTCGGCCTTCCTTATAGTCCAACTCTTGCAGCCACACAGTACTACTGGGAATACCATTGCTTTGACCATGCGGACTTTTGTTGGCAGGGTAATTTTATGGTTTTAGACAATTGGGACCTTTTTATGACGTGCTGGTATATTTAGAGGAAAGGGAGAAGACTTTGCTTCTCAGCGAGCAGATCTCAAAACCAGACACATTCCCTCAATGATCCCTCCTTCCTTAAGAACATAAGAGAAGCCAATGTTGGGTCAGGCCAATGGCCCATCTAGTCCAACACCCTGTCACACAGTGGCCAAAAATACCAGGTGCCACCAGGAGGACCTTACTGATGTTCTATGTTTGTATGTATCCCAACTGCTTTGTATGTATTTTAGCTCTTGTTTTAAACGTTTTAGAATTGTTTTAATGATGTATGTTTGGGATGGGGGGACTGATTTTAAGGGTTTTATAATATAATTGTATCACGTCTATTTTAAATAGTTAGCTGCCTTGGCAGCCCTTGTAAGGGAAGAAAGGCGAGGTACACATTTTGTAAATAAATATAATAATAATAAAATAACTCTCGCCTCCCAGAAGCATAAACTTGCCATGTTTGAACAATTTATGGCCACTAGAGGGAACCGTTGTGCTTGGTTAACTGAGTCAGCAGGCCTGAATAATCTTGGTCTTTGCTGGGGGAGGACTCATATTATGATTAGGGGATATGACCGTGCCCTTTTATTTTTTGCTTTTCTGTGTCATCCTTGTGAAGTTTTCCCTATCACCCATTTTTCAAAATGTATCCCTGATCTGTTTCTCTTATGGCACTGTACTGTCGGGGTGGGCGGGTGGCCATGCAATTAGTGCGAATAATACAATCCAGGTATCAATTAAACAGTTTTCCTAGCAAAGTTCATTAATATGACTGGGGGAGAAAGTGGAATAAAACTATGACAGAAATAGAACATTTCAACCCCATACCTTCCACTCATAAAATGTGCTGATATTCCTAATCATGACGGGTTATATCCACATACAACTTGTATATTGCAAACACACACGCACACCCGAGGGGGTACAATACACCTCTTTGCACGTCCCTGCAGGATCTGTTTCAGTGAGGCACGGGAAGGCCACTGCTGTGTTAGTTGTATTCTCATTGCCCAAGCTTCCCTAATAACCATTGCACTAAAGAGCATCCATGTCTTTAAGGCAGTGCCCAACCCAGCCGTCGTTTGGGTGTTCCTGTTGCCTGAGGCTAGGTAGGTAACAATCTGAGAAAAGGGTCTTCTTCTCATGACAGCAAAATTATGGGATTTCCTCCCCAGGGACATCCGTATGCCAGCCGATGAAAAATTGCCTGTTTCTTCTGGAGTTCCCTCGCCAACTAATCCTAATGGAAGCCATTAATACATATTCATCACGATACATCATTAATACTGTAATGCTAAATCAAGGATTCCAAGTGGATAATATCAAACAGAGACAAAGAAACGGCAGAAAGGGCCTGGGCAGAATGTTCCTGTAAACAGGTACCACAGGAAAAATGTCAGGTGGACTTGAAAACATTTCTTACCAATTGCAGTCAGAATCTGACCTGTGACAGGGATGCTGTACTCAACAAATACCCAGTTCTGCGATCAAAATAACACAGTAGTATTCTCCTTGCAAGAGGAAGAAGAAGAAGAAATAGGAGGAGGAGAATGGATTTATTCCTCACCCTTCACTTGGAGTGTCAGAGCAGCTTACAAACTCCTTTCCCTTCCCCACAACAGACACCCTGTGAGGTAGGTGGGGCTGAGAGAGCTCTGACAGAAACTGCTTTTGAGAGAACAGCTCTAAGAGAACTTGTGACTGACCCAAGGTCACACCAGCAGCTGCATGTGAAGGAGTGGGGAATCAAACTCAGTTCTCCCAGATTAGAGTCCGCAGTCTTAACCACTACACCACACTGGAGATTTATGTATATACCAACTAGGAGATTATGTATACTAAGCAAGACCACGGTGGGTATAAGGTTATGTATGCAATCAACCACTGCATAAATTACAGAATGCAGAAAATATATTAAGTGATTATTTGTTTATTACTTTTGCATATCATCAATCACTCAGTGATTCTTACGTGTAATACTGAATCGTGTGTATCGAGATTTCATTTAATATATTTTCTGCATTTTGTTATTTACACGATGGTTGATTGCATCCATAACCTTGCAAAGGAGATGACAAGCTATTGTGGCACAGCTGGGCGGCTTCCAAGCCCTGCCCTGAACCTCAAAGATGTCTCCAGCTGTAGTAGCCAAGTCGCCAGCCATGGACACTGGCACCTTCTCCAAAGGAACCACATGCCCTCTTTTGTTTTTTTTTTGAGCCACAATGCAGTAGAAAGTTTTATGGAGTGCTGCCAACTTAAGTAGTCAGTTACATCCAAGGAACTGTCCCTGGTCCTGAAGGCATGTCCATGGTTCTACGGACATCTTTCCATAGCCTTTGATGGAAACAGGGAAACAGAAAAGGTCATTTCCAAAGGAACTAAAAGCAAAAAACCTCCCATAGTGCAGTGTAGGTGGTCATAGCTCCAGCTACACTGACCTCTCCTGGAGACCAAAACACGCAAACAGTAACAGTAACCACTGATCCTAGTAAGCTTACATGCAAGACTTATAGTGCAATTATGAATAGAGTTACAGTGGATTTAGAAAGTATCAGAGAATCTCAGGAGTTGGAAGAGGCCATCTAGTCCAACCCCCTGCTCAATGCGGGATCAGCCTGGAGCATCCCTAATTTGTCCAGCCGCTGCCTAAAGCCTGCCAGGGAGTGGGAGCTCACCACCTCCCTAGGCAGCTGATCCCACTGCTGCACTGCTGTACAGAAGTTTTTCCTAATATCCAGCCGATACCTTCCCGCCCTTAATTTAAACCCATTATTGCGAGTCCTATCCTCTGCTGCCAACAGGAGCAGCTTCCCGCCCCTCCTCCAAGTGACAGCCCTTCAAACACTTAAAGAGAGCAATCCTGTCCCCCCCTCAGCCTCCTCTTCTCCAGACTGAACATTCCCAAGTCTGATCATCCTCGTCGCTCTCCTCTGTACCCGCTCCATTCTGTCCACATCCTTTTTCAGGTGAAGCCTCCAGACAATACTCCAGGTGTGGCCTGATTATGACATCTTGTGATTTAGATGTTATGTCTCTGTTGATACACCCCAAGATCGCATTAGCCTTTTTTGCCACTGCATCACACTGGCTGCTCATATTTAACTTACAGTCCCCCCATACCCCAAGATCTTGTTCACACACACTGCTACCCAGAAGCGAATCCCCCATCCAGTATGCGTGTTCCTCATTTTTGTTACCCAGATGTAGAACTCGGCACTTATCCTTGTTAAATCCCATCTTGTTCACATCCACCCACTTTTCCAACGTGTTCAGATCTTATTGAATTTTATCTCTATCTTCGGGCATAACTCTGCTGAGGATTGCACTGTTGGTCTTATCTCTAGAGGCACAGAAGGCGCTGCGGAAGGAAGGATCCAGTGCTGAAGCACGATGCCATTAATAACCTGGAAAACACCCAACCAACTTTTAATTCGATTGGTATATTTCACAGCACCAAGGATGCCCGCTGGAATCCAGGTGACATTCAGAGGCAACCAAGCACAACAGATGGCGCTTTGTAGTTTAGTGGCTAAAAGTGTGAACGTTGAACCATAGAAAGGTTAGAAACTAACTTCAGATCAGCTCCATTGTTGGACTTCAGCAAGGTACTATCCTCTAAACTTACTGCTGCGTTGCAAGAATAATTGCACTGGCCTGCCTTGCCAGGATATGGGAATGGCTAATGGGTGTGAAAGACTACAGACAACTGGAATGCATTCGCTGAACAGCAAACCTGCAATTTCAAGCACGCTTGCTTAGGAAATCAGTATGTTAAACACTGTGGAGCTTACTTCTAAGCAAAGATAAAAGGCCAATGCTATGCTGGGGATTATTAGGAAGGGTACTGAAAACAGATCAGCCAATATCATAATGCCCCTATATAAATCAATGGTGTGACCTCATTTGGAATACTGTGTACAGTTCTGGTCACCACACCTTAAAAAGGATATTCTAGCTTTGGGAAAAGTGCAGAAAAGGGCAACTAGAATGATAAAAGGGTTGGAACACTTTCCCTATGAAGAAAAGTTAAAGCGCTTGGGGCTCTTTAGCTTGGAGAAACGACGGCTGAGGGGTGACATGATCGAGGTTTATAAGATTATGCATGGAATAGAGCAGGTAGAGAAAGAGGTACTTTTTCCCCTTTCTCATAATACAAGAACTCGTGGGCACTCAATGAAGTTGCTGAGCGAGCGGGTTAGAACAGATAAAAGGAAGTCCTTCACCCAAAGAGTGATTAACAGGTGGGATTCACTGCCACAGGAAGTGGTGGCGGCTACAAGCATGGACGGCTTCAAGAAGGAATTAGATAAGCATATGGAGCAGAGGTCCATCAGCAGCTATTAGCCACAAGATATAGGTAGGTGCTCTGGGGCAAGTGATGCTCTATATTCTTGGTGCTTGGAGTGGGCAACAATGGGAGGGCTTCTAGTGTCCTGGCCCCACTGCTGGATGTCCTGATAGCCCCTGGTATTTTTGGCCACTGTGTGACAGAATGTTGGACTGGATGGGCCATTGGCCTGATCCAATATTGGCTTCTCTTATGTTCTTGTGTTCTTAAGATGTGGGATCTGGGCTATACTCATTATGGGAGAGAGTCCACCCGAAAGTTGCCTTGTACCTAGGGTTGGGAAATTCCAGGGGATTATGAGGGTGGACCCTGGGGGAGGTGGAGTTTGGGTAGGGGGCAGACCTCCGTGGGGTGTAATGCTATACAGCCCACCCACCAAAGCACCCATTTTCTCCAGGGGAAGTGATCTCAGTAGTCTGGAGATGAGCTGAAATTCTGGGTGACCCCCCCCAGAGTCAACGTGGAGGCTGGCATCCCTACGTCCCGCATCTGCTATTTACAGAATCTAAAAGAGGTCTGGTCACGGGCCTCCAAAAACTCTCAGAATTTTCAGTGTACATGTAAATGACATAGCGTGAATGTAACCACCAAGTGTACCAAAAAAGTACACTTCTCAGCTACCTGGGCTTGCTTGACTGCAGTTTCCTACTGAGGATAGAAAAATCCGGGCTTTGCCGCCACGTAATGTGTGAAATGAGCCTTACATAAGATTTTGAGTTTTAAGCTGAGAGACGAATCTTGCCCAAGCCCACCTTAACCCAAGAATCCCACATTGAGAATTGCGGTCAGAATGAAGTGAATGGGCAATAATGGATTCAAGATGGACCAAAGAGTTCTTGTTTGCTCAAAACCCTGGGGATTTTGAGGGTGGGCCCTAGGGACGGTGGGCTTTGGGTAGGGGGCAGACATCAGTGGGGTGTCATGTCATACAGCCCACCCCCCAAAGCACCCGTCGTCTCCAGGGGAACTGATCTTTGTCATCTGAAGATTAGTTGTTATTCCGGGAGCGCTCTAGGCCCCACCTGGAGGTTGGCAACCAAGCCTATATCAGGCATATCGAAAGGTACGTGACTTGCACAACTGCATGGCAACATTCTTGCGCAGCTAGCATGAATTTCAATAGGGTGTGCAAGAGAACTTCCCAGTGGCTCGTGCTCGTTACTTAGTTGTAACAACAGAAGGATTCAATTCAGCTCCTAAAAGAAAACTTGCACTGCTTTGGAGATATATCTATATATCTTTAGATGGAGAGAGAGAGAGAGAGAGAGAGAGAGAGAAAGAGAGGGAGAGAGAGAGAGAGAGATGACTGAGCTGTTTCTCTCTTTGCAAACATTCACATGAATTACAAAGCCATAACATAAAGCAGTATCTATCTGCCAAGGAAATCTTTCTGCCCCTTTTTTTGAAATGGGAAGATCAGCAGATGGAAAGGAGAAGGGATCAAGACGATATAAACCGCATGGAAATAAGTCATTATCAAGACAAGCAACTGATAACCTGCAAACATGTTGAGTTTTTCAGCTACAAAATTGTTTATTTCTTGGATGGCTTTTTTTTCCTGCCACAATCATACCCTGTTTTTTTAAGTGGAAAGGAAAAATGCAATTTCTTTTTCTTTTACCAACAGGAACATGAAAGCCGTTCCTTACCATTTTTACAAATAGCAGTGTCAAACATCTATTAATATATAATTGCAATGAATGATGGGGACAATTTCCAGTAACTGTTGTAGACTTCTGATTAGCTGCTAGCAGTAAAGGGCTTCAAAAGGAACGTGTGTGTGTCTGTGTGTGTGCATTAGTGTGTTAAGGACATAGAGAGAAAGAAAGGGGGAAACCAGATGTAGAGGATGCAACCAAGATATTTTTATTGCCTGCGTAGGAGGAGCGTATTTCCGAGTCCTCCATGCAAGACCACACCTGGCTCATTTCCCCTCAGCTAGACAACTCTTACACCTATGGGAGCTTTGTCTCCCTTGGCATTGCCCCTCTTGCATCGATCGGTCACACTATGACAGGACCCCCCAGTTTTTTTGAGCTGGTGGATGTCTTTGGAATTCTGACCCAGCGTGGCGGGCACGGCAACAAAACAGCTCCCGCAAAATGGCTGCCGCAGGAGACACAGCCAGCCACCAAATGGCCACCACATCTGGCCTCCAGTGTTCCCTCTAAGCTGAGTTAGTGTGAGCCAGCTCACAGTTTTCTAGCCTCTGGCTCACACATTTTTTTTTTTTTGCCTTAGCTCAGGAAAGAGGGCTCCGGAAGAGCAAACTAATGTATGCAGCAGCCAAAATGGCTCGCTCCCGACTTAAGTGCCAGTAGCTCATAAAGGAGAATTTTTGCTCACGGGACCCCACAGCTTGGAGGGAACATGGCTTGCCTCCAGTCACACCGTGAGAATCCTTGTGCTGTGATGGCGGCTGCTGCCAAAACAAAGTTTTTTTTTTAAAAAAAATCTGCACAGCCAATCAACTTTCCAAAGGCCAAAAGCTCCAACCGGCCCCACCAGGCGGGCACGAGGAAAGCTGTTGGTGGGGTGCCACCATACTGGGGACCCCCTGCACTATAATATTCTTCAGGAGAACTAGCCAGAGGGGACAGGTTACAATTCCTTTCTTTCTGAATGTTGCCGATTGCAGGGAGGGAGTGTACGCGGTGACACTTCTCCCACGTTTATTTATCTCATTTGCATTATTTATGGTCTGCCTCTCTCACAGGGGCTCCAGGCAGGTTACACATCGTAAGCCAGTCCAGTCATACCAAAAACGAACATTCAGTAACCATTGCCGATGGTCAACAAGCAATTTTAGAAGTCTGGAACCACCAGAAAGAACTGAAACAGAACACGAGTATTCCCACGACACATGAAGCGGTTCAGCAACTACATAAACAGGATCCCACCACTTAACAATAAATTATACAGAGCAGCATGGACCACACCGTCCCTAATCATTTTATCCAAGCAAGTCTGTAAAACCATGTGTTGCCTGTGCAGAAAAGCCCTCCTGAATAGCTGAGCTGTGCATGGTTTGCGGAAGGCCAGGAGACCAGGAGCTTTCCTGACCTCCTTGGGCAGGCCATTCCACAAGGCAGGCGCCACAACAGAGAGAGCACACATAGGGTCCGCCTCTTCACAGGTTGGCACCCCCAGAAGCCCCTGCAGACTCGAGGGATCACTACACCACGATCCCATGGAGGCGGAGGGCTAGGTCAGTATGCCTGTGACCGCTCTCCCTCTTCGAGTGTTCGGCAAAGGCACAGAGGGGTCACGTGTACAGGCAAGAGAACTGGGCAGGGGGGAGATAGTGGTGGTCTGTCGCCATCTCTGCGAGACTCTCCGGCTGGGAGCTGTGTAGGGTTTTGCAGCTGCTCCCCAGCTTGACTTCATGAGCTGAAGGCTGAGCCAGAGGTGATGGGACGTCTGTGGGACCTCGAGCCTGTTCCCTCTGATGACAGAGGGGAGGAGCGCAAAAAAGGAAGCAAGGAGGAAGGAAGGAGGAGGAAGAAGGCAACTGGGGATGGGGTAGAAAGAGTTTCTGAGGGGAACTGAGCACCTCAGTACTTTCATGGAAGGATCTGGCAGCCACTGAGGACACTGAAAGAGACTCACCAAGACTCGGATGACACGAGTCAGTCAGAAAGGCCGTCAGGTGCCCAACCAGCTTTAGCTGAGGCCTGACGAGAGTGCAAAGCAGGGCCTTTTGACGGCCATCTAAATAAGGGGCTGTCACATCACTCTGGTCTTAGTGACATCTGCTTGGTTACTGGCTTCTCCCTGCCTTTTTCCTGTGGTAATATATGGAATAAGTTTAGTTTATTTAAGGTTTAGCAGCCCGTAGGCCATACACCATTTAAAAGAAAAGAAAATTAGGAATTTAAAAGAACAGTAAAACAGAAATTTGCCACATCCATGATGCAATTTTGGCAGAGCCTGCTTAGAAGTCGTCTTAATCTTGGTGCATCAGGAAAAGGCGAGTATTTCGACAGCTGTCATATATCTGCCACCATATCACATACATGTGATGTAAATGCTTTGTCTATCAGGACCCTGGGGTGCCAGGTGGGTGTTTGGCCACAGTATCTCTCAGGCAACCCCTTGGGTCTGGGCCTCAATTTAAACTGGGGCTCAGGGTCACTCTGGTAGCGTGCTTCCCTTATCCTGAGTCCCCTTCGTTTCCAGAGCCAGCCGGCTCAGCTTAGGAGAAGCAAGGAGGGCACATAAACAGTCTCTACTGCCCACAGACTTGTTCAGACTCCCGGCTTATAAAACATAAAGGTTTATTCAAGAAAAGTAAAAACAGATAAGGGGGAGTTGTGGAATAAAACAGATAATAGACAAAACTAACCTAACTATCTAGCTACTATATACAGACGGTTTGTTGATCCTTTCTCCCTGAATGTCCGGCTCCCTCTGGCTTAGCCACTTGCTTCAGGGTTTACACAGAACTGCCAAGACTCACTTGCCTGCAGACACTGGCTGTCCTCTGAGCAGCTCCTGCACCCGGACTATACCTCACGGTGAGCAGTTCAGGAAGGTTCCCGCCACAGCCTCTGGCTCTTCAAGGCCACATGCAGCATTCCTGGCATTCGTCAAGTTGTCGAGAACCTCCGGTCTCACAGCTTCCTCCGAACGCGTAGATGTGTGCGTGTTCAGGCAAGTCCCTCGGTTCTTCTGGTTCCTCTGGCCTTCTTGGACTAGATTCTTATTTTTCACTTCCCCAATCCCCGTCCTAGGCTAATTAGGGATTGCTGCCTTGACCCAGCTGTCTCCCATTTGCTTAGCTTACTGGACGTGCTGATCCTGACTAAACTTACAGGCTTCTTCTCTGTAATGATTCTGCGAATCAGTATCTCTGGCATGACAACAGCCATTTTCTTAAGAATCTTTCTCTTGCTGTTGCATGTTTTGGACAATAGAAGAAGTCAAGTTCTATCAAAGGACAGTCACAATAGTGCTGGTCCAGAGGGGACTTGAGAAAACAGCCCTTCATCTGGGCTGCTGGAAATGCATTGCAGCGTGCAATCATATATGACTGCCTCAGTTTTGGAATGGTCAACATGTTTAAGTAAAGAGGCAGGTCAAAATTAGTGGAATCTTTAATTCCTAGATGAAGTGGGGAGCATTTTCGTCTAGCTTTTGTTTGAAGGACATCCCAATCCTTTTGAAGCAACTTTTCTGTGAGTAACGTTTGTCTTCTTTTAGTTAAATTCTCTGTCTTCCTTAAGCCCAATTGGCTTATTTTCGCCTCTACAGCATCATTCCATCTTGACCAGCAACGTTCATGTTCTGTCAGTATGGTAAAGTTTGGAAGGCTTTCAGCATTTAACAGTCGATATTGTAACTAATTATGGCTCTTCCTGGAGTGGAGACTGAAGGAGATAGTGCTTGGGGGGGGCAGGGCGCTGCTGTTTCCACCTGACGGCTTCTCCCAGTTTTACTCCCCCTTCTCCTTAGCGGCAACCCATCTTTCCACATACCTGGATTCAACCCACACCTGGCACACGCTCCCACAACCTGGTCTCATTTGCAAACTTCTCTGTCCGAAACCTAGCAAAGTGACTTTTAAGGGAGGGACTAAAGGGCTCCACCATAGTTGCCATGTGGGAAATAGTTCTAGAGCCCTCACTGAAAGCAAAAGAAGCCTAGAGCGGCAGCCATTTTGTTGTGTGAAAGTTGCAAGGAAGGTCAGGGGTAGGGTTGCCAACCTCCAGGTGGCGAGGCACCAGGAGATGTCCCGGGATTACAACTGATCTCCAGCTGACAGAGCTCAGTTCCCCTGGAGAAAATGGCGTCTTTGAAGGGTGGGCCCTGTGGCATTATACCCCGCTGATGTCCCTCCCCTTCCCCCAACCCCACCCTCCTCAGGGTCCACCCCCAAAATCTCCAGGTATTTCCCAACCCAGATCTGGTAGCCCTAGTTAGGGGTGATATTTCTTCATTTCACAGTTTAATCTCAAGCACTGAATGCTACTTCAAGCAGAAGGTCTTGCAGCAGCTGGACAAAGTGAGACATTAATTGGAATTGTGCCTGGCCCACTCGTCCTTGGCCAAAGCTGAATTCTCAGGGGAGGTAATATTAGATTTCTCTCTTTGTTGTGGTCCCGCATCAGCTGTTTTTCAGCCTATCCAAAGAAGAACCTATTTCATGGCTGTGAGGAGGAAGCATTCAGGTCATGACTGTGGCATCAAAAGCGTCTTTTCAATTTCTTTCATGTTGTTGCTCTCTATGGAAAGTTCCGGGTTTAATTACGTTTTCCTCACACACAAAAAAGTACTCACTGAAATCAGACTGTATTTGGCAGATAATTCAGTTCTTTGATTTCCAAAGAGCTTTAATGTGATTAATTTATATTATTACCCAGGTGCGTGACTGGCTCCTATTTTCTTTTATTACAATGTGCATCCTAAACAATGAAGAAGCACATCTGGTGAGTGACCCAAGACGGGGCAAATTTTCTGGAGGTTTCCTGTAATGGTCGCATTTGAGCCAAACTGGGCCACCCCCCCCCAAAAAAAAAAAAAAAAAACTTGGGGAAAGAATTTGTCTAGTCCTCAGAACATTCCCTTAAGTGACCCTGAACTCAATGTGGGGTGGCCAGCCTCCATGGGGTTGGCAGAGACCAGTTCACCTGGAGAAAATGTCCACTTTGGAGGATGGACAATATGGCATTATGCCCCATTGAAGTCCCTCCTCTCTCCAAACCCCACCCTCCTCACGCTCCAATCCTGAAATCTCCAGGTATTTCCCAACCCAGAACTGGCAACCCTAACTCTATGTAATGACTCGCCCTCCAAAGATCAGTAGCAGTAATATGAAGCTTCAGTCCTTTCAAGTGGCTTGATCTTGTAAGCTTTTCCCAGGCGCAAAAGGAAAAAAAGATCCCCTTTTGACCCTCCCGTCCCTAAAAGGCTATCCTGGCAACTCTGGGACTTGTGTTGTCAAAAAGGATGCAGGTGGGGAGGCTACACTGAAGACGGGACTTAGCTTGTACAAGCATAGAAGTGTTGGCAGAGTAATTAACAAAGCAAAAGTGCACAGCCGGGTTAAAGTGAAGATAAAGGTTTATTTGGGAACTAATAATGAAAAGGAGAAACAGTGATAGGTCCTATCTACATCACTAGGGCTGCGTTCAGACGGCCAGTCAATCGCGCCATGAGCCCTCCTAAAATTTTATCCCGATTTTTTTAATCCAGCCTAGTACGACCAGACGCCCCCCTATGAAATAGCCTCACCGCGCGTTGTTCCCGCCGTGATTTGTCTACACGGCATCCACCGAGGATTTTTTTAAAAAAAAGTTTTGTACATTCGCATAGGCAAGGCTGCGCCTCCTTGGAGAACCGAGGCGATCGCGGAGGGTTTTCAGCAAAGTTTTGCGCATGCGCACAGGCAGGGCTGCGCGTCATTGTTGAATCAAAGCGCGAGTCGAGAAAGTTTTCGCAGGCCAGTATATTTGCCCACAGTGGTTCTTTGTCAGACCCTGCTGTATAATCCCAACCCACACCAGTGTCTTATCAGCTGATCTGAAACTGGGCAGCCATGGAGAACATGATTATAGCTGTTCTCCTGAGCATGAACATTTGCCTCTTGCTGCTGAGGCAACACTGCCGTCGGATGGCCAGTAATCGACGCAGGCGTGCCGCCTATCTACGGCACATGGCCATCCGTGGTGCTCATTCAAGAGTCCTGATGATGAGGCGCTCACACCTGAGCACAGGCTTCCTTCACCTTGCACAGGAGGGTGCCCGACGACGATGGTGGGTCTACCCACGTTCAAACAAGTGGTGGAACACCTACGTTGCCTTGATCTGGGAGGATGAACAGTGGCTGGAACATTTTCGGATGACCAGGGCAACACTGTTCTGGCTAGTCGATGTCCTGCGGCCACACTTGGAGCGTCATGACACAAACATGCGTAGTCCCATTCCTGTGGATGAGCGTGTAGCCATAGGAATCTGGTGGCTTGCCAACACCGTGAGCTACCGATTGCTTGGCGAACAGTTTGGACTTGCAAGGTCTACTGTTGCAGAGATCGTCATCGAGGTGTGTCTTGCCTTGGAGATTGAACTGCTTAGCAGCGTGATTCGTCCAGGACCAACTGCTCAGGTGAGTGTGAACTGCGCACATGCACAGAGGAGATGATCCAAGATGACACGTCTGTTGATGTGGTGACAGGAATCAGTCTACCTGCTGGAAATTATGGCCACATGGTCTGGGTAGTTGGATGCTGTGGCACCATAGCCCAGTGAAGTGCTTCCCCTCCCCAAACACCACCCTACTCTGCCTCGACTATCCAACTGACTAAGTTACTTACCCACCTGGAACTGACAGCCCTAAAAAGAAAGTGGTGGGTGTTGTTTCCATACCTGGAGTTCACCCCTGTGATGTTTTCCCTTCTGGGTTTGGGCTGTTATAGAAAAATTGGGCCAATGAGAAGGATGCTACATGAAGGGTTGAAGATCAATCTTTGTTTCACTATTTAACATGTACATTCTTAACAGCTTTTGTAGTGACACATACCTCCTCCTGCTTCATTTTCATGGGGATGAGTAGAGAGAAAAGATGTGGCTATGTCCACCTACAGCTTCCAGCACCAAACCATGAGGTTTAAGAAAGTGGATGGGGAGCGATTTGTTCCTCCATCTCTCTCCACTTGAACTCAGGGTTGCCGAATTACAGTGGGTGGCTGATAGTTCTGGATGATATAAAAGGGATTCCTTGTCGCAACACGACGCTAGTTCAGGCCCTAAGCACACAATTGGTTAACTGTCTCAAACTCCACGTCTACCACATTCCATCCATGTTGTCAACTCCACCTTGGCCACCAGGAAGGGGTGGGTTGCAAAGGATTGAAAGATCTGGGTTGTGATTTCTTTGAGATCTGAAAACGGAGTCTCAGAAGGACAGGGTCCCCACTGTGGAACAAGGCCACACAGCACCTGGGTTCTCAAAGGGAATTGCTCTCTGTATTCAGGAAATTGGCTGCAATTCCGGGGTATCCACTTTTCCCCCCTGGAGAATCACATCCCTAGGTCCCGCACACGCATGGCTGGCGAGTAGCTGCTTGCAATACTGAATCATGTGCATTCCCAATGGCAGTCTTACCACTCTATGTCTGTGTTCCACAAATTACTCCTTCACTCTTGGCTACCCACAGGTGCAAACACACTCCAGGTGCTCGACTTGGCAAATGGTTGTTCTCATGCCCACTCCCAAGGTACTCTATATGACACTGCTTCCATGGCAGAATATTAGGATGGACAAAGCCCTGACCTGCTTCCAGCCAGCCTTTTCAGACAGTGGTGTGAGGACACCAGCAGAACTACAGAGAGAGACAGATCTAACCTTAAACTTAATGTTTCGGAGGATGTACGCATGTCTCGTGCCACTTTGCATCCCAACAGCTATGGAATCACACAGTGGGACCCCATATAACAGGGTAATCTAAGAATGTGGTTAAGCATGACTATTGCTGAGCAGATATTGTAATGGTGCTGCACATTTCTCTTTCTCTGCAGGTGATGAGAGGATTCTCCGCCCTAGGATTTCCCCATTGCGTGGGGGCCATGGATGGATGCCACATCGCTGTGAGGGCTCCTGCTGGTCTGTCAGCAGCTTTCATAAACAGAAAGGACTTCTGCTCTGTACTCCTGCAGGGCACTGTGGACCACCGTGGACGCTTTGTTGATGTGGCTGTGGGAAGTGTGGGCAGAGACCATGATGCCCATGTTCTCCGTCGCTCCAACATTATTGACGCCATGGATGCGGGAGTCTGGGTACCAGGAAACCCAACGGTGACAATTGAGGGTGTGCAAATACCTCCTTTAATTATTGCTGATGCTGCCTACCCAACACGCAGATGGCTTATCACTCCTTACACTGGTGCACTCAGTAGCCAGCAGGCACACTTCAATCGCATACATGGTCGTGCACGTAATGTGGTGGAGCGTGCTTTCGGGCGTTTGAAGGCCAGGTGGCGATGCTTGGGCGCCACTCTTCCGGTAAGGGAGGAGAACTTTAACTGTGTGATCTGCGCATGCACCATTTTGCATAATATTTGTGAGGAACGTGGGCATACCATTCAGTATGATCCTGAAGAGACACACTCAGCACCTCTTCCAGGGGCACCAAATGCTCCGGGAGCTGAGAATGAGAGGCAGAAAAATGCAGGACGGGCCGTGCGTGAAGCCCTGTGCGTTTGGCTGAACCGCCGCCGAAGATAAATGGATAACGACGGGACAATTCACAAACTGTCTTCAAGTTAGTGATGGGTGGTGGGGAGTGTGTGATGGTTTTGTTAAATGATGCTTGCAATAACACTGTGAACGCGTCCATGATGCTCTCAGATTTGCTACTGTCATTAATGTTTCTGGGTTTGTTTAAAAAGTAAAAGTTTATTTGTTCTGTCCTCCTTTGGAGATACTGTAAACACACTTTGGTTCAATGTCTAACTCATCACGTGTTTGACTTCTGCTGGGTGAGAAATGGGCCAGGGAGGTGCTTTGGTTCTGCTCTAACTAGGACGTAAGTTGACACATCATCCTGGTTAGAAAGCAAGGAAATGCCACTGTATCTCCAGGAGTGTTCAACATTTGGAGGGCTGTAGGAAGGTGGAGTTTAGCAACACTGCATGCCATGTTCGCATCTACTCTAAACATGGGGAGGAGATCAAAGTACATCACAACACGAGGGGAAGGTCATGGTGGTTGGAAGGGATATCCATGGGAAAGAACGTCTACATCACTGTGAGTGTTCGGTGGGGAACTAGCCGTGGACACTGACAGGAAGAACAGAATCAGAAAGGTGTCATTTGATGGGAGCCGTTCAACCATGCATTGGCAGTCTCCCACCTCTTCCTGGTGTGTGGCACTGGGTCAATGTTGAGGGATAAAGGCGCCGCATGATCCTGCACAGGACACTTTAGTTATGGCCAGCCAAACCATGAGGTTCAAGACAGTGGATGGGGAGCACTTTGTTCCTCCATCTCTCTCCACTAGAAACCAGGGTTGCCAAAGTACAGTGGGTGGCTGATAGTTCTGGATGATATAAAAGGGATTCCTTGCCGCAACACAACGCTAGTTCAGGCCCTAAGCACACAATTGGATAACTACCGCAAACTCCACGTCTCCCACATTCAATCCATGTTGTCGACTCCCCCCTTGGCCACACGGCGGTGGGTTGCGAAGGATTGCAAGAACTGGGTTGTGATCTCCTTGAGATCTGAAAACGGGGTCTCAGAAGGACAAGGTCCCCACTGTGGAACAAGGCCACACAGCACCTGGGTTCTCAAAGGGAATTGCTCTCTGTATTCAGGAAATTGGCTGCAATTCTAGGGTACCTGCGGTTCCCCCCTGGAGAATCACATCCCTAGGACACGCACACGCATGGCTGGCGAGTAGCTGCTTGCAATATTGAATCATGTGCAGTACCAATGGCAATTGTGCCACTCTATGTATGTGTTCCACAAATTACTCTTTCCCTCTTGGCTACCCACAGGTGCAAACACACTCCAGGTTTCTTTGCAGTGTGGACGGTGCATGTGGATTGGAGGCACTGTATATCCTAGGCCGGTGTGCCGTCACTGAGTTTCTTTTATGAAAACTCCCAACACATAATGGTATTTCAGCCGCTGATCGAGGGAAACCACTCATCCTCCCCACCTCTTTCAATGAACACATGACCTTCCAGTGGCTGTGATGGCAAGCCACCAGAGTGACCCACCAAATGCAGGGTGATTGGTGCATTTGGCTAACCCTGGAACGTTGGCCACCTACATGGTGATCCTACCCCCACCATTTGAAAACCAAGGTGTTTCTGTCACCATTCCAAAGACAGGCCACGATCAGGTCTGCGGCACCACCGAGGCACAGGCCGACTCATGAATCATTTCAGTGCTCATCGTCTTCCTCGCAAAAGGGCTTGTAGGCCAGCAGTCAAAGTTCCGATGGTCATTGAAATGTACTTCCCTCCCAACAACCAACCACTGTGGACATGTCAATCAGTTGCTCCCACCATTCACCTTACAGGGAATGGCACACCTGAACATTCCTAGGGAGGTGAGTTAATCACGTGTTGTGTTCAGTTATGGAAGGCCATGAAAATGGCCCGCGCCCTGTTTAAGTACCATAGGTCTGAGGGATCCATGTAGTTCAGCGATGTTAAAAAAAGGGCCCGAACCAATTAGGATGCATTCCTTTCACTGTCTCTGAATTGCACCAGGGATCCCCCAGAGTTCATGTGAACATTCAAGGAATGGTGTGGCTCATGACCGATTTGAAAGGTCTGTGCATGTGTCTTGAACTTAATTACCAGGAAGCAATGGGAGAAGATCAGGGCTCTTTGGAGGTTGCAGGGCACTGGCTTGGAGTAGTGTGGCATTACGAGGGAGCCTGGTGTGGAAATCATATCAGCCACATGTGATGCTTCATCAATCCAGGGCTACACGATAACATCTTCTCAAAACAAAAACTTCATTAATGCCACAGACATTGCGAACATGTGCCACGGAACGATTCACAGCGTGCATCAGAAACATGGAGTGCCTGTAACAAAAACTAAACTGGGTGTTGCCTAAAGCTTAACTAAGACTGTGCTCATATTTTGAAAAGAAAGGCATAGGAAGGATGTTCATGACACCGTCAAAGACGTGTGTTCACCATCACGGGTTCGACAAACACTAACTAGTCACTTGGGGAGAAAACTATTTCTCTCTTCCTTATACGTTTGGGGCGTGTTTCCTCAGATGATGGCTCTGTCAGTGGTCTTGAAGGGATGGGCACAGTTGGAGAAATCACCTGTTCCCTCTGGGGTTCACCCATATCCAGTAGGGCATGGAGCTCCAATCCACCTCCTATATCTAACTCGGAGGCATCAATCAGGTCTGCAGAGATTATGACTCCAGTGGCAAGGTTGGGGAGGGGGTTTCAGCCTGGGAATGTGTAGGTGGTGCATGCATCTCCTCTTTGTGATCATTCCCACTATTACTATTGTGGGCTAGGACATGTTCATATTCCAGGCGGTGGCCCTTTGTCTTGGTGCGGCATTCCCCTGGCAATGTCCTTGTAAATGTCCGGATTTCTGTAACTCTCTTTCAAAGAGTCTTTGATCTTCTCCTCCCCCACAATGCCAGCAGATCCAGGATCTCCTCCCTATCCCACGATGGACCTCTCACTCCCGCCATCTTTCCTGAAGAACTGTAGAAGGAAGGTAGTCCTGGGATCCCAGAATGGCTGACCTGGATCACCATGCTGGGACAACTTTTTTAATATTCTGCCCAGCACACTTGTCCACAGGGCGCAGACAGGTGCTTAGGTTATACCCCTAATTTCTCCCTCATATCCTGGATGTCTCCCAAACTGGAAAACACCAGCACAGATGCTGTCCTCAGATTTGAATTATACGCAAAGATAGGCAAGCGGAAAGATAGGCATGCGCACAAACGCTCGGCGGCGGCATCGGGGTTGACTGTAGTCTCGCAACGTTTCCTACAGTCACCCTTTACATAGCCTCCCTGGTTGCTTGCTGTTCTCCTATCCTTTGGTTTTGCGGTGCACTGGTGGTATTTCAGATGTTTCCCCCCCCCCGCCAAAAAAAACCTCAAACACGGAGATCTGTCGGCGCATGCCACTCAAGGTTTGTGTTCCGGGAATGGAGGTCTGTGTCGATGTTTTGGTAAAAAACTTAATGAACCCCCCCCTTCGCCCGGTTCACGAAGCGGTAACATTTCTCACAATGCGCATGCGCATGCGCATAAATGGATTTGCCACTTAAAGCCGAAAAAGTTTTACGGCGCGTTTTAGACCTGCTGTATTGCCCATGCGCAAACCTGAGTTGGAGGGAGTGACAGTATTAATGATGGCAGAAGGCAGAAAGGGAGTATATTGGCTCGATGAGGAGGTGGAGCTGATGCTCCAGGCTCTCGTTGAGAAAGAGGCGGGTGACAGGGTGATGCCCTCCACCCATATGGAGACCATCTCAGTCTTTGAGACAGTGGCAGACGTCTTGCGGGGGAGGGGATTTAGGAGATCAGCCGACCAGTGTCGTGCTAAATTCAAAAGAGAAAAAGCCGCATTTTATGATGCCTTGGAGGACTGGCAGGGCATCCCTCCAAGAGGTTCTCGCCCTCCACGTTTCAACCTTATGAGGCGCCTATGGCAACAGGGAGGTAGACCTGGATGGCGAGAGAGACGCCCCTATCGTAAGCACATGTCTTAAAGCCTCACTTCCCTCAAGCAATGTGGGAGATGCCTTCATGGACACAAAGTGACACAGTGTTATAATTTCACAGGAGCACCACATGCCAAAAAGAGGAGCACAGTCCTTGCTGAGGCCAGACAAGCCAGACAGGCATCCCCACCCAGTCCCAGGGATGACTCGCCATGCCATGGTAAGCGACTCTGCATTCACGGTTTTTTCAAAACAACACCCGTAATCCCATGAGCTGCTTGACTCCCACCCTCTCCAAGTTTCCCCTGGCAAATTGCCTGAGAAACAGTGAGTCCCCAGACTTTCAGTGTGGCCCACGTTGCCATGCTCAGCGCGCAGGTTGCACATACCACTTCTGAAGGACAGTGAATTTTAAAGTGGACACTGTCATTCACCTTACTCCTGCCATGTGCATCTACATGTCATTATTTCTGCGTTAACTGACCACCTTTCCCCCCCACTCTTTCAACCAAGCAGCTGAGTACATCAGTAGCCCAGAGGCGACATCCCGTATGGAGGAAGAAGAGGAAAGAGGTAAGGGAACTCATTAACTCAGTTTCTGTATGTGCCCCAGGCTTGTCATGTGACCATTGTGGCAACTGACATTCCATGTAGAATGCTGGTAAAAACCTACATCATTTTCAGCAATCGGATTAGTGTGGCACCACATGTGACATTGGTCTAGGCATTGCAGATGCTCCACACTCACTGTAGAAGTTCGGTGTACTGCTTAAGTGTTCAGACTGTAATGTGGGGCAACCAGGTTTGATTCCCCAACTCTTCCACATCAAGCTGTAGGATGACCTTTCGCAAGCCATGGTTCTGTCAGAGGTCTTCTTGAAAAAAGACCATTTTCTGTCAGAGCTCTCTCAGCACCACCCACCTCACAGGGTGTCTGTTGTGTGTAGGGGAGGGGAAGGGAAAGGAGTTCCCATTCTGAGACTACTTTGGGTGGTGAAGGGCAGGGTATAAATCCAGTCTCCTCCTCCTCCTCCTCTTTGTCGTCCTATTCTTCTTCTTCCTCCTGTTCTTCTTCTTCTTCTTCTTCTTCTTCTTCTTCTTCTTCTTCTTCTTCTTCTTCTTCTTCTTCTTCTTCTTCTTCTTCTTCTTCTTCTTCTTCTTCTTCTTCTTCTTCTTCTTCCTCCTCCTCCTCCTCCTCCTCCTCCTCCTCCTCTTCTTCTTCCTCCTCCTCCTCTTCTTCTTCTTCTTCTTCTTCCTCGTCTTCTTCCCACTCCGCAGAACAGGTAGGATTTTAGTGCTGGCAACCTTATTGACGGTGGCAACTGTAAGTTAATATCAGTAAACGTGGGCTCATGGGGCTGTCCAGAGTCCCCCTTGAGCGCGTATGATCCCCAAGGGGACCAGCTGCTCTAATGTATGTTGATGAGGGTAAACAAGAGTGGGATGGGATACTCTAGGTGACTCTCCAACCTGGGACACAGTGCTCCAAATCCAACCAACCCTTACTGCTAAGTCCACGGGAAACATCTGGAATAGGGTAGGGCAAACCTGTCAGATGCGGGGTTGGAGAGAAATCAATGGCTGAAGGTGCACAAATGTTAATTGACTGAATGCCATGCGTTTTAACACCTAGGGCAGCATGAAGTTGCATCAGTGTCCGCTCTGGAAGGCCCACCAACCCCAGTGGTCATCAGCTCTGCTCTGGAGTCAGAGGATGGTGAGTGTGGAGAGAAGACTGATTTAAACTATTGAATGGGGTATCCGACACATACTGAACTTGACCTATTTCATTTCCAGGATCCAGACCAGCAACCAGCAAGCAGGCACTGCAGAATGACTTGCCAGGGGTCCTGCATCGGGTGGAGGTCCTGGAGAAAAGCTTCCAGTCCCTGAAAACCACCGGTAAGGCCTTAGAACAGAGAGTGCCCGCTTACAGGGGATATGGTTTTACCTCTCAACACACTCTGTACACTGAAACTTGGTTGATTTCTGCCCCCCCCACGATTCCAAAACTCCCACCCTCTCTCTCAAATGGTTGAATGACCAATGTTCCAGCCACGACGTTGCACCAAGGAAGTACCGCTCTGATCTCTGGTACAAGTTTCAACAAAAATATATTTAATAAATAGCAAAACAGGTTTCTCGGCATTAATCACTCAGCATCCTTTTCAATGTTGGCATCCAGACCCCCCCCCCAAGTTGTTCCCTCGTGTGGACATCGCTTATCTCCGCCACTGGGAGGGTTCCTTGTACTCCAGCGTGGGTCCAAACTTCGGAGGTCCCTTGATTTTCTGCCCCTGGCTGACCTTGGCCTTCTGTGGTGCAGCTGACGTGTCCTCCCCTCGGGTTGTCTTGTCTTTGAAATGGCCGTGTCCTTGCTGCCCCCTCTTCCGGTACAGGTCGCAGCAGTGGAACTGGCCTTGTCCTCGCAGCTCCTCTGACGGCGGGGCGAGTGCGTGCAGCGCCATCATCAAAAATGTACCCGTCCGGTATGGGCCGGGTCCTGGCGGCTCCCTCGATAGGGGAACCCTCAGCTTCGTCACCACTGGTCCCAGACATGTTGCACGGCTCCTCCTGCATGCCTCTTTCTGTCTGTCAGGCGTTCTCTGACAGTGGCAGAGATGGGGTGACCCAATCAGGAGTTCTTCCACAACAACGACTGACGGGCACCTGAACAGATGGGAAAAAACCAAATATTAGATTCTTAAGACTTAAAAGATTTCTCATTCATACTCTCTTAACAGTGGATCGACAACGCTACACCCTCAGCTTCATCCAGGAAGGGATGAGAAGGCTGAGAGAGACATTGACGGAGATGAAGCTTGACTGGGCATTGGAGCACCAGCGTCGTGAAGAGGGAGGGGTGGAGGAGGAAGAGGAGGAACATCAAGTGGAAGCAGATTCTGAGGAGGACGAGGGGAACACAGAGGAGGGAGGGTCTCTTGGGCAATAATTGCTTGAGTGCAATGTATGCTGCCGGTTTCCAGCTTCGGGCACCTTTTTTTGGGTGGTTGTTCATGAGGATCACTGTTCTAGGTTATCTGTATTTCAGAAAGTTGCCTGTTATAAATAAAACATTGTTGCACATTTCCCATTGGTTGTGTATTTGTGGCACCACATGTTGCACAGGATCCTTGGAAGACCACGCTGTCTGAAAAAACTTGAAAACCAAAACACTATCAGGGAGTCCAGTGTTCCCTGTAAGCTGAGTTGGTCCACCTGACATGTCCTTTTCCATGCTCTGTAAGGATGGCTCCAGAGCAAAGTATTAGCCGAATCACCCGCTCACAAGTTTACTGGCAGTAGCTCAGAAAGCGGAGGTTTTGCACATAAAACTACACAATGTAGAGGGAGGATTGACAGGGACCCACACTGTGTACCACATGCAAACATGATTTTCACATAGAGTTATGGGTGTCAGGTAACCCTGCCATTGTGGGTGGGAAGGGAGGTTTCCATTCAACTGTTGGAATGGCCCCTCTCTCTGATTTAGTTCCTCACACATTTCTGTCACAGCTATGGAAGGATGGCTCCAGAGCACAGAAATTTATGAATTGGCCAAATTGCTTGCACATAGGGTCGCCAAACTCCAGGTGGGGCACAGGCCCCCCCCTTTTAAAACAGATCTCCAGCTGACAGAGTTCAGCTCCCCAGAAGAAAAGGGCTGATTCGAAGGGGAGACTCTATGGCATTGTACCATGGTGATGCCTCTCCTCTCCCCAAACCCCACCCTCTCCTGGATCCACCCCCAAAGTCTCCAGCTATTTTTGAAATCATGCATGGCAACCCTCCTTGCAAACAACTTTTTTCCAGCAACAAGGGAAGTGGAAGTGTGTCTCTTCAGACTACAGGGTTTACAGGGAGCATCAGTAATGGGAAGCGTCAGGACTGGGAATATTCCAGAGGTAAAAAACCCATCCCCAAAAAACAGAACCTCTGAACAAGCACCCAATTGTGGATTCAACATGACCCAAACCTACCGCAATGGTTTAGCTGAGAAGCTTGATCCTCAGCTGTTGTCCCGTAATAGAGGCTTGGGGTTTCTTTGGTGAGGTTGATTGATCTCCACTTCTCTTCCCATGCACCATCCAACGGGACAACTCAAGCTGGAGAGATTGCTTTCAGTTTCTGTTTTGACCCACGCTTGCAGGGATGGAATAAACGAGTCCCGGACATCCCCCTTGCCATTGAGCCCATGCTCAACGTGGGGACTATTTTGCATGTTAGAAGACTCATCCTCCCTCCAGCCCCCATCGCATTAACCGATCGTCCTTAAACAAATAGAAAATAACCATTGAAATATGCGTTGCGCTAAAGTGGGGTTCCGCAGCCTTGTTTTTAAATGCGTTTCTCCGTTTAAGCGCATATAGGGTTGGGATTTTTTAAAAATTGTGCCTGCTCGGGATGGTCTGACGTCAGAACACCCCGACGGGAGGATTGCTCGCTAGTGGAGCGACCAGACGGATGAAAGTGTGCTATTGTCCCGTCGGGCCAGAAAACTGTAGATTTAAAGTAGTATCTTTTGAGTCCGGCTATGACAGGGGTGGGCAAACTGCGGCTTGGGAGCCACATGCGGCTCTTTCACACATATTGTGTGGCTTCCAGCAGGGCAGCTGGGGAAGTGAAGGGGAGGCATGCATTTGATCCCTTCCTCCCTTCCTCCCTCCCCCGTCCCTCCTATCCATTTGCTTTCTTTCTCTCTCTCTCTCTCTTTCCACCTCTTTCATTCTTTGTTTCCACCTCCCCCTCTTTCTCTCTCTCTCTTAGACAAATAAATATCATTGGACAAATAAATATCATTATCAATATCTGTTTTTACCCCTTTTGTTTTTATTTTTGGCAGTCTCATTTAATGGTAATAAAAAGCAAATCTGCATATTTTCTAAATAAAAATGTGTGTGTAATATTTGTTCATGTCTTGCGGCTCTCAACCATCTGAAATTTATTCTATGTGGCTCTTACATTGAGCAAGTTTGCCCACCCCTGGGCTATGAGGTGCGGCAAAACGGGATGTCCACAGAACAGGGACGTTTCAAAGATGTTTGTGTCTGGACATGAACTTTAGATCCGTGAGGCAAGCGTGCCTCGCGCGGATCTAAAGAGCAGTCTGAATGGACCCAAGGACAAAATGGCTTTTTGGAATAACGTGTGCAGCACCTGGAGGGCTGTAGGTATGTGGACTACAGAAAAAATACAGGCCATGTTTACAAATGCTCGTAAAATTCGGAGGGGAACACTAGCCATCACATTACAAGGGGAAGTCATCTTGGTAATAAGGGATCACTGTGGGAAAGACTGCCTATATGACCATGGGTGTTAAGGTTGGCCGGACACGAAGTTTTTGAATTTGTCTTTTAATGAGAGACGGTCAACAGCACGGTCTGCCACCTTAGGGTCCTTCATATAAACGTGCAGGGCCCTGTTTAAGTCCCATCACTGTTGGGTGATCCTTGGTCTTTGCAGACGTGGGTAAATTTTTTTTTTAAAAAGGAGGCATCACAGATACTGTGTTTGAAAAGCACCATGGATCATCCACAATTGCTATGATACCTCAATTGCTGTGAAGGCTCATTTGCCAACATGCGGGAACGCGTGGTGTGGTGTGGCCACGATCATGGACTCCAAGCTGTGAGGCCCGTTTTTGATTCCACGCTCCCCAAATTTAACCCACAACAGGGAACTGGAGTCATTCACAAGGTCTGGCACACCTGTTCCTTAAAAAGAGCAGCCTGTGTCAGAGTTAGCTTGGCCCCATCTTCATCAGGGGGTGGTTACTGTGGGGAGGAGAGGGGAAAGAAGTTTGAGACCAACCCTGGGACTTCCTTGGTTTGCGAAGGGCAAAGTACTAATCCAAAAACTTGTCATCATGCGTCTTGCCCTACTCGCGCGTTAAGAGAAGAGTGAGGCAATGATCCAGGGATACAAATAAAAAAGTGCTCAGAATAATAAACTTTATTAATGACATGAAGAACTGACAACATCGTACACACAGGGTTCAAGTAGCATGCATCGGGAAGCCAGAATTGCCTGTCGCATACACCAACATAGGTATGCATAACATTTAACTCGAACTGTGGTCCTGTCTCCCTACTTTGGGGCACAGGATCTAACTGTATGACACCAAAACAGACCTGTCTTAGCCATCCCGGGCTCCTAATGCACTCATTGGTCACCTGGGGAGTATACCTCCTTTTTCTTCCTAACACGTTTAGGGCGTGTTTCCTTGACAGGAGGACCTGTAACTGTACTTGGAGGGATGGGAACGGTAGGTGGAAGCCCCTGTTCTCCATCGGGTTCACCAATGGGGAACATGGGCACATGGATCTCCACTCCACCGGCTTTTTCAAACTCAGCGGTGTCTATAATGTCTGCTGAAATTATAACTCCTGTGGCAAGGTTGTGTTGAGGATTTTCAAACGTTGGCTGCTGAGGCGGTGGATGTGTCCCCGCCTGGGCACGTGTTACTGATGTGGCCATTCCAACGATGGCCGACATGGTATCACGAAGCAGGGAACACATGGCCAGGCTTTGATTCCTGTCCTCCTCCCGGGCCGCACGCATCTCCGCCAGGAGCTCCGCATGCTGTCTATCTCCATGGTTCATCATTTCCCGGTGGTCTCTTGTGGACTGGCGCATCATTAAATCCCCCACACGGTTCAATGCAGACACACGCTTCTGGCGTGCCTTTTTCAGAGCCATGCGCGATGACGGAGAGAGATCCACTATGGCAGAACCTGGAGGAATGGCTGTGAGGGTGAGAGAAAAATCAAAAGACAGGAAAACATCATCCTTTGGGTACGTGCAATTCAGAGTATAGTTCCACGTTGGTTGACTAATGGTGGCTGCCGATTGTTGGACCCCTGTTGGCTCCGTGATGGATCAACATCGCATCCATCTCCATCGGGAGAGCTTTCTTGTGAGCCATCACCAGTCCACGTGCCTAAACAGGTGACCATGCTCGCCCATGAGTAGATGTTGCAGGTAGGATTACACCTGGTAACCCCACACACTATTTTCAAAGACAACCATAACACTATAGGTCTCTATGAAAGGGATGTGTCTGAACTGGAAAAGCTGAAATTGGCAAGCCACTATCCTTCCTCCACCTCACTTCGCCATCCATTTCTTGTTCCTCACTCATCCACCATCCCTCCACTACTCCCACCATGACAGCCCGTCTTGTGCCATGAATCCCTGACCACTGTTTCCACCCTGTTGTTGGTGGTGGGGGAACAGGACTGGGAGTCACCAGGATGTGTGGTGGGCAATCAATGTTCACTTTCCTTGTTATCATGGCTAAATGTTTCACTATTAAGTGTTACATTGTCTGGTTTCCAAGAGAAATTTAGGGTTCAGACTCCAAATTAAAGATGGGGCATCAGTAATGCACACCTCCAGACTCTGACATTAATAAAATGGGGTGCGTCTGTGGCCCACTGTCTAGTCATTAAGAAGACAGCAGTAGCAGACGTTGTTCTGAGATTGCGATGCACTCACCGTCTGGATCTCGTTCATTCGTCAGTGCAGGATTTCCATCAGGTGAGGCCGCCATGGTTTCCACATCTGCAAGCAGTGGAGAAAAATAAAGCAGTGTGTTCAACAAAGGACGGCTCTGTAATCACGTCCACGGTGGGAATCTCAGCAAACCAACGTTGGGCTCCTGACATCGGCACCCCAGTAGATTTCCACCGTGCAATGGCACGTGTCCCCGAAACATCACTCACCAGGCTCATCCACCAAGTCCACTTGAGTCGCATCTGAGTCATCCACCTCCAGTTCAATGTTTTCTGTCTGGAACTCCTGCTCTTCACAAACTTCCCCTGCTGTAGATGAAGCAAAGGTGGATTACTAACTCACATTGAAAGGTCGATCGAACCACGTTTAGACGGCGCGATCTGTGGACATCACGCTCAATACGTGCGAACTCTGTAATCTAGGCCTGCGTGCGGCATTGTATAACTCGCACATACATAAACAGAGTGAGCACCATGGTTAGGTGGACTTGCAGGACTTAAAGTTCACGCATATGGTGTGGAGAGGACCACGCTTTGAATAAATGAAGTGCCTTAAAGAACAGTAACGGTTACATTCAGGAGATCGAAGTATATCTTTGGTGGACACATTGCAGGCTGCTTTTTGCTTCTGCATCACGAAGGCCCAACATATTTTGCAGGAAACGCCACCTGGTGTGTCCACAGGGGTGATTGCACCATGTCCAGTGTCCCCCATGGCAAAAGATACAGCAAGTCAGATTATTATGTTAACAGACACTGGTTAACACGTTGCCTTATAACCTCTGGAACAGTGGCTCCAGAGCACGGTGCTCCACGCGGTGGGCAGATCAACCTTAATCAGATTAACTGCCAGCAGCTCACCAGGTTAAAGTATTGTTCACAAGTCAACGATGCTTGGTAGGAACATTTTTCAAATTGTCCACGCTCTGTTGGTGCCCTCCTGGCAGTTTCCCACAGATTACAGACGGGGGTGGGGGGTGGATTTAAAACAAGACGAAGTGCAGTGGCATAGTTCGGCTTGTGGAGCAATACAAGCATTGCTGAGTGCCCTGCTTGGGTGGGCGGGGGGCCCACCACCTCCCCCATAAATCTTGTGGTCATTTTCCCTTATACCACAGCAAGACATGGTTCCTTCTCGCACAACCCTCCTCCCCAAACATTTCCCTGGAAGATTACCTTCTCTCTGTGCTCTGTCTGCAGTGGTCTCCTCGTCCAAGGGGAACAGATCCAGGGTGCCCTGGGTGCTTGCATGGGCCACGGTTCTTGCCTCTTCAGCCCTCGCTGCAAACTGCCTACGAAGACTTTGGCTCATCCTCCTACTTCTCACAGTTGGGTCATCCTTGAGGATGGCTCTCAGTTGTGTGTAAAATGGGCATGTTATTCTATCATTCCCACTTTTCCCATTGTGTGCCAGGACGTGCTTGTACTCAAGGCGTAAAGCCTTGGTTTTAGTTCTGCACTCTAATGCAGAACGGTTGTGTCCCCTCTCGGCCATCCCCTTGAAATATCCCCATATATGTCCAGGTTCCTATAGTTCTCCTTCAAGGACTCCTGAACCTTCTCAGCACCCCACACAGCAAGGAGATCGAGGATCTCCTCTCTGCGCCAGGACCTACCTCTCACTCCCGCCATTTCTGCAAAGTGTTGGGTAGAGGGAGGGAAGTCCGGACATCCTGTAGTGGCCACTGTGTATCAACACGCTGGGACTTTTTTTCTCCCTTCTGCTGCCGCATAGACCAGCGCTCCTCTGGGCACAGACCAGTTTTTACATAATATCCTGACAATATCCCTCTGGTCATGACTGTCCAAGAAACGGTTGGTGAACTCTATTTCCATGCATGCGAAAAGGTGGAAAAGCGAATTCATATGCATGTGCGATAGTGGCGGAGGAGTCATCGAGGGCTACTGCGTCCTCTGCACGTTACCCGCACTCGAACTTTACCTCTCCTCCACTGATTTACCCGTTTATAAGGGCTTCCAGTATTGCCTAACAGTACTGGGAATGGGCACTGTTGAACAGTAAATGCAAAGACAATGTGTTCGCCCCTGCAGATGCAGTCCTGTGTTCCCCGATTGCAATTCTGTGTGAACGCTACTATTAAACCTGCGATTACGAGATTCAACATAAAGCGGCCACATTCCTTAAAGCGCGTTTGGGGGCCCCTCCAAGTGTAACCTCTGATCGGGCAACAAATTGTGGATTAAGCATAACCCCAACCTACCTGGATGGCTCAATCCAGATACTCGATCATCATCTGATATGCTGGAATACGGGCCTGGGTTTCGTTAGGAGGGTGTGTGAATGATTTCCCCTCTCTTTCCATACTCCAACAGGACATTCCATGCAGGAGGTTCTGCATACTTCAGTTTCTGTTTTGACCCTCGCTTGCAGGGATGGAAAGAATAAGTCCCGGTCCTCCCCTTGCCATTGCCATCATGATCAATGGAGGGACTATTTCGCAAGTTAGAACAGTCCTTCCCCACCTCCATCTCCCATCGCGGTAACATCTTGTCCCTAAAAGAAATAAGCATGAATATTACATTCCTCGTTGCGCTTATCGCTGAATGCGTTTCCTCGTTAAAGCGCACATAGGGTTTCATTTTTTAAAAATCGCGCCCCGTCGGCTCGGTCTGACGTCAGACCGAGCCGACGGGAGCATCGCGCGCTAATGGAGTGACCAGACGGAAGAAAGTCTGCAGTTGTCGCGCGGGTAAGCGAAAACCCTACATTGAAACTGCTACTTTTTAAATCAGGATTGGAGGCGCAGCAGGACGGGATGTCTACGGGACCGGAATTTTTCCCAGATGTTTCTGTCTGGTCGTGCATTTTTGATCCGCAAGGGAGTCGTTCCTATGGCAGATCAAAAGATCCGTCTGAACACACCCTAGCTCTGAGAGAGAGAGAGAGAGAGAGAGAGAGAGAGAGAGAGAGAGAGAGAGAGAGAGAGAGGCCCATTCTGTATCTAGCATTTGCTCCGCTGTCTTACCAAACCCACACTGGAACAGAAATTCCCCTTTGCATTGCATGCCATGTTCACAATGATTGACTGTCAGATTCTACAGCAGTGTCCAGACTGCATGCCGGTTTCACTTCGTTTGATCTCTCGGTTTTATGGTACTATACACATAGATTTATGGCTGTTTTATGGCTGTTCAGGGGTGACTCTGCAGTCAGTATGGTGTCGGCCCGGCATCTTTTCCTGTTTGACCAGCGTGGGTTTGGTAAAACAGCAAAGCAAATGCTAGATGCAGAATGGGCCAGAGACAGAGAGAGGGATTATGTGGCATTTCCGAGAAGAAGGGGGAAATTGCCCTAAGAGTAGCAATCAGGAGACGGACAAGGAATGACACTTAACAGGAGAGAAGGTGCTGACTTCACCATCCTATCCGTCTTCTTGCTGCCCCCTTGCAGGGCCATCTTCTCTTCTTCTTTGTACACCAGACACTGCCTATTTCAACAAGAAGTTGGTAGGATCGTGTATCTTTTGCTGTCGTGTCTGGGTTTTTCTTCAAGAGGAGAAGGTTATTTGCAGTGCCATCTTAAGAGCACTTTCATGGGAGTAAGCCCGATTGAATGGACCTTAGTTGAATTTGGAGTAGGCCGGCTTAGGATTGCTCTCTTGGACTCTTTTTTCTTTCTTTTATTCTTTTCTTTCCTTTTTCTTCTATTCCTTTTGGAAGGGCATACTTAAAATTGTTTATAAATGTGTATTGGTGTGAAAATAGAATAGAACTTTAAAAGAGCAGGTATAACCACCATGCTGCATGGGTCCCAGCTGGGTATGGAAGAGTATGAGGAAGATGAGAAATAAAGCAAAGGATCCAACATCTCTCGGGAACTTATTGTAATTCTGTGGGCGATACTGCATTGGCTTTTCCTTCCGTTGTTTTATGAAACCCATGCTGGAACAGAAATCCCCCTCTACATTGCATGCTGCTTTCGCTTTCTTTGACCATCAGATTTTATGGTAGCCGCCACACTCCGTGCCATTTTTGCGTCCTTTGATCATCGGGTTTTATGGTACCTTCTGCATAGGTTTATGGCCGTTCAGGGGTGACTTTGCAGTCAGTACGGCAGCATTGCCCCAAGGTGTCTGAATGTGTTTTTGAGCTGCACTTTTTCCTCCCAGCTGAGAAAAACGTGGAGCGAATGCTAGATGCAGAATCGACCGGTATCTCCCTGAATCTTCTCCTCTCTGTGCACCTCCAAGCAAGCCTCCTTGGCAGTAAGCCCTGCTTTATTCAGTGGCGCTTACTCCCAGGAAAGGGTTTGTAGGACTGTAGCCTCAGGGATAGTTCCTGTGTTCTTTGTGTCACTGGAAGTTTACTCTTCGGCATTTGCATTTATACTGCAGAAATTAATTCAAACAAAGCCTGCCTTTTCGTGCAGCTATAACGGCAGAGGATTATCTGGGTAAAGGTTAAATTAACATCGGGTGTCTCTACTGGTTTCACAATGGAACACTGAAAACGATTTTTGAAACATAGCTGTTTATTTTCATGTGTGCAAAAAGATTTCTACTCCCCAGCTCATAAAATTGTAGCTTATGGAGTAGGGTACAAAAAACTTAAAAGCACAAAGCATAAAATATCTGTG
This sequence comes from Gekko gecko, assembly GCA_029375565.1. Lineage (NCBI taxonomy): Eukaryota > Metazoa > Chordata > Lepidosauria > Squamata > Gekkonidae > Gekko > Gekko gecko. The sequence continues at coordinate 19,779,421 of JAPDNY010000009.1, read as the reverse complement.
ATGTATCCATCAGAGAACATGTGCTCAGGACAGCCATGTGCTCAGATTGGTTCCAATTGGTCTGACATGTGGCCAGGCGAAGGACCTGAGCTTTGCTCCAAAAGACAATGGACTGTAGCTTCCTAGCTTCCTTCCAATCAGGGAGCCGGAATCCTAGGAAATAACTCAATCACTGTAAATAGCCCAATCAGCCCAATCAGCCAGCTTCTCTCATCTTGTTCTTGGACTAATAAAGTATGTGAGAGCTGAAATCACTCGTCAGTCTCAGTACTTTTCACTGGCAACGAGGATGGGATCCCAACGCCCTACATGAACAATGGCCACGAGGAAGAGCATCACATTGAGGACTGCCCTCACCGCACCGCTTCTGAGCATTGCATCGCTGACCCCGAGAGCAGCACCGCACCGCTCACCAAAACCGCAGCCGCTCCTGAGCAGCGCCCTGCTGACCCCGAGAGCAGGGTCGCCTGCTCACCACTTCTACGCCTGCCGCCACTTCTGCAACCACGGCAGTCGCCTCCACGTGGAACAATGACGGCCCCCCAAGGTAATATCCAGGCTTTCGATATCTCCCAGCCCCAGCAATGGGACCTTGGTTGGAGACCTTGGAAAATCACTTTGACTACCACGATGTTATGGGAGCCGGGAAAAAGAAGTCCTTGTTCCTCAGCTCCTGTGGCATGGACACCTTCTTGCTCCTGAAGGACCTCATCAACTTGAAGACCACCAAGGAGGAGACCTACGAGGTATTGGTGAAGGCCCTCTCTGATCACTTTTCGCCTAAGCCTACCAAGTTCGTGGAGCACTTGGAATTCTCCGCATGAGTCCAGGGCCTGGACAAGATGACATCGGACTTCCTGGCCAGCCTCTGGCGGGCGGCCACCAGGTGCGCTTTCCCAAGCCTTACCGACACTCTGTTGAACCAATTCCTGGTGGGCCTCCGCGACCCAAAGCTGCGGCGGAAACTGATCAGCAAAAACAACCTCGACCTCAACGAGGCCATCCGGGAGTCCGCCACCTACAAGAAGGCACACCAAGATCACCCCAACAAGGCGGTCCACCGCACCCGAGCAACGCGGGGTTCCAATGTCTCGGAGGACGAGGAAGTGCTCCAGGTCAACTGATGGCCATCCCAGCGCACTCCATGGGCCCAAGAGGCCAAAGCACAGCACCCCGCAGCCTGAGCTAGCTGCGGCAATGCCCACAAGTGACCGACTTGCCGGTTCCGCAGCGCCATCTGCCGCTCCAAGGGATAACAGCCGAACCTCACGGCGCAGCTCGAAGCAGAGGATCTACACACCATTTCAGTCCACCACCACCAAATGATATGTAACTTGCCCCCAGACAGCCCGGACAAGGTGCACGTGACTGTCCAGATTGGAAATTGACTCAGGCTCGTCTTTTTCCATCACCTTGGTCGAGACCCTCCATTCCCTATGCCCGAAAGGGGTGACCCCGGTTGCACAAGCTGCAGGGCCTACTGTTACAGGACTTTAATAAAAACCCTGTGGCGGTCTGTGGCTGGGGCAAGTTCAGGGTCCAGTTCAAGGGATTCTCGGGGCTGCTGGACCTGTTGGTGGTGGAAGGGCGCCTCACCAGCTTGTTGGGACTCTCTTGGTTTAAGCCTCTGGGACTCAAGATATCGGGGCTTAACCAGATCTGGACAGCTGATTGGGAGGCTGTTTGCCGGGAATTTCCCAAGGTGTTTGATGGGACTCTGGGGCAGTACACTGGAAACCCCATCTCCCTGGATCTTGATCCGGCCATTCGTCCCATTCGTATCAAGGCCCGGGTCCCTCCAATTGCAATGCGGGCTAAAATTGAGGCAGAGCTCAATCGCCTTGTTGAGCAGGGGGTGCTGGAGCCAGTTGCGTCAGCGCACTGGGAGACCCCCATTGTCACACCAGTTAAACCGAACGGTGATGTGAGGATCTGTGCAGATTACAAGTGCACCCTGAACAAGGCCTTGCAGGACCATGCTTACCCGGTCCCGGTGGTGAGCCATGTCCACGCTTCTCTGGCGGGGGCCAAGGTCTTTGGTAAGCTCGATTTGGCACAGGCTTACCAGCAGCTTCCCGTAGATGCCACTGCTGCTGAGGCCCAGACCACTGCGACCCACAAAGGGGGTCCACCAGCCCTGGCTACCCGCCGCTCAACAAGGGACAGAAAGCCTCCGGCTTATTTAAAAGACTTTGTCTGTGGGCCAAGGGGGTAGGGGTGTAATGTATCCATCAGAGAACATGTGCTCAGAACAGCCATGTGCTCAGACTGATTCCAACCGGTCCGACATGTGGCCAGGCGAAGGGCCTGAGCTTTGCTCCAAAAGACAATGGACTGTAGGATCCTAGCTCCCTTCCAATCAGGGAGCCGGAATCCTAGAAAATAACTCAATCACTGTAAATAGCCCAATCACGGTGTGGGGTGTGTGTTGGGTTGTGGGTTCCCTTGGGAATAAAAGCCGGCCTGCGAGCCAGCTTCTCTTGTCTTGTTCTTGAACTAATAAAGTATGTGAGAGCTGAAATCACTTGCCAGTCTCAGTATTTTTCAATAGCATACTAAGATCAGAAAGCGCCTATAAACTTAGCATAAAATGACAGTGAAAGTGACAGGCAACAATCCTAAGCCAATAAAACAACCTTCGTTGAAATATGTAAAACATCAAAGCAGAAAAGCAGAAATCAAAACTGTAGTCGGCAACAAACAAAAAAATCAATGCGGTAAACTTCAGTGCAATGCTCTAGAAAAGCCTTTACGAGTTTCTAGAAGGGCAAGCACAAGGGAGCATGTGGGACTTCCTGGAACCGGGAATCCTAGAGCTTAAGGGCCACCCCCGAGAAAGCCCTGTTCTATACACCTACAATTTCACCTCAATCAATACAGGCAAGTGGACCAGGACAACAGTAGTCAATCTTACATTGCAGGCAGGTTCTTATGATCAGTGGCAGTCATCATGTTCCATACCTGAGCTCACTGGTATATTCTCCTGTTGCATCTGGCATGATCCTCGTGCAGTAGCATCCTTCCGGACTGATAGCCTGCACAAGCAAGGGTCTGAAGAATGAAAGCAAGATCAATCAATGGTGTGACCTCATTTGGATTCCTGTGTACAGTTCTGGTCACCACACCTCAAAAAGGATATTACAGCATTGAGAAAAGGGCAGAAAAGGGCAACTAGAATGATAAAAGGGTTGGAACACTTTCCCAATGAAGAAAGATTAAAGCACTTGGGGCTCTTTAGCTTGGAGAAATGATGGCTGAGGGGTGACATGATCGAGGTTTATACGATTATGCATGGGGTAGAGCAGGTAGAGAAAGAAGCACTTTTCTCCCTTTCTTACAATACTCGTGGGCACTCAATGAAATTGCTGAGCAGTCGGGTTAGAATGGATAAAAAGAAGTACTTCTTCACCCAAAGAGTGATTAACACATGGAATTCATTGCCACAGGAGGTGGTGGCAGCTACAAGCATGGACAGCTTCATGAGAGAATTAGATAAGCATATGGAGCAGAGGTCCATCAGCGGCTATTAGCCACAAGGTATAGAGAGGAACTCTCAGTCTGGAGCAAGTGATGCTCTGTATTCTTGGTGCTGGGGGGGCAACAGTGGGAGGGCTTCTAGTGTCCTGGCCCCACTGCTGGAATTTCTGATGGCCCCTGGTATTTTTGGCCGCTGTGTGACAGAGTGTTGGACTAGATGGGCCATTGGCCTGATCCAACATTGGCTTCTCTTATGTTCTCTTATGTTCTTAAGATCACTTCCGGTGCCAGTTTCTTTAGCTCTCCCATTAACTTGTTGTTTGTGCTTTCTTAACCACATGCACTATGTAAAATGGGTTGTTTGGTGACTTGGACACTTTAGGAACAGGTGTCTTGCTGGTGAACAATGCAGAAGAACAATACCTGTGGAAAACAACAACTGAAGGGGCATAAGACTTTGCCCAAACTTTCTCTGCATTGCAATAATTTTTTATCCCGTAAGATCTCAGTTTTACACTCCCTCCTCTAGCTGAATAACTCACGTTGTTCAACAGAATTAGGTGGTATCACTTCAAATGGCTAGCTGGGGCAGCGACATTTTTAAGGCTCCTCTTTATAAAAACTTCCCAGAAATCAAAAATTAGCACATCAGGGAGAAAGGTTCTAGCCTAACCTTCCAGATCATTTATTTGTTTTCCATGGAAACAAAGTTTGCATCCAGTGGCACCTTTAAGATAAACAAAGTTTCATTCTGAGTACAAGCTTTTGAGTGAAGAAGAAGAAGAGTTTGGATTTATACCTCGCCCTTCACTGCCCAAAGGCGTCTCAGAGCAGCTTACAAGCTCCTTTCCCTTCCCCTCCCCACAACAGACACCCTGTGAGGAAGGTGGGGCTGAGAGAACTTCTGACAGAAACGGTCCTTGAGAGCACAGCTGTGCCAGAGCTTGTGACTGACCCAAGGTCACATCAGCAGGTGCAAGTGGAGGAGTGGGGAATCAAACCCGGTTCTCCCAGATAAGAGTCCGCGCACTTAACCACTACAGCAAACTGGCACAAAAGCTTATCCACAGAATTAAATTTTGTTGGTCTTAAAGGTGCCATTGGACTCCAACTTTATTCTAGGGCTTCAGACCAACACAGCCACCCACCTGAATCGAATTCCACAGACAGGGTATTATGTAGAGGAATGATGAAAAAAGGTAACCCCTCTCCTGTAGCTGGTTCCCGATATTCCCAGCTAATCCTGAACATTTCCAGAATTTTTCAGGACCCCCTTTTTTGGTATGGAAAAAAATCCTGGATTTTTTTTTTTAATTATTTATCTTCCGATTTATACCCAGCTGAAGCAGGCTCAATGGCGGCTTACACAGGATGAAATACATATTAACCATCAAATTACCATAAAACATTTAAAAACAGTTCATTAAAACAATACAATATTAAAGTGCTAGCTATGTTATTTTTATGTCATACTGTCACGACAGAGCCAGGGGGCCGGGCAAAGATGGGGAGTCCAAAACGCAAGTCCAAGAGTCAGCCGGAGTAGTTAACAAGAGTCTACGCAAACAGTTCCAAACACACAAAGCCAAGCCGTAATCAACGTTACCGATAGTCAGAGTCCAGTATCAAAGTCAGGAAGCGTAGCCTGGGGCAGGAGCCAGAGGGATCACCAAAAATATGGACCGGATTCAGGAACCGAGAGATCAGTCGGGAACTAATACAGAGCTGGAGGTGCAAAGCATCTGGTCCACGGACAAGTTTGCCAGCACAGTTTGCTAGCAGCCAACAGTCTCTTCAAATACTGTGCTGGGTCGTTAGCTCATTAACATTCCGTTGCAAAGTCCTTGCTCCTGTCAGTAATCAGGACTTAATGATCACCATCCACACAAGTGTGCCTCCTTGCGCCTGGCTGCCAGATCCCGGCATCTGCAATCTCTCAGCTGGTCCACAGGTGGCGGCGAGTCGGGTGATGATGTACTAGGGCCAGGTATTGCCTGGTCAGCTTCAAATGCCAGCTGTCCTGTAGTTTGGAGTTCATCCTCCCCGGCACTTAGGTTTGATGAGGACTCTTGTGCTTCTGATGTTGTTAAAGGTGCAAAGTCATCATTTTCCAGGCTCCCAGGTGCAGGGTCAGGGACAGGCATGACACATACCAGTGGCGTTGCTGCATGAGTGCATTTCATAAGTTGTTTAGGTTTCCAGCTCACTGATCTTCCTCAAATATAATCGGCGCACACAGGCTGTCGGGACCAACCAGCAACTAGGCTCTACAGGTTGTTGTGGGTGTTAATAGTGATGGCGGCTCCTAATTGAAAGCCTGGTGGAAGAGCTCCATCTTGCAGGCCCTGCAGAACTGTTGGGAAATCTGATTATATCCGAAGAAAACTGATAAGGTATTTTCTAAATATATATATGGCATGGCTATATATAAGCACACATCCCTACTTTCCACCACAGCACTGGCTGTTTCTGCATTGGTTTTTCCCTACGTTGTTTTACAAAACCCACGTTGGAATAGAAATTCCCCTCTGCATTGCATGCTGCTGTCGCTTCCTTTGATCATCGGATTTTATGGTACTCTCTAGATTACATGTTGCTTTCACTCTCTTTGATCACTGGGTTTTATGGTACCTTCTGCATAGATTTATGGGTGTTTTATGGCCATTCGGGGATGACTTTGCAGTCAGTTCGGCGTTGCTCCAAGGTATGTGAATGTGGTTTTGAGCTGCGCTTTTTCCTCCCAGTTGAGAAAATGTGGAGCGAATGCTAGATGCAGAATCGCCCACTGTCAACAGGAGAACAGAATATTCCACTGGCAGTCATCTTCTTCTCTCCAGAGCTGAAGACTCGCCAACCGGGAAAATTGCTCTGAGCATTCAAATCCGGGTTAAAATCTGACCTTTTGTTCAGTTTTTCTTTGCTATATTTGACCTTTCAGAAGCTAATATCAATTACTGCCTGAGTGGGTGGAGGACAGAGATGAACAAATTAAACTTTCTAATGCATTGTCCCGAACGGCCGGCAAAAGCTTCCTCATTCTATCGAGTTTGTTGACCGGGTTCCTGACCCTTCGTGTCATGTTTTTATACTCTCCCTTTTCCTTTAATCATGGCTTGAGATGCTCTGATGGATATTTTAGTATTAGATGGAAAACATTTGACGTTGTTTAATCTCCTGAATAAGTCTGATGTTGTTTAATGCATGGGCTCAGCAAACAACATTTACTCAGACCAGCGTGCTTTTATCTTCACTGGTTCCAGGGTGCCTCCATGTGGAGCAATGCCTGCAGAGAATCATTAAACAGGAGCGGGCAGTCTGATAAAATAAAATGTTCTTATTTGGTACAGCATTAATAAACAAGCCAGAGCTGTGCAACGGGAATCGTTTTTGACTTTCCAGTACCTTGGTCGTTTTTGAATTAGTTTAGCTGCATTTAAATTAGGACAGCTCAGTGGCAGTTGGTTATTGGCTTCCTCTTTTAGAGCATTTCTGTGTTGCCTTTTGGCCTCCCCCAAGGCAACAATTCAAAATTTTTAAAAAATCCAAAGTACAGAATCAATAACATCTTACTACGAAGACAAATAACAATAAAGTAGCAACTGAGTATGGAAGAAGAGCAGACTCCACCCCTTTCACTGATTAAGTTCAAAATCCTTCCAGAATACAATTGCTCCAGAAGACCTGTGGAGAGGGCATCAATTGGCCTTCCAGGGGATGGAATTCCAAAATGTCAAAAATGTTGGGGGAAATAGTCAAAAATACTTAAATACTCAAAGTTTGCAATGGATCTTTGCTTCACTGGAAAGGAGACATTTCTTTCTCGTTAAAAAGCTTTATTTCTAAGGGTAAAAGGCACCCAGGAAACCTACAAAATAACAAACATATCTAGAGCTATCTAAGACCTACATTGTTACATCTTACTGCTACAAAAGCATGCTCACACAACAATGGAGATTCCTCTTTCTTCCTGACCTCTAGATGGAAGTCACCTGATTACATTAACCAATAAATTCTCCACTTTGTTGGCGGTCCTGTGGTGATAGGGGTACATTCTTCCACTGTTGGTTGTCTTGTATACATGTGCAACAATTCTGGTCCAAAGTAGTGCTTGCTATTAAAGACATCACAGGTTATTTGATCCCTATGCAACCAGATCTTATTCTTTTAGACCACTGGGCTGATTCTACAATACCTAAACTTAGTCAAGAACTCATTTCCACCTTACTCATGGCCGCTAAAGTAGTCATTGCCAGTAATTGGAAGTCTTCCAATAAATTGTTATTGTCCTCTTGGCGGTCAAAGATATGGGAATATTATGTCATGGATAAGTTATCTGATAGGATTGCCTATATCAATGTACTTAGTAATCAACCAGATCTTCATCTGAAATCGTTCCCTTTCCTTGAATATATTTTTAATGCTGAATTTTCGAACTTTTCTGTTCCTAGCAAATACTATGAAGTTTTCCATCATGTGTGAATGAATCAGTTTATACTCGCTGTTGATACAATTTTTCTAGCATTTTTTTTTAATTTCTACCTTTACTGTTGATATTTGTTATGTTGTTATTGCTGTTTTATTTACACTAAAATAAAATAGATTGTTATTTAAAAAAAAGAGTCAGGGGATTTTCACCTTACAAAAAGGACAACGAAGAGAAGACATGATAGAGGTTGGTGAAATTCTGCATGAAGAAAGTGAACAGAGAGAACTTTTTCTCCTTCTCCCACAATACTGGAACTAGGGGACACCCAATGCAGTCGATGGGCAAAAGATTCAGAACAGACAAAAGGAACTATTTCTTTACTCACTGAGTAATTAAATGAAGGGATTCACTGCAGTGGTTAGAGTGATGGACATAAGCATAGACTGAAGGGGATTCGATGGGTTCCTAGAAGGTAGGTCCATTAATGGCTACTAGCTATGATGATCTCCATATTCAGGCACGGCAGACCTCTGAATACCAGCACTAGGGGGCAACATCAAGGGAAGGCCTTGGCCTCATATGCTTTGATAGCTGGCCTCCCAAGTTAACTGGCTGGCCACTGTGTGAAACAGAGCACTGGACTAGGTGGACCACTGGTCTGATCAAACAGGGCACTTCTTATGATCTCATGGCTCAACTTATTTTCTGCTGGGTGGGGGGAAAGAAAATGTATTCGACCCAACGGAGTAGCCTGGGGAAGAATATCCAGTTAAATTCTCACACCACTTTAGACCCACTGACATTAATTGGGGTGAAGCATACATTACTTGATACTGGATTTTAAATATAGTCGCTTTTGATGCCTAATGAAGCCATGTTTGTCTCTACAAATCACAGACACATGAATCTGCCTTATACTGACAGATATCAATCTGTCAAGGTGAGTGTTTTCTACTATAGCTGGCAGTGGCTCTCCAGGTCTTGGCTGGGGCCATAGACAAGATTTTTGACTTTGGGGGACATTTAAATAAGTTGGGGGGCACCCCACACACACATCCAGGCTGTGTCAGGAATGACGAGAGAGTAGAAGTTTTTAAAAAACAATGAGAGAGAGAGGTGGGAGGCATGGGCACCAGCAGACAGGGCAGGGTGATGGCTCAGTGTGGCGAGGCCATGGCATGCATGAAAAATAAAATAAAATAAAGTAGCTGGATGGGAAGTTCGGAGGATTGGGTGGTAAGTGAGGGGGCCTGGCCCCGAGATGCCCCACTGTAGTTATGGCCTGGTCTTGGAAGAGACTTTTTTCATGTCACCTACTACATGATGTGGCCAAGTGCAAAGTGATGCGCATTGGGGCAAAAACCTCTAAATATAAATACACATCGATAGAGTCCAAACTGGCAGAGAGTGACCAAGAGAGAGATCTTGGAGTTTTAGTAGAGAATTCAATGAAAATTTCTAGACAGTGTGCAACTGCAATAAAAAAGGCCAACGCTATGCTGGGGATTATTAGAAAGTGAATTGAAAACAAATCAGCCAGTATCATAATGCCCCTGTATAAATCAATGGTGCGACCTCATTTGCCACACCTCAAAAAGGATATTATAGCATTGGAAAACGTGCAGAGAAGGGCAACTAGAATGATAAAAGGGTTGGAACACTTTCCCTATGAAGAAAGGTTAAAACGCTTGGGGCTCTTTAGTTTGGAGAAACAATGGCTGAGGGGTGACATGATCGAGGTTTATAAGATTATGCATGGGATACAGCAGGTTGAGAAAGAAGTACTTTTCTCCCTTTCTCACAATACAAGAACTCGTGGGCACTCCATAAATTGCTGAGCAGTCGGGTTAGAACAGATAAAAGGAAGTACTTGTTCACCCAAAGAGTGATTAACATGTGGAATTCACTGCCACAGGAGGTGGTGGCGGCTACAAGCATGGACAGCTTCAAGAGGGAATTAGATAAGCATATGGAGCAGAAGCCCATCAGCTATTAACCACAAGGTATAGATAGGAACTCTCAGTCTGGGGCAAGTGTATTCTTGGTGCTTGGGGGAGGGGGGCAACAGTGGGAGGGCTTCTAGTGTCCTGGCCCCACCGCTGGACCTCCTGTTGGCACCTAGTATTTTTGGCCACTGTGTGACAGAGTGTTGGACTGGATGGGCCTTTGGCTTGATCCAACATTGGCTTCTCTTATGTTCTTATCATTCTTCTAACTGGAGTTGTCAAGGATTGAACTTGCATCATTCTGGCGCAAAGCAGTTGCTCCGCCACTGAATCACATTGCCTCCCCAAAGGAAAAAAAAGTTAATTGAGGTGTGAAGAAGAATCCCATTATTACCATCAGGATCTAGTTAGAGCCTCTAAGTATCCCAATTCTGTTTGATAATAAAAAAGTTTTACATCTTACTTTTCTTTCAACAATAGCCCCTTAGAATGGAGGAACGGCTGTTTGTCATGGGAGATGAATGGCATTCATTTATTTCTGTATGCTATTTGAAGAGTTCTGGGATATTTAAATCTAGGGATTATACATTGTAAATTTAAGCAAAATTTGAGACTGAGATTTTAGAGCTCAAAGTCGATGCAAAAGAAAATCTCAGCTATCTGTATTATACATAAATCTTTCAACAGAAAAAACTTATTTCTTTAGAGGAAGCTTCCTCGGGCATTATTTGCTACTGGGAGCAGAACAAGTATTTGTCTGAAAACTTTGTGACGCATTTTCCCAACACTCTTAATCAGATAAATGGATTAAATGGGGTGAACACATTCAAAATTACCGATGCTCCTGAAATCCTGAGACGTTTTCCCACTGATGGTAGAAAAGAACAAATTATTTTCTGTTCTTTCAGACCCTGTTTGTCTGTGGATGTGAAATCATTAAAGTAAAAGCGCCAGTGGATATAATAACCTGCCTTCAAACACTGAGATCGTTAACGGGGTTAGCAAATGATCCCCGAAGCAGAGAGATACATCAATAAGTGAGAGTTAACAGCAGAGCAGACAATAGTTAAAGCAGTTCTGAGACATAGGAAAGTACCACAGCGATCCACGGAGAGTCATTTATAAGTTGTGTGTGGCTAATGAATATGCATCTGCTCCCTGGAAATGTGTAGCAAGGTTATAGAACACACAGGTGTTGAGGGTCCTTACAAAGATTCTGGGTGGATCAGAAAAGGTTTCCCCCCCCCATCAAGTCATAGCTAACTTTTGGTGACCCCACAGGGCCCTCAAGGCAAGAGATGTTCAGGGCTGGTTTGACATTGCCTGCCTCTGCGTTGCAACCCTGGTATTCCTTGGAGGTCTCCCATCCAAATACTAACCAGGGCCAACTCTGCTTCCGAGCTCTGATGAGATCAGGCTAGCCTGGTCTATCAAGGTCAAGGCAAATCAGGAAAGATAACAGACATGGTAGATATAATGAAGGATGGTTAGCAGCTTCAGGAAAAGGTCAGTTCAGAACTGGAACCCTTCCCCTGCCCAGTGGTTAGGAAACAATACCATCCTCTTTTTAGAACAGCAAGGGAGAATCCAAAGGCATACCTAGATAGAAAGGGACATCCATCACTGGGAAGTCAAGCTCTCCTCGAATATTACCACCCTCCACCAGTATCATCCTCCTACCCAGTCCATCCTGAACCCCCTCTTTCCCAGTTTCTGCGAAGGCCAGGCAGGAAAGCAAAGAAAGTTCATGCAATATTGGACATTATTTACAAAATGAATATGGGATATACATTTCTGAATGAATGAATGAATGAATGAATGAATGAATGAATGAATGAATGAAATAAATGTCATATTCTTGCCTTCCACCCAGGGTGCTTCCAGTTGATCACAAAATGACAAGTAGCTTCAAGTGATGTCTGGAGACAGAAAGGAGACTGCTTGCAGGGTCTAACCTGAGTACTGATTAGAAGTGCGTTACTAAGAAGCGAGTTACTAAGCGCCTCATCTCCCCCTTACAGCTACCAACTGTCATCACTGAGGACAAAGGGGAAATTGCTAGCAGATGGGAATTCTTCCACCATGGCCGGATTCAGCTTCAGATGATGGCTCCCCTTTACACAGCTATCAACCATCAGCAGCAAGCCTAGGAGGAAGAGCGAGTTTCCTGGAATCCTTCCATCTTGCCTGAATCTCACCGTAGCAGAGAGTTCTAAGGTCTCCCATCCAAGTACTAACCAGGCCCGACCCTGCTTAGCTTCTGAGATCAGAATTCCTGAGCAAATTTGACCTAATTCTACTGCAAGAAACATGGGTAAAGAGTAAAGTTTATATCTCTGGCTTCACCCCATATTTTTTACTTGTGGCTGATAACTTGGAAAATTGGAAGGTGCTCTGAAGGGTTGATTTGTCTGATCTCAGTAATCCTCAAAGTCAGGGTTATTGAGTTACCTAATTGTCCTTCTTATGTGATGGCATTATTGCTGGAGTTTTCTATAATTCTGGAGTTCTAAGGTCCCCAGACCTCCCCCTGGTGGAGGCAGGGGTCCCCCACTAACAGATCCTACTGCCCAGCCACCAATCGGCTGGTGGGGGAAACTTACCTCGGAAAAGAGGGAGGTTCTGCTGAGGTACAGAGATATGCCTATGCCACTGCCCACGTTACTGCAATGACTTCCAGGACATCTCGGCAATGCTCTGATATTTGGGCAAAAATTCTATGGCAAATTTGGGTTCTGCCACAGAGTTTTTGCCCCAAAACCAGAGAGTTGCTCCTATGTCCAGAAGTGATGGTGTCACTTCCTGGTCATGTGTAGAGTGACGTGGGCTCCCTCCTGCTCCCGGTAAGTCCCTCCCTCATCTGCTGCTGGTTGCCAGGAGGGGACCCGACAACCCTGGAGAGTTCCCCTGGTCCCAAGCACACTAACTGTCACTGCTGAGGCCAGAGAAAAAAGAAGCATCCAACCCCCCCTATTAGTTTGGGAACCACTGGGGTGTTGTTGTAGTTTTTTGAAAAGTGGGTAAAGTTATAATCTGTCAGCAACATTCTCCAAAAAATATCCATGATTTGCTGGTTCTGATATGAAAACATTAGTTGCTGCTCTAGGCCAGGGGTCCCCAACCTTTTTGAGTTGGTGGGCTGCTGGGTATCAACCACAAAATGGCTGCAGTGGGAGGTGGTGCCAGCCACAACATGGCTGCCACAGGAGGCTCTTTGTAACCTGATGGAATCTGTGGCTCTAGAAAACAAAAAGGAGGAGGAGAAGAGGAGATTGGATTTATACCCCGCCCTTCACTTGGAGTCTCAGAGCGGCTTACAAACTACTTTCCCTTCCCCTCCCCACAACAGACAGCCTGTGAGGTAGGTGGGGCTGAGAGAGCTCTGACAGGAACTGCTCTTTTTCAAGAACAGCTGTGCCAGAGCTTGTGACTGACCCAAGGTCACATCAGCAGGTGCAAGTGGAGGAGTGGGGAATCAAACCCGGTTCTCCCAGATTAGAGTCCGCGCACTTAACCACTACACCAAACTGGGTCTCCTGATGAAAGAGAGATTTCATCAAGGAAGAGGATAGTCACTGATAGTGCTTGGGGGGGGAGCTGTGTGTGTGTGTGTGTTTGGGTGTGGGTGTGTCATACAATCCTTAAAATACAATGAAGAAAGAACATATGACTGCCAGAATATGATGCATTTCTCCATCTGCAGTAAATGTGAGGTCTCTCAGGACCCTGGTAAATTAATTGGAGCTCAGAGAAGACCACAATAGCTATTATGGTAACAAATGTATGGACTAATATTGACAAAGAGATAACTGGATTCGTTTTCAGACCCAGATAGGTTGGTACATTTCCTGTCCCCCCACTCCAAAGAAGAACTTTTTCTGCCTTCACACACCGTGGGTCTCGTGAAAAACTGCCACCCCACAGTGTTCCTGATACCACCTCTTTCCTCGGGATCAGACTGAGAGAACATTCCCAAGATGCTGGTAAACCTCAACAGCCATTTGAAAGAGAGAGAGGTTTTAATGGGCCCTTGTGAAAGACGAGATGTTTCTCTGTAAATACTATTTTAATTTGAAATAAGATCTAAAAAATACGTCAATACCCTCTCCATGCCATTTTACCCAATTCTTGCTAATTTATTTCTACATAGGGATGCCAGCGTCCAGGGGGACCCAGGGATCCTCTGGAATTTCAGCTCACCTCCAGACTACAGAGATCAGTTTCACTGGAGAAAATGGGTGCTCTGGAGGGTGAACTCTATGGCACTGTACCCCACTGGTGTCCCTGTCCTCCCCAGGCTCCACTCTAAGATCTCCAGGAGTTTCCCAACCTGGAGCTGGCAACCCTAAACCCCCATCCCCATTGGGGGCCAGGAGGGACCCAGCAACCCTACACATAGTAGGAGAGAAACTCTTTGCCAAAGCTCTGAGTAGAGGGGCCATGGCTCAGTGGCAGAGCAGCTATGTGGCATGCAGAAAGTCCCAGGTTCAATCGCCAGCATCTCCAGTTAAAAGCATCAGGCAACAGGTGATGTGGAAGACTTCTGCCTGAGACCCTGAGCAGACAAGACTGACCTTGATGGACCACAAAGGTCTGATTCAGTAGAAGGCAGCTTCATAGGGTTGCCAAGTCTTACCTGAGTTTTAGCAGGGGAGTCCCGGGCCCCGTCCTGGAGATCCCCGATCTGGGCCGGCAGGGAATGGACCCATCAAGCGGGGGTTCCCCCCCCCCCGGGGGACGTGGCCACCCTACAGCTTCATGTGAGTTGGATCCAGACCTTTGTTTTCACAGATGCAACAATTTTGCCTACAGAGCACAATTTGTCTTCATTCTCCCTTTTGCAGTAGCCCCAGATGTCCCCCAAATCCTGTTTCTGGGGTCCCCTTCGCTACAAGAACAGGATTTCAGAGGGCTATGGGGAGGAAGCAGGAAAATCAAGCCCCTTGGATGGACATCCTTCTGCCCATGGAAAGGTTAGACCAGCGGTGTCAAACTCCTTTGTTAAGAGGGCTGGATCTGGCATAAATGAGACCTATTTGGGCCGGGCCATGGGTGTCATAAAATGTCATGCCAGGTAGCAGAGATATAAACTTTATAAAGGACACAAACACAAAAAGGGTTTTTTTAAAACTTAAAATAAAAACTTGCTTAAAACATTAGCCTTCTTGAAATATTTTGCTTATTTAACAGTCTCTGACAACTGACACCTCTTGCCCTGAATTATTGCATCAAACTGTTTCTGTTGCTGCAGTCTTGAGTATGCTGTTCAGGTGTGTATCTGTAAACTGCAAACCTACGATGACGCAGCAGCAGCAGAACTGGAAGGAGAAGCAGAAGACAACCAGTCCCACTGTAGGCCTGATAGAAGCCCTCCGGGGGCCTGATGTGGCCCCCGGGCCACATGTTTGACACCCCTGGGTTAGGCTATATCTGCACAGCAAGAGAATTCCTCATTTCTGGAGTTGTGGCTCCACTGGTGGACCTCCTGATGGCGCTTGGTTTTTGGCCACTGCGTGACACAGAGTGTTGGACTGGATAGGCCATTGGCCTGATCCAATACGGCTTCTCTTATCTTCTTGTGTTCATCCATGCGGTTGTATCTGGTCTGCTGATGCTATCCGTGATGCTAAAGCACAGTTATCTTTGGCTGCATTCAGTAATGTGATTGCAATGCTTTCTGCTCTATGTGTTTCCAAAGAGATCCGTCCATTGTAGCAAAAAAAGCAAATTCAGTAAGCATCTTTAGGGTATGTGGGACTGTGCCTCAAAGGCAGAACATCGGATTTGTATGCAGAACGTCTCAAGTTCAATCCCCAGCTTAAAAGGATCAGATAGCAGATGATGGGAAAGACTGAAGACTCTAGAATTAGTGACAGTAAGAGCAGATCATATTGACCTTGATAGGCCAATGGTCTGATTCAGTCTAATGCAACTTCCGGTGTCGTCATGGCAATCTGGTTTACTTTTGTATGAAAGAGGTCACTTCTGCAGCAGCTCTTCAAGATGTTGGGAAGTTTTTGTAAGTTGATGCTATAACAAGCAAATGAGAGCAAGATGTAAAGTGAATCATGGGGTAGCTGCCAAACACAGAAAACCCTGCATCCAGTGCTCCTCTCTTTCCACCAGTCTTTTAGAAAATGTGACATGATGCCATCACATTGTTCAATAACCTTGAACAAAGATGAGGACTCAAGACCACCTTTCCCCCAGTTTGGTGTGGGAGCCAGTTTGGGGTAGTGGTTAAGTGCATGGACTCTAATCTGGGAGAACTGGGTTTGATTCCCCACTCCTCCACTTGCACCTGTTGGATGACTCTGGGCAAGTCATAGTTCTGGCACAGCTGTTCTCAAAAAAGAGCAGTTTCTGTCAGAGCTCTCTCAGATCCACCTACCTCACAGGGTGTCTGTTGTGGGGAGGGGGAGGGAAAGGAATTTGTAAGCCACTCTGAGACTCCTTCTGGTAGTGAAGGGTGGGGTATAAATCCAATCTCTTCTTCTTCTTCTACGCTCCACCATGACAGCTTCAACTCATCTGATCATCTCATCAAGTTGTCTTCCACTGGTGCCAACCTGCAAATGGGCAGAATCAACAACTGGCTGTGCATGTGCCCTGTGCCTTCACCTCTGTGCCCCCCCCCCCTTTGGCCCAGAAGGCTCCCACTCCCCCGGATTTCCACAAACCATGCTAAACTGAATTATTCAAGACAGCTTGATAAAGAGCAGTTTCTGTCAGAGCTCTCTCCGCCCCACCTACCTCACAGGGTGTCTGTTGTGGGGAGGGAAGGGAAGGAAGGAAGGAAGGGAAGGGAAGGAAGGAAGGAAGGAAGGAAGGGAAGGAAGGAAGGAAGGAAGGAAGGAAGGGAAGGGAGTTTGTAAGCCACTCTGAGACTCCTTTGGGTAGTGAAGGGCACGGTATAAATCCAACCTCCTCCTCCTCCTTTTCTGTGCAGGCAATAAGGTTACACCATACTAAACAGATAAATGATTAGGGACTGTGGTCTATGCTACCCCGTTTAGCTTTCTGAAGTTAGCATCCTACTGTGTAATTTTTATATCATTCAATGTGTTGCGTTCAGCTCACTGAAGCTGCTGTGTAATTTTTGTATCGTTTAATGTGTCAGTTTAAGTTAAGACTCATGCTCACGCTTTGCTTCAGTTCTGTTTTTAGGTTTCTGGTTGGTTCTACAGCCCAAACTCTATTTTGTTGTTTATTGAATACCCCATTCTGTCGAAGGCACTGACACACTCTGTGCAATCCGCCTTGGGTCCAAGTGAGAAAGGCGGACTATAAATGACATAGATAAATTAAATAACATGATGGTGCCTGGCTGTGTGGAAATCGTGTGGAGGGAGGAACTGAATATTGCAGCTATTGCTTTTGTCAGCAAATTCAAGATCAGCATGGCATTTAGGATGCATTCAGACAGTATTGGATATGGTGCAATGTGTTAGCCAAATTGCTCTATTTTAAATATAGCAATTGGTTTATTATTATTATTATTGGATTCTCGCCTGTATATACAGAGAATGCTGCTAGTCTGTAATGGTTCCCAGTAAAAGACACAGAGTCCAGGTATAATTAATAAAATATTATTTTACTGAATATAATCCTTATTTATCCATTCACAAACACACAAACAGTATTCAAACATTCACACACATAAAATAGAACTAAGAAAGCAGAGGGGATTGATGGCTTATGGAGAGGTGATACTACCTGTCAGATGTGCAGAAGTCCATGAAGAAGGATTGTGGCCTAAACCCAGAGGGTTCAGGGGTGGGCTGCCATTTTGGCTCATGGCAGAGACACACACGGTCTGAGGCCATCTGTGTGCTGGGATATACCCACTGTAAGACAATGCAGCCCAATGGGTGGCCCTGGGGGCTGGTCTCAGGTGAGAACAAAAGATTTCCTGGACCAATGATGAGTCCCAGGGGTGTGTGATGTCAGTAGAGGCAGACCTTAGGTATGGCCAATCAGGTTCCAGAGAGGCAGGGTCTGGTGTTGGGTGGCTAGTTGAATGGATTATAGGACTTGCTGGCCAGGTAAACAAAAGGTGGGAGACTTCCCTGATTGTCCCTGATTAGCATCAGGAAGGGTCGTTAACAATTTGAATGCTTGACTGGGTAATCCCTTCATGCACTGGCAGAGGAAAAGTCCTTTGTCTGCTGTATGGCCCTTAATCCGTGTATGTGACATGCAGCAGGTATGTAATGGAGTCCCTCAGAGTAAAAAGACAGCTTTTTCCTTTCTCTATGGGCTTCTACCTTGGCATCCATTTTACAGTCTAGACAGACCATGTGGCAACAGCAAACAGTCCATAGCAAAGCCCCATAATGGCGTCAGGGCTTACATATCCCCCCTTGCAGACGTGGCAGCGTCAGATGACATCGTCTGCACATACACACTTCGATGGAGACTTCCCGGTATCTTGAGGGACAGAGGCAAGAAAGACAAAGAAACACAAAAGGCTGGGTAAGGTGCTGAAGAGTGCCAGGTGGCTTCTAAAGACTTACCTCTGGAACTCATTGCTATTCCATAAACATAATCTCTGCTGGGTGGAGGGGGAAGACTTGCTCTGAGGTCACCTTATGAAACCTGAATATGAAATCCCTTTTGCAGACCACTTGCAGCCCAACTCTGTGGTCAAGCTGAGAGTGCCTGGCTTTTGGGGACTTTGGTTCAGGTTAGAAAGTAGGGCACCCCTGTTTTGGGGCTACCCAAGAATAAAAGGCAGTGCCTCTGGTAACAATTCCCCCTTGAAGCCGTCTTTAGGCGTGAGCCAAGATGGCTTCACTTCAAATGATGTTTTACTGCCGTTGGAGTTCCATATGACCAGAAAAGAAAGGACAGCCGAACAAGTTAGAGAAAGAATTTACAGGGGAAGGCTCGGTGAGGGAGTCAGGCATACCGGCTATAAAAATATATCTTTCTGGGAACCAAAAGGAAAAATTAAAAAAAAAATGTTTTAAAATAAGGGAGGGTGAGTGCCTCTGTGTATGTGTTTGCAGGGACCTTCTGCACATCTTCCAGAGAGACATGACTACTGTACATAATGCTACCTATAGCAAATCTAATGAAGGCTTCTAATTATTATAAAGCAACAAAAGGAAATGCAAGACATCCTAAAATAATTCTAAAAACTTATAAGCTAAAAAGATATCTAACTCAAAGGTAATTGCTTACCAAAATTCCTAAACAATTAGACAAATACAGAAAGCAAAAATTGGTGGGTTAAGCAAACTTAAAGCAGAAAGATAACTAAAAGCAATGCAAATGCTATGCTGGAAGAATTGAGAATGAATGTGTGTAAAAGCATGATTACAAAACATTTAGAACATGTGAGCAACAACATGAAAATGACATGGACCAATAAAGGAATACAATCAGTGATACAAATCAATTTGAGCTTCAGTTGAACATTACAGATAAATGTGGGTAATTGATCCATTTTTGAAACCACCCCCCCTGGGTACCCAAGTTGCCAGAAGGCACAGGCAATCTGAGCCTTAGTGTCATGCTTTCAGGGACCAAAAAGCAATTCTTGGGTCCCAAAGTAATAACTGGGTGGGTGCCATGAGGTATTTGCAGCTGGTTGTGAGAGTTGCCTGCCCTTGAGGTGGCATCCAATGTCCATGAGATGGTTTGCAAGCAATCTGGAGGACCAGAGAAGGCAGCTGGTAAGTTGGCAGGTCCTTTGCTAAAACTGGAGCAAAGGCAAATTAGGAGGCGACTTGGGTGCGTAGCAAATAGGGAGCAATGGCTTTGGCAAGACCACGAGGTCTTGTAGGCTGAACAGGAATCTTGGAAAGTCTTTGATGCATATGCATAGCAAGAGTATTCTCCAGGTACAATTGGAAATAGCTGAACGTTCAGTTTTATTTTATTATGGTGACCAGAGCAGAGTTCCAGGTGAAGATGTGCACAGTTTGTAGGCGCCAAGAAGTTATAAAAATGGCCAAACAAAAGAACGTTTCAAAAAAAAGGAAGTTAGATTGCCATGGCTGTTGTAGAAAAAGTTGGGGGCCCCCAGGAAAACTGCCGGCTTATGGGGGTGGGTCATACCCCAAAAACAAAGCTAACAAAAAGCTGGAAAGCAATAATTATTAACACACATATAAAACAAACAATTCCTAAAATAACTTATAAGGTGTGCCTTTACTATCAGGCATAAGACTTCAATTGCAGGTTCAGATTTTCAGTTCCTGCAGATATGAAAGAACTTGAGAGACAGATTAACAGGTTTGCATGGATAGAAAGATGCTTAGCCATGCAGGGATAAAACTTAAATAGGAGAATAAACTTAGAGCATCAGGTACTGATTGTGTACCTCAAAGAGGAAGCCCTTAAACAAAATAAAGATGAAAGAATCAAGTAGCTAAATTACAGACAGGATTGAAAATCCAAGAGAAGAGAAGAGGCAGTAGCCCTTGATAATTCTGCATGATTTAAGAAGTCGGCCAAAGATCACAGCACAAGAGAAGAGGAAAGAAAGAAAGAAAAAGTTGTCTCTGGCACAGGCTTTGTGCCAGCAAATAGTTCTTCTGAGCATGTACAGAGTTTCTTTCCTTGCTAGTAGAAACTGGGCTGAAGGGGGCCTGGGCATATAGATTACTAGAACAAAATCAGAAGGGATGTGCTGCCAGACTTAAACCCTTTAAAATATTCTATGGTAGCTATATATAAACTGATATCAAAACTAAAGAAACGTTAGCCCTAAAGGTGGGGCTTTAAGAGAACAGCTAATTCCAAAACCAAAAGAGTATTTATAAAACCTTAAAGAGATGAAATAGTTCTAGATCACACAAATTTACCAAGAAATTTTAAAAAGAGATTTCCTTCTATAAGAATGGGAAGATAAGACAAAGCAAATCGAGATGCTGTAATAAAAAAAGGTTTAGATCTTTTACAGATAAAATCTTAAAAAAGGACAGGAAAACTCAAAGTAAATGAAAACAAACAAAAAATCACAATAAAGGAAAGCCTTAAAAATATATATTTCCACAGTATCTCCCCCTCTTGAATTCCCAGAGAAACCTTTCTCTGTGAATTCACAAAAGAAAGTAAAAGATGTTAGCAGAATTGCTTCTGAGATTCCGAAAACCAAAAATTCCCCATCTATGCTTTAAAAACCAAAGGAGAAAACATTTTTTTCTTTCTGTGCTCCCCCTAGTTCCTTTACAGAGGGAGATTTCTCTTAACAAAAGAAGGAGGTGCAATTGTTACCCTCCAGAAGGGCCATTAATCTAGCTAGGAGCCTTCTTATCTTGTCCTCCTTTGGGTTTTCCCCTGGAAGGTGGCAAGTCAGCGGGTTCATTTGAATTTTAAATGGAGAGTGAGAGTCTTACATTTTCCTCTTCAATTTGAGACAGAAAAGTCAGAAGAAAATTAGTACACATTAATCATTAGTACATTCCCTACATATTAATACCTTTAGTAGTAATTAGTTAGAAGGACAAATCTTGATCAGTAAATGCTCTCTCTCTCTTGAAGCTGTATTCCTACGCTGACAGTCACGGAGACAAGGTTGGGCTCGCCTCGAGGGGCATCTGGCTCTCTTTTGTCTTCCTGTGCTGATCACAGTGAAGAAGGGGGGGGCTGCTAAAGTTTCCTGATTAGGCAAGTGTTAAATTTCCACTCTTTTGGCTGTTTTAAACATGACTGAAATGGATCCAATTCTCTCCCAAAGGCATTTGGGAAGAGAATGGGATTTCTAGAATTCTATATTTTAAAAGGTAAAACCAGAGGTACAGAATTTTCTCAATTTCTCTCAATTATGCCAGTAATTATAGAAAGACTATTTCTGATGCTACATCTGTATTGGACTTCATCTCTCAAGCATTTAAGCATGTTTTGGGAATTTTGGTGACATAGCTGCACTGTCCACTGAATTCAGGTTCTTTCTGGGGCCTGAGTTCTGCAGCTAAGGTTCCTTACTTACATAAAAGTTACATATTTTGGACTCATTGGTCTAGTTGAGCTTTAAGTAAGGTTGCCAGGTCCAGGTGGAAAATTCCTGGAGATCTAGGCTTGGGTCGGAAGAAGGATGAAGACTCCAGTGGGGCCAAAGCCATAGTCTTCCCTCGCCCTCAAACACTCATTTTCTGCAGAGGAACTGGACTCTGCAGCCTGGAGATTTGCTATAACTCCGGGAGAGCTCCAGGTCTTGCCTGGAGGCTGGCACTACCAAAGGGAGATGCTATTCTCTGGGCAATAAGCTAAGGGGTGAGGTTTTTCCTTTCTTTCTCAGTTCTTTCCACAGGGAAGTCCTGTGTGCACTCCATTCCTTTCCCAGTTTGGAGTTGGAATGGGGGGAGGTTTTACTTTAGGCATTCACTGTCTTATTTATTTTGCTCCAGCCATTAAGTGGCTGTACTTAATGACTGCTTCTGTTTCTATACTGAGAGTTGGCCTGGTCATTCCCAGAAGTTTCATTCTAGCAGCATCACATGGGGTGCAAATGCAACAGCATGGCAAGACTGGTGACTTACTTCTGCCTGCTGGTTTTTACTTAAGAGGCTAGGGAGCAAGGCAGTTTGATTTCTAAAAAGACTGCCTGGCATTTTGTATATTCTGTTACAATTCTATCACCCTTTCCAGGTCTCCTTTCATTGGGGAAAAGGGGAATTTGAGAGAGAGGATCTTGATTACAAGGTCAGACTTCCTCTTGTTTTTAACTTAGCATTTTTGCTTAACTTCAGATTCTCGGATCTGAGGAACAAACTTACTTTACAAACCAAAAAGGCCAATGGCCACCAAAGGAAAAAAGACCCTGATTCCTGGGGTCTCAAAGTCCATGTGGGATGCTGGTGTGCAGCTACCCACACACAAACACACATTCAGCTTCTGGTTTCCAAGTGTTCTAAAACTTGGATGTTTCTAACCAGTAAGGATTCTACGGCTCACTGGCAGGTTCTCTGGCTTATGGTTCCCAAGTGTTCTAAGACTTGGATTATAGAAGGTTTTAAGGCATTCCACCCGTGACCAGGAAAACCAACTTAACCCGGGAGAATTTCAGGATATTCCCATCCACTATATAGAAGGTTTTAAGGCATTCCACCCGTGACCAGGAAAACCAACTTAACCCGGGAGAATTTCAGGATATTCCCATCCACTATATAGAAGGTTTTAAGGCATTCCACCCGTGACCAGGAAAACCAACTTAACCCAGGAGAATTTCAGGATATTCCCATCCACTATATAGAAGGTTTTAAGGCATTCCACCCGTGACCAGGAAAACCAACTTAACCCGGGAGAATTTCAGGATATTCCCATCCACTATCCACTAACAAGGAAGAGGGGGGGGGAACTGGTGTGCAGCAGGGCTGCTTTTTTTATTGGGAGCAACGTGGCTCCATTTCCGAATAGGGATCGAGGGGATCTGTTGTGCAGCAGTGCTGCTTTTTATTGGGAGCAACGTGGCTCCATTTCCGAATAGGGATCCCCTGATCACGTTGCCTCTCCCCTCTTCTGTTTCTGCTCGCGGGTGAGGTGAGCTTAGCTCTTTAGGCCTCGTGGTCCGTGAGTGACGGTTTTTGAAGGCTAGAATTCACTCCCCTGCCTGGATTACCGAAAACCCTTAGATTTGAGGTTTTTTAAGGCTAGACTTATGTCCCCGCCAGGTTTTTCCCTCAATAACCCTTTCCATCTGGTTTTTCTAGGCTAGACCTCTGTCCCCGCCGGGCTTACCATTAACCCTTTTAATTCGGAGTTTTGAGCGTGGGCTTGGCCTGGGCCTCACGTCCCTTGCCGGATTACTCCTTTAAACCGGTCTTTGGGTTTTGGACACCCTGTCCTGCCGGGATAACCTCTATAAACCCGGGAAGGCTTCAGGAAAACCTCCGACCTAGGGTCCTCGGAATAATATACTCCAGCGAGCGGACCTCTTTGCTCACTTTAATTCTACGCTCTGCTAGCTAGTCAAAGCTGAAAGGGACAGGGAAGTGGGCTTCCAGAGACTCTGGAGGACGGTTGGAACCTTGCTGCGGCTCCTCTTAGTTTACAGTTATGGCTGCCTGTGCAGTGTGGTGTGGTGTAGTGTGGTGCAATTCCTAACACCCTACACTATCGGTCTTGGTTCCCACCCCACAAAATAGACCAGGAGTTGCTGAAGGAGACAAAGGGGAAAAACAGCCTCCCACAACAGAAAATGCTCTCTAGCCAATCACACAGACAGCAACCTTTCACACAGGTCTTTACTGAAACCACACAAACAGCTTCTTCTCCACGTCTGGCCATCTGAAGGACACGTGTCGACTAGCGTGCACGTTCAGATGGTCAGGGCGAATCCCAGCGTTGCCTCCATTTCTGTTAGCCAAATTGCTCTATTTTAAATATAGCAATTGGTTTATTATTATTATTATTGGATTCTCGCCTGTATATACAGAGAATGCTGCTAGTCTGTAATGGTTCCCAGTAAAAGACACAGAGTCCAGGTATAATTAATAAAATATTATTTTACTGAATATAATCCTTATTTATCCATTCACAAACACACAAACAGTATTCAAACATTCACACACATAAAATAGAACTAAGAAAGCAGAGGGGATTGATGGCTTATGGAGAGGTGATACTACCTGTCAGATGTGCAGAAGTCCATGAAGAAGGATTGTGGCCTAAACCCAGAGGGTTCAGGGGTGGGCTGCCATTTTGGCTCATGGCAGAGACACACACGGTCTGAGGCCATCTGTGTGCTGGGATATACCCACTGTAAGACAATGCAGCCCAATGGGTGGCCCTGGGGGCTGGTCTCAGGTGAGAACAAAAGATTTCCTGGACCAATGATGAGTCCCAGGGGTGTGTGATGTCAGTAGAGGCAGACCTTAGGTATGGCCAATCAGGTTCCAGAGAGGCAGGGTCTGGTGTTGGGTGGCTAGTTGAATGGATTATAGGACTTGCTGGCCAGGTAAACAAAAGGTGGGAGACTTCCCTGATTGTCCCTGATTAGCATCAGGAAGGGTCGTTAACAATTTGAATGCTTGACTGGGTAATCCCTTCATGCACTGGCAGAGGAAAAGTCCTTTGTCTGCTGTATGGCCCTTAATCCGTGTATGTGACATGCAGCAGGTATGTAATGGAGTCCCTCAGAGTAAAAAGACAGCTTTTTCCTTTCTCTATGGGCTTCTACCTTGGCATCCATTTTACAGTCTAGACAGACCATGTGGCAACAGCAAACAGTCCATAGCAAAGCCCCATAATGGCGTCAGGGCTTACATATCCCCCCCTTGCAGACGTGGCAGCGTCAGATGACATCGTCTGCACATACACACTTCGATGGAGACTTCCCGGTATCTTGAGGGACAGAGGCAAGAAAGACAAAGAAACACAAAAGGCTGGGTAAGGTGCTGAAGAGTGCCAGGTGGCTTCTAAAGACTTACCTCTGGAACTCATTGCTATTCCATAAACATAATCTCTGCTGGGTGGAGGGGGAAGACTTGCTCTGAGGTCACCTTATGAAACCTGAATATGAAATCCCTTTTGCAGACCACTTGCAGCCCAACTCTGTGGTCAAGCTGAGAGTGCCTGGCTTTTGGGGACTTTGGTTCAGGTTAGAAAGTAGGGCACCCCTGTTTTGGGGCTACCCAAGAATAAAAGGCAGTGCCTCTGTAACAAATGGTAAAGCATTTGCACCTGGATTTCTTCTGTGGACAAGATAATCTCGTTGTGAATGACTGTTACAGCTCAACACTAGTGTTATATCAGTTGTTATAGATGCAGCCCTAGTTGTGGCCAGATATTGCCTCAAAACTTTGGATGTATTATTAAACTCATAATGTACGTACTCACTAGCCATAGTACAAGCACATATACTTGGGTACCTTTTTGTATTTTTGGCTTAGGATATTCTGGAAAGCACCATAAACATTTATAATGTTACAAGTAGGGACCCGCAAGAAGCTTGCAGGAGCGGCTATCCCATTCCCCCATCTCTGCTTCTTCCTGTCTCCCCTTACATCTTTCACACTCTTTCTCCTTCCTGCCATCCCTCTCTCTCTCTCTCTCTCTCTCTCTCTCTCTCTCTCTCTCTCTCTCTCTCTCTCTCTCCCTCCATGCCTGTCACTTCCTTTCTGCGCCCACCTCATCACTCTTTGCCCCTGCTACTCTCCCGGCCCCCACCTACTTCCTCCCCCCATAGCAGCAGTGGCAACAGCCACTCTCCAGGAATCACAATGGATTACCCAAATACAGAGATCAATTCCTCTTAGGGTTGCCTTGGGAGGATGAGGTTTAAGCTTGGAAGTGGCCTCAGCAGGTTATAATACCATAACTCCACCCTTCAATGCAGCCACTTTCTCTGGGAGAACTGATCTCTGTCATCTAGAGATCAGTTGTACTTCCAGGAGATCTCCAGCCCTCACCTGGAGATTGGCGACATTAGTTCCCCAGGAGGAAATGACTGCTTTGGATGGTGGAGTCTATGACATTATATCTGTCTGAAGTCTCTCCTCACCTCAATCCCCACCATCTCCAGGCTCCACCCCTCAAATGTCCAGGAACTTCCCAACCTGGAGTTGGCATCCATATCTCCTTCCCACCCAACAGCCAACCTACCTTTATCTGCCCTTCAGTTTTACATCTCCTTTCCCCTTGCAGCTTCTACTGAGGAAAACTATGGTCTTTCTCCACAATGGGGACTAAAGCATTTTACATTATTCTCTCCTCCTTTTTTAACCACACAACAACCCTATGAGGTAGGTTAGGTTGAAAGTATGTGACTGGTCCAAAATCACCCAGTTAGCTTCCACAGCAAGATGGGGATCTGAACCTGGATCTCACAAACCATAACCAAAGCACTGACAATTAAACTACACTGGCTTTCATCGGGTGGCTGCTGTTGAACGGTAGCAGGCAGCCAGGCCTAGTTGAATCATGCAAGTCAGGTGGTCTCAAGTCACCCAGAGAGTGCTGCTAGGCTTAGGTTTGCCAACCTCTAGATAGGACCTGGAGATCCCCCAGAATTACAACTGACTGGTTTGGAGGGTGAAGTCTATGCATTATACTCTGCTCATGATACTCAAGAGAGAAGGGAGAAGGGTGGCTGTGGGTGTTTGGGGGCTGGGTGGTAGGTTGAACACCCCAAAAAGTGGGTAAACCCCAACAGACCAAGAGGTCTGGCAACCCTACCTACAGTCTCTGCCTAGGAAAATTACAGTCTTTTTCCACAGTGGGGACCGAAGCAGCTTCCAGTATTCTCTCCTCCTTTTTATCTGCACAACAACCCTGTGAGGTTGGTTAGGCTGAAAGTATGTGACTGGTCCAAAATTACCCAGTCAACTTCCACCACAAGATGAGGCTCTGAACCTGGGTCTCACAGACTCTCCTTTGAAGCTCTAACAGCTGCATCACACTGGCTTTCATAGGGTGGCTGCTGATGGACAGTAGCAAGAAGCCGGGCCTCCTTGAGTCATGAAAGTGAGATGGCATCAAGCTGCTGCCAAGCCTAGGGTTGCCAACTGCCAAGTGGGGCCTGGAGATCTCCCAAAATTACAAGTGACCTCTAGACAGCAGAGACCTGTCTCCCTGGAGAAAATGGCTGCTTTGAAGGGTGGACTCTGTGGCATATACCCAACTGAGGCCTCTCCCTTCCCCAAACCCAACCCTCCTTAGACTCCACCACAAAATTTCTAGGAATTTCCCAGCCTGGCACTGGCAACCCTTGTCAGGCCTGGCCCTAAGGATCCCACCTTGAAAGGCCAAAATAGGCCTGGAAAGGGCCTTGCCCCTTCCCCTGCTTTTTACTGACAGAACCAGTTAATCCCCCCCAAATATTTTAATCTCTCACTGTTGATGTTGGCAGGGCCTGGAGTAGATCCTTGCAGTGGCCATTTCAAAAAGTATTGGGGGAATTCAATCTGTCCCACGGTTTTTTGTTTTGTTTTTCTACCTTTTGGATTTTTCTGCAGACCCACAGACCATGAGTCTGTAGAAAAACCTGTTGGGGGAGAGTGTGCACGCAGAGGGGTCTGTTGAGAATTAGAATATAGATATAAATTAGTCATCATCATACATAAGTGCTAGTTAATCAGTATCCTTGTTTTGCAAAACCTTGAGAAAATACTCTTGAATGACTAATAATTGTACTTACATAGAATTATTGTCACATCTTATGAAAAGGACATGGTTGCAATGAGTAGATTTAATGTTTTCACCAACTATAAATCAAGAAGGGTGGACAAGTATGGAATTAAAAATACAAATCTTATTATACCTCAGTTTTCTGGGCGCTCAGGGAAATATGTGACAGCCACATACTCGCCATAACAAATTCAGAAATTCAATAATTATAGCCATAACTCTGTGGCTTCACAGCAGAGCACAGTTATGATATTCTGGGGACTTCATAAGTTTAGTTTTATATATAATTTTTAATTTGAACATTCCTAGTAATTTTCCAGGGTTAAATGCATGTATTTGAAACAATGGCAGTGCTCTTAGATGACATATTCTTTTAAATACTACATTCAGCTTTAAATCAATCATATTATGATAGGTGTGGAAATTATTAGGGGTGGAGCAAAAATAGAAATCCTTGCTGAAGTATGTGGAAAGGGGGAGACAGTAATGCCTTCAAATTGCAACCAACTTATGGCAACCCCAGTGAGAGGCTTTAAAAGCAAGTGAGAAATAGAGGTGCCACCTTTCTCCCATTCAAGAGGTAAAGAAGTGCCTATTTCACAATTAAGGGTTGAAATCCTCATAAGTAGCAAGCCAGTTATTTCCTCAGACAGTTCAACCATTACTGAGCAGTTTGGGCCTGTTCAGTGGATTACTTTCAGAGTATTCAAACAGTGTAATTGATTTCATTTCTGGATCTTACATCGCCTGATGGGAATCCTATTTCCCCTTCACCAGATTTGTTCTTACGGTACACAACAGTGCAGCAAATTGTTTAAAGAAAGGGGTAAACAAACCAGTCAGTCAGTTCTTATAAATACCTGCTGTATTTTTAAAGTAGTCAATGACCAAATGAACAGCGCCAGTCATTTCCCAACTCAGAGCTGGCAATGCTAAGTTGCACCCTTCCAAGTATATTAAAGCCAGTGGCCTTAGAAGTGTGTGACCCTGCCTGGAATGGCACTGTAAATGGAAGTTTGGGATTGGGAACTGGGCACATGCTGGCCCAGCTGGTAGACCTCCTGATGGCAGCTGGGTTTTGGCTACTGTGTGACAAATTTGGTTGCATCATCACCTTGAGTACTTTATCAAACTCTTGGTTTTGATAAACTGAATAAATAAATTGGCTCCACTCACTGATGTTATGGGGAAACCCATAAAAGTTACATGTAGGCCCCGTCCACACTGAGCATTTGCCCCGCTGAAGGCACGGGAGCCCTGCGGATCTTCCGTGCATGATCATACCAGCACATCTGGGAGGCGTAGTGCTCCCGTGGCCAACCCACGGCTTCCCTCCGAAAATGCAGCGTAAAAAACTAGTAGGTCAGAAGTACTAGTTTCCAGAAACCCCGGGGCAGAGGCTGGCGTCTGATTGCAGGAGCGCCAGTATCCTGCGGCTTCCGACACCTGCCCATGTCCCCGGGGTTTCCGGATGTTGTAAGTGTACATGGGATGCGCACCAATGCTGAACAGCGCATGCGCACACACAAGACACCGACAGTGGCCCACCTCCCCAATGGCGCATGCGCACCTCGCTGCTTTTTTGCTGCGCTGCAGCAGCGCGGTGTGATTGGGGCGCAGAGCTGGAGTGTGGCAACCCGGTGGCCTGTATGATTGGGCTACCGTGCCTTATTTAGCTCCGGGGCAAACTGCCATGCCTCTCCCCCGTGTTTTCTGGCCCATATGACCGGGGCCGTAGAACTGTTAAGTTAGCATTTCTGGTCCTAAAACATGTCAAGTTAACATGCTTCAATTTATGTTTACTTGGAGAAGTGTAATTCAGTGGGGCTTACTTCTAAGTAAACCTGCATAGTTCTGGCTCCTTTGTCCCCTTATTTTTGATGGGGATTTTTCAGTGGTAATTTAAACTGAATTGGGGCCATTGTCTCAATATGCGACGCACATCTGAGTTTAACACTCCATAAAAAGAATGCTTTAATCAATCTCTCCAGCACCTCTGATTAATTTGAACTGAATGTCTATGCAAGGCATCAACATGCTCCTGTTTTTGAACATCCATGGGTTAAGGGAGCACTACTCAGAACAAGATTGCACACATTTTATGTTAAGCCAGTAATAGCCATCCTAATCTTCAGCAGCATTTTATTAATATCTCACAATTATGAAAATACCATGACATTTCCCTTTAATTGCCATCTGCTGAGAAATTCCAAGCCACCTCCACCACTTTAACATTTATAATAATCACACTTGCAGTTTGACAGCCGTAAAGGAGGGAAGGGGGGAATACAATTAATTACAGTAGAAAAAAAGTTCATTGTTCTTTATGTTGCCTGGACTGTCTTCAAAACATCACTGGAGGAAAGATCAGTCTGTACAGAAAGTGCTTACGCACAGTCGCTTATCAATGCCCATTCAGTATTTGCCTGAGAAATCACATATTCCCCTCAGAGTACAGCAGCACATTATCTCTCTGAAGGTTTTCCTCAGCTCTTGGCTCCGAAGCGCATAGATGAGCGGATCGATGATCGAATTGCACATGATCAGGATGAGGTACAGGTTAAAATGGGACATGAAACAGATGCAGTATGGGTTGTGAGGACACGAGATGTAGAAAAGCAGGTGGAGGAAGAGTGGGGCCCAGCACACCACGAAAACCCCGATCAAGATGGTCAGGGTGACGGCCCCCTTCATGTTGGCCCCTTGGCGAATCGGGCCTGTCCCTGGGAGAACGGCAATCTTTTTAATATGCAACCGGGCCAGCATGAACATGTGGACATAGAGAGAAGCCATGAGAACTAGCATGGTGAAGAACATGCTGATGAGGCAGATGATGACGACGCTACTGTCCGAGTAAATAATGAACAAAACGCCGGAGACGGTGCAAGCGGCCCAGATGCAGGTGATGATGATCCCGACACGCCTCACCGTCATGATGTTATGGTACTGGAGAGCATAAAATATAGTGAAGTATCTATCCACGGCAATCGAGAGCAGGCTACAAATGGACGCCAGCAAGGAGCTGCAAATCACCGAGTCGATGATGTTGTCAATGCTGACAGTGAAGCCTTGCGCGTCGGCATCCGTGTTGTTCAACAGGGTGATGACGATGGTTTCCGAGCCGTTCGAGACACTCACTAGCATGTCGGCAACAGCCAAGCTGCAGATGAAAAAATACATTGGCGAATGCAGGTTCTTGTTCTTGGCGATGGCCACGATCACCAGCATGTTCTCTAACAAACTGACAAAGCCAAGGGTGACAAACACTTCTGGAGAGACAAAAAGTTGCTCGTAGCACCCTTCCGACGCGTAACCCTTCCCCGTCGACCTGTTCGTGCCTCCGCCATGTAGTCCATAGCTATGATTCCAGGAGGCCAGAGGCTGATGAACTCCATAGGGATATGTGAAGTTCATGGTATATAAAGTGCTGGTCTAGAAGCAGGTGGTTCAGGCAGTGTTCTGCCAGCTTCTTGCTTGTTTAATCCACTGGTGCCTGGTTTTTCTCCCTTCAGTGGTTCTTGGAGAGTTTCACGGGGTAGGCAGCTTTACAACTAACCAGTAACTTGCAGTTCCGAACAGCAGTATGGTACAGAATGGCGAGAAAATCAGCCTCTGCTGTGTGAGGCGCCGTGCTCTGTAGTCATTGAGAGCTTACCCACTTCTACAGTCGCCTGAACCTACTCGTGGATATAGCTGTATGCTATTTCTCTCTCGACAGCACCCAGGGTTCCAAACAATGCCAGAACAACTTTCCTGCTATTCTCTGCAAGAGTTAAAGCCACAAGATTAACGCATCCCATTCCCTGCTGCTGCAGCAGAAGATAATTCCAGACTATAAATATATACTTAGTCTCCCAGGCAGTGCCTGCTTGCTACTGATTCTTGTACTGTGCTGGGGAGAAAAGATAGTCACCGGCAGGCCCTGCCTCCAGGCTGATGATCAGCCAATAGGGAGAAAAGGGACGTGTGAGATGCTGAATGCATTTCGGAATTCTACCCAGCTTGGCAAAACAGCGTCAGATGCCTCAGAGCATCCGAGAGCGAAAGGAGATTCAACAGGCATGCCGTCAGGATGTCTTCGCCTCGTCAGATTTCTTTGCTTCAGAGATTCTGTAACATTATCGAGATCGTTTTCTCTTCCTTGAAGATGCTGATCAGGCCTTGGGGAAATAAATCCTTAAACTATATAAAAGTTACAAGTTACTCTCCTTCCTTCCTTCCTTCCTTCCCTCCTTCCCTCCCTTCCCTCCTTCCCTCCTTCCTTTCCTTTCCTTCCTTTCCTTTCCTTTCCTTTCCTTCCTTCCTTCCTTCCTTCCTTCCCTTCCTTCCTCTCCTTCTCCTTCCTTCCCTTCCTTCCCTTCCTTCCTTTCCTTTCCTTCCTTCCTTCCTTCCTTCCTTCCTTCCCTTCCTTCCTTCCCTTCCTTCCTTCCCTTCCTTCCTTCCTTCCCTTCCCTCCTTCCCTCCTTCCCTTCCCTTCCTTCCTTCCCTTCCTTCCCTTCCTTCCCTTCCTTCCTTCCTTCCTTCCTTCCTTCCTTCCTTCCTTCCTCTCCCTCCTTTCCTCCCTCCCTCCCTTCCTTCCTTCCTTCCTTCCTTCCTTCCTTCCTTCCTTCCTTCCTTCCTTCCTTCCTTCCTTCCTTCCTTCCTATTAGGAAT
This sequence comes from Gekko gecko, assembly GCA_029375565.1. Taxonomy (NCBI): domain Eukaryota; kingdom Metazoa; phylum Chordata; class Lepidosauria; order Squamata; family Gekkonidae; genus Gekko; species Gekko gecko. The sequence goes on along the minus strand of JAPDNY010000009.1, from coordinate 19,746,841 downwards.
GCCAAGCTCACAATGAGTCATGCTGTGCTGTAGTAACCAGTCCTCAGTGACCAGTCCTCAGTTTGCATCAGCCTCCTCTTGCTCACTGCTGTGTTCTCAAACAAGCAATCCCATTGCCCTGCCGTTTGCCTCATGGATAGCTCAAGCTCAGTCCCAAAAACAGAAGATACAAAGCCACAAATGAGGGCTGAATCTTCTAAACTGAGAAAGCGGTGTTCCCTCTAAGCTGAGTTAGTGTGAGCTATCCTCCAGCTCATGCATTTTTGTCTCAGCTCAGGAAGGATGGCTCCAGACTAAACTAATTGATGCAGTAGGCAAATCCCTCACTCACATCTTTAATGCCAGTGGCTCACAAAGTAGAATTTTTGCTCACAAGGCTCCACAGCTTAGAGGGAGCATTGCTGAGAAGTAATCTGTGTATAAATTTTAGTACTTCAAATTCAACTGATAAAGTTTAGATTCCATATTGATATTTTAGTTTTAAACTGATGGCAACATAAAATTTATTAAACATTTTTATTTATTTTGGGGGAGCATTTTTATCTCAGCTTTCCCCAGAACTGGAGATTAACATTCAAAGTCTGCTAGTTAATACCTTATTAGTTTATCTGCAAATTAGAACAGACATTATTTGAAAACAGCTTTGCTTATTTTTTCTGTAGTTTGATATGCCAGCTTTTATTAATTTCATTTTCTATTATACAGCCTTTTAAAACCAATCTTCCAACTAAAAAGTAGCAAAAGTGACTTATAATGTTTAAAACAAAATAAAAAGGAGCATGGCTGGCCTGGTACAACCATTGATCCACCAGTTTCAAACATTGCAGTTTGAGCTGGGACAGAATACATACCAGTAATATATAACAACTAGGGAGCAAAGCCCATTGTGGTGCAAGACAACGGGCCCTAGAAAGGAAGGAAGGGTGGGTGGAAGGAAGGAAGGAAGGGAGAGAGGAAGAGAGAGAGAGAGAGACAGACAGACAGACAGACAGGAGTGAGAGAGAGAGAAAGAGGGGGAGAGAGAGGGGGGGAAGACAGATATTAAGATAGAATGAAAGTAAGGGAGGAAGAAAGGAAGAGAGAGAGAGAAAGAAAGAAAAAAAGAAAGAGAGAGAGGTGAAGGAGGGAGAAAGAGAGGCAGGAAGTAAGTAAGGAAGGAAGGACGGGAGAAGGGAGGGTGGGTAGAAAGTGCGAGAGAGAGACAATCTCAGGAGCTGGGGGGAGGCTCGGTCCATCTTCTCCTGCTGGCCCGTTTGAGCGGGCCAGCAGGAGAAGTGGCAGAGAAGCGGCTGCGGGGGAGCTCTGTCGGTCTTTACCTGCTGGGCCGCTCAAGCGGGCCAGCAGAAGAAGTGGTGGTGGGGGCCCTGGAGAAGATTCTCCTGGGCATCCGCTCTTTCAGGTGAGAGGGAGAAGTGGTGCCAGGGGTGGCGTGGGGCCTGGAGAAGCTTCTCCTGGCTGTCTGCTTTGGTGGGCAGGTAGGAGAAGTGGTGGCAGGGGGTGGGGGGCCTGGAGATGCTTCTCCCGTCCGTCCGTTTTTGAAGGCAGGCGGGAGAAGCAGTAGCAAGGGGGTAGGGGGCCTGGAAAAGTATCTCCTAGCCATCTGCTTGGACGGGCGGGCGGAAGAAGCATCACCAGGGGTGAGGGGCCCTGGAGCTCTCTAGTCAGATGGGGGGGTGCTGAAATCAGGCCCGTTGCAGGTGGATCAGCGCTGCTGCCACTGCCCTCCAACAGCTCCCCCGAAGGCCTGCTTAGTCGGGCAGGGGGTGCCGAAATCTATGGCAGGACCCAGGGAATCCACGGGAACATTTGGGGGGTCGGGGGGAGAGGGAAACGGAACTTGTCTGGCTGGGCTGATTCAGCTGCCCCGCCAGAGAAGCCCCAGGCCTTTCCCTGCACTCACTCTGCAGATGATCCTCTCCTGTCAGAGGACCAGATCAGACTGAGCTGAAGACGCTGGCCGGGGCTGATGTGGGCGGGACTCTGCCAAGCAACCAGTCAGCCCAGCCAGCATCTTCTGACTGCCAGTTCTTGGCATGCATCAAATGTTGTGAAGCGAAAACTCAATTATTATAAGGACAGGATTGCACAAAGCAGCCTGAGATGGAAAATAATAGACTGGAGGGAAGAATATATATTTTGGTGGGTGCTTCACAGAGTTATAACATTTGTTGTCACTGAAATGCTTGATGATCTCTCTCACACAACATATCTACTCTACAGCAACCATCAACATATCTAATTCTCAAAGTGGCCAGATCTATGGATACTTAAATCCAAAGATGGGGGCCATGAACAGACAAGATGGAGCTTTCTATAAACCTGAAAAAGCCCCAGGAGTGCAGAAAATCTTTTAAAAATTGAAGCAGCACCTGCAACTTTAAGAAATGAATGCCCTCTTAGTGACTCCTGCTAGGCAACTATAAAGGGTATTACCAACTTTCAAGGCTTGGTTTCTGTCAGTAACATGTGGGTGGAGGGGGGCAGGGCTGTTCCAGGGCTGATTTGGCATTTGATGAAGCATTCATTGGGGCAGGCCACTTGTTACTACCCAGCTTGCAAGGGTCACCCCGCCCTGGTTTCTTGCTATTGTTCAGCAGCAGCCACCTCATAAAAGCCAGAGCATAGTAGTTACACTTTCAAGCAAGGATCTGCAAAAGTAGGTTGGCTGATGGGAGGATAAGAAAGAAGGAAGCAGACAGAAGGAAGAGACTATGGGGGCTTTCAGGAAAGGGAAAGAAGACACAGTGAGGGCAAGGAAATGAGAGGTCCCTCACAAGTACTTATGCATTCCTCACTTGTAGTGGCATAATTCTCATAGCTTCCCTGAACAAACAGTAGCCTTGGTCATACATTACAGTGAACACACATATGACTTGCATGCGGGATAGGCCGTGGTTCAGTGGTAGAGTGTCTGCTTGGCATGCAGAAGGTGCCAAGTTCAATCCATGACATCTTCAATTAAAAAGGGATCAGGTAGAAGGTGATGTGAAAGAGCTATACCTGAGGGCCTGGAGATCCACTGCCAGACTGAATATTCAGTACTGACCTTGATGGACCAATGGTCTGATTCAGTATGATGCAGCTTCATGTTTTCAAGTGTACACCAGTTTAAAGACCGGATGAGCATTCACTTTACAAAGGAAACCGGGGACCATTAAATAGATAAACATGGGGTTTCCATCACAGATTCAGCTGTTGAATATTATACGAGTATTTCTTAACATATGTATAAAGAACTATCAAGTGTATACTGTACATGGATTGCACATCTGTTCCCTGTGACTTGTGAACAAGGCATTTGAGACTGTAGTTTGAGGAGGAGGTTGAGAATTCTACATCGAGAGCAAATCCCTTGTCTCAAAGTTTCACTGGGAGGGAATGACTACTAAATCTGCTTCGTAGCTATGCTGTTCAGAAATGCATTGACATTCAGTAACATTACTTGATAAAACACAGGAATGCTTTGGGATTCTGATGTCTGATATAAAGTATATGAGTCACCGGATGAGCAGACCAGAACAGGGCCTATGAAAAAATGTCGAAGGCAGGTAGATAACATTATTAATCTACAGTTAGTGAAAGTCTGTGGTTGTTTTAATTTATTTTAGGGCTAGGCCAAAGTTAACTCATGTGTTTTTTTCTCATAAGAATGAAAAATACTTCCATTTCTCAGCAACCATGTCAAATATTTCTGTGGTCCTCGCTTGCTTGACAACTTTCATTTTTCCTCATAGAAAACTAAAACTGATTGTGACATAATGTCATCTCGGAATCGGAGGCCACCACTGATGTGAAAGGCCTTCTCTCTCAGTTATCATTTGCCCCCACACAATATCGTCCAGACAAATATGATTTGCTATGTAGCACTGTGACATCATGTCATAAAATACTGTGTTCACTCAAATACAATCATAGAATCATAGAGCTGGAAGAGGCCTCCAGGGTCATCTAGTCCAACCCCCTGCACAATGGAAGAAATTCACAAATACCTCCCCCCCGCGCCCCCAGTGCCTGCTGATCCATGCCCAGAAGATGGCATAAAACCTCCAGGATTCCAACCAAACTGGCTTGGAGAAAAATTGCTTCCTGACCCCAAAGTGGCAATCAGCATTTCCCTGGGTACGTAAGAAAGGGCCACAAGAACTAAGCACTGAGGCAACCCTTCCTGCCCTCCGTCTCATGATCTCTCTAAGTTCACAGAATCTGCATTGCTGTCAGATGGCCATCTAGCCTCTGTTTGAAAACCTCCAATGGAGGAGAGCCTGCCACCTCCCAAGAAAGCCTGTTCCACTGAGGAACCGCTCTAACTATCAGGAAGTTCTACCTCATGTCTAGCTGAAAAGTCTTCTGATTTAATTTCAACCTGTTGGTTCTGGTGTTGTCCTGCAAGGCACTTATAGTGCTCCTTTGGATGCATGAACTCTGTGATAACTGGACTCTGTGATCACTGGACTGTGCAGTAAATGTGCAAAAGGGAATGGACTGTGCAGTGATCCTAAGTTGATGCGAACTGCAGACATGCACCCAGCAGAGGGAAATCTTCTCCTGAGATGATGTGCCAATGGTTCCTGAGGTTAGCTGCCATCTTTTACCCACAGCGCAGCAGGAAGAGAACCAAGCTCCCTCACCACGTGAAGCACAGTAAAGCCAGTAACCGTTTGCTGTTTAAATGGACATCAGGCCAAGCCATGAGACCAGAAATCTTGAACAGAGACTCCATGGGCTAGCATCTTCTCTGACACGCAGACACCACCACCCCACACCTTCGCCTAAAACTGCATGTAGGCAATCCAGCATAACAAAGGATCCACAGCCATGAGAGGATAAGGAGGCTGGCACGTACCAGCTAAACCCATCACCTGGAGCCATCAACGGACCATCGATGACAATGACTCTGGTTGTCTCAGCTATTGTTCTCAAAGGTGCCGCTATCAAGAGTAAATAGAAGACAATATTGCCCAACCATTAAGCCCCCTTCCTCCTGAAGCTGGTTTTTGATTAGGAAACTTCCAGGGACTGACCAAGGGACGTGACAAGGGAAGTGGCCAGCAAAGCCCACTCCCAAGTCCCAACAATTTATAAATGAGCATGATCCACCATGCGCGCGGTCTCTCTCTCCTCTACCTCTACGCACCCTATCTCCACAACTCTTGGTTTTAGTGCTGCCAGAGTCTTTCCACATGTTCTGCTGACTCAGAATATGACCCTATTTTTCCCTTATAGTCTCCCTTATTTTTCTATGGATCACTGCATCCCGCCGAGGACAGGTACATATCACCTACCAACAATTATCCTGCTAATGCGAATGTCACTATCCCTTTCTATCTATATTTCTTAGGACTGAATAATTGTGTGTATGATGGTGTTTTTATTGTATGCTTGAAAATATCCCTCAGTAAAAGAATCCATCTCTTTATGTTTATTTTTGGGTTACTGGAAAAGGCGGGACTTCTGTATACATAGGCTTCGCTCCCTTAGATGCCAATTGCACATTAATAATCATCATTCCCCATCTTTATTAATTATCAAAAGCAATTTGGCTAACACTGGTCTGACTTTCTGGGGCAACAGAAAACAACTCTATATGACAGCCCTTCAAGACAAGGGTTTTCCCCCCAGATATACCATCCCCTCCAAAAAAGAGGTCATCTTAACTTTCCTTGCAAGCTACAGTTGTGACTAATAATACTAATCATTTTGGGTACGACATGGCGGGGGTGTTTTACATTTAGGGCCATCTTCCTCTTGAGTAAATTGCAGTACATGTGATCTCAGATCTGGATGGTCTATTTGTACAACTAATATAGGAATCAGCAACTTGGGGAAACAATGGAAATTAACAGTATATTTAAAATGTGAATGGTTGCACAAAGTTTATATTGGTAGCCATTTATATGTCACAGAAATGGCAATTTTATTTATTTATTCATTTAATTTATATACCGTCCTCCCTGCGAATGGGCTCAGGGCGGTTTACATCAGTCAAAATAAATACCGATGAAACAACTATTAAAATACCAATTGTCCCATGATGCGTGGCTTTCCTCCCACATACCAGGCGACAAGACAGCCGTTTCATTTTGATTGTCATTTTTATCCTCTTTTTAAAACCTTGGTCAGTAATTGTCATAGGTCCATCACCTGCCTTAGGAAACAGGTATAAAATAGTTTCTTATTAATACCAATTAATGGCTGAACCAGCATGCTGTAGTGGTTACAAGCAGCAGACTCTAATCTGGAGAACCAAGTTTGATTCCCCACTTCTCCTCCACATGAAACCTGCTGGGTGACTTTGGGCCAGTCACAGTTCTCTCAGAACCCTCTCAGCCCCACCTACTTCACAAGGTGCCTGTTGTGAGGAGAGGAAGGGAAAGGTGATTGTAAGCTGCTCTGAGACACATGAGGCCTGCTGGATGAACTTGGCCCAGTCCCGGTTCTCTCAGAACATTCTCAGCGGCTACTTCACGAGGTGCCTGTTGTGGGGAGAGGAAGGGAAAGGTGATTGTAAACCACTTTGAGACTTCTTAGGGTATAAAAACCTACTCTTCTCCTTCCTCAACCTTGAACAAGTGGTCTGATTCAGTTTAAGGCAGCTTCACATGTTCATGAGTTTGAGCCTCATAGGCTTCCCAAATATCTACCTCGTGCTGGCGGGGGACAGATACATCCTGGCAGGACCATCCCCGGGGGAAGGAAAGACGCACCACACGATGCCGTCGCCAGGAAGTGACGCTAGGCGACGCTCTGGCAATGCAGCTGGAAACTCGATGGTACCATCAAGTTTTCAACCCCGTTGCCAGAGCGTCGCCTGGCGTCACTTCCTGGCGATGGCATGGTGCGTTACAGGGAGGAATGGTGCAGCCGGGGAGCATGTTTCCCCTGCCCGCATGCGGTAAGTACTTGGGAACCCTAGAGCCTCATGATATGACTCAAAGTTGTGTGAACTGCATCTATTCAGGAGGAGCTTGATGTTTCAGAGGGTATGAAGTTTACAAAAGGTATCTCTGTAGTCTGCTCTTTGGCCAAATTCAACAGCAAACAACTTGCACAGTGGTGACACTGCATGCGCACAGTATCTCATTTAACTGGGCTCTCACCTGCTACTTATTTGCCATTAACATGCCAGTCATCCCGAGTGCACACAGTTGTTATGCTACTGTTGTGTACATAATAGCTGAGATTAGGAAAGATGCTCAGCACATTCAACCTTGCATGGGTAACTTCTTGCTTGTCAGCATCACGTTTCGATTGGATCCTGGATGGTTGTCACACCAGTGAAACATCACTTGATTTTTTTTCAAGGTCATGAGTTCAAGATGCATGTGTGAACTCTCCTGATGGATCTGAGGTGCTCCATTTTCTAGACTGTTCTGACAAACACATTTTCTTCGAGGGGTTCTTTATCTTGACCTCCTGAGTGTACTTTAAAGTTTGGCTGCTGACTTCAACAATCAGCAATAGACGCTCTTAATGGGTTACAAGTTAAGCTTTCGCTTCTGAAAGCAAGCCAACATCTACGCAGCTGTAAGGTCCTACTGTCAGAATGGATAATTTAGGAGACACACAAAGCATTTGTGTGACAGAGGGTCCATTCCATTGCCAGCACACTCCAGCTGCATATGCACAATTCAAACATTCATTTATGGAAGCGAAAGCTTAATTAACAACTCATAAAGCGTTTTCTTGGCTGGTTGTAGATGACAGATTTGCTGATGGATGCGAGGCACAGCATGCTGACATGTCTTAAAAACAGAAACAGAATTTTTACCACCACAGCTGCTTTCTAAAAGGCTGGGTCTTCACCCAAAGGCAAAAAGGTTCTTCTGCTCTTTAAAAGAGAGGAAAATTAACAGCCATATCCATTTTACCGCCCAATCCACAGCAAGTACTCCAAATCCACCCCCCCAAAAAAAGCTTACCATTACTAAGTCCCTTTTTTATTTAAAAATAATAAAAGGATATTTTTTTTAATGACTAAATCCCTGTGACAGTCAAAGGAAAATGTAGCCAGGACTGAACTTTGGCAAAACTCAGTACCAAACTCAGCACGATGCAGGCTCCTGCCTTCCTTCCCTGTCGTTTTCCTGAGCTAAAACAGCCCCAGGAAGGAGTCGTTTCCCCTTTCTGCAGCTGCACTTGCACATGCAGCTTCAAAGTGGGCTAATTACTCCTCCCGGGGTTGTTTCAGCCCCTTCTTCCCCCTACACCACGTCTCCAAGCTGAATTGGGTTCCCGCCAGTTTGTAAAATGACATTCCCCATAGCTGCCGTGGAGAAAGCGATTCTTTAAAATGCATCACGTCTGTGTGTATAAACAAAGAAGAAGAAGAGATTGGATTTATACCCCACCCTTCAGTTGGGGTCTCAGGGCAGCTTACAATCGCCTTTCCCTTCCCCTCCCCACAACAGACACCCTGTGAGGTGGGTGGAACTGAGAGAGCTCTTTTGAGGACAGCTCTTGAGAGAAGAGCTCTGAGAGAACTTGTGACTGACCCAAGGTCACACCAGCAGCTGCACATGGATGAGCGGGGAATCAAACCTGGTTCTCCCACATTAGAATCTGCGCACTTAACCACTACACCAAACTGGCTCTACACACGTTCTTAACCACTACACCAAACTGCTGTCAAGGGATAGCCAATCTATGGCCACCCCAGCCAAGGGGCTTTCAAGGCAAGTGAGAAGCAGGAGTGGTTGGCCATTGCCTGCCTCTGCAGAGTCTTCCTTGGCAGTCTCCCTTCCACCGAATCGGAGGACATGCGAGACCTACTGCCACTTATGCCTCCGCCCCTTCCAAGAACCAACCCTGCTCAACTTCTGAAATCTGATGCGATCAGGCTATACCACGCTGCCTTCCCTCCTTGCTCTCTTCTTTGGCTCCAGCGTCCTCTGGGTTTCAGACGGCGTTCTACATTTGCAGTGCTTATGTGGCAAATGCTGAGCTTCAGGGTTGCTCAGCTGCAACTGAGAGCGTCATGCCGTTATCTTACCAAAACCCACTGACAAATAGGACATGCGAGACCTGTTGTCGCTCATGCCTGAGTCCCTTCGCCTGCCTCTTCTCCTTTCTGCTGTAACTTAGGGTGATTCCGCACTAGACCTTAAATCCTGGTTCAGCCCTGTCTCTGAACTTACATTCTACACTACACTCGAGTTCACCCTTGTAATTATCTTGGGGTATTTTTTTATTTCCACATTACATTGAGGTCACCCCGGATTCACCCCACACTTGTCCCAGGATAAACACATGCTGTCATAACCAGGGATAAATGCAAGGTATCGTGCTGCGAGCTGAACTCTGATAAAACCAGGGATGAGATCCAAATGCGGAAAGGACCAAGGGAGAGTCTAGAGAGGAGGTGGAAGCAAGCAACAGGATCAGGGGAGGAAGAGACTGGAAGAAACCTTAGCAGTCACACACACACACACACACCGTTGCTTTGGCAGTGATTTTAAAGAAACAGGGCCAATCTGCATTTAGCATTTTTACCAAACCCACACTGGAACAGAAAAAGATGCAGTTCAAAACCACATTCAGCTATCCCGGGCCAACGCCGTACTGACTGCAGAATCACCCCCGAATGGCCATAAAACAACCATAAATCTATGCAGACAACCACCATTAAACCAGAGATCAAATGAAGTGAAAGCAGCATGCAGTCTGGACACTGCCATAAAATGCGACACTCAATCAAAGTGAAAGTGGCATGCAATGTAGGTGAGGATTTCTGTTCCAGTGTGGGTTTGGTAAGACAGCGGAGCAAATGCTAGATATAGTCGAATCTGCATTTGCATTTTTAAATCAGTTTCGTGCTGTTGTGACGCTGTCTTTCGCTATGCTTGATGGCATCGCAGCAGCACGAAACTGATTTTAAAACGCAAATGCAGATTCAACCACAGATCGGGCCACAGGGCAAGCACTTTAATTGCACCCTGGCAACCTAGCTGAATGGGAGTTGTTGAAGGAAGACGAAGGTGAGTGGTAATTAACGAAGAAGACAAGCACAGTTTGTCTTTAACGACACTAATTTATTATGATAGTTCAGAACGTTCAAGCCAATGCAGATTGTGAGTCTTCCAGAAGTCTTTTCCACTGGACAAATGAAACAGAAAAATCTAGAGATATTCTTGACAATCATGATAGGCACAGAACTTGAAAGCAGGGGAAGAAGGTCTCCCAGTGCTGGGATGGGGAAGGGGACAAATTAGACAAGGACAGCCAAAAATAAATAAAGAGGCCAATTTGTTGCACGGGGGTGGGGATATTAGCATTTTGGAAGTGAAACATTATGCAAAGACAACACTGGAGAGATGAGAGCTCTCCAACAGTGGGAGGGCTTCTAGTGTCCTGGCCCCACTGCTGGACCTCCTGATGGCACCTGGTATTTTTGGCCACTGTGTGACTCAGAGTGTTGGACTGGATTGGCCATTGGCCTGATCCAACATTGGTTTCTCTTATGTTCTTATGAGAGTGGATCAAGGACAGGAGTTTGAATCACAGCAGCTTCCTGAAGTGCGTGCAGGAAATGTGGACTGCCGCCAACTTTGGCATTTCTCAGCTGAAGATTTCAGCTGGAAGCTGCAGCATTTTTCTTCCTCCTTGACAGACTTCTGTGCTGTCTACCAAACATGAAATAACCTTTCCCCAAAAAAATGAGTACAGCCACTGCAGTGTTTAACAAGAAAAGGAAACATCTCTGATCAGCACTTGTTATTTTCCTCCCAAATATTTACACAGTCTTCCCATTGCAGACTATCTTTAGCATATCCCAAAGGTTTCAAGAAATACAGTGAGAGATACTATAATACACCCAACAAATCTTTGTCTTCACTATCAACTTCAACTGTGCAGATATGCTCCAGATCAAATTTGTGTCCATGTGTTTTAGAATGCCATTATTATTCACGGTAGATGGTAGCATTTGATGATTATGAGTTTATAAAGCAGTTCTAGGACACTCGGGAGCTGCGGTGGCTCAGAGGTTAAGACGCTGGGCTGTGGACCAGAAGGTTTGTAGTTCGAAAGTTCGAGACCTGAGTGCCACATGATGGAGTGAGCTCCTGTCTCTGGCCCCAGCTCCTGTCAACCTAGCAGTTCAAAAACGAGACACTGCAAGTAGATAAATAGGTACTGCTTCGGTGGGAAGGTAACAATGTTCTGTGTGCCTCGGTGTTTAGTCACGCCAGCCTCATGACCATTGAAACGTCTTCGGACAGTGCTGGCTTGGACACGGAGATGAGCACCACCCCCTAGAGTCAGACTCGACTGGCTTTTGAGCAAGGGAAACCTTTACCTTTATGACACTCAGAGCCTAAGCCAATGGCTAAGATCTTACAGCTAGGGTGCAGTCACATGGCAAGGTAAAAGTGCTTTATTCCCGCTTTGTTTAAATTGGGAGCATCTTACTTCGGGTTGGGTTGACTAGATGCAGCTGGCCCCTCTCTTCCAGCACCCGCTCGCCTGCCACTGCACCGTCCCTCCAGGCGATCCTGCTGGCCACAGGGCAGGCTCGGGCGGTTGCTGCTCCTGCCCCCGCTGTGGGGGGTGGTGCCACTGCTGCTGCTGCTGCCATTGCCCCACAAAAAAAGGCTCCGGCCGTGTCCGCCATCCTCCTTGCTGGCCCTGTCCAGGCTGCCAGAGCCCCCACCTCTCGTTCCCACCTCCAGGGTTGTCTGTGTGCATTTTTTTAATGCTTCCGGTTTGAGCTCTTGAGCAAACATGTGCTTAATAAATCCATTATTAAACTTTAAATGGATTTATTAAGTGCATGTTTATGCAAGCACTCAAACCGGAAGCTTTTTTTAAAAAAAAACGTACAAAGAGTGGTCAGACGGCCCTAATTGCAATCATTGCGAAAGATGGCTGTCCATATGGGCGAAATCATGCTTTCAAAGTGCAAGTGCCTGGAAAATACCTGATTTTCCAGGGGGCAGGAAAACCCAGGAGCATTGCGGGAGTGAGCCGGCTTCGGTGCGGGAGGCGGATTAGCAGGAGGCGGATTGGCAGATTGGCAGGAGCTCATTAGCACAACTCATTAACATAACTTATTTGCATATGCCACACCCCATGGCAAAGGACAGGCATGCAAATATGCCTGGGTTCCCTGCCCAATCTTCTACAAGTGCCCCCCACTTCCCCAAGTTCATCTGGAAAAGTGGAGAGGCTCAGGGAAAAAAGGGGGCACATCTGCCTGCCTGCCCTTCCCCTCCCCAGCCAAGCCACTGTGGTGGGCTGGCTAGGGAAGCAAAGGGCAGGCATGTAAGCATGCCCAGGTTCCCTATTCCTGGGCTTGTTACTCCTGGAACGCCGTTCCTGCTCGTTCCCCCGGAAAATGACTCCTGTATAGGGTCACCATAAATTGGGAGTGATGGCATATAGCACATGCACACACACACACTCAGGGAGGAAGCCCAAGCAGGTCTTTAATACCTTTAATTCATTTTCTTTAATATCTTTATTCATTACACTTTTATCCTGCTCCTTTCCCCGCCAAGCAGGGCTCCGGGGGTGGCTTCAAACGATTAGATGTACAACAGATACACAGTTAAATACGCTAAATTATACGATTCGATGTAGAATAAATCCATCACAATTTAAAACTGGGCTTAAAGTTAAAACTGAAAAATCAATCTACCATTACAGACGGCACCACAACAAACCTTTAAAGTTGATGACTAAGTGGGCAGACAGTGCAGGGAAACTCGCAGCCAACAGTGAGAGGAGGATCTAATGATCTTTCTGGCCATTGCTGTCCTCAACCATACACCCAGTGGAACATCTCCGTCTTACAGGCCCTGAGGGATTGAACCAGGTCTTGCAGGGCTCAGGGCTCACTGGGCAGAGAGTTCCACCAGGTTGGGGCTAGGGCCAAAAAGGGTCCTGGTTGAGGACAGCCAGGTCATTCTAGGGCCAGGGATTACCAGGAAGTTGTTACTTTTTATTGTTGTTGCTCAGTCCCACAGTCAAGTCCGACTCTTCGCAACCCCATGGACCACATCATGCCAGGTCCTCCTGTCTTCCATCGTCCTTTGGAGTTTGCTTAATTTCACATTCGTTGCCTCGATAACACTGTGTCTGGCCATCTCATCCTTTGCCATCTCCTTCTTCTTTGACCTTCAATTTTCCCCAGCATCAGGGTCTTCTCCAGGGAGTGCTCCCTTCTCATTTGGTGGCCAAAGTATTTGAGCTTCAGCTTCAGTCTCTGGCCTTCCAGGGAACAGTCAGGGTTGATTTCTTTTAGGATTGATTTTAGGATCCTGTTCTTTAGGACAGATGAGCGTAATGCTCTCTACAGGGTATACAGAGGGAGAGGCGGTCCCATAGATAGTGAGGCTTACTCCCAAGAAAGTATTAGGATTGCAGCCTCACTAAAGTTTAGTTTTTCGTTAACTAGACATCAGTTTATCAACATACAAACTGTAGAAGAAGGACAGAATAACCACAGTCTTATACATCATCTAGGAATATCAGGGTTTTTTTACAACGAACAGCATTAGAAGTCATCAATTTCAACCTAATTTTGGCAGCCAAATACTCAACATTTGCTATTAGGAGCATGGGCACAATGAATGCTGTCTAAATTCATCTTCCAAATGAAAGTGAAGGAAAGACTTGTTAAGAGTTCATCATGAGATGTCGAAGATGGTGACCTGACCTACCCCAGGGACATCTGAAGTCAAATCACAACACAGACGAAAAGTTCACAGGGTGACAAGTCTTTCTCTCATTCTAACATAACTCACAAGGTTATTTTGTGGATAAAATGGAAACAGGAGGAAATTATGGACTAGACCCCACCAGTTTTTTTGTTCCATGTTGCTCCTCTCCCACATACCTTTAGTCCACCTGGGTCCCATGATTCCCAGTATAGCCTTCTGGTGGTCAAAGAGAATCATCCCTCCCTTCTTCACCAATAGGTTGGATCCTGCCTCATGTATGCCTTCCTGAACTCCTTGGAGGAAGAGTGGAATTAAAAAATATATATGACTAGAGATGAGGAGAAAGAGAGTGAGAAAGGAAGCAGTTTATAGAGAAGATATTGGCACAATAAATAGAACCTTAAGCCCAAAGAAATAATCTCTCAGATATATATATATATATTTGACCAAGGATGTTCCTTGAAAAATTGAACAAAAGGCACAATAACAAATGGTGTGAAAGCTGGGGGAAAAAACCCACATTTGAACTTCTCATGAGGGTTTTGCAGAAGGGCTACCAGCATCTGTGTGTAACACAGGCTCTCTTGAAATAAATTGATTTTTTGAAGAAGCAAAACATGTCAAGTTTCCAGTGGGCCCCTTTTCACCTTTGTTAAAGTTATAAAAATGGAAAGGAGACTCCCCCCCCCCAAAGCATCTCCCCTAAGCTTCCACACCTCCTGGAAAAGAACCCATTCCAGTAAAAGGCTGCTCTGAAGAGCTTAGGAGGGAAAGCGGCGGAGGACTTGGGTACCTGTGGAGATAATATTGGACAGGAGGTAAATAAGCTCATGCAGGCTGATGGCCAGTTTGTAAAAGGAGGAGAAATGTAATTTTCTGCAAGATCAGAATCCGCTATTCCACCCTTTATCTGTTCTCTTGAGCTGCTTCCAAAAATTAGTATGCAGAGAGCAGCCTAAGGAGGAAGAGGCTGGGGGAATTGTCTTGCTCCTGGAGACTTTCTCTGTTTCCCTCTATTTTGTGGCTCAGGTCGTTCAGTTTCCTCCTCTGCAGTTCTCTGAGCAATAATAAGTAAAGTGGTTCTATACCAGTGTTCCCTCTAAGCTGAGTTAGCGTGAGCCAGCTCACAGTTTTTCAGCCTCGGGCTCCCACATTTTTTGTCTCAGCTCAGGAAGGAGGGCTCCAGAGCAAACTAATCTATGCTGTAGCCAAAACGCTCGCTCACAACTTTAATGCCAGGAGCTCACAGAATAGAATTTTTGCTCACAATGACTCCACAGCTTAGAGGGAGCATTGCTTGTAACTGACCCAGGGTCACACCAGCAGGTGCAAGTGGAGGAGTGGGGAATCAATCCCGGTTCTCCCAGATTAGAGTCTGTGCTCTTAACCACTACACCAAACTGGCTCTCTTGCTTCTCTGGCTTAACTTGCTTCTGTGTTAATAGTGCTGGATCCAGCATAACCAGTGTTCCCTCTAAGCTGAGTTAGTGTGAGCTAGCTCACAGTTTTTTAGCCTCTGGCTCACACATTTCTGTCTTAGCTCAGGAAGGATGGCTCCAGAGCCAACTAATTTATGCAGTAACCAAATTGCTTGCTCACAATTTTAATGCCAGTAGTTCACAAAGCAGAATTTTTGCTCACAAGACTCCACAGCTTAGAGGGAACATTGAGCATAACCCTGAAGGTTTTAAATGAGTCAGTGGTGGGGTGCACAATGTCTGTGGGGGAGTGGGATAGAAATGGGGTCAACGGTTCTTCTCACTCCTGCCTTCGATGGCATGTGAGCTGCCACTTACTCTCCTGAAACTCAAATGGAATTTCTTTCGCCACCGAAAGGGCTCTCTGTTCATTTCTACTGAGTGAGGAAAGAAAAGCGCAGTCAGAGGATAAGCCGTCTTTGACAATAAACTTCAATAAAAATAAATGAGAATAAACTGCTTTGGGTTTGGAGAGTGAAAATAGTAGTACGAAGAGAGAGTGTGCCTCAAAATGCATTGAAGCCCAAAATTGCATGCGCGGGGGGGGGGTGTGCTGTTGTTGAAGGAGTTACAGTCTGCAGCCTTCACTACTCCACTTGAGCTGTTTTCTTGGACTACCTCCAGAAATCAATACACAGAGAGCAGCCCGAGGAAGAAGAGGCTGGGGAAAAGCTCAAAGGGAAAAAAGAAAATACTACACATTTCAGGAGAGGAAAATCACAAGAGTGCAGAGAACCGAATCAGTTCTATTGGTGCGGAAGTTAATAAATTCAGTCGCATGTAGCTGGCACATGCGACCTTCCTATGCGACCTGTTCCTTGACTGGAGTCACTTGGAGGGCCTCCCACTTACAATTGCCAGTGTTTGAGCTTCTCAGATACTCCTGAGTCTAATTATTTTCACGGAAGGCTGGTGTTCATTTTGGCAGGGGCAACCGCTCTCAGCACTTCCAACCTGCGCCATTTTGGCTCTCTGTTCCACGGGGATGTCAGCCTCCAGGTGAGACCTACAGAGATTAGTGCCTCCGGAGAAAAGGGATGCTTTGGAGGGTGGACTCTATAGCAGGGGTGTCAAACTCAATTGTTACGAGGGCGGATCTGACATAAATGGGACTTTTTTTGGGGGGGGGGGCTGAGTCCTGTGTGTCATAAAATACCGGAGACATAAACTTTATAAAGAACACAGAGAAACACAATTAAAGACATTAATTTTTTACTTAGAACACAAACGTGCCTAAAACATTAATCATTAACAAGTAACAATAATTAAAACATTAACAATAATTAGCATCTTGCAATATTTTGCAGTCTTTGATGACTGCCACCTCTTGCTCTGAATTATTGCATCAAAATCTGGAGACAATGTCTGTGCTGTAGCAATCCTGAGTATGCTGTTCAGGTGTTTATCTGTAAGGTGTGAATGGACTTTTGATTTATTGACATTCATTACAGAAAAAAGCTGCTCACAGACATATGTTGTCCCAAACATAGACAGAGGGGAATTTCAGACAGGCAATATATTCCAGTTCAGGAATGGTTCCCAAACAGTTTCTGGTCTGACATTTCAGACAGAACCATTTTAGAACCGGTTCTCTACCGGAATATATTCGTACTTTCACACACAAATGCTTTTGTCCTGTTCAGGAAATGGGGCTGAATCGTTTTACCTGTAAACTTCTTCCAAATAGTCTTCAGTTTCTTCTCCCAGATCCGAAACACTTTTTCCCCGCTGTTTTTTGCCCGCATGGGCGATCTCCAGCTTTTTTTTTTTAACGTTCACTTTAGAGCACTAAAGCGCTATAACACAACTTTGAAACAGCACCATAGCGATCCTATCAGAATCCCATCACTGTTTTGAGGTTGTGTTATAGCGCTATAGCGCTCTAAAGTGAATGTTTTAAAAACAACGATGGCACGGGCAGAAAACGGCGGGGGAAAAAGTGGTGCAGTCTGAATTGCCAAACCACTTCTGATCCAGCTCTTTTCCAGTAGGGAAAAGCCATGTGTGAAATGGCAGCCCTGTAACTGGTTTAGTTCAAGACAGATCAAAAACAGCTTCAAACCAGCTAAAACTTGGTAATGTGAAAATCCCTTCAACTTTAGAAGCAAAAGAGTCCAGTGGCACCTTTAAGACCAACAAAGGTTTATTCAAGGTATGAGCTTTCATGTGCTTGCACACTTTTTCAGATATACTGGAATGTAAGATAAGAGTTCAAACTTGTACTCATTGCCTTCTAGGAAGTAAGGAATGCTGAGGTCAGCTCTGTGTCTTTTTTTTTAGGGGAAAGAGGAAAGAAAAATGACATGTTTATACCTCTACAAGGAGAGATGTGGTTCAACTGGAGGAAATTTCCAAATATTTTACCCTCCAGTAGGGTTGCCAAGTACTTACTGTAATTCATTGGGGGACACACAGTCCCCAGCTGGAACATTACCCCGTGGAACACCCACGCCCCACAATGCCATCACCAGGAAGTGACACTGGGTGACACTCTGGCAATGGAGCTGGAAACTCAATGGTACCATCGAGTTTCCAGCCCCATTGCCAGAGCGTCGCCCAGCATCACTTCCTGGTGATGGCATCATGTGCCACATTCCCCCCCCCCCCGGGAATGGTCCTGCCAAGAAGTATCCATCCCCCGCCGAATTACAGTAAGTTCTTGGGAAGCTTGCCCCACAGTGGTTTATTCCCTAAACCTGCAATCATACTCCGCATGTGTATATTTCTATGCCACTTCATCTCATTCTTGAGCTGGCACACAAACTGAAAAACAGTACAAACTCAGAAACCCAAAAGCAAACACAATTGAAATACTATAACAAGAAGCCATAGAGAGGCTGAACAGCTAATTAACATGTGACATGATGAAGATGTTCATACAAATTCACTGCAGCCAGCTTTGTTCGAGGAGGGTTTTTTTGGGGTGGGGGGTTTGCTAGCAGCTCATATCCAAATTGCCATCAGGCAAAGCATCCATAACACTCCAGCAAACTTATAATGTAGATTCACGAGAATATAACAACAGCAACACTACTGTATTCAAAGAAGGTTTTTTAAAAAATTGACTCTGACTTCTCAAATTGCTACCAGGCAAATAATGCTTAAAAAACATGCAACTTTACTACAATATAATCATGGCACAAAAAACAACCCTACTCACCCCACGTGTGAGACTGCAGCAGCCGGCAATTGTGCCTCTTCCAGCTTTTGTAAACAAAACACAGCAGGGAGCTTCCAATGGCAAAGGATAGTCCAGAAACACAGGACACTGCAGATCTCCCTGCGGCTCTTGGAGTCTTTGTGAACAAACGCACACAAGGTCCTTTGCGCGGCAACAACAGAGGGAGAGGAGACAGCTAATCGCAGGCACTGGAAAAGCTAGTCACATGGAGCTGCTGATGGCACTGAGCTTCTTTGCTGATGACAAGAGGAGGAAACAGCTGATCTCAGTCCCCAAAGAAGCCAGTTTCATGGAGCTGCCAATCAACCCTAACAGGCAGCAGTAAATCTTTACCAGAGTGGGGTGGGGGGTGGCGGGGGGCATGCGCTACTTGTCGGCCAGATTAGAGACCTTGTCGGGCCGGATCTTTTACACTCCTGCTCTATAGCATAGTACCCCACTGAGGTCCCTGTCCTCCCCAGGCTCCGTCCCAGATCTCCAGGAGCTTCCCAAACTGGAGCTGGCAACTTTACCACCGCATCTCCTGCCAGTGGCCAGGAGGACCCGGCAACCCTAGTGCTGGCTCAAGAGCATGGGCAGTGACAGAGTAGATTTGACAGACTTCTGCTCACACGACAGCTTGCAAAAGGGATTGTGGAAGGCCCTGCAGAGGAAGAAGATTCTGTTTCATGCAATCATTCAGCACGAGGGATTAACAACCCCTTTTGAGAATGGGAGACGCCTTCCACATGAGGACCCCTTTGGGGCCAGCACTAGCGAAGCTCTGAGAGGAACACAAATGGGGAGACCAGTACTGTAAACCAGTGGGGTTCAGCTGGCAGCACCATCACCGCCTCCATTATTGGTCCCAGCCATTGTTTAATCCAGATTTTCCGAGTATTTGCAGACAAAGCAGGGAACCCAGTCCCTGTGATATTCTGGGCCTCCTCTGTCCCACCTAGGGGTGCCAGCTTCCAGGCAGGACCTGGGGATCCCCTGGAATTACAGCTTACCTCCAGACTACAGTGATCAGTTCCACTGGGGGAAACGGAGAAGGAAGATTGTATGGCATTGTACCCCATGGAGGAGGTCCCTGTCCTCCCCAGGCTCCATCCCCATAGCTCCAGGAGTTTCCCAGCCTGGATCTGGTAACCCTCCCCTCCTCCTCCCCCATATAAACTAAGCTTGTCATTCCAGTTTGGTCCTTGAATCTATTAAACATCTTCATTATGCTGTATGCCAGTTTACTGCTCACCCTCTACCTATATGTACGGACTGATAACTTCTGTTTCAATGTGGAAGAAGAAGAAGAAGAAGAAGAAGAAGAAGAAGAAGAAGAAGAAGAAGAAGAAGAAGAAGAAGAAGAAGAAGGAGGAGGAGGAGGAGGAGGAGGAGGAGGAGGAGGAGGAGGAGGAGGAGGAGGAGGAGGAGGAGGAGGAGGAGGAGGAGGAGGAGGAGGTTGGATTTATACCCCATCCTTCACTTAGAGTCTCAGAGCGGCTTACAAACTCCTTTCCCTCCCTCTCCCCACAACAGGCACCCTGTGAGGTAGGTGGGGCTGAGACAACTCTGACAGAAATTGCTTTTTTCAAGAACACCTCTTACAGAACTATGGCACACGAAAGCTTATGCCTTGAATAAAATTTGTTGGTTCTAAAGGTGCCAATGAACTCAAAGGTGCGCACAGGCAAGGAAAAGTTGGGGACGTCTGGCCTAGAAGACATCTATTTTGAAAAAATCAGAAGATAAAGTTCCTGGATGCAGAAGGTAACTGCTGTAGGGTTACTCAAATGTAAGAGGTTTAAGGGTGGATTCAACAGCACCTCATTGCATTCAATTCACACAATTACCTATATACAATTCAATTTCCTGGCAGAGGCCAGTCAACGGATTCCAGAATCCAAGATATGGAATAAGATAAATGTGCTTGTCTCTGAAAATCAGCTTACACAGATCTCTGCAGAGCAAATTAATCTATGCCAATCTTGCATGAATGTATGAAAGTGCACCGTCAACGCTCTGAGTGTTGTCAAAGCAAATACAATTTCCTGAATTCAAAACAGAAATGAATATTTTGAATGGAGGAATAAAAACAGAGAGAAGATTTGCTTCTGGCAGCTGGAAGCACTCAAAAGATGTTGTGGCGCTGGATGAATTTCTGTCCATTTCTATTCTGGCATGACATGAAGCAGAGAAGCCTCCCTTATTGCCTCGTTTAAGATTCAGTGCGGTGCTGTTTAATTTTATACTTAGACAAGAATACACATTGTCTAGCTTCACCCTGAGCATGAAGTCTCCAATGCTTCAGCACAGATGATTCCTGAATGCAGAATTTGTCCGGAGGCCTGGCTGCAGTTCCCTCTCTCTCCGCCTCAACTTATAAGGAGAGGTCCTTGAGGGAAATGAAGCTTCCAGTCCTACGGAAGCTTTTGCAAGAGCAGTCCCAATCAAAACAGCAGGATTTACATCCTAGTTGACATGTACAGAATTGGGCAGCAGAAAGGACTTTCAAAACTGTTAGTTCTCACCTTCCTCCCATTTGGTGTAGCGGTTAAGAGCCGCGAACTCTAGTCTGGAGCACTGGGTTTAGAACATAAGAACATGAGTGTTATGTATTGGGATTGAATCACCCTGATTGAATCATCCTAGAGACTGGCTGAGCTTGGAGCACAAGAACAATAGCCAACCAGGACTCTAGAATAAACCAATCAAGTAGTGTTTTATAAATAGCCTATCACGGGGAGTGCGGGTGTGTGGGGTGGGGTGTTTTGCATGCATATAAGCAGAGCTCTGGCCCTGCTAGAGTTGTCTTAGGTCGAATCTGCATTTGCATTTTTAAATCAGTTTCGTGCTGCTGTGACACTGTCAAGCATAGAGAAAGACAGCATCAAAGCAGCACGAAACTGATTTAAAAATGCAGATGCATATTTGACCTTAGAGTTAAGCTGAAATCACTAATAAACTATAAGCTGATCACTATACGTGTCTCGAACCCAGTATATTTCAATAAGAGAAGCCAACGTTGGATCAGACCAATGGCCCATCCAGTCCAACACTCTGTCACACAGAAGCCAAAAAATACCAGGTGCCATCAGGAGGTCCAGCAGTGGGGCCAGGACACTAGAAGCCCTCCCACTGTTGCCCCCCAAGCACTAAGAATACAGAGCATCACTTGCCCCAGAGTTCCTATCTATATCTTGTGGCTAATAGTTACTGATGGACTTCTGCTCCATATGTTTATCTAACTCCCTCTTGAAGGCGTCCAGGCTTGTAGCTGCCGCCATCTTCTGTGGCAGTGAATCCCATGTGTTAATCACTCTTTGGTTTGATTCCCAGCTCATCCCCAGACAGCCAGTTCTCTCAGGGTGTCTGTTGGTGGGCAGAGGAAGGGGAGGGAAGGGGAGGGAAACAGCTTCGTATTCATTGAAACTTCACCTCAGCAGTCTACTCGCAGTTTATTACTCCTTCTCTTTCCCTCTGGAATGAATTGCAGTTTCTCTCCGTGCCCCATTGTCCTCTTTCTTGATTCTTGCTCCTTGCTCAACTGATGCTTCTCACAGTCCTTTACCTCACAAGTGTAGCCCCTCCTCCCAGAAATTCAGCGGCCTTTCTGTCATCTCCCTCCCAACTGCTCCAAAGCTTATTGTTTTCTGGCCTGTTTTATGGGCATGCCGTCTTCTCTCTAACCAGTTTTCTGGTTCTCTGTCCTTCACCTCTGGGTGAGGTGTCATCCTCATAAGCACCAATGTAAGAGGCAGAGAAATAGGTAATACTCAACTTATCAAATGAAAAATATAAAGCTGATGATGAATCCAATTCAGAAACCGATTCTTTTTTCAGTTGAGAGAAAGCCTTTTGATTGATCTTATCAATACCCACACTGGAGGGGAAAAATGAGAATCTTACCAACCTGATAATCCCAGAGAGGAAAGTGTATCACTCTATTGAGACAAAGCAAAACAGAAATCCAGTGGAAAAAGACATACACACCCAAAATAAGGTTTATTTTCCATGGGTTCAAAATGTCCCAATATTTCACATTTCTGGGCAGGGCCAAGGCTTGCCACCTCCAGGTGGAAGATGGAGACCTCCTGGAATTAAAGCTGATCTCCAGACCACAGAAATCATTTCCCCTGGAGAAAATGGCTCCTTTGGAGGGTGGACTCTATGGAATCGTACCCCACTGAGATCCCTCCTCTCCCCACACCCTGCCGTCTCCAGGCTCCACCCACAAATCTCCAGGAACATCCTCTCTCTACAGTGGGCATTGGACTTCCATTTTACCAGGGCTATTTTGGTAGAAAAAGCCCAGCAGGAACTCATTAGCATAAAAGGCCACACCCATCAGCAGAAACTCATTAACATATCAGGCCACACCCCTGATAGCATTGCTCATTAGCCTATTAGGCCACACCCTGTGTTACCAGAAGTGTGGTCATCTAGCCACACCCACCTTTTGCTTCTTATTCTGTTTACCTTGTTTGTTGTCAAAACCCAGGGCTTTTTTTTGTAGCAGAAA
Organism: Gekko gecko; assembly: GCA_029375565.1. Classification (NCBI taxonomy): domain Eukaryota; kingdom Metazoa; phylum Chordata; class Lepidosauria; order Squamata; family Gekkonidae; genus Gekko; species Gekko gecko. The sequence continues at coordinate 19,724,026 of JAPDNY010000009.1, read as the reverse complement.
CTCCTTTGCGTGTTAGGCCACACACCCCTAAAGTAACGTTGGGTGTGGCCTATTATGCTAATGAGTTCCTGCTGGGCGTGGCCAACTCAGGAGCCATCCGAAACTCCATTCCTGTGTGTTCCTGCCCAAAAATAGCCCTGCATTTTACCAACCTAGATCTGTCAATTGCAAAAAGGGGGGAAACCTGAACCTTATTTGGTGTCCCTTATAGTTAAAATCATGAGTATCTTCTTTCAATAGATATGATCCAGGAAAAAAATCATAGAATAATAGAATCTCCAAGTTGGAAGGGTTAGATGGAAGGCCATCTAGTTTGACATACCACGTTATTTATAGGTACTATCTGTTCCTAAGTTGAGAAGAGCATATATGGTGGCACGCCGCAATGCATTCCCATCTGCACAGATGAAGGGTCGACTGCGACTGCCCATTAGCAACTGTAGACTCACTTGCCCATATATTTTTCTGTTGCCCAAAACATGCAGTTGCGAGAGAAAAGTTCCTGAGGAAATGGCGATTAAAATTGTCTTCCTTTTCGGAATCTCCAAGGTTGAGACTTTGGCTGAGTACTCTGCGCGATAACTGTATAATAGATGTGGCACATTTCTGTTATACTGTCTTTTAAAATGTTTTTTTTAAAAATAAAGTTTAAATTAAGTTTTTATGCTGTATGGCCCATGGGCTCGTAAACCTAATAAACTGAAACTGAAGGCCATCTAGTCCAACCCCCTGCTCAGTGCAGGGTCAGCCTAGAGCACCCCTGACAAGTGTTTGTCCAGCTGCTGCTTAAAGACTGCCAGTGAGGGGGAGCTCACCACCTCCCGAGGCAGCTGATTCCACTGCTGCACAACGTTAAAAAGTTTTTTCTTTTATCCAGCTAGTACCTTCCCACCCTTAATTTAAAGCCATGAGTCCTCTCCTCTGCTGCCAACAGGAACAGTTCCCTGCCCTCCTCTATAAGTGACAGCCCCTCAGATACTTGAAGAGAGCAATCATGTCCCCCACCCCAACCTCCTCTTCTCCAGACTAAACACTCCCAAGTCCTTCAGCCTTTTCTCATAGGGCTTCTTGGTCTCCAGGCCTCCGATCATCCTCATCACTCACTGGGCTGGTTCTCTGGCCAAGCCACTGAAGTGACCACTCGGGGCAACCACAGGGGCTCGGCTTCCTCCTCGCCAACAGAGATAAAAGACATGACCGGCAAGCCCTCCTGTGCTCGTGCCGCCACTGATGAAGTCTTAACTGAGCCCCTGCAGTGTTGCCCCATGAATCTACATCTGGCTGGAGGCCAGGGTCGCCAGGTTCTAGGTGGCATAATAAAAAAAAAATACAAAAACCATGAAATTATAACCATGGCAACCTTGATACTTCAATATTTTATTCTCATAGTGCATATCTATGACAGTTGATGTCTTGGTCACAATAAATAATTCATGATCATTATCGATAGTCTGTTCTTAACTATTTGTACGATGAATGGAAGTGCGTGTAAATGTTCTTTCCAAGATTGAAGGGCTTGCCAGTCATGTCTTTTATCACTATCATTAGAACGGCCACAAATCACCCACAATCACTGGATTTGAAAGAACAAAGGACATAAGACCGTTTACTGCACCAAAAACACTTTCATTCATCACACAAATAGTTAAGAATGCACTGTTGGTAATGATAATGAACTATTTACTGTGACTAAGATATGTACTGTTGTAGAGATATATGCACTATAGTTAAAAATACCAACATATCAAGGTTGTCATAGTTATAATTTCACGGTTTTTGTATTTTTTAATTATACTGTGTTCCCATGGATCTCTCTGGATTATAGTTTCCAGGTGGTGGCTGGAGATGTCCCAGTATTACAACTGGTCTCCAGATTTGAGAGATCAGTTTCCCTGGAGAAAAAGAAGAAGAGAAGAAGAAGAGATTGGATTTATACCTCACCCTTCACTACCCAAAGGAGTCTCAGGGTGGCTTACAAACTCCTTTCCCTTCCCCTCCCCACAACAGACACCCTGTGAGGTAGGTGGGGCTGAGAGAGCTCTGACAGAAACTGCTCTTGTTCAAGAACAGCTGTGCCAGAACTATGGCTTACCCAAGGTCATCCAGCAGCTGCAAGTGGAGGAGTGGGGAATCAAACCCAGTTCTCCCAGATTAGAGTCAGCGCACTTAACCACTACACCAAACTGGCTCTCTCCCAAACTGGCCCCACCAAAATGGCTGCTTTAGAAGGTGGACTGTATAGCATTGTACCCCACTGAGTTTCCTCCCCTCCCGAAACCCTGCCCTCCCCAGGCTCTATCTCCAAAATCTCCGAGCATTTCTCAGCTCAGAGCTGGTAACTACTGGCAGCGCCTGGGCCCAGGACTGAATGGACGAACCTTGCCTAAGATGACAACATGCCTTGAAGAGGCCCTGCATGTAAACACAATTCCTAATTTCCCCTAAAAATGGCCCCATTAAAAGGTGTTTTCCCCTTGATGAAACCCGTGAACAATGTCCGACGTGGCCTATCGCTGATGCTCCTCCATGATCAGATGCTTGTTTTGGGTCAGCTCAAATTAATCGAAAAGCAAACGCGGCAGGAGTGCATGATGCAGAACGTGCCCAAGACAAGAGCGCAGCCGCTCACTGCCTGCTGATGCGTGACTTACAAAGGCACGAGCCGTGCAGGAAGGAAGCTGCCGCAAAGTTGAAGCTTTTATGCTAATTATTCAGTATATAAGTGCTCAGATGTAACACAGTCTGTATAGCTAAAAGCTTCATTGCACCTTGAACTAGTTCCAGTCTGCTCTTCTTGTGAAATGGGCTCCTAATTCACATCCTTTGTTCCGATGCAATCTTGACAACCTTTGTTAACCAAAGCTAATAGTGTCTTAATTGAAATCATCTTTCAGGTTTGTGGAAATAATCTTTTTCCCCCAAAAAAACACATTTTTTCCCCCATTGCAACAAACTAGGTCATAGAAGCAGTGGTTTAAAGACACAGTTAATCACGTATACCAAGGGTGGTCTACGGATTTTCTTTTTAAATTTTATTTTGTAGATCATAGCTACAACCTATTGTGAATTGTCCTTCCTTGTAGGAATGTTGTACACTGCTCTGAGCCTGGTTTGTCAGGGGAGGGTGGTTGAGAAATCTAATTAAATAAATAAGTAAATATGAGGAAGAGGAGGAGGAGGAGGAAGGAGGAGGCGGCAATTGGGTTTATGTACCCTGCCCTTCACTACCTGAAGGAGTCTCGGAGTGGCTTACAATCTCCTTTCCCTTTCCCTCCCCAGAACGGACCCCCTGTAAAGGAAGTGGGGCTGAGAGAGCTCTTTCAAGAACAGCTCTGAAAGAACTTGTAACTGACCTGAGGTCACACCAGCAGCTGCATGTGGAGGAGTGGGGAATCAAACCCAACTCTCCCAGATTAGAGTCCACACTCCTGACCACTACACCAGACTGGCTCTCTACAAAATATAAGCACAAATTTATAACACTGGGGGGAGAAACGAGCAAAAAAGAGAACCGTACAATGCATTGTATAATCGTGGCTGTATAACAGGGTTGCTGTATTTTGAAAAGTAAAAAAGAGGACCCATTTCACAGCTGATTACTTTAAGCAAGTGACGGATATGACAAATCTCATTTTAAATACCCCTACTATTTAAGCTGTGCTCATTGCTACTAACTAGGAATATTCCTGACCTTCCAACCCCCCCCGCCGCCCCCGCAAAGAGGGCATTTTCATCAGGGTTTTAAAAATATCCTGAAAGAGTACGAAAGGCAAAAAAAGAGTACATTTCCCCTAAAAAAAAACCCTAGCATGTAAGGAATGTTTTGCTTTCACCGAAAAGCATAAAAGCTGCAGGACGCTGGGATAGTTGCGGACAGGGGTCTTTTCGTAGAAAAACAGCTTCAGGAGCTCATTAGCATATGGTATGCTAATGAGCTATTAGGCTATTAGCATATGCCATGCCCCCTGATCACCGGAAGTGATGTCAGAAGGGGAAGCAAAAGTGGGGGAGGCATCTTCAAAAGCCTCCCCTTTCCTTCCCCAGCTGGTCTGGGTGGGGGAGCTAAGAGAGAAGGGGTTTAAACTTTAAACTCCTTCTCATGAGAGTTGGGCCACAGAAGGAGGAAAGAAGGAAAGAAAGAGAAGGAAAGGGGAGGGAAACAGGGAAAGGAGGAAAAAGAGAAGAGAAGAAGGTGGGGAAGAAAGAAAGAGAGAAGAGAAGAAGGAGGGAAAGAGGAAAAGAGAGAAGGAAAAGAGGGAATGAAAGAAATTCGGCCCCATTATATCCTATGGGCCATTGAAGTCAATGGTGAAAACATAGGGTATATTCTGGGGGCTGGAGGGGAGGGAGTTTGAGGGAGAGGCTCCAAACTCACAGGATAGCTGATGGAGCCTCTCCCCAAGATACCCACCAAGTTTCAAGAACATTGGACCATGGGGTCCAATTCCATGGCCCCCCAAACAGGTTGCCCCTATTCCCTCCATTGTTCTCTATGGTGGGAAAAAAACTTACTTTTTCCCCACCATAGAGAACAATGGAAGAAATAGGGACAACCTGTTTGGGGGCTCATAGAATTGAACCCTCTGATCTAATGTTCTTGAAACTTGATGGGTATCTTGGGGAGAGGCTCCGTCAGCTACCCTGTGAGTTTCGAGCCTCTCCCTCAAACCCCCTCCCCTCCAGCCCCTAGAATATACCCTATGTTTTCACCATTGACTTCAATGGCCCATAGGATATAATGGAGCTGAAATTGACATTCGGCTGCCTGAAAGACTCTCCGGGACGCCGGCTGGGGGCGGGGCTTGGCTCCTGAGCTCCCGGAGCTGCGCTCCGGTGAGCTCCCCCCCCAAAAGACCCCTGGTTGCGGATGTCATGTCCAAAGAGCTTCAGCATTTGTTAAAAAGAAAACAAGTTTCCAGTGATGATTTAATTGAAAGTGTGGTTGCCAGACTCCAGGTGGGTAAAGTCAAAGATGAGAGATCACGGGACAGGCTGAACTTGTAAGGAAAAGCAACTGTGATATAACAACGATACCTTGTAGAGGAAAAATATATCTTCTGTAATTTTCTTTGAAATAAATTGGTCTCCAGTTTTTCTTATACTGGTCTCAAGCTTTTCTTTTGATGGTACAGCACTCCATGGATCATTACTTACTAGCTAGTAAGGAAGACGGAGCCAAAATTAGGGTTGCCAAGTACCTACTGTATTTCAGCGGGGGGGACACAGTCCCTGGCCGGAACATTCCTCCGGGCAACACCCACCCTGCACGATGCCGTCGCCAGGAAGTGACGCCGGGCAACACTCTGGCAATGGGGCTGGAAACTCAATGGTACCATCGAGTTTCCACCCCCATTGCTAGAGTGTCACCCGGCGTCACTTTCTGGAGACGGCATTGTGTGCCGCGTCTTTCCTTCCCCCGGGGATGGTCCTGCCAGGACGTATCCATCCCCCGCCGAATTAAGGTAAGTTCTTGGCAAGTCTGGCCAAAATACAAAATGTGTAAGGTCTAATCTGATGAAACCTTGAGTGAAACGGTTTATGGAGTGTTGTACCGTCAAGAAAAACTTGAGACCAGCATAAAAAAAAACTGGAGACCAATTTATTTCAAAGAAAATTAAAGAAGATATATTTTTCCTCTACAAGGTTTCATTATTATATCACTGTTGCTTTTCCTTACAAGTTCAGACTCCAGGTGGGACCTGGAGGCTCCCCGGCATTCCAGCTCTCTTCCAACTACAGAGATCAGTTCCCCTGGAGAAAATGGCTGCTTTGGAGGGTGAATGGTGGCATTATACCTAGGGCGACACCATGCCAGTGCCCCCGAAACAAGGATCTCTGTGTTTTTTTTTCTGGTTCATTCTGTGGTCATGGACATGATGTGTGATTTCCTATGAGTTTTGGGTGAGCCCATGTAAAATTCCTGAGGACCCATGAGGATCTGCCACTTTGGAGCTATGCCTTTGAGCCTGCATGATGCAGACAGGCCCAGTCAGGTCTCCTCCAGAGTAATGCACTCAAGCCTGGCTATCAAGGCTTGGGGGCATTGAAAGGAGCAGCCCTGGATCACAGGCTTGGACTGAGAGAACCAGTTGACCCAGCAAGCTTTGCCCTCCAAGGACAAGCCTTAAACAGACTGAAGAAAAAGTACTGCCACCTGTTCTGGAAGCAACACCTGGGACTCATCTGGTGGAGGCTTAATGGGACCAGAATCCTGCAAAGGATTGCATCCATGATCTGGCCCAGGAGGTGGAGCATGGGTAGGAAGCCTGGCGGTGCATCTTCACCCGGCTATCATGGCAGAAACACACTGCTTCCACCGCTCCTGGTGGGTGGAGGCAGATTCTGGTGGACTTGTAGACCAGGTCCTTGGGCTGGCACTCCAGGACCTGGAGGCGGGACAGAAGGGAGTTCTGCTGGTGGAGCTCCCACTGCAGGTTCCACAGGGGCAGGTTCTGGAGAAGATGGGGCAGGAGCATCTAGCCTGCAGGGGTCTCTCAGAGTTCCCTGGCCACCCCCAGGCCATGTTTCTGGTTCCTCAGGCTCCTCCTTGAAGATTTCTGAACCACAGACCACAGCTAGCTTGGGGGGGGGTCATGACAGCCAGGTTGGTGTCATGAAGATGTAGACCTATCCTTTTGTGGTGCGATCTTTCATCATGGGTGCGATAAGTGATTTGTTGGTGACCCTGCATAAAAATCCTGAGGATCCATGCTTACAAACCATGTTTTTTGCACTGTGGTGGTACCACAAAGCAGAGCCCATGATTTTTCTGCTATAATACATGGCTATGGACATGATACATGATTTGATGGTGAGTTTGGGGTGACCCAACGGGGAAAAATCATGCAAATTCACGAGGATCTCCATGCTTTGAAGCCATGCTTTTGCACAATGGCACCACAATGGAGTGGATCCATGATTTTTCTGGTGTTAGATGTGGTTACGGACATGATGCATCTTTTGGTGGTGAGCTGCCCTGAGCCCACAACTTTGGTACAACTAAAGCATCATCGACAGGTAAAGTGTCTGGTCCTACAGATAACCTTACATTCTCAGAATTGTACCCATCAGTACAACAATCCTAAACAGAGTTATGCCTTTCTAAATCCATGGAAGGTCCATTTCCAAAAATATCGTACAGCCGTACTGGTCCATACAGAATCCAAAAGCAAGAGCAAAATCTGTGTAATTACTCAGATCTTGTTTTTCTATTTATGAAAAATACCATAAAAGGCCTCATCTCCTTACTTACCCTTCTTAATGGTTAACCAGCAGTGTTCCCTCTAAGCTGAGTTAGTGTGAGCTAGCTTGCAGTTTTTTAGCCTCCAGCTCACACCCATTTGTCTTAGCTCAGGAAGAATGGCTCCAGAGCAAACTGATTTATGCAGTAGCCAAATTGCTCGCTCACAACTTAAATCCCAGTACCTCATAAAGTAGAATTTTTGCTCACAAGGCTCCACAGCTTAGAGGGAGCATTGTTAACCAGTATCTTGAACCAGTCCACACCTAGATGCTGCTGTTTTAGAGACTAATGTGTCTGATTTTAAAATGTCACAAGGGGTCTCTACTACTCTGCGTTATGAAGAAGAGTCGCCTTAATGCCAAATTTTCCATTTCCAGTTTGATCTGATAGTAGGCTTGACACCTCTGGCTTGGGAAATACCTGCAGATTTGGGGAGGGGGCCTATCTGGGGAGGGAAAGGGAGCTCAGTGGGAATGTGATGTCACTCTAGGACTTCAATTTTTCCTAGACTCTGTGGTATACCATAGAGTCCTCTCTCTGAAGCTCTCTTTTCCTTCAGGGGAACTGATCTTTGTGGTCTGGAGATCAACTGTAATTCCAAGAAATCTCCAGAGCCCCACCCAGAGACTGATAATCCTACCTGATAAATGAGAATAGTTAGTACCCAGACAAAATAAACTCATTTGACCTGCTTCATAGGCAAATGGTGAAAATTAAAAAAACATGGATAAGAACACAGAGTCTCTCTCTTACCCCCTCCCCACCTTTCTATATATAGAAGCATTGATAGTCTCTGAGAACCTGATTAAGAACAACCCGCTTAACCACCTCCACCAGTACACTTTTGCATATCATGATTCTTTTTTTTTAATTGCTCTTTAGGCTTAAAACTTGCAGCGATGCACAAAGAAGCCAATTAAAACTGCAAAGCATCATCTCCCTTTGGCTTGATGTTCCTAAAGATTCCTCTGTAATTCAAAAACAGGGCTGCACTTTATCTAATCAATCCTCTTGCTCATTGTTATTCATGAATCTGCAGCCCTTACCCATCAAAGTCTGAGCCAATTACTGCTTTAATACTGTCTGCCAAAAGACTTTCATGGTATTCTTTAACAATAGATAGATAGATAGATAGATAGATAGATAGATAGATAGATAGATAGATAGATAGATAGATAGATAGATAGATAGATAGATAGATAGATAGAGAGAGATGATGATGATAGATAGATAGATAGATAGATAGATAGATAGATAGATAGATAGATAGATAGATAGATAGATAGATAGATAGATAGATAGATAGATAGATAGATAGATAGATAGATAGATAGATAGATAGAATGAATCATAGAGTTGGAAGGGGGCCTCCAGGGTCATTGAGGCAGGAAATTCACAAATACCTCGCCCTCCACACCTACAGTGCCCAGAAGATGACAAAAAACCTCCAGGATTGTTTCCTGACCCCAAAGTGGCAATGAGCATTTCCCTGGGAGTGTAAAAAAAGGGGCCACTGTGAACTAAGCCCTGAGGCCACCCTTCCTGCCCTCCCTCTCGTGATCTGCCTAAGTTCACAAACAGATAGATAGGCAGACGACAGAGATACAGAGAGAGTATGTGTGTTCTTCCTCGTCTTCATTATCAAGATATGTGCAAGGATTTATGTCCTAGATAGTGTGTTCCACAGAGATCCTTGGAGTGGAATGAGGTCACCTCTGGGTTTCCTCCAGAAGTGATGTTGTGCCAAGGACACTCCCCATGTCTCCACCCCCATGTCTCCCACCAGGTACCAGCCATTGGCTGGCAACCCTACACCACATCCAAATCCTGTCCTGACCATCAGCACTGCTTCTCACTAGTGGCAGAGCCACGACGCACGTAGGCATCAAAGGGATGACACGTCCCTGTTTTTGAGCCACAGTGCAAAACAATGCTCCCTCTATGCTGTGGAGTCCTGTGAGCAAAAATTCTGCTTTGTGAGCTACTGGAATTAAAGTTGTGAGCAAGTGACTTGGCTACTGCATGAATTAGTTGACTCTTCTGGAGCCCTCCTTCCTGAGCGAAGAGAGAAATGTGTGAGCCGGAGGCTAAAAACCTGTGAGCTAGGTCACACTAACTCAGGGGGAACACTGAGTGCAACCCAAAGCTCCTGCTGCTGGGAGAACACAGCAGCTGTGCTGTCCCCGAGCCGTGACTGCTCTGGCAGGGCCAGCTTGGCCTCTTCCACAACCTGGTGCTCAAGAAGTCAAGGTGACTGCCATCAGGCTACTCCAGCAAGAAAATAGACTGGTATCTAGGAGACACTCTCAGGAGATTTATTTTTAACTGTATTCGTGCCATTTATAGGGCACTTTTCTTACTTGGACTCAAGGGAGATTACATGGATTGAGTCGAAACAATTGACAGGATGAGGCCCAGAAGGCTCCCCTGGCTTCTTTTAAATGATGCAAAACTCAACCATGTTTGAGTCCAGTGGAATGCTTAAGACCAACAAAGTTTGATTCTGGGTAGAAGCTTCTGTGTTCAGGCACACTTCTTCAGATGCATTGAAACAGACTTCCTCAAGCCTTACATATAGGTGGGGGGGGGTTAGTTGCCAGGAGGGATTACTTAGAGTCATGATGCCTAAGTAACTGAGCAATAAATGTAGCTAAGATTGGATTAAAGCAGTTGCTAAGACCTGCGGACAGCAGCAAATTTGCATACAAATACAAAAGTTAACAAACAGATGTGACTTGACAACTAAGTTTGACTCCAGTGGTACCTTTTAAGGCCAACAGAGTTTAATTTGGGGTATAAGGTTCTGTGTGCATGCACACTTCTTTAGATACATTAAAACAGACCCTCAAGCCTTATAGGAGAAGAAGAATACAAGATCTCGTGGGCACTCCATGAAATTGCTGAGCAGTCGGGTTAGAACGGATAAAAGGAAGTACTTCTTCACCCAAAGAGTGATGGACGCATGGAATTCACTGCCACAGGAGGTCGTGGCAGCTACAAGCATGGACAGTTTCAAGAGGGAATTAAATAAACATATGGAGCAGAAGTCCATCAGTGGCTATTAGCCAAGGGTATAGATGGGAACTCTCAGTCTGGGGCAGGTGATGCATTCTATTCTTGGTGCTGGAGGGGGCAGCAGTGGGAAGGCTTCTAGTGTCCTGGCCCCACTGCTGGACCTCCTGATGGCACCTGGTATATTTTGGTTGCTGTGTGACAGAGTGTTGGACTAGATGGGCCATTGGCCTGATTCAACATTGGCTTCTCTTATGTTCTTATGTTCTTATGTTAAGAGATTGGATTTATACCCCGCCCTTCGCTTGGAGTCTCAGAGCGGCTTACGAACTCCTTTCCCTTCCCCTCCCTGCAACAGACACCCTGTGAGGTAGGTGGGGCTGAGAGAGCTCTGACAGAAACTACTCTTTTTCAAGGACAGATGTGCCAGAACTATGGCTTGCCCAAGGTCATCCAGCAGCTGCGAGTGGAGGAGTGGGGAATCAAACCTGGTTCTCCCTGATTAGAGTCTGCGCACTTAACCACTACACCAAACTGGCTGCCAGTCTGAGTAGTCAATACTGACTTTGATGGACCAAGGGTAGAAGACGGAGGTGGGAGTTAGTTGTCCAGAGGGTCTAGTTAGAGTCAAGATGCATAAGTAATTGAGCAATAAGTATAACTAAGGTTAGATTAAAGCAGTTGTTAGGACCTGTGGACAGCAGCAAATCAGCATACAAATACAAAAGTTAACAAACAGATGAGACAAGTTGGTCTTAAAGGTGCTGCTGGTCTCACACTTAGTTGTCACCTCTGACAACTAAGGTTGAGTCCAGTGGCACCTTTAAGACCGACAAAGTTTAATCCTGAGTATAAGTAAGAACTGGGTAACTTAGCATATGTAGATGCACACTTCTTCAGATATATTAAAACAGACTTTCTCAGGCATTACATATGGGGGGGTGGGTTGGTTACCAGGAAGGGCTAACTAGAGTCAGGATGCATAAGTAACTGAGCAAAAAGTATAGCTCAGATTGGATTAACACGGTTGGTAAGACCTGTGAATAGCAGAAAGTAGCATACAGATAATAACAGAGTTAATAACAGACGTGAGAACTAAGTTTGAGTCCAGTGGCACTTTCCTGGCAATTAACGCCCCCCTCATCTATATGTAAGTCTTGAGGAAATCCGTTTCAGTGTATCTGAAGAAGTGTGCATGCACCCGAGGGGCCTACACCCAGAATGACACTTTGTTGGTCTTAAAGGTGCCGCTGGACTCAAACTTTGTTCTGTGGCTTCAGGCTGACCCACCTGAATCTATGCAAAACTGAATTATTCACGGGAGCTTTTCTATGCAGGCAAAGCTGCCGACGATTTGTCCAAAGGGCTTTACCTAGAGATTGAAAAGCACAGGGGATGGGATTGCACCACAGGGTAGGTCCCACTCTGGTGATAACTGGTTTCCAGCCGCAACCCTTTAAGTCCAACCCGTGAGGAATGATCTGAACCCGTTCAGCGTGCGTCCCGACACCTACTTCTGCCTCCGAGCATCTCTACAAGGTAGTGTGGTCTAGGGTATCAAAGGCTGCAGATATGTGGATATTTACTTCATTTATACTCTGCCTTTCCCCTCTTATTAGGCTAAGAGTCTACGAATGTCCCAAGGTCACCCAGCAAGTTTCCATGGCATATTGGGAATTCGAACCAGGTCAGGGCCGGCTTGCTCACTAGGCGGACTAGGCATTCACCTAGAGCGTGCCGGCCCTTAGGGGCGCCAAAAGGCCCCCTCCCCCACCAAAAGTCCTGCCCCCAACCCCCGCCCTTTCCCCTGGCTTGCCAGCATGCCCCGCAGCTGCAGGGTGCCCCGGCAAGCTGGCATTCACACGGAAGGGACAGGGTTTAAACTTCCGCCCCTTCCCTGGCTTGCTGGCATGCCCCACAGGAGCAGGAGGGGGTTCCTTCTCTCCAGGCCCCACCTGGAGGTTGGCAACCCTGTAATTGGGTGCACGCCGGGGGGGGGGGCGCCAGAAGGTAGCTCCGCCTATGGCGCAAAAAAACCTCAGGCCAGCCCTAGGTCTCTGGGATCCTAGACCCACCACTACACCACACTGTGCAATCTACGCACAAACAAGTAATTGTGCTTAAACAACCCCTATCGCTGCTTAACAGATGACATTAAAACTAGAAATGCAATTCTCCATAGGTTAACAAGCACAGGAGCACCATAACCCAATTATCCAAAAAATGGCATCGTTAACTTTGCCCTCTTCCTGCCATCTATCTCACACCTGTAACTCTGTTATTTGGCAATTTGGGATACAATCGCTTTGTCCCGGGCTGTCCCTGCGTGATTTCATTGCGAAGGATCTGGCCCTAAGGGAGCCGGCCGATGCAACAGCTGAACTGTTGACCTTGAGGGGATTGGCTGGATCAGCCAGAGACGGAGAACAAGCTTAACGGTCTTCTGCTGCGGCTGTTATTGTTCATTTTTTAAAAAGCTATTGGAGAATAAGGGATAAGAATTGGAAGAGGACCTGTGGCATCTGCCTTGCATGCAGAATAACCCAGGCTTGTTCCTGGGCATCTCCAGTTTAAAAAGATCAGACAATAGGTGATGTGAAAGATCTCTGCCTGAGACCCTGGAGAGCGGCTGCCAGTTTGAGTAGACCAGGGTGGCCAAATTGTGGCTCGGGAGCCATATGCAGCTCTAGTCTTTCACACCTATTGTGCAGGTCCCGGCAGGGTGGCTGGGGAAGCGAAGGGGAGGTAGGATGGTCTGTGTCAGGTAATCCTGACATTGGATGGATGGACGGGTAGGAGGAAGGGATGGTCTGTAGCTTTTCACACTCTGGAATGTAGGGAGGTGTGCAGGTTGCCTAGGAGATTCAGAATTCCGCCGCCTGGGCAATCTGTTATCTCACCAAATGTCCTTGGTCTCACAGTTCTGGTTTCCGCTGTCTGGGACAGCTCTGGGGCATTTTGGTTATTTACTGCTTTAGGACTTTCGCACCTTTTCCTGCGCGCGGGCTTAGTGCCCATTGGTAGATGGGAGGTGGGTATTTCAAGCTGGTATAACTGTGTATCCTTAGAATTACCCATCACTGACAAAGAGATGTTACCGTGCCTTTAGAACTGTTTTCAATAAACGCTGTCTTCTTTATGAAGCCTGGTGTTTGACTGACTTTCTGAAGAGCCTAACAGCATGCCTCCCTGATCGGTCTTCCCTTCCCCAGCCAGTGTTCCCCTCCCTGGGTAGGCTTGAGGCAAAGGGGGGGGAGCAGAGAAAGAGAGCAACTTTAAATGCGTTCTCAAAAAAAACCAAAAAACCCACACTTAAGCCTACAAATATCATTGGACAAATCAATATCATTATCAATATCTGTTTTTACCCCTTCTTGTTTTTATTTTTGGCAGTCTCATTTCATGTCAATAAAAAGCAAAATTACATATTTTTTTCCCCAATAAAAACATGTGGGTGATATTTCTCCATGTCCTACGGCTCTCAAACATCTGTCATTTACTCTATGTGGCTCTTATGTTAAGCAAGTTTGGCCACCCCTGGAGCAGACAATGGCCGAATCTGCATTTGTCTTTCCCACCAGTGTCCCTGCCTTTTGACTCCGTCTTCAAAAAAGCTGTCCACATTTGGTGTCGTTTTCACACCTCAACAGTGCTAGCATACTTTCGCACCTCCACGTATGTTTATCATCCTTTGGGGTGGCTCCACTGTCATTGCACCTCCGCACTGCTTTAAAAGAATCTTCTCCGAATGACATTCAAACAAGCATAGAGAAAGACGGCGTCACAGCAGCACGCGACTGATTTAAAAATGCAAATGCAGATTCGACCAATACCGACTTTGATGGACCAAGGGCCTGATTCAGTCTAAGGCAGCTTCATGGGTACAGTAACTCATGGAATCAGAAACAACAGGGGCAGGGCTTCTTAGTTGCCATCCAAACCAATCCGGAGTAAAATCAACTTCTGTTGGCGTGTTTTAGAATTCTGTGGCATATCAGCACCCTCCTGTCTAGCAGATTTATGCTCGCCTGTGGAGACTAATGGACCCAACTGTGTTCCAGAACACACACATACACACCCACCCCCCAGCGATTCATTAGATGCACTGATAGAAGACTGGGATTCCTGTCTCTCTGAAGACATTGATGAAATTGCTCCCCAACATCCTCTTTGTTTCTGATCTAAATCATCCCTCCGGTACACTGTGGAACTCAGGGGGATGAAACAGGAAGACGACTAGAGTGAATTTGGCACTGTACTCATGACAAAGGTGTAGGAACAGCTTTATAGCATGTTTGTGAAATCCTATGAGATGGCAGTGATGGCTGCCAAAAAAAGGAATCTTACACAGCCTCCATCACATCCGCTAGCTCTCACCCAGCAAAACTGTTTAGGGTAATTAGATCTTTAAACTTCTCTCACTGAGGGAACTGAAAACATTAGGGATTTGGCCATTAGTTGTGAGGCTTTCACGAGCTTTTTGTGGATAGAGTCTTGTTGCTCTGCCATGACCTCCTGGCCAACACTGATGTAGTATGTGAACCCCTTAGCTGCCTTAGATTCAGTATTTGACAGCTTCAGCCTGGGCTGAAGCTCCCAGGCTGATGTTGACAGGATTCTGGGTGCTCTTAGGCCGACCACATGCCTCTTAGACCCGTGTCCCTCATGGCTTGTGAAAGCCAGAGGTGAGGGAACACAGGGGCTCCTGGTAGACATTATCAGTCTGTCCCTGGATCTGGGGGTCTACCTGGAGGGATTAAAAGAGGCCCTTAAAGAAGCCATCTTGGGGCCCTACGGATCCTTCCAATTACCATTCAGTCTTGAATCTTTCATTTCTGGGTAGGGTGATTGAGAGAGCAGAGGCAGAACAGCTCCAGAACTTCCTGGAAGACACACCAGCACTGGACCCTTTCCAGTCTGACTTCCACCCTTTCCATTGGACAGAGACAGCACTGGTCGCCTTCACAGATGATTGGCAGACTCCTGCAGCAATCAGTTCCCAACAACTTTCATTCAACGAAGTAAAGCTTTATCGAGACATTGAGAGTGTGCAGATATCTTAACCATTTTGTGTTAGAACTAAAGAGAAAGCGTGCAAAGTAAATAGATATGCATAACTCACAGGGGTCCCCTGATGGCCCACGGCCAATCAGGTAGTGTGCGACTTAACAAGGAGAGTGATTTCAAATAGTGATTCAGCTTTATTAAACAGCAACCAGACAATCAGTCAACACACAACAAACAGTGGAGCACAGCTCCCTTTTTAAACAGTGTGGGTTATCAAAACCACGCCCCTTCATAAGTTAACATCCAATAACAAAACAGAGATAAAGACCAATGAGGTTTGTTCCCTGCATAACTATTATACAGTATTTGATTGGTTACAATTTTACAACAACCAATAGGATTGTTGAGGCTTACAATCCTGTCCTGGCTTTAAGCTTAACATAGGATTTAATACAGTCAATTCACTAGCCAGGACATAACAGGTAGCCTACAAGAGCCCGCCAAAGTAACAGGCAACAGTTCCCAGGAGAAATATTACACCGGACACCCAAGGTCATACAGCACAGCAGACAGATAATAAAACCAGTGAAGGCCAAAAAACGTTTACCCTTTAGATCTGTTAGAAGAAGAAGAAGAGATTGGATTTATACCCTGCCCTTCACGGCCCAAAGGCATCTCAGAGCGGCTTACAAACTCCTTTCCCTTCCCCTCCCCACAATAGACACCCTGTGAGGTAGGTGGGGCTGAGAGAACTCAAACACAAACTGCTCTTTTTCAAGAACAGCTGTGCCAGAGCTTGTGACTGACCCAAGGTCACATCAGCAGGTGCAAGTGGAGGAGTGGGGAATCAAACCCAGTTCTCCCAGATAAGAGTCCTCACACTTAACCACTACACCAAACTGGCTTACAATTGTTGAAGTTATCCATCTACTCTGCTAGTAAGCTGTAGCTCTTTTTTATTATTTTATTTGTTTGCCTCTAAACCAACTGTAAATTGCAAAACTATGTATCTTCATGGTAACATGCATGTCAAATCTTTGTTTTCTCAATAAAAATGTTGAATTAAGACAAACAAACAGTGAAGGCACAGCAGAAACAAAAGTCATCATTCCAAAGCACCGCCCCCCATCTCCATGGAAGTCAGGCAAGAGGCCTAGCTGACAATGATATCAGCAAACAGCTGAATAGAGGTGGGTTGGCGCTGTTGCTATTGCTTGATCTTACAGCAGCGTTTGACACAATTGATCATGACCTTTTGACCCATCACCTCACCAATGAAGGAATTCATGGGGTACTCTTGAAGTGGCTTACCTCATTTCACCAAGGTCAGGGACAGAGGGTGGCACTGGGAGAGAGGATGTCACCTAGGCACCCCTTAGTATGTGGGGGTCCCTCAAGGGGAAATCCTCTGTCCAATGTTGTTTGACATCTATATGTACCCCCTTGCCCAACTGGTGTGGTGTTTCACGCTGGGATGTCACCAGTACACTGATGACTTCCAGCTATGTCTGTTGATGGGTGGCCAGGCAGATAAATGTGGCTGAGGAGTTGGAGGTCATGGCAGGATGGTTGAAACAAAGCCATCTGAGACTGAATCCCGCTAAGACAGAGGTTCTGTGGCTAGGTGGGTGGGGGTTCAGGTTTGGGGTGCCGACTCCTGGTGCTTGATGGTGCGCCCCTAATACCAGCACCAACTGTCAAGAGCCTGGGACTGGTCTTGGATGCCTCTTTATCAATGGAGGCCCAGATCACAAATGTTGCCAGACTGGCATTTTCCCAGCTATGCCAGGTCAGGCAGGAGGCCCCGTCCTGTCTCGCCCCAACCTAGCTATCATAATCAGACTCTGCAGACTACTGCTGAGATTCTGTGTTGCCCTTGCTTTTGTGTGTGTGTGTGTTGCCTCCCCATTTGGAAACAACAGAGGTTAGAGGCATTCCTGGTCCTATGTCTTTAACACTTGGGGGTTCTTCTGGAAGAGGCACCAGCAGCTATGCTGCAAATTTGGTGCCTCCACCTCAAAAAACAGACCCCAGGCTCCCAGATACCCCAAGATAGATTCCCCATTGACTATATTTGTCCCCGTAGAGTATAATGGAGCCCACAAATGTTGGGATTCCTGAAAAATCCCAGCCACCATATCAGTACTGGAATTTGGAAATGTCATGATCTGGGCTGTGCAAGCAAGGCCTAACAGGCCCAGGGAGCCTGTGTAGCAGTGAGAGGAGCGAGGCCTACAACTCCCAGAAGCCCCTGAGAGGTTTTTGTGCCAATTTTGGCCAATATGGAAGAAGAGGGCTGGGGAAATAAAAGAACTGGTGCAAGAGGAGAAGCTGTTCTTCTTCCCAGGGAACAGGGTCAGAAGGAAGGCTGCTGTGGGGAAGAAACCCTCATCCTGAGGGAAGGGTGATTAGTCTAAGGCCACTTGAGATAGTGAGTTAGGGACAGTATATTTAGACGTGTTAGAGCATTTGACTTATTTTCTTTTCACCTGCTTACTGTTATTATTCCTGCACCTTATTTGTTTGACCTCCTATAAAATAAACTGTATTCATTGTTCACTCTGCCTGGTCCTCATGCTCATTTTGGCTAAAAGGGAGGTTTAAGGGCCTGGGAGAGTGCTCTGGGCCATCTCAGAGGAGCCTGGAACCAGAGTGGTGGCAGCATCATGGTGATACCCCACTAGAGCTGTGACAGGGAATATTGGGAATAAGAATATTTTTCAGGTCTAATATACCCAAATCTGAAAAATACTATTGTGTGTGTGTGTGTGTGTGTGTGTGTACACCCCTCACTATTTCCATAACAGGTTGTTGATACAAAAAGGCTGATGGTGAAGAATGGATTAAACAGTCAAGAGGCAAAGAGAGATAATAGCTCAACCAAGAGAAAAGTCTGTAAAGAGCATAATTATTAATTGAATTATCAGAAATAACAGTTGGTAAGGATGGATATGCAGTTTTCATTGTGATTGTTGAACGGTGGGAAATCAAGTCACTGGAGTGTTTTTGAACAGGTGTGTGAAATTACACCGAGACTTCTTATTGTTCACTGGGGGACTCAGATATACATTCAGTGCTGAAAACAAGCTGAATGGAAAGGTTCAGGATCCTGACAAAATGTGTCATCTATATTCAGCGCAAGCTTGTGGTAGTTTCATACCAAATCCTGCCACGTGATCACCTTGGATTTCCACGAGTACGTAAGCAGTACATAAATATAACCAAGCTTCCTTGAGATCCCCAGAGCATCTGCAGAGCTGTGAACATTTTAGAAATCTTTTTGTGTGTATATATAAAGTGCTGTCAAGTCACAGCCAACTCATGGTGGCCCTGTAGGGTTTTCAAGGCAAGAGACTGAAAAAAATGGTTTGCCAGTGCCTTCCTCTGCATAATGACCCTGGTATTCCTTGGTGGTCTCCCATCCAAATACTAACCAGGACCAATCCTGCTTAGCTTCCAGGATCTGGTGAGACTGAGCTAGCCTGGGCCACCCAGGCTAGAGTAGAAATCATTATACCCCACCATAAAACTGTATTTCCAGTTCATACAAAGGTATTTCCACATAGTCACTATCATAAAGGTAAAGGTTCCCCTTGCTCGAAAGCCAGTCAAATCTGGCTCTAGGGGGTGGAGCTCATCTCCGTTTCCAAGCCGAAGAGCCAGCGCTGTCTGAAGACATTTCCATGGTCATGTGGCCGGCATGACTAAATGCCGAGATGCACGGAATGCTGTTACCTTCCCACTGAAGTGGTACCTATTTATTTACTTGCAGTTTCTTGCTTTCGAACTTCTAGGTTGGCAGGAGCTGGGGCCAGAGATGGAAGCTCACTCCATCATGCGGCACTCGGGTCTCAAACTGTTGAACTACAGATCTTCTGGTCTGCAGCTCAGCATCTTGACCTCTGAGCCACTGTGGCCCCATAGTCACTATCATAGGTACGAGTAAGATGAAGATCAATTGCATGGTAGAATTCAGTGGCAATGGAGTATATCTGCTTCATATAAGCCTTTCACCTTGGGGTCTTCAGCACCTGTTGAATCTCTGCTCATCTGAAAAGGATGACTGTATGCTCAACACAGGTTGTGTGGCCCACATAGGTTCTTACTCATTTGTGTGTAACAGCAGGGCTTTTTTTGTAGAAAAAGCCCAGCAGGAACTCATTAGCATAATAGGCCACACCCAACAGCAGAAACTCATTAGCATATTAGACCACACCCCTGATGACACAGCCTATTAGCATATTAGGCCACACACCCCATGTTATGAAAAGTGTGGTCTTCCAGCCACACCCACCTTTTGCTTCTTATTTTGTCTACCTTGTTTGTTGTCAAAATCCCAGGGGTTTTTTTGTAGCAGGAACTCCTTTGTATGTTAAGCCACACACCCCTAATGTAGCCAATCCTAATGAGTTTCTGCTGTTGGATGTGGCCTGTTATGCTAATGAGTTCCTGCTGGGCGTGGCCAACTCAGGAGCCAGCCGGAACTCCGTTCCTGTGCCTTCCTGCCCCAAAATAGCCCTGTGTAACAGGGAAAACAATATCCCTTTATCAGGGATACTTGCCATGGTTCCAGGGGTGCATTGCACAAGACCAGAGAGACAAGGAGCTGGTATACAGCGATGCCCCAAGTATCACAGTAGTGTTAGGAGCCATCCTAAACCAATTAACATTAGTGATAGAAAAGAGCAAGAGTCCAGGAGCACCTTAAAGACTAACAGAATATGTGGCAGGGGTGGAGCTTTCATGAGTCGCTGCTCACTTTTTCAGGTACAGCTAGAATGTTATGGAACCCAAATCTAAAACCGAAAGTATAAAGGCAATGTATCAAAGTTTACCAAGGTCTAGTCATACAGATGTCACGGATTTAGAATTCTCCAGTCTAAATCTATTAAAATGAATGGGCTTAGACTGGGGTAATTCTGCATTGTAACAGTGTAGTGTAGCACTGTGCGGTAACACTGTAGTGATAATTGTTACTGTCAATGGATTGGATCCACACTAAATTGGCAATTTCCCACCAATTACCCCTTCCTGCTGCAGACCCTCTCTCCATTGTGTCATTCCTCAGGGTCCTCTGCCCTTCAGGAGCAGCATTTCATGGAGATCAGTGGGGGTGGAATGTTCTATTCCACCATTGGATCCCATCCACTGTATCTAAGTGACTTCTCTTAGTATTAGTAGAAAAGAGAAAGAGTCCAGTAGCACCTTAAAGACTAGCAAAATTTGTGGCAGGCTATGAGCTTTCATGTGCACTGCTTACTGAATAGAACAAGAGTCCAGTAGCACCTTACAGACTAACAAAATTTGTGGCAAGGTAGGAACTTTCACGAGCCATTTAAACCAAACAGCTCAGCTGTTTTCCATGAAGAGCAGAAAGCAGGGTTTTAAATGGCTTGGAGCCATTTAAACTCCTGCTTTCTGCTCTTCACAAACCACCATGAACTGCATCGAAATTCATGGAAGTTCATGGCGGTTCTTCAGTTTGCAAACCAGCTGAAATTTGTGATGATCTTTCGTTTGTGAGCCAGTTTGTGCTCATCCCTAGTTGGAATGCATGACCAGTGCCCTATTCTGTGGTGGTTCGGCACGCATATAGCTTCCTCAAATACACCCTACCCTGTCTAGTCTGAGACTACAACTTCATGACCATACTGAATTCTGTAGTTCCATTAAAGCTGATAGGACCTCTCTTAACATGTAAACATGGTTTTGTATGAGTTTGGAAGAATGGAAGAGTCTTCTTGAGTCACATCAATTGCTTGGGAAAATAGATGAGAAGGCCCTAAGCCAATGGGTTGGATCCTATGAAGGAACAGCCTGAGAAATCTGAAGAGGCAGGCCCTCCCCTTCACCCAGTAGCTGCCTTGAAAAACTGATACTGAAAGTCAGGGGACCCTCATGTCACATAGCTAGGCTTCCCAAGAACTTACCGTAATTCTGCAGGGGACGGATACATCTTGGCAGGACCATTCCCGGGGTGGGGAAAGATGCGGCGCATGATGCCATCGCCAGGAAGTGATGCCGGGCGACACTCTGGCAATGGGGCTGGAAACTCAATGGTACCATCGAGTTTCCAGCCCCATTGCCAGAGCATTGCCTGTCGTCACTTCCTGGTGACGGCATCATGCGGCACAGGTGTTCCACGGAGGAATGTTCCAGCCGAGGACTCTGTGTCCCCCCGCCGAAATATGGTAAGTACTTGGCAACCCTACACAAAGCACAGGGGGACTGCAGTGAGGGTGTGTGTGAATCATGCATAACAGGCCCTGCTTCAAGAGGGATTTCTTCTAAATTCCCCCTCCAAACTCCAGACCACAGTGTCATATGGCTTTTTCTCCATAGGGGTTCCTGCATCAGCATCCCCTTTTGGAGGATCACAAGGAATTGTGGGGCGAAGAGGAAAGTGGGAAAGATTTGCATCCACAAATTCCATGCAGTGGTAGTTCATAGGATCCAACTAGGTCTTCCAATCCGACTGCAACCTATTTCTTATTGTTTGTCTCAAGTCCCAAGGACTGGATCTACTTGCTGATTGCAACGTACTTTATATTGTTCATCTTAAGTCTTAAGAAGTGGATGTACTTGCTTTATGGACATTTGAGGATCATGTTTTTCAGTCCACTGAAACTGTGAAATTGGAATCTGTGAAATCTTTCTTTTGGGAGCGTCAAATAGTAAATGTTAGATATTGCTTTAAATCTCCATCCGATTTATTGTATTTCACATATTGAATACTGTTGTATATTTGAGAAACATTTGGAGCCTTATGTGATGTTAAGTCATACATGATTTATATTTACTCATCTATTTCCTTAAATTATTATTAATCTCCAAGTGGGGCCTGGAGATCTCCTCCTATTACAATTGATCTCCAGACAACAGAGATCAGTTCCTCCAGAGGAAATAGCCGCTTTGGAGGGTAGACTGTATGGCATTGTACCCTGCTGAGGTCCCTCCCCTCCCCCAACCCAAACTTCCCAGGACCCACCCTCAAAATCTCCAGGTATTTCTCCATACAGAGCTGGCAACCCTAGATCCAGCCCAAGTTTCCGGTGTGAACAAAATCTGTTTCCAGTATCATTTATCATTTGACCACAAGGTCAGTTCTGTCCACAAGTGAAACCACCACATGAGGTAATGTAGCAACAAGACCACTGTCCTGAGCAGGCGTCCTTCTGCCCTCCCACTGAGAACTGACTATCTAGGCAGCTGTTGAAGACCCCTCTATGGTTATCCTCTGTGGTCAAAATGGGGGGAAACCATCTCTCAAAGATCCCCTCACAGTTTCAGCCCTCCTTTTCAGGCAGTTAAAAAGAGACGGTCTGGAATATTAGAAAATGATCCAAGGAATGCACCTTGTTTGTATCAATATTTTTTCCCTGTTAGTTTGGTTGGGCAAACAGTGAGTGAGGAAGGGGCAAAGACAGTGGAAGGAAAGCTGTTGCAGACGGTGCATGCGGAAACCATCGGCAAGACAGTTTAGAACAATTGAACAATAAAAGCCCACTTTTTGTGGGTGCTGTTCACGAGTAACGATCAATTCATTAACTGAAGAATGAAATGTTAGGATGAGAAGAGGGTTTTGTGGTTGTTTAGTTTTTTTGAAGAAAAGGTCATGCCTCATACATATCAATGGAAAATATGTTTATGATCAGTAGCTCATTTGTGCAACACAACTCCGTGAGAAAAATATTCAGCCATCAACTAGAAAATTGCTCTTTATATGAAAATCATCCAGCGGTACATGCGGGGTGGGGGGTGGGGAGGCAGACTCATTATTTCACGGGTTAGGATGTTAGGATGAGAAGAGGGTTTGGTGGTTGTTTTGGTTTTTTTGAAGAAGAGGTCATGCCTCGTACATATCAACGGAAAATATATTCTTGATCAGCAGCGCATTTGTGTAACACGACTCCGTGAGAAAAATATTCACCCATCAACTGGAAAATTGCTCTTTATATGAGAATCATGCAGCGGTGCATGCGGGGGGGGGGAGGCAGACTCATTATTTCACAGGTATTTTCCTCCACTAGATAAGCGACAGCAGCTACAGTCTCTCTCTTCATTGAACATTCACCTCAGGGGGGTTGTGAGGCTAAAACGGAGAAGTGGAGAATCATATACGCCACTGTGTGCTCCCAGGTCAACTCCTTCCCTTGTTGCGCCCCCCACCAATTATTCAGAGGTTCACCACCTCTGACAGGCTCCATCATGGGTCCTACCAACATACTGAGCTATCTCCTTTTAAATCCATCTATACTGTTGCCGTTGCTATGGGGCTGTGGCTTAGTGGAAGAGTCTCTGCTTTGTGTGCAGAAGGTTCCAGGTTCAGTCCCCGCCATCTCCATACCTGAGAGCCTGGAGAGCACCTGACAGTCTGAGTAGACGATACTGACAACAGCTGAACTTGTTGACCTTAGGAGATAGGCTGGATCAATGGGAGACAGAGAATAAGCTCAGCTTTTGACTGTTGCAGTCAATGCTCCCTCTAAACTGTGAAGTCTCGTGAGCAAAAATTCTACTTTGTGAGCTATTGGCATTGAAGTTATGAGCAAGTGATTTGGCCACTGCATAAATTATTTTGTTCTTCTGGAGCCATCCTTCCTGAGCGAAGGCAAAAATGTGTGAGCCAGAGGCTAAAAAACTGTGAGCTAGCTCACACTAACTCGGCTTAGAGGGAATACTGGTTGCAGTTATTGTTAAACAGGTTTTTAAGATCTTGGGAAATAAAGGATAAGAAATGGGAGAGGACTGTGGCTCGGAGGTAGATCAGCTGCATTGCATGCAGAAGGCCCCGGGTTCGATCCCTGGCATCTCCAGCTAAAAGGACCAGGTGATGTGAAAGACCTCTGCCTGCCTGAGATCCTGGAAAGCAGCTGCCCATCTGAGTAGACAATACTGATTTGATGGACCAAGGGTCTGATTCAGTGTAAAGCAGGTTCATGTGTCTGACTTACATCTCCTTGAGCAGTTAATTCCATGATTTCATAGTGCATTGTGTGAAGAAGTGCTCCCTTTCGTCTGTCTTGAATTTACCCCCCATCAACTTCATTGGGTACCCAATAACAGCAGTTTCGTCCGCTTCCTCCCCGCCACGTGTATCCATACAAGCCTCTAGCAAGTTCTCTCCTTCAAACTCTTCTCATCGGGAAGCTGCTCCGACTGATGAATTGTTTTTGTTGACCCATTTTAGTTACCCGGTTTCTGCATTTTTACAGTGTGCTTTTGAAATGGGCACACTCAAATATGTACACGTGACATTATGAAAAGCTCACTTTGACTGCAGTCTGCATGACCAAATACCAAACTGTGTTGTACTGCTGGATATTTGACTTTTTACTGCTGGATATTCACGGGTTAGGATGTTAGGATGAGAAGAGGGTTTTGTGGTTGTTTTGGTTTTTTTGAAGGAAAGGAATCGGCAGATGACAGCCATTTGCTTCCTTTCTTCATAAATCGGATGGCTGTAAGTAATTCAGCCAGGAAGTCATTTATTTAAAAGAATGAACACACTTTTTTAATATTCTTCCAAAAATGTTTTCTATGGCAAAAGAAAAGTTCATGGACATGAACCAAAAGAAAGCATTGCAGACCATAATGATCTAATGGTTCAAGGGAGGAAGAATGGCTTTTTATGGCTTAATGTGCAAGTGCGGGTGTTAAGAACAGCACATTTTGTTCCCTAAAAGCTTTCCCCTCTCAAGCAGAGGAGCCAGGATGGGACTTATAAATGTAATTTCAAAGGTACCATTTATTATAGTGAACTAGTTACAATGGTGTGTAACGAGAGTGCTTTATATCTCTCCGGAGCTGGAGCAGATGGAGGAGGTAAAACTGAATTATATCCGTTTGAAGAAGATTACTTCTATTTAAAAAATTACATTATTGGGAAAGGAATTGCCATGTTTTCCCCATCTGGCTTTGAAAACTGCTCTGCAGAAATGTCACCGGGATGTGAGCCTGTAATTGGAGCCTAGGCACCCAGATATTTCAGTTTCATTTGCGCTGGTAAGTTCATTCCACACATGTCACTCTTCTTCCTTCCCTCAGACATCACCCTGCTTTCAGAGGATGGATGAACTGCTAGGTACACCCAAGGGACTTTCTATAGCAGCATTTGAAAAGCGAACCAAGGGCCGTGCCCACAATCCCGTGCAAACACAGAGTAGCATTGTGCACAGAATTCCACTTCCTGAGAATCTCGGACCGATTCCATAAAAGTAGTTGTTCTGCCCTCAGTCTGCCGTTTTCCCTGGTTGTATTGCTCAATTTTCTGCACGGCTGCATTTTGACCCACATCTCCCCCCGCCCCTGGTTTCTCCTGTGTCTTCTTGATCCTTAGGTACCTGATACTTAGGTACCTGATACAACTGGGGGAAATGGCAGACTGAGGGTGGAACAACTGCTTTTGTGGAATCGGTCTCAAACTTTTAGTTCAACAAGGAGATAACAGTTTCTAGTCCTTATACTTTTTATATATATATACTTTTTTATTGCTTTCCACTACACAACTACAAAGCTACATAACTACAAAACTACAAACTACACAACTACAAAGCTAAAGCAAGGATCATGTTACATTAGTTACATCACTATCATGATGGTCTTCCTACATGTAAAAATTAAAAAGAATGTTACTGTTTAATACCTTTTCAAAGCCAAACTAATACAAGCATAATTAGTCAGAGTAGGTGCATCCTGGTTTCTTATATATCAAAAGAGAGTAAGACTGTCAGCATTAAGATACACATCACAGCATTATCTCCTGTGTTTGTTCTTATCATAGTTCAGTATAACTATGAGGTGTTTAGGAGCTGCTGCTCCTTTCTCCAATTCAGAATCCTCTGAGGAACTGCCCAAAGTGCTTCTACCGTTTCCCAGTCCATGTTTGCTGTTTTCTTCTGCTTGGTTGCTGTCCTCTGCTGTCCCTTTTTCTTTCACAGTTGTTTGGTGTTGCTCCAAAAAAGTCTTTGCTTTCTGAACAGAATCAATTTTCTCTTTTTTCTCTTTATAGTTGAAGATAAGTCCTTCTGGAAATATCCATCTCAAGGGAATAGAGTGTTGCTGTAAAAAGGAAGTTAGATTTTTATACTGCTTCCTCCGTTTTCTTATCTCAAATGGAATGTCTTTTAAAACTCTCACCTCTTCACCTTTGACTTTCAGGATTATCCCATTTGTCACTTTCAGAATTATATCTCTTGTTGACCTCTTGGAGAACTTAACAAGTACTTTACCGGGCAACTTCTTTTTCTTGATGAATTCTGGATAGGTTCGATAAACCATATCCATATCACTTTGTATAGATTCTGCTTTAAGATCTGCCACTGGAGCCAATGCTTTGCTTAAAACCTCTCTTAAGTTCTCCCCTTTCTGTTCAGGATACCCTGAAATCTTAGGACATACAATGATTTTTCCATTTGTAGATGTAACAGCTGCTCTTTGTTGGGAAACCTTTCTTTTTCTATGACCTCCAGCCTCTGGTTAATCAAGTTAGTCTTAGCTTCAACTTTTTAAAGTGCCTTGACTGTTTCTTCTGTCTTTGTCGCTGTTTGTTTCAACTGGTTGTGGAGAGCATCAGAGTTGTTGTTGAGATTAGTCATCTGGTCCAGCAGAGGGTGCAGTGCTGTAGCCAGCACGTTTGGAAAATCGATGGTTACTTCCAGTTTGGGAGATGATGTCGCTGAGCTGGCAGCTCCTGGAAGAATTTTCTTCCTAACCGCCATTTTATCTCCTCGCATTGACATTGTTTACACAAGAGAAATCTGATTAAGTCTCTGAAAGTCTATTGTTTCTATACGCTTTGTTCTACTCTGCATGATACTCGGCTGATTGTCACTCTTTCTATTCAAAGCCATCTCTCAGCCCATTGCATTCACTCATGAATTGTAGCTTATTCAAGGGGGGATTAGCTCCTCCCCTCCTTTGAATCAGCTTGGGGCTTTGGGACGGTTATCTGCTTAAACACTTGATTAGTTACATGGGAGCTCGTGCTCACAGTTCATTTCACAGGCTCATCCATAGGTGTGTGGGGGGGGCATTCAAAAGTTCTGGATCGCTTTCTTGCTCAGCCCAGTGTGCGCCTCTGCCTCCATATTGGTCTCACAGTGGTGGGATCTATCAGGGCAAAGAGGAACCTCAATTCCTCAGCCATCACCTCTGAAGAGGCACCCCTCATGCCCCAGGCATGCGAGGGCTCTAGGGTGGCCTGGAATCGTCCAGGACCCCTCCCATCCACTGCGATTATGGGGTGCTCACATCAGAGCGCAATGGAGCACACCCATCCAGTGAGTCACCAAGACTGGAAGTTCCTCTAGTCCTTATACTTATATAATTTTTAAATAACATTTGTATCTTCCCCCTAAAATTACGGTATACAAAAATATATACCTTTTCAGTGGTGGCTCCTTACTGGTGGAATGAGCTCCTGGAGGAGATCAGGACCCTGCGGGATCTTGTGCAATTCCACAGGGCCTGTAAGATGGAGCTTTTCCACCAGACCTTCAATTAGGAGCCACCCACCACTACCATCAATGCCCGCAACCAATACCTGCAGTGTAAGGCCAGCCTAACTGACATTGCATTATACCATCTTGTGGAGTCCAGAGACTGTTAAGCTGAGAACATTGGGTGCTGTATTATATGGCATGCCACTTAATACTGTGAGCACTTTAACTGTAAATTATTTAACTGTTTTAAATGGTTTTAAATGTTTTATATGAATTTGATGCACTATGCCAAATATTGTTAGCCGCCCTGAGCCTGCTTGCGGGGAGGGCGGAATATAAATGTAATAATAAATTAATAAATAAATAAATATAAGCCAAAATATACAAGAGCTGTTTCTTTATGGGGGAAAAGGTTGCCTTTTTGTTGAGTGTTGGTTTGGAAAGGACCATAGAAAATAATCCAGAATGTCTGTTACTGAATTATGAACCAAGAGTTCCAATTAGGTTACAAGATACAGCCTGGTATCTAATTACTACAGCATGTTTAACTTTTGCACATTATTGGAAATCAAACAAGATGCCTGAAGTTAGCAAATTGCTCAATAAAGTGAAGGAGGTTTTTCTTATGTTAAAACTTACATCTCTCCAAAGGAATAAGAACTTTATTTACTAAGGTCCAAGTGGTTAACGTTCTGGAGAGTATTCAGTTAAAAGCTGAAGAACTAAGAATGCAGGAATATTTTATTTGTTTTGAAATATATATGAATAAAATTAAATTGAAAAAATGTACAACCCAAAAAAGAAGGGGGGAAAGAAAACAGTATAATTAAGGGGGAAACAGATCATGAATTATACCCACAGATCATCATTTGTTTAACAAGTTTCATTTAACAATAAATTATATATATATGTGTGTGTGTGTGTGTGTGTGTGTGTGTGTGTGTGTGTGTGTGTATGTGTCAAGTGGCAATGGACTTACGGTGTCCCCAGCAAGGGGCTTTCAAGGCAAGGAAAAGCAGAGGTGATTTTCCATTACCTTCCTTGGCAGAGTCTTCCCCATCCAAGTACCAACCCTGCTTAACTTCCAAGAACTGACGAGATCAGGCTTAGGGATGGGCACAGACCTCATTTTTGTGATTGTCAGATACCTGCCAAAGCTTTCATGCTGCCGGTTACACTGTGTTCATTGTTTATTATCTTGTCTGCTGCTTCTGCACTTGCGCTTAGCTGCCCAGCTGCAACGGTGGGAGAACGCCTTTGCGCTGCTGCCTTATTGCTGTAGCCTTGACGAGGAGACTTTGGAGCATTCCCGTGCTTGGGGAATTTTCCAGTCCGGCGTGACTAGGTGGTGGTGGGGGGTAGTTCTCCCAGCTGTTAAGTAACTCTCCCGCCGGGATTTTCCTGTATGTGCGCTAAAATATCATTTGCTAGTTTGGCTTTGCATCATCGTATAATAGTGCTTTACCAACAGCCCTTAAGCATTCCTGACAATGAACGTATTACTGTGGGCTTCATACTTGTATTCCAATAAAGCATATCTTTACTAGAAGAGTGCCTGGACTTGCTTGCTATTGAGCCTGACGGTGATTCAGTTCGGTTCATGGTTTCTGGCTGAACCATAAACTGATATGTTGGTTCGTGAACTGAGCTGGTTCATATTGGTTTATGACCCCTGCTTTCTGCTCACTACCAAAAATGGCAGGGAAAAGAAAGAAGGTGATTAAATGCTTCCAAACCATTTCACCCTCTACTTCCTACTCCCCACTGCTCCCCACCAAAAGCTCCAAGCCATTCCACCCTCTGCTTTCTGCTCCCCACAAAAAGCTTTGAGCTTTTTAAACCCCTTTAAACCCCTGATACTTTTCACGGGGAACAGAAAGCAGGAATTTATATGGCTCTAAGCTGTTTAAACCAAACAGCTGAGGGGTGGGGAACAGAAATCAGGGGTTTAAATGGTTTGGAGCTGAAAAAACCTTTCTGCTCGCCATTGCTAAGCTGTTTTTGGGGAAGAGCAGAAAGCAAGGGTTTAAATGGCTCAAAGCTTTCTGCTGCTTTCTGCTCTTCATTAACCACCATGAACTGCCTTAAAATTCGTGGAAGTTCATGGTGGCTCTTCAGTTTGCAAACATTTCTTCAGAAACCATGAACCGGCCAAAATTCGTGATGAACTTTAGTTCATGAGTTGCTTTGTGCCCATCCCTAATCAGGCTACAGCATACCATTCCACTTCCCAACATGAATATTGGAATTACCCTGAACACAAGAATCTGCCTTGTACTGAATCAGACCATTGGTCCATCAGGGTCAGTATTGTCTACTCAGACTGGCAGTGGCTCTCCAGAGTCTCAGGAAGAGGTCTTTCACATCATCTGCTGCCTGGTCCTTTAACTGGAGATGGCAGGGATTGAACCTGGGACCTCCTGCATGCTGAGCAGATGCTCTACCACTGAGCCACAGCCCCTGCCCCTATCATACAAAGATGAAATGAATGAGAACCTTTTTTGTATTTTATAACAATGTTGTATCAATCACTGATATGTAATGAACTGGCAAATTTCTATTTGCTATTTCCATGTGACCTGGATGGCAATATCTTGGAAAGACCGGGCTATCCTTGGCTATCAAGGTCATGGCATCCTACCCAGTTATTGCAGTCTAAACCCATCATCCATTATACTATAATGCAGTAAAGATTACATTGTCCACATTGTTGGAATTGTTTAGATTTATCACCATTGTAAAATAGATGGTGATTCACAATTCAGTTTTAAGCACACAAGGCTCTTTTTGTAGCAGGGACTCCTTTGCATATTAGGCAACACACCCCTAAAGTAGCCAATCCTCCAAGAGCTTACAGAGTTCTTCTTACAGGGGCTACTGTAAGCTCTCGGAGGATTGGCTACATCAGGGTTGTGTCGCCTAATATGCAAAGGAGTCCCTGCTACAAAAAGAGCCCTGTGTAAGCACTTACACATTTCTAAGCCTCTTGAAGTCAAGTCTTAGTTGTTAAAATTAGCAATACTGGTGACACCAGTGGATCATGTTTGTTGGTCAAAGCCTTCCAAGTTGTAGATGCAGCTTCAGGGGAGGGATTAAATATGGACCACATGAAGCGAAAAGGGAATGAAAGTGGTTCCCGAAATATAGGATATTGTTTTAGCATGCTCGGAACTGAGAATTATTAAGATTTCCCAAGAATTATTATTTCATATAATATGCAAAAGCTGTTGTATTATAAAGAACCATAGTAAAATACAGTTGTAGAATTTTCAGTTCCAAACCCTAATTTCTGTCATTTTTAAGGTTACCAACCTCCAGGTGGTGGCTGGAGATCTCCAGGATTTACAACTGATTTTCAGGTGACAGGGATCCGTTTACCTGGAGAAAATGGCCACTTTGGAAGGTGGACTCTGTGGCATTATATGTCTCACCCCCCAAATCCTGCCCTCCTCAGACTCCACCCCTACGATCTCCAGATATTTCCCAAACTGGAGCTGGTAACCCTAATTAATCCATTTTATCTTGAGATTTTGACCTGAGGGATAAAATATTGAATTAATGCCTCCCATTTTTAGTGAATGTCCTAGAGACAGGGCTATTTTGGGGCAGGAATGCACAGAAACAGAGTTCCATCTGGCTCCCAGTTGGCCATGCCCAGCAGGAATTCATTAGCATAATAGGCCACACCCACCAGCAGACACTCATTAGGATTGGCTACATTAGGGCTGTGTGACCTAACATGCAAAAAAGTTCCTGCTACAATAAGAGCCCTGGGTTTTGACAAGGAACAAGGTAAACAGAATAAGAAGCAAAAGGTGGGTGTGGCTGGATGAACTCACTTAAGGCAACATGGGGGTGTGGCCTAATATGCTAATACGTTTCTGCTGATGGGCGTGGCCTATTATACTAATGAGTTCCTGCTGGGCTTTTTCTACAAAAAAAGCCCTGCCTAGAGATAATTTTATTGGGAATGCTAGGGAAAGACAATACACATTTTGGAGAATTACCCTAATATCAGTGGCAATTGTTACTAGCCATGTTAATAAATGAATATTCCATCCAGTGTAGTCTCCAGTCACTTATTTAAAGCAAATCTTTTCTTTTTTGTTTTAAACCCACAACTGAAATAATTGTTTCAAAATAGTTACACCCTGGTATTTTACAATGTTTATGCAAACACTCTGGGCAAAGAGCTGCTGTGGATAATTTTCCTTTTAGCAGGTCGTGCAGAGACATAACAATTCTGATTTTGCACAGATTGGGGGAAAATATGTGAAAGACCAGAAGCCAGAAAGACTGCTGGATAGGGAGGTGCACAGAAATATGATTTGGAAGGTGCATCACTTGTTTTGTTGGTTAAAGAATGGTTTAACCTTGTAATTGGCATCATAATGGCATGTGTTCTGGGGTTGCTATTGTTCATGGCATCAAAGCGAGCCCTGCTGACACCTTGCCAGCCCACCCATGGCATTGGGGTCAGCCACAGCAGGTGGCAGCCCCTGGTCATGCCTCCAGTGACAGTGGGTAGCCTGCAGAAAGCCTGATCCTTCCCTCCCTCCCTCAAGAGGTGGGCCCCTCTTCCTCCTTTCCTAATCCTCTGTCAGAGAGGCAGGGCCCTTTTACGGGGCC
This sequence comes from Gekko gecko, assembly GCA_029375565.1. Classification (NCBI taxonomy): domain Eukaryota; kingdom Metazoa; phylum Chordata; class Lepidosauria; order Squamata; family Gekkonidae; genus Gekko; species Gekko gecko. The sequence goes on along the minus strand of JAPDNY010000009.1, from coordinate 19,691,692 downwards.
ATTTTTTTGCCTCCTAATCTACTAGGGATGTCAGCCTCCAGGTAGGACCTGGGCAATGACCCTATTAATTCTATTTTGGAAGTGGGAAGAATCTAGAATCATCCTTGGCACAGCTGGCCAGGAAATCATTATTTAAAATGCCTGACTCCCAAGTAACACTCGCCTCTGCGGCAAGGAACCTTGTGTTGACAATGGCCATTGGTACGGATTTATCAGTGTGTGAGGGCTAGAGACGCACAGCCTTGCAGGCAGAGAAGAACACCACACAGGGACCCAACCATTCCAATCTTCATTTTTTTTTTAACTAGGGCCATTCCACTGCCACAGATATTCTGAAAGCAAAGCTGGTGTCTAAATAAGCAGATCTTGCCATTTGTTCTGCGCTTTCCATCATTCAGTTCACTGCACGCTGACACAGTAGTACATTTGGGCTGATTATGGTACAAGGGCTGGATTCCCCCCCCCCAAACCATTCCGCTGGCATTGGTGCCTCTGCAGGCAGAAGAGCCTTTTCCACCTTGTGCCGGAAGAGAGCAGCACTGCTAAGGAAACGGGCCTGCAGAAGCCAACCTCTTGGGTGCTTCAGTGGTGATAGCCAAGAATGCCTTGGCAACAAACAATAGACATAGAGTAGTCAGCCTCCAGGTGGGGCCTGGAGATCTCCTGGGATTACAGGTGATCTTTAGACTGTAGACATCAATGGTCAACTACACATGAAGCTCCCTTACACTGAACCAAACTCTTGGTGCATCAGTGTCGTCTACTCAGCGTAGCAGTCTACTCTGACTCCAGGGTCTTATGCAGAGGTCTTTTACATCAGCTACCGCCAGATTCTTTAAACTGGAGATGCCGGGGATTGAACCTGGGACCTTCTGCATGCCAAGGCCAAGCAGATGCTCTACCACTGAGCCATGGCCACTCCCCAATAAGAACGTCTTCTTTTTTGGACTTTTTAAGAGCAGTCCAAGTAGTTTTCTACTCAATAGTCTTTCCCCTCCCTGTTGTTCCACTGATACGAAGGTGCATGCAACGAAGAATTATGTTCTGGGGAACGGCAATTATTATTAATTTAGGGCACAATAAAAGCTGGAGAGCTAAAATCATAAAACCGATGAAAACAGCTGCCTGTATCGCCCTCTCCAATTTCCTCGTCACGCACAGGTTGTATAAGATGTAGAAATGATAAATGCCGCAGACACGAGGGTACCAGATGGGAGGGGTACACTTCCCAGGGCAATAAAAACCACCACAAAGAGCAGATCTCTGCATCCACTGTAATCACACTGAGGATGTTACTGAGTCACACTCACTACTTGATTCGTCTGCTGGCAGTCTAACTCTCCATGAGCCTGTCATGTGACTTCTTGCTTTGTAGTCCTTTAAGTCTTTTAGCAGGAAGGCAGTAGGGTGGTCGTGGGTGGCCACGGTTTGGGGGCATGACTTGGGGGCATCCCCGCCCACCCCTGGAACACCCTCCGAATTCCCTCACCTGATTGACAAGGGGACCTGGCAACCCTAGTTGGGAAATGCCTGGAGATTTTGGAGTGGGGCTTGGGGAGGACAGGGTACCATGCCACAGAGTCCCCCCTCCAAAGCATCCATTTTCTCCAGGGGAGCTGATCTCCGTTGTCTGGAGATGAGCTGCATTTCCAGGGGCTCCCCAGACCCCACTTGGAGGCTGGCAATTCTATCCCCAGCGTAGCCTCTTTGATGGTCAAAAGGGACCCCTCACTCCTCACCTTGCCACACCAAGGAAAATACTGATTGTGGAGGATTCAAAAAGGATGGCAGCACTTAGGTGTCAAATAAATCCATGAGGGGCGTGTTCCCACAGGCAGCTCCGATCCGAGGCCTCCATTTTGTTGCAACTATTGAGTTATAGTTTTGTAGGAGTGAGGTAGCAAGCAGTTACACTAGATGGTTCTGATCTAAGCTGTCAAACTGAGCTGTCAGACCAACAGCTAAGTAACTAGTTGCAGGTGCTTCCTACAGGTGTTGTGTATGTAGGGTCAAGCATTGCATCATCTTGACTGTAATTGGCTAGATGGTAGCATAAGAATTGTATGCTCAGTGAGTTAGTTGAGAGGCTAAGCTCTCTGAAGTAAGGTGTGCCATGCTGTCCATCAGTAAGGTAACTCTCTGTATATAAGTTGTAAATGTTGTATTTATCTCATCACCTACATAAACTCTCTGTGCACTTCTACTACTGGTCAGTCTCCTGCTTCTGATTTATTTACACACACCCACTTAGCTCCTCCTCAGCACGATTCCCTGCACTGTGGTATGTCTCGGGGGAAGCCTGGTTCCCTTAACTTCTCACCAGCCATGAAAGTGTGGGGAAGTTCCTGCAGTTTTCACCATGTGCTTTCTGCATCTTGGTGGAGACCCAGAACACAAGAAACATTTTGGTTTTGTTCACTGTCGATGGTCTACTGTGGTCATTCCTTGATCCTGTTTATGTTTCTGAGCCGGGGTCATTTTGTAGAAAAAGAGGTGCAGGAGCTCATTAGCATAACTTATTTGCATATGCCACACACCCTGGCGTCACCGGAAGTGTGTCAGAAGGGAACATCCACCACTCAGGCTCCACTGGATGGTTTTGGATTGCTAGGTATGGGGGGGGGGAAGCACGCAGATCTGCCCTCACAGGGGAGGGAGAGCTTATACCTGAATAAATCTTGGTCTTAAAGGTGCCACTGGACTCTTTTGGATGACCAGCAAATGCAGGAAAGTGTGTGGCTGCTCGTGGGTCGAGGAAGGCGGTGTGGAGGACACACATGGCCTCGAGCAGGTAGGGAGCCAGGGTGGTGGCAGGGCAGAGGTGCAGGAGGAGGCCGAGGAGGTGCAGGAAGCCGGGGTGGAACTCCTCACAGGCCTCATGGGAGTAGCTGGGGTCCACCTTAGAGAGGCACTGCACCATGGCCAGCATGAAGACGGGCAGAGCCTGGACGGGCTGGGTGCCACAGTCCAGGCAGTGGTGGTGCAGTTCAAGGGCCAGCTTGCGGCAGCGCCCTGCTGGGTTGGCCAGCAGGCCAGGAAAGGCGAGGGGGGCTGCTGGGAGCAGGAGGCGGGGCTTGCTGCATGTGCTCGCTCCCTGGGCTCCTTATGGTCAGAGCTTCGCTCCTGTGCACTCCTGCAGGAAATGAGCCCTGTTTCTGAGACAGAAAAGTGTGTGTGTTTTTCACCAGAGAGTATGCTGTTTTCAGAAATTGGTACATGTGACAGGCCTTTTCTACAAACTGAGGGGACCCACACAGCCTCCTATGATTTTGGGGGAACTAGGTGTGTTTTAAACTCTTAAACCTTCCCCTTGGTTACCAGGAATCCTAAAGGCAGCAAATGTATAGGCTTTGGGTTCATTGCCATAAGGTAAGTTTTGTGATGAGCAAGTATAATATGGAGACCAATGAGGCAGGAATAAACAACAAAGAATAATTGTTTATTTACAAGATGGGTAGTGTGTTAATCTGTCTGTCAAGAGTCCAGTAACACCTTAAAGACTAACAATATTTGTGGCAGGGGAGGCACTTTTGTGAGTCACTATGTGCTCACTTCCTCAGAATGATACATTCCAGCTGCAGCTGAAGAAGTGAGCAGCGACTCACAATTTTTTTTAGTCTTTAAGGTGCTGCTAGAGTCTTGCTCTTTTCTATCTGTTTGCAAGTTGGTTTCAAGGAACAGGCCAGTGGCGCAGGTCTCCAGACAGTCAGAGGAGAAACCTGGCCGAGGTACATCACTTTAAGCTAGTTACGTCTTCAGGGAGTAATTTGAATTTTCTTTAATGCTTTCAGGCCTAAATGTGCTTTCACTGCCTAGCCACTAGGTTGGATCCTTTCACATACAGGATTGCACCCCTACCAGTCTGCCCTTTCCCATGAGTCAGGCTAAATGGTACGAGTTCTGCTTATTACTAAAGACAGGCCTAATAATTGGGTACTCTGTGGTATTTATGGGTCTTGGAGAGGTCCACAGAAGCATCAGATCTAGAGAGAAACGACCAGCGTTTTGTTCTGCAAAGGAGTGAAAAAAATGCCCATGAACACACAACACACTGAGTGGAATTTCAGGGCAAATTCTTATAGGAAAATTGTGCCCTGAAGCTGTGGGAAAGCATTTGTCATTTCTGGAAGGAAGCATTTAGAGAACAATTGTAATTATTGTTTTTCTGGGGTGAAACAGAAGTTTGGGATGTGGCTTGATTGCCACTAATGGCCCTGTTGATGACCCAGGAAAGCTTGGCCAGAGAGGTGAAACTGATAAGTTGCACTTAGTTGATAGCGAAGGGGGGGGGGATGATCTTGTGTATGCGTCACGGGCTGGGCTGGGCTAGGAGTCAGGTCCGGTCCCGGGGCCATAGCCAAAAGAGACAAAACAGAAGCCGAGTCAAGAGTCCAAGAGAATAGTCATCCAAAGCGGGAGCTCAGGAACCCAGGAATCCAAGCAGGAGCGAGGTTGGGAGACAAGAACCAAAGGTGGGCACAAGACTGGCATGAAAGCAACTTCCTTGGAAGAAGGAGGAGGAGGAGGAGATTGGATTTATACCCCACCCTTCACTACCTAAAGGTGTCTCAGAGAGGCTTACAAACTCCTTTCCCTTCCCCTCCCCACAACAGACACCCTTTGAGGTAGGTGGGGCTGAGAGAGCTCTGACAGAAACTGCTCTTTTTCAAGGACAGCTCTTATCAGAACTATGGCTTGCCCAAGGTCATCCAGCCAGGTGCAAGTGGAGGAGTGGGGAATCAAACCCGGTTCTGCCAGATTAGAGTCTGCACACTTCACCACTACACCAAACTGGCTCTGGAAAGCCCAACCCCAAGGGGGAGCTATCTGGCCCTCTGGCAGTGCTTCCCTTAGTGGTGGCACAACTCCTGTCAGAACTCAGGGCTCAGCACCCACCTTCCCCACAAGCATGCATCTCGGTGGCAGGTTGCTAAGGCCCCGTAGAGCCTCTCCCTCAGCCAAGCCATCTGTGGAAGACAATCAGGAGGGCTTTCTGCTTGCACCTGCACCCCATCGACTGCTGCTGGACCAGGTGCGGGGGTTGCTGGCTCGGGCGCTGGTGGCAGCAAGCTGTCAACTCCCAAGGAGTCACAGGGGCCAGCTTGCAGTTCTGGTGATGCCAACAACTCCAGCTATCCTGACAATTTGGGCAGAGGCCTGGCATTGTCGCCCTTGCCCATGACAGAATACAAAAGAGGGTTTGAAAGTAATTACTTGCTTGAATTGCTAATGAATTCTTCCGGAGATGCTTTGTGTAAGTCTTGAGTAATCCATCTGATTAAGTTATGCACGCCTTTAGGGTGGGGGAAAGATGTCTGTTCTGACCGCCTCCTGATCTAATCAAAGTATATTTCTCTTACTTTCCCAAGGAGCTATGCGACTGGCATCCATGTCTGGACAGTGCCCTGGCCTGCGCAGGCCCCGGTAGTCCTTTCCCCAGGATGCTCCGAGCTTGAGGAGGGGCCTGGCTACTAACAGTGCATACATGAATTCATTTGCACAAAGAGCAGAATGCGTCAAAACACAATGTGTTGTGCACCGTGTAATGACTGATTTTTACATTCAGCTCTCTTCCAGTTACACCATGTACATCTGTCATGAATCATCAAGTCATATTTTATTTAGATCTTGTCCTGGGAATATAAATTTCAGGATTTTGAAAAATGCAATGGAAATAGTGTCTCTGAAAAATGCAATGGAAATAGTGAGATCCGGTTCATGTAAAACAACAACAAAATTATTTTTGTTTCGAAAAGATGCAGAATAATATCAGGGACTATTTGGAGTCTTAAAATAAAGGAACCATTAACCAATGTGGTATTTCTATTAAATATCAGAGATAAAGGTATGCAAGACTTTCCTGTTTTGTTATAGTCATATTGCAGGTAGAATGTACATCGTTCCTGTCAATAACTGAAGCACAGCAAAAAACACCATACGTGTCAGACTGTCCTGACCTATTCGTGCTAGAAGTGGAATTCGCTGAATGAAGAAGCACTTTTCAGCTCTTCCAAAACAGGCAGAAATCGTGATTTCTGTCACTAAAAAGATATAGCACATTCGGACAAATCTTGCCTGCTGGTATCTGCCTATGAGCTATCTACTTCAGCCAAATGTATGAGTGAACTACAGCCCTCATATTTTCAGGATAGTATAAATTAATAGGGGACTTTGGGTGCATTTTAAAGTTCTAAAGTGACAACCAGTGGTTTTAAAGGTGACCACAAACACCAAATTTAGAGGGGCTTATTTATTCCAGTATATATCCCTCATACCTTGAATCAGGCCTGGTATCTCCCAGTATGTATGTGTGTGCCATCATGTAGTTCCCAGCTTATTGTGACCCTATGTATTACTGTCCTCCCAAATGCCTTGTTGTTAACAGCCTTGCTCAGTATGTCGTTGAAGGCTTTCATGGCTGGAGTTCATTAGTTGTTGTAGATTTTCTGGGTTTTATGCCCATGGTCTTGGCACTGTAGGACCTGTCGTTTTGCCAGCAGCTGTGACTGGCATCCTCAGAAGCATAACACAGAAAGATGGAGGACTCTCTGCATCAAGGTGAGAAGAAAAATGGTAGGCAGGTAATTTATAACTACTCAGGAAGGTAGGGTAGGGCTGAGTCATTATCTTGTAGGAGTTCCCCAGGCTGTGACATGCTAATGGAGGAGCTCTCCCGAGGAAGTTCTTTTGCATACGGATTGGCTGTTGAAATTCTAATCGTATCTGTAGTGCTATTGTAGGATGTAGAGAATTTTGTGTTTCCTGTCCTGAGTGTTCAAGCTAGAGACATCAAAGTTATAGGGGACCTCCCTCGGATGTTCTTCTACATGTCCTCCAAGTTCCACCCCCGCTACATTGAAATTTTGAAAACATTTCGATTCAACAGAGACAGTCTGTCTGGAAATGTATCCATTCTAGAACTGCAAGGAACAGCTGGAAAGTTCGTGGAAAGTTAGGGCCAGTTGTCCTGCCATGAACTGCATTTCACGAACCACGAACCAGCCAGAATTCCTCACGAACTTTAGTTTGTGAGCAAGTTCGTGCCCATCCCTAGTTCTAACCAAGGCTGACCCAGAGTAGCTTCTGAGATCTGATGAGATCAGGCTATCCTGAGCCATCCAGGTCAGGGCAAGCAACTACAGGTGTGGTAGAACATCCGTGGCTGAAATGCAAAGCTGATGTGCAGACAGAAAGCAGGACTGGTTCAATAAGCTTTTACAAAAGTGATTCCATTTCCCCCAAACTGAGGCACCTTTTTGAGTTTTTAAAGAGACTGTCTTTAACAGTATCTCTGATTATTAAAGCATTCCTTGCCCTCTGTTCATCTTGATCTTTTCCATTTGTACAAGGATAACCATTTTTGCCTCAATATTTACTCTTGACTTTGAACTTGAAGGTCAGCCTCACGAAATAAGGACAAAAAAAGAGGGGGAGGGGGGAAAAACCTGAACCTAAAACCTAGAATCCAGAACCTGACAAAGGTTAGTCAAATGTAGGAAAGGGGGCCAATGTTAAAAACTTGATGAAGGAGATATAAAAATACATGTATTTATTAATCACAAATTTAAAAATATATAAGGGCCCAGTCACACGTTATGTATAAATAACTATCAATAAAACACAAGGGCTTATAAATCTGACCTGACGCGTTTCGGCCTACATAGGCCTTCCTCAGAGGTCAATAGTGAGGAACATATTGGCTATTATAAAAACTACAGCCCTCATATTTTCAGGATACAATCATATAAATACAGAGCATGAATACAATAAGAACCAGAAGCAAGTTGCTGTAAAAGATAAAAAAATGGAAAATTAACCACATGTATTAAAACAAATAAATAAACTGTAAATATATATTTGCGATGGCAAACCTAAACAGCATGATAAAAAGCAGAGACATCACCTTGCCAACAAAAGTCCGCATGGTCAAAGCAATGATATTCCCCGTAGTAATGTATGGCTGTGAGAGTTGGATTATAAGGAAGGCCGAGCGCCGAAGAATAGATTCTTTTGAACTATGGTGCTGGAGAAGACTCTTGAGAGTCCCTTGGACTGCGAGGAGATCAAATCAGTCAATCCTAAAAGAAATCAACCCTGATTGTTCCCTGGAAGGCCAGATCCTGAAGCTGAAGCTCAAATACTTTGGCCACCAAATGAGAACGGAGCATTCACTGGAGAAGACCCTGATGCTGGGAAAGATTGAAGGTCAAAGAAGAAGGGGACGGCAAAGGATGAGATGGTTAGACAGTGTCATTGATGCAACGAACATGAAATTGAGCAAACTTCAGCGGACAGCGGAAGACAGGAGGGCCTGGCGTAATCTGGTCCATGGGGTCGCGAAGAGTCGGACTTGACTGTGTGACTGAACAACAATAACAACAAATATATATTGCCAATAAATAAATATATATATACCATTGACTTACTTTCAAGATAACCCACCAGGCATAGAGTAAAAAAATAAATGAGGCCTCTAATAGTGCAATCACATACCAAGTGGTTCTCAGGTATAAACCTAAAGACAAAACATATATAAATGAATGTATCCCACAATTTAGAGCCTAAATGCAAAAATAATAAATCATAAATCATAATTACTTCTGGTCCAGGAAACACCGTCCTATGATTGTAGAGCCAAATAATCCTCAAGCAAAGAGCAGTGTTGGTCAACTAAAACTTCTGGAGCTTTGTGGCTGGTTGAGAGTGATGCAATTCTAATGTGCAGGATGATGTAATCCTAATAGGCAGGATGATGTAATCCCTATAGGGTGTCCTGAAGCAGTCATGTGATTGCACATTTCAATTAGCATAGCATTAAAGAATATATAGAGACACAGTGCAGATTCCAAACTAGATGTTTAACAGTCAAAGAATCGTACATATGCTATACTTTCAAAATCACATTGCACACCAGTCAATTTGTTCATTCAAACCATATGGGGTTAAAGTTTTAAGGGCATGAATCCAGAACAGTTCTCTTTTTTCCAGTTGCTGAGTCATCTGTAGCTGGTTGCAAGGTCAAACATACTCAAGTGCAAAAAAAGAAAAGTCTCTGTCGTGGTGGCCTGCTGATGGCGACGCCTGTGTGGGCTCATATCCACCAGTGTTCCCTCTAAACTGAGTTAGTGTGAGCTAGCTCACAGTTTTTTAGCCTCCAGCGCACACCTTTTTGTCTTAGCTCAGGAAGGATGGCTCCAGAACAAACTAATTGATGCAGCAGCCAAATCACCTGCTCATAACTTTAACACCAGTCGCTCACAAAGTAGAACTTGTGCTCACAGGGCTCCATAGCTTAGAGGGAACATTGATATCCACACTGGCTACCTATTGAATTCCGGATCTGTTTCAAGTTGCTGGTAATTACCTTTGAAGCCCTATATGGCCAGCATACGTTTGAGACCGCCGCTCCCCGTATGAGCCGCATAGAGCACTAAGGTCTACCAACCAATATCTTTTGGTAGTCCCCAGCCCCAGGGACGTTGACTTGCCTTGACCAGGGCCAGGGCTTTTTCAGTCCTGGCCCCCACCTGGTGGAATGAGTTCTCGTGTGAGATCAGGGCCCTGCGGGATCTATTCCAATTCCACAGGGCCTGCAAGATGGAGCTCTTCCACCGGGCTTCTGGTTGAGGCAGCGGGCGTCCCCTTCCTCTGGCTGGCCTCCATCTGTAGCCCAGATCCTGAGATCCTGAAATCTTAAAGATCTTTTTAAAAACCGTGTTAAATCTCTCAATACCATCAACCACTAAGCTATCTGGTCCTTATGAGAGTCGTGTGGCACTTAGGAGCTCTCTTATTTTATGCTGTGTTTTAATTTGGTTTTGATGGCACTGTATTTCACAGTGTTGGAACCCACCCTGAGCCCATTAAGGGGAGGGCGAGATAGAAAGCCAAACAAACAAACAAACAAACAAATAAATATCTTCCACCTAAAATAACTGCCTCAGGTCATCCCATTTATCGAGCCAGCTCTGGGTAAATCATTTGCCACTTTTCTCCCTCTCCTTCAGAATTTATGATAATAGATCCAATTGTTCCTCATGCAGAGAAGAAAGTGGGCAGGGAAGCATTTATAAAGTGACTGAGCGTTCTGGTCCAAATTGGTTTTTCATTTGCATTCAAAAGTGATTTTGCGCAAGTTCTACTTGAAACCTGTGTGTCAACACGTCCTTCAAGGAAGGGTAAATAAACAAAGAACATCTTATCTTACATGGAAAATAACAGCCCCTGCTCTGCTTGAGATTACGGACAAGAAGGACACACTGTTTAATGGGAATATTATTTTCAGGGAATGTTTAAGACTGCTTATTATTTTCTTGGAGGCATGCTGCTTGTATGAGTTTGTCCTAAAGTCTAACCTAACAGATGGTGACCCCCCCCATTACCTTGGCCAGTGTTCCCTCTAAGATGAGTTAGTGTGAGTTAGCTCACAGTTTTTTAGCCTCAAGCTCACACATTTTTGTCTTAGCTCAGGAAGGAGGGCTCCAGAGCAAACTCATTTATGCAGCAGCCAAATCGCTCGCTCACAACTTTAAGGCCAGTAGCTCACAAAGTACAGTTTTTGCTCACGAGACTCCACAGCTCAAGAGGGAGCATTGACCTTGACCCATGTTTCCATCCATTTTTTTTCTCTCATTCCCATATTGTATTTCAGTAGCATGTTGTCTTGTCTTCCAGGGTGCCATTTGACACAGCCCAGACAAATTCTGCTAAAATATGTGTGTCCTGCTTTCCCATCTTGCCTCAGATTTTCTACAAGCCCTTCTCCCTTGCCACAAGTTTACAGACATTAGTTTGTCTTAAAGAGATGGCATCATTTCTAGGGCTTTCTTTTGCACTAATATTTATTTATTTTATTGGATTTGTATCCCGTCCTCGCCACATAGTAGGCTCAGGGCGGGTTCCATCAAGTGTAATATATAATAATTAAAAACAGTTTAAAATACGTCAGATAAAATACAGTGCAGTTTCTATATATTCAATCAGAGCCTCAACAGATGTAGAAGAAGAAGAAAAGAGAAGAGATTGGATTTATACCCCAGCCTTACTACCCAAAGGAGCTGCTTACAATCCCCTTCCCCTCCCCACAACAGACACCCTGTGAGGTAAATGGGACTGAGAGAGCTCTCTTGAGAACTGCCCTTGAGAGAACAGCTCTGAGAACTGTGGCTTGCCCAAGGTCACTCAGCAGCTGCATGTGGAGGACTACACCAAACTGGCTCTCTGTAACCTGTAACATGTCACGATTGGGTTCCAAATATTACTCATATTTGATCCACCAAAGGGGAACCTCTCTTTCCTACCTCTCCAGGGGAACCTACGCAAAGCAGATGACGAAATAAAACATAATAAAAACATAATGACCCATAAAACTTTTTAATTAAAATCCAGAATTAAAAACCCACCCAGAGCATAAAACCATAAAACACTGTGCTGAGGGCTGTTAAGTGGTGACCTGATCAATTAACATTCTCCAAAAATGTCCTATCATTAACTGCCTTGCTCAGGTCTTGCAGACTGAGGGCCTTTGTGGTTTCCTTGATGGAGTCAATTCCTCTCATGTTGGGCCTGCCTCTTTTCCTGCTGCCTTCGACTTTTCCTAGCATTATTGTCTTTTCCAGTGACTCTTGTCTTCTCATAATGTGCCCAAAGTATGTTAGCCTACGTTTAACTGAGCATTAAACAATTTATAATAGACAAGAAAGGGGACCTGCGACACTCAGGGGGGGGGGAGAGCTCCACACACAGCAGGAGGAGCAGGTAAGCCTTCCTCCCCCGTCCCCGGACACCGGCAGTGCAGCCTGAGTGGCTGCCAGCCACCAAGCCCACCGATTCCTCCCTGTCCCTGGTCTCCCCCACCACCCCTGGCTCCAGCGGTGAGGCCTGAGCGGCTGCCAGTCACTGGGCTCGCTGATCTCCTCCTCCCCTCCCGGCTCTGGTGGTCTCCACTGGGCCCACCAATCTCCTCCCCCCCGGCTCTGGCGATCTCCTCTGCCGCTGCTGTTGCCACTGATCTCATCTCCCCCCACTCCTGCAGCGATGTCTGAGCGACTTCCAACCTTTGGCCCGCCACAGAGTTCCCAGAGCGTTCTCTGCACATGCACAGGGAACACTCTTACTTTTGGGGGGATTTAAATATCCCCCCTGTATTTTTTCCAAGTTTTCAGGTTTTTCTGCACACCTGGGGACTGCCCCATGTATGCAGGAAAATCTCTCTGCCCCCCAGGTGCAGATTTAGATATCTGCACATAGGGGGCAACTTGGGAATTAGATATATAGATTTTAAACAAGGCCACAGAGTCCACTCTCCAAAGCACCCATGTTCTCCAGGCAAACTGATATCTGTAATCTGTAGAGGGGCTGTAATTCTGGGGTCTCACCTGGAGGCTTTCATCCCTGTAGTGGTGGGCTATCTCCACTCCTTTCTCTTCTCATTTACATGACATGGCAGGATGTACTATAATAGCTGTTTCCCATGCAGTGCTAATCAAAGAGCTCAAATGAGCCATCGTTCCGTAACTACACAAGTTGCTGCATGCCTCTAGACTACACACACACACACACACACACACACACACAGAGAGAGAGAGAAACACAATGATTCCAACCTCTGCAAGTGAATTTGGCCGAGCCCATCTTGCTGCCTCCAAGAAAACGATGTTACAAGGCAGCAGGAAATGCCGACAGCTTGCTTGTATTAATAATTTGTATCCACGGCTGCTTTCGGCTGAGTTGCGATTGTTCAATTATTTAACTGAGTGTCTTTCTGTTCATTTGTGAACCCCGGTACCCCTGGGAGGCAGTGCTGCCAAATCAGCGGCACTGAAACAAGTGGATGTGGAAGTTCTTTTCGACAAGCTGAAAAAACCACAGGGTCGCCCAAAGGGTGTGTGTGTGTGGGGGGGGGACCTGACTTAGGAGAAGTGCCTCAAACGTGTCTGAACTGAACAATATGGCAAGGAATCTCCAGCAGAAAGAAAAGAGAGGAGAAATTGGAGTGAAGATGCTTCAGGTTGATGCTTCTGCAGCTTATTCTACAACATTAACAATCACGCGGCATTCAGACATCATGATAAATCACGATTTATGATTTAGGCTGCGATCACACACACTAAATAATCCACTTCCAATCCACTCTCAGTCCACTTTCCGACTGTGCATTGAAAGTGCATTGGAAGTGGATTATTTAGTGTGTGTGATGATCGCAGCCTGAGTGTGTTGCCTGAACCCGTGGGTTGTTAAATTGGGATTCTAAACCACGGTTTATACTTGGCTTGTTAAAACGAGCTCTGGCCTGGCTCGTTCTGATCCCTGCTTGTACAATAGCCACACTCGGCCTGGTACAGTGGTTAGAGCGTTGGGCTAAGATCTGGGAGACCCAGGTTCGAGTCCCTGCTCTGCCATGGAAATCTGCTGTGTGACTTTGGACCAGTCCCACCCACTTGGCATCGCCTACCTCACAAGGTTGTCGTGAGGATAAAATGGAAGAAAGGAGAATGACGTAAGCTACTTTGGATCCCCGGGGAGGGGGGGGAGAACAGGGTATAAATTAAGTAAATTAAGTAAGTAAATAAATAGATGCCCCTCTTATCTTCATGCAGACAGAATGAGGGAAGGCACAGAAAAGCAGGGAACTTTGCCCCACCACCTCCATTCAGCTATAAATGGTGGTTTCTCTCCCCTCCCCCCGTCTCTCCCTTCTTTCCTGTGACCACAACTCATTCCTTGCTAGTGATGACTCATCCCATGCATGGATGTGCATCAAAGACTTGTAGAGGAGATGCCATGAGGAGGCAAGAAGAAAGAGTGGGGGGGGGGCTATCAAAAGAGTTCCACTAAAGAGTTAAAAGATCGGTGATTTCATGAAATAACTGGACAGGAAACAAATTCAGGTGGGAGGCCATGTTGGTCTGAAGCAGCAGCAGCAGCAGCAGAAGAGATTGGATTTATACCCCGCCCTTCACTTGGAGTCTCAGAGCGGCTTACAAACTCCTTTCCCTTCTCTTCCCCACAACAGACACCCTGTGAGGTAGGTGGGGCTGAGAGAACTCTGACAGAAACTGCTCTTTCAGGAACAGCTGTGCCAGAGCTTGTGACTGACCCAAGGTCACATCAGCAGGTGCAAGAAACCCGGTTCTCCCAGATTAGAGTCTGCGCGCTTAACCACTCCGCCAAACTGACAGAACAAAGTTCGAGTCCGGTGGGGTATCTGGAAGACCAGCCAAGTTTTATTCTAGGTATAAGCTTTCGGGTGTACACGTATTTCTTTGGATACATTGAAATGGAAGTTACTAGTCCATAACACATAGGTAGAAAGTGAGCAACAAAACAGAATATAGCGTAGTAAAGGTGTTCAACATATGCAAGGACCACATTGGAACAACAGTCTTAGTTTGTATTGTCTCCATTTGTTTGTGTTTAATTCTCAGTTCATTACTCTCGGCATTCCACAGCCCAAGGACAGATCTTTTGATATATTTGTTTCCTTCGCTGTGTTTCCTCCTGGAATTAAACACAAGCAAATGGTGACCATATAAACTAAGCTTGTTGTTCCATCTTGGTCAGGACATCTGTTAAACACCTTCAATATGCTGCATGCTGATTTGCTGCTCACCTACCTATATGTATGGACTCATAATTTCCGTTTCAATGTATATGAAGCAGTGTGCATGCACGCACATGAAAGCTTATACCTTGAATAAAACTTGGTTGGTCTTAAAGGTGCCCCTGGACTCAGACTATAGACAGAAAACAGGAGGAGAAAGACTGAAGATCTTTAGCCAAGAGTGAGGAGGAGGAGGGGGGCTTGGTTTGACCTCGGCTTTGTTCCCACCCATCCCACCCATTGCAGCTGACGGAGAGCAAGCAGGCTACATCTGTAGTGAGGCTTTGTCAGCAGCCTAGCAAGTAACCAAAACAGATTGGGGGGAAAGCCTAGTGACAGAATAAATTCTAAAAGGTTACAATATATTAAATTAATAAAGCTTTATTGCAATACGAATCGTAGAAAAAGAGCTAGTTTGGTGTAGTGGTTAAGTGCGCGGACTCTAATCTGGGAGAACCGGGTTTGATTCTCCACTCCTCCGCTTGCACCTGCTGGGTGACCTTGGACAAGCCATAGTTCTGATAAGAGCTGTTCTTGAGACAGAACAGTTTCTGTCAAGAGCTCTCAGCCCCACCTACCTCTCAGGGTGTCTCTTGTGGGGAGGGGAAGGGAAAGGAGTTTGTAAGCCGCTCTGAGATTCCTTTGGGTAGTGAAGGGTGGGGTATAAATCCAATCTCCTCCTCCTCCTCCTCCTCCTCCTCCTCCTCCTCCTCCTCCTCCTCCTCCTCCTCCTCCTTCTTCTTCTTCTTCTTCTTCTTCTTCTTCTTCTTCTCATTCAAAACCAAATGCGTTTAGGCCACACGGCCTTCCTCAGTGGTACAAATTATTAAAATACTCATTATAAAGTAAAATTATTCAGGATACAAAATACAACATCTCGGACCTAAGCTTTAAAACAGTAAGGCCAGTTCATTAACCGGAGAAGTCCCACTACATTATTGAATAAACTAGGACCATTGGAAAATATCATTTTTGGGATTATTGCTGTTCATGGTCCAAACATCTCTATGAGCAAGGTCAGAATTAATTGTAGCTCTGCGGTGTGTATATCCACATCCAGGAATCTTTGGTCCTAATTTATTCCAATAATGTCGTGGGACTTATCCAGTCAATGAACTGGCCCTACGTCTTGTGTGCATTTTAAAGCTTAGGTCAGAGATGTTGTAGTCTGTATTTTGAATAATTTTACTTTATGGTGCGTATCTTAATAATTTGTATCACCGAGGTAGGCTGTGTGGCCAAAGCACATTTGGTTTTAATGGAATTTTTTTTACTACTTGTACTGCAATTGCTGGGATTCTTAAATAAAGTTTGTAATTAAGCAGAGTAAAATCATTATAGTCAGCAGAGCAAGTATTGAGAGACTGAGTCCATGTGAATATAAAAGTATAAAAGTTTACTATAACAATAACATGGGAAAAGGGTACACAGGAAGTAAAATAACAAAGAGCAACATTGCTACATCCTTACAGCTAGAGATATAGGGCAGAGAGATGTCTTCTCCTTCTCCAACAAGAACAAAAGAATAGGAAGGAGAACCCCAGTATGCTAAATACCTGATACATTGATTTCCAATCAGATAGCTAAGGTTCTTACAAAGTTCCCCGGAATTCTACTGAGTAAATACATTGGTTACAAACAAACATGTGACTTCCTGTTTACCAATACTAACAACATTAACCCTGTAAATACTGAAGTGTTTTAAACTTGTTATACCCAACAGCAATCAAGCATTGTTAACTTCCTTCAGACCCTTTAGAATTTATCCTATTAGGCTTTTATTTCTGTTGTGTCCTGGGATCAGAGGGCTGAGCTGGCGAAATACAGCCAAGCTTCGCTCTCTGAGAACAATAGGGACTAGGTTCCTGAGCTCGCCAGAAGTGAACCAATGGCAGCATTGGCGGGCGATTCAAACCCGCCAATAGGAATATAGGGCCGTCCCCCCTAACTGTATATAGTTGGCCTCCGGCCGTTACTGTGTGTTCTTGTCTTATGTGAAGTACGAATAAACGCGTCTTCTCTTATGTCGTCGTCCGAGTCATGAGGCCCGAAACCCAGTACTTTACAGTGGCGACGAGGATGGGATTCTAACGCCTTCCGTGACTCCATGAACGACGAAACGGACACCGCCGAGCAACACATCGCTGACCCCGAGAGCAGCACCGCACCGCTCGCCGAGCATCGCATCGCTGACCCCGAGAGCAGCACCGCACCGCTCGCCCCGGCGCACGCCGTTCCCGACAGAACCATGGCCGCTTCCCACGTAACCCTGGAGCACTTCGACCAGTCGCAGCCAGAAACCTGGGACGCATGGGTCGACCAGCTCATCAGCTACTTGGAGCTCAACGAAATCCGCCACCCCGACCAGAAACGAGCGATCCTCCTGAACGCCTGCGGCACCCAAACCGTCCGCCTCGCCAAGAGCCTCTTGGTGCCCCGCACGGCCTTGGAGAGCTCGTTCGGGGAAATCCTGGACGTCCTCAATGGCTACTTCAGCCCCCGGCCGACCTTCCTGGCCAAGAGGATGGATTTCCAGAGGCGAGTCCAGACCCGAGGGGAATCCATCGCCAACTTCCTAGCCGCGCTAAGGGCGCTAGCCGTGGACTGCGGGTTTCCGAAGGTGGAGGACAACCTGCTGACACAGTTCGTGTGGGGCCTGGCGGACCCAAAGCTGCGGCGCAAGTTGGTGGGACACCGGAAGCTCACCTTGGACGAGGCCCTCGACGCCGCCACTGCCCACGAGGCCGCAGAAGGGGATCGCCCGGTCGCGGCCGCGCAGGTGGTTGGAAGGAGCCCAAGCCCCGGAAACGAAGAGACGGACGAGGTCTTCGCCCTCAAACCCCAACAACGCCGGCTGGCGCCGTTCCAGCAGGCCAACAGGGAGCAAGCCAAGTATTCCGGCCACCGAGCCATCTGTGCCAGCTGCGGGGAGGGCCACGGCCGGAAATCCTGCAAGTTCCGGGATGCTGTCTGTCACGGGTGCGGAAAGCAGGGACACCTCGCACGGGTCTGCCGGTCCAAGGGCCCCCGGAATTCGAGATCGTCGGTCCCCCAGTACCGCGCATCGTCCACCGCACACGAGACATCGGAAGAGGTCGCCGAGTTGTACCACCTCACTGACCAACCACTGCAGGTACTTCGCCTCCCCAACCCCAACCTCTCCTCTACCCCGAAGATCCAAGTAACCGTGCGGATCGAGGGGTCCCCTGTTGCATGGAAGTGGACTCGGGATCGGCGGCGTCCATCATTTCCCTGGACACTTTAAAAAGACTTTGCCCACTAGGGGGACCCCTCTACGTCCATCGCCACTAAGCTTGGTGGACTTTCAAAAGAACCCTGTCCCCATCCGGGGAGTCGGCACTTTCCGAGTGCAGTACCGAGACTTTGAGGGGAACTTGGACTTGGTGGTGGTAGAGGGAAATCTCGCGAGTCTCCTGGGGCGGGCATGGTTCGAGGCCCTAGGCATATCGATTGGGGGAGTAAATAAATGTGGGGTGCGGGACTGGGGGGCGGTGTGCAAGGAGTTCCCGGAAGTCTTTGACGGGAAACTGGGATGTTACAAAGGGCCCCCGGTGTCGCTCCACTTAGACCCCACCGTGACGCCCATCCGTCGGCGCTTCCGCACCGTGCCCCTGGCCCTACGCCCTAAAATAGAGACCGAACTAGACCGGCTGGTGGCCCAGGGAGTCTTAGAGCCCGTTCCGAACGCGAGATGGGAAACCCCGATTGTGACACCAGTCAAGCCAAACGGGGAGATCCGCATCTGCGCGGACTATAAGTGCACTATTAACCAGGCACTTCAGGCGCACGCATACCCCGTACCCGTGGTCAGCCATGTCCTAGCAACACTGGCGGGGGCGCGCATATTTGGAAAGCTGGATCTCGCGCAGGCGTACCAGCAACTCCCAGTAGATGAGGCCACGGCCGAGGCACAGACAATAGTGACCCACCGGGGAGCCTTCCGGGTGAAGAGGCTGCAGTTCGGGGTCAGTGTGGCCCCAGGGATCTTCCAAAATCTAATGGACGATCTGTTAAAAGGGATCCCTGGAGTGACGCCGTTCTTCGACGACGTCCTCATCGCCGCGACCACCCCGGAAAGCTTCGCCGCCCGCCTCAGAACTGTACTGGAACGCTTCCAAGCCGCGGGGCTGAAAGTGAAGCGGGAGAAGTGTCTCCTCGGGGTGCCGGAGGTGGAATTCTTGGGATACCGGGTAGACGCTTCAGGCCTGCATCCGGCGAGGGACAAGGTGAAGGCCATCGTGGAGGCCCCCGCCCCGAAGTCCAAGGCCGAGCTCCAGGCGTTCTTAGGCCTCCTGAACTTTTATCACTCATTTCTCCCCCACAAAGCCGCCGTGGCCGAACCCCTACACAGGCTGCTAGATAAGGCGACACCTTGGGCCTGGGGAGCAAGGGAGGCGGCGGCGTTTCGGGGGTTAAAGTCCTCTTGATTTCAAACGCGGTACTCGCGCACTTCGATGAAAAGCTCCCGGTCATCCTTGCGTGCGACGCATCACCATATGGGGTCGGGGCAGTCTTGGCCCACAAGCTACCGGATGGGAGGGAGGTCCCGGTGGCTTACTACTCCCGCACGCTGTCCCCCGCGGAGCGGAACTACGCCCAAATCGACAGGGAGGGCTTGGCACTGGTGGCGGGGGTAAAAAATTCCACAATTTTGTGTACGGGCGGCCCTTCACGCTCGTAACCGACCATAAGCCGCTCCTGGGACTGTTCGCGGCGGACAAACAAACGCCGCAAGTTTTGTCGCCCCGGGTGTTGCGCTGGTCCTTATTTTTAGCGGGTTACCAATACCGACTGGAGCATCGGCCGGGCAAGGCGCTGGGTCATGCCGACGCCTTGAGCCGCCTACCGCTGCCGCAGACAGGGGAGGATCCGGCCCCAGCCCCCGCTGTCTTGCTGATGGAGGAACTGCCAAACCCCCCCTTCAGGCTGCAGACGTGGCCGCCCGCACGTCCCGAGATCCCATTCTCTCCCGGGTCCTAAACTGGGTGGTGAGGGGGTGGCCAGCGGAACAGACAGGGCCAGAGTTCGCAGCATACAAGGCCAGGCGGGAAGAGCTGTCCGCATTGAAAGGGTGTTTACTATGGGGAGACAGGGTGATCATTCCGGGGCCCATGAGACAAGGGGTGTTAGAAACGCTGCACGAGGCCCACCCGGGCATCGTACGAATGAAAGCTCTAGCAAGGAGCTACGTATGGTGGCCCGGGGTGGACGCAGAAATCGAATCCTGGGTCCGAGGGTGCACCCGATGTCAGGAGGTCCGCCCCAATCCACCGAGAGCGCCAACCCAAAGCTGGGAGTCTACCCACAAGCCGTGGTCACGCCTGCACATAGACTTTGCGGGGCCGTTCCAGGGGCTCCAGTTCATGGTAACGGTAGACTCTTATTCAAAATGGGTGGAAATAAGCCCAGTGTCCACCACCTCTACCAAGGCGGCAATAAGGGCCCTGCGGAAAATATTCGCAACGCACGGGTTACCCGACACAATCGTGTCGGACAACGGGGCAGCATTCACATCTGCGGAGTTTCAAGCGTTCCTCGAAAGGAACCTCATCAGGCACATACGATCCGCGCCTTTCCACCCAGCAACTAATGGACAGGCGGAGAGGACAGTACGCACCGCCAAAGAGGCCCTGAGCCGCATAACGGAGGGGGACTGGGAGTTCCGGCTGGCCCGCTTCCTTCTCACATACCGCACCACCCCAAACCCCATCTCCGGCCACTGCCCCGCCGAACTATTAATGGGCCGCCGCCCTACCACTTTATTAGACAGACTCCACCCAGACCGAGCCCCCGAGAGAAAGCTGGTCGAGAACAGGGAGGCGCCCCGAAGCTTCCTACCGGGAGACCCTGTCTACTTCCGGAACTACGGAGCAGGGCCGCAGTGGGTGGCAGGGCGCATCCTAAAACCCACCGGGCCGGTGTCATACGAGGTCCTAACCGATGGGGACCGGGTCCTCCGCAAACACATCGACCAGCTCCGGAGGCGACAAGACCCCGATAGAGAGATCGAGTTACCGGGAAATGCCGCCCCGGCCCCATCATCCGATCGACCGCAAGCACCGACAGCGGAACCAGCGCCAGGGAGTCCACGGAATCCGGAGGGGGCCCCAGCAGCCGCTGAACCGCCGCCGCCGCCACCGTTGGCCCCGGTAGCAGCCGAACCGCCGCCGCCGCTGCCGCCACCGTTACAGCCACCACCGTCACCGCCTCGGCTACTTCCAGAGGCCCCAGCTCCTCGGGCGGGCGGACCAACCGACAGGGGCCCCGCCAGTCCGGTACCGGCCCCCCGACGTTCGCTAAGAGAAAGGAGGCCACCAGCATACTTAAAGGACTATGTCACCTGATAGGAGACGAACTATGGGGGGAGGGGTGTTGTGTCCTGGGATCAGAGGGCTGAGCTGGCGAAATACAGCCAAGCTTCGCTCTCTGAGAACAATAGGGACTAGGTTCCTGAGCTCGCCAGAAGTGAACCAATGGCAGCATTGGCGGGCGATTCAAACCCGCCAATAGGAATATAGGGCCGTCCCCCCTAACTGTATATAGTTGGCCTCCGGCCGTTACTGTGTGTTCTTGTCTTATGTGAAGTACGAATAAACGCGTCTTCTCTTATGTCGTCGTCCGAGTCATGAGGCCCGAAACCCAGTACTTTACAATTTCGACCTCTTTTGGTTTTTCTCGGCTGAAGTTTTGTTCTCCCTGCTTTCTTTTGTTTCTGCAGCAGCTCGGCAAGGCCAGGGGCACTCGAGGTACCACCCTCCTCCCTGGAGGCATCAAAGGAGGCAAGGTTTACGCAGCAAACTGCGGTTTCACCAAATCACAGTTTGTGGTGACATCTGAATGCAGCTGAGGACCAATGAGTGCTTGCATGTGGGTCTTCCATAACACGGTGCGCATCAATCACTGCAAAAAGTTTGAGACCAGTGGCACCTTTAAGACCAACAAAGTTTAACAGTGCCACGGGACTTCAACTTTGTTCTGTTGCTCCAGACCAGTCGTGCAGACTCTCTCTTGCATAGATCATACGCCAATACCAGATGCAGGATTCATCACTCTTTCGCTGCACCAGAAAGAGAGCTAGAGAAGGCGTACTTAGACTCCCTTCAAACACCCCCAAACACCCCTTCAAACACCCCCAAACACTAGTGTGGGTTCTCCGTTGCCGTGGGGCAGCTGTGAAAAGTATAGGAATTCTGCAGCCATGCATATGATGCAGATCATATAGCCTTTTCTGCCTGGTGAATACATGCATGCACGCATGCCACATCCATGTGAGACAGCACAACAGGCAAGAAGCTTGTTATGTATGTGAAGTAGGCCTTGGGGGAAAGCATAGCAGGGTGGGTGCAGAGACTCTTTAAACGGGTGTCACACGATGCCATGATGTCACCCCTGGTCATCTACCTGGAAGTGACATCACAGGGTCAGTGATGCCCTAGGAATTTCCAGAACCTCTGTGGTTTGTACCATAGAGATATGGGGCATTCCTGGAGCATTGATGTGACATCACTTCTGGGGACACAACAGGAAGCAATGTCATGGCTGTTAAGTGTGAGACTCAACAAAGGATTCAGCTTCAAGTGATTTCAGCTTTATTAAACAGCAACTGTAAGTCAGGAACTGTCAGGTTCAAAAGCAAGTAGGTCCAGGCATTCTTTTCAAAAGAAAGGCTTTTATTGGATTACAATGCTAAAACCCACAGTAGGAGGTCATTGTCAGGAATGGGGGCAAAAGCAATGCAAGCAAACTTATAGTGTGATGCATAAAAGCGACTAACGAATAAGCTTTGAGCGCGCGCGCGGAAACTCCCGGCGGGAGAAGTACTTCATGAGCGGGAGATGACTCCCCCCTCCCTTCACCTTCCCAGAACTGGAAAATTCTCATCAACACAAGAATAGCCCAAAGCCTACATTCAAGGCCACCGTGATAAGGAAAAGCGGCAGGGAAGAAGCTCCCACGTTACTGCCTGCATACCTACACAAGCGCAAAGCGGGTTAGGGAACACATAACAATGGATTCAGTGAGAAACATCAAATAAGCTTTTTTGACAGGAACACACAACAACAAGGGGAGCACAGCTCCTTCTTTTAAACTCTCCCGGGCTGACAAAGCCACACCCATAACAAGTTAACGGCCAATAATATTGCAGGGATAAAGTCCAATCAGAGACGTTCCCTCTTTGCTACGTATTTACAAGATGATTGGTTCTGTACAGAGGTTTCTCAGAAACCAGCCAATAGTAATGCGACAGCTGTGGAGCCACATTCAGACTCAAGCTTAACATGTGAATAGATAGCAGCGATTCACATTCAGTACATAACAATGGCATCACGTGATATCAGTTCTCCCCCCCCCCCTTTTTGCGCACACACCCGATTTTTGCACCTACTTCATCGAACCCGAAGTTTGAGGGTGGGATGTTGCCCACCGTGGTAGATAACCTGGCACTCCCAATATATGCAGGTGACATCGAGTTCACATCCTTACTCAATTCATTCCTGTACCTTACTATTCACAGAACTGCAGTTTGAACCATCCCCAAGAGGCATGAAATGCTTGGTTTGATAAGAGGAACTCCGTTTTTTAAATATATATATATATATATATAAAGTATACTATTAAACCAGTTAGCAGTTAGGAATTAAAACAAGCCTTAGGATTTCCTACAGCTCAAGGCTAAATCTGAAATAAGCCCAAGATTAACGAGGATAGTCCCCAGAAATCTTTCTGGCATTATGTTTGAGGTCATTGCTGTGGAGTGTGGAGAGCAGAAGAGAATGCTGATCTGCCACACAGTCTAGTACAAGATGTCCCGGGGTTATCATCTGATCCTCCGGCTAATGAATCACCCTGAGCTGCCGATGACAAGGGGGTCAAGCATGAGAGAACTTGGGTGTGAATAAATCAGTAGTGACAAGAACAGGAGCTAAACAGGATGTGTTTTGTGCTCCCCGGAGTATTTAGTAAACCAGGGCACTGGAGAGGTCTCGCTGCAGATTAGGCTGTGCAGTTGGATGTGGCTGACCCGCAAAAGCTGACTGGCTTACCTGGCATCAGATTCGATAGGCTATATCCGAAGTAGTTATATGATTTCCAGAATGACTCCCCGATCTTTTAATATAGGGAATTAGCAGAACCTGAGAGAACTAGTTTGGGGTAGTGATTAGGAGTGTGGATTCCAGTCTGGGAGAACCAGGTTTGATTTCCCGTTCCTCCAAATGCAGCTGCTGGTGTGACCTCAGGTCAGTCACAAATTCTTTCAGAGCTGTTCTCTCAGGAGCAGTTCTCGAAAGAGCTCCCTCGGCCCCACCTACCTCACAGGGTGCCTGTTGTGGGGAGGGGAAGGGGACAGTGGGTTTGAGGAGGGAAAAGACCTCAGTGGGTCATAATGCCACAGAGTCCACCCTCCAAAGCAGCCATTTTCTCCAGGGGGACTGATGTCTGTCATTTGAAGATCAAATGAAATTCTGGGAGCATAGGAACACTACCCAGAAATGCTATCATGCCATCAATGCAACAACAATTTTCACATTATTTCCGCCCTCCACTGGCCTACCCAGTGGTAGTGGGAGTCAGGGGCTGCCAACAGGTGGTCTCATACTATACACAAATTAAGAAAGCTGAACAGGGAACAAATGTACTGGTGCAAGAGAAGGACCTGCACATGTAGCAGACCAAAAATTCTGCCATGGCCCACTCAGCTGCCCAATCACAAAATGACTTGTCCAGACAGGTTTTTTCAAAGAGCGCATAGTCCCGGTTTTCAGAATTGCTAAGGTAAACTACTTAATTCAGGTGCTACAGCACATGAGACTCTTTCTGTGTCACTACGGTTCTTATTTTTCATAACGGATTTACTCCTAACTAGCCAGTCCTTGTTTCTGGTTTTGTCATTCATGTTGCAAACTAATCTAGGTGTGGGAAAGCTCAGGATGAAGAGCCAGATGCCCATGAAGAACTGATGTACACCTCCTTGCTCATGTGCCAGACATATGATGAACAACCCACTGGGTAACTGTACTGCTTCCAAAACTCAACTCATTCTCTGTTCCTTTGATAACCAAGTCAGGCTGTAAAATCAATTTTATTTTCCCAGTACTTCTGGCTTACACTAAAATAGTTATTGTGTGTGTAAAACAAGATTGCCTTCTTTTTTGACAAGTGACTTAGGGGTTGTAAAAAGAACTGAAAGTTTAATATTTCCTTTCTGGAGAAACACCAGTTTCCTATATAAATCCTTCTGCAATAGATTCCAATGAATTTCAGAGGGGGGGAAAGAACAGAAAATTAAGCTGCTACTTTAATAGAATAATTTTCAACTGCATGCATTTTTAATTAAAGATTTTAACAGGGTTTTTTTTAATCATCACGGGCATGTGAAATTAGGAGACCACTGATACCTCAAACATGGCTTTTATGCTTGATAATGATCCAAGATGTATTGACTCACACTTTCTCATCCATCTAGTCTTGGAGAATTTGGGAGACATGGACAACCTTTTTGGTGATGTGCAAAACCAGAAGTGACTGAAGTGTATCAGAGCGATACTCTATGCTTCGCCTGTAAAGCATTTTGCTGGTATGAAGAGGTCACTTCCAGTTTTGTGCCAGAAAAGCTGGCATGGCGAAGTGGTTAGTGCAGGACTAGGACCTAAGGGAAACCAGATTTGAATCTAGGCCTCCCATTTTCCTACTTAGGGTGGGGAATTACCTGCCCCTGAGGAACTGAGAAGCATGGTGGGGGGGAACGGCCTCCACATAGTGATGTTCTATGAATTTACCTCAGTCTTTATGGTAAATACCATAGAGTCTAGGGGAGGCAGCCTAGAGCATCACCTGGACGTGACTCACATTTTCCCCAAACTTCACTCTCCCCAGATACTGACCTTCAGATCTCCCAACATTAAACCCTATTTAATTCCTTGCTCTGCCATGGAAGCTCATCAGGTGATTTTGGGCCCTTTGCATTCTCTCAACATGATCTACTTGACGGTATTGTTGTGAGGACGGACTGGAGAATGGAGATCGGAAAGGGGAGAATAACATGATAGAGTTGCTTTGTGTCCCCATTGGTGGAAAAAAGTAGGCTATAAATAAAACAAACAAGCGGTTACATTTAACCTGTTTCAGGCACTTCCCTTGCTGTTCAATCAAGAATACTGCCAGGGTTTTTTTGTTACACAGAATTGCCAGACCCGCCCCCCCAGCAGAAGTGGGGGTCCCCTGTCGCAAGGCCTTGCCTCCCAGCTGCAGATCAGCTGGCCAGCAGGGGGGGCTTACCAGTAGAAAGATGGCCTAGGCCACCATGTCAGCATCACACAGGAAGTGACATCATAATGCCAGCGACTTCTAGGTGATGCTTTGGTATTTGGAAAAAAAACTCTATGGTAGAAGCCAGTGTCAGCATAGAATGTTTGCCCAAATACCAGATAGGGTTGCTAGTCTCCAGGTGGTGGCTGGAGATCTCCCGGAATTACAACTGGTCTCCAGGTAAAAGAGACCAGTTCTCCTGGAGAAAAAGGCTGCTTTGGAAGGTGAATTCTATGGCATTGTACCCCACTGAGGCCTCTCTCCTCCCCAAACCCTGCCCTCCCCAGACTCCATCCCAAAATCTCCAGGTATTTCCCAAGCCAGAGCTGGCAACCCCAAGGAAACTAGTTGGGGGGGGAATCATAGATGAAAAAATGGAAGAAGAGAGGGACTGGAAGAAAGAACTTGGGGATATGGGGGAGCATTAAGTACCTCCCTTCTTGTCCACCAATTTTCCCAGGTAGGGACAACCAGGGCCGGCTCACTCACTAGGCGAGCTAGGCGCTTGCCTAGAGCGCACTGGCCCTCAGGGGCGCCAAACGGTGCCCCCCAAAAGCCCCCCTACCGCCTTAACCAAGCACCCACTGCCACCGCATCTCCGCTGCCGCCTCCCCACCACCACTGCCAAGAGCGCCCAGCTGGGGCGCAGGAGGTGGCGGTGCGGCTCGCCTCACCACATGCCCACTCTGGGGGGGGGGAAGAGGCGGGGGCGGAATGTCCGACTCCTGAGCGCCGGGGGAAGAGGCAGGGTAGCACAGCGGCAGCCAGAGGGGTCTCTCCCTGCTGCTGCCGCCAGACTGGCACATCTGGGAGGTGTAGCACTCCCGTGGCCAACATGCAGCTTCCCTCCGAAGATGCGGAATAAAAAACTACCAGGACAGGAGCACTAGTTTCTGGAAAACCCAGGGCAAAGGTCGGCATCTGATCATGGGGGCACCAGTATCCCACGGCATCCGACGCCCGCCCATGTCCCAGAGCAAACCGGATGTTGTAAGTTTCCATAGGATGCGCACCAATGCCAAATGGCACATGCACACACATAAGGTACCAACAGCGGCCTGCCCCCCCAATGGCGCATGTGCACATTACAACAGCGCGGCTTGTGTGATCGCACTGCGCCACTTTTTTGGCGCTAAGAGCTGGAGCGTGGCAACTCGGTGGACCATGTGATGGGGCTACCGTGCCTTATTTTGCTCCGGGAAGAACAGCCATGCCTCCCCCTCGCGTTTTCTGGCCCGTATGACCGGGGCCAATGTTTGCTAGAATGAAATTCCAGCCATCATAATGGTTCCTTTGCTAAGTGTCTCAGAATGGTTCATTATCAAGTTGAATGCAGCTTTCCTACTTCCCCATTCAGACACAGAGTTTGCTTAATAACATCTCCAGTTAATACCTCTGCGGCTTTGCATTTCTTTTCGACTTTTATGAGACTAATGGGCTGCTGCTCTCTTTTCCTGACCGATGCTGTTTCTGACAGTCACGCAACGGCTGTTAAGGACATGGAACCTCTGATGGGAAAGAAATAACAACCCTGTATGGAGGTTTAATGACCCAGTAACATGCATCCACCAGCCCGTCCTTTTTGCTGGTACCACCCCTGTATCTCTGGCAGCATCCAAATACAGTTTCTCCCAGCATGGAGAAAACTGATGGGAAAGCCTAATTTTAAGTTCTGTGAATTTAACGTTTGCTCAGAGTACAAGGGAAGGGCCATTGAAAAAACATAGCAATGCTGGTTTGAGCACTTTTCTGTTGTTGGGGCCGGTCCTTGGCTGTGGATTGTATTCTTCCAGCACTAGGAGCGTCTGCTCATCAAAGACCTGTTGGGTAAAATGTAAAAACTAAAAATGAAAATCATTTGCCTTGGAAGCACAGAAGCTTTTCTGCAGTGTACCCGATTCTCCACATTTCCTGTTTAAGGGGGAAAATGCCGTTCAAACAAAAGACAAAGATGATCTGACTCCAGTGGTAGCGAGAGAAAGAAATTTCACCTACAAAAAGAGAAGCCTGTTTTACAGGACATATTCATGTACGTGCATTTAACTTGTTGTGAACAAATCAACTTCAAAAAAGTTAACTTTTGTTTGTCCTCCCTGATCCTCCTCTCTCTGCAGCAATGCACCAGCTGCCATTGTCCCATTTGAGGGAACTTAGCCTATGTGCGGCTGCCCCTCTCATGATGCAAAATATTAGAGAAGAGTGGAAATCCCTACCAAAGAAGAGATGATAAACAAAATGCTAGAAACAGCAGAAATGGATAAATTGACTTTATTATTGAAAGAATATCCAGCAAAAACTTGGTTGGAAAATTACAATAATTTAAAGTTATAGTCAAACAATACATCGGTGAGGATACAGAGAAGAGTTTTTGCTATACTGCCAATGAATGACTAAAAGTTTTTTGAGATGAACACTTGACCAACATGGTCTAGTTATTAGGCATAAGCATTATGATGACTTGATGATTTCCCCCTGAGTATGTATGTATGTCTCTGTGTTGAATGTATGCATGGAAAAGTCAATAAAATATTTTTAAAGGAAAAAAAAGGTTACCTTGCTACAGCTCCAAGCCCAGGTAAGAGAGGAGAAGGAGGAGGAGGAGAAGGAGAAGAAGGAGAAGAAGAAGAAGAGGAGGAGGAGAAGGAGGAGAGGAGGAGGAGGAGGAGGAGGAGGAGGAGAAGAAGAAGAAGAAGAAGAAGAAGAAGAAGAAGGGTCCTATATAAGACGAAAAACAGAAGGCAAAAGCTACAGCCAAAGAGGCTCAACATCTAACAGATGAGTGGGTAGGGCCAACCACCAAGTGTACCTGAGCCAGAGACAATGCTCTTAACTCGTTCCCTCCCAGATCCTCTTGCATGCAGAGCTGCAAGATGCAACAAGGCCAGCGTCTTTTAATGAGCCAAAAACAGTGGGAAAGGGCCTCTGCAGTGGACAAACAGCAGATGGAAATGAGACTTATGATCCAAGTTCATAGTGAGGACAGGGCCGGCCTGAGTTTTTTTTGTGCCCTAGGCGGGGCTCCCCAAGGCGAGGGATGGCTCCACTCCTCCTCCTCCTTCCCCCTCTTGCCCGCCCCCGGGGCGCACCGGCAATCCAGTGGAAGGGGTGGGGGTTTAAACCCCCATCCCTTCCATCTGAGCGCCAGCTTGCCGGCACACCCCACAGCTGTGGGGCACACTGGCAAGCCAGGGGAAGGGCTGGGGGGGTTGGCGGGGCTTTGGGTGGGGGGTGGGGGCCTTTTGGCGCCCTAAGGGCCGGCGCGTTCTAGGCAAACGCCTAGTTTGCCTAGTGAGTGAGCTGGCCCTGAGTGAGGATTGTGCTGTAAATACAGCAATGTCTTGTGTAGCGAGAAGAAGGAAGATGATCCTACAAGGGGCAGCAAGATCTAGCTAGAAAGGGCTGTAGGGGAAGTGTCTTCTTTCCAAAGGGGCTTCTCCTTCCCTTTCTGCAGAATGTGACTCTTAGGCTTTTCTTCTAGAACAGCCTAGAATCTCTCTCTCCCAGCTAGCGAGGCAGCTAGGCTGATCTCTCCTCTTTCTTTACTCTTGTAATTAGTTCAGTGTCCTGGCTGCTGCCAACAGATCGTACAACTTTACCCAGACACAGAACGTCTATCTGAAATGGAAAGTATTCAGAGGTAAATGTGTCTGAACATTACATAAAAGCCCTTCATATAACCAACTATATGTCAAGTTGTATTTTAAAAGTTGTTCTCATACTGGTAGGCCCTAAGATTTGCAAGTGTCAGACTGATATCCTCATGTCTCACAAACTTTAGGGTTACCATAGTAACAAAAATATTAGGAGAACCTGAAGGGCATTTTTAATTTATGTGTGTGATTCCAGAGCACCCTGTTGAAGAACATGGTATGTAGCTTGGGGGATAATTTTCTTTAAAAGGGGTATCTGTCAAGAACTGCTTTACAAGACTTGAATAGCAAAAAGCAGCAAGTACATGAAGGAACCCTGTTTAAACGGCAAGGGTATTTCTTGCAGAGAAAGTTTTATCAGGAAGGACAAGCTTCCACCACAGGCAGATGCTCCATTTTCTTACCATGATGTGTCTACGCATTTTTACGCAAGTTTCAGTAACTGTTATTTATGCAAAAATCATCTCTTGCTTCTGTGCTTGACTGTTGATTGTGAAAAGCTAATTGGAGGCAGGAAAAAAATACCAAGCCACTGACATAGGGCTGCCAGGTGTAAAAGGTGACACTGTTAGGCTATAATACAAATGTTTTATTTAATTTATTACAGTTTGTGAGGGTATATCTTGGCGTTCTACCACCTGGAGGTTGGCAACCCTTTACTTTGCTGTGGCTTGGCTGCCTCTCTGTGTTGATGCCGCTGCTCTTCAGGTTGTGTGCGTGCGTTGCTGCAGATCTCCAAAGGCCGCAACTCGCTTGAGGTTCCTTCTCAGATCGCTCTTTTCTCCGCCCTTGGACTCAGATGGCTTCCCTCTCCCGTTTCTCCTCAGTGTAGCAGCCTCTGGGGCAGGCCCTTAGCTACTGCGAGGCATCTTGGGGCTGGGCCCCCCCACTTACCACCGAGGCCTCCTGATTTTTTGCTGAGCCGGGTGGAGAGAGCCATTTCAGGCTGCGTGGTGGGGAGCTCAACCCTTTGCTATGCCTCTCCCTTGACAGCTTGCATGAGAAACTGGGGGCTTCTGTGAGGTGCCCTCTGACCTATTTAATGGCCCCCTGAACTAACAAATTCCTGGCTACAGGCCTGCTCTGGGGTCTAGTGTGTAGAATTAAGCTTACCTATCCAGTCAGCACACAAGAGACTGTCATCTTCTGCAATATGCTTCTTTATCGCTTCACATGCACACTTGGAATTACCTTTCCACAAAGAATTAGGACTAAGTAGGGCTGCCAACCTCCAGGTGGTGGAAATCCAAAAACAACTTCCATGACAAAAATAACAAAATAGTCAATAAAGATATGTTGCAAAATCATTTACTGTAGTAATTCTGTAGAAAATTCTCTTCGATTATCGCTTACACATAACAAATGCTGCACAATGTAAACAATTTGTTTCGCAATAATTGCTTTATCTGAGCGTGTAGCAATCACAATTCTTTTCACTAGAAGGAAGAAGATACACATTTAATTATAAATGCAGCTTAAAAAATCATAATAAACCATTACACTCAAAACTGTCACTTACATTACTACTTATCAACTCTTGAAGGAAACATTTATGAGGAATTTCCCATAAAGGTGTGTGTGGGGGGGAAGGAACTAGTTTGTGAGAGATTACATAAAGGTACACAAACATATATACATCATACTCAGAACTTCCCTTTTCCTCCTCGTTACTCTTTTCCCTCTCCTTTGCATTTCTCTCAGAGACAAAAAACCCACTGGCCACCAACTGCAATAGAAGGCCAAACCCATAGGGTTACATTTGCAATTCTCAGGAGACACACATCAGAAAAAGGTGGTATCCCCCCACCGTGCCTTTTAAAGAAGATCAGATAGATGATACTGCTTTACTGCTTATTATTTTGTTTAGTTACTTCCTCACCACATTGCTCAATTTATTCTTTTTAAAGAAGATTATGAGCTCTCAGTTTTTTCTTTGTCTCTCCACACTAGTTTTATTCTGTGGGTGTTGTTTGCTGATTTACCTCACGAAACAAATGGCTTATTTAAGTCCGAGAAACCTACCTGATGCCTGTAGCTTTAGAATAGACAGGGCTGTACATCATGTTGGTGGTCTGGATCAAAGTAATTAGATGAGAATACATTGATAAATGGTTATTTTGAGCCACAGGAGACTCTTCAATTAATCTTCAGAAATGTTAAGGGTATTACTAACCCAGTGAACAGAGAAAATACATACTTTTTTTAAAAAATCAGGCTAGCCCTTTCTAAAGTAATATCATAATAAATAGAAATAGATTAGTTGGGGACAGAATATTTCAGAAATTGTATAAAAAGCCATGGGTGGATTATTCTTAGTTCATAAAAACTTAAATTGCTCAGCAAAGCAGAGATAGACACGGAATTATCTCGAGTGCTCTGCAAATAATTTTATTTTATTTATTTTTATTTATACTTTCAGCTTGATACCCCGCTCGAACCCCCGAAGGGGTCTCTGAGTGGCTTACAGTTACTCATTGGAAGTATCCCTATCTAAGGCCACATATATATAGTTGGGGAGGGACTGCCCTACTGGCACCCAGTGGAGTGTTGTTCTTTTTCCGTCTTTCGAAGTGGCTCGGCATCTGGCTCCTTCATTTCCCCCTTTTTCATTGGACTTCTTGGAACAGCAGACCCATCTGACACGTGGTTCCCGTGTTAGCACGGCTCCGGCTCTGTCCATAGGCTCTGCCGCGCCTGCGCCTCCACGCTCCCCTGCGTCGTTCCGGCTCCGCCCTCTGTTGGTGCTCGATCTTTTTCGTTCGGTGCTATGCCTTGTCGCCATCTTGCCGCTCGCCTCACTTTTGCTGCCACCGATGCTCCATTACCCCACACAGGGGGGTGAAGGGTGCTCCCTGCCACCCTAGGGCAGGTACCCATTTTATCTACTCGCTTTTTTCAATTTTTTATTATAGCTTTCGAACCGCTGGGTAGACAGGAGCTGGGACTTGGGCCAGGTGCTCACCCTGGCCACAGTGGGTTTCAAACAGCCACAATGGCTGTTCGTAGATGTTACCAGCAGGGGTTCTAACCGCCTGCGCCACTGCTCCCTAATTACAATAGCATGGCAACAAAAGCATTTTTACTGTTTAATTTGCTTTTTTCCCCCTTTTTAATTATTTTTGTATTGTAGGCAGAATACTTTTGTTGCATAGTTGCTGGTTAATTTATAGACATATTTCCCCTCATTTTTGAAGACAGTATTGTTTTCTGATAAATTATTTTAACATATTTTAATGTTGTTTTAATTTTCTTATTAATTGTATTGTTTTTGATGTAAGCCAACCTGAGCCCCGCCTTGGGGAAGGGCAGCCTAGCAAATTGAATGAAACAAACAAACAAAGAAACATGACATCATGGAATGTTAAGGGCCTGAGGGACTCCAATAAGGGTAAAAAGGTTATTTCCAAGTTTAAAGATCTTCAAGTGGGTGTGGCTTTTTATTTTCACAAAAAAAACCCTCATGTAATGGCAAATGATAAGAACTACTTGAGTAAGGATTGAGTTGGTGAAGTATATGTTACAGATACATCTAACTGATTGAAAGGTGTTGCTTTATTGACACAAGTTCAGACTGGCAATTTGTCCCGCTATAGCCATGTTTCAGCAACGTTTTAAAAGTGGATTAAAGGGGGCGTTCACACAGCCATGTCTGCCTGGCATTCCCCACCCGTAGGCAACCCGTGCTGTTCCGCTTCGCTCCCGTGTTTAATAGATACCTCATAAAAGTGGTAGCAAATCCCCGAAGAGTGCCTTTATGCCGCGTTCGTCTGCTTCCCGGCAGTGTGAACACTATGCGGAAAAGCCGGGAGCAACCCTCATTGCACATAAGGGAGCAGCGATATGATTGGCTGTGCTCCACTCTACCACTCAATGCGGTGCTGGTGCAGTGGGATCCTCCCCAAATCAGCTGGATGTCTATGTGTGTATGGGCACATGAGTGCATGAGCGTTCATGCGCTCATGCACGCATACACACATAGGTATCCAGCTAATTTACCAAGAAAAAGCTGTTTACAGCCGCACCTCCAGGCCAGCAGTCTGAACGCTCCTGCATGCCTCCTCCCGGTTTGCTCCTGCATCAGTCTGAGCTATATGACCGGGAGTCATGGCTTTTTTGCCATGACTGGCTCCCGCTGCAAATTGCCAGTCTGTCCTCAGCCAAGTAGGTTCTTTTTCAGGTTCCGCAAGTGATTGCAGATCCAAATAGTCACTTTATTATTTTGGTAGTGAGGAGTTCAGAACATAAGAACATAAGAGAAGCCAATGTTGGATCAGGCCAATGGCCCATCCAGTCCAACACTGTGCCACACAGTGGCCAAAAATACCAGGTGCCATCAGGAGGTCCACCAGTGGGGCCATATTATTGTTATGATTAATGAGTGTGGTCCAGATGTGGACTTTCCAGACATGCTTCATCAATGCTTCAGTTACTTGGTAAATTGTATATATGATTATATGTTGGGGAGGGAGATTTTAATAACATACTGCACATAGCTTTGGATCGAAGCACACCACCATGCAAAGAATATCTTTGGTAAGATCTGCACTCAAAGCCTATATGACTGAACTGGGTTTGATTGATGCCTGATGTATATTGTTCTTTTATTTCTTCTGTGCATCATAATGGTTTCCAGTTAGACTATTGTTTCAGCTTCTCTGACGCCCCAGTTTATTGCCTGTGATTAGATAGATAGATAGATAGATAGATAGATAGATAGATAGATAGATAGACAGACAGACAGACTGACAGATAGATTTTATTGTCTTAGCCATAAGCCAAACAAGTCACACCATGGCTGAGTAAAAAAATACATCAGACTATAAAATGGCAATGTAGGCACTAAAAATATCAGTCACTGCATTAAATCCTATACTCATTCTACTTTACATTAAATACTAGGCTCATTCTGATCTTCCTTGATGCTAAGGCAAATAGCACCATTCTACTAGAAACATAGTGGTCAAGGCCTGGGAGTAAAAATTTGACCAAATCCAGATCAGAGAGTCCATTACTTGGCGGAATAATAGGTATGATGTACCTTAACCTAGGAGCTTCATGCCATGGGCATCTCAAAATATAATGTACTTCCCCCCCGTGTCGTCTACTTCCCCCGTGTCACAAAGACAAAGTCTAAGGGGGCTGGGATACCAAAAAAAAAGGGTACATTGAGGGTACAGATTGAAATCTTAAAGCCGTAAAAGCCGATCTTAATTCCAGGATGGTTAACTTCTCTAAATAGAGGGACCTGCAATGATCTCTTTTAAAAAAAACTTGAATAAGGGTGCCCTAAGACAGTGTGCCAACACGTCCTGATCCATAAGCCCATCCTTTTTGAACACCCATTCTTTCAATTTCCATGCTTGGGTTTTATTCCTTAATAAATAATCAGGAATTGAAAATTTCAATTGAACCAAAGCCAAGTAGTCACCTAGACTCTTGGAGGCTTTGAGGAGCACACTAAAACTTAACCCCCCCACGGGAACCCTGAAGTCATTCTAGACATTTTCTCCAATAGGATAGAATTCTAACATTGACTCTGGCATTCAGTGAAGTAATTCCCAGTTTGTGTAGGATCCTGGGTAGAGCAAGGAGTCGGTATAAAGATCTTCTAAAGAAAAAGAAACAGGCATCCGTTGCTTGTCTATGGGTGGAACTCCAAGAGGCGGCAAATAGTAAGAATGAGGTCAGATTTTGGCACCTGATTTCTATTGGTCTTGGTTGTCAAAACTTGGGAAGGGATCCAGGTATCCAGGCTGAGACATGGTTTGGGCATGTTTCTAAGTTTTTTGGTGGTGAGGGTGGGAATAGTCTGGTTAACCTCCCTCTACCTATCATAACTCCTTGGTCTGCAGTCACTGAGTCAGAAGTGAGGTCATTGATTGAATCCTTGTCTAGCAGTAAATTCCCAGGTGAAGATCTGATTCTGGCAGAGTGTTTTGAAACAAATATCGACTGGTGGTTACCTTTGTTAGTGAAACTTTTTACCCAAATTGACAGAACAGGTAGTCTTCCAAAGGGATGGACTATGAGTATTATCGTCCCAATTTATAAGAAGGGTGATAGGAACAAGCTGGGCAACTATAGGCCAATTAGTTTGTTGCCAATTGCCTCTAAATTATATAGTAAGTATTTAAAATATAAATTAAAGGATTGTTGTTGTTGTTGTTGTTCAGTCGCACAGTCGAGTCCGACTCTTCGCGACCCCATGGACCAGATTACGCCAGGCCCTCCTGTCTTCCGCTGTCCGCTGAAGTTTGCTCAATTTCATGTTCGTTGCATCAATGGCACTGTCTAACCATCTCATCCTTTGCCGTCCCCTTCTTCTTTGACCTTCAATCTTTCCCAGCATCAGGGTCTTCTCCAGTGAGTGCTCCCTTCTCATTTGGTGGCCAAAGTGTTTGAGCTTCAGCTTCAGGATCTGGCCTTCCAAGGAACAATCAGGGTTGATTTCTTTTAGGATTGACTGATTTGATCTCCTTGCAGTCCAAGGGACTCTCAAGAGTCTTCTCCAGCACCATAGTTCATTAAAGGATTATGTAACCAATAATAATTTAATCCACCCTCTCCAAATAGGGTTCAAAAATGGTCACTCTACCATCGAACACTGCCAAACTCTATATACCTTGGCGTCAGAGACAATTAGAGGCCCTACAAAAGCCCTATACGCAGGCTTCATTGACCTGGCTTCAGTGTTTGACTCCTTAGACAGAGGTAGATTATGGCAGAAACTTTTGAACATCAGCATTGACCCATGGCTGGTACATCTGATTAGCCAGCTGTGATATAGAAGTTATTGTTATTTCTAAGCATGCCCCCATATCATTAGTCCTTCAGCAGGGGTGTCAAACATGCGGCCCGTGGGCCAGATCAGGCACCCGGAGGGCTTCTATCAGGCCCACAGAGGAACTGGCTGTCTCCTGCTTCTTCCAGTTTTACTGCTGAAGCTGCATTGTAGCTTGCTTTGCTAGGCTCTCTCAATTGCTCAGGAGAGATAGATAGGCAAGCTTCTCTCCCCTGCTCTGGCTGTGGCTCGTCCCCCTCCTCCTCCCAGGCAGAGGGAGAAAATGAACCAGAGCTTGTTTCCTGGGCCAGGCTGCCTCAATTGCACAGGAAAGAAAAGCCTTTCTTCCCCTCCATTGGCTGAGGCACCTCCCTGAAGGGAGGGGGGGAGGAGGAGAGCTTGCTTTGCTTGGCTGCCTCAATCTCACAGGAGAAATACAAACAACCTCTAAGACCAACAAAGTTTTATCCAAGGTATGAGCTTTTGTGTGCCTAGCTACAGTGTGTGTGTTTTATTGGGTTATTCTGTGGCTCTCCTGGATGCAGCTGGGTTCCCTCCCTCTTTTCTCTGTACTCATGCCCTCATGATCCAATCTTTCTCAGTAGGAAAGCCATGTAAACTATTTAGATGAGGAATAACAACAAACTAGTGAGGTGGATTAGGCTGAGAGTGTGTGTCCAGATCAAGTTCACCCAGCACATTTCCTTTGGGGATTTTGAACTTAGACTTTCCAGATAGGTTGATACTGACCACTGAGGAAGACTAGTTTTGTAGACAAACACGTAGCCCTTAGTCTGGGTCATGGTGCCTTCACATGTTCTTGACCAGCACATGAAGCAATTTATGTACAAAAGCTCACAATGCCCATCCATTTCATGTTTTCCCCTGGGTCCTAGGCTCAGAACTCTGAGCATGAGATTTCTGTAGTGAATGTCAATAAATCAAAAGTAAATTTGCACCTTGCAGATACACACTTGAACAGCATACTCAAGATTGCAACAGCACAGACATTTTGATGCAATAATTCAGAACAAGAGGTGTCAGTTATCAGACACTGATAAATAAACAAAATATTGTAAGAGTGCTAATGCTTTAAGCATGTTTTTATTTTAAGTAAAAAAAATCTTTAATTTTGTTTATGTCCTTTATACAGTTTATATTTCTGCTACCTGGTATTATATTTTATGACATATATGGCTTGGCCCAACGAGGTCTCATTTATGTCAGATCCGATCCTTCTAACAAATGAGTTCAACGTCCCTGTCCTTCAGTTTCCAGACTGGATTACATCTCCTGGTTTATGGCATTTTAATATTTCTCTTCTTAATTAGGAGACTTTAAAAATCAGATGGCGGCTAAGTTATTAGGATATTTTAAAATTAATCAAGGAACAGCTAGTACTTGTGCTACTGAGTGGGATATTTGTAAAGCTTTTATTAGAGGGAGAATCACTGCATGTGCTTCTTTTTAGAAGCTGAGGAGTAACTTTGAAAGATAGACTGAAATATCTGTTTAGTCAATTTGCTACCTCTCCAATACCTGTGGCTGCCAACTTCTATGTGGGACATGGAAATCTCTTTGAATTACATCTAATCTCCAGAGTATAGTTTCACAGGAGAAAATAGCTATTTTCGAAGGTGGATTCTATGGCATTATATCCTGCTGAGGTCCCTACCAAACTCCCCACCCTCTCTAGGCTGCACCCCTAAATCTCTAGGAATTTCCCAACTTGGAGCTGGCAATGCTACCCACACCTGATCATTATCGGGAACTGCAAAAGGCTAAATATGGACTGAATGATATAGTATATCAATGAAAGCATAATATGCCTTAACTTCTTTGTGGTGAAAGTGGTGAGAGACCAGCTAAAAAATTAGCATATTATTTAAGACAACATACTATAGACACTGCCTGGTCCAAAATGACACAAAATGGATGCCAGCCAGAGACAAGCCTTGGGAAAATATTTTTGAAGGTGAGTCAGAGTGGCTGACTGGTGAATGGCCGTGCCCTGTTCTCCATGCCCTGGAGAGACATATAATTTAGAACAATAGGTCCCCCAAAGAAACTACTGCCTAATTTCATCAATAAGCAGCCTCACTACCCCCTTACTCATTTACCCTTAATTTAGCAAACCTGGTAGCATTTCCCATCTAGTGCTTAACGAGTCATCAAGCATCATTTGCACCTATAGTCCACCTCTGGTAAACCTATCAAGGTTTTCCCAAATCATTGTCCACCTCTAGTGTACTCAGATGATAACCTTTCATCTTCCTTTCCACACTTTCTCTATGGCTCAGCTTCTCTAGGTAGTTTCTTCTGTTTTAACATTCTTTTATTTTGCAACTGCAGGTATGGGAAAAGATGGCAACTTTAACTCTTTCTTCACTTGCTGTTTTCTCGCTGGGAAAGCTACCCTTGAGTCACTTTGACTTCTGCTGGGAAAACTTAAGAGTGTTAAGAATTGGCCAGGGCCAGCGCAGTTGACCATCATAATCTCTCTGCATTTCAACCCCAAACCAGGTTACCATAGATACTATCTTCCAAGTTGAGTACTACTCAAGACTGCATGGCAACTGAAATGTGTTTTTACAAAGGAAGAATTTGTGAAGACTATGAAAAGTGGAAATATTTTTTCCCCTATTAAGACTGTGCTTCATCAGACACCGAACAACCTCTTATGCATCTGTCAGTTCCTACAGATGCATCAGAGGCAGAACAAGGTTGAGGGAGAAATGAAATAACCGAAGCATCAAAAAGGATAAGGCACTAGACGAGGAAGACTGGCAGCTAACCTAACACCATGATCTTCATACAATGCAAAAAGTAGTAGATCTGTGAGCTTCTGACCTTGTTATTCCAATTTTTGTTTTGGGAACAATATTGCAACTGATCTAGCTCTTTAGAGAGACCAACTGTGCACCACCTCCTCCATTCTCACAAAAGCTTAATGAAAGACCAACAATCTTATTAAAGATACTTACAAACCACTGTCATCAGATGAGCTTATGTGGAATATAAGCAGGGGTTAGAGGCTGGTGTTTGTAGATATGTATCGGGGGAGTGCATCTATTAGCAGTGCTATGGAATACATGAACTGCTTGAAAAATAGAGATCTGTTGCCTTCTATGTGTTATGAAATGGTATTAAGCTAGACACTGATGGCATAGTCTTTTGGAAAGTTATTATAAAGACATTGCTGTCTCTGGCAGATACGCTTTCTGTTCATTGGTTCCGCTGTGCTTCAGAAATTCTACAAAATTAGAGTGGCGTAGTTTTAAAAGGATGAGTGTGGCTGAGAATAAAGGGGTAGGTTTAATTAAACTTTGGGCTGTGGGAACGTCAGCGATTTAATAGTCTATTACTGTAGAAGTAACTGATCAACCACTAAAACCAGACAGGAAAGGGGAGAGGAATTTTCACAGAATGAAACGAAGCAAGCTGCTACGAATGCCAGCTAACGGTTTGTTTTCAACAAAGAGGTACATCAAATCTAGATACCCTTAGAAAGGACAAAATAACCAGCAAATCTGGACCAGCCAGCTTGCAGTTGGCAGCTTCTCAACTGGCGCCCGTAGTTGTGCCTTTAAGAGCAGACGAGGAATCTCTTGGGCGGGCCCAGGAGCAACCTTGGCCTTCCAATCGCTGACTCCATTGGTTAGCATGGAGGGGTGGGGCCAGAAAATCACCTGAGAAGCACAGTCTTCCCTCTGGTCCAACCCTTCCCTTTATTAGGCCTTTGCTCAGTTGGCTCCAGCCATCCCTACCTTCTTCTAGTTGTGCATTATTTAGATTCTGTTATTATTTAGATTCAATTAGGGTGGTGTGAGGGAATGGGCCAGATCTCTTGGTGGGGACCCTACCTTCATGCCCATTTCCCCCTGGTGCAGACTCCGTTAAAAGGTCTTGGGGGCGGGGCTGTGCAGTGTCATGCCCAGCTTGGGGTTGTCACTTGCTCCACGCCCAGGTGTCAAAGAAACCAGGCAGTGGCTCATGGCCACGAGGGACCATGGAACTGGCTATATCAGGTTTATCCCCAGCAAGCAAGCTGGTGAAAGGTTCCATCAGTCAACTCTTGGGTCACCTGATACCTGGATCCATGCCCTACGCCATGCCAATGCTGCAGTAGCTGTATCCTCTTTCCTTTGCATGTATTCATGCTGCCAAGAAGACAACTGGATTATGCTCAAGAACTCTTTCCTTCCAGAACGCTTGCCACTGTGTTAGGACTCCAGTAGAGGGATCGGCATGAACTGCATTTTTGTGGTTTGGTTTGTGGCTGAACCGCAAACTGAACCACGAACCTATAGGAACTGGGAGGTTGGTTTGTGAACTGAACTGGTTTGTATGGGCTCATGACCCCTGCTTTTGCTCCCTGCTGCTTCACGGGGAGCAGAAAGCAGGGGTTTAAATAGTTCCAAGCAACTTAAACTATTGCTTTATGCTCACCACAGCTTTCTATGGGGAGCAGAAAGCAGGGGTTTAAATAGTTCCAAGCAACTTAAACTATTGATTTATG
Source organism: Gekko gecko (assembly GCA_029375565.1). NCBI lineage: Eukaryota > Metazoa > Chordata > Lepidosauria > Squamata > Gekkonidae > Gekko > Gekko gecko. Next base: position 19,650,812 of record JAPDNY010000009.1, on the reverse strand, counting down.
CTCACCACAGCTTTCTATGGCGAGCAGAAAGCAGTGGTTTAAATGGCTCAGAGCTGAACCCAAGAAACCCAATTTAAACAGCTGAGCTTGGGAGCAATTTGTGCCATTAAAGGGGCAGCAAGCCCCAGGGATTGGTTGCCCAAGAAAGTAGCTGAGCACAGGAGCTGTTTGCTCTATATGGCACAGTAAGCCCCAGTGGCTGGCTGCCCAAGAAAGCTCCTTTAAGCAGCTTAGCCACGGAAGCAGGCTCAGCTGTTTAGAGCCCAAAACACTTGAGCCATGAGAGCTGGCTGCCCCCATGGCTCAGCTGTTTCTGATCTAAACAGCTAAGCAGCTGGGAATAGCCTGCTCCCGCTGCTCAACTGTTTTGGTGGCCTTCTTGAGGAGGAGAAAGCAGGAGATTTCCTCCCCATGAATCTGGGGAAACTTGCTAAGAGCAGCCAACATTTCTATAAAGTAGGTCCTGTAGAGTTGTTAAATACTGTAGTGAATAAGAAAACCTACATTTCTGTTTAAGCCAGGATGGCACGAAGTGTTTATTAGATTGTATACAGTATGGGATTTACTGGTCACTTTGAAGCCAAAAATAAATTTTGGGGGGCACTGTCCCTAACTGGTTGTGATAGAGACCTTAAAAAAAACAACACCCCAGCTTCATCCCATATCACAGAGAATAAATTTCTTTAAGCTGACCCGGTTAGTATAGACAGGGCTGGCTCCAGGTGTCTGGGTGCCCTAGGCAGGACAGCCTGGGGTGCCCCCTCACTGGGGATGCCAACCTCCCAGTGGGGCCTGGAGACCGGGGGCGGCGGCGGAGCGCTGGCTTTCCTGGGGGTCTAGCCGCCGCCCTCTCCCTCCCAGCACCGGCTCCCCACCCCCTTCCCAGCTTCCCAGCCACTGAGCCCCCAGGAAAGCCGGCGCTGGGAGGGAGGGGGCAGTGGCTAGACCCCCACCCCCTTCCCTTCTTTCCTGGGGGGTCCCACAGCCGCGGAGCCCCCAGGAAAGCTGGCGCTGGGAGGGAAGGGGCGGCGGCTAGACCCCCGCTCCCTTCCCGGCTTTCCTGGGGGTCCCACAGCCGCGGACCCCCCAGGGAAGCCAGAACTGGGAGGGAGGGGGCGGTGGCTCTGCGGGGCGCCCAAGCAAGCCTGGGAAGACGCGGGGGGCGTCTTTTGGCGCCCCTGCGGCCACTGTGCGAGCCGGCTATGAGTATAGATTGATAGGGTTCTAACTAAGGGAGCAGGGAGCAATAGCATGAACTACTTCGGAGCTGGGATGGATTCATCCCACGTCTGAGTAGGTTGCTTGCTGGCAGCAACTCACGTTCCTTTATTTGAAAATAAATGATAAAGGGAATTCACCTAAGCGAGAGGCAGGAGACAAGAGCAAGTGTCCAGTAGCACCTTAAAGACTAACCATATTTGCGGCAGGGGGTGAGTCATGCAGTGACTCACAAAAGCTCCTACCCTGCCACAAATTTTGCTAGTTTTTAGCCCTGACCTGGATAGCCCAGTCAAGCCCAGTCTCACCAGATCTCGGAAGCTAAGCAGGGTCGACTCTGGCAAGTTCTTGGATGGGAGACCGTTCCGTTAGGAGCGGCGTCTTACCAGCAGCGCCCTGGGAGAACTCAGACCCAGCATGACCTAGCGTGGTGGCACCGCTGAATGCCTCCTTACTCCGCACTTTATTTCTATTGCCATCGAAGTTACGTTTTAAATGGATTTGTCAGTGCTTTAAATGATTTATTGTATTTTATCATGTGTAAAATGTATACTGTTCATCAGTTTTGTGGAAGCTGCTCTGAGTCCACCTCAGCGGGGAGGGTGGGGTAAAAGTTAAAGCAATAAATATAAATAAATAAATAAATAAATAAATAAATAAATAAATAAATAAGAGCTTGGGATACCAGCAGTTTGGGAGCAGGGACAGGCTTTCTTCAGCCACCTCTCTGAATATCCTCCAGGCCCCCAGCAATGCTCCCTCTAAGCTGCAGAGTCTTGTGAGCAAAAATTGTACTTTGTGAGCCACTGGCATTAAAGTTGTGAGCCAGCAATTTGGCTGCTACTCAAATTAGTTTGCTCTGGAGCCATCCTTCCTGAGCTGAGACAAAAATGTGTGAGCTGGAGGCTAAAGAACCATGAGGTAGCTCACACTAACTCAGGTTAGAGGGAACACTGGCTCCCAGTAGGGGTCAGTCACCAGAGGTCACCATGACTTCCAGGTGCACACACATGCACATATATTAAAAAAACACAACAAAATACCCCCCAAAAGTTAGTTTTTAAGGTGATCCTGGACTCTTGCTCTTTTCTACTGCTACAGACAGACTAACATGGGGTGCGATCATACGTACCGGAAGCAACGGCAGCCATGCGATTCCCCTGCGGATTAAAGGGACGCGATCAAACAGACACATCCGTCTGACGTCCTGAAGTTGTCGTTGGGGCATCATTGTGTGCGGCAGTAGCGTGGAAAAAAGCTACTGCCGATAACTCAGTAGTATGGGGAACTGCGGATGCACGGCGGGAAGTTTGATCGCGCAAATGCGCGTCATTGCAGGCGGGGCAAACAGCCTCGCTTCCTGCCCGCCTCTTCCCCCCTCCATATGACCGCAGCCATGGCGACCCATCTTGATGTAAGCCAGATGCTTTTTGACTGTGCAGCCAGAGAGCATGGGAAAGGTGCTTATTGAGCAGCATTCAACTGTACAGCATGGGGAGATGTGGGGGTGTGTGCTTCCCACCTCACTGCACCATTCTGAGCAGAAAATTAAGGTGACAAAAATTTTTGCTCCCGCCACTCTCATTTGCAAAATAACAATAATACAATGGACAAAATGAATGTCCCCCACTTTCAAGCGATTAGTACTTACCGGGGTAGTTAATAATGGTGGCACATACAAAATCAAAACACATCAAACTGTATCTTCAGATATACAAACATGATCACAGCATCGGCAGAGTACAAACAAACTAGTCAACAGCCATTTCCTTAAAAGCCAATTAGCAGCATTCTCTGACAAACCAATTAAAATTGATTAATGGTATTTGCAAGTAAAACTGTCAAAACTGCTTGGCAGGAAAAGCCACTGCAGACAAATATAGTTGCCGTGAAATCATTAGAAAAGGGTTAGAAAACCAAGCGCCCTTACCCCCCACTGGGGCAGGATCAAAGCAACACAGAATTTAATTTATAAAAAAAAAAGTCTGAGGGAAAAGATGCCTCTTTACCTATTACCAGGGCTTTTTTTGTAGGAAAAGCCCAGCTGGAACTTATTAGCATAATAGGCCACACCCAACAGCAGAAATCTGTTAGCATATTAGGCCACACCCCTGACAGCACAGTTCATTAGCGTATTAGACCACACCCCCATGTTATCAAAAGTGTGGTCATCCAGCCACACCCACCTTTTGCTTCTTATTCTGTTTACTTTGTTTGTTGTCAAAACCCAGGGCTTTTTTTGTGGAATTCCTTTGCTTATTAGGCCACACACCCCAATGTACCCAGTCCTAATGAGCTTCTGCTGTTGGGTGTGGCTTATTATGCTAATGAGTTTCTGCTAGGCGTGGCCAACTCAGGAGCCAGCCAGAACTCCCTTCCTGTGCGTTCCTGCCCCAAAATAGCCCTGCCTATTACCAGACACTTGTTCCATTTGTTGCCAGGTGATTGCCTGTGGGGAGATCACTCCACAGTAGCGGGGTCATAACAGAGAATTCCCTTCCCTTGTGGCTGTCCACTCTATTTCTTGCAAAAGCCAGAAACAATGTCTTGGCCACAAGATGTTGCTCTAGGATCTCTACGGTAAAGATAGGGTTGAAGTCACAGCTACTGCACCAATGACATGACATTACTTCCAGGGAAAATCCAGAAGTAAAACCATACCTCTCTAGGAATCACTGAAAACTCTATGGTTGTTAGCCCCGACGCCATTATGGGGCTTTGCTATGGACTGTTTGCTGTTACCACATGGTCTGTGTAGACTGTAAAATGGATGCCAAAGGAGAAGCCCATAGGGAAAGGAAAAAGCTGTCTTTTTACTCTGAGGGACTCCATTGCATACCTGCCGCATGTCACCTACACAGATTAAGGGCCATACAGCAGACAAAGGACTTTCCATCTGCCAGTCGTTTGCATGATGAGATTAAGTGCCTTCCCCACCCCAGACGACAATAGGAGAGCCATACACACAACAATACCAGATCCATCAGCTACCTGGAGAAACCATCTGCCTGCCAGCCAGCCTCCTCTGCCGATCCCTCAGGTATCCAACGGCTAGTGTAGCCAATAAGATTTGAAATTGACACTGACACAGCCGGCTGGAAGGGTCAGTAGGTGTACACCGCCTGGCCTTCCACGCCCAGCACCCAAGACGCTATAATTACGCGATCTCTGGGTTAGCTCAGAAGAGAAGAGGAACTCTCTCCCTGCTGCTGAAACCACGACCTCTGTCTGTCTGCTTTATCCTCTTAAGCCCCCATCCTGTACCCGAACCCTTGCCTCGCTTCGTTCCAGTCGGCTGCTGGAATTATACACGTGTTCCTAGCTGGTCTAGACCGCGTGTCCCTTCTTCCATCCTTCCTACCCCACCTAACCCCACTCGCTGGAAGCTTAGGAGCCGCGCCTTGGAGGTAAATATTGCCCTCAACGAAACCAACGATAACCTGCTCATGCAACTGTGCTTTATCTATCTTTTATTCTTAGATCTTGATATGAATGGGTGTGTGAATTGTATTTGTCGAGTGTAACTGTTATTGGAACTGTGCTTTATTTAAGTAAACAAACATTATTCTGAGTCCTGTCTCTCGCCTCTTCACTGGGAAGGTCCCGCGGCAGCCCATTCCTCGTAGACATAGACCAAAAGATCCCGAAATTAATTATACCTGTGGCAAAGTGCTTCACCCCTAGAGAGCATTTCGCCCAACATGGTTTATCCTCGGAAGTGACATCAGCCCCCTCCAGTAATCACTAAGTACTCTGGTAGAGTGGTGTGATGACACTTCTGGTTTTCCTAGACCTCTGCTGGGCTGTGATGTCACTAGGACATCTGCTTCTCTTATATTCCACATTGTGCCATAGAATCTGCCCTCCAAAGCTGTCAACTCCAGGTTGGGAAATTAGGGGGTGGGTAGATAGAGCCTGGGGAAGGCGGGGCTTGGGTAGAGGAGGACCTCAGCATGGTATAGGGCCATAGAATCCATGCTTCAAAGCTGCCATTTTCTCCAGGGAAACTTATGCCTGTAGTCTAGTTCTAATTCTGGGAGAACCCCATGTTGGTAACCATATAGGCAATGCTAAAGAGATCCTTGCTGGAGCAGACAATGGTGTTATTAGAAGAAGAAGAGAGTTTGGATTTATACCCCGCCCTTCACTGCCCAAAGGCGTCTCAGAGCGGCTTGCAAACTCCTTCCCCTTCCCCTCCCCACAACAGACACCCTGTGAGGTAGGTGGGGCTGAGAGAACTTCTGACAGAAACTGCTCTTTTTCAAGGACAGCTGTGCCAGAGCTTGTGACTGACCCAAGGTCACATCAGCAGGTGCAAGTGGAGGAATGGGGGAATCAAACCCGGTTCTCCCAGATTAGAGTCTGCACACTTAACCACTACACCAAACTGGCTTATTAATTAAAAGCTGGGCTTTTGATGCAAGTCTGGCAAGCCTATAAATACATAGCACTATCAGGCTGACAAGAACCTGGCTAGGTTCTGCCCCCTCAAAAAAACTCAGCCAAGGTACCATATGGAAACAAGTTGTACTAACTCATCAACAGCATCCCCTCCTTCCCAGTGGGGTTGCCAGCTGACCTGGAGGAAAACATCATGTCCCTTTAATAGTGAAGGTTTTCATAACATGAAGATAAATTGGGGTCCCCAACATAGTGCCCACCCGCTAACACCTCTTCTGGTGTCCACCAAGTGTTTTTAGAAGGTGGGTGGAACCAAGTAGGGCTTTTGCCCAGCAAGGCTTCTGACTGACTGCTGGAGATTTGATTGGCTGTGCAGATTTTTTAAATAGAGGAACTGGCTGTCCACCGTGTGAGTCGGGATGCTGGACTAGATGGACTATTGGTCTGATCCACCAGGACTCTTCTTATGTTCTTATGCGGGCCTCAGCCTCTATGCCCTGTTGTTGGCCCTCCAAAGGAACTGGTTGGCCACTGTGTGAGTCAGGATGCCGGACTAGATGGTCTATTGGTCTGATTCAGCAGGGCTCTTCTTAGGTACTTATGCAGGCCTCAGCCTCTATGCCCTGTTGTTGATCCTCCAGAGGAACTAGTTGGCCACTGTGTGAGGTGGGATGCTGGACTAGATGGACCACTGGTCTGATACAGTAGGGCTTATGTAGGCCACGGTCTCTATGTCCTGTTGTTGGTGGTCCAGAGGAACTTGTTAGCCATTATGTGAGACAGGATACTGGACTAGATGGACCATTGGTTTGATCCAGCAGGGCTCTTGGGCCTCAGCCTCTATGCCCCATTTTCACCCTTCAGAGGAACTGGTTGTCCACTGTGTGAGTTGGGTTGCTGGACTAGATGGACCATTGGTCTGATCCAGCAGGGCTCTTCTTATGTTCTTATGCGGGCCTCAGCGCTTGAATCTTTCCCCATAATCCACCCTTTTCAGAATTCTGGTATTTCATACAAGCAGCCAGGTTACTCCTAGAAATGTAACTCAAATAACAAATGTGGATTCACTGGCTATCTCATGTTCTCCAAGGTATTGGGGGGGGGGCAGTTTGGGCCTAGCAGCCCGTCATTGAATCAAAACTTCCTTGGATCTCTTTCTGCACTTTTGATTGTGTCCTTTGGCCTAAGGAAGTCCTGCCATGCAGACTGACGGATCTTACAAGACAAAAGGAGCACACGGAAGATGCATACAGTATCTGACTGTTTACTCTGTGCTATGAAAACTGAAGAACATATGAAGGGCCCTGCTGGATCAGACCAGTGGTCCATCTAGTCCAGCACCCTGTCTCACACGGTGGCCCCCCAGGTACTTTGGAGGGCCAACAAGAGGGCATAGAGGCCCAGGCCTTCCCCTGATGTTGCCTCCTAGCTCTGGGATTCATAGGTTGACTATAGGTTGACTCTTGATGCTGGCGCCTGCCATTTGGTCTGGAGTCTCTGGTTTTTGAAGCAGTGACTATAACTGTATCATTGGAACAGCGGCTGTGACAAAATCTAAAACATTTAGTAGTTTGTCGAATTGGGTTTCATGTCTCAAAGCTACTCAGAAAAATATGGGTTCCTAATTTGACTGTGAAGACTTACTGTAATGTATTCGTTGCAAAAGTAAATTGCTGTCTCTCAGAGGGGCAGAGCATCTGCTTGGCACGCAGAAAGTCCCAGCTTCAATCCCTGGCATCTCCAGGAGAAAGGATCAAATAGCAAGTGACCTGAGAGCCCTGAAGCCTGAGGCCCTGGAGAGAGGCTGCCAGTCTGAGTAGACAATACTGATTCAGTATAAGGCTGCCTCATGTGTGCATTGCCTAAATTTGCACATTTTGTTTTTCTGGAGCCGTATAATTTTTTGGCTAGTCTTTTGCATGATCTGAGACCTGTAGTACTTGCATTCACCAACACAAACTTAACCTATCAGCCATAGGTGCTTGAGTACAATATATGTTTTTAATCCGGCCCGAGTGGCTTTGCACATTGCAATCATTTGGGCTGCCACCACGTGGATGGTGTGTTGTTTGATACGGAGGCTTACAAGTATTCTTAATTTGGATCATGCTTTGCACAGGTACTAGTTGTATAACAAGTAAAGAAACTATCCCTGAACGCAGCTCCCACACTTACTTTTAATCCCCAGCCAATCAACAAGACTGACTACTGTCGAGCAGGGCCTGTAAAATATAGCCGTTCCTCTTGGCCTTTGGCCGAGGTGGCGGACGTCCAATAAAAACTGGCCTCCCCTGCTGAAGCTGAAGTTTACTACCGCTACACGGCCCAGATTAAGAAGATCTCAGAGACCCAATGGCGCTAGCTTGGAAACTATATACAGAGATAAATAGTGTGTGTCCTTTTTTAATCTATGTTGTTTTAAATTGTTCTTAATTATTCTGTAACATTGCATTTATGTGTTGTAGAACTTACTTGTGATTCGCCCTGAGCCCACTTGTGGGGAGGGCAGAATATATATTGAAATCAATCAATCAATCAATCAGTCAATCAATATTCCCGCCCACCAACACATTGCTTCTTAAGCCACAGAGGAAAATACAAGGGCCGCATCTGTCGCTAAGAGATAAAAAAAAAAAAAACCAAGGCCGACGGTGAATAATGAAGCAAAAAATATATTTTATTAGTTAGAATCTCCCAAATTCTAAACACGTTTTGCCGACAGGCTCCTTCAGGCGGAATCTGTAATATATAATATGCGATGACATGACTGAGTTCACATAAATAAGGGTTCTTCGGTTAAAATCATATAAATAAAGAAAGCACTGTGTTGCAAGTCAAATTACGGGTTGTACAATAAAATATCAACCAGGTTCCCTGGAAGAAGCCTTTTGGCGAAATGTGTAGGGAATCTTACCGAGTAATAAAACAGCTTTTTTACTTTACTTGCACCATCCGCCTTGGCTATTTTTTTTTTAAATCTTAAGGCACAGAAACCATCAAACTTGCACAAACTACCCCATCTAGTGAACAGCTAAGAAAGTGCAGTGGATCATTTTGAAAGTTGAAGGTTTTCAAAATTACCCGTCTCCTCCACTTGTATTATTTTGACAGCTCATAATGGGGAGGGGTTTTGCCTCAGAGTTGTGGAACTAGATTTGTGCCTGTTTCTTAAAATCAGTAGACACGTACTCCATATGGGGAAAGTTCCTGAGACCCTTAAGCGGGGCTTACTATTCAAACGACACATCTGCTGTCTTACACGGCTTTCGCAGGGAGAAGTCAACTGCTTGCCTTCGAGCTTCATTTTTTTTTTTTTAAATGAACCATTTGCTTCGAGCAAAAGGGTGACTTAAAAAAAATATTAAGAGTTTGAGAAGCATAACTTGGGAAATGGTGTTCCTTCCACTACCGTCAGGTGTCCCCCATCTTTTTGAGGCTGTGGGCGTCTGACCCAGCATGGTGGGTGAAGTCCCAAAATGGCTGCCACATGAGGTGGAAACGGCAACAAAATGGCTGTTACCTTCAGGCACACAGTGAAGAGCCCCTGTGCTGTAGTGGTGGCACCTGCTGCCAAAGCAATTTAAAAAAAAATCTGCACAGCCAATCAAATCTCCAATGGCCAACCAGAAGCCCTGCTGAGCAAAAGCCCCACCTAACCCTGACCACTCTCTAAAAACCCTTAAGAGCCCCCAGGAAAGGTATCAGGGGACCCACGGACCCCCACGTTAGGAACCCCTACACATCATCCTCTCTGTACTCTCCATAGATTCTGTTCCTCTTCAGTTTGTGGGAAAAAAATATATAGTCGCTGGACGACACTCTAATTTACCTGAAGACGTACAGAGGACAGAGTCTCACACCAAGAGCCTGGAAATGTATTTTGACTGAAGAACACTGTTTGAAATTTGGCTGAGAGGTATTCTCATGTGCGTGTGTGGTGGGGTATTTACTAAGTGTCTATGGGATCAATTCTAAGCAGGTCTACTCAGAAGAAAGTCCTTTTTATTCAACAGGGCTTACTCCCAGAAGTGCATTTTTAGGATTACATTCATAGGCCGGTTTACAATTTCATGCCATGTATTTGTGGAATGACCAGTCCTGTTTTATTTGCAGACTGTGTTTGTGTCTCTTTGTCACCTTGAGTCTCCGGAGGTATTTGACACGATTCAAATCAACATTGACTAAGGCAGCCAGCAACCTGGAGGGAAGAGAAATGTCTTTTCGTGTTCTTCAGTGCCATTCAAAAATAAAATTAAAAAAAAACAACCCTTCAGCTTGTGGGTACACACGTTAAAATAAGGGGCCTCAAACCTCTGTTTTCCAGCTGGTAGAAAAAGTATAGGTAACCTGGGATCCGAACCCTGTTTTCCCTCCTAAACATCTGTCCATGGCCGCGCAGTGGCGCTCAGCTTAATCTGAAGTTTATTATGGTTTTAAATAGCATGTAACACCTTTGAAGTTTTTGACGTTTCCGCCCCTAAATCCCTAAGCATCACTGCATGGTTAAAACGAGGTTCTGAAGCAAAGATTGCAAACTGTGAATTTTAATGGCGCTACTTTTATGTCACTAAGGGGCAGGGCACTGCTATAAATAAACCGTTGTGGGCCAACTTGACCAGCCTGAGTCCAGTGTGGCTGAGGTCTCCTCCAGAGTCGAAGAGCCGTACGCAGCCAGCTCTGAACCAGCTACAGTTAGTGAATTGGAGATCCAGGAGCCTCGTGATTCATTGCAGGCAGCTGACCTTGACCCGACCCCACCACGCATAGCTCGATGAAGCACTGCTGCGGGAAAGTAGCCCACCAAGCTCCCCCTCGTTAATTAAACGGTGAGAGGGAGGTGGGGGCAGGCTTTATTCAGCCCCCTCTCTGAATATCCTCCAGGCCCCCAGGTGGGGTCGGTCACCAGAGGTCACCATGACTTCCAGGTGCGCGCACACACAGGCACATATGAGAAATGCAAAAAGAAAAGAAAAAAACCCAATCAGTAAGAAAAAAAGAAGTGAGCCGTGACTCATGAAAGCTCACCCCCCTGCCCCTGCCACAAATTTGTCTTTAAGGTGCTCCTAGATTCTTGCTCCTTTCTCCTGTTACCGGCAGACCATCATGGCTACCCATCTTGAGCTATCAATAAGACAGGATCTGACATTTCTCTCTCTGGAACTCTGCTGGTGTAACTCTGCTGAAAAGAGGGAGAATGAGCCATTTCCCAGTCTTCTCTCTTCTTCCAGGCAAATCACACACACGCACACACACACACAAAACAGCAGCAGAGAGTTTCAGTTAAAACAGGAAGCGTTCCGGTCAAAAGCACCAAGAACAGAGTGTCACAAACGCAACCCAAACGCCTAGAAAAGCATCTGCTTCTGTAATGACACCACTGCATACAGAGGGAAAAAAAAATATAATGATTTCCAATGTACGAATCACACGGTGGACGAAGAATCGGTTCCGGCAGGGCTGAAATCTTCCAGATACTCTAAGTGGACATCCAGCGTGCCGTATATCGAGCGCAGGCTATTCAACACCTTTTCCTGTATATGCTCAACCTGGTCTGCAGGGCAATAGTCATCCAAGCTGGACCTGGGAACAATAATACGTTCCTTAAGGATCATGTGGTTTCATCCACAGCAATGCTACAGGTTAAGAAGAAGCAAAATTATCACATGATTCGCTTTTTCCCCTCGACCAAGGCAGCAAGGTGTAATGTTCATGCAATGCCGGCCTAGGGCCTGGGAGATCCAGGTTCGAATTCCCACACTGCCATGGAAGCCCGCTGGGTAACCTTGGGTCAGTCCCTCCCTCTCAACCTAACCTACCTAGCAGGATTCTGCTGTGAGCACCTCCTGGTGTTTCCTCAGCCAGAGAGAGAAGGTGGAGACAACAAGAGCTGTGCATCTCAGATTAATTTGTATTTTCCCTTGCCTTGGCCTTTGACCCTCTTGCTCCGCCCTTTGACCCCTTTGCTCTCTCCCTGGGCACATGGAGGGGAACATTGACTTCTCCGACCTCCATCCCAAGACCCCACAGTTACTACTTTAGGTCCCCTCCAATGCTCCCTCTAAGCTGTGGAGTCTTGTGAGCAAAAATTCTACTTGGTGAGCTACTGGCATTAAAGTTGTGAGCAAGCGATTTGGTTACTGCACAAATTAGTTTGCTCTGGAGCCATCCTTCCTGAGCGAAGACAAAAATGTGAGAGCCGGAGGGTAAAAAGTTATGATCTAGCTCACACTAACTCAGCTTAGAGGGAACACTGTTCCCCCACTGGGGCAGAAAAACAGTGGATTAGTATTTAAATTAAACAAATATTTATAAATAAGCCAGGGCTTCAGTCAACCCTCACACATTCCTCCCCCCCCCCCAAAAAAGTTGGGGATTGAGGTTTCAGTCCTTCCAAAACTCTTACTATGGCTAACACACTAACGCTGGGGGGCAGGGGCTAGTGTACTGAATTTGGGAGCAGTAAACAGAGGCTCAAACCCAACCCTGAGTGATGCTGTCTCTCCTGTCTTCTCTGCTCCAAGACCAACAGCGGCTGAGTCACTCAATATAAATCGAGATGCACAACTCAGTCAGTGGCGTTCAACCCTGTATCATCTTCTTCATCTTTGCACACCGGCTCTCCTGGCCAGCACATGCTTTGTGGAATCAGGGACCCGGGCAGAAGCCAGGAAGACATTCCAGGGCACTGTCTGAGCCTGCTGAACTTCACCACTCAACAGGAATATGACCGAGAGCAGTGATGCTAAACCAAAGGATGTATACCATGGACGGGATGCAGAAATGGCCTCGGTGAGAGGCAGGGCTTTCACAAGGCCCAAGAACTTGTTTGCCCTCCACAGCGTCTCCTGCCGACCCTGCCTGCCACTGTGCTTCTGCAATGTCTTTACGCCCTTAAAACTTTCTGTAAATGATAAATAGAAAAGCCGGCCTTTTGCTTCTGCCTTTGTGGGACACAGACTGACAGAGCGATTGGTGGGGTGCAAGATACAAAAAGGTTAAGAACCACTGACCTAGAAGACACGTGGTGTGCGCCAGGATTTCCCCCAAATAATGCGTAGCAGTGTCATCCTAAACAGAGTGCACCCTTTTAAGTCCATTGAAATGAATAAGCTTGGAAGAGTGTAACTCTGTGATAAGGATGGCACTGCATAACCAACGTCATCACGATAAGGCAGGATTTAAAAATTATGCATGGGGTGGAGACATTTTTCTCCCTCTCCCAAAATACTAGGACTCGAGGGCATCCAATGAAGCTGGTAGGCCACAGAGTCAGGACAGACAAAAGGAAACACTTCTTTACACAGAGAGCGATTAAAATGTGGAATTGACTGCTAGAGGATTTTGTGAGGGCCACAGCTGAAGAAGACGAGGAGGAGGAAAAGATTGGATTTATACCCCACCCTTCACCTGGAGTCTCAGAGCGGCTTACAAACTCCTTCCCCTTCCCCTCCTCACAACAGACACCCTGTGAGGGAGGTGGGGCTGGGAGAGCTCTGACTGTGAACTGCTCTTGAGAGAACAGCTTGGAGAGAACTATGGCGTGCCCAAGGTCATCCAGCAGCTGCAAATGGAGGAGTGGGGAATCAAACCTGGTTCTTCCAGATTAGAGTCCGTGCACTTAAGCACTACACCAAACTGGATTAGATAGATTTGTGGAGGATTAGTCTATCAATGGCTACTGGTCATGGTGACTTAGGGAACGTCTACATTCAGGGGCACTAACCCTCCGAATCCCAGAGCTAAGAGCCAACATCAGGGGAAGGCCTCTGTTGTTGGCCATCCAGAGAAACCGGTTGACCACTATGTGAGACAGGATGCTGAACAAGATGGACCACTGGTCTGAACCAGCAGGGCTCTTTTTACGTTCTTACAATATACTCTTCCAGATATCTACTAGGTACTGGAATTCCAATTCCAATATTTACTAGGTACTGGAATTCCAATTCCAATTTACTAGGTACTGGAATTCCAACACACACCTCAAGTCCGGCTTCTTAAGCTACAGTACGTGTCCATTCTAGCTCAATGGAATGTACTGATCTTAAAAGAAATGTTCAGAGTTGCAACTATACTCCACAGGACTTGCACTGAGACAGCTGCGGGGACGCCTTGGGTGTGGCGTTGCAGGGCACAACTCCACCAGAGCTTACCGGGCGATGGTCAGAAGAGTGGGCTTTGGCAGGCTCCTCAAGAGATGCGTCACGGCCTCTATGAGATCCTCTATTTCTTCCTCGGTGCTGACGTGGTGAGGAATTTCCGAGTAATCGCAGGTAAGCCCGGCTTGATGAACCTGAAAGACGGTGATGGAGAGCAGTTCACCACTGCACGGAGCAGCCAGGTTCAAATCCAACAGGAGTCCCCATCTGGAACCATCCACTGCTTCTCCCATTAATTTTCTTCCAGGACCAGAGAAATCAGGGCACATGACATGCACCTATACAAATGATGCAGACAGACCCCTGGGAAGGGCGGGGAAGCATGTATCTCTTTCTCCAGGCTCGGGGCATTCACAGAACACATCCCAATCAAGGAACGAAGAGAACTAGTCAGCTAGGGGAACCTGTTTTGCCTTATCTGTTGCTAGTGACAGTACCTATGTATCCCCTACAAAGACTAACCCAGGACAGGGGAGTTCTCTCTGGAAAAGGGGCTGCCAGGTGGGAGAGTCTGACCCCTTGGCCCTCTCCCCATCTCAGAGGTCAAATCCCCTGGCCTGGATGGCCCAGGCTAGCCCGATCTTGTCGGATTTTGGAAGCTAAACAGGGTTGGAATTGATTAGTACCCGGGTGCGAGACAGCCCAGGAAGTCTAGGGGCTGCCACGCAGAGGAAGGCCATGGCAGACTGTCTTGGGTTTGTCTCTTGCCTCAAAACTCCCCTGGGCTTGGCAGCGAGTCAACAGCACTCTCCACCACCAAAAGATCAGGTCTGTCACATCTTCAGTGGCTCAAGATCTCATTCAGTGACACTCTTCATTTTTAAACTTTGTTTTAACCGAGTGCCGTGCATGGTAACCAGTGTTCCCTCTAAGCCGAGTTAGTGTGAGCTAGCTCAGTTTTTTAGGCTCTCGCTCACACATTTTTGTCTTGGCTCAGGAAGGCTGGCTCCAGAAGAGCAAACTCATTTATGCAGCAGCCAAAGCGCCTGCTCACAACTTTAATGCCAGGAGCTCACAAAGTAGAATGTTTGCTCACAAGACTTCGCAGCTCAGAGGGAGCATTGGTTGGTAACCAGGGAGGGGGTTCCAAGGCTGCATGGAAGATAAAAAATGCCATATTGGACAGTTTTCTTTTAACATCCTAAACAACGTCTTTCAGCTTCCTGACACTGTGGCTCAGGGATGTGGAATGCTGCGCCCTAAAGCACAGTCTCTATCTTGCGTTAGAGATTCTCGAGGCAGTTGTTACAGTCTCAGTTTTTGCCTTCGAAGTGACATGACTTGCTTTATTTATTTGATTAAATTTCTATCCTCCCCCCCGGCCAGGGGGCTCAAGGCGGGTTGCAACAAACAATAAAACAGTTAAGAACAATTTCCGCATGCTTACAGTTAAAACCTATATAAAACCTATAAAACTCAATTTACATAATGCATCTTAGCGAGCAAACAGTTCAACAGAGCTCCCAGGTTCTCACAGTAAAAGGTAAAGGTGAAGGTTTCACTTGCTCAAAAGCCAGTTGAATCCGACTCTGGGGATGCGGTGCTCATCTCCGTTTCCAAGCTGAAGAGCCAGCGCTGTCCGAAGATGTTTTTGTGGTCATGTGGCTGTGGTCATGACTAGACACCGAGGTGCACGGAACGCTGTTACCTTCCCAGCAAAGTGGTACCTATTTATCTACTAGCAATTTCTTGCTTTCAAACTGCTAGGTTGGCAGGAGCTGGGACCAAGAGACGGGAGCTCACTCCGTCATGCGGCACTCGGGTCTCGAACTTCTGAACTACCGACCTTCCGGTCTGCAGTTCAGCATCTTAACCACCTGAGCCACTGTATGTGCGCCCAAAGAGGACCACCATATCGAGCAAGTGGGCAAAAGCCATCACGGATGGCACAGGTTGGTATAGCATATATGGGGCAAGTTAGAGCAGGGGAGGCCGATGCAACTGGACACCTGCCGCCTCAACCAAAGGACTGGTGGAACAGCTCCATTTTATCGCCCCTGCAGAACCATAATAAGTCTGGCAGGGCCCAGATCTCACTTGGGAGGGTGTTCTACCAGCCAGAGCTGAAAAGGATCTGGTCAAGGCTGAGTGGATGTCTTTTTTGCCAGAGATCACCTGGAGATGTTGTTCTGATGACTGTAAGGCTCTTCAGGGGACATATTGGGAGAGACGGTCCTGCAGATACGTTGGTCCCTGACCACATAGCGCCTTACAGGTAATACCATAACCTTGAATTTGATCCAGTACTCAACTGGGAGCCAAGGCAGCTGGCGAAGCACTGGCTGGATATGCGCCTGCAAGGACATCCCAATCAGGTGGTGAGCCGCTGCATTTTGGACCAGCTGAAGTTTTGGGGTCAAATTCAAGGGCAGCTCTGTGTACAGCGAGTTGCAGAAGACAAGCCCGGAGGTGACCATTGCATGGATCCCCAGCGGCCTGACCAGCCGAAGATGGCCGTGACTTGGGCCTCCACTGAAAGTGAGCATCAATGATCACTCCTGAACTCTTCACCGTTGGCGCTAGTCTTAATACTGCCCCGCCAAGGGCTGGGAGTTGGATTCCTGATCCCGCCCCCCCAGTTCAGGCACAGGATCTCCGTCGGATTTATTTTCAGTCGGCTCTGCCTCCAAAACCCTGGCCAAAATATCTGGGGTGGAGTGCGGTCGGCCGTCCATCAGCAGATACAGCTGGGTGTCATCAGTATACTGGTGACAACCCAGCCCAACCCCCCGGACCAACCGGGCAAGGGGATGCATATCGATGTTAAACAGCATTGGGGAGAGGATCCCCTCCTGGGGGATGCCGCATACCAGAGGGTAACGTGGAGAAGCCCTCTCCCCAAGGGCCACCCTGTGTCCCTGACCACAGGGAAAGGAGACCAGCCACTGCAAGGAAATTTCAATCAAATGAAATTAAACAAAGCTCACCAATTCATAGTTGGGGGTTACCATTCGGTTCTTCAGACTATGTACAAGTGGAAGCAGAGGCCTCATCCTGTGATCAACCACAAACACACAAAATTATAAAATTAGCTTCAAATGAATGCCTTGACACATAACGTTATGTTGATGGCCAAGAACACTGATCATCTACAGCCAGGATCTGCTGGACTATGCACCATTCTGCAACTGAGGGTTTCCCCTAAATTTTGAGAGCTACTGCAGATAGCCTGGTGTAGCAGTTAGTGTAGGGGTGTCGAACTCTTTTGTTACGAGGGCCGGATCTGACATAAATGGGACCTTGTCGGGCTGGGTCATGTGTGCCATAAAATGTAACGCCAGGTAGCGGAGATATAAACTTTATAAAGGACACAAACACAAAGAATTTTTTTTACTTAAAATAAAAACACGCTTAAAACATTAGCTCTGTAAGCTGCAAACCTACTTTTGATTTATTGGCACTGACCACAGAAATCTCGTGCTCAAGAGTCCTGAGTCCAGGACCCAGGTTGAAACATGAAATTTGCTGAGTGATTAAGAGAGTCTGGTGAAGCAAGTTATGATGCAGCAGCAGCAGAACTGGAAGCAAGAAATGGCCAGTTCCACTGTGGGCCTGATGGAAGCCCTCTGGGGGCCTCATCCGGCCCCTGGGCCACATGTTTGACACCCTAGAGTTAGACTAGAATCGCGGAGGCCCGGGTTCAAACCCCCTTTGCTACGAAACTCACCCAGTGACCTTGGGTCACTCTCTCTCACCTACCAAAGAGGGCTGTTGTGAGCAGGGCTCTTTTTGTAGCAGGAACTCCTTTGCATATCAGGCGACACACCACTAATGTAGCCAATCCTCCAAGAGCTTACAGAGCTCTTCTTACAGGGGCTACTGCAAGCTCTTGGAGGACTGGCTACATTAGGGGTGTGTCGCCTAATATGCAAAGGAGTTCCTGCTACAAAAAGAGCATAAAACAGACTGATGTACGCCGTCCTCGGTTTGGGGGGTAGAGCAGGATAAAAATGTAATAAATATTCCAGAAAAATCCCATGGACGTCCATTTTCAAGAACTTGCCCTTAGCTTCTAAAACTGTCTCACAGACACAAGACACCAGGCATTTCAACAAATTCAGGGGGTGCAGAGGTATGACTTGGGGGCATGCATATCACTTAATGTCTTGCTGCTGAAGGTGAGATCTGCCCCTATTGAAAACAAAGATTGTGTTTGAGACGCTGTCGTATACGGAGTCTTCAAGGTGGTGTCCCAACCACTGAAGACTGCTGAATTGCAACTAATTGCTTAAGACAATGCATCCTCCTGGACTGAATCGAGACCTAGGTTACCAATGCTGATTTCTCCACATCTACTACCCCCTCTGCATATTACACCTAATCCAATCACACTTGCTATTGTCATTCTCCTGCTATTGCCATTTGGCATCTGAAATCACTCCACTCTCCAAGATATAAGGACAGATGGACTTGCATTCTAGCTGTATCTGGAGAGCACAAATTTTGTTACAACAGATTTAGAGTCCAGTGGCACCTTTAAGACCAACACAGGTTGGTCATAAAGGTGCCACTCATTCATACCGTGAATAAACCTTTGTTGGTCTTAAAGGTGCCACTGGAGTCTAAATTTGTTCTACTGCCTCAGACCAACACGGCCGACCACCTGCAACAAATCTGGTTAGTCTTTAAGGTGCTACTGGATTGTTCCTCTTTTCTACTGCCTGGATATGTTTGTGTATTTTTCCCCCAAATGCTCTAACGGTTGGTTTAAGCGAAAAGGAAGCGTCACCCAGAGACCACTCTGAGATCCCTACCCAGGATTTAAAGCCCATCTTTCCAGAATCTCTTCAGAGTCATCGTCACAGAAATCTGCAAACGCGGCTTCCAGGTCCTCCAACTGGTGGATGCGGTTCTCAACGCAGTCAAGCAAATCCTCCTTTGAAAACACACATTGAAAACATCTGAACAGTGGTAGCAGACAGGAGCTCAATGGGCCCCATTCCGTGATTAATTGTTGCCCAGTCCAGAGGAGCACAATACAAAGAAAATTATGTACTCCCACGTCGCAATGAATCTCCAGTGAAATAGAAATATTAACAAGCACCCTAAAACTTTTTTTGTAACGAAACAGGATTGTTTTCCCCTGAACCACACCCACAAACCCCGATCTGGTGCGCAAGGAACCCACTCTATTGCAGAGACAATTGACATGCACAGCTTTGACAGATCTAGACACCAACTAGAGGCATGGTACAATTACCTTCCCAGGTACAGATCAGGAATGGCAACCTTTTTGCCTTGTGTGGCCTATGAAGATGTTTGTGTGCCAGAAATGAGGTTTTCACTTGGCCAGACGTCCCCACAGCAAGCAGAGTCCCAGGGCACTCGTGGAACCCCAGGGGCTCACCTTGGTCCCACGGGCTAAGCAAAACAGGCTGGTGCACTGCTCACTGGTGGATGTGCCCAAGTCAGAGAACACTTCCTTTAGTGATGCCCAGAATGATATAACTTTAGTAGCTGGTTCAAACACATAACATATTGATATTCTTACCAAAGATACCTCAAATCCAAAATAATTTAAAGGAGAAAGTAAGAGACTCAGCGTCTTTAGGAGTGGATCTGCCAGTCCTTGCTTCAAGGCAGCAGCAAGCATCCTGTGTCTTAGAGAGGCATTTACTATTTCTTGGGCCCGGCAGACTTAAGCAACCAGGAGGGGCAAAGGTCATACATAAGGGGCTCAAACTTCCCAGAATCCTCTCCATGTCTTCAGACTGCACACGTTGAAAAGTACCCCACATGACTGGGCAAATCAGTACTCTGGGACCACTAACCAGATGCAAAAGCCTGCTTAATTTTGCTGGCTTAAATGCTCTCCATTGGCGCTATATTAATGTTTAGATTAGGAGCAAACTAGTCCAGTTAGAGAAGACAAGACTGGCTTGCTCCTAATCTAAATACTTTAAATGAAACTAGAGGACAATGATTTGAAGAACGTGTACCCTTGAGGCTTGCAGAGTGCAGTTTGCCAGCCTCATTCAGAAGCCTTTTGCATCTGTGTAGGGAAGAACCTAAGGACTGGCTTGGTCCCAACATCATGCTGAGCTGTATCAAGAGCTGACCCAGCTGAGCTCTGAGAAGGAGCAAGGTGTTTGAGCTGCCAGAGGGGTGAGTGGTATTTTTATTTATTTACTTTCAGCTGAGGTGCTTTAGCTGAGAAGGTACTGTGTCAGGGACTGTATTTGGGAGTGTGTGGGTGAGTTGTAACAGACTCCTGACTGCTGGAGTTAGGGTGTGAAAGGGTCATTGTTTGCCTGTAATTAAGTGCTTGGGTGAAATTGAATAGCAGACTCCTGGCTGCTGGAGTTGGGGTGTGAAAGGGGCTTTGTTTGACCGTCATTAAGTGCCTTGGGTGATTTTGAGTAGCTGCTGGCCACGCCCTCTCCTGGGAGAAAATTCCATTTAAGGCAGGAAGTTTGCAAGAGGCACGAGCCGAAGGGCGAGGGCAAAAGGGCGAGGCTCTTTGCCTGTGGCTCTTGGCCTAGGGGCTCTGTAAGAAGCCCAGGAAGAGCCAGAAAGCCAGGACCTTGGCTCCTTGGTAAGGTAAGTAGACTCCTACAGCAGGAGCCATATAAATACAAAGGGTTTTAAAAGGGGGTTATAGAAAAGTATTTGTTTAAAAACAATTATGAAGCCAGAATGCCAGCAGGGGGTTGGGGGCTATCCAGTGTTTTGCATGGAGTGTCACATGTATGACTATCTGCCCACTGGTCAGAAGTCTTGGGTGTGTGCTCGGTGCAAGGAGCTCCTGGTTCTCAGGGAGCGAGTTTGCTCCCTTGAGGCCAAGGTGGCTGACCTGGAGAAACAGGGACAGTCAGTTAGGTGCACGGGGAAGACTCTCGGGGACTTGTTAGATATGTCCCACTCTGGATCTGGCAGCCCGGCTGCTGCCAGGGAGCATGAGGGTCAAGGGGAAAAGGGGCACCATGCTGAGGATAAGGGGAATGTGCCCTCAGAAGGGACCTCTTCTTCAGCTGGTGAACGGGTATCCTTTCGTACCAAGGAACCGTCCCTGGGAAGGGTGGGAGGGGGCTCTTGGTAGTTGGTGATTCGATCCTTAGGCAGGTAGACAGCTGGGTGGCGAACCCGCGTACTGACCGTATGGTGACTTGCCTGCCTGGTGCGAAGGTAGCGGACATTATGCGTGTTTTAGATAGGCTGGTAGATAGTGCTGGGGAGGAGCCAGTGGTCGTGGTGCACGTCGGCACCAACGATGTGGGGAAATGAGGTCGTGAGGTCCTGGAGGAGAAATTTAGGCTGCTGGGCAGGAAACTCAAGGCCAGGACCTCCAAGGTAGCCTTCTCGGAAGTGCTACCTGTTCCACGCGCAGGGCCGGAGAGACAGGCACAGATCAGAAGTCTCAATGCGTGGATGAGACGGTGGTGTAGGGGGAAGGGTTCAAGTTTGTTAGGCACTGGGATGCTTTTTGGGACAAGAGGGAGCTGTACAAAAGGGACGGTCTCCACTTGTCCCGAGAAGGAACCAGGCTGCTGGCGCTCAAAATCAAAAAGGTGGCAGAGCAGTTTTTAAACTGAATAATGGGGGAAAGCCGACAGGAGATGAAAAGTCTCTGGTTTGGGATGGCTCATCTCAAAGAGATGAAGGGGTAGCTATTACTTTTGTACAAGGAAATGGATTACAATTGTCCACTGAGACTGTGGCTAATGATAGGAACTGCCTGGCAAGGTCTCGAGGCAGCAAGAGGAAGGCTGTGGGCTTAACAAACGTGGGAAACTATAAGTGTTTATACACAAATGCTAGAAGTCTCCGAGGTAAAATCGGGGAGTTGGAATGCTTGGTGTTGGGGGGAAATAGACATTGTGGGTATTTCAGAAACTTGGTGGGATGAGGAAAATCAGTGGGATACGGTGATTCCTGGTTATAAATTATATCGGAAGGATAGGGGGAAAGGGTTGGAGGTGGGGTGGCTCTGTATGTCAGAGAGGGTATACCATCCAGTAAGATTGAGAGGGTAAGAGAATTGGATTCCCTTCTGGAAATGCTATGGGTTGAAATAGTGGGTCCAAAAGGAGGCTTAACAGTGGGAGTTTGTTATCGCCCACCAGATCAAAAGATAGAGGAGGATTATAAAATGATGATAGCATTAAAGATAGCAGCTAGACGAAATAACTGTGTTGTAATAGGCGACTTTAACTACCCACACATTGATTGGGTCAATATGAGTTCTAGTCGGGAAAAAGAGATTGCGTTCTTAGATACTCTCAATGACTGTGCTGTGGAACAGATGGTCACAGATCCTACCAGGGGAGAGGCGATCCTGGATTTGGTCCTAAGTAACACCCAAGACCTGGTGAGAGATGTAAAAGTGATTGCACCACTTGGGAACAGTGACCATAATGTCATTGAGTTTAACATTTGTACAGATAGGGAGTTGCCCAAAAAGACTGACGCAACCACTTTTAACTTTAAAAGGGGTAACTTCTCTGGTATGAGGGGACATGTGAGGAAGAAATTGAAAGGAAGAGTGGAGAAGGTCAAAACCATTGGGGAAGCTTGGAGACTATTTAAAAAGACAATCCTAGAAGCTCAGAAAAAATATATACCACAGGTTAGGAAAGGTACAAATAGGTATAGAAAAAAGCCTGCATGGTTAACAAATAAAGTAATGGAAGCTGTAAAAGGTAAGAAGGATTCCTTTAAGCGGTGGAAAGCTAGTCTTAGTGAGGTTGATAAAAGGGAACACAGACTGTGGCAAATAAAATGCAAGTCTGTGATCAGGCAAGCAAAAAGGGAATATGAGGAGCATATCGCAAAAAACATAAAGACCAACAATAAAACTTTCTTCAAATACATTAGAAGTAGGAAGCCAGCCAGGGAGGCAGTGGGGCCCTTGGATGACCAAGGGGTAAAAGGAGTAGTGAAGGATGATAGGGAAATGGCTGAGAAGCTGAATGCATTTTTTGCCTCTGTCTTCACTGTGGAAGAGGAGAAGTGTTTGCCCACTTCAGAAGCACCGATTTCGGGAGGGGTTTGAAAGACCTGAATCAGATTGCGGTAACAAGAGAGGAAGTCCTCCGACTGATGGACAATTTAAAAACTAATAAATCCCCAGGCCCGGATGGCATTCATCCGAGAGTTCTGAAAGAACTCAAATGTGAACTTGTGGATCTCCTGACAAAAATATGTAATCTTTCTTTAAAATCTGCCTCCATTCCTGAGGACTGGAAGGTAGCTAATGTCACTCCCATCTTTAAAAAGGGCTCCAGGGGAGATCCAGGAAATTACAGGCCAGTCAGTCTGACATCAATACCGGGTAAGTTGGTGGAAACTGTTATTAAGGAAAGAATTAGTAGGCACATTGATGAACAAAAACTATTGAGGCAGACTCAGCATGGGTTCTGTAAGGGAAGATCTTGTCTCACTAACCTGTTAGTGTTTTTGAGGGAGTGAACAAACATGTGGACAAGGGGGACCCAATAGATATTATTTACCTTGACTTCCGGAAAGCTTTTGATACAGTTCCTCATCAAAGGCTCCTAAGTAAGCTCAATAGTCATGGGATAAAAGGACAAATCCTCTTGTGGATCAAAAACTGGCTTATAAATAGGAAACAGAGAGTGAGTATAAATGGGAAACTTTCTCAGTGGAGGGTGGTAAGCAGTGGGGTACCACAGGGATCAGTACTCGGTCCGATGCTTTTTAACTTGTTTATTAACGATTTGGAATTGGGAGTAAGCAGTGATGTGGCTAAATTTGCAGATGACACAAAGTTGTTCAGGGTGGTGAAAACCAGGGAGGATTGTGAGGCACTCCAAAGGGATCTGTTGAGGATGGGTGAGTGGGCGTCAACGTGGCAAATGGGGTTCAATGTGGCCAAGTGCAAAGTGATGCACATTGGAGCCAAAAATCCTAAATATAAATACACGTTGATGGGGTCTGATCTGGCAGAGACGGACCAAGAGAGAGATCTTGGAGTCGTAGTGGATAACTCGCTGAAAATGTCTACACAATGTGTAGCTGCAATAAAGAAGGCCAACGCTATGCTGGGGATTATTAGGAAGGGAATTGATAACAAATCAGCCAGTATCATCATGCCCCTGTATAAATCATTGGTGCGACCTCATTTGGAATACTGTGTACAGTTCTGGTCACCACATCTCAAAAAGGATATTATAGCATTGGAAAAAGTGCAGAGAAGGGCAACTAGAATGATAAAAGGGTTGGAACACCTTCCCTATGAAGAAAGGTTAAAATGCTTGGGGCTCTTTAGCTTGGAGAAACGACGGCTGAGAGGTGACATGATCGAGGTTTATAAGATTATGAATGGGATTGAGCAGGTTGAGAAAGAAGTACTTTTCTCCCTTTCTCACAATACAAGAACTTGTGGGCACTCTATGAAATTGCTGAGCAGTCGGGTTAGAACAGATAAAAGGAAATACTTCTTCACCCAAAGAGTGATTAACATATGGAATTCACTGCCACAGGAGGTCGTGGCAGCTGCAAGCATGGACAGTTTCAAGAGGAAATTAGATAAACATATGGAGCAGAAGTCCACCAGTGGCTATTAGCCACAGGGTATAGATGGGAACTCTCAGTCTGGGGCAGGTGATGCACTCTATTCTTGGTGCTGGAGGGGGCAGCAGTGGGAGGGCTTCTGGTGCCCTGGCCCCACTGCTGGACCTCCTGATGGCACCTGGTATATTTTGGCCGCTGTGTGACAGAGTGTTGGACTAGATGGGCCATTGGCCTGATTCAACATTGGCTTCTCTTATGTTCTTATGTTCTTATGTTAAGAGGCTGACACTTTTGAAGATAACAGGATTACTTCTGAGGAAGCCTGGGGCGAAATGAGCCTCTGTCTGGGTCCTCACTGAGATGGATGGACTTTTCCTCGTCATGTTATAAAAAATTATTTATCTGCAATGTAATAGAATGTTTACAAATGCAAAGATTTACTAAATGTCTTAGCCATCACATCACAGTGGTATAAGAACCAGCATCGCATAACTCATAAAACATCATGCACCGTTCTACTTTCGCTCCTCTCACCCCACTACCTGCTCTGAATTTACTCAGGTAAACAAGATTAATCAGCTATCCTTCTCCTGGGCATGGGAATCACCTACCTCGGAGGCATTGCTGTTCGGCTTCTTAAAGTTATAAAGTTCTTGTAAGAGCTTGTACTCTTCCTATTTTAAATGAAGGGAAAAACACAGAACGTTAATGATCTCTTCAATGTAAAGCCTTCCTTTGGACTGATTTACACACAATTTTTTTCCCCCAGCACAGAATTTAAGATGCTTTCTCAGAAGTAACAAGAATCCCTGGGTATGAAGAAAGACTCTTCAAGTTTCCATCACACCACAGAATCCTAATCAATTTCACGGGATGCAAAGTATTTTTATGAACGGAACTGTAGTTTTGTTTCAATGTCTGAAAATTTTTATTCCCTCAGTAAGTTTTATTTCTGTTATACTGTTTACTGTATCATTTCTTTTAAAGTTTGTAATCCACCTTGAATATAAAGAAGGCAGAATATAAACATTGTAACTAACTGAAACAATAAAATCCATCGTGAAAGTCAAGGGCTCTCATCTGAGCAAAGAAACCTGAGTCGATTAATTGTATAAGTATAAAGAGCAAATCTGCACCAATTTGCTTGCAAACTGAGAAAAGGGCATTTTTCTTTATTTACTGACGAACCAGCTGAAGCACCCAGTTATATCTAGTCAAGAAGAAATGTGTAACCAGATCATGTCACTGTGTTAGTCTTCCCCTCCCTATATCCAGTAGTTTGTTTAGAGTTAGGATTTAGCTTCCTTCCCCCATCCTAGTAGAGTTTGTTGTATTAGCTTTCCTTCCCTATTTCCCATAGGTTTTAAAAGTAGGGATTTAGTAACCTTCCCCCATATCCTGTAGTAATGCAAAACCAATAAAATACTTATAAAAGAAGAAGAAGAAGAAATGCCTCTCATCAGCAGGCATCAGGCGTCCATAGCTTTTCTAGATGCCTGTATTGAAAACAACATTTTTAAAAGTGTTTTGCCCGATTAATTGGGACTCACTTTTTAACTGACTGAAAGGTTTAAAAAACAATTACTCAAAACTGATTAATTAATACTGCGACCTGGGTGGCCCACATTAGCCCAGTTAAGCAAGGTCGGAAGTTAAGCAAGGTCGGCCCTGGTTAGTACTTGGATGGGAGACCTCCAAGGAAATCCAGGGTTGCTACGCAGAGGCAGGCGACGGGCGAGCCGTTCGTGCACGTCTCTTGCCTTGAAAACCCTACAGCGTTGCCCTTAGTTGACTGCAATTTGATGGCAAAAAGAACAGAAAAGAAAAGATCAACTGGCAACGTGATATCTGCGCAAGTTACCTGAGTGTATATTTCCTTGAAAGGATTTTTAACTGAAAAAAAATCCAAGTCAATATCTAAAACATAAGCCGCGTCCTTCGGCAGCACCTGGAGGATGTCTTTGATAAGTTCCGTGGTCTGACAAGAGTGATCGCCAAAGGAGCAGGCCGCCGAGGTACCTGGGAAGCCCTCTGCCCTCTCTTGCGCTTGGGGGCTCATTCCTCGTGCTTCGGGTGGTGCATCTGAGGAGCCACGGGGAGGAACCTCCGTCTCCCTTGACGAAGAGGCAACTGCAGTGTCCGCCGTATCGTCGCTTAACTTGAGCCTCTTTGCGGAAGGTGAAGCTCTGGTTCCCTCCCGGCGGTCGGAGGTTTTGGTGGGATTCACGAGGCGGACGCTCAGGTGCAAAGGCTTCTGGTTCTCCAGCTGATCGGCGGAAACGTACAGACCGTCGGAAAGGAAGTAGCTCTCGGTGCTCGTCACCCTGGAGGAATAATACCCGGCGTTTGTTCAGCACATTTCGAGGAAGAACACATCAGCCCTGCTTTGTCCTACGTGACCAGGCAGCATTGCCAAGGGTGGGCAGCCAGATACTTTGGAAAGTGTACAAAATTAGGCATGAAGAGCCACCCCCCTGTTCACTCCTTACATCAGACACTTGGGGGTATAGCGGTTCTGAAAGCCTGTGTATTAGTGCCGCCTTCTGTTATGTTTACTCACAGAAATTAAAAATTACACATGAATATGGGATAAGCTCTAAAGGTGCTAGACCAGCGATCCCTAACGTGACACCTTTGGACACCCATGGACCAGCCACATGTTTCCTGGTGCCCGCTTTCTCCCCCCCTAGTAAAGCACCTCTCCCAGCTTCCCTCCATCTCAATGTAGCAGGAGGTGCTTTAGAAGAACCTAGGAGACATCAGCTTTGTGTCTGCACACGACAACTCTGGAAATGGAAGCAGCTGCTTCTTTTCTGGAACATTCTGTGGCTGTCCAAAGTCCCCACCCACTCCCTGCTCTGAAAACCCCAAAAGCGCCCACAGGCATAACAGAACTGAGTGGGATGATACAAATAACGCAAGGGTCCCTGGTAATTATATTTCCTATTCCCTTTTTTCTTTCTGTATCCCCTTAAAATTTAAAATAAAATTTATTTTAAAGAAAAATAATGCAAGGGTCTCCAACGTGGCACCCGTGGGGGCCATGGCGCCTGCTGATACCTTTGCTGCCACCTACCAAGCGTTTTTTTAGGAAGTGGCTGTGGCCAGGTAGGGCTTTTGCCCAGCAAGGCTTGGCAGCAGCACATGTGAAAGGGATCTAGGTGTTCTGGGTGATCACAAGCTAAACATGAGCCTGCATTGCGATGTGACTGCGAAGAAAGCTAATGCAGTCTTAGGATGCATTAACAGAAACATGGTGTCCAGATCATGGGAGGTGGTGGTTCCGCTCTATTCTGCTATAGTCAGGCCTCACCTGGAGGTGCTGTGTCTAGTTTTGGGCACCACATTTTAGGAAGGATGTTGACAAGCTTGAGCGTGTCCAGAAGAGGGCAACCAGGAGGGTGAGAGGGTTGGAATCCAAGTCTTACGAGGAAAGGCTGAAAGCGTTGGGTATGTTTAGCCTGGGAAAGAGAAGGCTTAGAGGGGACATGATTGCAGTCTTCAAGTATCTGAAGGGCTGTCATGTAGAAGATGGAGTAGATCTATTCTCTCTTGCTCCGGATTGCAAGACTAGATCTAATGGGTGGAAATTACAAGGGAGTCATTACCGGCTAAATATCAAGAGAAACTTCCTAACTGTAAGAGTGGTTGAGCAGTGGAACAGTCTGCCTCGGGAGGTGGTGGATGCTCCTTCACTGGACGTTTTTAAGCAGAGGCTGGACGACCATCTTTTGGGGATGTTGTATGACTATCTTTCAGCTACGCTCCTGCAGAATGCTGGGGGTTGGACTAGATGACCTGCAAGGTCCCTTCCAACTCTAACATTCTATGATTCTGTGATTGGTTCTGCAGATTTTTAAAGTTTAGTAAATAAAAAAAAGAAGAGGAGATTGAATTTATACCCCGCCCTTCACTACCCAAAGGAATCTCAGAGTGGCTTACCATCCCCTTTCTCTTCCCCTTCCCACAGCAGACACCCTGTGAGGTAGGTAGGGCTGAGAGAGCTCTTCCAAGAACTGCCCTTGAGAGAACAGCTCTGAGAGAACTTGTGACTGACCCAGGGTCACACCAGCAGCTGCATGTGGAGGAGTGGGGAATCAAGCCCGGTTCTCCCAGATTAAGAGTCCGCACTCATAACCACTACACCAAGCTGTGATGTTGCAGCAGCTGTCATCACAGCACAAGGATCTGCACAGCGTTACTGAAGTTAAGCAGTGGAAGCCATTTTGTGGCTGGCTCCGCCTCCTGCGGCAGCCATTTTGTTCTTGTGCCCACTGTGCTGTGTCCGAATTCCAAATGTGCCCACAGGTTCAAAAAGGTTGGGGACCCCTACAATAATGCATTCTGATACCAAAATGTTCGGTCAGAAGCCATTTATGGGAAACTACTCAGAGAGAAGCATGCAAACTCAGGGAAACACTAAATTCATGACTCCATTGAGGTAAACGACATTAAAAAGCACAAGCCCTATAAGTTACCTTATTGTAGTAGTTGAGGTGTCTTTACCCACTAAAAAGTGATGGGTTCCTTCTTCGATCTGCTGAGCCCAAGGTGGATGAAGCCATACCACTCGAGAAAAGTGACCAGCATAAACAGCGGGCATGATCCAGTTCTCGATACTTATCTCACTTCAAAACACACACAAAGGAAAATGGGGTTGAGATGGATATTGCCGATTGAGATCACAGAGTGTAAATTTCATCCCGATAAAGATATCGCTGATACATCGAGTACAAAAATAATCTCAGAATAGTTTAAACCGTAAGTAACGGAGGCTACATCTATTTGCCTAGCCTCATGTCTAATAATTTAACTTCTTTGATCCATTCACATTCTGCACATAAATTAATGCGTTAAATGTATTTGTACGTGGCTGCTCAATTTTTAAAGATATGCTTTTGCTTTTGTGCTTCTGGTTCTCAAACAGAGTAAGAAAACCAAAGGGCAGAATGGAATTGAGGGATGGAGACAGTACAAAGACCTCGACCACACAGTCATGAGACCAAGAACCCCTGTGAGGAAAGGCTGAGGGACTTGGAAATGTTCAGTCTGGAGAAGAGGAGGTTGGGGGGGGGGGGACATGATGGCTCTCTTGAAGAATTTGAAGGGCTGTCAGAGGAGGGCGGGGGTGTTCCTGTTGGCATGCCAAGCAGAGGCTCTACCACCCATCCCCAGCCGGGCTCTTCTTATGTACCAATTTCCCTTCTCTGGGAACAAGGGTTTCTTCTCACATTACACTTTTGTGATGAGAGATCGTTTCATTGAAGATACACAAGTATGCTAGGGTTCAGGAAGGCATTTGACAGCCGTCAACCGGTATCATCGGACGCCTGGAGCATGAGCTTACCTGAAAAGAGCTTCTTTGTCAAACACGGTATCTGCAGGCATGTTCACCGGTATCAGAAGATCAGGGTGGGAATCCAAGTGGACAAAACTGATGTTGCTGACCGGAAGATGTTTCGAACCAATAGCTCGATAAATGAAAGGAAGTACCTAGAATGGCAAGGAATTATAGTCATTTCAGTTGGGGCCCAAAAGTTAAAATTGAGGCAAGACGATAACTGGTCAACTTCCATTGCTTATAGCTTACCAGAGTTCTGGGAGGAGGGACCCCAAAAGAAGAACTGTTGCAGACTAATATGGTCACACATGAAAGTGGCTGGCTCATCTTTTAGCCTAGCCTACCTAAGAAGGTTGTTGTGAGGCTAGAACAGAGGAGGGGAGACCAATGGAACCAAAACTCTATGGCAGGGGCGGCCAAACTTACTTAACGTAAGAGCCACACAGAAGAAACATCAGATGGCTGAGAGCCGCAAGACATGAACAAATAGGAGCCCCATGATTTTATTGGAAATATGCAAATTTGCTTTTTATTAACATTAAATAAGACTGCCAGAAATAAAAACAAAAGGGGTAAAAATAGATGTTGATAATGATATTTAAAGAGACAAATGCCTTCTCCAAGGTGGCCAGCCAGCCGGGGGGAGGGGCTTTGAGAACACATTTAAAGTTAAAGTTGCTCAAGTAAAAAAAAAAAAAAAAAAGGATTGATTTATACTGTTTATCTTCCAGATGCATCTCTTAAGAACTATGTTCTATCCTACTGACCACTGAGGAAGGCGTTTGCGGCTGAAACACGTACGGCCTCATGTTGGTCATTTGAAAATTTCATCAAGTTTATATAGAAAATTATAACAGCTTCTGTTAAGCTTATTCTAGACGACTCTTAATATAGCCTGATTAATCAGGCCCTGTGTTTTTAATTATTGTATTGTGTGCACTATATAATAAATGTTTCTTTTGATACAAATTTTAATTGCTATAGCCTTGATTTAATTGCTATAGCTTGAAGCATTCCCAATGTTTTGGTTTGAGTTTGTTTGTTTCAATCTCTGGTATCTCCAGTTAAAAGGACCAGGCAGCAGGTGATGTGAAAGACCTCTGACTGAGACCCTGGAGAACAGCTGCCAGTCTACGCAAACAATACGGACTTTGATGGACTGATCGTCTGGAACCAGTATAATTCCAGGTGGTCAGCCGTGTTGGCCTGAAGCAGCTGAACAAATTTAGAGTCCAGTGACACCTTTAAGACCAATAAAGGTTTATTCAAGGTAGGAGCTTGTGTGTGCATGCACACTTTCCCAAATAAACTGGAATGGAAGTTAGAGTTGAAGACGTTTTAAGCTGTGCAACAACAAAACTAAGTAACAAGCTAAGGTTATAACGGTCAACAGTTGTCTTGATTTAATTAAGGGGGGGAAAGGACACCAAAGCAATACATATGTCAAAATAGGGGATAAATGCGTAAAGGAATTTTTTTCTAACTGTGATCCAGGAGAGGGCGGTTTCGTGAGACACCCCCCGGCCCCCCCCAAGGAAATCCAGGGTCGCCACGCGGAAACCCGGAGCCGGCACCCCTCGGGTGCACGCCCGTCCCGCGGCAACTGCACTCACATCGTGGTGATCCTCCACCACCCAGACGGGCAGCGCCGGGTAAGTCCGGAGGGGGCTGGTCCCGCTGCTCGGCCCCCGCACGCTCTGCTCGCCGCCGGCGGAGTCGCTCATGGCGCCCGAGGGCGGCCCCGTGGAACGCCCAGGAACGCAACGTTCCAAACCCGAACGCGGGGCGCCCCGACGTTCCGAAGCTCTCGTGCACCGGCCGCCGCCGCCTCCCAAGCCCGGCCAGCGCTGCCGGAAAGCCCGGGCGGACGCATCCACACGTGACACGCGCGGGCATGGCGGGAAAGGAAAGCGGAGCTGCGAGGCGGGGGAGGGAACCGTTCCGCGTGCATCGCCGGTGCGCGGCGCCTTGTGCAACGGGGGAGAGGGTGCAGGCACGGGACCTCCCGGGGATCCCGCCGCCGATGGGCCGGAGCTGTGTACACGAGCCTACCCGGGAGCCCTCGAGCCGAGCTGGCCTCTCTGGCCGTGAGAAAGTGCTAAACTTCCGCTCGGCGGAGGGCAGGCGCCTCCTTCTCAACGGTTCGCTTCCGCCGGCCGTGTTTCCCCCTTGCACCCTTTTTCTTGCTCGGCTCTGGAGCCCGCTGCCGCCGGTGCCCGGGGCCAGATGAGAGCTTTGCAGGTGAGCTTCCAAGGCGGCCCAGATCGCCTTTTGCACTGGATCGAGCGAATTCGCTGCCCTCTTGGTTCCGCGGGAAGGCGTGTTCCCCCAGGGGAACGGCGCAGGGGTGTGAGGCTGTGCGCTTCTTTGCCAGTTTTGGGGCTGGGGGGGTTGCTGTTTGCATCGTCTCCCCCCGGACTTCCAGGCTTCTGCAAGGTTGCAGGACAGACCCTTTCAGGCGCGCGCACCGTTAACCGGCAACCGCCCCCCCCCCCCCGCGCGAAATCCTTTTACTTTCCTTTTTTGGAGCTTTGTTTGGGAGTAAGTGCTGGAGTCCGTGGGGTTTACTTCTGAGTCAGCGCGACCCGGAATGTTGATGATGTTTGCGTGAGAAGGACATAGCCGGGAACTCGCGGAGTTCGCGTTCTGCTCTCTTGATAGTTCAGGGGTGATGCTCGAAGTGTTGTGGACGGGGCAGATATTTTCTCTCTCTAAAATATTCCCATTTAATTCAGTCGGTCTCCATCCACACTCAGAGCCATTAAAAATGAGGTAGAATGAGATAAACATAACACAACTTTTAACACGTGAGATGGCAATGGCGAAAACCTGTTGCACTTTATATCGCTGTCTGGTCTAGTGTGGTTAGGGGCGAGGACTCTAATCTGGGAGAACCGGGTTTGATTCCCCACTCCTTCCTGTGGGGCTGCTGGTGTGACCTTGGGACAGTCACAAGTTCTCCCGGGGCAGTCCTCGAAAGAGCTCTCTCGGCCCCACCTACCTGACAGAGTGTTTGTTGTGGGGAGGGGAAGGGATAGGAGATTGTAAGCCACCCTGAGACTCCTTCACGTAGTGAAGGGTGAGGTATAAATTCAGCCTCCTTCTCCTCCTCTTTATTTATTATCTACTTTATTTATACCCTGCCTTTGTCTGCACTGAGGACCAAAAGCCACTTACACTGTTCTCTTCTCCATTTTATCATCACTACAACCGTGCGAGGTAGGTTAGGCTGACAGTGTGTATAGGCTGGCCCAAGGTCATCCAGCAGGCTTCCATGGCTGAATGGCAATTCAAGCCTGGGTTTCCCGGAACCTAGTCTGATGCTTTAACTACACTACGCTGGCTCTCCCAGTGCTCAGGGGCAGGTTATTCTGCATAGAAACTTTCACATGCGTGCACACTTCTACAAAAATCCCAACTTCAAGTATAAGCTAATGGGGTCTAAATCTGCTGAGACCGAGAGGGAAAAAGCTCTTGGGGTTGTGTCAACCCATTGTGCTGCAGTGGGGGGAAAGGCAAAATCTGTGTTGGGAACTATTTATTTATTTATATATTATTTTCAGTTTGTATCCCGCCTTGCTGGCGAACTGGCTCAAGGTGGCGTACAGATATTAAAATACAATAAAACAGTAAACACAATAAAAAGCAGTAAAATACACATAAACAACCTACATAGCATTCTAAAGTGCTAATCAAGACAGTGCAGTGATGGTGGCATTCAATATATAATCCCATAGTGGAAGGCAATATCCAACTGTGTATCATAAGGGCCATAGTATGTTCCGGTGGCTCATTCGTCAGTGGCGGCTCCTAATCGAAAGCCTGGTGGAAGAGCTCCGTTTTACAGGCCCTGCGGAACTGTAAAAGGTCCCGCAGGGCCCTGATGTCATCCGGGAGCTCGTTCCACCAGTATGGAGTCGCCACTGAAAAGGCTCTGGCTCTAATGGTGGCCAACCTGGCGTCTCTCGGGCCAGGGAGAATTGGGAGATTCTGTATCCCTGACCTCAGTGCTCTCTGAGGCACATATGGGGAAAGGCGGTCCCTCAAGCAGACAGGAATTATTAGGAAAGGGACTGAGAATGAAATGGCCGATATTGTAATGCCCCTGTGTAGATCTATGTTACAGTCTCATTTGGAATACTATGTGCAGTTCTGGTCACTACCTCCAGAAGGACATTGCAGAGCAGGAAAAAGTATTGAGGAGGGCAACCAAGATGATGAGGGGTTTGGAGACCCTTTCCTATGAGGACAGGCTGAAGAGTCTGGGAGTTTGCAGTTTAAAACAAGAGGTGACTCAAGGGGGACATGAGGTTTATAAAATTATGCCTGGAGTGGAGAGAGTTGACCAAGAGAACTTTTTCCCCTTCTCCCCAAATACTAGAACTCGAGAGCATCCAATGACGTTGACAGGCAGTAGGTTCAGGACGGGCAAAAGGAATTATGACTTTACACAGAGAGTGATCAAAACGTGGAATCTGCTGCCAGAGGAGGCAGTGATGGCCACAGGAATAAACAGCTTTCAAAGGGGATGAGATAGATTCATGGAAGATAAGTCTATCAAAGGCTGCTAGCCAGGGTGACTAAGGGGAACCTCCACATTCAGAGGCACTGATCCTCTGAATCCCAGAGCCAGGAGGCAACATCAGGGGAAGGCCTCAGCCTCTGTGCCCTGTTGTTGGCTGTCCAGAGGAAGCGGTTGGTCACTGTGTGAGACAGGATGCTGGACTAGTGTACTATTGATCCAGCAGGGCTCTTCTTATATTCTTATATTCCACATTTTAATCACTTTTTGGGAGAGGGGGGGAAAGTTCCCTTTGTCAACTCTTTCCACTCCATGCGTAATTTTATAAACCAGGATACATCTAGGGGATAAAGTTTGAGTCCAGTGGCACCTTTAAGACCAACACAGTTTTATTCTGGGTGTAAGCGTTCATGTGCATGCGCACTCCTGCAGATGGCATCTGAAGCTGATACCCAGAATAAGACTTCGCTGGTCTTAAAGGTGCCCCCCCTGGCCTCAGAGTATGTCCTGGTGCTTCAGACCACTACGGATACCTACCTGAATATGTCTAGGGGATGATGGTCATCATTAATTTTGTGGTGCATAATGTGTGCTTTTAATTCTGTTATAGAAGATGTACAATGTCTTTCCACGATGGACAAGGGTGTCCCCGGGGCAGAGGCGGAGGGGCCACAGTAAGGGCTTCGACGCAGACTTTCCGACCCCAGAACTTGAGACAGCTCCATCCTCAGCAGCCTTCGGTTCAGTACTCGTACGACCAGCAACCCGCGACTCCGTCTGCCTACCCGAGTCCTACGACCTATGTGCCTCCTAGGCCGGATTTTGTTCCGTATCCACCACCCATCCCCCCGTCTCCTCAAGGTACTGTAAGCCAATGTCCCCTGAGGCCTCCCTATGCCGGCCACCAAGTGAGGCAGAGTTTCCCGCTCCCTCCTTGCTTCCCCCCGGCCCCACCACCTGTCCCAACCCCTGGCAACCCCCCAGTTCCGGCAAATGCAACCGGGCAAAACACTTTTCCTTACATGATGCCCCCTCCCTCCATGCCACATCCCCTGCCCCCACCAATCATCCCGCAGCAGGTGAATTACCAGCCTGTGTACTCTCCAGCCTATCCGCAGCAGACTTTTCCCCCTCCTAACTTTAACAATTACCAGCACAATGCAAACTCTTACCAAAGCGGCAGCACCAGCGCAAACAGCAGCGGCAACACCAATGCGAATTTCCGGCACTCGAGTCAGTATCCGGTGGAAAAGTCCTCGAATGAACGGAGGTCACCCGAGAGGGGAAAACACGATGAAGAGCATCGTCACCGGGACCACTGTCATGGGCACGGAGATCGGCATCGGTCCACCAACCATGCCGAGCGGCGGGACCGAGGGAGAAGCCCGGACCGAAGGCGGCAAGAAAGTAGTCGGCACAGGTCGGATTACGTCAGGGGGAGGTCTCCGCCCCGCCACAGAAGCTATGAATGGTACAGGTAAGCTGGTGTAAATCTGTTTATGGCTGAGATTCGTGTCCTGCCCTGCGGCCAGGTAAATTCTGGGTGACAAAAACTTAATCTGTGTTCCATTGCAAGTCAGAGTGATGGAAAATGGCTGCCCCAGTCGCACCACCTCAAAGAAGAGGATGCTGCGCTGTCGGCTCCGTGCTTGAGGGGGGACGGATGGAGACTCAGTTAATTATTCTCAGCCTTCCGCAGTTCAAAGGGGTACATCTGATTTTGATACGTTTATTTCCTTCACTGGGTTTTCCCCTGGAATTAAACCCAAACAAATGGTGACGATATAAACTAAGTTTGTTATTCCAGTTTGGTCCTTGCATCTGTTAGACACCTTTTATTATGCTTATGCTAATTTGCCACTCACCCAGCTATCTGTATGGACTGATAATTTCCATTTGATTGTATCTGAGGAAGTGGGCTTGCACTCAAAATCTCGTACCTTGAATAAAAACTTTGTTGGTCCGTGGGACTTGAACTTTGTTCTGCTGCTTCAGACCAATGTGGCTTCCCCCCACCCCCGCCTGAATCTGCCCCAAAGTTAAACAGTGACGTTCACAGCTGAACAGAGATTTTAATACCAGTCTCTACACTCAGCGTTCAATCAATCTCTTTATTACAACAGTCAGTGACCAGCACTACAATTCGATTATGAAATGCAATAGCCAGCGACCAGCAATACAGTAGGATTTTTTAAAAAAAAAATTAAAATGGTAAAAAAGGTAGCATTGAGTCTTAAAAACGTACAGATTCATACCAAATAACTACACAGCCATGGTGCCATATGGGATTTTCGATGCTTGTAAACCTGAGCACAGAATTTCGCCACCGGACAAGTAGTCTGGTGGTTTCTGTCAGATGGGAGATAATCAAGCTTGGGTTTTATTTGATCACCCAGGAAATCTTTCTAACAATGGGTTAATACTTTCTGATCAGACCTTTGTATAGTTAGGACAGTTAAAAAAAATGTGTTATATAGAGTCAATTTCACCCAGGGAGCAAGAACAGAGCCTTAAGGGGTAAGGGATTGCTTTAAACCTCCCTTCCAACACTGCCGAAGGCAAAGTTGAACTTCTGGCCAGTGTGAATGCCCTTCTGGTGTTGTTAGATTCCAGAAAATATAAGCAGCTGTGGCTGCAGTGTATCTATTTTTTTCTGGGGAAATGAACTCTGGAGATCTTGAAATGTCCATTTGTCTTTCAGTATCCGTCACTCTTCACTTAATGAGTGATTTTGCCCGATCGATTCCAAGATCCAAGAGGGCTTGGGGAGATAAGCTGAGTGTTTCAATAGATTTCAGAACCTCCTTCTGCCAACTGGAATGAAATTGGCCTTCCAGCATTAATGAGAACAGGCCGTGTGGGTTTGTATTTCCTGCCAGCCATTTAAAAATTGAAAGGAGGCATATTCTAGCCTCGGCCCTTAACATTCCTGTCTCGAGTCTAACCCAGGAGTTCGACACACATTTGGGCACCTGTAGAATCGCTCTCAGGAATCTGGATTGTACTCTGTCAAGTGGAGAGAAAGAAGAAGATGGTGGTCCAAGGAATGTTCCATGTAATAGTTGGGCCCAGGGCTCTTTTGTAGCAGGAACTCCTTTGCATATTAGGCGACACACCCTAATGTAGCCAATCCTCCAAGAGCTTACAGAGCTCTTCTTACAGGGGCTACTGTAAGCTCTTGGAGGATTGGCTACATTAGGGGCGCGTCGCCTAATATGCAAAGGAGTTCCTGCTACAAAAAGCCCTGGTTGTGCCAATGATTTAGCTTTAAATAGTTTAAGGGCGGCTGGTATATAATGGCCCCCTCAGGATCGATGGAATTTCAAAATGCTATTTGCAGTTTTCTCTCCTAGCAATGGGGCTAGAAGGCATCCCTGCCTAACACCCTTGTGGGTTTCGATGGGATCAGTCAGATGCCCGTTTTGGCTGCATCTTACTCTGAAGGTTGTTTGCTCATGACTAGCCCGAATGAGGAACAGCAAACGTCTGTCGATGGAGGAGGCCTCTAACTTTTGCCATAATCTAGTTCTGTAGACAGTGTCAGAAGCTGCCTTTAAATCTACAAATGCTGCACAGAGTGATGTTCGGCCTCCGGTGTTGTATTTCTTCACAAGATGTTGCAACGTTAAGCAGTGGTCTAATGTTGACCTGCCCGCTCTGAAGCCTGCTTTTTCTTTTACAACGATACCCTCCTGTTCTAAGCAAACTGAAAATTTTTCCAGTAAATGTTTTGCATAAAACTTACTTACGATACTTAATAAACTAATCTACATATCTAATAACCAAGGTGCCCCCTGCATGCAGATATCTAAATCCAGGGGTCTTTTCATAGAAGAAGAGCTGCAGGAGCTCATTAGCATATGGTATGCTAATGAGCTACTAGGCTATTAGCATATGCCACACCCCCTGACAACAGCAGAAGTGATGCCAGAAGGGGAAACCAAAGGGGGGGGCGGAGGCATCTTCAAAAGTCTCCCCTTCCTTTCCCCAGCCGGCCAGCGAGGGAGGGGGGAGTGAAGAGAGACGGGGTTTAAAGTTTAAACCCCTTCCTAGAGTTGGGCCACAGAAGGAGGAAAGAGGGAAGGAAAGAGAGAGAGTAGAGAGAAGGAAAGAGGGAAAGAAAGAGAGAGAAGGGAAGGAGAAGGGAAACAGGGAAAGGAGGAAAAAAGAGAAGAGAAGAAGGCGGGAAAGAGGAAAAGGAGAGAAGGAAAGGAGGGAATGAAAGAAATTCGGTGGCAATTCAGCCTCATTATATCCTATGGGCCATTGAAGTCAATGGTGAAAACATAGGGTATATTCTGGGGGCTGGAGGGGAGGGGGTTTGAGGGAGAGGCTCCAAACTCACAGGGTAGCTGATGGAGCCTCTCCCCAAGATACCCACCAAGTTTCAAGAACATTGGAACAGGGGGCCCAATTCTATGGGCCCCCAAACAGGTTGCCCTCATCCCCTCCATTGTTCTCTATGGTGGGGAAAAAGTTACATTTTTCCCACGGCGCTGTTAGTAGCTCTAGGGGGGAGGGGGTTTGAGGGAGAGGCTCCAAATTTTCAGGGTAGCTTCGGGAGCCTCTCCCCACATCCCCCCCCCACGTCTCACAGCAATTGGACCAATGGACCTAATTCTATGGGCACCCAAACAGGTTACCCCCATTACCTCCATTGTTTCCAATGGGAAAACCCAGCCAGCAGCACTTAAGGCAGGCAAGCAGGCAGCCACCCAGCAGTCAGACTCTCCCAGAGAATCTCAGGGAAAGTGAACTGTCTTGGGAGGTGCTTGTTTGCCATGAGAACAAGTGGCACACTCCAGAACAAGTGGCACTGTGGCAGTGCAAGCATGCCAAAGTGCCACACAGAAACCCCAAAAGACCAAAAGGAACAACATTTATACGTGTATAAATTGATGGTGTCACCTCATTGGACCACTCACACCACACACAACCTCCCCCCCCAGAACTACTAACAGCACCGTGGGAAAAAAGTAACTTTTTCCCCACCATAGAGAACAATGGAGGGAATGGGGGCAATCTGTTTGGGGGCCCATAGAATTGGACCCCCTGGTCCAATGTTCTTGAAACTTGGTGGGTATCTTGGGGAGAGGCTCCAACAGCTACCGTGTGAGTTTGGAGCCTCTTCTTCAAAACCCTTCCTCTCCAGCCCCCAGAATATACCCTATGTTTTCACCATTGACTTCAATGGCCTATAGGATATAATGGGACTGAAATTGACATTCGGCTGGAAGACTCCCCAGTCCCTCCTACTGCTGAAACTGACATGCGGGAGCCTTTCTGCCCTCCAAAACTGATTGTGCCGATTTGGCTAAACTGAATTGGGCCGAATTTTTTTTTTTTGCACACTCCTACCGGAGACGCTGGCTGGGGGCAGGGCTTGCCGCCACCGCCATTTGTTGTGGCTCCTGAGCTG
Organism: Gekko gecko; assembly: GCA_029375565.1. Lineage (NCBI taxonomy): Eukaryota > Metazoa > Chordata > Lepidosauria > Squamata > Gekkonidae > Gekko > Gekko gecko. The sequence goes on along the minus strand of JAPDNY010000009.1, from coordinate 19,611,282 downwards.
CCGGAGCTGTGCTCTGGCGCGCTCCCCCCCCAAAGACCCCTGCAGGTGAATAAGGAGGTTAAAAAAGTTGCCCACTGGTCTTTATTTGCCTTGAGTAGTTCTGGGGTAATTCCATCAAAGCCTGGAGCTTTGTCATTCTTTAGCTGGCTGTTAATATGCTTTGACTTCTTCAGCAGATACTGGGGGCCAGTTAGTCATTTTTCCTACTGTTAATGCAGGAGGGGAGCATATAGGCTCTTCATACATTTTCGTAAAGAAGATGGTCCACTTGTCAGGGGGAATTCGAGCAGCCAATGGGGAAGTTGCTGTGAAGGCCCGGTGGATGGATTTTTATTCTTGGCTGCTTCAATTAAATGAGCCCACAATTCCCTGGAATATTCTTTCTTCCGGCGGGCAACCAGTAGTTTATATTCCCCTTTTTTGTACTCAAAGGAACCGATATGCTTCCTGTTGAGACTTTTCATCAGATCTTACTGCTAGTTTATGTGTGTGTGTGTTGGGGCATTTTGTGTGCTTTTGCAAGTTTGATCAAACCAAGTTTTAGAAGGGGCAGAGTTCAGTGCTCTTCCCACTGCAGCATAACAGCTTTCGTCTACAGGACCCAAGCAAACAGAGATAATGCCAGAGGGGAGTGGTCTTAATGCGTTACAGCAAAAATGAACCGGAATCGTATTCCATTCTAAACATTACCAAAAATTTATTCCAGCATAAGCGTTTGTGGACTAGTATATAATTTTTGTGTGTTAATCTTTAAAGTGTCATGAGACTCCTGTTTATTTTTGCAGGGAGGCAGAGTCGCTCAAAGGTGTGCCCTCTCTAGGTCCGAATGTGTCACCTTGACACCTTGGTTAGAGGTTGTTGTTCTAAAACTGTTGTATTTTTAAAGGTTTCTATCCCTCATGGTTGTGGGTGTTGGACATGGGAGAGTAACAGGAGTTCACTGTTTTCAACATTGATTAATGGAGCTAAATCATAAATTATGGTGTTCTTGAGAATAAACAGTTTACATCACAGGTTTGTAGTAAGCATCGTTGAAGTCTTCTTTTGCAGTACCTTTCATGTATTAGCAGCTGTGAAGTAGCTCACCTTATGTGGTAGGGGAAACCGTAGGCTAGTCACTGTGACTAGACTGAGAAATAGTGTTACTTACCTGCTTTTCTTATTTGAAGCAACATCCATCTATGCCAGACTTCTCTATTGCTCATCCACCTTACCTTACATTTATTAATTTGTTTGAAATATTTACATGCTCCTTTTCAACACCAAAAGAGTTTTCCAAAGTGGCTTACAAGATCATAATGCCCAAAGACCTGTGAAAAACATAGAATCACACCAAAAAATGGGGGAAAAAATAAAATTGATCAGCGGCACATTAAACCCCCACCGGAGTCCAATTATAGCATCGATATAAAAAGAAAACTTAATCACCATGATCTTTTATGATTATGATCTTTTATCTTTGGAATCCTTGGACTGGTATTTGGATCTCCCTTTGTTATTTAGTATCAGAGTTTACCAAAAATGAGAAGCAGGATTTTAATATTTCTCAATTTAAACCCTTAAAGGGACCGACAGCGGGACAGACACCGTCACCGCGACAGCCGACAGTCGCCTTCTACAGAGAGATCTTATAGAAAAGATCACAAGAGGACGGGAAGGTAAACTGGGTTATTTTGCCTCAGAGATGCTGTCGGGTAGCTGTTGGTTATTTGCTTTGGGCAGAAGGACACACACTTTCACAGAACTGCCATCCTGTTAGACAGCGTCTCTTGACCTGAAAAGCATTAATAGGTAGAAGGTATACTCTGGCTAATTCAACTGAGTTATGGTAGTCTGGGGATAGGCAGCCTTGGCCCACGTGCCCACCAGAGCACACCAGGCCACTTTCCCTGACACCCAAGGCCAAAACCGCTGCCCAGGCAACTGAAGCGCTGATACCACTTCTGCACAGCCAATCAAATCTTCAGGTCACAAACCAGAAGCCTCTATTGGGCAGGAGCCCCACTTGGTCCGACCCACTTTCTAAAAACCCTCGGTTGGCACCAAGGAAGTCTTCACGTCTCTATCTTCATTTGAAAATTTACAAGTTAAGGCTTCTTTAATCTATTCGTCCATTCCATTTACTGTTGAAACATCCCAGTTGTAGAGTTTTTTTGGGAGGGGAAGTTCAGATTGTTCCTGGATTTTTTTCTCTGCATAGTTAATACCATCTTTTTTCCCATACTCCAGTTATTTTTCTCCTTTCAGTTTCTTTACATAGACCGTACGCAAGATATCTTCCGGGTTTGTTTGCATGCTGAAAATGTTTCTGTTTTGAAAAGCTCATTTTTTTTTCTGCATTTCTTCCATTCGAAGCAGGTCCGGCTGATTTCTTAATTGTCTGATTTCTATCCGGACTTTTTCCCCCCTAAGGATTTTTGATGCCGGCCTTCTAGAGTCTGAATTCTGTCAGTTGTTTTCTTCATTTGTCCCAGTCTTTGCCTCATTTTTTCTCTGAGGCAAGAGCAATTGATTTCCCTCTCATATAGGCTTTACTTGCTTCCCATATACTAGCCAGAGCAACATTTTTTTAAAAAAATCTGTACAGTCAATCAGAGTCTTGCTGGGAAGAAGCCCCACCTGGGCCACACACTTTCTAAAGCCACTCGGGGGGCGGGGGGGGAGCCAGAAAAGGAGTCGGCGGGTGGCGTGGGGCTCAGGGGCACCATGCTGGAGACAACAAAACAGTGAGGGAGCAGGCGTCTCTGAACCAGCAGACTGAGCGGTATAGATGCATGAATGAGTTGGGCTTAGTCCTGCCACAAACGGTAGATCTTTATTCCCTCTTATTCCTCGTCAGCCGGTCCCCCAGCCAAGATCGAAAGAGACCTCGCCGGGAAGAGGATCGGGACCGGTGGTCTGAGAATACCAGCCGGGAGAAGAGCTACACCTCCATCAAGGACAAGGAGCCAGAAGAGGCTGCTGCCGACAAGAATGAAGATGAGGAGGAGGACCTACTGAAGCCCGTATGGATTCGCTGCACCCACTCGGAAAGCTACTATTCGAACGACCCAATGGATCAAGTGGTAGGTGTTTTGGACGGCCTATGTGGCAAATGTTGTCTTTTTCCCTTTTAGGGACTGTGCGGGGGTCGATTCAGAGATGCGGAATGTCCCCGTTGTTTGTTGTTTTAATGATTTTAATGCGGTTTTATTGTAACGAGTCTTGCACTTGGTCTCTTGTGATCTGCCCTAAGCCTGCTTTGGGGAGGGCAGAATAAAAACATCTAAATAAATAAATAAGCATGATCATTCCCGGAATCCGTCACTCCGGAAAGCAGCAGCGTAATCCCAAACCTCTAACCATGCAAGGCTTTGTGTCATAAAATGCACACCTACGAGAGCGCAGTACTTGCCAGGCTGCAGATTTCTGTTAGACTTTGGATGCAAAGCAAAGGGTGCTTTCCCTTTCCTAGAAGTAAGCCCCTTTGAATACCATGAGACTTACTTCCAAGTACCCTTGTTTAGGATTGCTCCCTTTGTGTACATGTGAACACCTTAAGTAAGTTCATCTGCTTGAGGCTTCCTGAAGTAAGTGCTCGTCTGAACAATAATTCCTCCACCACAACGTAAAAAGTAAACATCTGTGTTGGTTGTTCTCTCTCTTTCTCTGTGTAAAGTGCCCGTCAAGTCTCAGCTGACTTACGGCGACCCCAGCAAAGGGCTTTCGAGGCAACTGGGATGCAGAGGTGGTTGGCCATCGCCTTCCACTGCAGAGACTTCCTTGATGCTCCCCCCTCCGAGTACCAACCCTGCTTAGCTTCTGAGATCTGATGAGACGGGGCTATACCGCGCTGTCTCCTTCCTGCTGTTTGTTCTGCATACCCCAGATATTCATAATTTCCCCAATAATACAGTCATTTATACAACCTAGGAACATAGTCCCAAATCTCCAGTCATGCAGGGTTTTGTATTATAAAATGCACAACAGGTGGCCAATAATGCCATCCTAAACAGAGCTATGCACTTCTCTGCTTGGTAGACTCAGTGGGCTTAGAAATGTGTAACTTTAGTAAGGATGGCACTGCTACTGTGCCATATCCATAATGGCCGATGTCAAATAATGTGTGGTTTGTTCTTTTAAATAGAACAGCAGGCCGTACCTCTATTTGGGTGATATAACATGATGGGATTCAGTCCCGAGAAACTTGTAGGCGTCAGTGTGCCTGCTTGTGCAATGTTCAGAACTTTTAAACCAAATAACGTATTAGATTTATGTTATAACTGGATCTATTTCTGAAACTTGACTTATACTGAAAATAACTTCAATTGACAAAAAGGCCAATTGTAAGGTTTAGAATAAAAATTAGCACGGGGCAGAACTCGTTCTCTGTTTGTGGTGTGAAGTGCACAGATGCCAAGGAAACAAACTCATCAGGTCTACTTCACGCATCATGCTGGTTTCCATATGGAAAGCTCTTCTGTACATAGCCTGTAACCATTTATACCGATCGCTGCATATAATGATTGATCACGTACATGTCTTGCTGTGTTTGGGTACAGCAGCCTAGCGTGCTTATACCCAACAAGCTAGACCTGTGGGATTATGCCAAGCATGAAGATCTGTGCTTGCTAATTTGTTCACAGGAATGTTTTCTGTTTCACAGTAAAACAGTTATATATGAAAAAACATGGTGCAGTCAGTAGGGTTTTTCTATATGGCGAGGAGAATTTATCACTTGGTGTAGTGGTTAAGTGCGCGGACTCTAATCTGGGAGAACCGGGTTTGATTCCCGACTCCTCCACTTGCACCTGGCTGGATGACCTTGGGCAAGCTCTAGTTCTCATAAGAGCTGTTCTTGAAAAAGAGCCGTTTCTGTCAAGAGCTCTCTCAGCCCTACCTACCTCACAGGGTGTCTGTTCTGGGGAGGGGAAGGGACGGGAGTTTGTAAGCCACTCTGAGACTCCCATGGGCGGGGTATAAATCCAGTCTCTTCTTCTTCTCTTCTTGCTACCTCTTGGTTCTGAACCAGAATGGTGGTGTTCATATGGTCACATGGTAACGTTCATATTTATCCACATGTTGGATAAATGGTGGAAGTTAACCTTCCCGAGTGTGTCAGTGACCTCTGTGGTTTGTTGCGGCTTGTCGAACGGTGGTTGGTGATCACACGTTGGCGGATGGCTTAACTTTATTCTGCTTGGGGTAGTAGAAAAGAGCAAGGGTTCAGTAGCCCCTGAAAGACTAACAAAATTTGTGGCAGGGTAGGAGCTTCCGTGAGTCATGGCTCACTTCTTCAGGTAGAAAAAAATGAGCAATGACGTGGAAAAAAAAACCCTCCTGCTTCGCCACAAATTTTCTTAGCCTTTAAGGTGCTGGTGGACTCTTGCTCTTTTGTACCGTTACAGACAGACCCACAGGGCTGCCCATCTTGGTCTCTCTTCCGTTTGTCCGTGTAAAGTTTCCTCACTGTCTGGTGGCCGACACGAGACGTCGTTGATGTTTCTGAATCCCCCTTAACTTCCTGTTTTCTGTCCACTGCCCTTGCAAGGGAGACTCCACAGTGGTTGGAACGAGCCGATTGAGAAACTTGTATGAGAAGTTCGAAGAAGAGCTGGGGAAGCGTCAGGCCAAGGCCAAAGCTGCCCGGCCGCCGTGGGAGCCGCCAAAGACCAAGCTAGACGAAGACATGGGTAGGTGCCGCACGGATTGAGGCTTCAGATCCCAGAACAGATTCTTGTCGCTTATTTATTGATTTGATTTCTGTCTCGCCCTCCCCTGTGTCGCAAGGTTCAGGGTGGGTGATAGCAGTATAATGAAATACAATAAAACGATGAACATATCATCGACAATGATTAAAATCCAAATGTGATATCGTTTTTTAGTGGCGATTAATACCACCGCTCCCACATCAGTTTCACGTCTGTGCACAGTAAGGTTCCCTTGCTCGAAACCCAGTTGAACCCGCTCTAGGGTTGCGGTACTCATCTCCATTTCCAAGCCGAAAAGCCAGCGCTGTCCGAAGACTTCTCTGTGGTCATGTGGCTGGCATGACTAAATGCCAAGGCGCATGGAACGCTGTTATCTTCCCACCGAAGCGGTTCCTATTTATCTACTTGCAATTTCTTGCTTTCGAACTGCTAGGTTGGCAGGAGCTGGAACCAGAGATGGGAGCTCATTCCATCACGTGGCACTCGGGTCTTGAACTGCTGAACTACTGAACTTCCAGCCTGCAGTTCAGCATCTTAACCACTTGAGCCACCGCAGTTCCTCCTTGTGCACAGTAGATGGTAACTAATAATAATACTGATAAGTCACCACCACCTCAATCATAGGCCTGGTGGAACATCTCAATTTTAAAGCCCCTGCAGAACTGCATTAGGTCTCGCAGGGCCTGGATCTCTCTTGGGAGAGTGTTCCACCGAGCGGGCAACAGAGCTGAAAAGGCTACATGGACTTCCTTCGAGCCGAGGATCACAAGCAGATGTTGGTCCATAGAACGTAATGCTCTTTGAGGGATGTACCGGGAGAGGCAGTCCCTGAAGGTATTTTGGTCCCAAACTGCATAGGGCTTTAAAGGTTAGAACTAAAACCTCAAATTTGGTCTGGTGCTCAACCGGAAGCCAGTACAGCTGGTTGAGCACCGGTTGTATATATGCTTTTAATGTCACCACTGCGTTCTGGACTAACTGGAGTTTCTGGGTCAGTCTCAAGGGTAGCCCCGCATAGAGTGTGTTACAGTAGTCCAGCCAGGAGGTGACCGTTGCACGGGTCACAGTGGCTAGGTGGTGGGCAGCAAGGTTGGGAGCCAGTTGCTTCACCTGCTGAAGGTGGAAAAATGCTGATCTGGCAACACCTACTTCATAGTAGGGTCAAGGCAGCAGGCGTCCCAGAGACCAGATCTGTCCCGTTATTTGCCCCCAAGCATATTATAATGGACTTTTACCACTTTATTCCATGCTGTAAAGGTAAAGGTTTCCTTGCTCGAAAGCCAGTCGAATCCGACTCTAGGGTTGCGGTGCTCATCGCCGTTTCCAAGCTGAAGACCCAGCACTGTCCGAAGACATTTTTGTGGCCAGACACGTGCAAATGTACTGATGCAGTGTGAACTGCAAGAAGGGCTTTGTCAGTTCTTCCTTCTCCTTAGGTGGTACTGGTGCTTGCCTCTGTGCTCAGGCTACAGTTGAGAGGCACCTGTGGTGCTCAAAGGATGGGCTCTGCTGACATCTTATCGTAATGAACGCAGCAAGGTGGATTCCACTTTCCGCCACTGAAGAGGAAGGGGGATTGTAGTGTCCTTATACTGCCGGGCATCAAAAGTTTAGAGTATAGTCGATGGCGACCACGATATATTTATTTACAAAGGGAATATCGCTCTTTTATAGTGAATCTTCTTTGTGTCTTTCTGGTACTACTATAGGATTGTAAACAAATAGCATAAAGTACAAGAAAGACACAAAGAAGATCTACTGTTTGTAAGAACTTTAGCTTATTGGACTGTGCTTGTCAGCATTGTGAAATGATTTTTTTGATATTTATGCTTGCATGAATGTACAGAAATGTATTTGTATTAGTATAAATATTGATCTATTTTTGAAAACCTACAAAAGAGTGATATTCCTTTCATAAATATATCACGGTTGCCATTGACTACTTTCTGCTTGCTTATCCCTTGATTGCTCTTTGGTTATCCGGGCATCAAAAGACGGCAGTGTGGCTGCAAGTCACTGCACAGATAGCTCAGGTGGAGAGCATGATGCTCCTCCCCAGTTCCAGGTTCTGCTATCTGTTTGATAGCCATTTTGCCACCATGGTGTTGCTGTTGTGGCCCTGTTACCTCCATTGACATGCCTCGATGCCCTCCGGCAAGGCCCACATGTGCCCCTTCAGTAGTTCTCAGTGGTGGAAGCTGAAATCTTCCCTGCAACCCACCATGTGAGCAGCGGCTGGAAACCACCACACAAGCTCTTTAGCTTGGAGAAACGACGACTGAGGGATGACCTGATCGAGGTTTACAAGATTATGGGGAATTTCAGACAGATGATATAATCCGGAAGAGGAACGGTTCCCAAACGGTTTCTGGTCTGGCATTTCAGACAGAACCGTTTTAGAACCGGTTCCCTACCGGAATATATTTGTAATTTCACACAGAATCGCTTCTGTCCCGTTCAGGAAACGAGGCTGAAGCGTTTTACCTGTCAACCGCTTCCAAGTAGTCATCAGTTTCTTCTCCCGGATCCGATACGCTTTTTTCCTGCCTTTTTTCGCCCGCGCGGGCGATCTCTGGCTTTTTTTTTTTTTTAACGTTCACTTTAGAGCACTATAGCGCTATAGCGCAAATAGCACAATAGCATCATAGCAACCCCATTGGAATGCCTGCAGTGTTGTTTATAGCACTATAGCGCTATAGCGCTCTAAAGCGAACATTTTTTTTAAAAAACGGCGTGGCGGGAACCGGTGGGAAAACCAAGCGGTGCAATCTGAATTGCCAAACCGCTTCTGATTCGGCTCTTTTCCGGTCAGGGAAAGCCATGTGTGAAATGGCAGCCCTGTACCGGTTTACTTCAAGACGAATCAGAAATGGCTTCAAACCGACAGAATCTCGGTAATGTGAAATTCCCTTATGTGTGGGATAGAGCAGGTAGAGAAAGAAGTACAATACAATACAATACAATACAATACAATACAATACAATACAATACAAGAACTCTTAGGCACTCAATGAAATTGCTGAGCAGTCAGGTTAGAATGGATAAAACGAAGTATTTCTTCACCCAAAGAGTGATTAACACATGGAATTCACTGCCACAGGAGGTGGTGGTAGCTACAAGCATGGACGGCTTCAAGAGGGAATTGGATAAACATCTGGAGCCGAGGTCCATCAGTGGCTATTAGCCACAAGGTATAGATAGGAACTCTCAGTCTGGGGCAAGTGATGCATTGTATTCTTGGTGATTGGAGAGTGGGGGCAACAGTGGGAGGGCTTCTAGTGTCCTGGTCCCACTGGTGGACCTCCTGATGGCACCTGGTATTTTTGGCCTCTGTGTGACACAGAGTGTTGGACTGGATAGGCCACTGGCCTGATCCAACATTGGCTTCTCTTATGTTCTTATGGAGGAAAGTGCCTCGTGTGCAGAAAAATTCTATCTATCTATCTATCTATCTATCTATCTATCTATCTATCTATCTATCTATCTATCTATCTATCTATCTTCTATCCTCTGTTTTATCCTCAGAGCAACCGTGTGAGGTAGGTTAGGATAAGAGTATGTGACTGGACCAAGGTTGCTCAGCAAGTTTCCAATTCAGAGGGGGTTTCGAGCCTGGGTATCCTAATCCAACTCTAACTCCTACACCATGCACTATCAGACAGCAGCCAGTGACCCCAATTGGTACATGTGTAGCACAAGCTATGGAGCCTTTTGTGTGTGTTCTGGCTGGTGCCAGAATGAGCCAATGGGTGTATAGCCAAAGTTGCTGGCCCTCGCTCTGTTCATTATACAGCCACCGTTAAAGATTTGGTTGTGCACCAGGTTAAACCAGAGAATCACTCCCTTCTTGTTAGGTACTGTCCTGGAACACACGAGGCGCAGGGCAGTCAGCCAGGCTGGAGCGCGAGTGAGACAAGGCGTGGGCTGCAGCTGACGCAGCATGTTCAGAGTCTAGCTCCCAGGTTGAATGTGGTATATTTAATTTGGCGGCAGCAAAAGTTTTGTGGGCAAATCCAGAAATTGGAGACAGAACCTGGTACAGGGTTCAGAGTAACATGTCAAGGGCAAGGTCGGTGGTGGCAAGGTGATGCATTGCTTTCACAGCCAGTCTTCTATAGGGATGGGCATGAACCGGCTGATCAACTAAAGTTTGTCAAGAATTTTGGCTAGTTTGTGGTTTGTGAAGCAATATTTGTGCAATGAAGAACCGCCATGAACTTTCATGAGTTTTGATGCAGTTCATGATGAGCAGAAAACGGGTTTAAACCCCTGCTTTCTGCTCTTCATGAAAAACAGCTATTTGGTTTTAATGGCCCCCATGGGGAGCAGAAAGCAGGGGTTTAAGAAGAAGAAGAAAGAAGAGATTGGATTTATACCCCGCCCTTCACTACCTGAAGGAATCTCAGAGCGGCTTACAATTGTCTTTCCCTTCCCCTCCTCACAACAGACACCCTGTGAGGTAGATGGGTCTGAGAGAGCTCTTTTGAGAACTGCTCTTGACAGAACAGCTCTGATAGAGCCATGACTGACCCAAGGTCACACCAGCAGCTGCATGTGAAGGAGTGGGGACTCAAAACCAGTTCTAGATCAGAGTTCGCGCTCCTGACCACTATACTAAAATGGCTCATGAGCCAGTTTGGTTTGCGAACCAGCCTCCCAGTTTGTATGGGTTCATGGTTCAGTTCATGGTCCAGCTACAAATCGAACCATAAAAATGCGGTTCATGCCCATTCCTAGTCTCCCCCTCTCTCTGCCCTTTATAACAGAGACACTTGTCTTGTAGCTGGGTTGCATCGTGCACGTGCATGCAGACCTATTCTCACTGGCTGGACCCCAGGTGTTTCTGGGCTGCTAATTCACACGCTCTGCCGTCTTTCCAATGTCTCATGTTGAACCCTCCTTTGTCTATGTTCTAACATGTCTGTAGGTGTGAGGTGTGTGTGTGAGGTGTGTGGCGGTGTGCCCCCTGATACTGAACTGTGGGGTTGAACAGCTGGGATGTTGCTATCAGGCTGCGAATTATTGGTTGGCAGCGCAGAAGTAGCTTCCTTTGGCAGGCTGTCCGTAACTGGCTGTGACCTGGGACCCTCTTCACACGCCCATTTGTCTTCTGAACAGTCCTCTGCCCCTTCCGGGTGATCTGTTAACAATGATTCACAGCTGACCCCGACGGATGCGGATGATTCAGCCGTTTAGATCCAGTCTAGTAGCTAGGAGTCATGTTGTCTTAAGGAAGGGGATTATTAGGAAGGGGATGGAAAACAAATCCACCAGCATCGTAAAGCCTTTGTATAAATCTATGATGTGGCCCAACTTGGGATATTGTGTCCAATTCTGGTCACTGTGCCTCAGAGAAGATATTATAGCATTGGAAGAGGGCAGCTGAGATGCTTAAGGGGATGGAACACCTTCCCTATGAAGAAAGGTTAAAGAGGTTAGGGCTTTTTAGCCCGGAGAAATGACTATTGAGGGGTGACGTGACAGAGGTTTACAAAGTGATGCATGGGACAGAGAAGGCGGAGAAAGAAGTACTTTTCTCCCTTTCTCACAGGACAAGAACCCGTGGACACTTCATGAAATTAATGAGCACTAGGCTTAGAACAGATTGGATGATTTGATGCGGATCTTAATTGTTGCTTATGTATAAAATTGTGTAAGCCACCCTGAGCCTGCTTCGCGGGGTATAAATTAGATAAATAAATAACAAATAAATAAAAGGAAGTCCTTCTTCACGCAAAGAGTAATTAGCACGTGGAATTCTGTGCCGCAGGAAGTGGTGGTGGCTACAAGCACGGGCAGCTTCAAGAGGGGACTAGATAAACATACGGAACAGAGGTCCCTCTGTGGCTATTAGCTACAAAATATAGCTGGAACGCTACATCTGGGGCAGTGACGCTCTGTATTCTTGGTGCTTGGGGGGGGGGCAACAGTGGAAGGGCTTCTGGAGTTCTGGCCTCACTAGTGGACCTCCTGATGGCATCTGGATTTTGGTCACTGTGTGATGCAGAGTGTTGGACTGGATGGGCCGTTGGCCTGATCCAACATGGCTTCTCTTATGTACAGGAATCGAAAATAGTAAATCGAAAATAGTAAATAATAAATAATATCCTTAAGGGTCAGGTGGACAAGAAGTCCTCCCTTGCTTCTGCCTTGTACTCGCCTTCTTCTGTCTCCATAGGAGATGATTGTGGGTTCAGTGTTTGTATAGCTCTCGGGGGGGGGGATAGTGAGTGATTAGGGTTCCTAAAGTAACACTTTCTCCCCCTGTTTTTTGGGACCTAGGGAGCTCCAGTGACTCCGATTGCGACTCAGAAGAGGAGAGCTGTTCCAGCAGTTCCGATTCTGAGGTTTTTGATGTCATTGCCGAAATCAAGCGCAAGAAGGCTCACCCGGATCGCCTGCATGAGGAACTTTGGTACAACGACCCCGGACAGGTATTGCCTTCGAAAAGGGAGCCAAACCGTTTACACTTGGCCTGCCTGGATTCTGATCCTGAGAAACTGAATGCCAGCCCACAGATACTTGACAAGCACTGTGTTTTCACGCTGGCTGCCAGGCAGCAACGACAGTAGTTCCTTAACTGGTTGCCGTATTTGGTTGGTGAAGTTGATTCAGCTTAATGGGGTCCACAAGTTGGGCAGCCTGGTGTCAAACTTGGGCCCTCGTTTGCCACGTTCTAGTTTCACTGTCTCTGATGCTTTGTTCTTTCATGTTGGGAAATGGGAAGGGGAGACTGTGAAAGTGTGTCGGGGTGTCTAGACTGCTTGGCCACACTAATTTACGGCCACTTTCCAAGTGGGCCTCTCCACGATGGGAAGAATGTGCAGTGACCTTGAATGCCATCCTCTGCTAGCCAGCTTGTAGTTGATAATGAACTGTAGGTTCACAGGTGGGGGAAGGAGGGCTAATGAAGTGCGCTAGATTTAGGGGGGCTGAATGAATGGAGTGATTGGACTGGTCACTGCGGGGGGACTTCTTTGAATCCTGTATAACTTCAGAAATGGCACCACAGGAGTCAGTTCTGACACAAGTGGTCTCAGCTTGAAACACCTTCAGCTCTCAATAAACAAATCACTGCCAAGAGAGTGTTGTTGGAAGTGAGTTTGTTCAAGAGTCTGATACCTGGTTTGGGTTGTGAATCCTTATTGTGCTTCAGCACCCAGACACCTCCAGTTGTGGCTGGTCATGGCCAAGTCCCATTGGAAGTTGGCCTCGGTGGGACTCCAGATAGCTGCAGTTGTGGTCATTCAGTTGGTTTCAGCTGGTCTTAAACTTGCACACAGTAAGGGGGGGCAAGGGAGGACTGCACTTTGAGTTGACCGGCTGTGCACACTGGCAGGCGGATGGTTTCCTTCATGACTCAGGCCTCAAACACTTGCTAAGAGTTTTTAGGGAGTGGGTGGGGCCAGGTAGGGCTTTTGTCCAATGAGGCTTCTAATTAACTTTTGGAGATGTGTTTGGCTGTGCAGATTCTTTAAAAATGTTGCTCGGGCTGCTGCCACCACCGCAGCCCAAGGATCTGCACTATGTTTCCCAAGTACTTACCATATTTCGGCGGGGGATGCACAGTCCCTGGCCGGAACATTCCCCCTGGGCAATACCCACGCCGCACGATGCCGTCACCAGGAAGTGACGCCGGGCGATGCTCTGGCAACTGCATTGTGCACCGCGTCTTTCCTTCCCCCGGGGATGGTCCTGCCAGGACGTATCCGTCCCCCACCGGCGTACGGTAAGTTCTTGGCAAGCCTGATCTTCACTGTATGACTGAAATTAAGCCACGGCAGCCATTTTGTGGCTATCCCAAATATACAAATTCCACTAGTAGAAAACATCCAAGATTGCCAAAACATTAAACAATTATAAAGTTGGTGGTGTCACAACAACCTTAATGTATACTGTAACTATAGTAAGGCATAAGATACAATATTTCCTCCTTTGACGATAAGAAGTAAAGTCTTCAAAGGAGGAAATATTGTATCATGCCTTATTATAGTTACAAACAGGGCTCTTTTTGTAGCAGGAACTCCTTTGCATATTAGGTGACACCCCCCCTAATGTAGCCAATCCTCCAAGAGCTTACAGAGCTCTTCTTACAGGGACTACTGTAAGCTCTCGGAGGATTGGCTACATTAAGGGTGTGTCGCCTAATGTGCAAGGGACTTCCTGCTACAAAAAGAGCCCTGAGTTACAGTATGCATTGATGTTGTTGTTGTGACACCACCAACTTCATAATTGTTTAATATATTGTTTTGGCAATTTTTGATGGTGTTTTCTACTAGTGCAATTTATGTATTTGGGACTCCTGTGACACTAGTCTTTCCCCCTTGTTGTTTGGATCATTTTGTGGCTGGCTTTGCCTGTTGCAGCAGCTGCGGAGGGAAATTCTGGGCGCAGGAGAGCACTGGAGCATACAGTAGTCCTTCTGGAGTAGGAGGCAATGGAAGTAGAATTGTTTCAGCTGTTCCACTGCATCTCCTGTTTCTGTGTGTCCCCCCCCCAATAGATGAATGATGGGCCCCTCTGCAAGTGCAGCGTTAAAGCCAGACGAACTGGAATAAGACACGGCATCTATCCTGGGGAAGAGGTAAGTAGTTACGAATGTCACAGGTGGTAGCGAATCCATCGATCAGGATCGTTTACAAGGCGGGCTGCCAGCTCAGACTGAACTCAGAGACTCTGATATCTGTTGTGGAAGTCGGAAACGCAGGAAGAGGGGGAAATTATTGGCCTATTTCCAACAGTGCAGTTGTAAAGACTTAGGTTTCAGGAATGGGATAATGATTACTGCTGATTGGGTGGGACCCTTCAGTTCTGTATCTGACCCCCTAAAGCTGTTCCTGAATAAAGTATTAGTGGGTTTTAGCAAGACAGGGAAACAGGAGAGTCTTCCTTTGCAAGAGCGTTGGGTGTCTGGATCCAGGCTGGTGTGTCTGGAGTAAAGTGTCGCCCTTATAATAACAGACATTTGGTGACCCTTGGTAGGGTCTCCCTCCCTCCCTCCCTCCCTGAAGCTTTTGCACAAGCAGAAACACAAGAAAAAGGCCGCAGTAGTTGTTTGCCCCCAGTCACAATGCTGGTATTTCCACTTGTGTTTCTGCTTGCATGAGATTACGTGTGGCCAATTTCCAAAGACTGTGATATAAAGAGAGGAAAGCAACTGGGTGTTGCATAAAATCTTGCACAAGTGGAACTGTCTCACACCTGTCCTGAAAAACACAAAATGCTCTACATCGTGCAACAGCACTACAGATAAGATTAGAATTTCAACAGCCAATCCATATGCAAAAGAACCTCCTCAGGAAAGCTCCTCCATTAGCATGTTCACAGCCTGGGGAACTCCTATAAGATAATGACTCAGCCCTACCCCACCTTCCTGAGTAGATATAAATTACCTGCCTACCATTTTTCTTCTCACCTTGACATGGAGAGTACTCCCATCTTTCTGTGTTACGCCTCTGAGGATGCCAGTCACAGCTGCTGGCAAAATGTCAGGTCCTACAATGCCAAGACCACGGCCATATAGCCTGGATAATCTACAACAGCTAATGAACTCCGGCCGTGAAAGCCTTCAACAACATATTATACCATACCTGTTCACGTTTACGCTTATGTGTCACTGTTCTAAGCCTGGTGGTGATGCAAAATGCTGTCAAGTCGCAGCTGGCTTATGGCAACCTCACAGGATTTTCAAGGCAAGGGATGTTCGGAGGTGGTTTGCTGTTGCCTGACTCTGTATCACAACCCTGGTATTCCTTGATTGTTTCCCATCCAGGTACTGATTCGGGCTGACCCTATTTAGCTTCTGAGATCTGATGAGATCAGGCTAGCCTGGGCGATCCAGGTCAGGGTCCTCCAAGCCCAGGCCTCTGAGTCAAGTGCGGAAGCACTTGGCCTTGTGCTACACGTGGACTGCTAGGAGGGTTTGAGCTGGTCTTTGTCTTCCAGTCCTTCCGAGTGTTTCTGGAAGTCCAGTGCAGGGCGGGAAGGAGTGAAATTCTGGCAGCGTCTTTTTCCTCCTCCAAGAATTTAGGCCTTGAAGAATGAGTCAGCGTAGAGTCCTGAGGGAGTAGAATGAACGGTACCATTTTAGCCAGCGGGTAGGTAATTAGATCACCTTTCTGGAGGGCTTCCATGTCTCAGAGCAACTTGCGTGAAAAGGCTGAACAAAGCAGGGGGAGTGGATTTAACTAGAGCCTTTGTTTCTGATCGGCTGAGTTTTTTTTTGGTTTTAACTTGCGGGGGGGTTTGCGTGTGTGGGAGACCATTTACGAATGGCTCCCTGCCAGCTGCGTACTAAAGTTGGGCAGGATGTTCTGCCGCCTGAGGATTCTGCCATTCTGTTTGCTACATGGGTAGAGCAGGCCTTGAATTTGAATTCCCCCCCCTTCTTTTGATTATACCACTATTATAGGATGCTCTTTAGATGGTCGTGCCCTGTGTCTCCTTTTATGGGCACTGGCCCCGGCTGACGATGCTGTTCTTTTTTTTATCATTCTTTCCGTACAGCCCATTAAACCCTGTCGGCTGATGACCAACAATGCCGGAAGGTTGTACCACTACCGCATTACGGTGTCGCCCCCTACAAACTTCTTAGTAAGTACCACAGGGAACAGCCAGAGCTGGCAGACTTCTCTTTGCTTTCCTTTGGATCCTCGTGAGAGAAACGCTCCACCTTTTAATCTTGTTTCTTTAGACAGACCGACCAACTGTCATAGAGTATGATGACCACGAATACATCTTTGAAGGCTTCTCCATGTTTGCCCACGCTCTGCTCACCAGTGTAAGCAAGCTTCCTGTTTTAAATCTCTGTGGGGTTTCCTGTCAAGGACTCAAGTCCTCCTCAGCTTTAGGGGGTTGTGTTGTTGTTTTTTTGAGAGCGAGTTTGGTGTAGTGGTTAAGTGCGCGGACTCTAACCTGGGAGAACCGGGTTTGATTCCCCACTCCTCCACTTGCCGCTGCTGGATGACCTTGGGCAAGCCATAGTTCTGTCAGAGCTGTCCTTGAAAGAGCAGTTTCTGTCAGAGCTCTCTCAGCCCCACCTACCTCACGGAGTGTCTGTTGTGGGGAGGGGAAGGAGATTGTGAGCCGCTCTGAGACTCCGAGTGAAGAGCGGGATATAAATCCAATCTCTTCTCTTCTCCTTCTTTCCCCCTCAGTCTACAGCCCAGAAATTTCTGGTACCTGTACCTGTTTTCCTGATTCTGTCACAGACATCTCTTTTTGGGGAGGCTAGTCAGGCCAGGATCCAGGAAGCCCTCAAGCTCTCCTGTTACCTCAGACGTCAGCCTTCAGTCCACCAGAGAAGGGGGAGAATCCATTAATAGAATCATTCTCCTGCAGGATTTTAAAAAAAGGATCTGAAGCACTGCATTCTTTTTGTAGATTTTTGTTATAAAAGCATATGTTTCTGTAAAAATAAGTGGCAGGTTTTAAGGAATAAGCATGGACAAAAATGCAGCAGACACGTCGGCATCATTTCTGCCTCTCTAGCTCATCCCCATCTCTTCTTTTAAACTTAAAAGTTTGTGAAAAGTGTCCACTAAGCTCCACAGAGCAACCTGCTTGGGTGTTTGCGTCCAGCGGCACCTTTAAGGCCAACAAAGTTTTAATTCTGGGCATAAGCTTTCGTGTGCAGGCAGACTTCTTCAGATAACTTTGTTCTGTTGCGTGTTCTGTTGCTTCAGAACAACACAGCGACCTGCCAGAATATATACTAGGGTGTCGTAACCCCATTGACATAAACAGGGCTTTTTTTTTTTAGAAAAAGCCCAGTAGGAACTCGCTAGCATAATAGGCCACGCCCCTGATAGGACAGCTCATTAACATATTAGGCCACACCCCTGTGTTACCAGAAGTGCGGTCATCCAGCCACACCTGCCTTTTGCTTCTTATTGTGTTTGCCTTGTTTGTTGTCAAAACCCAGGGCTTTTTTTGGAGCAGGAACTCCTTTGCATGTTAGGCCACACACCCCTCATGTAGCCAGTCCTAATGAGTTTCTGCTGTTGGGTGTGGCCTGTTATGCTAATGAGTTCCTGCTGGGCGTGGCCAACTTGGGAGCTAGCCGGAACTCCGTTCCTGTGCGTTCCTGCCCAAAAATAGCCCTGGACATAAACCATTTTAGCAGGTAAGATTAGCTTCTTCAGACCGGGACAGTGTGACCTCTAAAAATGCTGAGCAAGGCACAGCTTGACCCTGTGGCGACCCTGCGGGGTTTTCAGGGCAAGAGATGTTCAGAGCTGGTTTGGCATTGCCTGCCTCCGGATCAGAACCCTGGTATTCCTTGGAGGTCTTCCATCCCAATACTAGCCAGGGCTGACCCTGCTTAGCTTCCGAGATCTGACGAGATTGGGCTTGTTATTGGGATCAGAACATTGACCTCTTTGTGCTGGGTCAATATTTACTTATTTGCAAGCATAATGTGCGTGAAGCACTTTTGAGGCTGGTTACTGATGGTGTCTTCAGTCGTTATTAAGAACACCACCGAAAGGGACCACGGTGTGTACAAATGTATAACGGACATGGCACGTCAGCCAATAAAGGAACTCCTCAGTCCAGTATCTGAAAATGAGAATAATGGTTACTGGGGCAGGATTTAGCTAATGTGTACTAAATACATATACAAACAGTCTCTCAAGAAGCACAAATGAGCACTAATTAACATGTGCCAAATGTACCTCCAACAGTAAAATCTGTCATCAAGCCCATCAAAATGACAGGCGGACGGGCATCCAGAACGTATTTCTGTTTTGAAAAACGGCTTCATCAGAAGGATGCGGAGTCCAAGTCAGATCAATTTTCAAGTGAGAAATAACGATTCCCAGACCATAAGCAAAAACACACTACAGGAAGTTGTGGCTCCCTCCTGTATAATCAAAGTCTAATTGAAGAGTCTCTTCACTCTCCTTGACATCACTGGGAAGAAAAGCTTTAGTTACCTGTGGCAACTTCTACCTTTCAGGCGCAGGGGGAGGGGAGCACGCAGGGCAGATTTAAATAAATAATCGCTTCAGGCACGTGCTCCTCCCTTAGGTTCACCAGCGTCGATAACAGTTTTATATTTATGTGTACACGGAACAATAACATGAGGTCTTCTGTGCCTAAACAGAGTTCCTGTTCCCATTAGGGCTGCAAGGTCCTTCCTGGCCACTGCCGGGGGATGGAGGGGTTGGGGTGTTCAGCTCCAGGGTGGGAAACTCCTGGAGATTTGGGGATGGGACCTGGGGAGGACAGGGACCTCAGTGGGGCACAATGCCATAGAGTCCAGCCTCCAAAGCACCTGTTTTCTCCAGAGGAATTGATCTCTGCGGATTGGAGTTGTGCTGTAATTCCGAGGGACCCCCTCCGTGTCCTACCTGGGGGCTGATATCCCCAATTCCGATTCCGTTTGAAGTGCTGTTTTTGGCAAGAGCATCTTTTGGTATGGTTGTGCCTTCAGTTGCCAGTAGAGGGCAATGTTTTGCTAAATGCTTTCAGTTCATTTTGGATATAACTTATGTATATATGTGTGTGTTGCCAACTGGTAGTTGCAAGGGCTTTATAAAAAATTTAAATCTCTTTCTTCACATATCAGAATACAGCAGGAGATACTGTGAAGGTGCAAAGAGCGTCTCACTTAAGGCTGAACCTGTGTTCCATGCTTCCCCCCCTCCTCCTTTGCAGATTCCTCTGTGTAAAGTCATCAGATTTAACATCGATTATACAATTCATTTCATTGAGGAGATGATGCCCGAAGTAAGTCATGGGACACATTATTCAAGACATCTGTTTGCTTGGTGAGGCGTCCAGATAATTTTAGATTGGGGCCCGTGCGTGCTTCTGCCCATCTGGTGTGGCTGGGTGAGCATTTGTGATTTAAAAAGTGCACTGTCCCGGAATGCCGATATGAAAACATAATACAGGAAAGAGCTAAGGGAATGCCAAGAATATTAAAGGTAAAGGTTCCTTTGCTCAAAAGCCAGTCGAATCCGACTCTAGGGTTGCGGTGCTCATCTCCGTTTCAAAGCCGAAGAGCCAGCACTGTCCGAAGACGTTTCTTTGGTCATGTGGCCGGCATGACTAAACACCAAGGCGCATGGTAGCTTGCTAATTCCCACTGCATTTCCGGAATGCTGTAGTGCTTGCAGAGCCAGGCAGGAGTCTGGGAGACACAAGTTCAAAGCCCCACACTGCCCTGGAAGCTTGCCGGATGAGTTTCGGCCAGGCGCTTTCTCTCTGCCGAGCCTACGTCACAAGGTTCTTGTGAGGATAAAGATGGGAAAGAAGGAAGGTGTGCTACCCTCATCTCCTTGGAATAATTATTAATAATTGTCGTATGGCATTGTGTGTAGAATAGGCAGGAGATCCTAAGATTGTCTGGCAGCCAGAAGTTCTTGCTCTTTTAGCCCTGTGCACCACTAGGTGGCGAGCTAGAGACTTGTTTTCAAGGCAAGAGACGTTCAGAGGTGGTTGGCCATTGCCTGCCTCTGTGTCATGACCCTGGCGTTCCTTGGAGGTCGCCCTCCCAAATACTAGCCAAGGCCGGCTCTGCTTAGCTTCCGAGATCTCATGGGATCGGCTAGCCTGGGTTATCCAGGTCAAGGCATCTCCTTGGACGTCTGACAGGATGAAATACACCACGGAGCTCAGGGGTCTCCAACTTCCTTTGAAAACGACCCCTGCTTCTGAGTACTAAAAAATAACCAGAGCTGCTCCCCGCCCGACCGGTGTGGCATGTTACAAGGCAGCGATCCCTCTCCCCATTCTGTGTGGCGGTTACTCCACATGGGTTTCTTGGGCTTGGAACTGGCCGCCGGAGGGAGGGGAGAGCCCGGGAGATCGGGGATCCTTGTGTAGCCTAGATCCAGGCTAGTGCCCTTTTTCCTGTAGGCTTCAGCCTCACTCAGCTGTTGTACAGAGAATAAGGTAGCCTCCTCTGTCCTCCGTTCTCAAATAATAGGTCTCTGCCTGAGAGGGGTGGGCAACGCAAGGTTGCAGCCCGTGTCTCCGTTTGGCTTCCGGTGGCCCTTCCACTGACACGAGAAGCGCTGTTGTTGGGGAAGAGAAGAAGCGGAGTTGATTTTTATACCCCGCTCTTTGCTACCCAAAGGGAGTCTAAGAGCAGCGTAGACTCTCCTTCCTTTCCTCTCCTCACAACAGACACCCCGTGAGGTAGGTGGGGCTGAGAGAGTTCTCAGCCATTGAGAGAACAGCTCTGAGAGAACTGTGGCTTGCCCAAGGTCACCCAGCTGGCTGCATGCAGAGGAGTGAGGAATCAAACCCTGTTCTCTGGGTTAGTGTCCGGTGGCTCTTAACCACTATACCATACTGGCTAGCTACCGCTATCTGAATGGATCCATGGGATCCAACCCCTGACTTTTCCAAGCTTCTGTTTGATATTTAACGTATCAAGTGTGTGTAGGGGAAAAATGGCTGACAGGAGGATGTCGCTTCCTCCTCCCCAGGAAAGCACAAAGATTGGCTTGGTTTGACAACCGGGTTCCCTCTGTGTTCATCTCCACCCCATTCCCCATGTCCACTGCCCTGTATAAAGGGCTGAGGTGTGAAGGAGAGGCGAGGTTTCTCTTGTCTGGGCTGGGATGCGAAGAGAGACTCCTGGCGGTTCTGACTTTCTCAGAACCTCTCAGGTGAGAGTGCAGAGAGCCAGTTTGGTGTAGTAGTTAAGTGTGCAGACTCTAATCTGGGAGAACCGGGTTTCATTCCCCTCTCCTCCACATGCAGCTGCTGGGAGACCTTGGGTCAGTCACACGTTCTCTCAGAGCTGTTCTCTCACAAGCCTTTCTTGGCACCCACCACATGTTTTTAGAAAGTGGGTAAGGTCAAGTGGGCCTCTTGCCCAGCAAGGCTTCTGACTGGGCGCTGGAGATCTGATTAAAGTAATATGCATTTTGCTGCCACTGCACTGTTGGTTTTATTCTCCCTTGTTCCTCTTTCCCAAAGTATTTTTGGAATCACCCCTCTTCTCCCCTGCACTTGGGCTTCCTCTGTGTGGTTGGCTCTACTTCCTGCGACAGCCATTTTGTGGTTGACTCTATTTCCTGTGGCGGCCATTTTGTGATTGTGCCCACCACTCCGTCAGAATTCCAAAAGTTCTCACAGGCTCAAAGAAGATTGGGACTCCTGGCCTAGGGGGACCAATGGTCTGATTTAGCATTAGGTTTTCCTTTATATGCCTACATCACATGCTCTGCCACCAACCTCCTCCTTTCTCAATAGATTCTAGGCTGCGGGCCCTTAAGCACGTTTACTGTGCCTCAGTGTCCGTCTGTCTGTCTTCTTAGGATGTGGCCGATTGTGTGTTATGTATGTATAAAAGGAGAAGTCTTACAGGTACAGGTGTTTGTAATCAATCAGAGTTAACCCTATTTTGTATTTCAGTCCTGTCACATCTAGTTAGAGAATATACAGTTTAATTGGCATAATTTCTTTCCAGAGCAGCACATAGATTTTAAAATGATTTTTCCTCCTTGCTCGTTCTAAAGGACAGTAATCCCCAAATTGTGATTTACTGATTTCTGTCTGGGAGAGTGTCTTGTTATAGCACCCGTGGTAATTTATCAGCTTTTAGCTAGGACAAGCCGGACTAGGAGAATTATGGGAGAGGGCCTCTTTTTCCACACATATCATCCCTCCGGCTTATTCTGGTGAAAGGCTTTTTGGCATACTATGACTTACGGCATAGTCCTGAACTCATAATTTTTGCCTCCTGTCTGGATTTAGGCTTTTCATAAGGATATTTCTTCATGATACGCATGAAGCTGCCTTAGACCTGAGTCAAGCCCATTGGTCTGTCAAGGTCAGCATTGTCCGCTGTGACTGGCAGGGGTTCTCAGGCGTCTTAGACGAGGCTTTTCATATTACCTGTTAGTTGACCTCTTTCTCTGGGGCTGCTAAGGAGAAATCTGCCCAAGACTTGGAAGTGCCCGGTACCCCAGCAGTGCAGTACAAGGCAGTGGCTCATCAGTTGTAAGCCCAGGAGATCTCCAGTCACCACCTGGAGGTTGGCAACCTCAGGTCCCTTGGTGCCTAAAGGGAAAGCTCCACATCCAGAAGCCGTAAACCCCTAAATACCAGTCACCCTGTTCATAAGTTACAGTGAACATGTGTACAATCTATATGCAGTGTATACTTTGATATTTCTTTATATAAGCATATAGTAATTTCTCATGTTACATTCAATGCATGTACAGACGCACGTGTGATAGAAATCCCACAGTTCATCCAGGTCCCTGGTCCCTGGTTTCATTTGTGAAATGAAAGCACATTGGCTCCTTCTACACATGTGTATGCAGGGTGCCTATGTGTTCACTGTAATGTACGAACAAGGCTAGTATTAGAAGGGGACATCAGTGTAGGCCTCGGTTGGCGCTTTGGGGCAACTAGTTTGCCATTGTGTGGTGCTGGACTAGATGACCCCTGGTTCCGGTCTGGCAGGGCACCTTTTATGTCAACTGTGGTTGAACTTTCCCAGCATTGGATAGATAATGGATCAGCAGGGCTTGGTGTTTAAATAGCAATTTAGTACTAAAAGAGATCCAATTTTCTGTACCAAGAAAAGGTAAATTCTGTGATCTGTGTAACTCAAGCAAGTTAGATAGAATTATATATTTTTTCTTGTTTATATCAGTTATTTTGCACTTGTTAGGGCACTTTCACAGTGCTAAATAATGCAATTTCAATCCACTTCAGTGATGATTTGCAAATGGATTTTGCCATTTCACAGTAAAATCCAGTTGTAAAGTACATTGAAAGTGCGTTATTTAGTCCGTGTGAAAGCGCTCTTAGTCACAGGGAAGGGCAAACATTGAGCCTGGCTCCTGGTTCTCAGGAATTGCCTGTACAAGCTTATCTTCATAGGCATGAGAACTAGAAACTTGTTCTCTTTTAGAACTGGAAACTGCTACAGTCCTTAGAATGACCATTGTTATGCTCTTGGGACATTGCTTGTTGTGTTGATAGTGTTGTGTATGACATTACTTTGGCTTTCTTTTGTTTTCCAGAATTTTTGTGTTAGAGGGCTGGAATTGTTCTCTTCCTATCTGTTCAAAGATATTCTAGAACTATACGACTGGAATCTTATAGGTAATTGTGTGGTTGAATGTTTATTTCTTTATTTTATTTTCACCATAAAGGGATACAGAATAAAAAGGGACAAAAGGGAAAATCAGAAGCATAAAGCATCATTTATTAAACACATTTTAAGGACATTGTATAATATAAGAATATAAAACATGACAGAACAGCAGGACAAATCAAAATATAGTAAGATATTTACTTTGACTTGATATATTTCCATATATTTCCATTATTTTCTGTCTACAGGGCTAAGTAAGAAAGCATATAAGTAAAGAATATAAATGAAGAAAAGAGTAAAAAAAATTGTTATCTTTATATAAGGTTGATAGTATCGTATAATAACTAGTAAGTATGTAACTATAAAAGATTAATGAGAATATCTATGAGAATATGCTTATATGATTTTGAGTATTAATCAATTTAAGTTTCTTTGTAACTCCTCTGGCAGCTTTATCTAATCTATGTAGTTTATAGTAATTATAAAAGGCTTTCCACTTACATATATATACTTATGTTATTATTTTATTATTGTTGTACTGCACATATGTTATTATTTTATATTTGTTGTTGTTGTTATTATTATTATTATACAAAAACAGAACGTATAATCAAGAAAAATTGTACAAAATATGCAAAGTAATGACCATACTTAACAAGATAACATAACTATATCTGTTGCGCATCATTCTCATTCCTTAATGCCATTGGTCTAATTAGCTGTTAGGTCTCTACATTTTTTTGTGCCCATTCATAATCTGTCGGAACAGTAGTCTCTTTCCAGCGCCTTGCAAATACAATTCTAGCGGGCTGTAATAAGATGTAGAACAGTAGAATGCAGGTTATTTTTGAACCTTTGATATATAATTGAGCAGAAGAGCTTCAGTTGTTAAAAAAAGATCAAATCCAAAGCCAGCTTTCATTACATCAGGACAGGATTAACAATAATTTTTATCTCGAATACCAGTCTACCACATCAGCTCTGGATGAGTTACAACACTTATCAGGTAAGTTCTTATAGATTTTTGCTAATTTGTATGGAAAGAGATCTCAGCGATATAACATTTTCAAGAAGTTTTCTTTAAGTTATGAGGATACTGTAAACCTAGAGCCATATCCTAATATATTCCTCTGCACTTCACATGGAGTGGTTTTACCCGGATCTTTTCCCGATTTACTTATTTTATCTGAATTATTTTATCTACATTATTTTATATATAATATTTTAAAGAAAGTGACAGTTAATAAAGTAAGTGTCAAATAGTTATTTTAGTAAGAATTTTTTTCCAACTGTTGTTTTGCATACAGAGTGTTGCCCTGAGACTAGATAGAGTTAGAGCCAGTGTGGTGTAGTGGTTAGGAGTGCGGACTCAAATCTAGGAGAACCAGGTTTGAATCCGCACTCCTCCACATGTAGTGCTGGTGTGGCCTTGGGTCAGTCACAAGTTCTGCCAGAGCTGTTCTCTCAAGAGCAGTCCTCAAAAGAGCTCTCTCAGCCCCACCTATCTCACAGGGCATCTGGCTAGGCAGGATATAAATCGAAAGTAATAAATAAATCTGTTGTGGAGAGGGGAAGGGAAAGGAGATTATAAACCGCTCTGAGAGAAGGGCGGAGTATAAACCCAATCTCTTCTTTTTAGTTGGAAAAAGGCCCCATTGATTTGCGTGGCACCAGCTGTAAGAAAATAAGCTTAGATTTGTGTCTTGAAATGTGTATTAAAGATCCAATCCGTTTGTAGGCCTTGGATAAGCAGCTGCTCTCAAATTGTGAAGGGAAGAGGTACCAGGATTTGGGGGGGGGGTAGGGAGGAAAGCAAACATTGTGAGCCAGTCTTAAGCGTGGGGTTCATTTACACTTTACATTGAAGTGGTAAACACGAAGCGGACATACAGCAGGGAAGCTGTGGTTCACTGTGGATCCCCAAATATTTGGAAATGTGCATATCTCCTTCACATTTATTATTTTTTTTGGCAAAGATGACATTGGAGCCCAGCTGGCTGAACGGCATTTGAGTTGGCCTTTTGCTCAGTGTGGCTTTGATGAGGGCAAAAATAAAAGGGCTTACTGGTAGAGCATCTGCTTGGCATGCAGAAGGTCCCACATTCATGTGTTCCTTCGTACGCAATGGCCTCCCATCTCCCCCCCCCCCCAGCTAAAGCACCAGCAGGGTGGGTGGAGCTGAGAGGAAAGAGGGATACGGGGAAGAACTCTCACTCCGCTGCTCTGCCGTCCCCCACTTGGCTGCCCCCGTGGAGTGAGCCAGATGTGGGCCTTGCTCTTTCTGCTGTTTCCTCAGGTGCAAGGAGCAATTACCGTGCTCAGTAACAACCCCCCACCCCGGCCATTAATTAGATAATTATTACAGTAGTGTTGTACGTGAAGCACACTTTGGTCCACAGAACTTGGGTTGTCTTACTAGTCGGCCTCCTTGTGTTCTCACCACAAATATGCCTGTCGCTCCCAAATCCTCTGGTGAGTACGGAGGGCTGAGGGGAGGGGAATGGGTTTCCCTCATGTACACTGGCGTACAGAAAACGGGGAGAGTGAGACTCCTGTTTCTCCTCAAGTCTTAGCACGAGTGAGATAAAATAATACTTCCCAGTATTTCGTGCTTCCCGGAGGGCTTGAAGAAGAGAAGAAGAGATTGGATTTATACCCCGCCCTTCATACCCAAAGGTGTCTCCTTTCCCTTCCCCTCCCTGCAACAGACACCCTGTGAGGTAGGCGGGGCTGAGAGAGCTCTGACTGAGAGCTGCTCTTTTTCAAGAACAGCTCTTGTCAGAACTACAGCTTGTCCAAGGTCATCCAGCAGCTGCAAGTGGAGGAGTGGGGAATCAAACCCAGTTCTCCCAGATTAGAGTCCGCGCACTTAACCACTACACCAAACTGTCTCTCAAACTGGCTTGAGGGGTGTGTGTGAAGGATTTCAGGCAGCATCTCTATTCCGTTTCAGGAACTGCTTATTAATGGGTTTCTTCTATCATTTCAGACGTAACTGGCTGTTAACATAATATATTTACCTGTTCATACTATGCCGGTTGTCTCCCATTTGGGAAGTGTGCCTGAGGCGTTGTTGACGAAAACTGCTTTCCTCGGGTCTTCAATCCCTTCTTCTGGATCTGAATCGCTACAGTGGGCTGTGCAAAATGCCCCGTAGTGCTTCCTCCAGTGACGTGTTTTTCGCACCCTTTCCCCCCCGGCACTCTATCTCTCCTCTTTTTCTTTTTCTTTTGAATGTTCTATCATGAGCGCTACGATGCTGAAACAGGACATCAAATCAGCGCCATAGCACTCCCAGTAGAACATTTTTTAAAAACCCATCTCAGGGAGATCGTGTGCGCGGGGCGAAATGGCAGGAAAAGAAAGTGGCACAGTTTAAAACGGCCACAGCGCTTCAGAGATGGCTGCCTACCAGAAGGGAAATGCTGTGTGAAACAGCCGTCCCTGTACCAGTTTCCTCCATGACGGGCCAATAATGGAAATCATGCAGTTTAAAAAAGTAACGTGAAATCCCTCTGTGTGTGTGTGTGCTCTCTCTTGAAATGTGATCTTAAGAACCTGAGAAACAGCAGAAGTCTCCAAGGCTGTTCTGGCTCTTCTTCATCCCTCAGGACAAATTATAGGAATTCCTGCTGCCCCCTCCATTGCTCTGGCATATATGCTTGAGGGAGACGTAGGACTGGGTCTCATTTGCCCTGGATGGAGAGCATACGTAGCCCAGGGGTCCCCAGCAAGATGCCCACATGAGTGCCATGGTATCAGCCAGCACCCTTCCAAATGCCCACCAAGTGTTTCTAGAAAGTGGGCAAGGCCAGGTGAGGCTTTTGCCCAGCAAGGCTTCCGATTGGCCCTTGGAGATCTCGTTGGCTCTGCAGATTTTTTTTTAAATGTTGCTTTGACAGCAGCTCCTACCCCAGCAGAAGGCCATTTCCCTATCATCCTTCACTACTCCCTTTATCCCTTGGTCATCCAAGGGCCCCACTGCCTCCCTGGCTGGTTTTCTGCTTCTAATGTATTTGAAGAAAGTTTTATTGTTAGTCTTCATTTTTTTTTTTGCAGTATGCTCCTCACATTCCCTTTTTGCCTACCCGATCACAGACTTGCATTTTATTTGCCGCAGCCCGTGTCCCCTTTTATCAACCTCACCGAGACTAGCTTTCCACTGCTTAAAGGAATCCTTCTGCCCTTTTACAGCTTTCATTACTTTGTTAACCATGCAGGCCTTTTTTTATACCTGTTTGTGCCTTTCCTAACCTGTGGTATATATTTTATCTGAATTTCTAGGATTGTCTCCAAGCTATCCCAATGGTTTTGACCCTTTCTACTTTTCCTTTCGGTTTCCTTTTCACATGCCCCCTCATTTCAGAGAAGTTACCTCTTTTAAAGTTTAAAGTGGTTGTGCCAGTCTTTTTGGCCAACTCCCTATTTATACAAATGTTGAACTCAGTAATATTATGGTCACTGTTCCCAAGCAGTGCAATCACTTTTACATCTCTCACCTGGTCTTGGGCGTTACTTAGGACCAAATCCAGGTTCACCTCTCCCCTGATAGGTTCCGTGACCATCTGCTCCATGGCCCAGTCATTGAGAGTGTCTAGAAACTCAGTCTCAATCTCAAGGTGTGCCTTCTGAGGCTTCTCTTTTATGGTAGCCATTTTGTGGCTGCACCCACCACGCGGCATCAGAATTCTAAGTTTGGGGACCCCTGGCATAGCCTCAAGACATGACTCCTGCCATTTCTTCACTTGTTCCAAACCAGAATATGAGTGAGCATGTGGGGGATTTGGTGAGTTGCAAGATGTCTTCATCTGGGAGGCTGAGGATACGTGCCCCATCGAGCTGCTGTGTAGCTTTCCGGATGGCTGTCTGCACTATATGCATGTACTCAAAGGCATATCAGGCCGTTACCTTGATATGGTTTCTTTGCTGTCACTGGGAGTATTCTTACGACTTAGGCTTAAGAACAGCCTGCCGCGTCCCTTTGTAATTCTTCACTCGGTTTTGAGGGGTGAGGGAGAAACCTCAACCAGTGTGGTTAATTATAGTTTGGTGGCACAGCCCAAAGGTGTGCACAATGAGTTGTTATCGTGCCAGACAGAAGCGTTACCCACCATGGTGTTTGCAGATGGAAAGGCACGTGTGGCTGTTGTACAATACAATACATTGTATGTGTGTCGTGTAACCAGTCACAGGTGGCAAACTGTCATTTGGGGTGGGGATGTTCCTTTGGATTGTGGCACAATAAAACTGTACCAATCATCTTTTTTTTCCCCCATTCAGACTGTCACAGAAACATAAGGATTTTTTCCCCTTCAGATAAATGTTGAGCTGAGGTCTATAGCTTTTCTCCTGGAGTCTGATTTGTCTCTGAAGACTTATTTTAAGCAAATGCTTCCTTTGTAAAGCTGATGAGTTTGAGGGTTCTGTTGTGTGAGCTTCCCTTTGTGGTGTTAACAAATATGTTCCCTCATGCCAAGTTCTGAATTAATTACGCTAGGATTTTGCTTGATTTTTCTCCAGTGCGACCGGAAAGACAGATTCTAAGTGCCTTCTCTTTTTCTTCGTTTTCCTTTTTTTTACCTAAAGATTTTAATTAAAATGGCAGCATAGGAAGAAAGCTTTAAAAAAAACATGCAGTCGGGCTATTGTGCATTTTAAAAGAATTTTTTCTGAGGGGCAACCTCACAAGGCCGATCCAAATTATGCTCCAAAGAAAGCTGAAATCTGTGGCCTCTGACAATTGTTGAAGTTAAACCAATTAGTGCAGTGGCTTTTTCTGCATTTTTTTGTTGCGTGTTTTATTCTGCATCAGTCGCAGGGAATAAACCGAAGACTTCTGCAGGATACAGCCCTGTGGTTTAGAAATCTTTTGTTTTGAGAATTTTACAGGTATTGTCCATATGCTTTGACTCCACAGCCAATAAGGCTAGAATCTTAATCATAGTTTCTCCCTGCCTGTCTCTTTCACACACACCCCGCTTCCCCAATTCCTTTGGATAAGAAATTCGGGGGCCAGTACTGCGTGTTTTTCTTGTATGGTGCAACTGTACAATGCACAGCTAGAATACACTTTTTTTGGTTTACTATCATTCTGAAATATGCCAGTGAATGCAAGAAAGTGTTGTGTAGCATCTTAAAGACCAGCAAGTGAATATATTTACGAACTGAATAGCAGTCTACCAGGGTGGGGGGATAGAACGTTAATGAATGGATCTACCAGGAGGAAAAAGAACATGGACCTCTACAATAGAAATTTCTAGAGGGAAAGCCTATCCAATAAATATTGAAGTATCTTGTCTAGCTGACTTCATATAATCCATCAAAGTGACCAGTCTGCAGAAGTGAAGAAGAAGAAGAAGACATTGGATTTATACCCTGCCCTTCACTACCCAAAGGTGTCTCAGAGCAGCTTACAAACTTCTTTCCCTTCCCCTCCCCACAACAGACACCCTGTGAGGTAGGTGGGGCTGAGAGAGCTCTGACAGAAACTGCTCGTTTTCCAAGAACAGCTGAGCCTTTGAGGGAAGACTTGGTTTCATGGCTGAAGATTCACCCTGAACTGTGGTCTGACCACTGCCTGCTTAAAGCCAAAGTGAATGTGGCTCCAGCGCCCTGCATGTGAGGGGGCTGGTTAAAATGGTCTGCCCACGGAAAGTCATGAATCCTACTGGATTCCAGGACAGTCTGGGGGGATTTTAGGATGCCAAACACATGCTCTGTTGAGGCCTCAGTGAAAGCGTGTAATGTGAACCTCCTTTGACGCCATCAATCAGGTTGTCCCTCGTCGTCCTCCCAGTCTCTAATCTGGGAGAACCGGATTTAATTCCCCACTCCTCCACTTGCACCTGCTGATGTGACCTTGGGTCAGTCACAAGCTCTGGCACAGCTGTTCCTGAAAGAGCGGTTTGTGTTAAGAGTTCTCTCAGCCCCACCTACCTCACAGGCAGTGCTCCCTCTAAGCTGAGTTAGTGTGAGCTAGCTCACAGTTTTTTAGCCTCCAGCTCACAGATTTTTGTCTTTGCTCAGGAAGGAGGGCTCCAGAGCAAACTGATTTATGCAGCGGCCAAATCGCTCGCTCACAACTTTAAGGCCAGCAGCTCACAAAGTAGAATTTTTGCTCACACCTTAGAGGGAGCATTGCTCACAGGATGTCTGTTGTGGGGAGGGGAAGGGAAAGGAGTTTGTAAGCTGCTCTGAGACTCCAAGTGAAGGGCGGGGTATAAATCCAATCTCTTCTCTTCTTCTTCTCTCACTCTTGAGATGAAACCCAAGGCTTAACACAGGGCTGGGTGGTCTGAAAAGGGCCGAGAGGAGTCAAGAATGGCACTGGCAGAGAAATCCTCAGGTTCTTTACACGCTGTCTGATCTCTGCTCTGAGGACTCTGTTTTATGCAGATGCAACGATGTCATACAAGCTCCTCAGAGGCAGTGTTCCCTCTAAGCTGAGTTAGTGTGAGCTAGCTCACAGTTTTTTAGCTTCCGGCTCACAGATCTTTGTCTTAGCTCAGGAAGGGATGGCTCCAGAGCATTTATGCCGCAGCCAAATCGCTCGCTCACAACTTTAATGCCAATGCTCACAGAGGGAGCATTGCTCAGAGGTCACATTTTGGGGGGGAATATCCTCCATTTTGGGTTTTAGTAAGTGCTGCAGCTTTACTAGTTTGGTGTAGTGGTTAAGTGCGTGGACTCTTATCTGGGAGAACCGGGTTTGATTCCCCCACTCCTCCACTTGCACCTGCTGATGTGACCTTGGGTCAGTCACAAGCTCTGGCACAGCTGTTCTCTCAAGGACAGTTTCTGTCAGAAGTTCTCTCAGCCCCACCTACCTCACAGGGTGTCTGTTGTGGGGAGGGGAAGGGAAAGGAGTTTGTAAGCTGCTCTGAGATGCCTTTCGGCAGTGAAGGGTGGGGTATAAATCCAATCTCTTCTTCTTCTTTAATCACGTCTTTTTCGACCGATATATTTCTTGAGGCATTAAAAATGTTATGTGCCAATGCTCACTTCGGCATATGTTAACGAGGCCCTGGTTTTCCAATGTTTTATGCCAGAACGAATTTATGCCAGAACGCCGCCCTGAGCCCACGTTGGAAGGTCGGGATATAAATCCAATGAATGAATGAATAAATAAATAAATACATTGTCAAGGTGCCACAGGACTCTGCATTGTTTTGGTTCCAGCAGATAAGCATGGCCACTTCTCTGGAAGCTGTAATGAGTAAACCCCTTGTTTGTGTTTAAGTTGCTGTCCGCTTTCTTTATTTAAGGTCCTTCAGCGGAAAACAGTAATGCTTCCTGTGCCCGGTTTCATTTCATGCCGCGTTTTGTGAGGTTTCTTCCAGGTAAGTCTTCTTTTTGGTATGAGAGCTAGGCTTTGGACTTTTTTTCCTCTGAGGTGCCAGACCTTTGGTGATCTACTTCAGATTGCAAGAATGGGCTCTCATGACAAAATACTTCTCAGTACAGAAGAATTTCCTCCACAGAAAAAAGGGAAGGAGGGTTCTTATCTGATATGCTAGTTCTGCATGTGTAAGGATGGGGTGGGCAGGAGAAGGAGTAGCATTTAATCGCTTGTGCTCTGTTGTTATGCTTTCCTTTAAGCATGCAAGAGTCGTGGCACTGAGATTATGGTGTGTTTTCTGAGAAATACCCACTTCCATCTCAGCGGATAACTCTCTCTCATAAAAAATGACAAGAACCAGTAAATGTGAAGGTTCAAACTAAATATGAAAATAGCCTGCGTTCTTCAAAAGAGTAACAGGTTTTGTGAGCATAGAAATGCAAGATGCAGAAATGCTCCACAAGAAATTCCTTCGCTGTCTGTAGTTCATGTAGCTTTCGCAATTAGGCCTTTTTTATGTCTTTGTATGGAAGGCCACATAAGGACTTTTGCTGACACGCTGAGGTACTCGTTTGTTTAAAATATTTCTAGCTTGCTTTTGGACGTCTTAAATGAACAAATAACTCATTCAGTCGCTTTCCACGTAAGGGGATGTGAAGGATGAGGCCTTTCCTGTTCTGGTCAGCTGGGCACAGAACTCTCCCCCGTTCATCTGTTACGAGTTTGCTGAACTTTATGAACCACTCAAAAACAATTCTTGCTTTCCCAACAGGCTTTTAAAAATTGAATTCCCCACTGGAACGCTTGCAGAGCTGTGGTCCGTTTCCAGTGGAAATGCTGAGGTGGAAGCTACTGTGGTTTGACTTCCTCCTCTCACTGCAGCCCCCCCCCCCCGTATTAGACGTCTTTTGGCCCACAGGGGCTCCTGTGATTCCCCACAGTGCTTTTTTAGCATTGTAGTGGACTGCTTTTGGAAGATGGGGACGATCTTCCTTCTAGGGTGCTTTCTGCTCACACATCCAGAGCGTCCCTACTCTGTCTTTTTAGCCCTGTATGGAAAACATCTCAAGAACTCTCCCCAATGCAGTGGAGCATGCGTGGTAATAATGGGTGTTATCAAGTCGCAACCAACTTTTGGAAATCCCCATCATGGGATTTTTCAAGGCAAGCATTTAACCAAGGTGGTTTCGCCTTTGCCTGCCTCTGCGTAGCCGCCTGGTCTTCCTTGATGGTCTCCCATCTAAGTACTAACCAGGGCTGACCCTGTTTAGCTTCCAAGCAGTGTTCCCTCTAAGCAGTGGAGTCTTGTGAGCCAAAATTCTACTTTTGGAGCTACGGGCATTAAAGTTGTGAGCGAGCGATTTGGCTGCTGCATCAATCAGTTTGCTCTGGAGCCCTCCTTCCTGAGCGAAGACAAAAATGTGTGAGCTGGAGGCTGAAAATCTGTGAGCTAGCTCACACCAACTCAGCTTAGAGGGAACACGGCTTCCAAGCCTTGATGAGATCAGGGTAATCGAGGCTATTCAGGCTGCTGAATACAGTCAAGAGCGCCCACGTGATCTATCATGTGCTGAGCCCTCCCCATGAGGCAGGGCCCTGTATAGGCAGTTGCTTGGGGGCAGCTGACTGTCTGAACTTGGGCTTCGGCTGTTGTCAGAACGATCCCATACCCTGATCACGTTAACCTTATGCACAATTTCCCTTCCCTTGGAAGTGTTTCACAAGCGGCACGTATGACTTTTTTTCCCCCCAGACGGCGGGAAGGAGGTGCTGTCCATGCATCAGATTCTGCTGTACTTGTTGCGATGCAACAAGCCGCTGGTCCCCGAAGAGGAGATTGCCAATATGTTGCAGTGGGAGGAGCTGGAGTGGCAGAAGTATGCCGAAGAATGCAAAGGGATGATCGTCACCAGCTCTGGCATGGTAACTGTGGCCGTCTGCCCCGAAAGATTATATATGGTATTGGTTACGCCGGTGGGGGTGGAAAGTGCGGTCACAGCCAGCTCCTGGTAACCCCAGTAATGTTTTCAAGATGCGAGATGAACAGAGGTGGTTTGCCAGTGCCTGCCACTGGGTAATAACCTTGGATTTCCTTGGTGGTCTCGCCTGGGCCGTCTGGGGTGGGGCCAACTGGTTACACGTCATATCTTTGATCCAGATCCGATCCTGCATAGAAGTAGTATACATATCCTGTTGCATTTCTAACCAGGGTCTGTTCACTTATTACCTCCTTTGATTGGGAAATAGTCTATGTAAACTTTATGTTCTTGTGGAGACATTTGGAAGACTGTCAGTAACAAAAATTGCCCACGTAATGCTGGGCCTCCAAGTGTTTGTTTCCAACAGTGTAGCATGGATGAGATATATAATGTTTTTTTAAAAATTCAGATTATTCAAATACTTATATATTTTTCTGGTTTTATGAACTTTTATACCAAGATTTTATTAGGATTTAATAGAAGCCGACTAAGTGGTGAGGCCTCTCCTTCGTAGGTTTGAGTGTCTTTTTAGCTGTTGCTAGCAGACAAGAAACAACATTCTTGTTTCCTTTCAGGTTGTTTGGATGAAATAGCTATCTAGCTGTCTGGCGTTTCAGGCCTTCGGTGCAGTATTGCTGGTGCAGCAGAAGATAGGTTTTTCAATAGATGTATTTGCTTGAAGTATAGAGTTCACGTTTTTAGTTGTCTGGGGTAAAACTCTGCAGTGTCTGGGTCAACAGGGGCTTTAGTTTCATATCAGACAACAACACCTTTTGTTTGTGTATGAAGAATCCTTGGGTATGATTAATAAGGGTTAGGTTAAATAAACATTTAAGATATCATATAGTCACACCTTTTGCTGTAACTGACCAGTCAATGAATGACTACTCAAATGATGCTCTGTTATTGTGACCAGTTATGATTTCTGGATGTTATCTTCTTGCCTATGTTGTTTTGAATATAAAACTTCATGTACTTCCTTATATTGCTCAGAAAGCAGTCAATTTTTTGTTAGGCTAGTCTAGCCTGTTTTCCGATATTTCAGTTGCAATTAAATATCTAAAGAACTTTTCCATCCTCACTGGGACTTCTTGGGACTTGCCGTGTTCTGTTATTGGCCGGGGAGCAGACAAGCATGTTTCTGTATAACAACGGCGAAACAGATTTTGCTGTGCCAGCGTAATGGGCGTGTTGTTGAGCAGCTACTTGGCTGCCATGGTTTGGGCGGCATTAGAAGTTGCATTTCCCCCCCTCCCCACAGCTATATATTTCTTCATTATGTCACATTTCGTTCCCACTTAACCTCCAGGAAATTAAGGGATGCCGTAAACACTATTCTTGTTCTTCAAGGTAAAGGTAAAGGTTCCCTTGCTTGAAAGCCGGTCGAATCCGACTCTAGGGTTGCGGTGCTCATCTCCGTTTCAAAGCCGAAGAGCCAGCGCTGTCCGGAGACGTTTCCGTGGTCATGTGGCCGGCATGACTAAACACCAAGGTGCACAGAACGCTGTTACCTTCCCACCAAAGTGGTACCTATTTATCTACTTGCAATTTCTTGTTTTCGAACTGCTAGGTTGGCAGGAGCTGGAACTAGAGACAGGAGCTCACCCCGTCATGCGGCACTCTTGGGTCTTGAACTGCTGAACTACTGACCTTCCACAGCCTGCAGTTCAGTATCTTAACCACTTTAGCCACCACAGCTCCTCTTGTTCTTCAAGTTTGTACTTAATGTGCATTCTGCAGTGCTCACTAGATGTATCCTTCCTCTCAATGAACGAATTGCTTGCAGAGATCCTGGCTCTGAGCATGGCCACCTCATTGAAGTAAATGATAAATTGAGTTTTTAAAGAGGGGAGGATTGTAAAGGGATGTTTTCTTGGGATGAGGAAATTATTGCGACTTGATTTTTAGTGGAAAAAGGGGAAACAAACAAAGTGGAATTTGCTGCCATGGGATATGGTGATGGTGACCAATGGCTCTAAAAGGGCATTAGAGTCATAAGGAACATAAGGATCATGGTAGTGGTCCATCTAGTCCAGCATCCTGTCTCACACAGTGTCCAGACAGTTCCTCTGGAGGGCCAACAACGGCACAGAGGCCAAGGCCTTCCCCTGATAAAGAACATAAGAAGAGCCCTGCTGGATCAGATCAGTAGTCCATCTAGTCCAGCATCCTGGCTCACACAGAGGCCGAGGCCTTCCCCTGATAAAGAATATAAGAAGAGCCCTGCTGGATCAGACTAGTGGTCCATCTAGTACAGCATCCTGTCTCACAGAGGCCAACCAGTTCCTCTGGAGGGCCAACAACAGGGCATAGAGGCCGAGGCCTTCCCCCAATAAAGAATGTAAGAAGACCTCTGCTGGATCAGGGCAGTGGTCCATCTAGGCAGGCCTTCTGTCTCACACAGAGGCCAATCAGTTCCTCTGGAGGGCCAATAACAGCACAGAGGCCAAGACCTTCCACTGATATTGTTTACTGGCACAGAGATTCAGGGGCTGATTGCCTCTGAACATGGAGTTTCCCTTATTCAGCATGGCTAGCAGCCACTGGTAGACCTCTCCTCCATGAACCGGTCTTGTTCAGCCAAATATCTCAGGGCAATATACCATTTTTCAGTGAAATTAAAGCGTGGAGAGTGTAGGTCATAATGTTGTATTTGTGCTGATATTTTTTCCATCACAAAGTGTCCCCAGATGCAATTGCTGTTTTTGCTGCCACTAGTAAAGTGACAATTAGATCCTTTCTAATTTTAAAATCATAGGTTCAGACCTATAATTCAAGAACAGGACTTCAGATGTAAAAGGAACACAGTAACCTGGGACTGAGCGTATTCGATTCAGTATATCCACCCAAAAT
The DNA here is from genome assembly GCA_029375565.1 of Gekko gecko. Classification (NCBI taxonomy): domain Eukaryota; kingdom Metazoa; phylum Chordata; class Lepidosauria; order Squamata; family Gekkonidae; genus Gekko; species Gekko gecko. The sequence goes on along the minus strand of JAPDNY010000009.1, from coordinate 19,574,352 downwards.
TATCTGATTTTTGTGCACTGCCATCAGCAGTGTATGTACGTGCCTACCTCTCCACAATTTTTCCAACAAAGTCTTTATTGAGAAGACATCGTGTGGGAAATTTTAAGTGGTGTATTTATTATATATTTATCTATTATTTGTATTTATAGCCCGCTCATCCCGCGAGCAGGCTCAGGGTGGGTAACATCATAAAACAATACAATAAATACAATTAAAAATTTAAACAATTATTTAAAACAATAATAAACATTAAAACACAATCACAATTCTGACACGTCTGCTGGTTGTGGGAGGTTCCCTGCCATATTATTAGCATTGGTAGGTGGGTGACAAGCACCACAGGGAGGCCACATAGGGACATCCGCTGCCTCAGCCAAAAGCTGGTATGATACCAGTGGGTTAATATTTTGAACATTTGTGTTTTTGTATTAATTACGGGTTATATAAAATCAGAAGAGCATCAGATTTTTCACCAGATATCCTCTGTGAGTGTTATGCTGCAATCTTGTTGCCATCATTTCTGGTAATATAGTGTTTTGGTATTACTTACTTTGAGCAGAAGTTTCGCATGTTTTTGAAATTAGATGACGATTACTACCATCTGCTTCTTGAAGAATGATTTCAGACTCTGTTAGTGTGTTAGCTAGTATTTTAGAAATATTAAGTTGTTTGCAGAGATTGTGTTATTTGTAGATACTGCAACCAGAGAACTGAGCTACCTAATTTTTTTTCAAGTCTAGATTTGCCAAGTAAACCGTGTTTTGAAGTTCTATCTGTTAGTTTAGTAAGTTTGCCTGCCACCAAAGTTTGGACAAACTGTGATCTTGCTCTGGTAAGAACCATTCCTGACCTAAAAAAGAGGGGAATCGCAATACTGTAGGTGATAGTTTTAATCTTTTGTTATCCCAAATATGTAATATTAAGAAATTTATGTTTTTGGATGTGCTTTGGCCTAAAACAGGGTTTGTTCCATATTATATCTGGAACTGCTTTAGGCTAAGTATATTTGGACAAAATCATAATCCAGTTTAATGGGTTTTCCATTTTCATAATTTTCATCAGATTAGATAACTGGATTGCTTCATAGTACCTGGTTAGATTGGGGAAATTCATACCACGTTGTTTGGAATGTCTATATAAGGTGTCAAGATTTTTCCGAGGGGTTTTATTTGCCCTAGTAAAGCTGGTTAGCATATTTTGCCAATGTTTCAAAGTCTTTTCTGGGATTTTAGTTGGTATGGCTCAGAAATGAAATAAGAATTTGGAGAGTAGAAAAGATTTGATTCGGTTGTATCTATCTATCCTGCCAACCTAGCAGTTCCAAAACAAGAAATTGCAAGTAGATAAATAGGTACTGCTTCAGTGGGAAGGTAACAGTGTTCTGTGTGCCTCGGCGTCTAGTCATGCTGGCCACATGACCACGGAAGTGTCTTCGGACAGCGCTGGCTCTCTGGCTTGGAAACGGAGATGAGCACCACCTCCTAGAGTCAGATTCGATTGGCTTTTGAAGAAGGGAAACCTTCTACGTTTACCTGTCTTATCTGTGATAGTCGAAGTTTTTCCCATTTGGCAATTAGTTGAGAGACTTTACTATGCAGTTTGTTGTGATGAAATTTCAGAAGATCATGTAGACCCAATGGAATTTCAGTAACCAAATAAGGCAAGGATGATGTCCATTGAAAAGGATATGCATGCCCGAGTTTGGCAATTTGCTGAGTGGGAAGGTTAATGTGATATGCTTTCAATTTAGCGTGATTCAAATTTTCAGGCCAGTTAACATGGCCAAAGGCATCTAATATTTCTTGGAGAGTTGCAATAGACTTGACAGGGTTGCTTATATATAACAGTATGTCATCGGCAAATAAGCTAAGTTTGAATTCTTTGGTACTGATCATAATTCCTGACAAAGAGGGATGTTTTCTAACTGTGGAGGCCAAAGGTTCGATTGCTAGGGCAAAAAGAAGAGGGGAACGGAGGGCAACCTTGGCATGTACCTCTTTGTGACATAAAAGTATCAGTTCTCCTCCTCCTTGAAAGCCTGTCCTTTCATCCACCTGTCCTCTCCAGTCATCACTCAGTTTCCTTTTTACACTTTGCCAGGGTGGAGGGACTGTGCTTTTGTATTCTGTAAAGAGCCACGAGTTGTATAGGCCAAGCTAACCCGGCCTCATCTGATCTCAGAAGCGAAGCAGGGTCGTCCCTGGTTAGTACTTGAACAGAAGACCGCTAAGGAAAAGTCTACAGTTGCTACATAGAAGGCAGGCAGTGGGCAAACTTCCTCTGTTCGTCTCTTGCCTTGAAAACCGTACGGGGTCATAAGAACATAAGAGAAGCCATGTTGGATCAGGCCAGTGGCCTGTCCAGTCCAACATTCTGTGTCACACAGTGGCCAAAAATACCAGGTGCCACCAGCAGGTCCACCAGCAGGGCTAGAAGTCCAGAAGCCCTCCCACTGTTGCCCCCCAAACACCTAGAACACAGAGCATCATGGCCCCAGACTGAGAGTTCCTATCTATCCCTTGTGGCTAATAGCCACTGATGGACATCTGCTCCATATGTTTATCTAATCCCCTCTTTTCTCTGCTTGTAGCTGCCACCACTTCCTGCAGCAGTGAATTCCATGGGTTAACTACTTTTTGGGTGAAGAAGAGTCACCATAAGTTGGCTGTAATTTGATAATCTCCCCCCCCCCAAAGGACTGTCAACATTATTGGCACCATCTAATGAACATTATGATAATTGTCAGGGTCAAGGGAGCCCAGCTAGAATGGGTTCAGCACAACCATTTTCCGCATAGGGGGTTTCAGGAAGTTACTTATGTATTTATGTTGCTTATAGTCCACCTTTCTCACAGAGTTAGTATAATCACAAAAAAATGGGACATCCACTAACCAACACATTAGGATTTTAGAAATCTGGGACTACGAGATGGAACCAAAGCACAGCGTCAGTATTCTCATGACACATTGAGTGGTACAGGAGTTACATAAACAGGACCCTGCTTGCAATAAGCTATGCACAGCAGTATAGACTGCAGTCCCTAATCATTTATCCAAGCAAGTTTGTAAAACTGTTTTGTACTGTGCAGCCGTGCGGAAAAGCCCTCTGGAATAGTTCCGTTTTGCATAGTTTACGGAAGGCCAAGAGAGCGGGAGGTTTCCTGACCTCCTCAGGCAAACCATTCCACACGGTGGGAGCCACAAGGGAGAAAGCAGTTGTACGGGCAGCTGTTGATTTTGCTCGTTGGCACGTCGGCACCTGCGGAAGCCCCCGATGACTTGAGCAAAGTTGTCCTGGCGGAGCATCGGGGGAGAGACCACCTTGCAAACAAGAGGAGCCATGAAGGGCTTTGTAGGCGACCGCCAATAGCAGTCGAGCTTGCTGTTAATTAGATTTAACGGCCTGATCTTTTTTTCTCTCTCCTTTTACTCTAGAAACCCAGCTCCGTTCGCATTGATCAGCTGGATCGTGAGCAGTTCAACCCTGACGTGATTACCTTCCCCATTATTGTCCACTTTGGGATACGGCCTGCGCAGCTGAGTTACGCGGGAGACCCCCAGTAAGCTGTTATCGTCGAGTCTAGCCTGGGCACGCTTGCTTTTGGTGGGCAGATGCCAGCTCTCGTGCTTCTGCTAAAATTGTGAAAATGCACGTTCCTCCTATGCTCTCGAGCGTCTTTTGAGCATTTTAGATTTGTCTAAAGTTGTTTCTGGTTGGTATTTTAATCACACCCCCAGCGTCAAGAAATTATTTTGCATTTCATGGTAACATTTTGTTGGGGAGGGGCATTTCAAGCACTTCATTTCCCCTGCAATTAGCAAGAATGCTCGGTTGTACAGTCTTCGTATTTCATGTCATAAGAGCATAAGAAGAGCTCTGCTGGATCAGACTGGTGGCCCATCTAGTCCAGCATCCTGTCTCACACAGTGGCCAGCCAGTTCCTCTGGAGAGCCAACAATGGCATAGAGGCCGAGGCCTTCCCCTGAGGTTGCCTCCTGGCTCTGGGATTCAGAGACTTAGTGCCTCTGACTGTGGAGGTTCCCCTGAGTCACCATGGCTAGTAGCCATTGATTGACTTATTCTCCATGGATGTGGCCATCACTACATCCTTTGGAAGTGAATTCCACATTTTAATCACACTCTTGTGTAAAGTGGTACTTCCTTCTATCCATCCTGAACCTACTGCCCATCAGCTTCATTGGATGCCCTCGAGTTCTAGTGTTTTGAGAGAGGGAGGAAAAAGTTCCTTTTGTCAACTCTCTCCACCTCATGCAACATTTTATAAACCTCTTGCATGTATTACCTGTTTGCTTTTTGAAAAAATGCTGTAGCTGTGTTCCTCAAGGACTACTCAAACCGGTGCACCCCGACCTGTTCTGACTTGTTCCAGTTCATTTCTGGGAATGTGTGTGTGTTATGAATCTGCCCAGACAGCCCAGTTTGGCCTGAGCTCAGCAAGCCTTGGGAACTAATCAGGGTCAGCCACGGTCAGTCCTTGGATGGGAGACCACCAAGGAAGACAAGGGCTGCTATGAAGAGGAAGGCAGCGGCAAAACCACCAAAGCTGAGAGCCAGTTTGGGGTAGTGGTTAAGTGCGCAGACTCTAATCTGGGAGAACCGGGTTTGATTCCCCAGTCCTCTCCTTGCAGCTGCTGGATGACCTTGGGCAAGCCATAGTTCTGTCAGAGCTGTTCTTGAAAAAGAGCAGTTTCTGTCAGAGCTCTCTCAGCCCCACCTACCTCACAGGGTGTCTGTTGTGGGGAGGGGAAGGGAAAGGAGATTGTAAACCGCTCTGAGACTCCTTTGGATAGTGAAGGGCGGGGTATAAATCCAATCTCCTCCTCCTCCTCCTCCTCCAGGGACAATGGTGTGACCAGCAATGGAGGTTTATATCACCATCTTGATGGGTTTTAATTTCTGTCACGACTAGTAATTTTCCTCATATATATGAATTGTATTTTAAATGTTTAAAATGTTATCAGTTGCCCAGAGCCTGCTCTGCAGGGTGGGTGATTCATAAGTTTAATAAAGAAAGAAAGAAGATAAGCACACAAGAGAAGCCATGCTGGATGAGGCCCATCCAGTCTAACACTCTGGGTCACACAGTGGCCAAAACCCAGGTGCCGCCAGGAGGTCCACCAGCGGGGCCAGATCTCCAGAAGTCCTCCCTCTGTTGCCCCTCCCAGCACCAAGAAGACAGAGCATCACTGTCAAGGTCCATCTAGACCTTGTGGCTAACCAGCCACTGATGGACCTCTGCTCCATGCATTTATCCAATCCCCTCTTGAAGCTTTGCTGCTTACCATCGTGCCATCATTCTAATCTAGGATTCCCCGCTCCTCCACATGCAGCTGCTGGTGTGACCCTGGGTCAGTCATAAATTCTTTCAGAGCTGTTCTCTCAAGGACAGTTCTCAAGAGAAGTCTCTCAGCCCCACCTCCCTCACAGAGTGTCTGTTGTGGGGAGGGGGAGGGAAAGGAGATTATGAGCCGCTCTGAGACTCCTTCGAGTAGTGAAGGGCAGGGCGTAAATCCAATCTCGTCTTCTTCTTCCTTGTCCACCTGCCTGCATTCTCCTTCCCCGCTACCTAACCATCTCTCCTGCCACCTGCTTAGTTTCCAGTCCTCCAAGTGCTCGCTCATGCTTCCTTAACTGTGCTGGGCAGTGCATGCAGCTGGGAGTTTGGCGGCGGTGCTGTCTTTCTTTGGCAGTGGGAGAGCTCATAACAAGGCGTTAGAGAGCAGGGGAGCTACGTGGATGGTGGGCAGTGGCCGTGGGCCCCACCAGAGGAACTAGGTTTTGGCGGCTTCCCCAGCTTAGCATATTCTGGTGCCAGCCCTGGGCAGATTTGCGTGTTTGTACTCTCTTTCTCTCTGGACTGTGATAAGTCTTTTTGAAGATGTCGCTAACGTCTAAGAAGACCAAAAACTGTTCAGCTCGTGTGTTACCGGGGGAGGGGAGGGGGATCAAGTAGCAGAGACTAACTGTGTTGTTACCAGAACAAAGATGGACTCCAAGGGCACCTTTAAGACCAACACATTTTTATTCTGGTTATTAGCTTCCGTGCACAAACATACTTCTTCAGATAGCTGAAGAGGTGTGCATGAACACGAAAGCTGATACTCAGAATAAAACTTTGTTGGTCTTAAAGGTGCCACTGGAGTCCCATCTTTGTTCTGCTGCTTCTGACCCACACGGCTACCCCCCACCCCCGAATCTATCTTCATGTGCTGTTACCAATATATTTCCCCCTTTTTCCGTCTCAGGTACCAAAAACTGTGGAAAAGCTACGTAAAACTGCGCCACCTGCTGGCCAACAGTCCAAAAGTGAAACAGGCCGATAAACAGAAATTGGTACAAAGAGAGGTATGCTGAGAACTCATGTTTGTGAATATGCGGAACTTTTTTGTTTTGCGGTGCTTACACGGTTTCATTTTGTCCGGCTTCGTAAATGCGAATAGTGGCTACTTAAAGCCTTAGAAAGCGTTTAGGCATCGTAAAATATTGAAACGAATGAAAACGAGGCCTGTGACTGACTTACGCTCCAAAGTTATTAGGAACTTAGTATTTTTGTTTTATTCTTCTCCTCCTGTGGGCCATCCAACCTGTGATGATCACAAGAGATACTGTGTTGTGCAGAATATTAATGGACCTTCTAATGCTAAGGGATAATGACACAAGAGGTTAATGTCAGAGCCGGTAGTAGCTAGAGTCTTGGCCTAACATCTGGGAGTTGGGGTCCAAAAACCCTCTCTGGGTGACCTTAGGGCAGGGTCCCCAACCCTTCTGAGCCTGTGGGCACCTCTGGAATTCTGGCACAGCCACAAAATGGCTGCCGCCCACCAGAGGTGGAGCAAGCCACAGAATCACTGCCACGCAGTGAAGACCCTCGTGCGGTGGTAGCAGCTGCTGCCAAAGCAGTATTTTTTAAAAGTCTGCACAGCTGATCAAAACTCCAGTTTCTAATGAGAAGCCCTGCTGAGCAAAAGCCCCAGCCCCTTTCTAAGAACACTCAGTGGGCAATCAGGAAGTGTGTCAAGAGGGCACCGTGGCACCCGTGGGCGTCGTGTGGGGGACCTCTGCCTTAGGGTATTCACACCCTTTCGGCCCTAAACTCTCTTCTGATGTTATTGTGATAATAAAATGCAGATGGGGAAAATGGTGTGTGTCACCCTGGGCTGTTTGGAGGAAGTGTGTGCTAAAAATATACTATGTAGATAAACAGAGAATGTAAGAGAAGCTGTGTTGGATCAGGGCAGCGGCCCATCACTCTGCGTCACCCAGTGGCCCACACCCAGGTTTTGGAACATTGATCTGCAGTCCATAATCCACTTACTTCAAAGCAGTCACATTTGTTTTGATCATGGTCTAGTGGTTAAGTACTTCAAGCAGTGCCAGTGTTATTGGCTTCTGATTGGTTAAGCAGAAGCTTCTAGTGCCACTCGGGTGTAAATGGTTAGACTGGGAAGAGCTGAGTTCAGATCTTCACTGGGTGACCAGGGCCGGTTACAATCTCTCAGCCTGACCTACCCTGGAAGGAGGGAGAGCCATGTATTCATAGCATCATAGAATCATAGAGCTAGAAAGGAACTCCAGGGTCATCTAGTTCAACCTACTGAACAATGCAAGAGATACACAAATACCTCCCCCCCCACACCCGCAGTTCCACACCTAGAAGATTACAAAAAACCTCCAGGATCTCCAGCCAAACTCGCCTGGAGAAAAATTGCTTCCCGTCCCCAAAGTGGCAATCAGCAGTTCCTTGAGTGTTTAAGAAAGGGACTCAGGAACTAAGCACTGATGCAACCCTTCCTGCCCTCCCTCTCATGATCTGCCTAAATTCACAGAATTTGCATTGCTGTCAAATGGCCATCTAGCCTCTGTCTGAAAACCTCCAAAGAAGGAGAGCCCACCACCTCCCGAGGAAGCCTGTTCCACTGAGGAACCGCTCTGTCGGGAAGTTCTCCCTCTAATGTTTAGCTGAAAATTCTTCTGATTTAATGTCAACCCATTGGTTCTGGTCTGACCTTCTGGGGCAACAGAAAACAACTCCACCCCATCCTCTATATGACAGCTCTTCAAGTACTTGGAGATGGTGATCATATCACCTCTCAGTCGCCTCCTCACCAGGCTAAACATACCCAGCTCCTTCAACCTTTCTTCGTCGGACTTGGTCTCCAGACCCCTCACCGTATTCCACCCTGATCTTTTTGGAGAAAGGGCAGGATACAAGTATGGTAGATAAGTGGGGAGCTTAAGTCACATTTCATTTCTAAGAACATTAAATCCACAGAAGCAGCACTGTGCATTCTCTCTGTACACAAATGGGAAAGGACTTCTGTGGTGCCAAAACCTCTCTGCTGTAAGTTTGAAGAGGCCTGCTCCCCCCCCCCATCCCCGGAAGCAAACCTCTTTCAACTTTACTGAAGCCTTTCATTGCCGCAGTAAGAGAATAAATGGCAGATGGCATGTTTTTTATTAAAAACAAACTCTAGGGAATAATGGATGAGTTATTGCTAAAATTATAGCAGACAGGGCTTGCGGACAATTACAGTCTATTATAGCAAGTGGGAGAATGGCTTTGGCGTTTATCATTAGCCGTTGTGTGGAACTCTGTTTCCAGACTGTATCGCTTGGTCTGATCGTGTTTCTGAGGTAGTTTGTCGCTGGGTCGAACCCTTGCCTCCCCCATAAACATTCTAGGTGATTTTAGGCTAAATCACTCCGATTCAGCCTTTTCTCCCCCCACCAATGCTTCCTGGTATGTGGGAAATAAAAATATTGACCTTCCTTACAGAGTTGTTGTAAGGACAAGAACCCACACTTTTGAGTGTGACAATATAGAAGTTGGGGAAAGAGCCGTGTTTGGTTAAAAAGGACTGGGCGTTATGTGATGTGAAAGACTTTGGCCTGAGACCCTGGAGATGTAGTAGACGATACCTGAGTAGACAGGACTGACCTTGCTGAACTGGTGGTCTGATTCAGTCTAAGGCAGCTTCGTGTGTGTTCACATGGCTTGTTGTGGGTGGGCATTGGCTCTCAAGCTTCGTTTTACCTCAGAACTCTTCTGAGTATTATCAATTAATTGATTTTATCCCCCTCCACATCAGAAGTCCGGGAGGGATAGAAATGGTTGCCATCCCTCTGTGTGATTCCCCCCCCACACACACACACGTATGCACAATGCATTTATTTTCTCATGAGGTAGGCTTGGTTGAGAGACCATGGGTTGGGCCCAGTGTCGCGTGAGCGCAGCAGAAAGGAAAATGTACTCAGTGTAGTTCCACTGCTGCAAAACGTAGCACTCTGATATATAATTCTTAATGAAATGAACATGGGCCTGCAGAGCAATGGGGGTGTGCGATGGACGACTTCATTTAAGGTGGCTTTGGAGTTGTATCAGAAGAAACACCTTGGTCTGCTGTGTTTCGCATGCTTGGAAAAAACAGTGAGGATACAGCTGCTTTTACTCAGCGCAAGCACACAGCAAGGGGTAATTTTAGTGTTTCTGCTGGTGCAGGGATTCGTGCGTGCGTGCGTGCAGAGATCTTCTATGTCAGAGGTCCCCAACCTTGTTTAAGCATGCGGGCACCTTTGGAATTCTGACATCATATGGTGGGCATCCCCAAAATGGCTGCCCCATGAGGTGAAGCCAGCCACAAAATGGCTTCCACAGTTTACCTTCAGTCTACACAGTGAAGAAGATCCTTGGGCTGCTGCCAAAGCAATATTTCTAAAATTCTGCACAGCCAATCAGATCTCCAAAGGTCATGTAGAAGCCTCACCTGGCCCTGCCCACTTTCTGAAAACACTTGGTGGGGGCCCATGGGCACCATGTTGGAGACCCCTGCTCTATGGCATCCAACCCAGTGACTGGCCTGAGGTCGTTCTGTGTGCTTTGCAGCCACGTGGGAATTGAACCTTTGCAAATCCTTTTCTTTTGATCAAAAGTGTTTTTGTTTTTGTTTGTTTTTTTAAAGGAAGCTCTGCAGAAGATTAGGCAGAAAAACACCATGCGGCGTGAAGTCACCGTGGAGCTGAGCAGCCAGGGATTCTGGAAGACTGGCATTCGTTCTGATGTCTGTCAGGTGACTTAAACAGCTTGTCTGTATTCCTAGGAAATGCACACTCTGGATTTCATGCAGTTTAACAATTTAACAGGAAAACAACAACTAAATATGTAACAATAACAAACTTTGAGAATGTCATAATACGTTTTCAGATTAGCCTTACAAAATCTACTAAATTTAATCAATTTCTTCTAACATTACTACCAGATCCATGACCGCTGCCAGGTATCCAAAGGTGGTCCTTACCTTTCCTCAGGTTCTTTTCTCTTTTGGGTGGGGGGAGGAAAGCAGCCCTGAGAATGTCTCCAGCCAGGCCACACCTGATAGGTTTCAGCCTGTTTTACTTGAGTTAAAGGCAAGTGGCAGACAGCATACAGAGGAGCTTCTCACACATGAAGCAGTGGCGGAACCAGGTCTCCTGCAATGAGGCTAACCAGCCCTGGCTTTCTGGTGCATGCGTGTGCCATCCGTGCTTCTCGCTGGATCTTGGTCACGCTTTCGGTTGCACGCTTGGAAAGCCTTTGCCCCGCTTAACTCCTTCTGAAATAAGAGACGCCGCAATCCTGAACAGACACCCATCTAAGCCCACTGACTTTGCTACTTTCCTTGAGACTGCACAGTTAGATTAGTTCCTGCTAATACGGCCTGTTTGGACAATGAGGAAGCCAGACAGGAAGAAAGTAGGTTCCTTTGGAACGTGGTGTTGGAGGAGAGTTTTACGGACTGCCCAAAAGACAAATCAGTGGGTTCTAGGTCAAATCGAGCCCGAACTCGCCCTAGAAGCTAAAACGACTAAACTAAGTGTCGTGTACTTTGGTCGCATCGTGAGAAGACACTGGAAAAGGCAACCACGCTAGGAGAAGCGGAAGGCAGCAGGAGAAGAGGAAGGCCCACCAGGAGATGGATGGACTCCGTCAGGGGAGCCACAAAGGCCCTTGGTCTGCAGGACCTGAGCAAGGCTATTAACGACAGGGCGTTTTGAAGGACATGAATCCATAAGGTCGCCATACGTCTGAAGCGAGACGACAGCACTTAACGCATACACAATATGGCCTGTCAATTTCCTAGGGGCAGGAGCTTAGCCAGCTCTCTCTGGATGGGTGCTCAAAACCCTTCATCCTTTCCACAAGGAGACGGGGCATAAAGATCGATCCGGAGAAGGAATTGGGAGGCGCCTTTCAGCTCTGCTCCAGCCTGTGTTTTGTGGTGGTGGTTTTTGGTGCTTTTCAGCCCTTCAAAAGCACCCGCCTCTCAGTAGGCAGGGCAAAGAGCGTCCAGCGTCTCGGGGCCGTGGCTCATTAGAAGAACTTCTGATTTGCATGCAGAAGGTTCTAGGTTCAGGACCCGGCACCTCCAGTTTAAAGCACCAGGTGGTACAGGTGATGCGAAAGGCCTCGGCCCGAGACCCTGGAGAGCGACGGCCAGTCTGAGGAGACAGTGCTGACCTTGATGAACCCAAGGGTCTGAGTCAGTATAAGGCAGCTTCCTGTCCGTAACGCTGTACAGCAGCAAGTGGGAAGAAATGCGCACGTTCCTGCCCTTTCTCGTAGTTAAAAGGAGAATCGTTCATGGGCCCGAGAGCCTTTGCAGCTCGTGTCGTTAGATCCTCCCATTTTTCTTTTTATTGCAGCAGAGGACCAAAGAGTCACAAGTCCGGCTGTATTTGCCGAATCAATTGTTTTGTGGTATCTAATTCCCGGTGAGGTCAAGAGGAGACAGTGTATTGTATAAAAGAGGGAGAAAGTTTGCTAGTGGAGCTTCCTAAGCTCTGCTTTCCATCAGATTAAAGAGTGGCAACGATGGATGAGCGTAAATCGAGGCTACGGGCAGCTTTAATGCAGAGTGATTTTTAAATCATCGGTTAGCTGGGGGTTTTTTTCCTGCAAAGGCCAGCAGAATCAATGGGAAACGAATGGAAAGGCCGAAAGCTGGCTAATGGGTTTACATTGTTGAGAGTTTGCAGAGAACAAGCAGGACTGCTGGGGCACAGTTGGACTCGTAGAAGCACAACGTGGCATAGTGGTCAAGAGAGGCGGACTCTGATCTGGAGAACCGGGTTTGATTCTCCACTCCTCCTCCCCAGGAAGTCTGCTGGATGACCTTGGGCCAGTCACAGTTGTCTCAGGACTTTCTCAGACTCACCTGCCTCACAAGGTGCCCATTGTGGGAAGAGGAAGGGAAGTAAGCCACTTTGAGGCTCCTTAAGGTAGAGAAAAGCAGAGTGTAAAAAAATGACTTCTCTGAGTGTGGGGCATTTTGAAAGGCAGCAGAAGAGAGCTGTTTCTGTTGAGGGATTCGGGGGGTCAGGCCCTTTTCCACTTCCCCCGAGTTCTTTCATCGGTTGGGGGAGACCGGCAAGGGACTGAATCTAGTATATATATAGAGAGAGAATGGTTCTTAAACGAAGCGCAGTTTATTCCATTATATACACTCTTAAGTTAGAAAACACTTCGTAGCATTTGGTATTCAATGCAGAATATTTCAGCCCAATATACAAAATGGTGCACTTGTATAAAACTCAGAACGTTCTGGACTAACCACCCGATGTCTCGCATGGAGCTGTTGATGGCCAGCCTCTACCGTTAGTAAACCAGAGGTATATATCTTTCTTGGACCTATAGCTGCTGACGTACCTATCATGTAGGACTATGACGGATGTGACTCAGGCCAAACTAGAACTGAACTGAATCTGTCCCCCTTCTCTCTATCCAGTCTGATGTAGTGGTTGAGTGCGCGGACTCTAATCTGGGAGAACCGAGTTTGATTCCCCACTCCTCCACTCGCACCTGGCTGGATGACCTTGGGCAAGCCATAGTTCTGGCACAGCTGCTCTTGAAAAAGAGCAGTTTCTGTCAGAGCTCTCTCAGCCCCACCTACCTCACAGGGTGTCTGTTTTGGGGAAGGGAAGGGTAAGGAGTTTGTAAGCTGCTCTGAGACTCCCTTGGGTAGTGAAGGGTGGGGTATAAATCCAATCTCTTCTTCTATCTCTGGGGTCAGGAAGCTCTCAGAAAGTCAGGGAGAGTCAAAGAAGCTGGATTCAAGTAACTTATCCATCTAGATTCTGTTAGTGACACCACCAACTTCTGGAATGTATCAACATCCTCTAAGGCAAGAATCTTGTACAGGGTTATCGGTACCAGAAGACCATGGCACCAGCCAAGTCCTGAAGCTTCCTGGGAAACAGAACCAAAGATTCAATTATAGAGGCTAATGACTATAGAAATTAAAATAACATGGGTTTTGCAGGGAACTGAGGCTCAATCCAGGCCCTAATTCCACAACAGTTTCACTAGATGGGCTGTGTGTGGCGGTCACCAGTGCAGGCTATGCAAAGGGCGTAAGGGGGAATGGAGTTCCAGGCTCCCATCCTATCGGCCCATCCGGCCTTCCCTCTCTCTGCCTTGCAAGTCTGTGCCTGTGTCACAAATGAATTGTGAACACGCAAAGCTGCTTCCTGCAGAGTCTGTCAAAGTCAGTCTTGTCGGCCATGACCGGCAGCTGCTCTTTGAAGTCGAGGTCTTTCACATCCCTCGGCACCTAAGCCTTTTGAGTGAAGATGCCAGGAATTGAACCTGGGAGCATCCACATATGGATCAGGTACTCTGCCACTGAACCACAGGAAGGGCTTTGCACGGGTAAGAGAGATTCAAGCTATTTAAAAGCAAGGAAGCTTCAAGCGGCGACTCAGAATTATCGGGCAGGCTGAGTGTATGCAGTTACTTCTGTAAATGGATCGCTTATTCATGCACACAACGTTTTAGTTGGCTAATGTGTAGGGTTTTTTTTTCTTTTCTTTTCTTTTTTTTCTTTTCTTTTTTTTGCTTTCTTATATTCACATACTTTGCACAAAGTGGAGGCCAATGTTTTATTAATATCCTTTTCATTTGCCTAATGCAATGTGAAATAAAATAATGTTAACCCTGCCCAATGGAGGGTAAATGAATCATCCATGTATATTCTGTGTTTAAAAGGGAATATAACAAATCCAGAATTCTGTACCACAGAAGGAGCTTAGATGCCTGCTTCTGCTACCCAGTCCCTTCCCCCAAAATGGCTCATATATTTTCTGATTTAAAATGCTGGGAAAATGGGGGAAACATCAAAGTGCTTCACTCAGAGGACTTGCTGTGTGATCCTGTCACACCCTTCTCAGCCCATTGACTTCTTTGGGTTTAAAAGATGGTACCTGTCCTTAGGATTGCACTGTTAACTTAGATGCTGGGAGATCTTGTTCCACCCATTTCTTGGCTAGAGAGTCAGTTTGGTGTAGAGGTTAGGAGCGTGGACTCTAACCCGGGAGAACTGGCTTTGATTCCCCACTCCATCACATGCAGCTGCTGGGTGAGCTTGTGTCAGTCACAAGTTCTTCCAGAGCTGTTCTCCCAGGAGCAGTTCTCAAAAGCTCTCTCAGCCCCACCTACCGCATAGGGTGTCTGTTGTGGGGAGAGGAAGGGAAGGAGATTGTTATCTGCTCTAAGACTGCAAGTGCACCCTTCACTTGGAGTCTCAGAGCAGCTTACAGTCTCCTTTCCCTTCCTCTCCCTGTGAGGTAGGGGGGGCTGAGAGAGTTCTTCGAGAACTGCCCTTGAGAGAACAGCTCTGAGAGAACTTGTAATTGACCCAAGGTCACACCAGCAGCTGCAGATGGAGGAGTGGGGAATCAAACCCATTTCTCCCAGATTAGAGTCCGCACTCCCAACCACTACACGGAACTGGCTCTCGAGAAGGCGTGCTGAGAGAAAGTCTGTGAATCGCTTTGAATGTTCGCACAATTACCCTGAGATTTGCAGCGTAGTTGCTGGATATTTGTTGTGCTTTGGCATGCTGTCTCCTTCAGAAAAACTTATGCTGCTGGTTCTTTCCCTAGCATGCAATGATGCTCCCAGTCCTGACTCACCACATCCGCTACCATCAGTGTCTGATGCATCTGGATCAACTGATAGGCTATACTTTTACAGACCGGTGTTTATTGCAGGTAAGCAGCCAGTGAAAGCTGTACATGTTTGCATTTTGTCCATATCCCATTAAAACCCAGTTCACGAAGTACGGTGCAAATGAGATACAGGTGGATGCATTAATATGTTTGCATCGGCTTTCTGGGAGAGGCCTTGGGACCCTGAAAGAAGGAACTCCTGGCTGTTTGGACTTGCCTCACTCAGATCAGTACTTCTGTCTCAGTGAACCAGGCGCTTTCTGTATCTTCAACAGGCTTTGGAAGTACGCTATGCACACACACCCAATCTCCTTGAGAGTTGTTGGATAAAGTGTCGCTGCCACAGCTGTGAAGTGCATGTGTTCAGCCTAGCATTAAAATTAACACATCGTTTGCACATTGCGTGCATAAATCCAAAACTGACGTGGAATATCTAAGAGTGATAAAATCTCTCTCCAAACAGCAACATTTATTGTCCTTATGAGAGAAAGCGTCCCTATGCTTTTTAGCGTCCATATTTGGTGGGAGTAGCAAGGACACTTGGGGATAGAGACTTGGTCTGCGGAGTGCCAGTTGACCATCTTTTGCAGTAGATTTGATTTTTGCTGTTTTGTAATTATTTACATATTAAAATTATATCATCTGTTTTATCCCTGAGTGGCTTGCCCAGGTATCTAAAAAATAATTTTTCTCTAAATGAGAGATTACTGATCCTCCCCCTTTTAATACTAAGGTTGTACCATGGTGAAGACCATAGTGTTACAGACTGGTTTATTATCAGACATTGGGTTGGATTCCATGACTTCCTTATGTTCTGTTGAATCTCTTCTATGACTCTAGCCCATGAGTTCCCCTGTTTGCTTTAGCAGGAGCTAAGATTAGATCTAAGGGCAGGTTACTCGGTGATCGAAGCTGTTTTAATCTTCCTTTATCGCAGAATAGCAGTTCATTTAACCTGGTCACTAAGGTTGTATTGTGATGTTTTAATGTTTTAACGTTTTATGAATGCCCACAATATTTTGCATTTTGTAATGGCCAATGGCTAAATACAATAAACTACTTCTATGAAGTTCTTCCACTAAGACTTCCTTCGAGAGGGAGAGACTCCCTCCGGTGGAGAATGACTTTTCTGATTGAGAAGTTACCCGCCCTGATGTTACCCACCCTGAGCTCGCCCACGGGGTGGGCGGGATATAAATACAAATAATAAAATAAATAAAATAAAGTGAAGGCTTTCTTTGTCGAAGGGAGTCTTTCTCCGTTGGCGGAAAGCTCAGTGGCATTCGATCCCACCCGCTTATTGCTGTTTTCAGCAAAAGTCAACAAATTGTGTGTTCAGTACTGTTACAGAACAAACAGGCAGACGGGAAGATTTTGTTAAGCATAGTCTTCTCTTGCTGAATTATTCCAGCGCCAAATAGGTTTCAGACTCATAACTTCTGCTTTGTTTTCATGTTGAACTTTTATATTGCTGGATTCAGATGTGTCGGAATGTGACAGATGCGTGTGTTTGGAGGGGTTGACAGGATGCACCTCAGCCAGGGGTGGACTGGGGGAGGGGCAGAATCATCGCCCCTCCCTGGAGGGGTCAAGCAAGGAGTAGGGGCCCCCCTGTGAGGTGGGCAGATCCAGGCCTGCAGCAGAAAGCTCGCTGCCTGATCGCCAGATGGGGAAGCTGCGAGGGATGGTAGGAGCTTGCTGTTCTTTTTTTCTTCTTCCTTTTAGGCAGGGCTGGGCATGGGCAGCCCCCCCCCGCCCCCCGCACAGGACCCCAGGCAGCTGCCCTTGTTGTCCACTGAAGCTGCCTTATACTGAATCAGACCATCAGCCCGTCAAGGCCAGTCTTGTCTACTCAGACTGGCCGCAGCTCTCCAGGGTCTCAGGCAGGGGTCTTTCACATCACCTGCTGCCTGGTCCTTTCTTTTTACCGGAGATGCTGATTGTTGAGCTTGGGACCTTCTGCATGCCAAGCAAGTGCTCTGCCACTGAGTCACAACCCCTTCCCTAAGAACACCCCTGGCCTCAGCACTTCCTTTAAGTTCCATATAAGTTGGTTGTCTTTCTTTTAGGTAATTAATGACTAGCAGTGTTCCCTCTAAACTGAGTTAGTGTGAGCCGGTTCACAGTTTTTTAGCCTCCAGCTCACAGATTTTTGTCTTGGCTCAGGAAGGATGGCTTCAAAGCAAACTGCTTTATGCAGTAGCCTAATTGCTCGCTCACAACTTTAATGCCAGTAGCTCACAAAATTAAATTTTTGCTCACAAGACTCCACAGCTTAGAGGGAACATTGATCACTAGTGTCATTAACTTGGTGGGCTAGTAGAATTTCTTGGCCGTACAGCTAGAAAGCAGGTCTGTCTGCACACTCTGAGCCTGAAACCTGAGCTCCTGTTCAGGAAACGTTGATCGTCTTTCATCAGTTGTTAGAAGCCTGTCACTTAGACGCTGCCCGTAGTATCTTCTGCACCTTGGAATCTGATAAAATTCCCTGGCCCTGCACAAAACGGTTTTACAGTCCTGCTTAGAGAAATGATTAGGGGCTCTGGTCTATACTGCTGTGTTTAACTTATTGTAAATAGGATCCTGTTATGTAAATTCTGTACTGCTTAATGTGTCATGCGAATATATATGCCATGCTTCTGTTTCTGCTGGTTCCAGACTTCTAATATCCCAGTGCAGAGCAAGAGTCCAGGAACACCTTAAAGACTATCAGAATCTGTGCCGGGGTAGGAGCTTCCAAGAGTCAAGGCTCACTTCTTCAGATATCTCATGAAAGCTCCTCCCCTGCGGCAACTTTTGTTAATCTTTAAGGTGCTCCTGGATTCTTGCTCTTTTCTACTGCAGCAGACAGACTAGTACGGCCACCCACCTCGATCTAATGCATTCGTTATTGCATGTCCCGTTCTGTACTGGCTCACTATGTATAATCCAAGCCCTGTGAGACAGGTGGGTCATAAATAACATAAATACGTAAATTATTGTGAAATCGGTTTGCAGTATTTGTATGAAAAGGTTTGCAGTATTTGCAGTTGTATGAAAAGGTTTGCAGTTGTTTGAAAAGGTTTGCAGTGTTTGTATGAGGACCAAACTTTTTTTGTCTTTGTCTTCGCTTGCACTGGGGGAATTCTGCATCCCTAGCTTGCCATGACGCATCCAAGCCATCACTTGAACTTTGGGATGAATCCAGACCACGCCAGAAACTCCCTATCAAACTGCGGCATCCGGCAACCCAAATACGGAGACAGGAAAGTCCATCATATGCATATGAGGAAGAAAGGTAGGCTATGTTCTGTTACGCCCCTGTCGGCCTTTTTCATAAGGAACTCCGGACTGTTTTCAGAGGCAGTTTTTCTCCTGCACGTAATCTGCTCCCCAATTTTATAAGAAGAAGATAAAGTGAGTTGGATTGTACCACTGCAGGGGGTGGGGGAGGGGTGTAGTGCATTTGTAATGCTTTCTCAGAAAGTTACCCTGCAGGAAGAAGGCAAGCACATCAGGATATAACATCGCCCATTCCCTCACGGTTTACTACATTGCAAGGGTTTCCCCCCCTTTCCTCAGCTGTTTCTTTGTTATCACCACTGTTTGTTTATTTATGACGTTTTAAATCTGCTTTTCCCAAAGAGAAGTCTCAAGGTGGATTCTTGTATTAATAAAAACCATGGTAAAAACAAATGAGTTTATTATTATTACTATTAGCCACTATTATTATTACTATTAGTTTACTATTATTACTATTTATTATTACTATTAGCCACTATTATTATTACTATTATTACTATTAGCCACTATTATTATTACTATTAGCCACTATTATTATTACTATTAGTTTACTATTATTACTATTTATTATTACTATTAGCCACTATTATTATCACTATTATTACTATTAGCCACTATTATTACTACTATTAGTTTACTATTATTACTATTTATTATTATTACCATTAGCCACAAGGTATAGACGGGAACTCTCAGTCTGGGGCAGGTGATGCACTCTATCCTTGGTGCTGGGGGGGCAGCAGTGGGAGGGCTTCTGGTGTCCTAGCCCCACTGCTGGACCTCCTGATGGCACCTGGTATATTTTGGCCGCTGTGTGACAGAGTGTTGGACTAGATGGGCCATTGGCCTGATCCAGCATTGGCTTCTCTTATGTTCTTATGAGTGCCTGCGAGCAAGCAGCCAGGGAAAGGGGGTTGTAGGAGAACCAAGAACTAGCCCTGAAAGGACCCAAAGTAAGAGGCGTGAGAGTGAAGGGGCGAGGCTGCTGTTATGCATCAGCTTCCCCCTTCCTGCACAATCACTCACCTCCAATGCAGGTAGCTGTAATAAAGACTCCAGGGGTTAAACTTACACCTGTAGCAGAAGGAGTGATAAGAACTTAGGAGGAAGAGGATTGTTTATACCCTGCCCTTGACTACCCGAAGGAGTCTCAGAGTGACTTACAATCTTCTTTCCCTTCCCCACAACAGACACCCTGTGAGGTAGGTGGGGCTGAGAGAGCTCTTTCAAGGACTGCTCATGAGAGAACAGCTCTGAAACAACTTGTGACTGACCCAAGGTCACACCAGCAGCTGCATGTGGTGGAGTGGGGAATCAAGTCCGGTTCTCCCGTATTAGAATCCACGGTCCTAACCACTACACCAAATTGGCCATGTTAGATCAGACCAACGGTTCCTCCAGTCCAACACTCTGTGTCACACAGTGGCCAAAACCCAGGTGCCATCAGAAGGTCCAGCAGTGGGGCCAGAACTCCAGAAGCCCTCCCACTGTTGCCCCCCAAGTCCCAAGAATACAGAGCATCACTGCCCCAGGCAGAGTGTTCCATCTATCCCTTGGGGCTAAGAGCCACTCATGAACTTCTGCTCCATACGTCGCTGGAGTGCTTGGGTGATGGGTCGTGCCACTGTGACTACACATGTGAGCTGTAACTCTGAGTATTCCCCATTCCAAAAAACCTCTCCCTGGAGCTTGAACACTGGGCCAGGAAGGATAAAGGCTCCGAAACAGGCCTGTACTGATTTTCTGTTTGTGGGGACTTTTTTCTTTTAAATGTAGGGGAACATTATTATTATTTTTTAAAATGTTATTCCCCCCACCTGAAGTGGTGCAGTCCATTCATCCATCGTGTTCTTCTGCAGAGGCTGGAGAGTCATGGGGTGGTGCTGACAGAAAGTGTCAGAGTTTGTTGGGGGTATTGCAGCAATTATCCAGGGCTATTGTTATTGTTACCGTCTTTACTGTTTTTGCAACCTGAGTCATAAACAGCAAATTATCCAAGGTCAGGGCTTTTTTTCCTGAGGGAACATGTTGGAACGGAGTTCCGGGGCCTCTTTGACAATTTTTTTTTTTAATGTTTAAAAGTTCATAAGTTTTCAGTATGCAGATTAAAATCTTCATTTCCCTCTTGAGAGTTTCGGCACCTCTTTAAAAAAGAAAAAAAAGCCCTGTCCAGGGCTATTTAAAAGAATCCTGTGGGAGGAACAGGTACCTTCCTTTCACAGACCTCCTTTAACAGCTCTCTCACTCCTGGGGGTGGTGATGGTAGTGATGGTAAGTACAGGATGTATTTTTGGCCAGTGCAGAAAATCAGGAAGAGGAGAAAATGGGTTATCCATTCTGGAGTTCCCCAGCTGGGGCTGAGTGTAATGGTGCTGAGAAGCATCAGTGATGGAAACCTAGATCCTTCTGGTGCCTGATCGGTGATTTTTCAGAGAGAGTAGCCAGAGACATCACTGACCAGAATGGAAGGGACGGGAGTCTCAATCCGGAGTGGAAGTTTCTTGCACAGATCTGTCCATACGAGAGGCGCCTCCCCCACCCCGATTAAATACTGCACCGTTTGTGTTTCACAGGCATAAACACCTTGATCAATATAATGTCTCGACTTGGACAAGAAGATCCAGCTCCTTCCAGGTACACAAATAATTTGAGTGGGGAAGAAGGGGCTTGATGGGGCTATTGTGGGACGTCTTCCACAGAAGCAGAGGCGAAGCAGGGGAGGGGCCGTGGCTCAGTGGCAGAGCATCTGCTTGGCATGCAGAAGATCACAGGTTCAATCCCTGGCATCTCCAGTTGAAAGGGTCAGGTAGGAGGTGATGCGAAAGACATCAGCCTGAGCTCCTGGAGAGCCACTGAGCAGACAGTACTGGTTTTGATGGACTGAGGGTCCGATCTGGTATAAGGCACCCTCATGCGTATGTGTGCATGTGGCTCTGGTGTCCACCACAGTTTGCCAATCTCAGGAAGGCCTATTCTCTTCTCCCCTTTCTTTGTCGGACATAACCATGGTTTAACATGACATCTCTGCTAATGTCAACCCCGGGCCCCGTCTCCACCAGCATCTCAGACCAGAGTTTGAAGTGGATTTGCAAACAGTAGGCAAGAAGGAGCTGGATTAAGCACCTCTGAGGTTGTAGTCTTGAACCACAAATAAAAGCTGGCAAGAAAAAGGAAGGGGAGAATGTGCATCGTGGAGAGAGTGGCTCCAGCCATAACACAAAACTGTGGTTTGATTTAGCTGCGGTTTGTTTGTGGGAAACAGGATTTAGCTTTTGGATGACCACTCAGATCCTGGTTTGCCTCTACAAATGCTGATCTCATCGTGTGAACACGTAGACCAACATAGCTCACTAAACCAACTTCAAACCATGGTCTTAGATCTTGCTTTGACAAACCCTTGTTGACTACAGCTACTGCAGCAGCCTGCATTCAGACAATCACACTGGCCATGGTTTTGTTCAGTTAAACCATGGGTCTTGCATGCTATCTGAACCGACCTGAGTCATAGCATACCCCTGAAGATTTACAAACCATGGTTTATTGGTCACAGTCACAGTGGTACCCCTGAGGGTGATCCCTGGTACGCAAACCATGGTTACAGATAAACCTGGTTTACAAAGCATGGTTTATTGGGGGCCACATTTACACTGGATCTTAGTGACAGAAGCACTTGGAGAGGGAAGCCATCTGGATCTCTTCTAAACATCGGCATTAAATTGAATATGTCTTCCAGTCCCCTTCTTTCACCAGCACAGAAATGGTTGTTCGTATGGCAGAGTATGAAGCTTGTTGTCTGGTATGGCAATATTTAGCTTCTGGGGTAAAGATGATGTGGGGAGGGTTTACCTGTGACACCACAAAACATTTTAGGTTGTGGATTCAGCTGCTGGTGGGAAAATGCTGCCTTAGAACAGACACAGGAATGGTTTTACCTGCTACTCTGCTAACTGGGGTTTTTTTTGCGGCAGCTCCCAGTATGGTACAAAAAAAGATGGACTGTGGAAGAAGAAGTTGTAGGATCTTTTTGAACTTTTTGGGAGAAGCAAGTGAGCCAATATGAAAACATCCACTGAACCTTCTAGTGGCCCAGACCAGTGACCCCCCCCCAGCATGGTGCCCGTTGGTCCTGTGGCTCCCACCAGTGGGTTTCCCAGTGCCCACTGGCTTCTTCTCCAAAGCCAAGAGCCAGTCTTGGCTTTCCTCCACTTCACGGGAGCAGGACAATCCAGACACAACCAATGCTCCCTCTAAGCTGTGGAATCTTGTGAGCAAAAATTCTACTTTGTGAGCTCCTGGCATTAAAGTTGTGAGCAAGTGATGTGGCTACTGCATAAATGAGTTTGCTCTGGAGCCATCCTTCCTGAGCTAAGACAAAAATGTGTGAGCCAGAGGCTAAAAAACTGTGAGCTAGCTCACACTAGCTCAGCTTAGAGGGAACACTGTGCACAACTGCCCTTCGTGGTAGGAGGGTGCTTGGCTTGCAGCTTCCCAACGCTTTGTGACTGTCCCCCTATAACCCATGGGGGCCATTTTCTGATTGGCCCTGGCCCTCCACGGCAGCCATTTTGAGGCCCCCTATATTGTCTGCAGGCACAGGCGAAGGCTTGCAAGAGTCCCAGGAAAACACCTTTCCTGGCCCAGCTGCTGAGATCTTGACTGGCAGTGTGAGGGACAGAGATTGAGACCTTCTTCATGCAAAGCATGTGCTGTATTGCCGAAAGATAGCTGCCTGCACATTTGAGAGGGCTGCTGAAATCCTGGAAAGGCAGTGCAGTGAATTATTTTTGAAACAGCAGGGATAAGCTGACGCTTCAGCTCCCATCTCCTTGCACATTCCTCATGCTGTTCCACGTAAACGTCTGAGCCTTAGGGGTTCAGTGGTTTTGTTCTGCTTTGGGGGTTTTATTTTGAGAAGTTGTGTGATTGCAGCATAGTAGAGTTCAGTGTTCTGTTGTTCTTCTTTTATACATAAAACTATGGAGTTTTTTTAAAAAATCCAGCCTCCTGAAGATGGGGACTGGGTGGGAAACAACGCATTCAGATCAATTATGTATTCTCTCCTCCTCTCTCCCCACCCGCTCTTAATTAATTTGACTGGGAAAGTCATACTTCTGGGATTTATCTGTTTCTGCACTTCTACAAAGAGAGATGATTTTTTTTTTTGCATTTTTACGGTGTAGGTAGAGCCATCTGGTGAACCTTCCTTCTTTTGCGAAAGGATGGTTTTGTTATGTGCAGGAAGATACTTGGGGGGGGGCAGAGGGGGGGAAAAAAACCCCAGAACCTTTATTGAATTAGGCTGAGCGGAAAGGGAACAAAAATATTCTTAAATCAAGACTTCCCAGCATTTCTTAAATCCAGTGGCACCATTAAGACCAACAAAATTTTATTCTGGGTATCCGCTTTCGAAGGTACGCACACTTCTTCAGATACATACATACGTACGTACAGACATACATGCATGCATGCAGACGAAAGCTGATACCCAGAATAAAACTTTGTTGGTCTTAAAGGTGCCGCTGGACTCAACCTTTGTTCTGTTGCTTCAGACCAACATGGCCGCCCACCTGAATGTATTCCCAACATTTTGTGTGTATTCTCGGAGGGCGTGGGTCATCCTAGGGACCCAAACAGATATGTCTGCCCTGTGTGAAAAAAGTGTTAGGTTTCTGGGGGTTCCATTTAATGAGGGTGGGGTGAGGGCAGAAGACTTTCCTGTCCTTCCATGTTTCCTCAGGAGCAACTGTGTTTCTAACCCAGTTTGGTGTAGTGGTTAGGAGCACAGACTCTAATCTGGGAGAACTGGGTTTGATTTCCCACTCCTCCACATGCAGCTGCTGGTGTGACCTTGGATCAGTCACAAGTTCTCTCAGAGCTGTTCTCTCAAGGACAGTTCCTGTCAGAGCTCTCTCAGCCTCACCTACCTCACAGGGTGTCTGTTGTGGGGAGGGGAAGGGAAAGGCGTTTGTAAGTGGCTCTGAGACTCCTTTGGGTAGTGAAGGGCGGGGTATAAATCCAATTTCCTCCTCCTCTTACCCCTTTTTCTTTAGATGGTGCTTGATTATATGTTGCTTATGCTATTGGGTTGGGTCCAGCCAGTCTTATCACTCAGTTACTGGCAGTTCCCGCTCCACATTGTTTTTGTCTATGAGAAGTCCCATGATCCCCCAGCACAGTCTTAATGGTGGGCCCATTCCTCCCCCATTCACCACTGGAAAAGCTGGTGGGATCCGACAAGCCGTTATGAAGCACTTCCAAAGAAAAGAATGCACGCACTTCAATCACATCCATAAATGCTCATCCACTTTAATCTTGAGTATCACCAAGATGGGGCCTTTGCAAGATAGCTCCCGTTTCTTCTCAGACAATGTTCCTGAGTGGTTCTCAGTGTCTCCCCACATTTATTGGGAGGCGTTTTTATTTGAAATCCTTCATAAACTGATTGCAATTGAAGCGGCTTGCCAGCCAAGATAATCCCCCCCCACCCCGTTCAGTGCCAGTTCACTGCCAGCAAGACACGTAAGAGCCGTGTCTTAAACCCGCAGATCTGGAAGCCCTGGCTGTCTTTTGAGACAGTGCCAGGAAAGGGATCGGTGGAGGGGGTATCGGTAATTGATCCCTGGCCCCGAGCCAATCACTGGATTGCTTTCTGCCAGTTTAAATTAAAAGGATGTCGTGTTGTCCCCCTGATTTATTTTGTGGTGTGAAACTCCCTTCCCCGTATCCATTGGTGGCAGCAAAGTCCAGCCTTCCAGCTGTGCTAGGCTGAGCCGGCTGCTTTTGTCCAGGAGCAGGCCCACCGCCATCATCAGAGCCTTGACTTAATCCAGGAGTTCCAGGAATGTCTGCTTGGAGAACCCATGGTGCAGGCAACAGGGAAGCCCAGAAGGACAGTGGCCACAAGGAAGGAACGCTGCAAATGGCAGTACGGACCCACACCCACCAGCCACCAAGCCAGCCAGGAGAACAACTGCAAGGAGGAGAAATGCTGCAACGGTCGTAATGCCCCAATTCAGTCACTTCCAACAGCTGCTGACAGTTTAGGCAATAATAAAAATCAGCAAATACCATGCTACAGACGATTACAAAGTATCTCAAGTAATTTTTATACATGTTTTGTTTTTATATTATTTTTATAAATTATTCACCATTATATTAATTATCATATAAACATTAACACACAGAAAGAATCATCTCTCCAAACACCTAAGTATCGTCTTTTTATATATCACGAAAGATATTGCACAACCCCTTTATTAATCCCAGTCCTCCTTAATAGTACAGAAGTTTTAAGAGGAGGACTCCTTTAAGCCTATTTTGGATTAGTGCTCATTCTTCCTCCAACAGAGGTCCAGATATCCTTCTGTTTCAGTGTCTTCCTCGGGGAGTTCAACAGATATTTCCAAGCACAAGGTTGCCAAATACCAAAATATTTATCCAAATTTCACCAATGAAATCTGCAAAAAGTCTCCCTTAGTGAGCTCAAGGCTTCCTCAAAAGTGAAAAGCACGTGCAAAAGGGGTTGAGCAATATTTTTTGTGATATATAAAAAGACAATACTTAGATGTTTGGATATATGATTCTTTCTATGTGTTAATGTTTATATGAGAATTAATGTAATGGTGATTCATTTATATAAAAATATAAAAACAAAAAATATGTAAAAATTACTTGAGATACTTTGTAATCATCTGTGGCATGGTATTTGTTGATTTTTGGTATTTCCTACTTACCGTGGGTCCTGTTTTGGTTTTGTGAATGGCAGTTTAGGCAAGGCCATGGGAGGGGGAAAGAGGCTGCCGGCGCGGCCCAAATTTCCTCCTGAGGCCTCCTGAGTCTGTGAGTTCTCATGAGGCTTCAAGGGAATTGACTGAGTGTGTGCAGCCTTCTGCAGTAGTTTCTTGAAGGACTTGGAAGCAGGCCAGTGAGGTGTGGCTGGACACTCTCTCCAGGCTGTGCAAGGGAGACTCGGTGGAAAGAAGGAGGAAGAAACAGGAGTGGCAAATCCCGCCCCCAAACCCCCCCTCTCAGGCTCTGCAAGCTTCAGCATGGGCAGAAAAGAACATGGTGGATAAGCGAGCTGCTGAAGGCTCTTGAACGCCACACCTAGACGTGCGTGTGAGCATCAGTATGTTCAGCCCAAATTCACACTCAGGGCAGTTGGAGTTAGGAGGGGCCATGTGGCTCGGTGGTAGAGCATCTCTTGAACCACCAGGTTCAATCCCTCTCCAGTCAGAAGACCTGGCAGTAGGTGAGGTGAAAGACCTCTCCCCGAGGCCCTTAGAGAGACGCTGCTAGTCTGAGTAGACCATATTGACCTAGATGGACTGATGGTCTGATTCACCGTAAGGCAGTTTCGTGCGTTCACGTGACTGTGAAGAAGAAATCTCTCCTTTGGCTGCCTCTTCCTCTGAAGGTGCTGCCAGCACCTGAGAAGAAGAAAAAGAGGAGGAGGTTTCTCTCTTTTCTCTACCTGAAGGAGTCTCAGAGGAGCTCACAGTCTCCTTCCCTTCCTCATCCCACAACAGACACCCTGTGAGGCAGATGGGGCTCAGAGAGTTCTGAGAGAATAACTGCGTCCAGCCCAAGGTCACCCGGCAGGCTTTCTATGGAGCCAGGGACTCAAACCCAGGGCAGATCAACTATGAAACTAATGAAGCTTAAGCTTTCAGGGCCCCTAATTGTGGAGGGGCCCTGAAGCAACTTTTCTTTTTTTAAAATGAGTGGATTTTCCAACAAAATTGATGGATTAGTTGCTGTAGATTTTCTGGGTTGTGCGGCCGTGGTCTTGGCATGGTAGGACCTGACGTTTCGCCAGTGGCGAAACGTCAGGTCCTACCATGCCAAGACCACGGCCACACAACCCAGAAAATCTACAGTCACTAATGAACTCCAGCCATGAAAGCCTTCGACAACAAAATTGATGGAGTTTTTTTTAAGTGTTCATTATTAAAATAAGGCTATTTTAGTTGGATGTTGCCCTGTCGTCGCTGGTTGAGAAGGGGCCTCCGTAATGGTTCAAGCTTCAGGGTCCTGAAAATGTAGGCCCGCCACTGATCAAACCCGGTTCTCCGTATTATAGCCCACCGCTCTTAACCAGCCATGTCTGAGAGAAAAGGGAAACCCCCCAATCTGGGCAGTGATCTGTATAAATGGTGGGAAGGGGAATCTGCTGATGGGGGGCGGGGAGCATCCCCACAAGGTTGGAAGAAATTTCCTTTTGCTTTTCCCATGTGAGCATGGCTCCAAGAGACAGTCGGCAGCCTGGCGGAGGGACTCTGTGCTGGCGAGAGCTCCCTGGGAAAGCCAGTCTTGGCACACCATTGCGTGGCTTGCTTACCTTTCCCTTTTGTTGAGAAACCGACCAGATATTATGATCAGACTTTATTACTTTTCAGGCTGCCTGGAGATTTAGCATGATGCAGTAGAAACTCAAAATAATCAGTACTGTATGTTGAAGCATACCCTGACCTGGATCTCGGAAACTAAGCAGAATCGGCCCTGGCTAGTATTTGGATGGGAGACCTCCAAGGAATACCACAGTTGTGAGGCGGGGGCAGGCAACGACAAACCACCTCCGAGCGTCCCTTGCCTTGTCTCCACAAGTCGGCTGTGACTTGAGAGCGAAAATAAAATAAAATACAAAAATCCTGGAGAACATGGTGTTAAAAGAAGGGGCAAGAATGTGGCTCTTTCTGTGTATCGCCCCAAGAACTGACTGATTCTTCTTTTCCCATCCTAATTCCTAGTATATATAACAACCACTCATGGTGATTTTTAATTTTTTTTTTTCCAGGATTAATCACAACGAGCGTTTGGAATTTTTGGGAGATGCCGTGGTTGAATTTCTGACTAGGTACGTGTTACATTCATGCCTAGCATGTATCCTGCCGTGGAAAGTTCACGCTTAAAATACTTTCCTTCTTCTTTTCTTAAAACACCCATTTAGGGCTCTCAGATGGCTTTTTTCCTTCATGAAATGTCTCTGGCTGCGATCACACACCCTAAACAATCCACTTTCGATCCACTTCCAGTGCACTTTCAAATTGGATTTTGCCAGTTCACACAGTAAAATCCAGTTGGGAAGTGCATTGCAAGTGGATTATTTAGGGTGTGTGGTTTCAGCCTCTGTCAGGCATATTGGTTCGTTTCTCCTGTGTTAAGGAAGGAGGTACTCTGGCCCTGCACTTTCCTTGCCAGCCTATGAGAAATTTCTAACAATTCCCGCCTAGACCCAAGCCTTTTTTTCTAGCCAGGATGGATGGGCTGTCTTCGGCCATTCTGACGGGGCACTGTGTGAAGATCATATTCCAGGACACGTACTGCAGATGTGGATGGAGGGGGCCGGAAACACTGGGTCGTATGATCTTGATTCAGTTTAAGGCCACCTCGGGTGTTCATGCACTTGGTGTGTGAAATGATTAGACCCAATCCTGAGGAATTTAGTGATCTGTTGATAGAACTAAGATTGTGCCACTTTTATTAGAGGATGAGGATCTGAGGATTACTTTAACCATGGCAAAATTCTTCATGGTGGCGATTACGTGGAAGGAAAATACGAACATTTTATGATGGAGTTAAGAAAATGTACAGGGTTAACCTCAAATTTAAAAATAAAGTAGAATTTAAAATATATAGTAATATATAAACATAGCAGCAGCAGTACTATGACTACTAGTAATAATAATTAATGTGGCCTGATTTGGGACCTTAGGTCAAATGAGTCCACCATTAAAGGTAAAAACCACACTTTAAAAAAGTGAATTGATCATAGTTCTTTTTGTGGTCTGGCTTGCAGTAATTTGCCTGGCACTTCTCCTCTGCCAAGTATTTTGAACTCTGTATCTCAATGAGCTAATGACTGCGACCCAGGCTCTACGCTAGTGCAAGTCCTTGGCCTCCTTTGGTTGAAATTTCGACATTATGGTTGTGAAGATAGCCACTTGCGCCTAAGAACATAAAGACATCAGAAGAGCCCTGCTGGATCAGACCAGTGGTCCATCTAGTCCAACATCCTGTCTCACATGGTGGCCAGCCAGTTCCTCTGGAGGGCCAACCACATAAGAAGAGCCCTGCTTAATCAGACCAATAGTCCAAGGCCTTCCCCTGATGTTGCCTCCTGGCTCTGAGATTCAGAGGTTTAGTGCCTCTGAATGTGGAGGTTCCCCTGCGTCACCATAGCTAGTAGCTCCCAATAGTCCTATCCTCCATGAATCTAATTCCCTTCTAAAGCTGTTTATTCCTGTGGCCATCACTACATCCACAATTTTAATCACTCTCTGTGTAAACAAGTATTTTATTTTGTCTGTCCTGAATCTACAGCTTATCATCTTCATTGGATGCCTTAGAGTTCTAGTATTTTAGGAGAGGGAGGAAAAGTTCTCTTAGTCCGCTCCCTGGCCCTGAATCCCACATTACAGTTGTTGTTGGGGTTTTTTTTCGGGGTGGGGGGGAGTCCTGCATGTCTGTGACATGGAGTTTTGTTGAGAGAGTTACACTTTTTCAGAAATGCATTATAAACAGGGTTTTTTATATTGCAAGGTCAGTGAAGAGTGTGCCCTCCAATAAAACAGCATTCCCAATCCTAGTTTCTGATCAAACTTGGAAGGGAATGAGGAGTAAAACACCTAAGACCCATTCCTGGGGTCACCAGCCTCCAGACGGCACCTGGATATCTGCCGCTATTACAGGTGGTCTCCAGATGACCAAGATCCGTTCCCCAGGAGAAAATGGCTGCTTTGGAAGGTGGTCTCTTTGGCATCATACCTTGCCGAGGTCCCTCCCCAAACCCTGCCCTCCCCAGGCTCCATCCCCCAAATCTCCGGGTATTTCCCAGCCCAAAGCTGGCCACCCTACCCATTCCCGACCTCACAGATTTTGTTGGGGAAGCGAGAAGGCCTGTCGCCTGAACAGGCTCTCGGGATGGTATCACTCTACACTTCCAGATGCAAGAGTGGTTCCTTCACTCTTACCTGAGTT
The DNA here is from genome assembly GCA_029375565.1 of Gekko gecko. Taxonomy (NCBI): domain Eukaryota; kingdom Metazoa; phylum Chordata; class Lepidosauria; order Squamata; family Gekkonidae; genus Gekko; species Gekko gecko. Next base: position 19,544,088 of record JAPDNY010000009.1, on the reverse strand, counting down.
CATTATTTATATAGAGCTTCACATACCAGAAGGCTTTTTCTTGCTGGTTGCAGCAGTGTCCGCGTGGATGCGGGTGGCTATCATGCCCGGCTTCATATCTAGAATGTATCCTGGGGCAGAATGAGACCCAAAGGCAGCCTTCTCTCCCCCCGCCCCCCAGCAACAGGTCCTACTTCAGAATGGATTGACATCACATTACCATGTTCATATCCCACTCATGCAACCTATGGAACTTAAGTTGGGAGGTAGCGTGGCGTAGTGGTTAAGAGCGGCAGTCTCTGATCTGGAGAACTGGGTTTGATTCCCAACTCTTCCTCCATGCAAAGCCTGCTGGGTGACCTTGGGCCAGTCCCAGTTCTCTCAGAACTCTCTCAGCCCCATAGTGGGGGAGAGGAAGGGAAGGCAAATGTAAGCCACTTTGACACTCCTTAAGGTAGAGAAAAGTGGGGTATACAACCATAATGCTCTTCTTCTCGTAGAGGGATTACAAGGGCCTGCCCAGACATAATATACTCAAGGCTGCTTTAGGATTCCTGTGTTCTGTCTGCCTAATTGATGTATCTCCTTTCCCTTTCACTGTTCCTGAATATTTCTGGCAGTGAGGGATAAGCAACTGGCATCAGCTGGACTTTAATGAGGTACAAAGCAGAAGGAGGTTTTCTTTGAGAAGGGTCAGTCGGGCCGTGGCTCGGTGGTAGAGCAACCGCTTTGCATGCACAAAGTCTCCAGTTCAGTCCCCAGCCTCTCCCGTTCAAAGGATGAAAGACTTTGAGACCCAGGAGAGCCGCTGCCTGTCAGAGTAGACAGTAGTGACTTCGATAGCCCAAGGGTCTGATTCTGTTTAAAGAGGCTGCATGTGTTCAGGGCTGCCGTTCCTGCTAACAGTTTCTCGGTCGACTGGTTGTGAAGCTTCTCTTGAATTTGTGGGTCCTCGCAGCACACACTTCCCCAGAACTGCTTGCCTGCATGCCAGTTCTGAGGATATTTTTTCACTCCTTGCTAGTAAATCCAAGCCAGATGACGCACACACACCATAATAAACCAAAACTCTTGTCAAGTTTACAGAAAACAAACTTCAGGTTTAAAGAACCATGTGATCATGACAAGGTCCATTTATTTTATTCTTAGGGGGACTAGGTAAGATCAGACTTTACAGATGCCTAGCAAAGCGTGGTGTTGTGGTTAAGAGCAGTGGATTCTGATCTGGAGAACCGGGTTTGATTCCCCACTCCTCCACATGAAGCCAGCTGAGTGACGTTGGGCCCATCACAGTTCTCTCAAAGTTCTCTCAGCCCCACCTACCTCACAGGGTGTCTGTTGTGGGGAGAGGGAGGTGATTGTAAGCTGTTTTGAGAGTCCTTAAGGTAGAGAAAAGCAGGGTATAAAAACCTACTCTTCTTCCGGTGAAAAACAATGGTTGGGTATCAAACCCAGCCACAATTTGTGAACCCCTCTTCTTGCTTCCTTTCATTGTCTCAACCCTTCCATTACTGGGCTGAGTAGATGGCACTGTGACAGCCACGACGCTTGTTTGTAACAGTAGACAGCACTAAGGGTGGAGGAGGTAAAGAAATGTGTGGGGTACATCTCCAGTGGCAAATGTGCTTCCTTTATAACTTCGAGGCCCAAGCCTTTCCCTTCCCTCGCCAGTTAACTGCACAACTCACAGAATCTGTTCATTGGTCAGGGAAGGCGGTTCATGAGTTTCGGCTGTACTGAGTTCTACTAGGTGTTTAAAAGAAAGACTGTACGCATGGGATGATCTTTGTTTGCAATCTGGCCTAGCCACAGCTTGAGAAGTTGCGTGTCCTTGTATACTTAGGGAGTTTTGCACCACTAAGGGGCCTTAAAAGTGTAATATTGCAAGATTAAAAGCTGATGTCTCCGTCCCATCAGATGTAATTTAAAGTTGCTCATAACTGCCCTAGAAAATGGCTTAGAGTATAGGGCCGAATGTTTCAAAGTTTATATCCAGCAAATAAAAAGAATACATCATTTTAGAACGTGTCATCTTCTTGTCACCGAGTTCCTTGAGCATTCCTTCTATAATCTCAAGCAAGGAGTGTGATTGCGAGTACACTCGAATACTCCATCCCCCCAGTACGGGGTTATTAGTCATTAAATCTGACAAGGTACGCCAGGCGTTCTACCTTTCTTTGGGTAATTACACAGCCAAGTTTGTGTCTAAGCAATTTTCAAAAATAAATCACTAAAATATTCCCAGTTAATGGGAAATTGCTCCAATTTTTCCTTTGCAGATGGGTCTATAAAAATATTGGGGGAGGGGGGGACAACCCTGCAAAAATAGCATAAAATTGACTTTTTATAGCCTAGTGCAAACAGCAGCCATTTTCTTGATAAGAGTCATTTGTGCTAGAAGGCAATATTTTTTTTTTTTAAAAAAAAGGAAAACTGGATGGCAGATTTGCAACCCATTTCCAAATCTCAGGTGTGTCCACTCGTAATGGGAAAAGTAGCTGGTTCATTTGAAGCCAGGCTCTAAAAGTGTTGCGATGTTACAGATAAAGAAAAGAAAAATAGCATCGGTGTGTACTTTTCCCTTCCTATCTCTATTTTGGATGCGCGGCTCCTTGTATTGTTTTGTATTAAAATGTATATATGGGCTTTTACCCCTTAAAAATAATAGGTGCTGAAGGGTGGCAGATTTATTTGATGCTCAGGAATAAGCTCTTGTTGTATTTATATGTACGGTAAACTTCCCACGGTGGATTCTTTTTTTATGGGCAATCTTTTTGTGACTCGAAAATTGACAACTACGAACGCGTCGCCTTCCTGATGCCATTTTGTGTGAATTGAGCTGAACACCTCTGACAGACCTAACTGCTAGAATCCTACACAAGGGTACTTAGCAGGAAGCGTCACTCAGGGCTGTAGTCCTCTGCACACTTATATTGGGAGTGAGTCCCACTGAGCTCTGTGGGACCTGTTTCTGAGCAAGCCTTTGTAGCGTTTGGACGATGAGTTTGGGGAGATTCAGTTCCAAGCAAGTACAGTTAGCATATGGCTGTGAATCTGTCGGGTTACATTAATTTGCTTCTTCAGAGTTTTCCGCTTCCATTACTCTCGGTTCTACCCCTGTTAGAGAATTAAGGACTTGAAAAATTCAAGTGCTTAAAATGCCCAGGGCCTTTTCCACCGAATAATAGATGAGTTAACTGTGTCATAAGCTTTATTGGACCACTTATTTTAATTCTCCCTCTTTCTCAAGACGTGGAGGGTTACGTTGGGCTTGCCAGGATCTCTTGGCTGCACCTGCTTCCCTGGGTTCTTGGAAAGCCAAACTCCTTCTCCAGGTTCATTGGAGGAGCTTAGAGGTGCGAACGCAACAAATTATGGAACCCGTTCCTCAATATGACCTCTTATTGGTTTTGTACCAACAGATATTTAGCCCAGGCTGCTTGATATCAAAATTTTATTTAGTCTACAGCAGGGGTGTCGAACTCATTTGTTATGAGGGCTGGATCTGACATAAATGAGACCTTGTTGGGCCGGGCCGTGGGTGTCGTAAAATGTAATGCCGGGTAGCGGGGATATCAACTTTACAAAGGACACAAACACAAAGGGGTGGTTTTTTTACTTACAATAAGAACATACTTAAAACATCAGCACTCTTGCAATATTTTGTTTATTTAGCAATGTCTGATCACTGGCACCTCTTGCTCTGAATTACTGCATCAAAATGTCTGTGCTGTTGCAATCTTGAGTGTGCTGTTCAGGTGTGTATCTGTAAGCTGCAAACCCTATGATGATGCAGCAGCAGCAGAACTGGAGGAAGAAAAAGACAGCCAGTTCCACCGTGGGCCTGATAGAAGCCCTCCGGGGGCCTGATGTAGCCCCCGGGCCGCATGTTTGACACTCCGGTCTACAGCGTTAGAAAGGTTCCTGCTCATGAAACTTCCCCAAACAAAAGCTCTTATGCAAGTTCATAAGTTACTGCAGGTGTGTGAGAGCCACTTCTCCATGACTTCTCCCCAGTCTGCTCCAGGAATGGTTGGCTACATGATGCACACGGGTGGGGACCAAATAAATAGCTTCTTCCTTTACAAGTATCACCCAGGATCACCCATCACTTAGGATGGAACTATGTAATTGATCTCACTTGTGTCACTCCTGCATCCAAAAGTTACCAGAGATGTGGGGCACGGTGCCATGGGAAAGGGGCTCCCCTATGAGGTCTGGATAGGCTGTTGTATCACTGACAGAGGTCAGTATTGTGCATCAGAAAAATCTGAAGACTCCTCTAGTTGGTGAAAACGCCTCCTAGAGGTATCAGCTATTGAGAGCGTTCGCAGGTTACAATGTGGTTTTATTATTTGTTTTCAGTGTCCATTTGTACTACCTGTTTCCCAGCTTAGAGGAAGGAGGATTAGCAACATACCGCACTGCCATTGTTCAGAACCAGCATCTTGCCATGCTGGCTAAGGTAGGTGCAATTCTTTATATATTAACTCTTTGAATTAGCGAGTAGACATCTGGCTTTGTGAAAAGTTGGTTGCCATTGAGGCTGAACGGTTCATGGTATATTTATTATGGAAAGGCAGCAGGTTTCTCACAGTCAACAGGTGTTCTGAGTTTTCTCAGTTATTTAAAGATAGACTTAAGCATGTAGAAGAACAAGCCCTACCAAGGAAGAATCAGCACAGCTTCTGCAAAGAGAAGCCATGCCTCATCATCCTTCTGAGCATGTAGTTGAGCATGATCTTTTAGACCTTATGTAACTGGACTTTTAAAAGGCAATGATAGTGCCTCTCCAAAAGCTTCTGAAGAAGTCATGGCATGAGAGGATGGTTTAAATTGTAGAAAAGCAGGAAGGAAGAGTAAATGAAGAGTTCATTTCATTTACTCTTTACATGCTGTGTTCCTGCAGAGTGCAGGGGGATGGACTAGATGACCTGCAAGGTCCCTTCCAACTCTAACATTCTATGAATTCTGTGATTCTAACAGTGGAAGTAAGTAAGCAGTAGGGTCTCCCACTGGGTCTGTTTTTTTGTTTTGCTTTTTTTTGCTATCAAGTAGCAGCTAACTCATGGTGACCCCATAGGGTCAGAGGTGGTGTGTAGTATAGCTGTGAGATCTCAAGATTGTCTGGCAGCCTTAAGTTCTAGACCTTTATGCACCTCTGAAGTGGTGAACTAGGCTTATTTTGGGAGCTGAGAGAGCTTTGAAAGAGCTGTAACTGACCAAGGTCACCCAGATGGCCTCATTTGGAGGAGTGTGGAATCAAACCCACTTCTCCAGATTAGAGTCTGATGCTCTTAACGACTAAACCACACTGGCTCTCCACCCAAGTCCTAACCAGGGCTGACTCTGCTTAGCTTCTGAGCTCTGACGAGATCAGGCTTGCCTGGACTATTCAGGTCAGAATGGGTCTACATTAGGACTGTTTAATTTGTTAATAAATTATCTCAATTTGGGGCTGAGCAGTGAAGTGACCATGGTTGCAGATCATACCAAATCATTTAGGGTGATAAAGATCAGTGGGTTGTGAAGAGCTTAGGGAGGGCGGATGAGCGGCAAATAATTTGTGGTTTTAAAAAAGCTGATTTTAAATACACACCAAACTGGGGGTGGCTGACCAGAAGGAAAGAAAAAAAGGTACAGGCGTTGTGGTGGATAGTTCGATGAAAATATCAACTCTGTGTGCTGGAGTAGTGTGCTGGGGGTTATTTAGAAGAGAATGAAAAGAAAATGTCTGGTTTCTTGATACCACTTGTATAATTCTGTGGTATGGCTGTACTGGGAGCAGGGGTCATTTCCTATAAAAAGGTGCAGGAGCTCATTTGCATAACTCATTTGCATAACTCATTTGCATATAGAGGGAGCTGCGGTGGCTCAAGTGGTTAAGACACTGAACTGCAGGCTGTGGAAGGTCAGTAGTTCAGCAGTTCAAGACCCATGAGTGACGCATGACGGGGTGAGCTCCCGTCTCTAGCTCCAGCTCTTGCCAACCTAGCAGTTTGAAAGCAAGAAATTGCAGGTAGATAAATAGGTACCACTTCGGTGGGAAGGTAACAGTGTTCCGTGTGCCTTGGTGTTTAGTCATGCCGGCCACATGACCATGGAAATGTCTTCGGACAGCGCTGGCTCTTCGGTTTGGAAACGGAGATGAGCACCGCAACCCTAGAGTCGGATTCGACTGGCTTTCGAGCAAGGGAAACCTTTACCTTTACCTTATGCAAATGAGTTTAAAAGCAGAGAGGCTCAGGGGGAAAGGCAGGCGTGTCTGCCTCCCTGTGCTCCCTGTCTCCAACCAGCCAGCCCAGCGAAAGCACAGGCAGGTAGTCATACCTGGGTTCCCTGCCCGATCTTCTCCAGGTGCTGTGGGGCACCTGGAGAAGATTGGGCAGGGAACCCAGGCTGGCAAGGGGTGGGGCCTGGGCTCCTTCCTGCCGGAGCGCCGCTCTGGGGTGCTCTGGCAGGAAATGACCCCTGACTGGGAGTACTATGTACTGTTCTGGTCACTCTATCTCAGAAATGGCATCATGGGCCCAAGTTCATGGAACCTATTGCCTGGTGAGAATTGTGGGATTCAGGATCTTTCCTGACTTGTATTCATAGTTTGTTTCCTGCTGGTGGAAGGCCCACTGGTGTGTGTGTGTGTGTGTATGGCAACTTTTGCTTGCTTCTGCCTCCTACTGCAGCCCCCCCCCAGGGATGATGCTTGTGGTGGGGCACAATGGGGTGAAATGGGAGGGGAGAGATAGAAAACTTCCATTCTGTGAGCAAAGATTTGCTAATAAGAACCTAAGAACATAAGAGAAGCCAGTGTTGAATCAGGCCAATGGCCCATCTGTCACACAGCGGCCAAAATATACCAGGTGCCATCAGGAGGTCCAGCAGTGGGGCCAGGACACTAGAAGCCCTCCCACTGCTGCCCCCTCCAGCACCAAGAATAGAGTGCATCACCTGCCCCAGACTGAGACTTCCCATCTATACCCTGTGGCTAATAGCCACTGGTGGACTTCTGCTCCATATGTTTATCTAATTCCCTTTTGAAACTGTCCATGCTTGTAGCTGCCACCACCTCCTGTGGCAGTGAATTCCATATGTTAATCACTCTTTGGGTGAAGAAGTACTTCCTTTTATCCGTTCTAACCCGACTGCTCAGCAATTTCATGGAGCGCCCACGAGTTCTTGTATTGTGAGAAAGGGAGAAAAGTACTTCTTTCTCAACCTGCTCAATCCCATTCATAATCTTATAAACCTCGATCATGTCACCCCTCAGCCGTCGTTTCTCCAAGCTAAAGAGCCCCAAGTGTTTTAACCTTTCTTCATGGGGAAGGTGTTCCAACCCTTTTATCATTCTAGTTGCCCTTCTCTGCACTTTTTCCAATGCTATAATATCCTTTTTGAGGTGTGGTGACCAGAACTGTACACAGTATTCCAAATGAATGCTCATGGTTGGTGGGTCATCTCTTTGTTTAAGAAGGCCTTTGATGCTTGGATGCATTGGGATTTTATTCTTCTTAAAATCGTATTATTGACTATATTGTTTTATTGTGTTTTATGCAGTTCACTCTGGGGAGTTCTGTTGAAAGCGGGTCATAGATTTTTCTACACAAATAATCTACTTGTATCATAGACTAAGAACAGTAAATAATGGGGTTAAAGATAATGTATAAAACCTTGCAGTAGTGAAATACTGGAATCCAGAGATATGTTCTAAGCTGAGAAGGTTGAAACTGCCATAATATCTTTTCAACAATAGCACAACTGGCCTACTGGTGACACGATGAATATGTCAAGCGTCAGAAAAAGCTCACAGAAGCTCTCTGTTCAATGGCTAAAACTGAAGGCCAGGTTTCGTAAATGAGTGCATGGCTCAAATGGAAAAGTACATTTACCATCCTTTAAAACAATCTCCTTTTACCAGTTGCCTGTAACAAAAAGTGATACTTTTTCTGCTTTATATGACAGGCAACACTGTTAAATCGGTTCATATTCCTTCCGTATTTTTGTCTTATTATACCTTATAAAAATTATTCTTTCCCCACCAGTTTGGTGTAGTGGTTAAGAGCATGGATTCTAATCTGGGAGAACTGGGTTCAGTCATAAGTTCTCTCAGAGCTGTTCTCTCAAGGGCAGTTCTGGAGAGAGCTCTCTCAGCCCCACCTACCTCACAGGGTGTCTGTTGTAGGGAGGGGAAGGGAAAGGAAAATGTAAGCCGCTCTGAGACGCCTTTGGGTAGTGAAGGGCGGGGTATAAATCCAATCTCCTCTCCTCCTCTCTGCAGTTCTTATCCTATGTAATTTTATTCAGGATACAGGCGAGAGCTTTTAATCACATTATCTCCATTCTAAGAGAAGCTTCACTTGTTAAATCTCTGCCTGCCAACCTGCTGGTCAAGGAGAGTTAACAAAAACTTACCAGGCAACCCTGGCTGGGAGAGATGTAAAGGAGGGGGGTGCAGGGCCGGCTCGCCTCCTAGGCGCTTGCCTAGGGCGTGCCGGCCCTCAGGGGTGCCAAAGTGCCCCGACCGGGGCGCTCCTGTGCCCCGCAGATCGCCCCCCTTCCCCCCTCGGCGGCATGGCGGCAGCCACCGGGGAGTCACTGCTGCTGCCATCAGTAAAAGAGCGCCTGGCTCGCTGGAGGGTAGAGGAGGAGGCGGCTACTTCTTGTTGGGCCAGCCAGGGCTCAGGAAGTGGCGGCGGTGCAGCTCACCTGCCCTCCCTCTCCCCCTCGGTGGGGGAGGAGGAGGCGACGGCCAGCGCAGGACTCCAGGCCCTGCTGGGAGGTTGGCATCTGCACCTGCCTAGTGTACACTCTCCCCCCCACCCCGAGTACGGTTGACTGTTTAATCCAATTAGATCAGGTTTTCCACTCAGATTTGGGCCCCCATTTCCTTGGACTGGTTATCAGATCAAATCCCACCTGGATGATCAGTTTAGCCAAGTTCAATGCTCTCAGAGCTCTTTGATTCTCTCTTAAGTAGCCTGGTCACTTCTCTGATCCCAGAAGTACGTACTTCTGTGTTCTAGCCCTTAGAGAACCATGAAGTGCTTGGATCTCAGTTTTGGTACTTCCATAGGGTTGCCTGTTGCGGGTTGGGAAGTACCAAGAGATTTTGAATGTGGGGCCTGAGGAGGGCACAGTTTGGGGAGGGGAGGGACCTCGGCGGGGTATAATGCCGTAGAGTCCAGTCTCCAAAGCAGCCATTTTCTCCAGGGGTATTGATCTTGGTCGTCTGGAGGTGATGGGATATCTCCAAGTGCCACCCAGAGGTTGTCAACCCTATACTTACAGCAACATCTTTATAATCAGACTCTCCATCCTGTGTCCATACCCTCCACAGAGACTGGGTGAAAAACTGATGGAAAATTGGGGAGTGGAGGGCAGGGGTACACTGTTCCTCAGGCTCAGCAATGACTTGTGGTTGGGGGGACGACACACACATTCCATTGAATGCCACAGAAGATGTATGGACAGAATCACTTTGGACTCTGGCTATGTATAGTTGGGTCATTCGCTGTGTTTGCAAATGGCTCTTTACTGGCATTTCTGCAACCCGCAACCATAAAGCAAAGCCTGCCTTGTATTTAACTGCTGAAAGATTCATTGGTGAGCGAGATACTGCTGAAAACATAGAACACAGACTGACTTGCTGCCCTGAGGGTTTGTGATTGATCTTTCAATTTATATTTCTTTAACCAATGCTGCTTACACTTCAGAAGAGGCACGCCTCACTGTTTCTTTCTTTCTTTTTTTTGAAATCCTTAAATCTCCTCTCTTTTATCCCTGTACCCCAGCTGCTTGTGTATCATAGTTCTTTTGCCCAGCAACGCCCCACAAATGTTTGCACGGGGGCCGTCATTCTTCAGACATCTAGCAAGTTGTTAACGATAGTGTAGGCAGGGTTGTGTTCTCTCACTGCTTAGTCATCTGTGTTTCGTAAAAACAGGACTTCATCAGTGGAGGAGGGCATCTCTGTATGGGTTGTACCTCCTCCTTGCTTTGTGGGGCAGGGCATGTGCAAATTTCTCACAAAGGCTTCCGCTATCTTGAGGAGGTACTCCAACAGCCCCGTTCACGTCCTGCTAAGCTCCCGTTGGAGACGGATCCACCTCTAATGTCACAGTTTTTTTGGCAGGGGCACATGCCCCTGATGTGATGGTATCACTTGTGACATCACCAGGAAAGGATTGGCAAGCAGGCAGGCTCTCCAGTTAGATCAGGTTTTCCTCCCCATTCGTGGAGGCTCAGGAGCGTCTTGTGCGCCAGGAATGGGGAGGAAGAAGGAGAGCCAAAGAGGCAGGCAGGCAGGGCAGTGGGTGGCAAGCAGAAAGAGGCATTGTGACACCTCTTTCTGCCTGCCCCCGCCCAGTGCCCTGCCTGCCTGCCTTCTCAGCTCTCCCTCAACAGCAGCGGGTACGGAGACAGCCTGGGAAGTGGAGGGCAGAGTCTACTGGACGCTCGCATTTCCCGCAGTGTTGGCATGCTGCACTGGCTGGCAGAAGTTCTTGCTTCCTTGCAACCTGTCTTGCAGTAGTAGGAGGCAGGACGCGCGTGAGCTTCACAGCTAACCGGGCAGTGCCTCTCGATGCACGCACAGCTCCCTCAGCCTGCTGGGTTCATCAACAAAGCCTGCCTGCTCCGATTCGTTCCATTCAGCCCCAGCCGTGCTAATGCTGTCGCGGTCAGGGTTGCCTGTCAGGAAGCTACGGCCTCCCCCGGCGCCTCACTGCTCCTGCACCAGCCAGCCCAGCCACCACACTGCTGCTGAGGGAAAGCTGAGGAGGCAGGCTGGTATCTTTGCAGACAGGGCTCCTGGGGGTCAGAGGGAGGGGGGTCTGGCATCCTCCCAGGGAGAGCGGGGGGGCCATCTATGGGGGGCACTGCCCCCCAAAGCCCCACCCCCGTGGCTATGGGCCTGTGTCACAATCACATAAGAGAATTCTCTTTGAAGACCTGTAAGTGGAGATGCTATAACCCTGAAGTAGCAGTGTACTTTGGGTCATGTTCCCTCCAATGATGCTGAAGGATGTCCCATGAAAAGGCAAACTGTAGCCATTAAAAGTGACAGGAGTGGAACTGAAAGCATGGCACAGGAGATCATGAGATGCAGTACTTGCATCAGGGCCATTGGACCTTCAAACACTGCATGTCAGAGGGGAACCACTGTTGCCCTGGGACTCTTCTTATGTGATTGGTGTGGTAGCTTGGATAAAAAGTCATCCAGGTATGAGGTAGAAGTATATTTCATGATCTGAGATGGGTGACTGCTGAAACCATCAACTGGATGAAGACTCGGGGATGGGGAATTGATCTTGGTTGTCTGGAGGTCATCAAATAGAGGGGCTCTTTAATAAAGGTGTTGGTGACAGTATGCAAGCAGGGGCACTGTCTGGAGCTTGGAGGCATGGGAACCTGCAGATATGCCTTATGGAGATTTGTAGAAGCCAAGGAGTCCCCTGCCAAGACTGCCTCCACTATGAGTGGGAAGGTCTCTGTGCCAAGCTCCCCATTGTTGCCATTTGAGGACATCGTAGATCGAGGACTGGTCTTCCAGGTGCCCTGATTCTTGGGCATGATGAATGCGATAGAGAGGGTCCCAGAAAACATTCCATCTTCAGAACTGGTACCAAGGCTTGGTTCTGCCACAGGTATCTGGTGGCTTGGAGCCTAAGCTGATGTCGTACTGGCCTGCTGGGTCCTAGGGAGAAAGGAGACCTGTTCCTCTGGGAATGGAGGGAGTCTGGAACATAACAAGTGTCAGGTTCAATAACAAGTGAATCCAGGCATTCTTATGCAAAGAAAAGGTTTTATTGGATAATCTTGCTAAAACCCACAGTAGGAGGTCATTGTCAGGAATGGGGGCAAAGCAATGCAAGCTAACTTATAGTGTGATGCAAAAAGCGCCTAGCAAATGAAATATGAGCGCGCGCGCGGGAAACTCCCGGCGGGAGATATACTTCATGAGCGGGAGACTACTCCCCCTCCCTTTGCCTTCCCAGGACTGGAAAATTCTCAGCAACACAAGAATAGCCCAAAGCCTACATTCAAGGCCACCGTGATAAGGAAAAGCGGCAGGGAAGAAGCTCCCACGTTTCTGCCTGCATAGCTACGCAAGCGCAAATCAGCAAAGCAGGGTAGGGAACACATAACAATGGATTCAGTGAGAAACATCAAAGAAGCATTTCTGACAACAAGCCAGACTGTGTGGTGCGCTGAGGAAGCCTTAGATGAGAAGTTGGAGGTGAATTGGGATTTGTTCCAGGCTGACTAGTAGAGTCTGGTGTCCCTTTGCTGAAGGATACTTTGGATGCCAAAAGGAAGTTTGATCTGATCTGTTAGATCTCTTCCCATCTTGTTTGGAAGAAGACAGCATTGGCGGCGGTGGCTTCTTAAGAACATAAGAACATAAGAGAAGCCAATGTTGAATCAGGCCAATGGCCCATCTAGTCCAACACTCTGTCACACAGCGGCCAAAATATACCAGGTGCCATCAGGAGGTCCAGCAGTGGGGCCAGGGCACCAGAAGCCCTCCCACTGCTGCCCCCTCCAGCACCAAGAATAGAGTGCATCACCTGCCCCAGACTGAGAGTTCTCATTCTATACCCCGTGGCTAATAGCCACTGGTGGACTTCTGCTCCATATGTTTATCTAATTTCCTCTTGAAACTGTCCATGCTTGCAGCTGCCACGACCTCCTGTGGCAGTGAATTCCATATGTTAATCACTCTTTGGGTGAAGAAGTATTTCCTTTTATCTGTTCTAACCCGACTGCTCAGCAATTTCATAGAGTGCCCACGAGTTCTTTTGTATTGTGAGAAAGGGAGAAAAGTACTTCTTTCTCAACCTGCTCAATCCCATTCATAATCTTATAAACCTCGATCATGTCACCCCTCAGCCGTCGTTTCTCCAAGCTAAAGAGCCCCAAGCATTTTAACCTTTCTTCATAGGGAAGGTGTTCCAACCCTTTTATCATTCTAGTTGCCCTTCTCTGCACTTTTTCCAATGCTATAATATCCTTTTTGAGATGTGGTGACCAGAACTGTACACAGTATTCCAAATGAGGTCGCACCAATGATTTATACAGGGGCATGATGATACTGGCTGATTTGTTATCAATTCCCTTCCTAATAATCCCCAATTCTTCTTCTTCTTCTTCTTTTCCTTCTCCTTCTCCTTTTCCCTTGATCTCCGCCAGAACTTCATCTGGTACAGTATCCCCAGGGAATTTTAGAGAGGTCCCCCGGAAGGTGATCCATTTCAGGGATTTAGCTGGAGCTATGAAGGATGACAGTGCTAGAGACTAAGGAGCATGCAGACACTTGCATACCCTCCAGGATGTCATCTGCACAGAATTCAGAGGCTCTGATGACCTTAAGGAGGTTCTGTTGGCACCTGAATGGGTCAGGAGCTAGGACCTGAAAAGTATGGATGCCTTGAGCAGGTGGAGGAGGCTGCAGTTGCTCTGAGGGCAAGGTCCAGGGCCTCATGGGCTCTTCATGGGAGTTGTCCCCATCTGTTTGAATGAATCACATCTGGAACAAGGTGGCAATCAGGCAGTCCTCTAGAAGAATCTAAAGGATTGTCATGTACTTGCTAAGGCCTCTTGGCCATGCAGAGTTGATGGGATTTGAGGCACCAGGTTGAACTTAGTTGTGGACCGTTCTATAGATGGGCCTGTCCACCACCACCAGTGCTTTAGAGTGGGAGAGGACCAGCTGTCCACTCCCCATCCTTGCTGGTACTTCAGCCAGTTAGAGGAAAGCGGCAACTGAAGAAGAGATGCTAGAGCTGGACAGCAAGTGCTTAGTCCTTCAAAGCATTAGGCTAGCGTGGCCTTCCCCCAAAAAGAAATGGAAGATCACCCTGATGGAGAAAATTGGTAGAGGCTGGGCCAGAAGAAGTGGTATGTCATGTTCCTCTGCCCACTAGATCAGATTTCTTCATGAAGAATCTCGGCTGGCATATTTGACACTGGGAAAAGGTGCTCCTAACCACAGATGCTACCTCAGTATTCAGGAACAAGGACAGTTAGGTACCCGAACTTCACCCATGAGCTGCTGCCACGTGCAGCTAGCTTCTAGCGTCCTTTCACTATAGCCTATAGCCTCTTTCCTCCTCTCTGGTGATATCTGTTGTCCCCTGAAAGCTCTTGGGAAAACAGCTGCCCTCTAAATCTGTGAGCCATGAAAAAATGCCAGAACTCTCTGCGGCGGCAGTTGCAGTGAAACCCATAAATACAGGCATGGGAAGGTGATTAAGGTGCCATCTCAAACAACTGGGTGCTGTTTTTGCCTCTGGAGAAAGGGAGATGCTCTCCTTTCTTCTGGAGGCTTACATTGGCAGAGATGGGGGTGGAGGCTCTCTGGTGGTCGAAAGTGTGATCAAGTGGCAGCTGAATTACGACAACTCTGTAAGGTGTTCAAGGTAAGAGATGAACAGAGGTGGTTTGACGTTGCCTACTTCTGTGTAGCAGGCCTGGGCTTCCTTGGTGGTCTCCCATCCAAGTACTAACCACGGCCAACCACGCTTAGCTTCTGAAATCTGATGAGATCATGCTAGCCTGGTCCAACCAGGTCGAGGTGGTGGTGGGGGGGCACTATCTAATATATATTTATCCCATCCTTCTCCAATGAACTCAGAGCAGTCTACATGGCTCCCCATTTTATTGGGTTGGGATGTCATCAGTACCACCCAGCTGTATCTGTTAATGGGTGGCCGCCCAGATACTGCCCCTCATGATCTGGCCAAAAGTCTAGAGGCCGTGGTGGGATAGCTGAAGAAGAGTCAACTAAAACTGAATCCAGCTAATAGATTCTGTGGCTGGGGGGTGGGGTGGGTGAGTCAGAGCTGGGGCATCAACTTCCCACCCTTGACGGTGCATCATTAACACTGGCGCAGACAGTCAGGAGTTTGGGCATGGTCCTTCATATCTGGACACCTGGATTATGTATTTTAGTATTCTTGTTCATCACTCAGAGCCCTGAGTGTTCAGGGATAGAGCGATTCACAAATCCAAATAAATAAATATCCTCTCAGCAGCCCTCTTCAAGGAGGCTTCAGAGGCAGCCTTCCAAAAACATTCGGCTGTGAGAAGGAGGGGAGTGTCACCCATGGCCGAGTGGAAACTTGAACTCGCATCTCCCAGACCTTCACACCACACTGGTTCTTTAAGCCAATACATTGTTCAGCTCGCCTTAAGAACCTTCGGCACAAAGAGACTCTCATAATGCCACCTCAGCCTTTCTCCTCTGCGTTGATTCAGACTTCGGTTTAATTCGGGTTTTTGAAAACAGAATTTCATGTAAAACGAAACCCGCCCGCCGACACTGCGTACAAAATTCATATTTTAAATCAGTCCAGATTTTGCAAGTTTCTAAACAAAGCAGACCGGTTCTAATTTCCCTCATTTCTTGATTTGAATCTAAGGTTTAAAGCAATTCTGTAAAACACGCAGGTGTCTTGGGCACTGGCGAAAGGGGTGGGGTGGGAATGAGCCATATGACATCAAAGCCCAAAATAGCCCTCAGGATTCAGTTTGAAGCTCACAGAATTCTAAACCCTGAGGTAGCTTGACTCCATATATAATTGCTGTGGAACTTAATAGATGATGTTCTTTATGCTGTGCAGTGTGTAGGGTTTTTTTTTTTTTTTGCCTTTCGTTGACAATTTAGTGCCGTTTTGAAAATTCAAACTTTTGTTTAGAACAACGCTTTCAAATATATTTCATGCCTACAGTCTCGCCCATTACATACTCTCTAGGGGAATGAAGTGGGTAGTAATTTATGCTGCTGTGGCAGGAAGGTTCTGAGGCATACAGATATACCACAAAATGCGCAAATCTCTCTCTCTCTCTGCCCCTCTGCCTCCCTCCTTTTCTTGCCTTTAAAACTCGTCAGTGACATTCTGCCGAGTTGGATGAATGCATAACAGGGAAAACTGTAATAACTCTGGAGTTTCTTTTCCACCCCAGAATTAGCAAGCAAATTACGTAATGCCTCTGGTTTTTTAGGTTTGAAGGAGATAAGCAAACAACCTGAGGTAAATCAGACTCCGTCTGAGAGCAAACGAAAAGCTAGGTGGAGCTGTGGAGTAACACACTAGCCATGTTCGACATTGCTGCACATATAGTTAATACGAAGGGAAATGGTAAAGTCTTCTTTGGGGAAGGAGATGATCATCTTCAGAGGTTTGGCTAATTTCCCAGGTGTTTTTCTTCTTCCGTTTATGTACCTTCTGTGGGAAGCCCAAAACAAATGTGTAAAGTGCATTTTTAAACCACGATTGTTAGAGAATCAGCTCATTTATCTTCCCCTGCTCTAAACACAGTCAACAAAGCAGCCAGGGTGCCATGCAGACGATAGTACTGGCTTCTTGCAAACTGATTTGGAAACCAGGAGCCAGCCCCGGGGATCCATGTTCCTCCTCCTCCTCTCCAGGGAGATTTTTGCCTCTCCATCCTTGACATTACAGTCTCACGTTACATGTACCGATGCAAGCCATGGTTCCTACAAACCAGATTCCTTCATAACCATGGTTTGCAGACCCATTTCTGACTCTGGTTACAATCTCCTCTTTATGAGGGAACCATGATTTGCATTAGCTGTCGTAAAATAAGAAACTATGGTAAATGTTGAGAAAGGAACAGAGAATGTTTATCTAATTCCCTCTCGAAGCCATCCATGCTTGTAGACGCCACCACCTCCTATGGCAGTGAAACCCAAAGAGTGATTAACACATGGAATTCACTGCCACAGGAGATGGTGGCAGCTACAAGAATGGACAGCTTCAAGAGGGAATTAGATAAACATCTAGAACAGAGGTCCATCAGTGGCTATTAGCCAGAAGTCATAGACAGGAACTCTGGGGCAAATGATGCTCTGTATTCTTGGGGCTTGGGAGGGGTTCAACAGTGGGAGGGCTTCTAGTGTACTGGCCCTTCTGGTGGACCTCCTGATGGCACCTGGTACTTTTGGCCACTGTGTGACGGAATGTTGGACTAAGTGGGCCGTTGGCCTGATCCAACGTTGGCTTCTCTCTTATGTTCTTATGTTAATTCTGCAGTAAGGAAGAACTGCCCTGCTCTGAGTTCCTGTGAGGAAGGGAAGAATAAAAATGGACTAGATCAGGGATCCCCAACCTTTTTCAGCCTTCAGGCACCTTTGGAATTGTGGCATAGCGTGGAGGGTGCTGTCACAAAATGGCTTCCACGGGAGGCTGAACTAGCCACAAAATGGCTGCCACAGCTTATCTTCAGTCACACAGTGGAGAACCTTGTGTTGTGGTGGCTGCTGCAGCAAAAGCAACATTTTTTAAAAAAGCTGCACAGTCAGTCAGAAAACCTGCTGGGCAAAGACCTCACCTGGCTCCACCCACTCTCTCAAAACCCTTCGTGGGCACCAGGAAAGGGGTTGGCAGGTGCCACCATGTTGGAGACATGCGTAGTAGACGTATGTATCGAAAACGACTAAGAGAAAGTCAGTTTCATATGAGCAAGCGTGTCTTTTACACTTTGGACCCAGGATCGGGGTCACAGTGATCATCGACATGCAGGTCCAGCGACTTCGTATTTGAACAGGGCGCTTAGGCCCCCATCTGCCTGTGTGTGTTAACAGTTGTGTGTGGATCAGACTTCCCTTGACACCCCTGTACAATGGATTTCATGAGAGAACACGGCCCTGTGCACTCAGGACACAGCAGAGCCTAGGGACAGGGTGAGCGTGTGCAGAGTGGGGAGCAGGCTAGCGTGATCCCCAGGACCAACAGGTCAAAGCAAAAAATGCCTGCATGGTATTTAAAGGATCAGAACTTAGGAGGCCAGTTAAAAATGGTTGATATTCTTCACATTTTGATGCACAGCGTCTTTACCCATATCCAGAGACACGGCACTTACTCTCATTCCTGAAGACGATCATTTGAAAACATTCGTCTTGTCAGCTACACACGACATCTTTGTCAGGTGGTTGAGCCATGCGCTCAGTTCCCTTGGCCAGCATGGTGCAGTGATTAAGAGCGGCGGGCTCTAATGTGGAGAACTGGGTTTGATTCCCCTCTTCTCCTCATGAAGCCTGCTGGGTGGCCTTGGGCCAGTCACAGTTCTCTCAGAGTTCTCTCAGCCCCACCTGTCTCACAAGATGCCTGTTGTGGGGAGAGGAAGGGAAAGGCAATTGTAAGCCACTTTGAGACTCCTTCAGGTAGTGAAGGGCGGTGTATAAATCCAATCTCCTCTTCTTCAAAATGTTGTGGAAGTAAATAAGTCATTTCACCAGCGCTCCCCTCTCGTGTTGTGTTTCCAGTTGACCTCCAATGCCAAACAAGCTGTCTGTAGCTTTTTTCTCATCTACGTGTGCCATTAAGGAGTGTTCCTGCAATGTGTCTGCATGTGTAGTCTGTTCTCTTTTTGACAAGAAATGCCTTGATGTTTTGTAGAAGCTGGAGCTGGATCGGTTTATGCTTTATGCTCACGGGCCTGATCTTTGCCGAGAATCGGATCTGCGCCATGCCATGGCCAACTGCTTTGAAGCACTGATAGGTAAAATCCCTGCACTGCATTTTGTGTGTGTGCCTGTGTGAGAGAGAGAGACAGAACCCTAACGTGGGCTCAAGAGTGCCACCAAGAGCATCTGGGATCTTGGACCCTTGGGGTTTACATTCCAATAACCCATTCATTACCATTCTACATTGGACCATCCTGCCAGCCTTGATCCCTTTCAGATAAAGGACTATCCAGTTTTGGATCGGACCGCCTATTTATCATGGAAATTCAGAACAATTATCAAATGTTTGATGGGGGAGGGACTATATTTTATAATTCTCTAATAACAGTAGCCTCTGACATCAGGAATGGGGCTTTGTGTGGGATTGGCTAAATCAGCTTGTCACTCTTCGGGAGGGGGTTGGCTTAGGGTCAGGTTCCATTGTCTACAAATGTCTAGACCTTTGGGCCTTTCCCATTTCCTCAGCAGAAACTGGCTGAAGGCAAGGGGCTGGATGGGGTTAAGGGCTTCGCCAACGTTTTGCTACTGCAAGAAAAACCTTCACGTGCTTTGAGGAAACCCTGCACATGCTTAGTTGAGTGGTGGTGGCTGGTTACCAGGTGCGTTCCAGGGATCGTTGGTCTAGGGAGGTCCCCAGTAAAGAAGGACGCCTTCCCCTCCTCCTTGCCTAACAGTATACGTTGCTAATTTTGTTGACTAAGGATACAGTTAAAGTTTTTATGTATCTGTTTACTTCATTATACCCACCTTTCTCCCTAATGGAGACCGAAAGCGGTTTACATCATTCCCCTTTCCTTCATTTTATCCTCACAACAACCCTGTGAAGTAGATTAGACTGAGGGTGTATGACTGGCCCAAGGTCACCCAGCGGAGTAGAGATTTGAACTTGCGACTCCCAAGATATTAGTCCCACACTCTAACCATTGATTTACAATGGCTCTGCATTCTGGCTGAGATTTTATGAATCTGTTCTGTCAACAGTGGAAGCTTCTGCCGGGGGATGTAGCCCTCTTCCACTAGAAGATGGGTGTGCTATTAGCAGAACAGATTCACAGAGTCCAACCCTCTGGCTCTGATGGTAGCCAGCCAAATACCTTTTGGAAGCCATCTGAAGGCAAGCAGCAGGGCAAGAAAATAACTGCTCTTCCCCGTTTGCTCCCAGTATTTGACAGACCACCATGGCTACCCTCTGAAACTTACTTGGTCTATGTTCCACTGAAGTCTGTGGGACTCTGTGGATATGTCTCTTCCGGGTATAAGAATGGGGCAAGGAAAGAATCACAAGCAATCTGGACCAATTTAATGAAGATACGGATGAAGGAGGAAGAAAAGAAGATCCAGCTGAAGAAGGAAAAGAGATGGTCTAAGGAAGAAACAGGCAAAGGAGGGAAAGGTGATGGAAAATCTCCACAGAAGTTATAAAGAAATCAAGAATGTGTCCAGCCAAATAAATGGCAAGCAAGAAGAACTACGAAGATGTAAGAAGTGAAAGAAAGGTTTTGAATGGGAGATTGGTTATCAAAATCAAGATGGATAATAAAGTCTCCCCTTAACAACTGGAAATGAAGAGACAACAAATGAAAAAAATATATAAGATGGTTATGCAGAAATTAAAATCTCAAAAAAACATAACTATTTAGTACTCAGGAGAAGATTGAAAAGGTACAGAACTGCCACAGGAGAAAGACTCTGCATTCAAACCCGCAAGTAATTGGCTGCGAGGAGTGGGGAATAAAAAAATGAACAAGATGAAATTGTGGCAGGAGTAATGGGGAGATCCATGACTCAGTAAGAGCAAAACAAGAAAAAACGACGAGAGATAGCGAGATCATTAAATGCAACAGCCTTATTAGCTGCAGAACGACAGTTTAATAAAGCACAAGAAAATAAAAGATGCGTTCTAAGAAATTGGAACAAGATTATCATAGCAATGTTGTCGAAAAATCGGACCGAGATTAAATGCAATATCACTGGCAAGTAAAAGGGAAAACATGGGGGGATAAATTACACATCAGATACCAAAACATAATTTCAAATCAACTGAAACATCTAAGGTATAAGAAGAACAATGGTAGAAATGCTACAAGCAGTGTAAGACTAGAGAAGGAAGGAAAGAAGGAAGGAAGGAAGGAAGGAAGGAAGGAGAAAAGGGCCCAGGGCCCTGCCTTGTCCCAAATTAGGTGATTTAAGATCATACCAGGCCCCTAAACCTAAATAGACTAATATGTCTTCATAGAAATCGGGAGCAATGAAGCCACTTTATTTCGTGGTCTTGGGGTGTTAAGTCTGGAAGATGGCAAGGAACATGGTGCCTTTCCCTTGCTAGGAAACTCTCTTAGCCCGAGGGTTCTCTGGAAAGTACCCTGATAACCAGCTGCCACCCACCACTCAGGACCTCCTGAGAACATCTAGGCCAGGGGTCCCCAATCTGGTGCCTGCCAAGCATTTTTAGGAAGTGGGTGGGGCCGAGTAGATCTTTTGCTCAGCAAGGCTTCTGGTGGACTCTTGGAGATTTGATTGGCTGTGCACTTGTTTTTTTTAAATGTTGCTTTAGCAGCGGCTACCAGCACAGCGAAAGGATCTTCACCATCTTACTGAAGCTAAGCTGTGGCAATCAATTTGTGACTGGCTCTGCCTCCTCTGGCAGCCATTTTGTTGCTGCACCCACTGTACCATGTCAGGCTCAAAAAGGTTGGGGACCCCTGATTTAGACTGATGTACAAGTCCTCCCATCTGAGCAGTCACATTGGCTGTTTGTTGATTCAGGCACTCCAGCTGCTGGTTCTGGGGTTTTTTGTGACTGGCTGACACTTGAGATGGCTGCTCCTTCATCCACCGTCCATTCCTTCCAGCAGGGGGGTGAAGAATGATGGAGAAAACTTGCTCCACATCCTAACTAGGGGTGTGCAAGGGAAGAAATATTTGGTATCATTCGGATTCAGGGGTTAAAACCCCAAATATATTTGGTATACCTGAATATTCCCAAATACCAGTATCAGTATGGCATTGGTATTTGGGAAATACTTGGGATTCCCAAATATATTTGGCTCCGTTGTACCTTATGCGGCCATTATAGTCAATGGCAAATCTCATAGGGTACATTCACTGGGCTGAGGGGGCGGGGTTGAGGGAGAGGCACCAAACTTTCCATGTAGTTGCTGAAGCCTCTCCCGCAAAGAACCCCCAGGTTCCAAAAAAGATTGGATCAGGGGGTCCAGTTCTATGGGCACCCAAAGAGGGTACCCCCATCCTCCATTATTTCCAGTGGTGGGGAAAAAATAGCAAGGCAGGCAAAGCCCAGAAGTCAGATTCTCCCAGATAATCTCTGCACTGGAACATGAAGTGTGGGGAAGAGACATGTTTTCAAGGCCAACAGAACCAGTGCCACTGTAGCGGTGCTGCTGCCAACCCACAGACTACAGTCAAATCTGAGAATATCTGAATGATATAGAAACGGGGTGGGGGGTATTTCTGCAAGGACAGCAGAACCAGTTCATTGAATGTACGAGTGCCCAGCAGCAGAACCCAGTCGTCTTACTATGACCAGCGGCACAACCCTGCACCAACCAACAAATTTAGAGTCCAATGACACCTTTAAGACTAACAAAGGTATGAGCTTTTGTGCACACATACTTTATCACATACATTAAAATGGCAGTCAAGGTTCAAACTTATAGCCAGAGAATAAACAGCAAATTAACATGCAACATCATGATGATCAAGATACGCAAAGTGACACTAAATAACATGTTAAGATTATAAGGTCAACAGCTGTAAAGTAATAAATATGTCAAACGAGCAGATAAATGTCTAAAGGTGTCTTTTCTAATTGTGGGAAGTGTCTGGGAATCTTCATTCTCTTCTGTCAGGCGTGGAGGGCTCTTAACACTAAATCCCCCTCCAAAAAATGCTATTACGTCAGCAGACATCCTAATATCCCTTGCATATATTCAGTATTCTAATATACTATTCTGAAAAAGAAATACACTAAAATGCATTAAAATATAGGGCTCTGGTCCCAGTGTCCTTGTTCAAATGACATGTTGCATTATTGTGGGTGAGGAGTTGTTTGAGACAAGGGGGCTGTCTTGGTGCAAGAAACGGTTTGCTCCCCAGTACTTGTCATTATCCAATAGAAGTTGTAAATCGTTGATGATGCATCGTACTGTTTTGAGCTGGGAGCTGTATGTGATCACTAGTGTTATTCTATTATTGTCTCTTTTGGGTCTGTCTTCTAATAGGTTTTCTCTGGGTTTCATTCTGGCTTTGTTAATCTGTTTCTTGACTTCATCAGGTGGGTACTTTAGTTCCAAAAAGGTGTATTGTAGATCCCTCAGGTGTGAATCTCTGTCTGTAGGATTGGAGCAGATGCGGCTGTAGTGTAGACCTTGGCTGTATACTATGGATTGTTTGGTATGTTTAGATTGGTAGCTGGAGGCATGTAGGTATGTTTGTCAGTCAGTAGGTTTCTGGTATAAGTTGGTGTCTATGCATCCATTGTGTACTTTTACAGTAGTGTCCAGAAAATGTATTTCTTGTATGGATTGGTTCATTGTCCGGTTGACGGTGGGGTGAAAATCATTGAATGGTTGGTAGAATGTGTCCAGGGCTTCTTTACAATGTGTCCGGACAATAAAAATGTCATCAGTGTAATGTAAATATAACAGAGGTATGAGTGGGTGGGAGCTTAGGAAGCGTTGTTCCAAGTCAGCCATAAAGATGTTAGCATATTGTGGGGCCATGCAGGTACCCATGGCTGTACCATTGACCTGGAGGAACCAACCAACTCATTAGTGCCCAGCAGCTGAACCCAGTGCCAATATGGCAAATGCCAGCTCAACAGGACTCGTGTCAAGCAGAGAATCACAATCCAAGTGGAGGGGGGGTCACAAAGTCAGCAGAGCCAGTGCAATAGTGCCCAGCAGCACGAACAGTGCCAACCTACCAGTGCCCAGCAGCAGAACCCACTGCCATCGTGGCAAATGCCAGGCTTGCCAGCACAACAGAACTGATGTGAAGCACAGAATCACAATCCAAGCAAGGGGGGGTGTAGCAAGGACAGCAGAACCAGTGCAGTAGTGCCCAGCAGCACAACCCAGTGCTGATGTGGCAGCAATCAAAGCCAACACAACACACACAGTACCACCCATGTCACCCTAGAGAAGCCCTGCAGAACACTCAGAAGTGCAGGGTGGGCAGGCACTTTTGCTAGCACAGCCCCGCCAAGGCCAGCCCAATACAGAGAAACCCAGACGGACCTAACCAGAGAAAATACCAAAAAAGGTCTGAGGTCCTGAGCAGAGGCCTTCTGCCAAGCAGGCCTAACCCAACCTCCACCCAATCCCTCCCCCACCAAGTCAAGCCCAAAGAACAAAAAGTGAAATAAGGAAACTTAAAAAAAAAAATTGTTGTCAAACCAGTCAGTGTCTGACTTGCTGTCTTCACAGGCAGGCAGGAATTGCAGTGGTTCTGCAGGCAGGAATGGATGATCCGAAGTCCAAGAGTCCCTCTCAGTCTCAGGCAGCAACAAGTGTCAGGCTCTCAGAGCAGCAGCTGAGGGAAAAGCCAGCCACACAATCTCTGGACCAAGACTCCAGCTCCAACTGAACCTCTCAGTAACAATGGAGTCTAGCTCAGCCAGTCCCTTCCTTTTGTGCTCTCTGCCCATGTGCAGATGAATTTTAAAAAAGAATGAACTCCTGTGGTTGACTAAAGAGCATTGTTCCCCCCTTACCTGAAATCCTATTGGCCAAATTGCACCTGCTTCTTCCCCCTCCCTCCTTCCCGTTCCCTGGGAAAACAAGGTAGTTAGCTGGACTAGCCAACAACAACCTTGCAAAGTTACAAATCTGCAGTGCAATGCCATTTGCAAATGCATTGCATTGCAGTGATTGGCTCAAACTCCCCATATAGGGTTTTTGCCATTGGTATACAGAGATCACCCTCCCCTCCATTGCCCTGGAAATCAGAGCAAAAGGTGGGAAAGAGCAGGAAAGGAAGCCCTTTGCAGTTTAAACCCCCTCCCAGCTGCTATTCGGCAAAGCCAGATAATGCCAAATACTTCCCAAATATATTCGGGATTCTCTGTTCGGCTGCCGAATACACACCAGAGAATCTTATTCGGCTGAATGCTTAGCCTAATAATTCTGATAAGGTGTTATTCGGGGACCTATTCAGATCGGCATTGGCTGAATGCACACCCTTAATCCCAACAGTACGGAGGAGAGGCCTCAAGGGACCAGGTACCTTCCTCTCCCCCCTCTTTCCTATCACCACATAGGCTCTGGCTTTTGGTCTTGCTGTCTGATGCTGCTTGTTAGTCCAGCTTCACTAATGGGGAGGAGCGCTAGACAGGACTGAGGGTGGCAAGAAATAAACCGTCTTAGGGTTGGGTGTGAAGTAACGTCCTCTCTCTCAGCCTTTTGACAAGCTTTTTTTCACCATGCGTTATCCTTTTTAATGTGTTTGGTCTTGCCTTGGAAAATACATTCTAAGCTTTCTTTCAAGGTAACAGCTCTATGGTTTCTGCCTTGGGCTATATTCTGTTTCCTCAGATCAAGATTTTTTTATATAAAACCATCCTTTTTAACTTTGCTTTGCTCTTCACAAAGTGCTTTGATGTTTAGCATTTTAAAGGAAGCAGGGGAAAATGAGTGAGAGGCAGTTTCTGCGGCATGGTTCAAATGTTCCAGCTTTCTCTGATGGCCTGGTGGGCTGGGCTGTTCTTCATGACAGAGGTGGTGTTTATTGTTTGGCGCAGGCAGATGTCTGGCCTAAGAAGGCAAATCTCTCCCCCTTCCCCATATCCATATGCATCAAAGTATATAGGAAAGGGGAGGAGGGGCTGTCTTGTGTTTGAAGTTTGCTGAAGCTACTTCCCAGTGTGATTTGTCTTTCTGGCCTTTTATGTCTCTTAGAACAAAGATGACCATTTGTTTTTGGTAAGGGTGGGACCTGGGGATCTCTTGGAATTACAGCTCATGTCCAGAATACAGAGATCAGTTTCCCCTGGAGAAAATAGATGCCTTGGAGGGTGGACTTTATGGCATTGTACCCCACTGAGGTCCTTGTCCTCCCCGGACTCCATCTCCAAATCTCCAGGAGTTTCTCAACCTGGAGCTGGTTGTAACTTTGCAAGGTTGTTGCTGGCTAGTCCAGCTAACTACCTTGTTTTCCCAGGGAACGGGAAGGAGGGAGGGGGGCAGGGGCAATTTGGCCAATAGGATTTCAGGTAAGGGGGTAACAATGCTCTTTAGTCAACTAGTCAACCCACCCCACATTCCCCACCAGTGGTGGTGCTGGGGACCTGGTAACCCTGCGAGAGAGTCGCAAATCAGCACTAATGGACCAGTTGGTACTTCTCAAGTATTCATTGTATGAGAACATGCGAAAGGCAGAGAAGTTGGGGGAAAGGGGTGGAAACAGCGGTGGGGAGAATGCCCCCTCCCTTTGAATTTCTCGCTGGTCCCCACTTGTAGTTTCTGATAGCGAGAGGTAGCCTTTTAAAATTAACCTGTAAACTTCCGTCTGTTTTTCTCATAATCTCGAGGGTCAGAGGTCCTGATGATTTGCTGATTCATTGAAAGGTGGATGATTAGTCCACTAAACACTGTTTAATATGTTGACAGCCCGAGATTTAAGGGCTTGGAGTCTCGTGACATGGCACCTGAGGAAGGATGGGGAAGGCACTGGACACATGCTTCATTTGAGGAAATAAAAGTTTTCAGCAGGAAGATAATGGTATTCGAATGCCGGAAAATTATTTATTAAGGTCTCTCTGAAGGGTATGGAAGAATCAGAGGCTTAATACTGCAATGCAGATAAAGGTTAGGATACATTTTCCAAATGCAGAGAAGCACTGGGCTGTGGAACAAGTGGCCTAGGGCTGCTGTGGAACCACCTACCCATTTTCAGAAGACCTGAGATACATCTGGGTGTTAAATCTGTGGAATCCAAGATGGGGTAGCCCCTGTTAGTCTGTTTGTAGCCGTGGAAAAGAGCAAGAGTCCAGCACCTTAAAGACTGACAAAATCTGTGGCAGGGTAGGCGCTTTCGTGAGTCGTGGCTCACTTCTTCCGATACTGTGGGTATCCAAAGAAGCGAGCGGTGTCTCACGAAAGCTCCTACCCTGCCACAAATGTTGTTAGTCTTTAAGGTGCTGCTGGGCTCATGTTTTTTTTCTGCGCAATCCGGTTGTGCCTGGGCTTAGGCCGGACATCCTGCGTTAGCCTTTCTAGTGGGATGGTTATCTAATTTAGAAAATGTATTGTTCTTTCCCCTCACCCCTTCCAGAACATTCAGTCTCATTTTTCTGAAGCGTCTTCACAGGTTTACAGCATCTTGTTGGCAGTTTGCTGCCCTGCAAATTCCGGGATATTAATGCAGGTCTTTATTCTGGCACGTTGTGTCCTACAGGGGCAGTTTATTTGGAAGGAAGTCTGGAAGAAGCCAAGCATCTGTTTGGGCGCCTGCTCTTTAACGACCAGGTATACTTTTATTTATGGTTTGCCTATGCGCTGCGGCATGCTGTTGTGCTTTGAGAACGGTTCTTCGTTAGCTTGGGGTGCATTAGAGCAAGTGCCTAGAAGCAACGCTGAAGGAAAGGGGGGGGGATTCTTCCTCTTGAGAATGTATTGGTGTCACCTAGTGAAAAGCTTGGCAGTTTGTAATAAAGCACATACTTAATTCTCTGAGTGTGTGTGTGTGGGTACAGACACTTGGGGATGCTTGACCCTTCCTGCCTTCACAGCTTTTCCTGTCCAGTCCTTTCCAGCAGCTTTGACATGAGGAATACTCACCAAGGACTGACTGGGGGAAAGGAGATGAAGGTGAAGTAGTCTTTGGTAAAAAGAAAAGTGGTAGTGTGAGAAGTATTCTGAATGATGCTGTAAGCTGCTGAGCATGGAAACATCAGGCGGTGCGATCATCAGCAATCTTGAGACCACTTGACCAGTGGGCTTATGAAGCAGAGACATACCTAGCTCAGAGAGGCTGAAGCCGATGCTTTGCCTGTAACCTGCTGCTTCTCCCTTCTAGCCGGAATATCGAAATGTGGAATGGTCCTCAACTCAGGAAAAGAGACCGGGGTGGGCTTATACAGCATCCGTGGAGTGAGTGGTTAAGCACACTTGCTTACTTTGCAGTGGAGGAGCACTCACCAAGGTTCTCATATTTGTGTTTGCTGCCTGTGGAGGAACAGCTCTACTGATCCATGAGCGCTGTTCTGTTCAGCCTTCCAGGGCATCTAGGTGCCCAGTGACCATCCCAAGACTCTGTCTGGTGATGCGCCATTTGCCCAGCTCTCCTGACCCACTGAGGGGTTTCCCTCTCTCGCTTCTCCTTTGGTACAGTGCCACCGACTGGTTGTTTTAGGAATCACCAATGAGAAGGCCTGTACTCCCAGCCTCCCTTCCCGTGTCGCTGTTCTAAGGCCCCACCTAGCGTTTGCACTTCCCACTACCCACAACTGGTTACCATGAGAACGGCTTATCACACTTGTGTAATCCTGGGGAAATAGCAATTTATTTACTTACTTATTTTATTTACTTCATTTGTACCCCACCTTTCTCCCAGCGGGAACCCAGGGTGACTTACATAAGTCTCCTCCATTTTATCCAGTTTCGCAACTGACTACTTCCCTTCCCCCAGCAGCCATTTTAAATAGTATGTTTGAACAATGGAGGTCTGTGTGATACAGAGCAAATACCATTATTTAAAATAGTAGAGAATTTATTAAAAGTAAAGATCCTGCACACCTATTGTCTGCACAGCAATGGATTGAGCAAAGACTACAAAAGAATGGTGCAGAACATGCAATTCCCCTGTCCCTTGCTCTCTACATGCCCTAGCTAATCTTGTTGTGGGGTAGGCTCTTTAACGGAGAAGGTTACCAAGTTCAAAAAGCTTCCCATTCCCTTGAAGTCTTTGTCTCGGAAGCCAGCCCTCTGTCTGCTCTGCGTGGTAATGGCAGCCATCAAAATGGAGCTCAGTCTTGAGAGCTGCTTCCTCCAGCTGTACTCCACTACAACAGACCTCTCAAAACGAACCCCTCTCCCTCCATGCCAGTAGATTTTATCTCTTTTGTGGATTGATAAATCCTTTTTCCTGATATATCCAGGAAGATATAGCGAAGTCTCTCACTCCCCCAAGTCTCTGTGTCAGCTTCTAGGTGTAAGCTGACCATTTCGTTGGCTCCGGCCAGGATGTCTGTTAACATTTCCCCAGCTTTGATGGCTGGTACTTGGGCAATACTTGGCAGCAATTGACTTACCCCTTCCTGCCTGCCTTCTGCCAGGAGAGAGATTTTTTAAAAATGAAAGCTGGGTTTTTTGTCAAGCTCAACCCCTGAAATAAAATACATTTCTCCACGCTACATGAAGTGTGAATTGCTGTGAGTCACTCCATAATCTCTGTTTAGATCTCTCTCTCTCTCTCTCTCTCTCTCTCTCTCTCTCTCTCTCTCTCTCTCTCTCTCTGACAGTCTTCCAGTTTTCCTGTTTCCTCCTTATCTTTCCATCTTCCTTTCTGTCTGCTACTTCTCCACATCCTCTTCCAGCCCTTTGGGAAGTACTCCTCATTTCAGACCTTTTTCTGCAATCAGCTCTGCCTTTGTTTTGACCTTTGTTCTTCATGCTGCAGGCATCACAGTGGAGGGACTTTGCATCTGCACAGAGCTATGATTTGGAAACTGCAGAAAACTCTCACACGTACATCTACAGGCGATCCTGTTTTGGGCACACCAGTGCGCTACCCACAGCGCGTGTTCATATTATGTTGCCACGTCTGATTAATTCATGATCCGATTGTTCCCCTAAGTAGAGGGAAGGTTCCTCGTTGGCTGGAATCGCTCTCCTTGCTTTCTGGCAAAGGCAGTGTAAGCCATCGCGTGGTGCATGTTTCCCCCTCCGCCTAATTTAACAAGAGCTGAATGGCATCACTAAAGGCAGTTCATCTGAGTAATACCCTCTCTTTAAAAATTAGGTTGTGGACACTATTGAATTTGCAGTAAGCGGAGTCAGCATCCGAAACCGTTTCCGTATTTTGCAGAATGACATTTCATTGAGCAAGTGTGGATTTTGTTAAACGGCTCCCTTGAGCTTTTAAAAGTGTCTCTTGGTGTTTGCAGGACCTGCGGGAAGTGTGGCTCAATTACCCTCTACACCCCCTCCAAGTAAGTGTCTTCCTTTTGGACTCACATTTTTCGGAGTGTCCTTTTATTCCTGAGGATGGTTTTTTAAAAAAATCGATGTTCAGCAATGCTCCCTCTAAGCTGTGGAGTCTTGTGAGCAAAAATTCAACTTTGCGAGCTACTGGCATTTAAGCTGTGAGTGAGCTATTTGGCTGCTGCATAAATCAGTTTGCTTTGGAGCCTTCCTTCCTGAGCTAAGACAAAAAATGTGTGAGTTAGAGGCTAAAAACCTGTGAGCTAGCTCATACTAACTCAGCTTAGAGGGAACATTGGTGTTTGGCTGTGTTGATGTCTCAGAATGTTTAACATACACTCGGGCCTTGGTGGATATCTGTTGCTTGGGCTGAACTCTCCCTGGAAGTTAACATGACTAAACTGAGGCTGTTGTATTTTGGTCACATGATGAGAAGCCGTGAATCACTGGGAATGACAATCCTGCTAGGAAAAATTGAAGGCAGCAGGAAAAGAGGAAGACCCAGCATGAGATGGACCGGCTTGGTCAATCGAAAACTTCCATTTGTTAAAATAAATGGTTTATTAAATTAAAAAGGGAAACCACAAAGGCCCTCGGTTTGCAAGACCTGAGCAAGACTGTTACAGCAGTCCATTCTGGAGGGCATTCATCCATAGGGTCACCATGAGACAGAAGCGACTTGATGGCACTTTACGCGCATACGTGAGGGTCTGGCGCCACGAGTGGATGTCCGTCTTAGAGGAGCTGTGCAGACAGGCAGCATCCCGTCAAATGACAAGTGAGCCAAAACAATCACACGGCAATTAGATGCAAGAACGATATTCCGATGGCCTTCTTCAGTGGCCCAGATGAAGAAAGTGCTGTAGACCTTGGGGCCTCTGAATCATGTGGTGCCCCAGGACTGGCCCTCTTGTGCCACCTGGTTTTATTGATTTATTTGATTTATACCCCGCCCTGCCTACCAAGGCAGGCTCAGGACGGTTTTTCAGGCCAGAAGGATGCTGTAGATGTGGTGGAGGAAGCAGCTGTTCTTTTGAGAACTCCTGTTTGACAATAAGTCTTATTAGAGGAGTAGGATAGCTGCCTTCCAGTTGGGAGGGATTCCTCTTCCACAGCAGGGAGCATACAGTTGTTTTTTTTACCATCTCAAATAATATAATTTGTATTTTGTATTTATATTATCAGGGTACCTCCATGTTAGAGGAGTCTGAGGCATGGTGTCTCACCTGTTATGTTAATTTTTTACTCCATTTATGGCCCGCCTTCTCACTGAAAATCTAGATGGATTACAAAATATTGTAAAGAAAAATCCGTGAGACTACTTCTCCATAAGCACAACATATCCAATAAACAGTGCAACAGGACTAGAGATAACAGAATTAGAAAACGGTTTTTGTGTGATATAGCACAAAGCAGAAAGTGGGGTGCAAAGGCAGTGCAGTAAAAGCAAGGTGATAGGTACAATAAATATTGTGATACCCCTATTTCCATATAGAAATGTCCCTCTGAGTTGTTCCATTATACTCCTGTTCAGTTGTAGAGCTCAGGACTCCCAGAGACGACATGGCTGAACGGAGGTAGGAACAGGGAAGGTGTTTGAGGAAGATGATTTACACAGTTAGCCAGCTTTCTAAAGATGCATCAACGCAGTTGTCTAAGAGTTTCTCCTTCTGCATATTTTCCCCTGTTGCCCACCCTTTGTGCCCCCCACCATCTTACCATTTAGTCCTTAATTAACATGGGGCCAATTTGGCACTGGGGGATCAAGTGTAAGGTTTCTGTACCATGGAGTCCCGGATTTATTCCACTCTCCTGTGACCACAGTCAATTTGCCGTTCCTTCTCCCAACTGAGGTGTCTTGTCAGGAGTGCAGACGGGGGGGGGGGCTGTTCTAATCTATTCATAGCTTTTGTGCTAAGAGTGGGCGAGGCCTTTAAATAAATAATCAAACTGTCAAGATTTCTGTAAAGATTACCTGAGATGAAGAGGTTAGCTGAAACAGAAAACAGGTGTCTAGCCTGAAACTTTGGCAGATTAATGATCTTTATCTTTGGATTTAGATATTAGCTAATATCGTTGGTGGGTGGATTTTTTGTTTACGTATTGTTCCCTTGTTTACATATTGCATTCCATAAGGTATATCTTACTCTTAATCCAATGAATTCAAGATAGTGTAAAAATATGAAAGCTTTATCCATGTGCAACAGCCTTATGGGGTTAGTTTAGGCCAGGCCCGGATCGCCCATTGGGCAAACTAGGTGCTTGCCTAGGGCGCCCCGGCCTCAGGGGCGCCAAATGGCGCCCCACTTCCCCCCCGAAAAGCGCCCCACGCCGCTCTAACCAGGCGCCCACCGCTGGGAGAGAGGGGGCAGCGGCTAGACCCCTCGCCCCCTTCCCGGCTTTCCTGGGGGTCCCGCAGCCACGGAGCCCCCAGGAAAGCAGGCGCTGGGAGGGAGGTAGCGGCGGTTTAAACCTCTGCCCCCTTCCCGGCTTTCCTGGGGGTCCCGCAGCCGCAGAGCCCCCAGGACAGCTGGCGCTGGAGGGAGGGGCGGCGGTTTAAACCTCTGCCCCCTTCCCAGCTTTCCTGGGGTCCCGCAGCCGCAGAGCCCCCAGGACAGCTGGCGCTGGGAGGGAGGGGCGGCGGCTAGACCCCCCGCCCCCTTCCCAGCTTTCCTGGTGGCTCCGCGGCTGCAGATCCTCCAGGAAAGCCAGCGCTCCCCCGCCGACCCCCGGTTTCCAGGCCCCACCAGGAGGTTGGCATCCCCAGTGGGGGGCACCCCAGGCTTCCTGCCTAGGGCGCCCAGACACCTGGAGCCGGCCCTGGTTTAGGCTGAGAGATAGAGGGTCACACAAGGGCACTGACACTGCAGTCTAAAGCATGTTTACTTTGAAGTAAGCCTTACTAAGTGGATGTGCAATCAGCTGCATCCTTATAGTACTATCCTAGACAGTTACATTCTTCCAAGTCATCGGGGCTTGAGAAGTGTGTAGTTCTGCTCATCTGCTTCGTGGTAGAGTGGGGATTTGAACCCAGAACTTCCTAGTCCTGTCTGTTAGCCATTGCACCACACTGGTTGTCCTTATATTTAAACTACTTTCTGTCCCCAACAGTT
The DNA here is from genome assembly GCA_029375565.1 of Gekko gecko. NCBI lineage: Eukaryota > Metazoa > Chordata > Lepidosauria > Squamata > Gekkonidae > Gekko > Gekko gecko. The sequence goes on along the minus strand of JAPDNY010000009.1, from coordinate 19,511,347 downwards.
CTGTAGTGGCATATAGCTGAATGAAATGTTCCCTGCTAATTTTCAACAAAACTGAAGTTATTCCTGGAAACGCAGGAGCAAATCCCTGTGAAAAATGTTAATTGTGTCCCATGACACACACACACACACACACACACCCGCCACAAAACAGTCCCTTCATTTTAGCATGTGTTCCTGCCATCTTCCAGGGGGAATAATTTAATTGGAAAGTATTAAATGAAAAAGCCAGACACAGGAATTAATGATGAAATGAAATAAAAGCCGGTTAAAATCAGGAAGGGGGGAGGGAAATCTGGACTGTCCTGAAGTTGTTGTATATTCATAATGTCTTGGATTACATAGAATCTGGCTCTGTTAATTATGTATTTCAGATGCCTATTTTTATTTATTTACTTGCATTTTTAACTGCTCTTCCCCAAAGGAGCTAAGGGTGGCATATATCTTCTTCTGCTCCTCCACTTTTTCTCCTCACAAAAATCCTGTGAGGTAAGTTAGGATAAGAGAGAGAGAGAGAGAGAATGACAGACCCGGGTGAGGACTTGATTCCGGTCCTCCCCCATTTCAGTGAGGTACCTTATTTATTTTTTACCATAACTAGCTGTTGGTGGTTATATCCAGTCAGTCTCAGTATTCATTTTGATGGTACTATCTAAGTTAAAAGATATATCTTGCATATTTGTTGGTACGTGTAAGACCCTGTGCAGGGCCAGCCCCAGGTGTCTGGGCACCCTAGGCAAGACAGCCTGGGGTGCCCATCCCACCGGGGATGCCAATCTCCCGGTGGGGCCTGGAAACAGTGTGGGGGGTGGAGCGCTGGCTTTCCTGGGCCCGCGGCACCTGCGGCGCGCCCAGGAAAGCCGGGGAAGGGGCGGCTGTTCGAATGGCCGCCCCTTCCCTCCCAGCCCCAGCGCCGGCTTTTCTGAGCACACCGCAGTAGCGGCACACCCAGGAAAGCTGGGGAAGGGCTCGGAGCGCCGGCTTCACGGGGGATGGGGCGGGGGGCGGTTTGGCGCCCCTGTGGCCCCAGCACCCTAGATGAGCTGGCAGTGACCCTGTGATCCTTTCTGGAACAGTGACCTGTTTTTTCTCACATCTTTGGTGGTGGAAAGTGCTGTCAAGTCACAGCTGACTTATGGTGACCTTATAGGGTTTTCAAGACAAGAGATGTTCAGAGAGGCGGTTTACCATTTGCTGCCTCTGCGTCACAGCCCTGGTATTCCTTGAAGGACTCCCGACCAAATACTGGCCATAGCCGACCCTGCTTAGTATCTGAGATCTGATTAGGCGGGCTGGGCTGTCCTTCCAAGAGGTTCAGGCCCAATGCACGTTGCTACCAAAGCAAGGAAGTATGCTCTGAGAAGCGGTTTCTCTTTATTTTGGTCTCTTATTGCCTCAGTAATGAACCAGGCCTCAAATCTTGCCTCTGGAATTCATGGTAGCTCTACTCATTTATATTCATTTACAGCTGCAAGAATCCAATACGGACCGACAGCTGATTGAGACCTCTCCTGTCCTCCAAAAACTGACTGAATTTGAAGATGCCATTGGAGTGATTTTTACTCATGTTCGACTTCTGGCCAGAGCTTTCACTTTAAGGACTGTTGGATTTAATCATCTGACTCTGTAAGTTTCTTTAAAGCTAAATTCCATGTGTTACTTTCTAGACGGGCAAACTGAGGGACTCGTGTGCCTTGTAAAATTGAGTCTGGGTCTCCGGCTCTCATGCTCTCACCCTCATAAGATGTTTTGTGAGCCAAGGGAGATCATAGAGTCATAGAACCCGTGATTTTCCAGATTCTATATATCAAATTCTGTCATAGGGATGCCAGCCTCCTTGTGGGGCCTGGAGATCCCTTTGGATTACAGCTCATCTCCAGACTGCAGAGCTTAGTCCCCCTGGAGAAAATGGATGCTTTGGAGGGTAGACTGTATGTCATTGTACCCCATTGAGGTCCCTGTCCTCCCCAGGCTCCACTACCCAAATCTCCAGGAGTTTCACAGCCAGGACCTGGGGGATTTGAATAAATAATCCCCTCCATCCCCTGCCTATGGTGGTGGGGGACTTGGCACCCCTAAATTCTGCACATGGCCCCAGAAGCCCAACAGTGGGTCAGACACAGAAAGGGACATGTCTAGACAAATCTGGGGGGTGCACCCAAATTTACAGAAAAATCTTAATTTTAAAAAAGGGGAGGAACAAAATAAAAAGATCTTGCACGATTAACTCACAAGATTTTGGCAACTTATTTGGACTCTCTAGGCAACTGGAGGGCATCAAAGAGTCATTGAATCTGTAATTTAAAATAAAACATTCCATGCCACTGCGGGCAGTGTCACTAACGTTCCCTGTGGTCACATAGGTAATCCAGTGTGGCTGCTGCAGTTTCATTTTGGAACCGTGGGGGGAGTTGGCAGAGAGAAGAAATGGGTGGGCAAGAGAGACAAGAAGGAAGATTGGGTGGGGAGGGGAACGAAGCCAGAGTGGAGAGGGAGAGGAAAGAAAAATGGAGCAAGAAGAGGGCGAAATGAGGGCTGGAGGGAGGGAAGAAAGCAGGGAAAGGGGAAGAGGATTGAAGGAAGGGCTGAAAGGAAAGCAGCAGGTTGGAAGAACTGGAAAATGGTAGGCGGGGAGGAAGGAAGCAGGCAAAGGGGAGGAGCAGCAGGGATTACAAGGGGAGGGAAAGGAAGGAAAACAGGCAGCGCAGAGAAGAGGCCTCGCAACCCCCCATCTCCTGTTTTGTAGTAATGGAGTAAGAGGAATGGAGGACATACATGCGCCCAAGACCTTCTCACAGTGGTAGGGGATTGGGAGAATGTTGCCCAGATAGCCTGCTGCTTTCAGTACCCCATGCAACATAACAGAATGGTTCAGAAATCCAAGCTGCAAAAATAATGGCGCTGAAGAGTCGATGTTATCGTCCTCATTTTTTGTTTGCAAAACTGAGTTAGGTTCTGAACAGGCCCCTGTTTTGGATTTGAATTTAACGGTAACTTCCTTAGTGGGTGGACTCAGTTGAAGTGGTTTAGTGGTAACTTGTCACGTTCATATTATATTTCTACTAATAAGCACTCCTTGCATGTAGTTTTGAAAGGCATGTGTATCTTGGAAGCTTCCATGTAACCAGGTTGAATATTTCGACTTCATCCACTTGGGACAGCGGGGGGAGGGGGGGCAGCGGCTCATATCTGCACCACATGCAATGTTTGAACTTTGCAAAGAATAATCAGACAGTTGTTGAAATAGGCAGTTGGCCACAAAGGCTTGTGCCACGTAATAATGAATAATAATTAATAATTAATGTATGGCATTGTGTGTGGTATAGCCAGGAGATCCGAAGTTTGCTGCCGCCTTAAGTTCTAACTCTTTTGGCGAGATAGACTTATGGCGGGGGGGAGCTGAGAGAGCTCTGAGAGCTGTGACTGACCCAGGGTCACCCACCTGGCTTCATGTGGGGGAATGCAGAATCGAACCCTGTTCTCCAGATTAGAATCTGCTGCTCTTAACCACTGTAACATGCTGGCTCTCGGTGCCGCAAGAAACCAGCTAGTCGTTCTGGAAAAGTAATGTGCTCAGCCTTGACCAGAAGGCCCTGTAGCGACAGCATCTGCTTCATTTTAACTGCTTTTGCCCAGTGAAGCCTCCGTGTTCTGTGAGATTATAACGATTCACCGCTCAAGCCCCATCACAGAAGTAAAATCCCCAGCATTCCTTGGGAGCAAGATTATGATAGTTAAACCAGCTTAACTTCGTAGCAGAGACATATCCTGGTTCTGAAAGGGGGAAAAAAGTATTATTTCCTCTCACTTAGCTTACAGAACAGAAGAAACAGACATTTGAATATTCCATCTGCTTGTTTTAAATGTGTATAACAGTGTAAGCTTCCTCCCGTTTGCCTCCCCTTCATTGCTGCGTCTTCTTGTTTCTCGCTCCAGAGGCCATAACCAGAGGATGGAATTTCTGGGCGATTCCATAATGCAGTTGGTGGCGACAGAGTACTTGTTCATCCATTTCCCTGATCATCATGAAGGCCACCTGACGGTAAGATTGCCCCACCCCTGTTGGCCTCTCCAGCAAAGGGACACAGTGGGGAGAAAGACGAATGCGGTGGAAGTGGGGAGTGAATTAATGCTGGGTTTCAATTAATATCAGCGGCCTCAGTGGCCTTTTGCTCCCAATAATGCTCAGTTAATTTGAAGGTGAGAACTGTCCCGTGACCATGGACGTTTTTAATTCATGTAGCCTCTTCAGCTTTAATCACTGATAAACTAATTAGGGCTTTTTTGTGGTGGTACTCACCAGTACCATTTACCAATACCCTTTGGGGGGGGGGGTTATCTCTCTACAAGGGAGAATTGCTCACTGCAGACGGGTGTTGTGGGCAGATGGGATAGAAGCAGGGCTCTTTTTGTAGCAGGAACTCCTTTGCATATTAGGAGACACACCCCGAATGTAGCCAATCCTCCGAGAGCTTACAGTAGCCCCTGTTAAGAAGAGCTCTGTAAGCTCTTGGAGGATTGGCTACATTAGGGGTGCATCACCTAATATGCAAAGGAGTTCCTGCTACAAAAAGAGCCCTGGATAGAAGTATAAAATTCCCCGGGGCCCAGGTTGCTCTCAGAACCCAAGTAGACAGGTTGTTAACCAGCCTTGTTTTGCTCTGATTTAAGGAACAGTTGGCACAATTAGTGTTGGTTCAGGCTGACCACTGAGATCTCAGGGCTTCAGTGATAGCCGGAAACCTCTCTAGGAATTCAGAATTGCTCACTGTAACCTTTGGCTTGGCTTGAAACTATACCAGGAGGTCCGATGCATCAGTATAGCACTTCCTGTGATTTCTAGTTAAGTGGAGAGCTAAAGTGAGGTGCTCTGGAGTTCCAAAGGGGCTGTCCAGCTTGCCCTGCCAAGAGGGAGTAGCGAAGGAGCAGCGAATTCCACTGAGTTCAGTAGGGTTCGTTTCACTTTTCTCACTGCTTACACACCCTTCTTTCTTCTATCTCTACCTTTTTAACTTTTGTGTGAAGGGAGCCTCAGTGAGAATCTTTGCTGGGGCGGCGGCAATGGGGGGGGGGGGCGGCGGCAATGTCAGCCTATGACATGAACATCATGGAACCATTTACAGTCCAGCCTTCTCCTCTCTGCATAAACCAAGCCTGGGTTCTGGCCTAGGAGCAGGGCTGGCGTCAGCATCCCTCGAGGTGGGGCAGCTGCCGGGGCCCCGGACTCCTGATGGGGCCCACCACTGCCAGTCCCTACCCAGTGTTATGCCACCTGTGCTTCCGGGCGCTGAGCGTCATTGGGGGAAGGCATGTGGTGCTCAGATGCTGGTGGGGGGGCCAAGAGAGCCGTGCCCCCAGCTACACGCACTGGCCAGTGCTGTTGGAGAAGGCGTGTGCTGCTGGCGTAGGCGACTGAGCAGTGGGAGGGCTTGTGAGCGCCAGAACGTGGGAAGCAGGCAAAGTATGAGGGGGTGGCTGGTGGTGAGCGGACAGGGCCCCTGGGCTCTGTCTGCTCAGGGAGTGTGACAAGGACGGAGAAAACCAGCTCTTAGATATCTAGGTTGCAACAGCAGTTGCCTGGGCTTTCACCAGTCCCCTCCCCAGATGCAGCTGTGGAACCTTTAAGCAGTTTGTGTCAGGAAGGAGATGCAGCGCTGTCTCGTCCGTCAAAATCTAATATCCGTATCCCGCCCTGGTGTTCTAACGGACTAGGGAAAGCTGTGTTCCAGGGTTTGGGGTTGCTTTTTTTTTTAATAAAAACCCTACGTACGTTTTGAATCTATATCCAAAGAAGCAGAGAGTTTTCTTCTTTCGCAAGAACTGTATTTTATCCGACTGCATCTTTGTCTTCCGCTTTTTTATCTCGCGCTCCCCCCCCCATGCCCACGACCTTCTATTTAGCATAACTTTGATTAACGTCTCTGCTCCTTTTGTCAGCAAATTAAAAATCCATGTTAAATTTCTTATCACCAGCCCCGCCCGCCCCCTTTCTGCTCCCTTTTATCTAACTGAACAGAAATACCCTTAAAAAGTTGCTTTTGATGTTGCCTGGGCACACATTACCTTCTCCGTTCACAGCGCCACGGTGCTCTTGAAGCCTCCGCCCGTTATCTTTCCATCTTTTTGCAGAAATTTCACCTTTTTGTCTATTCATCCAGCCTGCGCGTCCTATGCAAATTTCAACCCAGTGCTCAGTTCTGCTTTCTGAGCCACTGATTCACGACAAAATTTGTCCCGACAATAAGTTACGTGCTTATTCTTTTGGAAACTTGCTGCTGTTAATTAAAGCACTTGGCTCCCTCTTCCTGTCAACCATGTCTTAAACTTCTCACAGTTCTTAATTCTCAGTTGCCACAGATGGCTGCGTTTTTTGGTGCGTTTTTTTAAGATAAATTAACACTGCTGTCCTCTCACAATGAGCGCACCGGGGAGCAGCTCGTTTTTGCCCCGTATCAGAGAACGGATTATAGGTCATCAAGTTTATTTGAATTAAATTGGCCAAAGTTGTAATAATAGGCACAGGTCCAGAATGAGAGTAATAATTTCTACAGCATGCCACCATAATTTTGACAATTAGAGAGGGTTGTAACTTAAGGCACTTCCCTCGCTAAAAGCATCAGTTTTTCTCTGACATTAAGTTGCTCTCCGTGTTATGTAGAAATACAGTATTCCGAGTTACCTAAGAGGGATGAAACAGGGTGCGATTCCTACCCTTCGCCTTGCGTTGTTCAGTCCGTGAACTGCTTTTCTGTCTCTTTCTAGAAGCCCTTTCTCCCCTCCTCCTTTTGAGTATTTTTTTGTATTTTTTCGTGTGTGTGTGTGTGTGCAAACGTGCACCTGGAAGTCATGGCGACCTCTGGTGACTGGCCCCTACTTGGGGGCCTGAAGGATATTCAGAGAGGTGGCTGAGTAAAGCCTGCCCCCGCCTCCCGACTGCTGGTATTCCAAGGAGGTCTCCCATCCAAGTGCTTGCTAGAACTGGCCCTGCTTAGCTTCCTAGATCTGATGAGATCAGGCTTGCATGGGCTATCCCGGTCAGGGTCCTAGAAGCCCTTTCAAGGCCCTGCTCCCTGGGGGGGAGGGTTTCAAAACAGCGAGAAGAGTGTAGTCCCTCTCCTCCTCCTCCTTCTCTCTATATCGGTCCCTCACTAGGAGTCATGAAGCGTCATCCGCAGTCCGCCCGTCTCCCATACCTACTGCCCTTCCTGATGCTTTCCTCACCTTTCATCATTCTCCTCCCTCTTCCCAGTTAAGCTGGCTCCCTGAATGAGACCGTATGTGGCTAGTGAAACTGCCTTGGTCCCTGGAGACCATCAGGTAGGGGTCCTTTCCAACACCCACAAAGTGTTTTCAGAAACTGGGTTTCAGCCAGGCAAGGCTCCTGACTGGTTGTTGCAGATTTGATGGGCTGTGCCGATCTTTGGGAATGTTGCTTTGGCAGCAGTTGCCACCACAGCACAAGGATCTTCACTGTGGGACTGAAGGGAAGCCGGGGCAGTTCTTTTGCGGCTAGCTCTGCCTCCTGTGGCAGCCATTTTGTGTCTGCGCCCACCCCGCTCTGTCAGAATTCCAAAGGCGCCCACAGGCTCAAAAAGGTTGGGGACCCCTGTCATAAGACTTAAGAAAAGACTGGCACATAGCCCTCCCACTAAAAGCCACCATCATGTTTGGCAGAAAGAAGAAGAAGAGATTGGATTTATATCCTGCCCTTCATTACCTAAAGGAGTCTCAGAGCGGCTTACAAACTCCTTTCCCTTCCTCTCCTCTCCCCAGAAAAGACACCCTGTAAGGTAGGTGGGACTGAGAGAGCCCTGACAGAAACTGTTCTTTTTCAAGAACTGCTCTGACAGAACTATGGCTTTCCCAAGGTCATCCAGCTGGTGCAAGTGGAGGAGTGGGGATTCAAACTCGGTTCTTCCAGATTAGAGTCCACGCACTTAACCACTACACCAAGCTGGAGGAGGAATGGAGAATCTTCCTCTAAATCTCTGTGGGCCAACCCAGAATTCTGCAACTCAGGGAAAGCGCCTCCATGCGCATCAGGCACAGAGCATTTTGGCCATGTGGCTGGCTCACCCACATCCTATGGAGAATTTCGGTGATTATTGCCAAGTCATCCTGGCAATAGCTGGTGGTCACACGAGGGCACAAACAACCAAGCACTGATTCCTGCTGCGGCTTGTGACACTCTTATTAAGAAAAGCACAGCGTGGTTCCCTCCTGACTTGACTAATGATAATTGTTAGCGCTCTGGCAACGGTGCTCCTGGCTTCTGAATCGTAGCTCTGCCTATTTTCAGTGTCCTTGAAAATCCCTCGTGTGCTCTCTCTCTGACTTACTGAGCGTGCTCCAGGAGTTCCTCAGTGAGAAAGTCTGTAATAATGGACAAGTTTTGCTGAACGACAGCTCGTCCACCATCTCCCACGCTACACCGGCCACACACAGCCCCAAGGGAATGAGGGATGTGTTCCGAGGTGCAGTTCTGGTGGCAAGATGGTGGGATTCAAACATTGTGGTCAGGGTCCTGCATGAACAGAGTGCCCCAAAATCCGACCTTCAGGTTCTCTGTGGCAGACACACAGGGTTTCCTTGACAGAGAAATCAACGCAGAAGGCATTGCCCGGGTTGATGGAGGGTCGGATTGAGCGATTGCCTAGCCATTCATCAGAGTTCTTCGCTGGGCAGCTGAACATCTAGATCAATAGTATGCATGCACACACGTACACGATCAGCTCTCGTGCATGCACGATGTATCATACATAGGTGGTTTAGCAAAGGAGCCGTAGGAGTTGTATTTCCCTTAGGGCTGCTTTCACATCGAGGGTTTTCTTTGCATTTTGGGACTCCATTAATGTGGTGGAAAGTTCTCCTTCCAGTGAATGTCTTCCCATTTGGGGGACTGCATTTATGCAGTGGAAAGATCCCTCCTCCCCCCAAAAAAGTCTGGTTTATGAATTTCATCCTAATTTGGGACTCCATTGTAGCATATGACAACCCCACACACACATGTACACTATGTGTCATTTTACCTTATGAATTGCTTCTCTTTTTGAGGCGTGGCTTCTTAAATGGAAAGCTTCCCTCTCCAGATGAATTACTTCCCCCTGGGGGCTCCATTTCTGTGGTGGAAAATTCCCCCTGAGGTGCCTGGTTTATGAATCAATATATCTGATTTGCAACATGGGCGAATCTGTGGATCCTTAAATCCAGAAACCGAAGCCAGGGTCAAATAAGACAGATCTTTCTACCTGCTGTAGTACTGAAAAATGGCCCAAGATTTTTTAAAAAATCTAAAAATAAATTATTTGGGATTAACCTCGCAAATGATAGAAGGAGCCCTGTAGCTTTAAGAAATAGATGCCGTGAGTGGCCATTGCTAGGCAACCACAGCATTGTTGCCAGCCTTCAAACTTTGGTTTCTGTTTTTGGCCTTTGAAGGTGGATTCATCACAGCCAGGCCGACCAGCAACCACTGAGCAACTGCTAGCATAAAACTTGCATGACACATTCAGACCCGCCTGCTTGCTACTGTTCAGTAGCAGCCATCCTACGAAAGTCAGTATAGTGTTTAGAATTTCTGATTAGGATCTGGGAAACTCAGGTTTGAATCCCCATTCTGCCGTGGAAACAAGCTGAGTAACCTTGGTCCAGTCACATGCTCTCAGCCTAACCTAGCTCACAGGGTTTTGTGAGGATAAAATGCAGGAAAGGAGACTATTGTAAGTCACTTTGGATCCCCATTGGGGAGAAAAAGTGGGATACAAATGAAATAATATATGGCTGAATATGGGAGGCAGATAAAATGTAGGCTGGTTGTGGGCTAGAAATGAGAGAAGGAAGCAGGGAAGGGTGAGGATTTGGGGGATTGCCAAGAGGAAGGAAAGAGAAAATAGTGTAAAGAAGGAAATATCAGGGGTGCCCTCTCACAGGTCCTTGCAAGTTCTCCACTAGGCTGTACTTTTCTCAGGTAGGGGTTGCCATGGGGAGGAAAGTAGCCTAAAGGTTGAGAAGGAGAGGAGGAGGCAGGAAATGGGAAGAAACTACAGGGTTTTTCAGAGAAGGGAAAGAGAAAATAGTGGGGGAGAGGAAATGAGACAACCTCCTTCAAGTCCTTTTGGGTCCCCTCTTGTTTCTTCCTAATTTTGGGCTCTATTTCAGTATATGAATGCTCCCTTCCCCTGCTGTTCATCACCACATTAGGAAGTTGGAGGCTACACTTAGGCAGTGGAGAACATCCCCTCCGGCTCCTTTTTGCATTGGAAACCCACCGTCCACAATGAATTTCCACCTATTTTTTGGCTTCATTTGAGTGTTGGAAATCAGCCACAGCTTTGGGTTTCTGTTGCTACACAGGCAACACCTCCTACTTGGCACTGCCTGGTTAATGGCATTTTAAGTGTAAGAAATTCTTGTTCTTCGTGCTAATTAGAAATATTTCTGACAATGGTCAAGACACTGTCCCACCTCCCAGTATCTCTCTTTTCCAGGAAAGCAAGCATCGGCTCTCCCTCCCACCGTGCTAGACAGATAAGCAGAGGGTTTCTTAAAAGTTTGTGATGTGGTGTCAGGAAGCAGACTAAAACATCTGCCCTGCAACAGGACACCCTCGTCCAGGTCTCCACTCCAAATGCTTTCCCTCCCAGGCCAACGATAGCCACCTTGATTAAACAAGGGCTAGAAAAATGATCCATGTACCGAGCAGAGCTGGTGTTGGTGTAGTGGTTAAGTGTGTGGACCCTAATCTGGGAAGACCAGGTTTGATTCTCCACTGCTCCATTTGCACCTGCTGGATGACCTTGGGCAAGCCTTAGTTCTGGCACAGCTGTTCTCTCACGTGCAGTTCTCAGGAGAGCTCTCTCAGCCCCGCCTACCTCACAGGGTGTCTGTTGTGGGGAGGGGAAGGGAAAGGAGATTGTCAGCCATTCTGAGACTCCCTTGGGGAGTGAAGGACTGGGTATAAGTCCAATCTCTTCTCTTCTCTTCTTCTTCTTCTTAACGCCCAAGTGTTCTCAGTATGGCTAAATGTGATGCGATCTCTTCCATTGACAGTTGTTACGAAGCTCTCTGGTCAACAACAGGACCCAAGCCAAAGTGGCCGAGGAGCTCGGCATGCAGGACTTTGCCATTACTAATGACAAGACGAAGCGGCCGGTGGCATTACGGACAAAGACTCTGGCCGATCTTTTGGAATGTGAGTACTGATCCTCTTAACTGACTTGGCTTGTCAGGGTGCGTGGGAGAGGTTAAAATGAAACCAAACGGTAATTCTCGTTCTACCATTATCAGAGCTCCAGGGGTGCAGGGCACTGCTGAGGATATGAAGGGCTCGAATCTTATAAAGCTGGGAGCTCTATTTGTTCATTAGAGAGTGTTTTGTTTTTTGGTCTTGTCTAATGTGTAATTCAGATCTAATCAGCGGTGGTATTTAAGTGAATTGTCACATTTGTATACCCATCCTCATTCCAGCCACATACGAAGGCTGTCTCATTTTATTTTACAATCTCCAGAGGTAGGTTTTCCTGAGGCAGCGTGACTGGCTCTGTTTTTATCCAGTGAACTATGCCTGAGTGCGGATCGGAACGCAAGGGCTTCTCAGTTCAGGGTCTAATGCCCTATCTGCTTTTACCACACTAGCTAAGTAGATTAATTTTCTAAAGCTTTATTTGGCAGGGAGGGCAAATTCAAATTAGGGACTGTATGCTCACCTCATGCCTCTTTGTTTGTTTTGGTTCCGGCCTGTTAAAAGATACCCTTTTGTTTTAAAAACGAACCGTTGGTTTCCTTTTTTAAATTCTACATCTGTTTTATACTTCCATAAAAAGTACCCTGGAATCTAAATAGATTTCCCCTCTAATATTTAAATGTTTTTTTACATTGAATCTAGTTAACATTTAAAAGCCAGGTGATCAGTGATAATGCTGCTGTCAGGGTGAATAGATGTTAATATATATATATATATATGGAACTAAACATTCCCTAATTGGTCGATAAATCTTCACTATCACAAAGAATTGTAATTCTCCCAATGGTTTTAACAATTGTGAAGGGTTCTACATCAACCGTAATGTTGTTTAAAGCTAACCAAAATTGCCACCGTAAAAGAGACCTGAAACCTTGTTCAAACAGCGGGTTCAAGTGCTTGTTAAGATGGGCACCCAGATCTAAGGCCGGTGCGTATGTTTTATTTTTATTCCTTTTACTGGGTCCTGCAGATATGAGAGCGTGGTAGTCGGCTGACTCGAACCCAGTAGCTGATGGGCAGCCCGTGGAGTGTCTGCAGAGTGGGTTTAACAGGAAGCCCCATCTCACTCTTGATTGCCGAGCAAAGGCATTCTGCACTGTCTGGAATCTCTGGGTCGACTTCTATGGCTGACCAATGTAGGGTGCATTACAGTTGTTGCACCTGGGTGTTACTGCGACGTGCATCCAGGCGGCTAGATTGGCTGAGTCTAGGCAAGGGGGGACCATCTTTCAGACTTGACGAAGTTGGAAGAAAGTTGCTGCATTACCTTCCTTCCCCAGCCAGTAGTACTGGCTCCAGTATAACCCCAAAGCTCTTGATCGACTCAGCTGGACTCCACTGGAGGTGGGAAGCGCAGTGTCCTTCAAGGCCTCAGCCATCCCAGTCAGCCTTACGTCCATCTTACCAGGATTCACTTTCGATTTGTTCTCTCTCGGCCTGTGAAGGATGAGAGGGTTGGGGGGCAGGAGATGGCGTGATACTTGCAGTGACGGAAGGGGACACTGGTGTCCCTGTGACTGGGAGGATGTGAGGAATGTGCTTTCCTCTGGCTAGAGAGCCTCCTTTCCAATTACCAGGGGAAAACACACTAGCCTTTGATGGATTGACACCTCTTGATTGTCCTGTGGACTTGAGCCCAGGAACTGACAGCCAGATTGGGCCCTGGAGCACACGTGGGGTGGAGGCTGAAAAGGGAAGGTGTCCCTTTGTCTGGGTTCGTTCATTTTGGAGGGCCTCAGAGGAAGGGGGAGTCTTTCCTGCATGTTTTGCCATGAAGGATGACGGAGGGGAATGATGCTAAAGAGACACAACCGGGGGGGGAGCGTGTAACTAAGATCAGATAGATGATGGATTGTTTGGTACCTAGTTGGTAACATTCCTTTTGTTTGTTTGGCTTAGTACACCTAGACATGTTCTTGTAGTATCCTGAATTTGTGCCCTGTAGAAATAAAGTTGTTTAACTAGAGCGAGTCTGCACATGTCCTTACCCCACCTGCCTGGGCTACTTGGCATGCTACAGTAATACACTCCTGCAGTATTGGCCTCGGGTGACCCACAAGACAGAGGGGGACTGGATTTTATCCAAGGTGGGGGCATCAACAGAAGGGGGCGCGTGACAGAAACTAGTATGCTCCACAAGGTGACTGAGTTTGCAACGTGGCCATTTAATTGCAATGGTCAAGCAATGGTTCAAGGCCTCTACCACACCGCCAGGAGATTTTAGAGAGATATAGAGCTGGGTTGTCATCAGCATGTTGACACCCGCTACGAATGAGTTCTTCTAAGGGCGTTAGGGGTTTTACAGAAGATTGCGGCTTTAGTTGCTTTCTGGGGGATGTGGCACGAACTCTGAAAAAGTAAATAAAAAACAAAATGTCGATGCTGGGGAAAATCCTGCTTAGAACGGAAGAGAAGAGAGGAGGGACTTCCGCTCCAGTCAACCCCCCCCAGAACTAGCTGTCAATTAACAAGAGACTGAGATACTGCGCCACCTGCTGGAGTAAATCTAAAATATCAATGAAGCGTTTTTAAAATGGAAATTGTTCTCATCAGACTACAAAATAAATGTTGGAATTAACAAGGTTGATGGCAGAAAATGTATAGAAAATTAATTTGATGCTAAAGTTCCAAGCTATGGATGAAGAAGGGAAAGAAGATCTCAGATTTATTTTGATGAAAGTCTTGACACCTCTATCTGGCAGTGGAGCGAATAAATAAAAAGAAGAGGCGGATAAGGCTCTCAAAGCCTACTCCGCCTTTAAAAAAAGGATATACTCTGCCAGTAGAAAGGGGTGTTGAACTTAGCAAGTAATGGAGATCTAATTTCAACTTGAGTGTTAATGGAGCCAGCGAGAAATGACTGCCAGAAACAACAAGAAAAAAGAAGCGAAAGAAGATGGATTAAAAAAATTTCTGAAGAGACATGCCAGCACAGAGGAGGAAGCAGTACTCAAAATTTGGATTTTTGAAGAAGACGGCGGCCCGGGGAAGGAAGTGACGGAACGGGAGGCACTAAAGTTCAAAGGACTTAATGATAATTGGAGAGACTTAAAAAGGAATTTGTTCGTGTAACATCTGAAAAGATTTGATTTAACCCCAGTGGACTTTACTAACTTTACTAACAGAATTGATTTGGACTTTGTAAAGCTGAAAAGAAGATCTTTCAACCGTGATGGATGCCGACAACTGGAAGAAATAAAACTAACCTTTACTAACAGAAAAAAACTCACTCCGCTCTTTTTTTCTTTTCCCATCTGTCTACCTTACCCTTTTCTTATAAAAAATAAAATTCTCTCCTTTTTAGGAGAGTTATTTCAAAAAAAAAAAAGAAAGGGGGGGTAAGTAAGGAGGATAAGACTGGCCCTGTGGAACCCCTACAGGACAAACCCTGCAGTGATGAGCACTGGTCTGTGATAGCAGCTCTTTGAGACTGGTCCATGAGGAATGATTTAAAGCACATCCCGACAGCCCACTTCTGTCTCCAAATGTCTCAATAAGACGTCATGAACCACTGTGTCAAGCCCTTGCTGAGACATGAAGGAACTGGGGTGAGGGTGGAGAATTGATACTGAAGAAGGGACAAATAAGATCCATCAGGAGAAAGGTTATGGTAATGCAGTATCCAGCTGCCATGACCTGGGTGGCCCAGGCTGGCCCGATCTTGTCAGAGCTTGGAAGCTAAGCAAGGTTGGCCCTGGTTGGCATTTGGATGGGAGACCGCCAGGGAATACCAGGGTCATGATGCAGGGGCAAGCAATGCCAAACCACTTCTGAACTTCTCTTGCTGTGAAGACTCCACAGGGTCACAATAAGTCAGCTGTGACTTGACAGGAAATATATACACACACACACACACACACACACACTCCAGCTATATGTGGATCTGTTCTGTGGGATTCCCCAGGCTCCATCAGACTTCAGTGTCCATGACAGGAGAGCTAATATTGTCTCAAGAGACACAAACTGCTGTGACCTAGGGGAGTACAGGTGAAGTAGGCATTTCTGTTTTACTTGAATTAGAATTAATTTTGCAATTTCATAAATGGCATTGCTTTCAAAGGTCCAGTAAACCCACGCAGTGGCGTGAGTCACTTTTAATTTGTTAAGGATGGTTTGTGGGTATTTCTTTTTTATAAAACCGTCCTTCCTTTCCAAGTGAAATGGCAATAAATATCAAGCCCAGGAAGTTAATCTCTGTCCAAATCACTTTAATACATTTTGTGAGCTGAGCAGACCCCCATGTATCTTGCCAGATCCTTTTAGCAAATGGAAGTTGTTCACAAACAATTGTGATGTATACCGTACGCTCTGAGAGTGTATACTTTGCAGTGATTTATTTGTAAGAAGTTATAGTCTGCCAGCTAAACCACAGGATTTAGAAGTCCAGAGCCTGTCTGTGCCTCCACAAAATGCTTTGTTTGTTAATGGGTGCAGGACGTTGAAACCTCATTGACTCGGTTTCCATTTCTGTCAGCAGGGAGACGTTCCAGCCACAGTATATATGTGTCTCTCAGTGACCTCTTACTAGTCGAATGGTTTAGTACATGGATGTATTATTGGTCTGGCCCTGTAAGTGGGACAGCTTCATATATTCATAAGTAGACAGGAGGCCCTTGAGAGTGTCTGACCGCTTGCTTCCAAATTAATGGGCTGAAACAAGACTTTTAGGGTCTTTCTCCAGCATTGACATGGTTAGTTTGGTGTAGTGGTTAGGAGCGCAGATTCTAATCTGGGAGACCCGGGTTTGAATTCCCACTCCTCCACATGCCGCTGCTGGTGTGACCTTGAGCAAGCCACAGTTCCTCTCAGAGCTGTTCTCTCAAGAGCAGTTCTCAGTCAGAGCTCTCTCAGCCCCACCTACCTCACAGGGTGTCTGTTGTGGGGAGGGGAAGGGAAGGGGGTTTGGAAGCCGCTCTGAGACTCTGAGTGAAGGGTGGGGTATAAATCCAATCTCCTCCTCGTCGTCTCCTCCTCCTTCTCCACCTTCTCCTCCTCCTCCTCTCTTCTCCTCCTCCTTCTTTTTCTTCTTCCTGAAGCCAACTCTCCTCTCCAGCTGCTGAATCTGTGCAATTTTTATGTGTCTTGACCGGGCTGGAAAACTAAAGGCACACGCATTCCTTCCCCAGTCCCTATTAAATCTAGTTCCAGAGGCTGATCGCTGTGCCATCTGTGTTGCTTGACAATATGGATCAGTGAAGCAGCCCAGTATTTCAGCATTTCTTTTTAGCTTTCCGAGAACGTGTCTTTCAGGTGTCCTCTCTGTATGCTGTGGGCCTCCGTGGCCCTGCTGCCTCTCTCCTTCATTCTGTCTTTTTCTGGTCCCAGGATGGTGAGAACTCTACTTTCCAGACCATCTGTCTTTCTTTACTGTCATTTCTTGACTTTGGGATGTTTGCTGCGGAGTGAGAAAGTTTAAGAGCTCCATTGTTTAAGAAGTCTTTGGAAGTGTTACTGATTTTTACCCAGCCAATGAGAATTTATTTACTGATTTTTAAAAAAACCACATTTAAATCCTGTTTCTTCTTTGATGGATGCAGCTTCCAGAAATTATTTAAAAATACAATATTATATAAATGATTTTTTTTAAAAAGCTTAGTAAATAGCCTAGGTCCAAAAAGACATCCCCTAAATATATACGGTGGCTCAAGTGGTTAAGATGCTGAACTGCAGGCTGTGGAAGGACAGTAGTTCAGCAGTTCGAGACTCGAGTAGTGCCGCATGACAGAGTGAGCTCCCGCCTCTAGTTCCAGCTCCTGCCAACCTAGCAGTTCGAAAGCAAGAAATTGCAAGTAGATAAATAGGTACCACTTCGGTGGGAAGGTAACAGCATTCCGTGCGCCTTGGTGTTTAGTCATGCCGGCCACATGACCACGGAAACGTCTTCGGACAGCGCTGGCTCTTCGGCTTTGAAACGGAGATGAGCACCGCAACCCTAGAGTCGGATTCGACTGGCTTTCGAGCAAGGGAACCTTTACCTTTTTACCTAAATATATACATTCAAACCCAGTATTATTACTAGCTCTACAAGAGAAAATCAAGGGGCAGACTCCACAACTGTGCAGTTTAGGAAACATAACATAACACACATAACATAACACACAAAACTTCTGTGTGTGGATTAGTTTTGTGTGTTATGTTCTTAGTGTTGTTGTTATACTGTATTGTACTGTATTGTTTAGTTGTAGTCTGTTATAAAAATAAATAAAAGTCTGCCTCTTGGGGGCAGTTTAAAAAAAAAAGAAAAAAAGGAAACAGTAGAGTTCAGCACTCAGTGGCTGAGATGAAGTGCTTGAATTTTCCAAGGAAAATTTTCTGTCTCTGAAGTTTCATTCTTTGCAAAGAGTAATGCCCGTGCCAATATAATACAAAACAGGATTAGGCAAGCTTGCCACTTTCAAAGTAGTAGTTAATGTTTTCCAAAAGGCGAGGAGCTGCCACCAAATAGGCCTTGCTGGCTAAATGCACCCCGCAGAAGGAAGGTTTTTCCAGCGAGAGATGCTATGATGACCTAAACAGGCAAGAGGGGCCTCTATGGAGAGATGTGATCCCTATAAATATGTGGGTGGGTCCCACGTTGTGAAGCAATATAAAGGTCAAAACAAGCACCTCGACTTATACCTACCAAGTGATAGTTAATGATCGTCTTTACTTTCTTTCAGCCTTTATTGCTGCTCTGTACATAGATAAGGATTTAGAATACGTCCACACCTTCATGAATGTGTGCTTCTTTCCACGACTGAAGGTAAGAGTATGGGCTCGGCTTTTCTGATATCTGTACCCTCTCTAAAGCACGGATCTCCAGCATGGTGCGTGCGTGTGCCATGGTGCCTGCCGATAGCTTTTCCCGATGCCCCCCAAGTGCGTTTAGAAAGTGATCGTGACCAAGTGGAGCTTTTGCCCAGCAAAGCTCTTGAGCGGCTGTTGCAAATTTGATTGGCTGTGCAGCTTTTGTGTGGGTGTGTGTTGCTTTGGCAGCAGCTGCCACAACAGCGCAAGGATAGTTGCTGTGTAAGTGCAGCTAAGCGGTGGCAGCCATGTTGTAGCGGGCCTTCCCTCCTGCGACAGCCCTTTTACGGCAGCCACTTTGTGGCCGTGCCCGCCATGCTGTGTCAAAATTCCAAAGGTGCCCCCCCCGGATCACAAAGTTTGCTTTAGGGAGCCCCAGTGAAGCCTAGATCTTTGGGGACTATATTTCGTGATACGCACTTTTTCAGATCCCCGTTCTATCATATTCATACTTTTCGCCATTATGTATATACTTAAGATTACCTTAATAAGTATAATGTTGTACTGTAGCCTTAAAGCAGTTTTCCATTTCCTGCACCTGTCTACTCTTTATCTCATTCTGAAGCTTTTTTTGTGTCATTTTAGGAATTCATTTTAAACCAGGACTGGAATGACCCTAAATCCCAACTGCAGCAGTGCTGCCTGACACTCAGGACCGAAGGGAAAGAGCCGGACATTCCGCTTTATAAGTAATGAACCCGAATCTTCTTTTCTTGCACAAACTCTTTTTTCTTTTTCTTTTTGCTCTGTGCTATCCACTCAAAGGTTTGACTTGAGCTGTGCTTGGTTTTAAATCACTGCCAATGTGGATATGAGAAAGTCATTGCGTTGGGGGGGGAGGGCGGGGGAGTGTTGGCTTGAAATACAAAGCTTGGTCTGGGTTGGTAAATTCCTGGAGGTTTTAGGGGTGGAGCCTGGAGATGTTAGGGTCTGGGGATGAGAGGAACCTCAGCAGGGTATAATGTCATGGAGTCCATATTCCAAAGCAACCAAGTAATGTACCTTTTACTATATTTTGCTGTAAAACACAAAAAGGTGTTGAATTCATTTACCTGGGATAAAAAAGAACACATTCACTGGGAAATGTCGGGGTTTTTTCCCTCCTTGAAAATGCTCGCTTTTCCAACCCCATCACTTTGTCGTGGGTTCTGTTTCTTAAGTCCAAACAACCTTAAGCCAGTGGGAGATCCCTGATCCATTCAAGCAGAAGGTATAGTGCCTGTGTAATCAAGTACTTTTACTACATTGACTCAAAGTCATAGCAAACAAACCACAGAATCATAAAATCACAACACAGTTACTTTGCCAGCTGTAGCACAAAAGTCATAACCGTCATAGCAAGGATTCGTGTAATAATATCTTCCATAATAATAAACAACACCATAACAAAAATGACTTATAATAAAACTATTAATCAGAAGGACTTACATCAAGAGATCTTAACCTTGTCTTCTTCTAAACAACCATGGCAATAAACTTTGCTCTGTGCAATGTTACCCATTTATCCATTTATTTCTATCCGCCAATAGCGTTACAAGTTTATCAAGTCCGATCTCCCTGACGATCATAAGATATTTCCAAGATGTCTTTCCAGATCTGCTGTAAACCTGGGGCACTGAAAGGTCACACGGGCTAGAGCTTCAATAGATCTATAGTTGCAAGAGCAACCGTATAAATCTGGCCTTATATATATTTGAATTTTGGTTCCACAACATTCTATGGTCGCCATAATTGATTCGGCACAAGAACTGGCAGTCAGAAGATGCTGGCTGGGGCTGACTGGCTGCTTGGCGGAGTCCCGCCCACATCAGCTCCGGCCAGTATCTTTGGCTCAGTCTGCTCTGGTCCTCTGACGGAGAGGACCGTCTGCAGAGAGAGCGCAGGGACAGGCCTTCAAGGCCGAGGCAGGTGAGAGAAGCCCCTTCCGCCCCCCCATCCTCTGGGCCCAGTAGGCCAGAGAAGCCCCTTCCGCCCCCCCCACCATCCTCTGGGCCTTCTATGGGCCCAGTAGCCCAGAGAAGCCCCTTCTGCCCCCCACACCATCCTCTGGGCCTTCTATGGGCCCAGTAGCCCAGAGAAGCCCCTTCTGCCCCCCCACACCATCCTCTGGGCCTTCTATGGGCCCAGTAGGCCAGAGAAGCCCCTTCCGGCCCCCGCACACACCATCCTCTGGGCCTTCTATGGGCCCAGTAGGCCAGAGAAGCCCCTTCCGCCCCCCCCATCCTCTGGGCCTTCTATGAGCCCAGTAGGCCCAGAGAAGCCCATTCCGCCTCTCTTCCCTTCCTTTCCCCCTTTTCCTTTCTTCCTCTCTCCTTCTTTCTTTCACTCTCCCCCTCTTTCTTTCTTTCTTCCTTCCTTCCTCCCTCCCTCCCTTTCTAGGGCCCGTTGTTTCCCTCATCAGCTAGATAACGCCTGGCACAGGCAGTAATGATTCAGAGCATGAAAATAGTAAAGGAAGATATTGCATCCCGCACAGTTGCAGTTCAGAGGGGTGTTTTTTTTAAAGTGTGGAATCCATTTATGGATCATTCTGGTTTGTTCCTAGTCATGTTAGAGTGAAGGAATGTTAGGAGAGAGAGAGGATGTTGATGGTGGTTGTAAAGTATTTCTGTACTACATCTCAGAGATCCGCTCTTTATGCACAAATTATCTACCAGTTCCTTTTTTTCTCCCTGTCTCAGCTGTCTTGTATATAAAATCATATTTTTAGCATTGGGAGAAGGCTCTGTCAACCAACTTAAACTTCTCAGAGTTATGCTATCTACTCAGTTTTATTCTAAAGGTATTAGGGATTTCTAAAATTTACTTTGTTGACGATACATTATAAGAACTAGTACCAAGTTTGACAGGAGGAGATGGATCAGATGGAAAGAGAAGTAGATTTATCATTTGTCTGGGGAATTGTCTGTTCTTAAAATGACTACAAATTTATAGCGCGCTCTTAGCCAAAAGGGAAGGCTGCCTAGTCTGTGATAGATTGGGTAACTTTCTGTTCCTGATAGAGCCATTTGTGGGATTTGCCACTGAGAGAGAACATTTCCCCCCCACTCCAGGGCAGTTCTTATATTTCTACCCTGAAGGCTGGCGTTTAACCAAAAGTGTAAATGCATATAATTCTACATTCAGCATACATAAATATTTCACTTTTTAAACAATGACATGTTGGCAGCAATGCTCCCTCTAAGCTGTGGAGCCTTGTGAGCAAAAATTCTACTTTGTGAGGTGCTGGCATTAAAGTTGTGAGCGAGCCGTTTGGCTACTGCAAAAATTAGGTTGCTCGGGAGCCATCCTCCCTGAGATAAGACAAAAATGTGTGCGCTGGAGGCTAAACAACTGTGAGCTGGTTCACACTAACTCAGCTTAGAGGGAACACTGGCTTGGCAGAATCTGGTAAAATAATTCACAAAACTGTCCATCTGCAGTCCCGCAATGCTGTTTTGTAAACATGGCGGCTTTTCTGTCTAGAGGCCTTGATAGGTTTGTTTCCAGAAGTCCGTTTGTATTTTAATTGTGTCTCTCTTGTCATTTAGGACCCTACAGACAGTAGGACCATCTCATGCCAGGACGTATACTGTGGCTGTTTATTTCAAAGGAGAAAGAATAGGATGCGGGAAAGGACCAAGGTATGGTGAATTTGGGAGGGTGGAGGAGGAGACTGTATAAGTAAGACCAAGATGGCCAAACAGTGATTGGGGAGCCAAAGACAATTAAGTTCCAATTAAGATGAAAAACATAAATGATAGAAATCCTACTCACACACACTTATGATGGAAGTTCAGGTGGCGCTAATCTGTGCACCTATCAGGCCTTTATTCCCCAGCATGCCTTGGCCAGACAGGTGGCGTGGAAGTTGGGTTGCCAGCTCCAGGTTGAGTAATAGCTGGGGATGTTTGGAGGGGAGCCTGGAGAGGATGGGTGGGGAGGGACATCACAGCCGGGCATAATGCCATGAGAGTCCACCCGCCAGGGTGGCCATTTTCTCCAGGGGAACTGACCTTTCTTGCCTGGGGATCAGTTGACATTCCAGGAGGTCTCCAGCTGCAACCTGGAGGTTGATAGTACAAAGCGCTTGAGCACATCAAGGTATATTATAACATATAACAATATTAAAGCAGATACTAATACACAAAAGATTGTGTATTAGTTCATAGCGTAAAATGCCCTGCAAAAAGTTGTTCTAAGAATGTATTCATGGTAGAAAAACCAGGAGAAGATTTGTATATATGTTAAACTGTGATATGAGTGAAACTAGACAAGCATAGGGAATTTTCTGATGAAGAGGCGAAACGAAGAGTCATTCCAGAGGTTTTCGTCTTCACTTTCATTCTGTTAGAAGTTCACCTTCATCTGAAAGAAAACTTTACCAATCTTTTGTGTATTAGTATCTCCTTTAATATTGTTATATGTTATAATATAACTTGATGTGCTCAAGCGCTTTGTACTATCAGTCTGTGCTTTGTTTGTTTTGATTATCAGGACTGTGTTCTCCATCATATATGTGCAACCTGGAGGTTGGCAATCCTGCATGGAAGCCAAAGACCCATCGTCTGGTTGCACTGGGTGAGGTCCCGTCAGCCTTGGTGGAATGCAATGCAATTACGTATTAGATAGGGAAGCCACATGGAAAAGCCAGGGCCTGATGCGCACATTTGAGATTTGGACCATCTGATGGTGGTCCCCTGTGAACCAAAGGCAGCCATTTAAAACCTGTCCCTGTCCCACTGTGCATTGTGAATGTGGAAGAAAACGGGCCGTCGTGGGGTTTCTGTGGAATATACTAAGGCTGGCACGGTCTGATCCACAATGTAACGTTCCTCCTCACTAACTTTTGGGCACATCAAAGTGTTTTTGAGGCCCTTTCCTAGCCAGAAGGATGGAGTGCGTATATCACTAGAAATATGGGAGGCTAATCCATGAGGTCTCTAGAGGAAACAGGGTGGAGGTGCTTAGAGAACCTGAAGGAGAAGAGGAGTGGTGGCCATTTCCCGCCATTCTTCTCACACAAAGGTATATAGGAGGTACTAGTTCTCATGCAAAGACGCTGGGAAGGTAATTGCAGAAACTTCCAGTGGGCAATTTTTGCAGGCGCGAGAGTTGTTTCTTAATGTTCCTTCGGTCATTTTTACTCTGAATGGGTACAGGGCGGTAAAAGAGACCCATCTTTCCCCCGCAGTGCATGCTCGATTTGTGCATTACAGCAGCGACATGGACACTGCGTCCCTGTAGGCTGGGGAGTCTGCCATTCGTCCTGCCCATGCGGTTCCTCCATGCCTGTATTTTGGAAGGAGCCCAGACCACAGAGAAGCAGCTCCTATGACACTGTGGTAAAATCGGGCCTTATTTGGGTGGAGTGCTCTGTGATACTGCAAGTTTTGTGCGGGAAGTGTCATCAGGTCACAGCAGCCTTAATGACAACCACAGCACAGAGTTTTCAAGGCAAGTGAGAAGCAGAGGTGGTGTTTGCCACGGCCTTCCTCTGCAGAATCTTCCTTGGTGGTCTCCCTTCCAAGTACTGATCCCGCTTAGCTTCTGAGTTCTAATGAGATCGGGCTCTACCACGCCACCTCCCCTCCCGCGGAAAATTTTAACATTCATTTAACTGTTGTGGCTTTCAGCAAGGAATTCTGGGAATTGTGGTTTGGTTAGGGCACTAAAAATTCTGTAACGGATGGTTAAGTTGACAGTCTAGATGTGTCTGCTGCAAAGTTGTAAGGCATTACAGAATCAGTGTAGCTCCCTGGCTAGAAGGGGGAATGGGGCAGATCTGGGGTTAAGTTCTAATTCAGCCATGGTGTAATGGAACAACCCTGGAAAACCATTCCCTTCCAGCCTGCATTTCCATTTAATGGACAGACAACGGCCAAATTCATAGCAAAGATGACTGAGAAGAGCTTTCTACTGAAAGTGCCAACTGTATCCTTAACGGCTTCTCACTTTTCATTGATCACCTTCTGGTACCCTAAAAATAATAATATTAGGAGAAAGGTTTGTGGTAATATTGCCATCCATTTTTTTAGAGCTGTAGAGTTGCATCTTTTTTGTTTTTTTTAATCTTCTGGACAAAATATATTCTCGAATAATCATAAAAGGGGCATATTAATAGTATTAACTAACTGCAGAAAACGGTTGTGTGTGTATTTTTAAAGAGTTTCTTATGGGAACAACTGACCGACGGTTATCTGAAGGCTTGGTCTTGGCAGAGCAATTAGAGTTCATGCTTCTGGGAAGCTGTCGTCTACCCCATAATACATTTGCCGTGTTGCTTGTTTTCTCCCTCCCCTACAGCATTCAACAAGCGGAGATGTGTGCGGCAATGGATGCCCTGGACAAATGTAAGTAGATTTCTTGGAAACCATTATAAAGGATCACATTTCCTTCCTTTGCTGAGGGAGGATGGGTTGGGATGTGCATATAGGACAAGGCAATGAGAGAGAGGGAGGGATGAAAGGAACAAATGGTCATTAGCACCGGAGTTGCTGCCCTTCCGCTTACTTCTCCCTGGGCCTTCTGAACTGAGAATTAGTGTTATGAAACACACACAGACACACACATTTTGATTTCTTTGTTTGCATTCAGTCCTGTGTGGGTGAGAACTGTTGTACAATCAGGGCAATCTTTTGCCTGCTTACTCTTGAGCTAGGGTTGCCAGGTGTCGTCCCCCCCTAGCCACCGGTGAGGAGACGGGAGGACAGGGTTTGCCAGCTTCTGGTTAGGAAACTCCTGGAGATTTAGGGGTGGGGCGTGGGGAGGACAGGGACCTCAGTGGGGTACAGTGCCATATAGTTCCCTCTCCAAAGCATCCATTTCCTCCAGGGGAACGGATCTCTGTAGTCTGGAGATGAGTTGTAATTCTGGGGGATCCCCGAGTCCCACCTAGAGGCTGGCGTCCCCCCTGTCTTGAGCAAATGCCTACTAGGTTCAGTGGAACTGACTCCTGAGTACTCACACACGGGATTGCAGCCTTTTCTGGGTGTTTGTATCGGTTAGCCATTTGCTTGGTGCTGTGGAAGTTTCTCGTGGACCTGTGCAAACAACCCTCTTGAGTGCTGGCTCTCTTCATGACGGCAGGTAGAATGTACAAGCAAACCAGGAGATCTGACGTTTCTATTGCCACTGAATCCCCCTGTGTAAAACTTATCAGGAAGTTAGTTGTTATCTTAGCAGAGAGATTCCACATACATTTGCTGAATTCCCCAGTTGATTTATATGATTGGTAGACTTTTTTTGTTTATGAAAAGGACCAACAGATTTTTAAATTGCTGTATGGTTAAGTCCAAACCAGGAAGGGTTTTCTGTAAAAATGCAAATGTTCATATGTGATGCCCTGTGAAACCAGGTACAGGATATAGCTCCCTAACCTGACTTCAGATATTAAAAAGACTGGGTGTTGTCAATGTATGCTTTTTATGTGAACACCAAATAATCCAGCTCTTTGATTATTGCAAGCCATTCAGAGCAGAGGTCCATCAGTGGCTGTTAGCCACAAGGTATAGATGGAACACTGTGTCTGGGGCAGTGAGGCACTGTCTTCTTGGTGCTTGGGGGCCACAGTAGGAGGGCTTCTGGAGTTCTGGCCCCGCTGGTGGACCCCCTGATGGCACCTGGGTTTTGGCTACAATTTGACACAGAGTTTTGGACACAATTTGGACAGGATGGGCCATTGGCCTGATCCTACATGGCTTCTCTTATGTTCATACGATACGATCCCTCCTCCCCCGCACAATTAAGTAATAGACTTGTATAAATGGATAAGAAACTATATTATAAACAATTATTACAAGATTGAGGGGAAAGTCCCTTGTTCTGCATACAGCACCCAAGCTGGAGGCCACATTGGGTGTCATCCTTGCAAGAGAGTCTCAAGCGTTTGTACAACTGAGCATTGCCATCTGTGCACCACAGAACTGGAGTGTGCCCATTGCACAGTTGGGGGCTTACATTTATTTACAAGATGTATACCCCGCCTTGCAAGGGCCACCAAAGCGGCTAACGATTTAAAACACGCAAGACAAAATGACTTTATAAAACCGTTGAAATCAACCTTCTCCCTCCCAAACATACATCACTAAAACCACTAAAAAATGAGTTAAAACCATTTTTAAAAGAGTTAAAAACCATTAAAACGCATACGAAACATAACATCTTTGGAAGGAGGGGTCACTGAGGGAAGTCAAACGAAACTAGAGAGTCTTCGCCTGCTGGCAAAAGGCGGCAACAGACAGGGACAGGCAAGTCTCCCCAGGGGAGTACTAAGTGCTGTTTACATATGATGTCATTTCTGTGGGTGTGGGTGGGGCTTACTTGTGGGGGACAAAGCACCGTCTCAATACCTTTGCTACAGGTTGCCCTCTGTATGGTGCAAAGGTGAGACGCTTTGTATTTTTGTATAGAAAGTTTTTGTTTCAGCTAACAGTGTTCCTCTTGCATCCCTGTTTACCATTGTAATCCCTCAGAAACACTCACCATATTTCAGACTCTTGTTGTCAGTGCTTTGGTCAAGCCAAGTGCTGCGCTCTCTGGCCTCGCTCCAGCAAAGCACTTAAGCCCATGCTTAAATCCAGGCACACGAGGCATTCCACTGACATTCATGATCTAGGTATGGTGATTAAAATAAAGTCGGCGCTTTGCTAGTGGGGGAAGGCCAGAGTGCTCACCTCGTAGGATTGATTGCAAAACCCACCAGCCGCTGCCAAACAGGAACTTAAATCTTTTGTCTCGCAACCTCGGATAACTCTCCATCTCATCGAAATCTTTGGCAGAGGTTGGCTCCACGTTATCTTTCAGAAGTTGAGCTCATCTGCTTGCATCAGCCAAACAGTCAGTAAGCTTCAGACCTTGTCTTTAAAGGAATAAAATCCTGATATTCTTTGTAAGTGTGTGTATTTTAAAAGGTATGCTTTCCTGCCTGTTTTATACTACTTCTGAGCTGTATTGTTTCCTTTGGGCTAACACTGAGCATAAAACTCAGGTAGCTGACTCACTGCCAGATGTATTGAGAATGGATCCTAAACAATACACAGAACCTCTCATTCAGTCCAATCTTCCATATGATGATCATCAGTTTTTTCTTGCCTTTCTCAGCGGTGAATTAAAAGACATGATGGGGTCTGATCCACCTCTCTTCTGTTAGACCATGTCTTTCGTTGTCTGACATTCTTCACACAAATAGGAAAACAAAAAGCAAAATAGACAAAGAAACAAGATTTTTTTAAAAAATGTTTGACCAACCAGGTACCGGTCTGCTGCTTAGAACTGTCAACATTTCAGTCCTGTTCATTAGAACTGTGATGAACAAATCAGACATTATGAAGATTAGAAGGGCTTGTGAATAATCTTGGGTGGGAAGACACAAAGGGGAAGTATTTGAGGGTATTCCGTTCAAGACTTCACTGCGCTTCATCCTCCATAAGGGGAAGGTAATCTTGGGTATGAACTAGGGTTGCCAGAACTGGGATGGGAAATATCTGGAGATTCTGGGGGTGGAGCCAGGGAGGGTGGCGGGAAGGGAGGGACCTCAGCAGGATATGACTCATAGAATCCATCCGCCAAAGGAGCCATTTTCTCCCAGGGAACTGATCTTGGTGCATTAGGGTTGCCAGATCCCCCCTGGCCACTGGCGGGGGATGAGGGGGTAGGGTTGTCAGATGCAGACTGGGAAACTCCTGGAGATTTGGGGGTGGAGCCTAGGGAGAATAGAGACCTCAGTGGGGTACAATGCCACAGAGTCCACCCTCCAAAGCACCCATTTTCTCCAGGGGAACTGATCTCTGTAGTCTGGAGATGAGCTGGAATTCCAGGGGATCCCCAGGTCCTGCCTGGAGGCTGGCATCCCTGCTTGGTCGACTGGAGATCAGTTATAATAGTGGGAGAACTCCAGGTGCTACCTGGAGGTTGGCAATCCTAGTTTAAAGGGCTGAGACGTATTCTTTGCACAGGCCCCACAGAAAAGCCTTTGTACATGGGAAATGGAACTGTTGTTACCTGCCAGCAGCCCCTCAGAGAGCAAGAGAGACTTTCAGCAGCCATGGGAATGCTCCCTCACCATCTCATTGGTCCTTCAAAGATTCATGTGGGTTGTGTTTCTTTTAAGTTGACCCTGAGTCAGAAGTGGCGGAGGCTTGTGCTCAGACTTCCTGCTCTGCCTCTTGGCTTCAGCTGTGTTTCCCGTGCCGTATCCTAGAGCATCATTTCCCCAAGGACACCAGCTGTTTCCACATCAACACTAGCAAGACACTCACAAATAGCAATTTGTCTTCTGGCACCCAATCCAGCGCAGGCAAATGCTTTCAGCCACGTCCTTACACCTGGTATCGCCATTGTGGACGATGTGTGTGTATAGATCTCATTTTTACGCCACTTTTGCTGAGCTCATATTAACTGTATTTGGCTTCCAGATTGTGTTGCTTTTAAGAGCCTAACAGCTTTTTTTTTTTTAAATGCCCATTATGGTAGTAATGGGGGAGATTATCTTGATTAGCACCAGATGGAGCCCCTCTCGTCCTTGATGAAAAATGATAGCTGCTCAACCGAGACCTTCCCGGGGTTGTTCATATTGGGTTAAATGTCTAAAAAAAACACAGCCAACCACCATTTGCCTTGGAAGCACAGAAGGTTTTTGTAGTATCCCCAATTCTCCATGTTTCCCAGTTAGGGGAAAGCGCTGTTCAAACAACTTCTGATTCAAAAGATAACAAGAGAAAGAAATTTTTACTTACAGAAATAGAAGCAAATCTTACATGACATATTCATGTTAGGTACATTTAGCTTATTGTGAACAGATTAGCTTCAAAAAGGTTAACTTGCTACAGCTCCGAGCCCAGGTAAGAGATTGACGAAGAGAAGCCCTACATAAGATGAAATCCAGAAGGCAAGCGAGGGCCAGAGAGGCTCAACATCGAACTGATGAGAGGGTGGGGTCAAGTGTCCCTGAGTGAGGGAATTCACTTAGCCCTTTTCCCTCCAGATCCTCTTGCATGCAGAGTGACAGTATGCAACAGTTCCCTCACGTGTGCTACTTCACAAATTCCAGAACACATACTTCATGTAGCACATTCCAATGAAAGAGAAGCCTGAACAGCCAGGCTCAAAGACCTGCTTCTTCTTCTTCCTCCTCTTCTTCCACCTTTTCTTTAATGAAAACCCAAATTTTGGACACTTGTTTCTGGCCGGCCATTGTAGGAAGGTCATAAGCAATCGTTCACACTAGTGAAAAACGTTGAATTGTATTCCTAAATGTGGAATTTACAATGCGGTCCTAACAGAGGTATAGGTCCGCTGAAGTCTATAGATGGCTGTAATTCCATTTAGGATTGCACTGTTAATCAGACTGGGAAGAATGATTTACGATTCTCCAACAATACCTAGAATATGTTAAGTCGTCTGCCAACCAAGCCCCAAAGAATCCAAATACTGGTGAAATAATTATAGCTGTTGCTGTAAACGATCGTGTCTCCACATACACATTTTAAAAGAAACTCCTAAACCATCATTCAGTTCCATTTATAATTAATGCCGAACAAGGTTTATCAACTCCCTTAAGTTGTGTCACGGTCATAATAATGGGAAAATGCTCTCTGATGAGGATGTAAAGAAAACACAAGGTATTTGTACATATGCCTCATTGAAATCAGTGGGAGAAGCCATGGTTAATGAGGCCAATTTATTTCAATAGGACTTCAGCACCACTGACTCCAGTTGGATTCGGGCCAGTATTTTTAAACGGATCAGCTAGTTAGGTAGCAATTTGCTTCTGAGTGTTTCTTCAAATAATATCACTGCTCTTGGTTAGTCTTGATATAATAAGTATTGTTTCTGGTTTGCCCCATCGTTATTCTTATATTTACTGTAAGCAGTTCATACTATCTCACCCCCTGATTTTTAGATGCACGCAGTATCTGTTATCTGGTATTGTTGGCATAATGTCACTGCAAAGTAAGCATAATGTCCATCTCAAAAAGAACAGCTGATACAGTATCCCCTTGTGAATGTTCCGGTACAGCATGTCTTAGGATGAGTCAGCATCCTGTGTCAAGCATAGAAGATAGTCATGTTGAATGGAAACAAATGCAAGCAACCTTCCAAAAGCATATAAAGGGATCCCTTTGATTAGTGACAGTGATGGAGGAAGAAGAAGACGAAGAGGAGGAAGAGATTGGGTTTATACCCCCCCTTCACTTGGGGCCTCAGAGCAGCTTACAGACTCCTTTCCCTTCCCCTCCCCACAACAGAGGTAGGTGGGCAGAGAGAGCTCTTTCCAGAACTGTCCTTGAGAGAACAGCTCTGACAGAACTATGGCTTGCCCAAGGTCATCCAGCAGCTGGAAGTGGAGGTGTGGGGAATCAAACCCGGTTCTCCCAGATCAGAGTCCGCGCTACTAACTGCTACACGAAACTAGCTCCTTGGAGATCCTTGGTCATGCAGGGGCAAATCTTCCTCTGTGTGACCTGCCCCAGAGGGTAGTTTTGAGGAATGGTAAAATGGAAAGATTTGGTGTGCAAAACTCTCAAGAAGAAAGTCGAGCGATGTATGTGATGATTATTAAATGCTTTCCCTTCTCTTTTGTAATAAAACAACATCACTTTTTGTATCCTTGACTGGTCTTTGTTTAACACGCACTATGTTTCTTCTTGTCTCAGACAACTTCCCTCAGATGGCCCATCAGAAGCGGTTCATCGAACGGAAGTATAGGCAAGAGCTTAAAGAAATGAGATGGGAGAGAGAACATCAGGAAAGAGACGGAGAGGAGGTGGAAGACCTAAGGAAATAAGCGGTGGCTGCAGAAGCCCACAGATGTCTTGGCGTAGTTAATGACGTCTCTGACGCTGGCCTGTGGAAACTGAACCCGGATTCGTGCAAACGAGTGAACGAAGTCTGATCAAAATCATGTTTACTTTTAATTGGTTTTCTTTTAGTGTTGAGTTTTTATTTTGTTTTTAGCTGTAAAGTTTTATTCATAAATCCTTTTTTAAAAAAAAAAACACAAAGCATTTTAATTTTCTTCCTCGAGAAGCGTGCTTTTGTTTTCCAGCGTGCGCTTGTGAGACAATAAAGTATTTTATTTCAGAATCTTCATCCAAAAGTAGTTTTATCATGCATAAATGGCACACTTTTTCTTTGCTGCTCTAATCCTCCCGTGCTGCGCTACAACTAGGATGATATGTATTTTCTTATTTCTTATTTAATTAAAAAAAAAAAAACCCTAGGATGCAGTGGGTAATTTTGTGCATGGGTTGGAAGGGATTTTGCCATAGTAATACTACCTGAATAGGGATGTGGCTGATCATTCCATAAATCTGTATCTAACTAACTATTAGCAGAAGCCACTAGCAGATGTGGACTCCCCCGCCCCCGAAGTTTCTTTTGACTGCTGGAAAAATGATATCCACAGGAAACCCCCCCCCCTCAACCAAAGGCTATGAGAATTGGGGCTGGAATGAGGACCAAGAAACGGGCAAAATTGCCTCTCTTCTTGGAGCTTTACGATCTGAGGGAAGGGCAATACAGGGAAGATCCATGTGAACTGCATTGGCAATTGGTTGAATATAATTGTTGTATCTAGTGCTGGGATCAATAAGGGCAATTACGTGCATGGTAGGCAGCAGATGTTCTGTTATCCATAAAGGATTTTATCCAGAAGCAAAATCTTTCCAAAAAGAAAGAAATCTTCCAGATAACTTACAGCTCATGGCCCCTGGCAGTATCAGCTACCTAAATCCACAATATACAGAACAGTTCTCCGATGGTAGAATGGAACGACTCAGTCAGTGGCCTCACCCAGTGGCCTACCTATGGTGTGTCATATTTGTCTCGATCATGCCATAATTAAAATGAAGGCCTGTGTGCTCCTGTGCACATGTGGTTAACTATACTGATAAATCAGGAATTTCATTGGTTGCTCCTTACATTAAGCCATGCAGTTTTCCATCGGCCTGCTACATGTGGACCAAGTAGCACCGGAATCTGGCCCGCTTACCCCTATCTCCTTTGCCTGCCACCGCCTTCTGTCAGCATTAGGGTGTTATACCTGGATTTGTCCTGCCTTTTTAAGCTTCCACCAGGGGAATCGCAATGCAACATCATGGCAACTTTACATCCACATTCTGGCAAAGAATGCAGATGCAGTTCCAAATAAAACTGTCTTCAGCTGCCTCCTAAAGATTGTCAGGTCTGATTATGGACCACCTTAGCTGTGATGGATGTTGCCAGGATCTAGGGTTCGGTGGATCCTTGCCCATCCTGCTTCCTAAAATCGTGTAGGGACCACATTAATGCACCCTTGATGTACATCATAAATCAGTTACTAACCCTTGGCATCTTCCCTCAGCAACTCAAAGAGGCAGTTATCCATCCACTGCTTAAAAAAACATCCCTACAGAAAAATGATGTGACCGGTTATCACCCAATCTCTAAACTGCCGTTCCTGGGAAAAGTAATTGAAGTGTGGTAACTCCAGAACTTAAATAACACATGTGCCCTGGAACCTTTTCAGACTTTCAGGCCAGGGTAAGGAACAGAGACAGCCCAGGTGGCTTTCATTGATAATCTCCTCCTGAATGCAGACAGACTTTGTTGCTACTATTCGATCTGTCTGAAGCCTCCGATACAGTAATAGATGGTGCAATCCTGTTAAGGCATTTGGAGGCAGAAGCAGATACCAGGAGCTGTGCTTTGGTCTGGATCAAATAGTTCCTCCTGGACCAGACTCAAAGCTTTGCTGTCGGAGGCCAGCTGTCTTCAGTGTAGGAGTCTTTTGGGGTTTCTCAGGGCTCAATCCTACCCCCCGATGTTACTCAATTTCTATGTAAAACCTTTAGGAGAAATTATTTGTAACTTTGGGGTTCGATTTCATCAATACATGGGTGGTGGTGGTGAAACGTGCCGTCGAGTCACAGCCGACTTATGACAATGCCGCCGGGTTTTCAAGATGAGAGACATGTGGAGGTGGTTTGCCATTGCCCACCTCCACATCATGACCCTGGTGTTGCTCAGAGGTCTCCCCTCCAAATACTAACCAGGGCCGACTCTGCTTAGCTTCCAAGATATGACAAGGTTAGGCTAGCCTGGGCTATCCAGACCAGCTCTATAACTCTATCAAAACTTCGTGATGATATGGAAGAGGTCTCGTCCCACTGCCTGATTGCTGTGGCCAAATGGCTGAAGGTCAGGCCCGTAGCCATGGTGGGGCCTCCCGGGGGCAGATGCCCCGCCCAAAATCTGCCCTGCCCCTCTACCCTGAGTCCACCCTTACCTTAATCCCGCGGCTAGGAGCGAGGTGCTGGGGCAGGCCATTCTCCTCGGCTCTTGCTGCGCCAAGCCCAGCAGCCCACTGGTGCTTCCGTGTGCTGCTGCCAAATCCTGCCCAGCCCCTGCGCTCTCGGCCCTGAAGCCCGCAGAATAAGGTTGGGCCGGGAGTCCTCAGACAGGCGTGGCTGCTGTGTGCACAGCAAGAGCCATGCCTGGCCTTCCACAGCCCAGATGGGCTTTGCCGGCCTCCGGCTCTCCGAAGCAGAGCTGGGAGGGGGCGGGAGGCTGACTGCACAGGCACAGTGAGGGTCCAAGGCGGGGCATTATCACCCAGCTGCACAGGCGCCGGGGCAGGCTTTCCTGGGTGCCGCCGCAACAAGTTCCTCTTGGCTTCCTTCCTCCCACTCAGCTCACCAAGTAGATGGCAGCTTAGTCAAGCCGGGGGAGGCCCCTGCTTTTCCACCTCCCTGATCAGGCGAGAGGACAACTTTCGCGGTGGACTTGGGATGGGCAGAAGGAAGTCCTTTCAAACAGTCACGGCCATGAGCACAGAGGAGGCCGTAGGTTTCTGGCGGCTGGGAGGGGGCCCTTTCTCTGGCTCTTCTCATCGCCGTTTTGATTTAAAAAAAAAAAATTGCGATGTCAGAAGTGATGTCGTGCCCCCCTGGTGCCCCCCCCATCGAAATTTTTCTGCCTATGGGCCTGCTGAACATGAGCAAATTGAAACTGAATCTAGGCAGGGGGAAGTGATGGTGGCTGGGAAGGTGCGGACCCTGAGGGACGTCCCACTTCTCACTTTCAGTGGGATTTGGCTGCCCCTTCCTGACTCAATTAAGAGCCTATGGCAGGGGTGTCAAACATGCGGCCCAGGGGCCGGATCAGGACCCCGGAGGGCTTCTATCAGGCCCGCAGTGGAACTGGCTGTCTTCTGCTGCTTCCTCCAGTTCTGCTGCTGCTGCGTCATCGTAGGTTTGCAGCTCACAGATACACACCTGAACAGCAGACTCAAGATTGCAGCAGCACAGACATTTTGATGCAATAATTCAGAGCAAGAGGTGTCAGTCATCAGGCACTGCTAAATAAAATACTTGCAAGAGTGTTAATGTTTTAAGCATGCTTTTATTTTAAGTAAAAGAAAAAACCCTTTGTGTTTGTGTCCTTTATAAAGTTTATCTCTCCGCTACCTGGCATCACATTTTATGACACCCATGGCCCAGCCCAACAAGGTCTGACGTAAATGTCAGATCCAGCCCTCATAAGAAATGAGTTCGGCACCCCTGGCCTATGGGTTATGTTGGATCCAGCATTCCTGCAGTATAAACATGCTGCTGCAAAAAAATAGCGCTTTCTTCTGAATCAGTATCACCAGGAAGATGGCCCCACGTGGCCTATCTGGACACCTTGATCCATGCCACGGTAACACTGAGACTAGACTACTGCACAGCCCTCTGCATGGGTCTCCCCTCAAAGTCAACTCAAGAGACTTCAGCTGGCGCAGAAAGCCACAGTGCGGTTATTGTGAGGCGCTAGGAGGAGCGTTGCTTGCCCATCAGTTGCCAGGCTCAATTCAAGGCACTGGCCATCACACAGAAAGCTCTTATGGCCTGGGTCCATCGTATCTGCAGGATGCCTCTTCCTCCACGCTCCACCATGACGGCTTCGCTCATCTGAGCAGGGCCTTCTGTAGATGCCACCTCTCAAGTGGGCAAAGTCAACCACCACCAATACGCGTGGGTTTCTCTGTTGAGGCCAGTGTTCCCTCTAAGCTGAGTCAGGAAAAATGGCTCCAGAGCAAACTAATTTATGCAGTAGCTAAATTGCTGGCTCACAACTTTAATGGCGAGGAGCTCACAAAGTAGAATTTTTGCTCACAAGACTCCACAGCTTAGAGGGATCTTTGGTTGAGGCCCCCGCCTGGTGGAAGGCTCTGTCCGATGAAGTCAGGAAGGCTCCAGTCCTGGCTTTCTGCAAACTATGCTCAACTGAATCATTCAGGAGGGCTTTTTTTTACACAGGTAATAGTACTACACTGTAATGAAACATTTCAGAAAGATGCCTCGGAAAGGAATGGGAACTACACGCATCGTACACACTGTCGTGTTTCTGTAAGTAGGATCTCGCTGTGTAATTTCTGCATCATTTAACGTTGTCATGTCAATGCTTATGCTCCCTTTCAGCTTGGCTCTGGCTGTTTTCAGATCTCTGCCCACCAAGCCCTATGCCATTGTTCATCGGGTGCCCCATCCCAGTTGATTTCATCGTCTCACACGGTGTGATCGGTCCGAAGTCCCCGTGAGAAAGGCAGACCATAAATTATGCAGCTGAATAATAAATAAAAGTAGAGCAAATGGTACAGAGAGTGTGATTTCTGTCCTCTTGCGGTGGATTCACTTCCCGATACCCTTTATCGTTCAGCTTAACTGCTCGTTAAACCATCTGTCATAGTTATCTGAAGGTTTCCAGAGGCAAGGTAAAGCAAGTTGCCATATTTTGGAATATAATTTCCCTTAGTAGGTTTACACAACAAAATCGACATTTATTGTGGTTATGCATTGAATTCTGTGGGAAATGGGGGGGTGGGGGACATTGTCAAGTAGCCTTTTAGAAATTAGTAAGGTGATCTCTCTTTTCTTCCTGTATCGGCATCAGGATTCTACATGCCAAGTCTTTGGCTCCATGTGGAAGCAAAATAAATTCTCCGAAAG
Source organism: Gekko gecko (assembly GCA_029375565.1). Classification (NCBI taxonomy): domain Eukaryota; kingdom Metazoa; phylum Chordata; class Lepidosauria; order Squamata; family Gekkonidae; genus Gekko; species Gekko gecko. The sequence continues at coordinate 19,475,374 of JAPDNY010000009.1, read as the reverse complement.
GGTTTCCATTGATTATATCAGCCACAGCTATAACTCAGCTTGTCATAACAAAGTTTGTATAGGAATATAAACCAGCAAAAAGGCCATTTTGACTTCAGCGGATATTAAAAATGCTAATGTTATTCAATATCCAATTACAGAGTTTCTGGAAAAGCCAATTAAAATTCTGGAAGATAAGAAGTCTGAGTGACTTCATTGGACAGGTCAACCGAAACTACCTTATCAGCCATCTGTTGTTAGACTGATAAAGATTTTCAGTTGTTGTCATGATCCTTTGGACTTTGTTGTAATTATGAAAAAAGTATGATTTTGGTCCTGTTATTGTGAACTGAAAGGACTTCTGCCGAAGTCCTTGAAGACCTGGATTATGTCTCCATTGCAGATCTCCCTCTCCCCCCTTTCTGAGCGGTATGCTCAGTTTGTACTCTTTGGGCATTTTTGCATTTTCTAATGTCCTCATTAGAAAAACATATTTTGAATCTACTGAGATGGGGGAAAAACAACAACAGCATATTGCTTTTGCTGCCTTCAACAGATGCCCAGTCAGTTTTGTGAACACGTCATAGTTAGATGAGACTCCTGAGTGAAGGGCAGGGTATAAATCCAAGTCTTCTTCGACTACTCCTATGAAAGAAGACTCTCCTATCAGGACACCAGACAACTGAGGGGAAAAAATGGGATGACATGGTTTCCAGGGAGGAGGTAGAGAGATACTATGTGCTACCTAAACATTCTCTTTCTCTTCTTTCTTTGACAACAGAATGGATTCATTTATTATCCTCCATTTTTAGCCTGCCGTTCCTCACTGCTGTAAGACTCAGGGTAGGTCACAACATAACCTACCCAGATAACAATAATAAAAGCTATTACAAATTAATTAAAATACAAACAGTACATCACAATTCAGATGGTGCGCAACTCAACCTTTGTCCTTCTCCGGGTGTAGATTCAATCTAGGGAAGGAAGGGAAAATGGGGGAGGGGAGGGAGGAGGGGTCTGTCCAGCATAGTCTATATAGCTCTCGACCAGGAGCCTCAGCCATGGGCCTGGTGGGATAGCTCTGTTTTACAGGCCCCTGTGAAACTGCCACAAGTCTTGCAGGGCCCAGATCTCAGCTGGCGGAGCATTCCACCAGGCTGGGGCTACAGCTGAAAAGGCCCTGGTTGTGGTCAAGGCTAAATGGATAATCCTTGGCCCAGGAATCCTCAGTGGATCTTTTCCCTGTGAGCATAAATCCAAGTCTTCTTCGACTACTCCTATGAAAGAAGAAAAGACTCTCCTATCAGGACACCAGACAACTGAGGGGAAAACAAATGGGATGACATGGTTTCCATGGAGGAAATAGAGAGATACTTTATGTGCTACCTAAACATTCCCTTTCTCTTCTTTCTTTGACAACAGTATGAATTCGTTTTATTATCCTCCATTTTTAGCATAAAGCTCACCAGGAGAAGCTGTCCCGTAGGTATGTTGGTCCTTGAAGGTCAAAGCCAATACCTTGGATCTGATCTGGTCTTCAGTCCAAAGCCAGTGCGGCTGGCGGAGCACAGGTTGAATATGGGCTCCCATCGGAGCTGGCATTTTACCTGCTGAATACAAAACAAAATCTCATTGTAACTTTCACGCTCCCATTGCTGAGGTGGAAGTAAGCCTGTTTCTCTTCATATATTGTTCTGTGGGAGCTCTGCTTTCCTTAGAGAAACAGAGGCAGAGTTTGTGTTGTTCCCCCTGTTGTCTTCAAGCTCTTAGACAGAAATCTTGTGGCAACAAGTCAACCAGGTAAATCCAGAGTGGGAATCAATGCAGAAAAGCCAGGCCCAAAACACAGGTAGCCATTGTGAGTGGAACCTTATAGGTCTGGCTCTGGGGAGGGGGGGGTTTGTCCTGGAAACGGAACTGCAGGAGGTGTCTGAGGAAAGAAAAAGGGGGCAAGAGATAGTTCTGAGGATGATGAGAGATGAATGCACAAAAAATACCTTATGAGGCGTCTGAAGAGGGATTTAGCATCTGGAGATCTTCTGCACAGCACCACAGTAGCCAGCCAAGCCACTGGAAAATCTCCGGGCTTTTCCACATTCTCATATCCCTTGCTTTGGTGTAGTGGTTAAGTCTGCGGACTTTAATCTGGGAGAACCGGGTTTGATTCCCCACTCCTTCACTTGCAGCTGCTGGATGACCTTGGGCAAGCCATAGTTCTGTCAGAGGTGTTCTTGAAAGGGCAGTTTCTGTCAGAGCTCTCTCAGCCCCACCTACTGGGGTGTCTGTTGTGGGGAGGGGAAGGGAAATGAGTTTGTAAGCCACTCTGAGACTCCCTTGGGTAGTGAAGGGTGGGGTATAAATCCAATCTCCTCCTCCTCCTCCTCCTCCTCCTCTTCTTCTTCTCCTTCTCCCTCCTCTTCCTGCTCCTCCTCCTCTCTCTGTCTCTCTCTGCCCTACTTTAGTTTCCCACCCCATTCAGACGAATACATCCTATTTGTATCTTGAGTTTTTGTTTGTTTTGGTTTTTTAAGGGTAAAATGTGATTCGACCAGGGGTCCTCACCCTTTTGGAGCCTGTGGGCACCTTTGGAATTCTGACACAGGAAAGTGGGCACAATCACAAATGGCCACTGTGGAACTAACCATGAAATCTCGGGGAGTGAGGTTGTATACAAATCTAATAGTGACTCTTCAACATTCCAGGCAGAAGTTCTGTTTAACAGGATGCCTGATAATCTGCACAGCCAATCGGAAGCTCTCCTCAGCAAAAGCTGCCCCCAGCCCCTCCCACTTTCTTAAAGCACTTGAGGGGCACTAGGAAAGATGTCGGTGGATGCCAGGGCACCTATACGCACCAATGCCCCCTCTAAGCCAGGGGTGTTGAACACATTTGTTATGAGGACTGGATCTGACATAAACGAGACCTTGTCGAGCCAGGCCACGTGTGCCATAAAATGTGATGCCAGGTAGCAGAGAGATAAACTTTATAAAGGACACAAACACAAAGTGTTTGTTTTTTTTTACTTAAGATAAAAATGTGCTTAAAACATTAGCACTCTTGCAAGTATTTTGTTTATTTAACAGTGTCTGATAACTGACACCTCTTGCTCTGAATTATTGCATCAAAATGCCTGTGCTGTTGCCATCTTGAGTATGCTGTTCAGCTGTATGTATCTGTAAGCTGCAAACCGACAATGACGCAGCAGCAGCAGCAGAACTGGAAGAAGGAGCAGAAGACAGCCAGTTCCACTGCGGGCCTGATAGAAGCCCTCCGGGGGCCCGATCTGGCCCCCTGGGCCACATATTTGACACCCCTGCTCTAAGCTGTGGGGTCTTGTGAGCAAAAATGCTATTTTGTGAGCAACTGGCATTAAAGTTGCAAGCAAGCGATTTGGCTACTGCATAAATTAGTTTGCTCTGGACCCATCTCTCCTGAGCTAAGACAAAAATGTGCGAGCCGGAGGCTAAAAAACGGTGAGCTTGCTGGAGGCTAAAAAGCTGTGAGCTAGTCCACACTAACTCAGCTTAGAGGGAACACTGATAGGCACCACATTGTGGATCCATTGGATCAGAGAGAGTTTGTGGATCTGTACACTGGAAACGGTGTCTTCCTTGGCTACGGCTCATTCCTCCTGCACTCGGGGTGCCAATCTCCAGGTGGTGGCTGGAGTTCTCCCGGGATTGCAGCTGATCTCCAGGCGACAGAGATCACCTGGAGAAAATGGCCACTTTGGAGGGTGAGCTCTGTGGCATTGCACCTTTTCTTCCTCCCTCCTTCCTTCCATCCCCCTTTTGGGAGGGAGGCTCAGGGTCAGACAGGCTGCCTCTTTCTTCCACTGCACTTGGGGGGGGATGGGCAGGGCCGGGGGGGGTTGAGAGGGGGGGTCCCTTTCCCAGGCTGCTTCACTCCCAGCCCACTGCTGCTCACAGGGTTGTTCCGAGCATCAAATGGAGGAACGGCATAAAGTGCTTTGAGTCCCCCTTGTGGATAAAGGTGGGCTATAAATGAAGTAATAAAGCTGAAGACGAAGGGGCAGATAAAAGGTTGCTCGGGGGTGGGGGTTGGGAAGAAGGAGGCACAGAAAGTCGAGGATATGGGGGTTCCCAGGTAGAGGGGAAGGGGAAATAGTGTGAGGAAGGTGAGATGGGGGAAAGGGTGACCTTCGCCGCAAGTCCCTGCAGGTTCCCCACTGTGCAACTGGGCCCATCCTGGCAATTGGCACCCCATGACTGGGCCATGATTTTCCTGGGTGTAGCATGCCAGAGATAAGGTAGGAGGGGAAACTGGAGATGGGGAGAAGGTAAAGGTCGGTTGGCTGGTGCATGGGAAGGAGAGAAGGCCGGAAAGAAGGAGAGGTTAAGGGGGCTTTCGAGGAAGGGAAAGCGGAAATAGTGGGGGAGAGGGGAATTCACCCTGCAAGTCCTTGTGGGTACCTGCTTGTATATATACAAACTTTGTTGTTGTAATTTTCTGTATATGGTATAACACACCAAAACCCCACCAATAAGAGTGATGGAGGGAAGGGAATGGTCCAAGCAAGCATTTACAAGGATTCTTGACCACCTGGGCCACCCTGTCTTTTGTGATGGGTTTGTTTATCTCATTTAATGATACTGACCTTTGTAGTTAAAGTGTTGTCTTGTGGTAAGGCTGGGATCTTTGGCCTTTGGGGAGTTGCCCCTTAGAAGGCTGCAGAAATGTTATTCGCAACTCCGGCCTGAGGAGAGAAACTTTTGATGACCAAACCGCCCTTTACCTCATTTTCCCACCTGCCCTTTATCATTTGATTGACAAGGTGGGTTAGAACCCAGAGTTCTGCAGCATTCAGTCGCAGGGTAGAAAACAATTTGTAAAAATGGATAATATTACTGCTCGGACTTGCGATTGTGTTTAGAGTGCTTCCAAGCTTGAAAAACTCTATATCCCCTGACAGTAAACTGTACACAGTATCTTCCTCATGAGGAAACAATGGTTGTTAAACTTCTTTTTTTTAAAAAAAATATAAATAAATCTAAGAACAAAGTACTTCTGAGCAGGTACAGAGTGACTCTGCCTGTTCAAAATAAGCTCCTTTAAAAAAAAAGAAAGAAAGAAAGGGGAGAGTGCCTTTGAACTTTTGAAGAATATTCCTCCTTTGAAGGCTACCCCCCCCTCAAATGCGCCAGTGAAAGTCAACAAATAACAATGGAAATGGAGGTCACTTTGGTTTTTCTGGCTTCATATCCTGCTGCCCGGGCACCCTGCTAGAAGGCTCAAATTCTGGTTCAGGTCAGTAAAATTCTGGCTAGGTGGCAACCCTAAAATAGAATCCATGGCATGCCTTACCTATAATAAATAAGCCTCTGGAGATATTGATTTTTAATAAAAAAATGTATGAAGTCAAGGAAGATTTCTTTCCAAAGGCTGAAGGCCTGGATCACTACACTTGGAGGCCTGCGTTGAAAAAGGACTCCAGATTTTTTTATTATTACAGTCAAAGTTGAAATGTAACCACGACTCGATCTACAATGGCGGACTGAGGAATTGTCCTTGTTAATAACGGAGATATTAGAGCACAAACAACACGGTAAAGAAAAGGACAATCCCCAACAGGTCTGCTCAAAATCCTACTCAGGTTTCTTCTGGCTGGCTCCCAGGAAGTGTTCTTAGCACTGCGCTGAAAGCGTGACTTCCTCTAGTCCTATGCTAGATTAGATGAGAAGCCTGTTTTTGTGAAACATTTTATTTAAAAATAAAGGCAGCTGACAGCTTGTCATCTCCATGGGAAAAAAAAAAATATTTGAAGGACTTTCTGTGTTGGGTGGGTTGCAGACTGTTTGGGGAGGGGCTGTGGCTGAGTGGAACAGCCTCTGCTTGGCCTGCAGAAGGTCCCAGGTTCCCTCCCTGGCGTCTCCAGTTAAAAGGATCGGGTAACAGGTGAAGTGAAAGACCTCTCCCTGAGACCCTGTAGAACCGCTGCCTATCAGAGTAGACAGTACTGACCTTTAGAGCCAGTTTGGTGTAGTGGTTAAGTGTGCAGACTCTAATCTGGGAGAACCGGGTTTGATTCCCCACTCCTCCACTCGCAGCTGCTGGATGACCTTGGACAAGCCATAGTTTAAACGCCTTCTCATGAGAGCTGGGCCACAGATGGAGGAAAGAGGGAAGGAAAGAGAGAGAGTAGAGAGAGGGAAAGAAGGAAGGAAAGAGGGAAAGAAAGAGAAGGAAAGAAGGAGGGAAAGAAAGAGAGGGAAGAAGGAGGGAAACAGGGAAAGGAGGAAAAAAAGAGAAGAGATGAAGGTGGGAAAGAGGAAAAGGAGAGAAGGAAAGGAGGGAATGAAGGAAATTTGGCAGCAATTTGGCCCCATTATATCCTATGAGCCTTTGAAGTCAATGGTGAAAACATAGGGTGTATTCTGGGGGCTGGAGGGGAGGGGATTTGAGGGAGAGGCTCCAAACTCACAGGGTAGCTTATGGAGCCTCTCTCCAAGATACCCACCAAGTTTCAAGAACATTGGACCAGGGGTCCAATTCTGTGGGCCCCCAAACAGGTTGCCCCTATTCCTTCCATTGTTCTCTATGGTGGGGAAAACTCTCTCTCTTTCCTTCCCTCTTTCCTCCATCTGTGGCCCAGCTCTCATGAGAAGGCGTTTAAACTTTAAACCCCTTCTCTCTTAGCTCCCCCACCCAGGCCAGCTGGAGAAGGGAAGGGGAGGCTTTTGAAGATGCCTCCCCCCTTTTGCTTCCCCTTCTGACATCACTTCCGGTGATGTCAGGGGGCGTGGCATATGCTAATAGTCCAATAGCTCATTAGCATACCATATGCTAATGAGCTGCTGCAGCTGTTTTTCTACGAAAAGACCCCTGAGTAGGTGGGATGTGAAGTCTTCTGCTAGTGAAGAGCTCTTCCTCTTGACACAGGAAGCATTCTGCTAGAGGTCTTGTTATGCTGGTGTGTATTGGTTAAGAGTGGCGGACTCTAATCTGGAGAACTGGGTTTGATTCCCCACTCCTCCTCCACCTGAAGACTGATCTTGGGCCAGTCACCATTCCCTCAGAACTCTCTCAGCCTCACCTATTTCACGAGATGACTGTTGTAGGGAAGGGAGGGGAAGGTGATTGTAAGCTGCTTTGAGAATCCTTAAGGTAGAGAAAAGTGGGGTATAAAAACCTTCTCTTCTACTACAGCTACTAGAAGTGGTGGCGGGTACAAGCATAGACAGCTTCAACTGGGGACTGGATAAACATATGGAGCAGAGGTCCATCAGTGGCTATTAGCTACAAAGTACAGGCGCTGCGATGGCTCAGAGGTGAAAACGCTGAGCTGCAGACCGGAAGGTCGGTAGGTCAGCAGTTCCTGCCAACCTAGCAGTTTGAAAGCAAGAAATTGCCAGTAGATAAATAGGTACCGCTTCGGCGGGAAGGTAACAGCGTTCTGTGTGCCTCGGCGTTTAGTCATGCCAGCCACATGACCACAGAAATGTCTTTGGACAGTGCTGGCTCTTCGGCTTGGAAACGGAGATGAGCACCACCCCCTAGAGTTGGATTCAACTGGCTTTCGAGCAAGGGAAACCTTTACCTTACAGATTAAACACTATATCTGGGGAAGTGATGCTCTGTATTCTTGGTGCTGGGGGGGAACCGTGGGAGGCCTTCTGGAGTTCTGGCCCCGCTGGTGGACCTCCTGGTGGCACCTGGGTTTTGGCCACTCTGTGACACCGCGTGTTGGATTGGATGGGCCATTGGCCTGATCCAACATGGTGTTTCTTACGTTCTTATGTTCTTCTTCTGCTGTTAGAAGTTTCCTTCCTTGTGACAGACCCAGAATCCACTTCAGCAGAATGGAAACTTGGGGTCAAACTTGTTGTCTTAAAACCCCCCGAAAAAACAACCCAGTAGGCTAGACAGTATGAGTCAAGTAAAATTTTACCTCAGTAGGCTGGCAAAGACAAAGTATTATTTTCTCAGCCTCAACCCTCCTTCTCTAAATCTCCAACAGGAAAATTGTATTTGCCTAATTTACAGGACTGTAATAAGGATTGTTTAGATAATGCCATAATTTCAAAGTAGCAAGGATTGAAAGGCTAGCTGTGCCAGTTCTGGCAAACTGATAAACAAGCAAAGAAACTGGTTTAAAGGCATTTTAACTCCATGCCTCCCCAGCATGAACAGCAACTGAGGCTTAGGAAGAAGTGAAAGAGTAGCTTTTATAGCCGGCTTTTCTCTGCCTTAAGGAATCTCAAAGTGCTTTACAATCGCCTTTCCCTTCCTCTCCCCACAACAGACATCTTGTGAGATAGGTGGGGCTGAGAGAGTTCTGAGAGAACTGTGACTGGCCTAAGGTTACCCAGCAGGCTCCATGTGGAGAGTGGGAAACCAAACCCGGTTCTCCAGATTAGAGTCCACTGCTCTTATCCACTACACCAACCTGGCTCTCACTTCTTCTCCCCACAACAGGCACCTTGTGAGGTAGGTGGGGCTGAGGGAGTTCTGAGAGAACTGGGGCTGGCCCAAGGTCACCCAGCAGGCTTTATGTGGAGGAGAAGTGGGGAATCAAACCCGGTTCTCCAGATTAGAGTCCACCACTCTTAACCACTATGCCACACTGCCTCTGTCCCCTTGTGTCTTTCATTGGCTCAGTTCCGTTTGCTTCACTCCGACCTTTGAGGGGACACCTGAGGTATACATGAAAAGCCAAAGCCTCTTGCTCTCCATGCTGTGGGAGTGAGGGAGTTAAAGACTTGCGGGGCCATTATCAGTCACACAAGCAGCCGAAGGGATGGTTCTTAGGACTGGGGTGTGTGCCAAGAACCTGCCTTGGGGGGGCGGACAGATTTGTTAAGCCTTATCCTTCTTGTCGAAGAACATCCCACCTGCCTTCTCCTCACATGGCTCAGGTTACGTAACCACTGCACTGCAGTAAAGATTTATCTATACGTGAGCCATGGGGGGGGGGGGAACAACTGTCAAGAGCCCCTGAATTTTATGAGACCATTCCGTCATTCCCATTAGCGTCTAGCTAACGAGGCTGCATTTGTTGATATTTGCTTTAATGGTGCCTCTGCTACCTCAGAACCTATTCCAGTCTTCTCATTATCCGTAGCTCCCTGCCCATGTTTAGCCTAACCCTTTCCTTCCTTGGCTTCAAAGCCGTTCCTCCTTGTTGCTTCCTCCTCTGAGCCTGAATAAAGTTTTCTCCTTTCCTTTCTAATGTTACCTTGAAGATGCTTCTGCGCTATGATCCTGTCCCTCGTGACGCTTCCCTCTTTCGCATTACAAAACTTCTTTAGCTCTTCGACTTTTCTCCTGTGATCCATTATTTCTTTTCTGTGCATAATATTCACATGCACGCACATCCTGGGACGACGAGGGCACATTTTCTACTACATTTTCGACATGGTAACTTATTTCAAGCTAGCTGTTGGCTTTTGCCCACACATCTCATTCCCCCTCCCATCGCTCTTCTAGGAGATTTAAATACTTGGGTGAGTAGCTTTGTATATTGTCTTGGTGTTGGGCAAGGTTGCTAGCTCCTGATTGGGAAATACCTGGAGATTTGGGGGTGGAGCCTGGAGAGGGGAGGGCTTAGGAAGGGGAGGGGCCTCGCCAGGGTACAGTGCCGTAGAGTCCATTCTCCAAAGCAGCCATTTGCTCCAAGGGAACTGATCTCTGGAAATCAGTTGTAGTTCCAGGATATCTCCTGCTACCACCTGGAGGCTGGCAAGCCTAGATTGGAGAAGTGGTTTGGGGGGAATTGCTGGGGGAGAACAATGAGAAGACCTAGTCTATACATGCGGCTGAATGCAGGAGCAGAACTCTGAGGGGGTCAAATGGGTTATACCATTTGAGACTGGGGGAATGGGGTCATAGGCAGTGTTCCCGTTAAGTTTAGTATGGAGCTCACTGTTTTTTAGCCTCCGGCTTGCACATTTTTGTCTCAGCTCAGGGAGGATGGCTCCAGAGCAAACTAATTTATGAAGTAGCCAAGCCGCTCGCTCACAACTTTAATGCCAGTAGCTCACAAAGTAGAATTTTTTGCTCACAAGACCCCACAGCTTAGAGGGAGCACGGCATATGCCTCATGCTCTTCCCTATAAAAACTCCCTGCATGTTGAAAATTATCAGACTGGAGAGACAAAGGTTCTGTTTTTGTCTTTGGCACGCTGTGGTAGTTTTCCACTTAGAGGGAATTATCAAGCTGGGAAATTTAAGAAACACACAATTGCTCACCTGCATCCTGAAGTAGTAGCCTGTACTCTGCCGCCTTATGCTCCTGCAGGTATAGACCCAGGGCAGTGACTGGCAAGAATGAGCCTTGGGCAATTCTAAGGCAAGGGTCCCCAAGCTTTTGGATCCTGCAGGCACATTTGAAATTCTGACACGGCATGGTGGGCACAGCAACAAAATGGCTGCCATAGGAGGGGTGGAGCCAGCCACAAAATGATTGCCACAGTTTACTTTCAGTAGCACAATGCAAATCCTTCTCCTGTGGTGGCAGCTGTCATATGGGGAATGCTTCAGCAGTTTGGTAAAAACTCTATGGTGACCATAGAGTTTTTTCCCAAATGCTAGAGCATCCTCTGAACAACATGCCTGGTGTGATGACATCACCTCTGGGTGATGTCACCTCAGCACGTGAGCTGTAAGACCCCAGGAGCCAGGTTGGAGCTCCCCACCAGGACTCAGGTAAGACCTGGCAACCCTACTCTCCAGGCTCCACCGCCCCCCCCAAATCTCCAGGTATTTCTCAACCCAGAGCTGGCAATCCTACAGGCCATACTAATAACATCACTTTGGATTGAAGAATTTCCTGAGGTACCATCTCACTGGAAAGGAGCCATAGTTCATTAGCGAAGAATGGTTTTTTGTACTCAGAAAGCATTGGGTTGATCCCCAATGCTTAAATTCAAAAAGAACTTTTAATGATGGGGGAACTCTCCCATTAGATTCATCCAAAAACTGGTCTATACATGCAGGGAAATTATATGGTAGAATCCTGAGGTAGACAGTACACAACCCAGCATTTGTTTATTTAGAGAGGTAGAGAGGTCCCCTTCAGTGGGGACATGAAAGTAGCTTACATCGATATTCTCCCATCCTCCATTTCATAATTCCTAGCAACCACCCATGGACAGTAACAAAAGGCTAAAAGATATGATACTGGAAGATGAGCCCCTCAGGTTGGAAGGTGTCCAATATGCTGCTGAGGAAGAGCAGAGGGCAAGTACAAGTAACCCCAGAAAGAGTGAAGCGGCTGGGCCAAAGCCGAAAGGATGCTCAGTTCTGGATGTGTCTGATGGTGAAAGGAAAGTCTGATGCTGCAAAGAACAATACTGCATAGGAACCTGGAATGTAAGGTCTATGAATCAAGGTAAGTTGGATGTGGTCAAAAATGAGATGGCAAGACTGAACATCGACATCTTGGGAATCAGTGAACTAAAGTGGACGGGAATGGGTGAATATCTACTACTGTGGCCAAGAATCCCATAGAAAAAATGGTGTGGCCTTTATAGTCAACAAGAGAGTGAGAATGGCAGCAATGGAATACAATCTCAAAAATGGCGGAATGATCGGAGTCTGAATCCAAGGCAAACCTTTCAGCATCACAGTAATCCAAATCCATGCCCCAACTACTGACGCAGAAAGGGCTGAAGTGGACCAGTTCTATGAAGACCTACAACACCTCCTAGAAACAGTGTTGTCAAGGCAACGAACGTGAAATTAAGCAAGCTCCGGAGGATGGCAGTGGACAGGAGGGCCTAACAGGAGGGTCAATGGGGTTGCGAAGAGTTGGACTCGGCTGTGCAACTGAACAGCAACAACAACAACAAAGTAACCACCCTGTGGGGTAGGTGAGACTAACAGTGAGTGGCCCAAGGTCACTGAAAGAGCTGCCATGTCAGAATGGGAATCTGAATGTGGGTTTCCAAGATCCTAGCCCAATGCTCTACACCTCATTGAAGGATGGAAGATGGGCTTATCCATTTAAAGAAAAATCTCCTTTTACACAGGACCCCAGTTTCTCCCCCCAATCCCAGGTAAGGGAAGAAATTATGGGACCTGGGTGACAAAAAAAGAAAGAAAGCAGTGCTGCCTCCAGCCCCCCGAAGGGGAGGGGGGATGGCCAGTAGGCCCCCCCCCAAAAAAAAAATCAAAGAAAACCCTTCAATGTTACTTTAAACATACACAAGTAGAATTGAAATAGAAGTAGGGTTTAATTCAACAATGAGGGATGGTGAAATCAAAGCAGGACACGCAGATACAACAAGCAAACGTAGAGAACTAGACTTAAAAGTTGAAACCAAAGAGGTGATCCGAGTCTTCTACTGTCCCTCTGAGGCCTTCTGAAAATCTTCCGCACTGGCTGTTGTGGGTTCACTGGATCTCCGTGGCAATCGTGGTGGTGGTGCCGCGGCTTAGGGTTGCCAGCCCCCAGGTGGTGGCTGGAGATCTCCTGGGATTACAACTGATCTCCTGGCAACAGAGGTCAGTTCAGCTGGAGAAAATGACCTCCTTATACTCTGTGGCATCACGCCCCATTGAAGCCCCACCCCCCTCAGGTTCCAACCTCCCTCCAAATCTCCAGGTATTCTCCAACCCAACACTGGAAACCCTGGTAAATAGGGCTGCCAACTTCAATTTAGGAAATCCCTAGAGATTTGGGGATGGTATTTGGAGAAGGCCGGTTTGGGGGAGGGCAGTGGGGCTGTGATACCGTAGAGTCTGCCTTTTGAAGTTGCTGTTTCCTCCAGGGACCCTGTTTCTTGTCGTCTTGGGATCTCTTGCAACACTGGGAGGATTCCTGGCTCCACCTGGAGATTAGTAACCCTAAAGAATAAGTGTCTGGGGAGTGGGAGACCAGCAACATGAAGGGCTGTCTTGTGGTGGTCGGGAGGACTAGCACCAGTACCTTTTTTTGTGGCAGTACTCACTGATACTGCATACTGGCACCATTTTTGATGCCCTCTCATACTGGCACCTCTCATATGTCCTAAGGGGGGAACTGGTGGAAATCGATGCAATCTTATATATGAATACCAGCCCCCAAAAGAGCCGTGATGGGTACCATGGACAGCAATTGAGGGTTGCCATCCTCCATAGGGTTGCCATTTCCCTGATGGAGGCGGGGATTTACCCACTTTGGGGGCCCCAGTCCGCCGCCATGCAGCCGACCAGCAAAGAACCCCATGCAAAGAACACGGCACAATGACCTCACCCAGAGGTGACATCATCATGCGGGGCACGTTGCAGGGGGGCGCTCTAGCGTTTAAGAAAAAACTCTATGGTTACCAAGAACTCCAGGACATGGAGGAGGACCAGGTAAGACCTGGAAACCCTAATCGTCCAGGTGGGCCTGGAGAGCTCCTGGAATTACAACTGATTCCCATACTACAGAGATCAGTTCCCTGGAGAAAACAGCTGCTTTGGAAGGTGACCTGTATGACATGATTCCCCAGTAAAGGTCACTCCCCTCCCCAAACCCAGCGCCCCCAAGCTCCACTCCCAAATCTCCAGGCATTTCCCAGCTCAGAGCTGGCAACCCTACGTCAGACTCAAGGTTTCGAAGAGCGTAGATCTGGTCTTCACAGCTGGTCATTTACAAGTTAAAATGGGGTTCTGTTTCTGAACGACACCATTCTGAATCCCCCCCCATTTTTCATTACAAGCCGGGAAACTCATATCCCCAGCCAAATAAAGGCAAACTTTGGCAGCGCTGTGAATATCAGTTGGGGGTCCATTGTTCCTTATTGCTTCTGTTCATCATGTTATCTTCGAAGGCATGGTTTGGCAACTCTACCCAACAATAAAAAGAAAATGACAGGGCCGGTGAAGACGCAGCCACTTTTCTTGATCAGCGTCTGTGATTGTAACAGAGCGCTGTACTTAGTTATATTGATTTGCCTCCGAGAGCTTTTTTCTGCCATATAAATCTTACAAGAAATCTTTAAAGATTTGGCTGTACAAGACCACTATTTCTTTCTTGGGAAAGAAGAGAGGCAAGAATTTTTTTCCTTCCCCTCGGTGTTTCAGCTAGGATGGTCTTCTCGGAAGCATTGTTGGAATGTGAGTTTTGCAACCTTCTGGATATAAAAAAAATAACAGGCCAGGTTGATTATGCATAACCTTCTGAGCAGGCAGGGTTGCGTGTACAAATGTATGCCATAATACAAAGAATGGCTCAGACGCTTTTCTTCTTTCTCAAAGATATGAATAACAAGCGCTCGCAGTTCTCTTTTGCTTCAGAGGGGCTGAAAGCGGGGGGCACGGGACCATCTTGACCATTCAGGGGAGACAAATTCCTGTATTTTAGCAACATTTTAAATGCTGGTTAGACAGAAACTCAGGGTGCCAACCTCTAGGTAGGGGCTGGAGACCTCCCAGAATGACAATGGATCTTCAGATGACAGAGAGCCACTCCCTTGGAGAAAAGGGCTGCTTTGGAGGGTGGACTCTATGGCATTATTCCCTGCCGAGGTCCCGCCCCTCCTCAAACATCACTCTTCCCAGGCTTCACCCCCAAAACTCTATGAATTTCCACTCCTTGCTGAAATGGGACATTGTGTTGGATTCAGCCATCTTTGCTAGTAATTCGAAAAGAAGCTTCCCTTTGGTCACACAGCGAGGTTCTTTGTGCCGTGCTTGGTGAGTGCTACAGAAGCAACTTTTTAAAAATCTGCATAGCCGATCAAATCTCCAACGGCCAATCAGAAACCCTGCTGGGCAAAAGCCCTACCAGGCTCCACCCACTTTGTGAATAGACTGGGCAGGCACCAAGAAAGGTGCTGAAGGGAAGCATCACATTTGACCCCCACCCCCCCAGTGCCATGCCAGGGATCATACAACCCGCATAGACAGGGGCTGTGTGGGCCAGCGGCTGTAGGAAGGAGAGAGAGTGGGCTAGTTTGAGTGAAAAAGGTGGTTGAATCCAACCTGCTAAATGCAGCCATATGTGATTCCCCCCGAGCTTTTTTTATTACTGCTATTGAAAAGCTTTCTTGGGAGGCTTCAAATTGAAGCTGTGGAAAAGTGGGGAGAGGGTTAGAGCCAGTTTGGTGTAGTGGTTAAGTGTACAGACTCCAGTCTGGGAGAACTGGGTTTGATTCCCCACTCCTCCATTTGCAGCTGCTGGATGACCTTAGGCAAGCCATAGTTCTGTCAAAACTGTTCTCTCAAGGACAGTTTCTGTCAGAGTTCTCTCAGCCCCACCTACCTCACAGGGTGTCTGTTGTGGGGAGGGGAAGGAAAAGGAGTTTGTAAGCCTCTCTGAGACTCCGAGTGAAGGGTGGGGTATAAATCCAATCTCTTCTTCTTCTTCTTCTTCTTACTTAGCTCTTCTCCTGTCCTGCCCTGGATAGCCCAGGCAAGCCTGATCTCATCAGATTTTGGAAGCTAAACAGGATTGATCCTGGCAAGTACTTGGATGGGAGACCTCCTTGGAATATCAGAGGCAGGAGGTGGGGGCAGGCTTTATTAAGCCACCTCTCTGAATATACTCCAGGCCCCCAGTAGGGGTCAGTCACCAGAGGTCGCCATGACTTCCAGGTGCACACACACATAAGAACATAAGAGAAGCCAGTGTTGGATCAGGCCAATGGCCCATCCAGTTCAACACTCTGTGTCACACAGTGGCCAAAAATACCCGGTGCCATCAGGAGGTCCAGCAGTGAGGCCAGGACACTAGAAGCCCTCCCACTGTTGACCCCCCAAGCACCAAGAATACAGAGCATCACTTGCCCCAGAGTCCCTATCTGTACCTTGTGGCTAATAGCCACTGATGGACCTCTGCTCCAGATGTTTATCCAATTCCCTCTTGAAGTCGCCCATGTTTGTAGCTGCCACCACCTCTTGTGGCAGTGAATTCCAAGTGTTAAACACTCTTTGGGTGAAGAACTGCTTCCTTTTATCCATTCTAACCCGACTGCTCAGCAATTTCATGGAGTGCCTACAAGTTCTTATATTGTGAGAAAGGGAGAAAAGTACCTCTTTCTCTGCGTGCTCTGTTCCACTCATAATCTTGTAAACCTTGATCATATCACACACATCAAGAAAATGCAAAAATACTTAGCCCTTCTCCTTCTGACCATTTTTATATTCATCAGTGGCCCCTGAATCCCCAGAATGCTTTCCTCCTGGTGAAGATAAAGAAATGAGCACCTGTCTCTTTCCCCCTGTAAGGAGAAAAGCAGCTGGAAAGGGTTTTGAGCAGAAAGAATGGCCAGAAAAGAAGGACTGAGTAGCCTCTTCCCTTGGCGTCCCTTTGTTTCCATTTGCACCCTCCTAAGGATGATCTTGGTTAAAAATAAATAAAAATAAAGCAACACTGACCAAGTTATACTAATTTAAAAGGGTCATTGTTTTCAGGCTGAGTTCTTAGGATAAGCATTTTCAAAATGACCTCTCTCAGAAGGACCTAAGAGCCTCTGGCCTTCTCAAAGCACACATGCATTTCAAAGATGCCAGCAATTAACAATTTTAGTCGGTAGCGTGTTCCTCATTGTTAGAAAACAAAATTCTGGAACTCGATCTCTTTAAGAGAACACCGCCAAATTCATGCAAAGATGGAGTGGGCTGGAGACTATGTGAGACGTCGAGTCTGACCTGGTTGTGGATAACTCGCTGAAAACTCTTCCTATGTTTTCCTGTCTGGGTGGCAAAATACCTGGAGATTTTGGGGGTGGAGCTTGAGGAGGGTGGAGTTCGGGAGGGGAGGGATGTGATACCATAGACTCCACCCTCTCAAAGCAGCCATTTTCTACCCAGGGGAACAGATCTCATAGGTCTGGAGATCAGTTGTAATAGCAGGAGATATCCAGGCCCCATTTATAAGTTAGCAACGTAGTGCTGGTGCATTTGATTAGCGCACTGTGAGAGATTAATGAAGTAACAAGTGTAAATCTTCCACAGAGGGGCTGCTGGAGCTCTGCATGATTTATCCTGGCGTTTGCTTCCCACTGTCATCCTCCATTGGAGTTGGTAATTTTTCTGCTGCTCTGCCTTGGGAGCTATTGGCTCCTTCAGTTACTCTTGATGTAAAGAAGAGGAGGCATATCTGGAACAGTGGCCCCTTTCACGTTACCATTCTAAACTGGATGTCATCTGTTGTTGGCCTGGTTGCGAGTAAAGCAATACAGGGACAGAGGTTCATACAGAACATTCCATTTTGTTAATGAGCAGTCTGGTCATTTCTGGTCATTTCAAACAGTGCCACACTTCCTCCCTGCCCTTTTTCACTACATGATCTTCCTCAAACCTTTTTTTTTAATGTTCTAGGTTGAGTGCTGTAGCATCTCAATGGTGCTGCTGTAGCACTGAGGTGCTATATTGGTCTAGTGCTATAGCGCTCATCTTAGAACATTAAAATTAAAGAGCTTTAGGAAGACTATGTGGTGAAAAAGGGTGTGTGTGTGTGTGTCAGGCTCCTTAGTCAGGTCACGCATCAAGAATCTGTTTATTGGTGAATCATAACTAAAGACACATGTACAGCTTGTGTCAGGAATGCCCGGGAACAGCAGGGCTCTCTAAATTATAGTGAAACCAAACAACCCCCTAAACGAGCTGAAGCCAATGAGTATAGTTTACACACGCAGGCAAAGCAAGCGGGCAAAGCGGGCAAAACAATCTAAAAGCTGTTGATTCCCAGCAGAGGAGTTCTGCAGCTGGAGACACTACAAGGTCAGGAAGATGATAACATACAGACAGTTGAATAGTAATGGCCAGAGGCTGGTAGACTGAACATAAGAACATAAGAACATAAGAAAAGCCAATGTTGAATCAGGCCAATGGCCCATCTAGTCCAACACTCTGTCACACAGCGGCCAAAATATACCAGGTGCCATCAGGAGGTCCAGCAGTGGGGCCAGGGCACCAGAAGCCCTCCCACTGCTGCCCCCTCCAGCACCAAGAATAGAGTGCATCACCTGCCCCAGACTGAGAGTTCTCATTCTATACCCTGTGGCTAATAGCCACTGGTGGACTTCTGCTCCATATGTTTATCTAATTTCCTCTTGAAACTGTCCATGCTTGCAGCTGCCACGACCTCCTGTGGCAGTGAATTCCATATGTTAATCACTCTTTGGGTGAAGAAGTATTTCCTTTTATCTGTTCTAACCCGACTGCTCAGCAATTTCATAGAGTGCCCACGAGTTCTTGTATTGTGAGAAAGGGAGAAAAGTACTTCTTTCTCAACCTGCTCAATCCCATTCATAATCTTATAAACCTCGATCATGTCACCCCTCAGCCGTCGTTTCTCCAAGCTAAAGAGCCCCAAGCATTTTAACCTTTCTTCATAGGGAAGGTGTTCCAACCCTTTTATCATTCTAGTTGCCCTTCTCTGCACTTTTTCCAATGCTATAATATCCTTTTTGAGATGTGGTGACCAGAACTGTACACAGTATTCCAAATGAGGTCGCACCAATGATTTATACAGGGGCATGATGATACTGGCTGATTTGTTATCAATTCCCTTCCTAATAATCCCCAGCATAGCGTTGGCCTTCTTTATTGCAGCTACACATTGTGTAGACATTTTCAGCGAGTTATCCACTACGACTCCAAGATCTCTCTCTTGGTCAGTCTCTGCCAGATCAGACCCCATCAACGTGTATTTATATTTAGGATTTTTGGCTCCAATGTGCATCACTTTGCACTTGGCCACATTGAACCCCATTTGCCACGTTGACGCCCACTCACCCATCCTCAACAGATCCCTTTGGAGTGCCTCACAATCCTCCCTGGTTTTCACCACCCTGAACAACTTCGTGTCATCTGCAAATTTAGCCACATCACTGCTTACTCCCAATTCCAAATCGTTAATAAACAAGTTAAAAAGCATGGGACCGAGTACTGATCCCTGTGGTACCCCACTGCTTACCACCCTCCACTGAGAAAGTTTCCCATTTATACTCACTCTCTGTTTCCTATTTATAAGCCAGTTTTTGATCCACAAGAGGACTTGTCCTTTTATCCCATGACTATTGAGCTTACTTAGGAGCCTTTGATGAGGAACTGTATCAAAAGCTTTCCGGAAGTCAAGGTAAATAATATCTATTGGGTCCCCCTTGTCCACATGTTTGTTCACTCCCTCAAAAAACACTAACAGGTTAGTGAGACAAGATCTTCCCTTACAGAACCCATGCTGAGTCTGCCTCAATAGTTTTTGTTCATCAATGTGCCTACTAATTCTTTCCTTAATAACAGTTTCCACCAACTTACCCGGTATCGATGTCAGACTGACTGGCCTGTAATTTCCTGGATCTCCCCTGGAGCCCTTTTTAAAGATGGGAGTGACATTAGCTACCTTCCAGTCATCAGGAATGGAGGCAGATTTTAAAGAAAGATTACATATTTTTGTCAGGAGATCCACAAGTTCACATTTGAGTTCTTTCAGAACTCTCGGATGAATGCCATCCGGGCCTGGTGATTTATTAGTTTTTAAATTGTCCATCAGTCGGAGGACTTCCTCTCTTGTCACCGCAATCTGATTCAGGTCTTTCAAACCCCTCCCGAAATCAGTGCTTCTGGAGTGGGCAAACACTTCTCCTCTTCCACAGTGAAGACAGAGGCAAAAAATGCATTCAGCTTCTCAGCCATTTCCCTATCATCCTTCACTACTCCTTTTACCCCTTGGTCATCCAAGGGCCCCACTGCCTCCCTGGCTGGCTTCCTACTTCTAATGTATTTGAAGAAAGTTTTATTGTTGGTCTTTATGTTTTTTGCGATATGCTCCTCATATTCCCTTTTTGCTTGCCTGATCACAGACTTGCATTTTATTTGCCATAGTCTGTGTTCCCTTTTATCAACCTCACTAAGACTAGCTTTCCACCGCTTAAAGGAATCCTTCTTACCTTTTACAGCTTCCATTACTTTATTTGTTAACCATGCAGGCTTTTTTCTATACCTATTTGTACCTTTCCTAACCTGCGGTATATATTTTTTCTGAGCTTCTAGGATTGTCTTTTTAAATAGTCTCCAAGCTTCCCCAATGGTTTTGACCTTCTCCACTCTTCCTTTCAATTTCTTCCTCACATGTCCCCTCATACCAGAGAAGTTACCCCTTTTAAAGTTAAAAGTGGTTGCGTCAGTCTTTTTGGGCAACTCCCTATCTGTACAAATGTTAAACTCAATGACATTATGGTCACTGTTTCCAAGTGGTGCAATCACTTTTACATCTCTCACCAGGTCTTGGGTGTTACTTAGGACCAAATCCAGGATCGCCTCTCCCCTGGTAGGATCTGTGACCATCTGTTCCACAGCACAGTCATTGAGAGTGTCTAAGAACGCAATCTCTTTTTCCCGACTAGAACTCATATTGACCCAATCAATGTGTGGGTAGTTAAAGTCGCCTATTACAACACAGTTATTTCGTCTAGCCGCTATCTTTAATTCATTCATCATTTTATAATCCTCCTCTATCTTTTGATCTGGTGGGCGATAACAAACTCCCACTGTTAAGCCTCCTTTTGGACCCACTATTTCAACCCATAGCATTTCCAGAAGGGAATCCAATTCTCTTACCCTCTCAATCTTACTGGATGGTATACCCTCTCTGACATACAGAGCCACCCCACCTCCAACCCTTTCCCCCTATCCTTCCGATATAATTTATAACCAGGAATCACCGTATCCCACTGATTTTCCTCATCCCACCAAGTTTCTGAAATACCCACAATGTCTATTTCCCCCCCAACACCAAGCATTCCAACTCCCCGATTTTACCTCGGAGACTTCTAGCATTTGTGTATAAACACTTATAGTTTCCCACGTTTGTTAAGCCCACAGCCTTCCTCTTGCTGCCTCGAGACCTTGCCAGGCAGTTCCTATCATTAGCCACAGTCTCAGTGGACAATTGTAATCCATTTCCTTGACTGAGAGTACTCCTCCCCGCATTGCAACTCCATGACAGGGCTACCTGATGGGGGGAAGCAGGGAGCTATCGGAAGTGCTGCAGACATTTTAAACAGCACACTACAGTGATTCAGAAGCGCAAAGAAGAGGTGAAAATGGAAGAAAGCAGGTTACCTCAGCAACAGCTCAGCCATGCTTTGCTAACCAGACCCAAGTGCCTTTGTATGAAAAGGTAAATACAATCCATTAGCAGCCAGTTGCTACAACAGTTGTGTCTGAAATGACACAAAAAATCCATTAGCAACCAGCTACCAAAACGGATTACAAAGGCTGTCTGAAAAGGGCAGTGACTCATCCAGAAACACAAAATAAGGTCTTCGTGTCTGGGCCATTTTTGTTCCACGTGCTTTACATTTTTTAAATAAAGCCATCCTACATACAGTTTCTTCAAGGCTCTGAAGGAAAAAAAAAATTTCTCTGAGGAAAGCTTCAGAAAGATGTCCTCTCCTCAGGGTGGTGAAGAAAGAACTGAGGGAAAGCCACTCTCCCTGCCTCCATCACATGCCCGTTTGGGCGGGAAACTCCGGTGGGAGGTGGAGGGCAGGGGAGAGCACCCCTAGGCACAAGAATCTTCTAGAAAGCTTTGGAAATTGTTCTCCCACAACAGGCTGATGACTGTGCAGACCAGTGTGTGCAGAAGCCACAACACTGAAGGGATGATTAGGAATGTGATAAGCCTTCTGTCCCTGTGCATTTGGGCTTAGCAAATATATGCAGCTCCCATTAAGATACCAACTTATTTTTTTTTCTGGCATAATTCCTGGGCCTTAAGAGCTGTGTAACAGGCATACAAAGCCTTTCCCATCCCTGGCACCTCATGCTAGGAAATGGCTCTGTTGGTTAAAGTTTGCGGGCAAGACGATTGTTAAAAGCTCAGGAGCCCTGCCAGAAAAATAAACTGATGACATTAAGTAGTTGTTATGGGAAAGTTCACAGCTGTTTTTATCGCCCGTGTGTGCTTTACGATGGACAGCTCTGCATCTGTTTATACCTGCTTGGCAATGTGAAAGTTTGGGCAAGGGATCTTTTGTTTATTTTTTAATGAAGTTCAGCTTTGAGAGGATATTTCCACAACTTCAAGGAGATTTCCAGTACACTTATAACCATCTCGTTAGCTTGTTTCTGATCTGTAAGAGGAAGGTTACTGTACATAGTGGAGAGGAAGGATTCTCTGTGCGGTGTTGCATGTATTGGGCATCTGTGGATGGAGAAGCAAAAGAGATGATCTATACATACTATATAATTAATGCAGGGGATATGAGCTTTTGTTCTTGCTGAGGCTGTGTATGCTCATTATCTGTTGTGCAGGTAGAAATGCAACATGTGCTTCCTAGCATGACATCTCCTTACATTTCTACCCCTCAAGCAGCTGATAAAAAGCACAGTCTCTGTCTGAAATGTGGGGGCTGTATCTTTACTGAGAGAGAGCAGCTCTCTCAGAAAGAAAATCACTTAAGTCTCCCCACCCACCCCTTCCACAGAGTATCTGTCAGCTTTTGTGCAGGCCCTGCTGTTGTGTCTTTAACACGTCAGTTAACAGATGAAGCTTTTTGCAGTATGGAGACGAACGCTGTCACCTACTGGTTTCTCCCATTCAAGCCACTGCAACAGGGCACAACAGTAGAAAGTGGTTCCAAAGTCTATAACCCGACCTTCACTATAACCAGGGCTCTTTCTGTAGCAGGAACTCCTTTGCATATTAGGCGACACACCCCTAATGTAGCCAATCCTCCAAGAGCTTACTGAGCTCTTGGGGCTACTTAGTGGCGATTGCAAAGGAGTTCCTGCCACAAAAAGAGCCCCGACTATAACCTGACCTTCACTCCTGACAGCTAAAGGTCCCTGCAACTGGTGATGGCTGATTATTCTTTCTTTCTTAAATGGAGAATTTCACTAGTAAACACAATGTGGCATAAACAAGAATGGGTTAAGGGTGGCAACGCCCCCCAAAGAAAGTTGTCCTGGGAGACAGAAGATATTACCCATTGACACTATGAGAGAGAGAGAGAGAGAGAGAGAGAGAGAGAGAGAGAGAGAGAGAGAGAGAGAGAGAGAGAGAGAGAGAGCGAGAGAGCATAGTCTTGTTGAAACATATGTTTAGAAAATGCAATTGGAAAACAGATGAATTTATTTGTTGATTAGAATGCATGAATATTAAGCAGCCAGGGAAGGCCTGAGCTATGAGTTGTTCCAATAGGGATACAATCAAAATTGGGCAATAGAGACTGTTTCTACCGTCATAAGTTGTCTCAGATGGATGTAACAATTCAAGAGAGCAGTTCTAGACATATTGTTTCCCCCCCCAGGCTATTCACATCAGAGGTCCTTGTCGTACCGTTAACTACATACATTCCTGTTGCTGTGATTGACAGTCATGGTGGGGAAAGAGAGGACCCATTTATCACAGATCCCCGGGATGGGAAGAGTATGGTTACACATTATCGGGGAAGGGCTACCTCCGCAGGGTTCCCAATTACAGAATTATACTTTTCTGCAATCAGTGGCTGTGGTCAGAGGTGCCATTTGGCATGGAGGGGAAGCACTCCTGTTTCCTCCAGAGGAATTTGACTCGCAGTCACATGAGCACACATCTCTTTGTGCTGTGGGCTCAGCCTATCACTGCATGATCAGATGCCACATGTGGGGCTTTTCCTTTTGTTTCCCATGCACATAAATGATTAATCATACCTCCGCACTGAGGGTACCCTGTGAAGTATGTGGTTATGTGCATACTGCTAAGCGAGGGAAAAAAACAGCACCGAGTTGGGATGGAATGGGCAGACCATCCTGAGGGCATGAGAGCGTGCTTGAACAATCAGACAGGGAGAAGTCCGTCCGTGGCCCATCGGAACCAGTTAGAGCCGGACTTCCCCCTGTGTCTTTTAACTCCACTTCTGCGGCAGAGCTGCACAGGTTGCCGACAACTGCAGGACATTTCCCAGATGTTGCTGTCCGATCATTCCCTTTAGATCCATCAGGCATTTGCAGCTGAGTCAAATCTAAGAGCACGTCTGACCGCAGTCAGTGAATACTGATGGGTGTGTGTATAGAGGGACTGTGTTGGTGGGTGCAGTAAACTTGCCCTGGTGAACCCAATTTCTGGGTGGAGGGGTGGGGCTTTTGTTAACTGCAACCCATCTACCTTCTCCCAAAGACAAGCCTGTTGCAGTCTGCATAGCTGAGCTTCAGTTCCGTGGTCACCATTGACGAGTGAGTCCTAAAAAGAATGTGGCAAAGGCAGAGAACCCAGGAAGTGGATCCAGGTAAGAGTTACATTTCCCATGGGAATCGGTTCATGGGGGATGTGGAGGGAAGAGCCCCATGGGGGGGGGGTCTGCTGCTTGACAGTCTACTTCTTCTTATTCTACTGCTTATTCTATATTAATTTTAGACTACTGGCTCCATATTCACATCCTGGTGTGTGGATCTAAATCTTCACCATCTGTAGTCTCCAAACTGAATAAAACAGGTGAGTGGATAAGACCAGCCGAACATGCAATGCGGAGTAATGCCATGAAGGTGCATACCCGATCACATCGTAGGGTCTTAAAGAAAAGAATTGACTGGTGGGATTTGCATTGGTCTTCTTCGGTTGCTTTTGTGAAACTTTCTTGAGTGCACGAAAGGGCTATCTTGGTACTCGTATCTGACCAAGCCAGCTTTGATTCCCTCTCTCAGAAGTGAATGCCTCAAGAACTTTGTTGGTCTCCTAGGTGCCACTGAACGTGAACCTAGCTATTCTTGAATTCATATTCCTGCAGGTCTGGACTAAAGCCCTAAATGGCATTGTGGCCATTTACATATTATTAAACTGCAGCTTTCCAACCTGCATAATATGAAGTAAAGGTTGAATCTGTTAGAGAATCCGTAAAGAGAATTTGTGACACCTACGGAGAAAAAAAAGTCTCATAAATGTTATAGCAATGAAAAACTTGTTTGAGTGAACCAGTTATAAGCCTGACTAAAGATAGGATGGTAGCAGGTTGATCACATTTTACTTAGCCATAGAACGATTGAGTTGGGTCTAATACAACTCCCAAAGCACCGCCCCAGCCTGCAGCTCCCACAGGTCAAACTATGCTTTACAGACTAGAGCAAACTGCAGAACAGTGACTGTAAAAGAAGCAAAGAATTTGGGGCCATTCCTGCGAGAAATTTAAGCCCTGTCTGAGAGGGAAGGGCTTAACCCTTTCTCAAGAGCTCTAGCTAGCTTGAATGGGGGGAAACTGCTTGGTGTCAGTTCAGTGATGTAAATAGGGCTGGGTTACTTTAATGTTGTGCTCAAGACGTCGATGATCTAATATGGAAATGACTCTTTGCCATTTCATGGGGCTTCAAGCAGTGATCTACTTAGTAGGGTTGCCAACCTTCAGGGGGCACCTGGAAATCTCCTAGAATTATAACTGGTTTATAGACAACAGAAATCAGTTCTCTAGGGTGCAGTGGTTAAGAGTGGCAGACTCTAATCTGGAGAACCGGGTTTGATTCCCCACTCCTCCACATGCAACCAGCTTGGGTCAGTCACAGTTCTCTCAGAGCTGCTTTCTCAAGAGCAGTCCTTGAAAGAGCTCTCTCAGCCCCAGCCTACCTCACAGGGTGTCTGTTGTGGGGAGAGGAAGGGAAGAAGAAGAAGAGATTGGATTTATACTCTGCCCTTCATTACCCAAAGGAGTCTCAGAGTGGCTTACAAACTCCTTTCCTTCCCCTCCCCACAACAGACACCCTGTGATGTAGGTGGGGCTGAGAGAGCTCTGGCAGAAACTGCTCTTTTTCAAGAACAGCTGTGCCAGAACTATGGCTTGCCTAAGGTCATCCAGCCAGGTGCAAGTGGAGGAATGGGGAATTAAATCTGGTTCTCCCAGATGACAGTCTGTGCACTTAACCACTACACCAAACTGAAAGGAAATTGAAAGCCACTCTGAGACTCCAAGTGATGGGCAGGGTATAAATTCAATCTCTTCTTCTTCTTCTTCAAAATGGCTGCTCCGGAGGGGGGACTGTCTGGCACTGTACCCTGCTGAGGCCCCTCCCCTCCCCAAACTGTGCTGTCCTCCAGGCTCCACCCCCCCAAATCTCCAGGCATTTCCCCCTGACGCAGAGTTGGCAACCCTATCACTTAAGGTGCCAAACTGGTTATATCTCAGCATCTTAATGTTTTTTGCAGCTTTCTTCAGTAGATGGTGTATCATGACAACACCTCTCCTGATTCTTTGTTACCCAATTGGCTCCAGATGGCATCTGAAAAAAAATAGGCATTTAGTTATGTTTAACCTTTCAATATCTGTAGGTTTCTGTACCCATCTCTTCTGTTTGCACCATCCTTCTTTAACATTAATCTCATACATAAAAGCAATGTTCCCTCTAAGCTGTGGAGTCTTGTGAGCAAAAATTCTACTTTGTGAGCTCCTGGCATTAAAGTTATGAGCGAGCGATTTAGCTACTGCCTACATTAGTTTGCTCTGAAGCCATCCTGAGCTAAGACCAAAATGTGGGAGCCGGAGGCTAAAAAACTACGAGCTAGCTCATACTAGCTCAGCTTAGAGGGAACACCGCATAAAAGTGGAAATAATTTTTTCTAAAGTCAGATTAGAAAAAAACAGTTTATTTAGTAGTATCATATAAATAACTTGTTACAAAAATTGATTTTCAAAAAAGGTAAATTCACTTTGTGTGTGTGTATGTGTGTGTGTGTACATGTGAGAAATTATAACTCGAATTGTATGCTAGTTTAAATCGTTACATTTCAAACAAATGACGAGGGGAAAATAAGCAATTACACTGAACAAGAAATATAATAGGAAAAATAGGTTCGGGGAAAGGCTATCATGGCAAATAAAGAACTCAGCAATGTAGGTAGAAGGATATGGGGACTCTGACTTGCTGCCCGATTCCTCGTGATTTCACCAAACTTTTTGGTCGGGCTGGAATCGTGAATGATAAAACCCTTATTTTCAGAATTTAGTCATAATGGCCACTTGGCTCCGACAGATAACCTTCCAGTCTTTATGGAACAGATGCGGCACCAGTTCAACACAGGAAGTAAGGGAGCGTACAAAGATCTCAGCAGTCGAGAGGATCACATTTCCACCCCTTTGTAGCTTAACTCCTAGAAAAACAGAAAACCGGAGCTCTAGTTTGTCTACAAACACCATCCTCTGCATCTCCAAGCCATCCCCCATGATATGAACATTAGCGTGTGTGGGAAGGAGGGAGGGGGGCGGCTAAACACCTTCTTGGGTCTCTCGCATCTATTCTTGTGTTCCAGGGTTGAACCTTGGCATTGTAATGGGATGCCAGTGGTGATCCCTGGTACACCTTAATTGCTACATCCACTGTTGTAGCGACTCCGTACCATGGAAATCACATGGGTAGCAGCACTGCCACATCCTAACTAGGACGCAATTCCCCCCCAAAAGCAAATGTTTCTCTCTGTTGATTGACCAGCATTTCAGTGCCACCTTCCATCTTCCCCTCTCTGCAGCGAGCATGGACATGTGGCTGGAAACAGCTACACGTAAGGAGCACTTCTGCTACTCAATCTTGCCAAATGGTGGCAAGCGCCTTAATTTATGCTCCGGCATATTTATTTAATTAACAGAAATCGATACAGAAAAAAGGCATTTGTTTTAAAAGGGCTCTAAAATCGCAAATCACAATAGGCATTTGCCAAATTGACTTAGCTCCAATGGTATGTGGTTAAGACGCCCATGGCATTTATAATAAGGCCATGACAACAGAAAGAATATAAATTCCAGGAGGACGTGACTCACAAAATAGGGTAGTCCAGTGGTTTAGAAGGTTTTTTTTTAAACTTTATCCGTGTCAAAATAGCTTCACGTTTGCCATGTGTTTCCCCCCCATTTTAAATGTCTTTACCTGAATACCTAATAATTCTATATGTTTTTTTTAATAAACACTAAACTAATAGATCTTAGAAAACTAAAAGCTTATAGAAACTGTCTCCGGATGTATTTACATCAATAGTGCACTCTTGTAGGAAAGTCCAGGTGCCCAGTGGTGGCGAAAGGGTTCTCGCTTTCTATGAGCCAGGTCTGCTT
Source organism: Gekko gecko (assembly GCA_029375565.1). Classification (NCBI taxonomy): domain Eukaryota; kingdom Metazoa; phylum Chordata; class Lepidosauria; order Squamata; family Gekkonidae; genus Gekko; species Gekko gecko. The sequence goes on along the minus strand of JAPDNY010000009.1, from coordinate 19,447,454 downwards.
TAGAAATGCACTGTATTTGAGAAGCAAGGAATTTAAGTTTTGCAGCCTTAAAAAAAATGTACAAAATGGAAAAAGTTAACTCTGCAATGTCTCTTAAGGGCACAAAAGAGAAAACGTTTAGATTCTAGCTCAAATTAAAACTCGGTGACATTTTCTGATTTGCTTGCTAGTTTAAGGTTACCAACTGATCAGTAAGCAAAACCCCAGCATGGCATAGAGGCAGATTACAGATGAATGAGCAGGGGCCAGTTGGGGGAGGGGGGAGAAAAGCTGGCAACCCTGTTTGTTACGGTCATGCCTCCCTTACTTGTGTTTAGACCTTTAAAAGATTACAATTTATTTTCCATTATCCTCCCTTGAATGCGCTTGATGTTGAAACACCTGTGGACAGGGCTTTTTTTGCAGAAAAAGCCCAGCAGGGACTCATTAGCATATTAGGCCACACCCCTGACAGCACAGCTCATTAGCAATATTAGGCCACACCCCCATGACCAGAAGTGTGGTCATCCAGCCACACCCACCTTTTGCTTCTTATTCTGTTTACCTTGTTTGTTGTCAAAACCCCAGAGCTTTTTTTGTAGCAGGAACTTCTTTGCATGTTAGACCACATGCCCCTAATGTAGCCAATCCTAGTGAGTTTCTGTGATTGGATGTGGCCTATTATGCTAATGAGTTCCTGCTGGGCGTGGCCAACTCGGGAGCCAGCCGGAACTCCGTTCCTGTGCGTTCCTGCCCCAAAATAGCCCTGTCTGTGGATAACCCAAGTCCAGAGCTTTTTTTTGGGAGGGGGGGGAGGTGCCAGAACTCTCAAGAGGGAAATTACGTTTTCAATCTGTATACCGAAAACTCACAAACTTTTAAACATTTTTAAAAGAATTTTGTCACAGAGGTGCCGGAACTCTGTTCCAGCACGTTCCCCTGGGGAGAAAGCCCCACCCAAGACCATCTCTTGACTTCTGCTCTTTTGCTTCAAGGAGAGGGTTGGATCCAGCCAGATTTCCTGGCAGTGAAAAAGGAAGGAGAGGGGGAATCCATTTTGGCTGCCAAAACAGGCAGAATCAAGCAACCCGCATATCCAGAAACCAGGTGGGATGGGGGCTGTAGTAGGGGAGGGGGAACGGTGTGAGAAAAAGTTGGCCGGATCCATCCCAGTTTCTTACATACAGTGAATGTCAGCTGAGAGACCTTCTGACTAGTACTGTTCTGGTGTGTTTAAGATTATCTCAGCAGTTTCTACACTAGACTGCTGGTGTGAGAAACATAAGACCCCAGCGACAGAAAGAGAGTGACAACCAGCTCTGTTCCCTCATAATAGTGACTGCATTTGTCTCTTGGCAAAAAGGGCTCCCAGCGGCTACTGGCATCAAATGTGATCCCCGGCATCATTTTCTCCTTTTGTCCCTCTTCACGGTCACGCGAACCTCATAATGCCGACGCTGCCATTTCCAGGTTGTTTATTAGCAGCTGTATTTTATCAATATGTTTCTTCCCACCCTTGTAACAGAAGGATACGCTCTCAGGCGGAGGCTGCCACTGAGTGAGGGAAGGCGCTCACATTACACATTTCGAAATAAGGGACCCTCTGGGGTTAGGGTTGTTCAGTATCTCCTACCATCCTGTCACATTTTAAGAATCTGGGGCGGTGATGGACTGGGATAGAGGAAAACCCCTCAGAATGAAGTATCTCCTTCTAAACTGAGGTGGGGGGGGGGGGAGATAGCAATCCAAGGTTGCGGCCACACACCCGAAATAATCCACTTTCAATCCACTCTCAGTGCACTTTCCAACTGGGTTTTGCCAGTTCACACAAATCCAGGTGGAAAGTGGATTGAAAGTGGATTGAGTGGGTGCGACGGCAGTCATACTGGTTTTTCCCCCTGTTTTAATATGCGCGAACCTACAGTTCTACACATAATCATGAGGATTTCGCTATTTTCCAAATGTTGACACCTCTAAGGTAACAATCCTCAGTTGAAATGTTAATCGGGGTGGAGTATCGTTGGAAGCCAGGGGAGGGGGGGATAAAAATTTGTAGAAAGGGATATGGCAAGAATTATTAGCCAACTATGGAACATGGTATTATATCCTGTCAATACATTTTCTTTAAAAAAAAAAAAAGGTAACAATCCTCAGCACAGTGACTTAGAAGAAAGCACCGCTGATTTTCATGGAATCCAGAAATGCCCCCCTTTCCCACGCAGTTTTTAATGAAGACAGCAGCCTTGGTTGGACTTCTCTCAGTGGTCAGATAAGGGTCGGCCGCGGCCACTCAAATTAGAAGGCCGGAGGCCCTGGCTGTATATGACTACAACATGGCCTTGCCAGTGAGAGTGTGAAACTACGCCCCCATCTTTTAACACCATTTGAGTTTAGCGTCAGATGGATCAATTTAGACCTTCTCCCACTTTGCCACGATCCCAATGGTCGCTCCGCCTTACAGCTTGGTGCTCAGAATAGCATTTCTTTCCACAGAACTTCTCCTTTAGTTGGATGTTATGTTGTAAGAGGGGCTGCGGGGGCTCAAGTGGTTAAGACGCTGAACTGCAGACCGGAAGGTCGGTAGTTCAACAGTTCGAGACCCGAGTGCCGCATGACGGAGTGAGCTCCTGTCTCTGGCCCCAGCTCCTGCCAACCTAGCAGTTTGAAAACAAGAAACTGCAAGTAGATAAATAGGTACCACTCCGGTGGGAAGGTAACAGCATTCCATGCGCCTGGGCATCTAGTCATGCCAGCCACATGACCACAGAAACATCTTCGGACAGCTCTGGCTCTTCAGCTTGGAAACAGAGATGAGCACTGCACCCCTAGAGTCAGATTCGACTGGCTTTCGAGCAAGGGAAACCTTTACCTTTACCTATGTTGTAAGAAAGACAGAGTATAATAAACTTGCCTATGTAACAGCCAACTAAAAACTGATGCCAAAAGAACCCTATTTATGGAAAAATCCACATACATGAATTACAAGGATACAGGTCTGTCTTTCGCTACTTAACGAATAATGTGTCAGCCTCATGAGAGTATCATATTCATTTTTCTTTCAGTTTGGCATCTTAATTTTGATGCTAATATGTTAAATAGTTTATGTAATATTTATGCACAAGCCCTGGGTGGCTTACTGTCATTTTTATTGACAAGACGAAACACTTTGTCAATAAAATGCAAAGTTCTAGCTTGAATAGCCTGCTACTTAGCATCACTAAGCCTGGGGAATATATATACTCTTAAGCCATCAAAGTGTCACAGAATTAGTGTTGCTAATCCTAGCTAAATCAACTTAAGCTATCAAAGTGAATTTGCTGTATCAGGAGAAAAGTACAATCAACACTTGTTGAGACAATCCACTCAACATCTAAGCCTCTGCAGCTTGTTTGGCACAGAGCGGTTTAAGGCACGGCAGTTCCTACGGCCCATAAAAGCTCAAGAGAGTGCTGTGTGGCCAACTGCTCTTGACTCGACCAAGCAAATTGGACGCCAGTACCATTTACCAAGACTCTTGAGAGTCCCTTGGACTGCCAGGAGATCAAATCAGTCAATCCTAAAAGAAATCAACCCTGACCGTTCCCTGGAAGGCCAGATACTGAAGCTGAAGCTCAAATACTTTGGCCACCAAATGAGAAGGGAGCACTCCCTGGAGAAAACCCTGATGCTGGGAAAGATGGAAGGTAACAGAAGAAGGGGATGGCAAGAAATGAGATGGTTAGACAGTGTTATCGATGCAACGAACATGAAATAAGCAAACTCCGGAGGATAGGAGGACCTGGCGTTATGTGATCCATGGGGTCGCAAAGAGTTGGACTCAACTGTGCGACTGAACACCAACACCATTTACCGATGGGTGGATGAAAAAGCATGCAACAGTTCACACACGTGTGTTCCCCCCGCTCCAACATCTTCACATCAGAAACTGTCTAGACCTGCTCCTCGACTGGCGTTCATCAGATTGGCTATCATCTCACCTTTCAGTCTCCTTGGCTGTACCTGATCCCCTAGCACAGTGTCTCTCAACCTGTGGGTTGGGAGCCAAAAGTGCGTTGCGTCCAGCCCTCCCTGTAGCCTGCCCCCGCTCTTTCCGTTCCTCTCTATTGTATTTTGGAGACCGAGATATGACCCTAGAAACGGTATCTTCCATGTCGTACATTAGTTGGTCTTTTTTGGCCACTGCACATATGTGTTGATCAAGTAAAACTTGATCGCCAGGGTGAGTTTCTTAGAATCTTGGGGGGGGGGTTTAGAGGGTGTAACGGAGGAGTGGGCAGTCAAAGGTGGAAGTTCACCTCCAGACACAAAGGCTGGAAAGCCACTTGCTTGGGGTTCACAGCGGGGGTGGCTGCACCCGTTGTGTGGTGCTCGTTGGTTCCTCAAAAACATCTGGTTAGCCACTGCAGAAAAGGGAATGCTGAGCTAGAAGGGTGCCGAAGGCTAGCCTTGGATGGCTCACCATACCAAGTAAATTTGGACCGGTGGGTCACCATACCAAAAGAGGTCGGGACCCATTGCTCTACCGATATCCCTGAACTCAGGGAGCAAGGTGTCCCTTTGTTTCCTCCTTCGTCACCAGCAATGTGTTAACCTCCTTCCAAAGCCCGCCATCTGCTTCGAATTGGTCCCAGTCCTAGTGGCTTGCCCTTTTTTGCCACTTTGTCCCGGTCTCAGATCCCCAGGCCAGAGACATAACACCAGCCTCATCAAGCCCCACGTTTTGACTCATCCCAGTAACCTCCTCCCTTACTTCCTTCAAAACCCAATGAAATTCCTCCAGCCTTAATACATACAATTTAGCCATTTACCAGAGCAATGTTGATTGCCCCCCATTGAAGAAAACTTTTGCTGTTCTCTGTGCTTGTCTTTGTAGAACAGGGCAAGACAGACTTTTGGACCGCTCTTTAGATCAGCTTCTTCATATTTTAAGACCGGGGGGGGGGAGAATGAAGCAAAAAAAGGTATTGATTAAAAGAAGATTGTTTCACTTTTGAGGGCTCGGTCTAAATAAAGTTCCTTTTTTAAAAAAAGAACTGTACTGAGAAAAGTATAAATGGGAAAGTGATCCTTGACCCTTTCTTAAGCACAATAACTTTTCGTTTTGGTTATTTGCGGCACAGTGTCTTGTGTGAGTGATCGCGTGAAAGAAGACGAGACACGGGGGAGGGAACTGGAACGATTTTATGCCGATTATTCCTGACTCTTGTATGCAAAGGGCAGCTACTAATCTGGGGCCAGTTCTTATGGTCTGCGGTCCTTTTAATCATGTCTTAAAGGTTGGAGATGGATAACAGTTATGCTTTTTTTAAAAAAAAGGAGGCTGAAAGTGGTTGGAGAGAGGTTTCACTCCCCACACATTTCTTTTGTCCTGCTGTTCTCTGCTGAAACAGGCTTTGCAGATTCTTTGGAATGACTTAAAACTACAGAGCCTGTTTACAAAAGGCAAAAGCGACACAAATGCACACAAGGAACACATGAACCTGCTGTATACTGAATCAGACCCCTGGTTTTGTCTGCTCAGACTGGCAGTGGCTCTCCAGGGTCTCAGGCTGAGGTCTTTCACATCACCTGCTGCCAGATCTTTTTTAACTGGAGAGGAATTGAACCTGGGACCTTCTGCATGCCAAGCAGAGGCTCTGCAGCTGAGCCACAGCCCCTCCCAGTGATCTCTCTTTCAGGCTGGGAAAAAAGGTCTGCCTCTAGCCGATTCATGAGTACAAAGAGGGGTTAAAAATGGACACTGGTCTACATCCAACCAGTGAGCGTTGTCAGTAATACGTGGCTCTAGATCAGCATCATACTGCTGAGAAGATAAATGCCAAGATAAAGACTCCTGTCTATGGCAGGTTTTCACCACATTCTGTATGCATATTCCTGCTGTTGCTGGCATATAACATTAGAACTGGATCTGGATGGTTTGGGATAGATTCGGCAAAGAGAGATCCGTGCTTTTAATGGTGTGAATACAATTCAGCCCTGTCTAGGATGGCTCGGGTTAGCCTGATCTCATCAAACCCGGGAAGCTAAGCAGGGTCGGCCCTGGTTAGTACTTGGATGGGAGACCACCAGGGAAGTCCAGGGTCGCTACACAGATGGCATACCATCTCTGACCATCTCTTGCCTTGAAAAACCCTACAGGGTTTTCATAAATTGGCTGCAACTTGACTGCAGGCAAACAAAACGAACAACCCCTCCCCCAACATAAAAAATACACCAATCTGATAGAGATACGATGCTGGCACAAATTGAGCAAAAGAGACCCAGCCATTCTTCATCCAGCAGTCATTATAATAAGTATGCAGATTCATGGGTTACATTCCTAGAAATCTGACCTTTTTATGGGCTTGGGGTGTTTCACGGACAGCACGACCCGATAGAGCTGTTCCTGCAGGTTTTCGAGACCCCCCTGCAAAGTTTACCCAGGTCATCTGGGATCTTGCCCTGTCCTTGGAAGAAGCTGAAGAGCAGTACTGTTGGACCCACCACCTGTCATATCTAACCTAACCAGGATGGAAAAGGGCAGACTGACAATCAATAGGCCCCTCTGCTCAACGAGTTCTGGTTCCCTCCACATCGATACGTATCAAGTGATAACAGCTTCTTAGAGGGCAAGACGGGTCGCTTATACTCTTGACGTCAGATAAACAAGGAAAGTAAGATTGTATAAAAATGATATATAATTATCAGAAGAGCACACTGACTGTAACCTGAAAATGATAAAATATTTATGAACCCATCGAAAATGTCGCCGGTAGAGAAAGCAGAGAGCCATCAAAGAGGTCAAAGGGAACCCTCTGTTGGGCCTGGATGCTAACCCACGCCAGGTGGATGGATGTGGTGAAAGCCCTGCTTCCAGAGCCCTGAAAAATCAAACACGTAAGTGTTGGCTAAGGCTGTCCCTCAGAATCTTCGCACCACCTTTTCACTATAAATAATGTCTGACCCTCGCTCACTGCAAGCTTAGCCTTTAAAGCTGGCCTTGGTGCCTTGTTCCATCAGAAGACAGCATCGCTGTCTTTCCAAGCATCCATTCAGTGGAAAACCCCTTCATGGATGCACTTCATGGCCACTGTGGATTCCTAACTCGGGTGCTGGCTACGTGGCTGAGTCCCTATGACCAAAGGTGGTCAAGAAATGCACGCCCCGACGAGGACCAGTGCTGAAAGGAATATCTGGACTCTCACTGGTCTTCGTGAGGTGAGGAGTGCACAAAAAGAAGCCATTGTGGCATGTGCAACAAAGCCTCACAACAAACAGCTTTCTAAATCTCTTGACTTACTCTCGCTTTCCAGCTTTAATGAACAAATCAGGGATGGCATCTGCATACTGTCAGGTGAGGGAGCTGCCAGGGCCCGGGGCATCTGGTAGGGCCCACTGCTGCCGACACCCCCCCCAACTGCTGCTTACTTGTGAGTGCTTCACCACCCACGTGTCCAGCTGCAAACACTGGCCGGAGCCATCAGGGAAAGGGCTGTGGGCAGTGCGATTGCCTGAGCATGGGCTAGGGTTGCCAACCTCCAGATCGTATCTGGAGATTTCCCACTATTACGACTGATGGCCAGACGACAGAGATCACTTCACTTGGAGAAAATGGCCATTCTGGAAAGCTGGACTCCATGGCATTGTGCCCCAAACTCCGCCCTCCTGAGGCGCCACCTCCAAAATCCCCAGGTATTTCTCAACCCAAAGCTGGCAACCTTAGCACGGGCAGACAGAGGGCTTGTGAACAGGGTAAGATGCACGGGCGGGTAATGAAACACAGGGATGAATGGGTACAAAGGGGCCCCCAGGGAACGCTCTGCCCAGCCCCCTCCCCCAAATCTGGAACCAGCCCTGGAACAAATATTATGCAACTGTCTGCACAGAATGCAGAATTCCAGTCCTTATTCCTTGCTGTATTCCATTCGCCACTGGACTCTTAACTTTGCTCTACAGAAAGAGGGACTGTTCAGCTATGAACAGGCTTCAAACTCTTTTGCTTCTAACAGAGAATCAAAGGTTGATATGTCATTTTTGCCCTCCCTCACATGCTCACTGATCTTGCCATATTTATTTTATTTAAGTTACTTTAAATCTGCCGCTGTGGCCTCCCCCCGCCCTGCACACACACACCCGGGGAACACAGACCCTGCTGCCAAATCCACCTCGTGCAGCAGCTGGGCATTCTGTTTCTCAGCAGAAGAAAGCAATGGCTGAGACTAGGCAGGCAAGCAAGGCCATGGGGAAATCACACGTCAGTGTTGTCTATACTGTTGAGCTTCAGATGGATGATAATACAAAAAACAGAGCTTGTATGGCCTCCACGGACCACTGAGTACTCTGAGTACATCACATGTAGCCTTATTCCTTTGCCATGTTCTCAAGCATGGGATTGCCTCTCTCTTTATACATTCCCTGGAAGACAACACCTTAAAAGTCCTAGTGTTTGCAGTGCATTGCAACAACTACACATAGTAAACCCTTATAGGAAACCCTTTGGGACATCTCCCCAGCAGACATACTTCTTCCTTCCTCCTCCTCCTCTTGATTGTCCACCACTAATGTGGTTTAATGCTTTGAAGAAGTGGCCAACTCAGGGTTAACGTTAGTGTCTGAATGGCCGATGGATCATTTAAACTCTTAAAAATAGCCTCATTTCTTATTGGCCTGGTAGTGGCTTTAGGAGGAGTGACACCCCCTCCCTCCCTCTTTTTTACAAGAATAGTTTAAGCTAAGCCATGGTACTTCCTTTACAACAGGATGTGACGATATACGCTCTACAGAAAATATGTCTGAGCTAAACAACTAAAATGCAGTGGGATTATTTGGTGAACTATACCAGTAAGATAATCCAATTTACAAGATAAGCAGGACAAGTTAAAACCATTATTCCGTTTCTGTTGTCCCTCAATTCTCTTGTCATTGTGCCTGTTCTGACTGCCTACGTGAACGGGATATGCTAAAAAAGAAAAGACTTTTTTCGTCTTCTTATGGAACCGCTGCTTTATATTTGTGGTAGGGAAGGAAATGGCATTGGATCCACAAGGACTGCAGTCACGGAAACGATTTGAGTTGGTAGAACAGAGAACCCTTTCGAAGGACTGTGGATAAATAGAAAGAAATTGCAACGTCCACACATTTCAATGCTGTTTCTTGGAAATGAAAAAAGGCAACATAATTAAGAGTCTTTATCGCTGTCTGCTCCGCCATACATATCAGCCAGCTTTTTAAACCGAGGTCCCCAGTCACTGAGGTAATCGTAGTCCTGATCTCCATCCGTCGTCACCGACTCCAAAGAGCTGAGGGACTCGGCCACAGAGCCATTGCCTTCATACGCATAAGTTGCTAATGAGTCATAAGGGGGCGCTGTGGGATCTGTGTCATTTTCCTTTAACCTTTGGCTAATGAAATCTCTGACATCAGTGTTGTCTCGTACCACCGGAGTCCGGCGTGGCACAAAAAGCGCTTCTGGCACAATGTCTCGGCGCAATTTATTGTCTTCTATGGCTTCAGGGTTCCGTAGCGTGCCAATATCAAACGCTTGGGTGTCTTCTTCTCCGCCACCTTCGTCATTGTAGCTGACAATGTTGTCTCGGATGTCTTCTTTGGAAATGATCAAAGGCTCTTTCTTCCGCTGTCGCCTTAGCGCCGCAAACAGCACCACTGTAACTGAAAGGGGGGGGGGGCGGGGAGAAGAAAGCAGAGTTGGGGGAGGGATAAGAGTGAGAGTTAATTTGCCAACCCAATTACAACAGCCGCGACAACGACAAAATGAAATCTGCCCTGCTTGAGCCTCATCTTTTACAAGAAGCCCTGCCAAACGGCACTCTCCAACTGTAGCCAGTCCTGGTAAAATCACTGTCTCGAGTTGAAAGGCGGATAAATATTAGGAGGAGAAGGGGATTTTCCAAGCAAAAAGGAAGAGGCGCGGGTCTTCTTGTCAGCCGTAAATATTTTTTACTTTGGTCTGCATGGTGGCTATCATTTTGAAATCACAAATGCAGTTTCAAAGCAGACCCCCCCCCCCCAAAAAAAAAAACACAAAGAGAGAGGGGGAACCTGTCTGGCCAAATGATGCTATATGGTCGCTAAACTCCTGGGAGCTAAACCCCTGGAATGCGTTGGAAATTTGATCTGAGGGGAAATATACAGCGCAATATAATGCCATGTTAGCAATATTATAAATGAAAGTAATCCCCCTTTCTTTTCTTTTAAAAATTATCATCATCATCATCATCATCATCATCATCATCACCATCACCATCACCATCATCCTGTCCTCCCCTGTATGTGGAACCTGTAACTCTAAAAGTTAATTCACCCTATATGTCTCAATATTCTGAGTGTTGTAAAAATGACTGGGCACTTAGAAAATTATCGATTAGGAATTATGCCCGTGATTTCCAAAGGATAAAAAGATACACACTGTTCTTCCCTCCCTCCTTTTATCCTCATAACAATCCTGTGAGGTAGGTTAGGACAAGAAAGGGCAATTGGCCCAAGGTCAACCAATGAAGAGCGTGGCAAAGTAAGAATTTGAATGGAGTCTCCCAAGCCCAGCCTGATATGCTAAGTACAGAACCACACGGTCTGGACAGCCAGTAGCAACAAAGCCTAAAACATTACATTATGGATATTCTTCGATTATTTTGCCTGCTGCCCTCACCAGTATTTCTATATGTGATCGCTAAGGCTCTCAGGTGGCACTATTTCTGATCCTGCAAAAAACAAGTTATCTGTAAAGTTTCAATAAAAGTGGGCTATACTGTCACTATGCTTTATTACCACAAAATCCTAACTTGTTGAAAGCACGGTGGTCACAGGGCCTGTCTCATCCACTTCTCCTGAAGGCCTCACTGGACAGGATGCACCGTGGAGGAAAAACCCCAACATCTGATTCTTGACCACATCCTCGATTTTTTAAACTATGAATATGGCAACCCGAGATTTACTAGCGTGTTGCCTTTTAAAATACATAAATGCGGCCATTATAAGGCAGCCCCCAAAACCTTTTATTTAGTGGACTTCACAGTGGTTGGGTTCTCAGACTTGGGGAAAATGGGCACTATCGGCCCTTCAGCTTATGGAATAATGTTTGTTCAAAGATGTTTTCAGACTGTGACTGATGCCACTGAATGCCCAGAGGGAACCGGACTCTCGCTAAGACGCTGCAAGAGACTCCCACAGCCAGTTCCTTGAGGCCTCCTTGCTATTTCACAGATTGGCAGCGCAGAATCTCCCCCCACCCCCACAATCTCCCACAAAGAATGATATTGAAGTGCAACAATCTCATGGCTCCTTTCTCGCCTTTCCTAAACAAACTGAAAAGGAAAGGAGCCAAACTGGCTGGCATGTGGGTAGTACCAAGGATTTTTAAGCAGGGAAAAGGAGAAACAGTTCTGGGGTGGGGGGTAGATGTGTGGGTGCAGTTTGTAATTCAGAGAGATACACACGAAATGATTTGTGCAAGGGCCAAAAAATCTAGCAAATTTTTTCTAGGCCAACTAGAATGAATCATGTTTTCTGTGTGCGCGCATATGTAAAAATAACACCACCGTTCTAACACTGCCCCCCCCCCCATTTAACCATTTATTCATGGATGACATAAGAGATACTGGGGCAGAACGGAAAGCAAAAAACAAAGGAACAAAAAGGGGCAAATGCAAGGATCTTTGCTGAAGAACTTTACTTCTGAGCAGTGTTCCCTCTAAGCTGAGTTAGTGTGAGCCAGCTCACAGTTTTTTTAGCCTCCAGCTCACACGTTTTTGTCTTAGCTCGGGAAGGATGGCTCCAGAGCAAGCTAATTTATGCAGGAGCCAAATGGCTCGCTCACCACTTTAATGCCAGTAGCTCACCAAGAAGAACTTTTGCTCATAGCTTAGAGGGAACACTGCTTCCGAGTAAGCATATAATAGGCTCCTGCCCAGGAGGGGGCAGGCATTGCCAGATTTTTAAGGAGACTGTAGGGCTATATTAGGTACTGCGTGGAACCCCATTGGAATTCCATTTTCAGCTGATTGCGGAACGGCAACATTCACAGGGCAGCCAATCCACATGTGGATAGTTCCGCAGTCAACCCCTAATTGGATTCCCCAGCAAGTAATTCAGTTGTGAAAAAGCAGCAGCTGTGGAGTAGGAAGCAGAGGGGGACACACATAGGAGGTGTAACATCGGGGAAAGGGGGGGGCTTAACTATTTCATACGCTGCTTCCTAGATGGATTTCTGGGGATCGGTATACACACAGCAGCTTCATGCCCTGGTAAGGGAAAAAAAATATTGTGACTGCATTTCCCCCTTCCTTGGCTTTATAACAGCTGAATTGTATGTCGGGGGAATCTGATCTTGCACCTGCAATGTCATGTCTGGCCCTCAAATTGTTCCGAACACTTTTCCTCCTCAACTCATTTTTAAAAGATTTGCATGTGGAAAGGTAAATCTAGGTTTGCCCAGAGGCGAAATGTGAATTCCTCCTACTTTTTGAGCCCTACTGAAACAAATGGTAAAGCCTTGATCAGTATGGATTTTCTTGGGTTCTGACTAGGTGTCAGGAGGAGCCAGTGCCTGGCCTTGAGTCGGGTGTGTAGCCAGAAATGTTTGGCTGGTGGGGCATGGGGAGATCTAGGGGGGCATCCCGGCCACACTTGCTGCTCCTCTTGCAGCAGCAGAAGCAGCATCTCCGGCTCCACTGCGGCCTCTAGACCTCCCCTCCTCGTCTTAATTAGAGAGACTTGATTCCGGGCTGCTTTTCTGTGTAAGACGGGTAGGGGGCGCTCTCCGACTCTTTCTATTTTGCATTTTGCAATTTTATTTTATTGTATTGCCTTTTTAAAAGCCTATTTATTTTTCAGCCTGGAACAAAAAAATAACAATAATTGACACTGAAGCTTCCCTGACTGTTCCTGGGGTCATTTTGGAACACCTACACACAACTTACATTTTTTTAAAAAAGTCATTTTTTATTTTTCCCCCAGATTTCCTTCGAATTCTTTGTCTGAGGGGGCCAGCACTCACCTGTGGGGGGCATTGCCCCCAAATATCCCCGGTGGCTATGGGCCTGCCTCAAATCAACCCCACCCCAGTCGCTGGATCCACAGATGGCTGGGGGCCTGACTCACCCATGTCAGGAAGGTCAGGAGAAGTATGCAGCCGGGACCTGGGTAGAGTCCACCAACCCAGCTGAGAATAAGGCTGGGAGCCAAACAATGGTGGGGAGGGGGCATGAGCCCAGACTTGGGCAAGGCCAGGATGGGAGAGAATAAGAGGCGGTAGCAAGGGGAAGAAACAGGACAGGAAGTCATGTAGTAAGGGGAAGAGGTGGGCAAGCCTTCCTTTTTATACTCTCCAGGGGGAGGCAGGTAGAAGGGGACTGGATCCAGGCCAGGTGGGGGTGGGGTAGGGAGTGCTATAAAAGGAAGGCCCCATACCCAGCTAGGGAAGAAGGAAGGGACTGAGCTACCAGAAGGAGACAGAGAAGGCCAAAGTGAGCCAGTCCAGGGAAGGAAGAATACAAGGGCACCATATCCCCTTCTCTTTCTGAATTCTGAGGCCAAAGTGAGGCCTTCCTCTTCACCCCCCCCCACTCCATCTGGGGAAACAGTGAAGGGGCCCGGGAAGAAGAGGAATCTCACACTAGGTATCTTCAGTGTCCCCTTTCCCACAACCTGGAAGAGAAGGCAAAGTGAGAATTCTCTTACCTTCCCTTTTGGTTGCTCCATGCAATGGCAGCACTACTGGGGGGCCCTCACAAATACCTGATCCTCTCTGGCCTGAGACACCCCTCGTTTTGACCAAGTGATGCACACTGCACAGCTTGGTTTGTTCTTCATGCTTTCATCCTAAGCTCTTCCCGCCCTGAAACTGTCTTTTGCTAAATGTTTGTGCCCCGTGTCATCGAGTACACAACAGCTCTAAACCTCAGAGCTGATTTGTTTTTTTGTTTTTTGTTTAAAATTCCACCTCTTTAATGTCAGCCTGAATGAGATTTCGCTGAAAGAAATGAATATTCAAATAGGATTTGCTCGAATCACTAAGTGACTTGGCTCTAAATAGAACCGTGTTTTTGATACCCTGTTTTTCTTTTAAAGTGAACCTCTAAAATAAGCTTTCCCGATGCTCAGTGGAATGTTAAAATAAATGTAAAGCTGAGTTGTGGATGTGGTCGTCCCCCCCCCCCCCGAAATTCTTAGCATTATGGAGGATTTCGCAGTACGTAGACTGGGCTTTCTCAGGCTGGAAGTTAAATCTACCGTACAGCCAGAAACAAACAAACAAAAGTCCCCCCCACAACATTTATCTGCCTTTGTCACTGCTAAGAACAGAAACCGTAGTTCTGATCCTTCTGCGGCTTTGTTTTACACAGTGCTGAGAATGCATAGATACAAAACTTGAAAGCACACCGAGAAAATAAAGATATAGCCGCAGTTAATTGAAAACCAGCATGTGTTGCATGTTCCATCTGTTTCAGCTTTAGGGCTGGAATTCAGACTAGTCTTAGCAGCAGCCCCCTGTACAGCCTGTAAAGCCGGCCCCCAAACAGATCCAAGGGTAAAAGACTGAGATCCCCCCAGAAGCCTCTGCGTGGGTCTAATTTAGGGGTCCCCAGCACTTTTCAGCTTGTGGGCACCTTTGGGATTCTGACAAAACAAGGTGGGCCCAGCCACAAAATGGCTGCCACAGAGGGCAGAGCCAGCCACAGAATGGCTACTGCCACAGCTTACTTTCAGCCATACAGTTAAAATCCTTATGCCGTGGTGGCAGCTGCTGCCAAAGCCAGTTTGGTGTAGTGGTTAGGAGTGCGGACTCTAATCTGGGAGAACCAGGTTTGATTCCCCACTCCTCCCATGCAGCTGCCGGTGTGACCTTGGGTCAGTCACAAGTTCTTTCAGAGCTGTTCTCTCAAGGCCAGTCCTCAAAAGAGCTCTCTCAGCCCCACTTACCTCACAGGGTGCCTGTTGTGGGGAGGGGAAGGGAGAGGAGATCGTAAGCCGCTCTGAGACTCCTTCAGGTAGTGAAGGGCAGGGTATAAATCTAATCTCGTCTTCTTCAAAGCAACATTTTAAAATAGCTGCAGATCAACCCTACATGGGCAAATCAGAAGCCTTGATGAGCAAAACCCCCACCTGGCCCCTCCCACTTTCTGAAGACTGGAAAGATGTCAGTGGGCACCTGAGTTGGGGACCCACGGCCCAAGGGGACACTTTCAGATCCAGCCTAGATCTCACTGGGTAGTGATGGACCTGCCACAGCCTGGAGGGGACTGGTGCTACGAGTCAGTGGGGAAGCTGCACCTGTGTTTCTGGGGGCAAAGAGCAGGCAGGACGACAACCTCCTGGCTGGGGCACTCTCTGGGTTACGTGGACCTGGGATGCGTAATGTAGAGCCAACGTATGCTTGCAGAATGTGGTTATAATCAATATTCCCTCTAAGCTGCGGAGTGTTGTGAGCAAAAATTCTACTTTGTGAGCTACTGGCATTAAAGCTGTGAGCGAGCGATTTGGCTACTGCATAAATTAATTTGCTCTGGAGCCCTCCTTCCTGAGCTAAGACAGAAATGTGTGAGCTGGAGGCTAAAAAACTGTGAGCTAGCTCACACTAACTCAGCTTAGAGGGAATACTGGTTATAATGAAGCGCATTCTGTGAAGTGTGTTGTTCATAAATGGGTGTATGTGCACACTTGTTCAGGTTTAGTGTGTATGAACACGTGCAGCTGCCTTGCATAGCGCCAGACTGTTGGTTTATCGCAGTCAGCTGCTTTTTAGGGTCTTGGGGGGGAAATCTTTCACATCACCTACTACCTGATCCTAGTTGGGACTGAACCTGGGATCCTCCCATTATGCTCACGCTTAGGGCTGCGGCATCTCTATAAAGGGAAGCAGCTGTTTAGAACGGATTCTGTTTGTGACAGGCACATCTACAACTGAGGCTGAGGGGTACAGTTGAGGCACGTCCAATACCTGTGGATTCGATGAGGGGATCAGTCACCCTCAATTGAATTATGCCTGCTTTTTGTGGGCACTCAAGAGGGGGAAGGATCCATGGAAGAACTGCAAAAATGCAGCAGGACCTAAAGGAAATTTCTTGTGAGATACTGGATGATTACACACCAGGGATTACACACTGCCGAAAACAGCTGACTCAGCCGATTTTTGGCCAGCTGCTGCCTGAATCGGATTCTCTAATCTGATTCGGCCAGTGAAAGAAAGCCTCTGAATCATTCGGCGGCTTTCAGCTGGCTGAAAAACGGCTGGGGAAAGGCAGGGAAGGCAGTTTAAACTGCCTTCACTTGGCTTGCATGGGTGCTCCACAGCTGCAGGGAGCCTAGACAATCCCCCCCTTGAAGGGCAGTTTAAACTGCCTTCCCTGGCTTGCCCAGGTGCCCCGGCCGAAAGTGATTTGGCTGGCCGAATGACTCCTGAATCAGCTTGCATTGCCTAAAGTGGCATTCGGGGGTCATTTGGCGGGCTGAATCAGATTCGCCTCCATTCGGCCAAATGGAATCAGGCCGATTTATTTTTTTTTTTGCACACCCCTATTACACACTTAACTGCCCACTAGTTACTGGGTTGTATTTATTTATTTATTTATCATTAGATTTATATCCCGCCCTCCCCAAAATGAGCTCAGGGCAGCTAACAATTAGGGCACAATGCCAAGATTAAACAATTGGGCACAAAGCCATGATTCAAACATTAAAAACAACATAAAACAATCCAATAATACATAAAGTGCGGGTGCTCTAGATGTCGCTACAGTCCTCTAGATGTTATTAGAATCCTCAATTCCAAGATGGATTCTAATAAAATAAGCCCAAAACAGCGTCGTAAATTCCATAACAACACTGCCCTCCAAACTTTGTCTCAGGGCCGTCTTGCACCTCGGTAGTATCCAAACAATTTATGGTGGTGGTGCGATGATGGTACAGTAACGGCGGCGGCTCCTACTCAAAAGCCTGGAGGAAGAGCTCTGTCTTGCAGGCCCTGCAGAACTGCGCAAGGTATTGGCTAATTTAAGATATTGGCTATCACATACAAAGCCCTTCACATAATTTAAGGTATTGGCCATCACATACAAGACTGCCTCTCCATCTATACTTTGACATGGCAGCTTCATTCATCTGAACACGGCCGCCTGCAGGTGCCAGCCTGCGAATGGGCAAAATCAACAACTGCCCATACACGGGCCTTCTCTGCTGTGGCCCCCACTTTGTGGAGTGGCCTGCCTCCGGAGGCCAGGAAGGCTCCCACTCCCCTGGCTTTTTGAAAAATGATGCAAAACTGAATTATCCAAGACAGCTTTCCTGCATGGGCAACAGACTTGCACCATACTAAATGATTCACAAAGTGACTTCGAAAAATTATTAGGGACCGTGGTCTCTACTACTGTGTGTAGCTTGTCGAAACTAGGAACCTACTATGCAATTTTGCACCATTTAAAGTATTTTGTCAAGACTTATGCTTTGCTTCAGTTCTGTTTTTAGACTTCTGGCTGGTGCTACAACCCTAATCCTTTTGCATGGTTCATTCAATGTCCTATCCTGTTGACTGTATTGAATCACTTGGGGTGATTCTGCACTAGACCTTAGATCCTGGTTCAACCCTGTCCCCGAACTCTACAGTACACTTGAGTTCACCCCTGTAATTATCTCAGTGTATTCTTTGTTTCCACATTACATTCCACACCTTCTTGTCACTCCAGTTTTGGCCCACACTTGTCCCAGGATAAACGGATGCTGTTATAACCAGGGATAAATGCAAAGTATTATGTCATGAGCTGAACTCTGATGAAACCAGGGATGAGATCCAAGTGCGGAAAGGACCTCTGTGTAATTCACCTGGAGTCCCAGTGAGAAAGGCGAACTATAAATTAAGTATATAAATAAACATTCATGTTACGATACACACCTATCAATATATACCCTGTCCCCCCTTTCCAAGAACTGCTCCCCTCCTGCCAGTAGTCCTTACCTAGCAAAATAATGATGCAGAGAAGAATGGCAATCAGGGCTCCTGTGCTGAGGCCGGTGGGGTGGATCAGCGCTTCAGCATTACAAGAGAGCATCTTGCCTCGGTGGTCACAGGCACACACTCGAATGGTCACGGTCTCCGTACTGCTCTGAATCGGGTAGTCGTTGTCTGATATCACCACAGGGAGGAGGTACACGTTCATTTCGTGTCTGCTGTACCTGGTCTTCCTGGTGAAGATCCCCGCTGTGTTATCTGGAAATATACATCAATACAGATATAATGAATATATATATTTTTTTCCTGAAAGCCTGACCCAAAGAAGAAGGGATGAGAATATGGTGGGTAAACAAGGTTACCTCTATTGTCCTGAATGGTGAAATTGGAGCTACCGGCCACTTCGGGAGCCAAAGAGAACGAAAATTTGTGCCCGCCGAAAGAGTCATCCTTGTCAATTGCACTTAGGGTCTGTATAAGCTGAAAACATCATCGTTAATTATGCCACTGCTGAATTCAGACACCAGTGCCTCCTTTCCACCAGAGCATTGTGAGTAAACGTTATTGGAGCAATAATTAATAGCAATGTGCAAAGCAAGCAGAACAAACGGCAACTGGTAAAACAAAGACTGGTCTTTTCCAAGAACTGGAAGAAGTGGTTTCCAAAGTGGCTCTGTTCCACAGAAGTGATGGAAAAGTAAGAGAGCGAATGACTGGGGCTTCCTGTTCTCCCCAAGTCTCATCCAAAACGGGAGACGGATTGTTCCGTTCAAGGGCAGACCACACACCTTCTTGTGGAAGATATGCCCGGTCCGTGCTCCTGGGCCTTGACTGAAAGAAGGCGTGGAGGAGGGGCTGAAAACGATTCATGTTTCTCTAGAATGCTGAGGGTCACTCCCCCCTCCCCGCGGAAAGTAGGATAGCCAAAGGGAAGTACACCCTGTTGCAACAGGCTTCATACTTGTGTGAACTTTGCAACAGTGTCGGTGTTACACACATTGCACTTGTTGACTGCCATACAGAAATTATGTATTCGTGCAATGTGCATCAGGAGACTTGTGGAGCTGTGGCTGGGTCCTATGAATAAGGGACTGTCTCCCTTTCACACAGCAGCATCTAAGCTGCACCGAGGTCTGAAATGGCCCAAGCCGTTTGGTGCTCGAGGCAGGAACCCCAAACGACACCTCCTTGGTGGTAAAAGCAAAAGTAAACTAAATAACTGATAACTTGCTGCCATTTTAATATTAGCTCACAACTAGGGATCCCCTGGAATTACAGCTCACCTCCAGACGGTGGAGATCAGTTCCCCTGGAGAAAATGGATGCTTTGGAGGGTGGACTCTATGGCGCTGTGTCCCACTGAGGCCCCTGTCCTCCCCAGGCTCCATCCCCTAATCTCCAGGAGTTTCCCAACATGGAACCCTACCTCCCCATCCCCTGGTGATGGCCAGGGGGAAACCTGGCAATCCTGCAAAATGTGGGCTGTGGTGAGCTGCCTCACCTTGCCTAATACTTGAGCCACTCCAGACTTTGTGAGAAAGACAGAAGTGGCCATTTGGGGGGGGGCGTGATTGCTATTGTACTGCCCCCACACCTTTCTTTGTAGCATTTTTTTTTCAACCCAGAGGTTGACTAGGGGAAAAGAAACCTTTTGCTCTGAAGAATCTGTAGGATTCCCAGTTCTGTTTTTTTTGTATTCTATCAGCTGCATGGAGAAGGAAGGCACTTGAAAATGGTAAATCCTTTGGATATGTGCGTGGAAGAAGAGAAGAAGAAGAGATTGGACTTATACCCCACCTTTCACTACCTTTCCCTTCCCCTCCCCACAACAGACACCCTGTGAGGTAGGTGGGGCTGAGAGAGTTCTCTCGAGAGCTGCCCATGAGAGAACAGCTCTGGAAGAACTTGTAACTGACCCAAGGTCACACCAGCAGCTGCATGTGGAGGAGTGGGGAATCAAACTCGGTTCTCCCAGATTAGAGTCTGCGCTCTTAACCACTACACCAAACTGGCTAGAGGTGTGACCAACGAAACATGTCTAGGTACATATAGGTATAGAGAATTGGGGGTGCTCATGAGATTATCTGCAAAGGGCTACATCACCCCCTCCCCAAACAACTGGGAGGCTGTACATCTCAGAGGAACAATCAGTCCAATTAAGAAAAAAAAAAATCTCTGGTCTGTTGGTTCATTTAGCAACCAGATCTTGCAGATCTGAATGAGTGACTTGCTGCTCTGGGCCATATGTCTAGACCGACAACTGATGCATCAAGACTACACAGAGCAGATGCAGAATTCCTTTCACAAAGGAAAGGGGAGTATGAAATGGGAAACCAATGTGCAAGAAGCAGCCACGCTGAACCACTGACAAATGTAGTGTCAGATCAGCTAATAACCGAATGCCAGCTGTAACCACATGGCGTGGCCACTCTTTCAGTTGACTTACCAATGCCAGTTGCCCGTTGCACTGCAACGTGTCAGTGCCTCAGTACAATGCTGAAGTGGCCCATATTGACGCACATATATTCATTCCCTTAGGGCAGGCTACGTACCTGTTCAGCCTTTGCATTTTCACAGACAAAGGTCTCGTAGAACATGGCAAATTCTGGGGCGTTGTCATTCACATCTAGGACTTTAATATACACTGGAACGCGGCTGCTTTCCTTTGGATTGTCTGCAACAATACGAAACGGGGGTCAGGGGAGTCACTCAGTGCCAGGGGCGGCTTTGCATAGATTTTTGTTGGCAGTGGGGGTACAAGACAACCATAGGGCAGATTTGTGTTATATTGTTTGTACGAGTTACTTCCATGGCTTACAGTAATAAATGTACTACCGGATGTGCCAAACTGCCAGTGTTTCTCAATTGACCTCCTGGAAAGGTGTGTCAGGGTGGAGCGAGAGGAGGGTTCCTACAGGGTATTTTTAAACAGAGTCATAACCTTCTAAGCCCGGCTGGTCTTAGAAGAGTGTAAGGATTGCCCTGCTAGAGTTTCATTGTGTTAATCATGGCCACATTTTCAACGGAATGAGGGCTTTTTCTATTGACTTGCTTCTGTAAACTGAGACATGGGCAAAGAGCTCTTTATACCCTGGTTCCCTGTTGAGACCACATGGCCAGAACCTTCCTCTTGTTATGGACTGGAGCCACAAACTCCAAGACAAAAGGAATATTATTGGAGGACCAAGAGGGGAAGCTTTGCCAGGACGAAGCTGGGAAGCGCTGGGGCTGGACTGAACCTAGAGATGCCAGCAAGGTAAAAGTACAGTTTTCCCTTGCTCGAAAGCCAGTCAAATCCGACTCTAGGGGATGGTGCTCATCTCCATTTCCAAGCCGAAGAGCCAGCGCTGTCTGAATCTAGTACCCTTTTCTTAATTTATGGCCTCTCCTTGCTCTGCCCCCTTTCAGTTGCATCCAGTGCAGCTCTAGGGACTCCAGAAACCCGGAGCCTGGCATTCCTTCCCCTCTTGTTCCTGACTATGCAGCTGAATCACTGGGACATTCCATGCAGTAATGCAGCGCTACGGCTCTAAGATCTATCAAACTCTTTTTCGTCCCCTCCCCCAGCTTTGGGGAGCTTGTGTACGTATTGAGCGCAGATGTTTTGCATGGGATCCTAGTGGCTGTAAATCTGAAAGTCTCTCCCCCCACCCCATGAATGCAAGAGATGTTGTGACAGTTATGTTGATGGAAAGGGACCCTACTGTCTCTGTGGCTGGGAAGAAAGTAGGAAGGTGCTCTTTGCTCGATAGAGAGCATCTTTTCCCAAATGAGGGGTAAACATGCTAGCCCTTTTGATGTGTTAACACCTCTCGATTGGAAGGTCCAAGTCTGGTGGGGGGGCTGAGCCCCAAGGCCTGGCGGTGGTCAGATCGGCCAGAGGCCCTGAGACACTTGTGAGGTGGAGTCTGAAAAGTGGAGCTGTTCCTCAGTCTGGGAGTGCACTTTGGCGTGGAGGCTGGAACTGGGTTTTGGTGTTTGTCACGGGACCTCTCTCTTATTTTGTGTGGTTGGGTGTGATGTGGTTTTCAATTTCTTGTTGTTCCTTTCTCTCACTCAGTGTATATTAACGCTGCCACCAGGAATTCAATTCCAGTCTTATGAATTAACCTTTCCCACAGTATTGTGCCCGAGCTCTAAGGCTCCTTTGTTGGACTTTGTGGTTCTGAGGAGAAGACTCTGGGTTAACAATAAACAAGATAGAACTTTATTGCTAAAGGAAGCATCTTGGTTACAAGATGTTTTGCCGAGTTGCTTAGTAGAATCTTTCCCCCTTTTATTCAGGTCTCTGTCAGCTTTCCCCCTCACACTCTTAAAATACTCTGACAATGTCAGATTTTGCCTAATAAGCCCCCTCAAGTATATGTCCTTCTTCCTTTAGAATCTAAATGCCTTTCACAGCACTTCTCTATGATTCTCATTAGAAGACTGCTTCTCTGACTCTCTGTAGATTGACCACAACTGACAGCTACTGACTGCTGACTTCAAACTTTAAACTTCAAAACTTCAGACTGAACACTCTGCTTTCTCTCTGCACACAAACACACACACACACACACACACACCCTCTTAGCTCCGCCCACACACTCTCAGTCACCAACCAATCACCTCACTCACTCATCTCCCTCTTTCACCCCCATTGTTCTTCTGACACTTACCAACCATTGCAAGAAACATACATATATAGCTTGAAATCATTACAGTGTTCTTCAGGGGAAGCTGTCTCTCCTGTGCATTGGCCAGATGGGAATGATGCTATGGGGGGAGGAGGGCATCTTGCAACTAACAAAGACCAGATATACCATGGATTGTAGAAAGTACTGGGTTCGAGATGCGTTGGAGTGAATCAGCTCATAAGAGTTTATTAGAAGACACGAACTAAAGTGTCAGAGACTTGAGGCTTGGGTTATTTTACACAGAGTTCATTGTGTCTACTATCTTGTCTTTCGCTTGTGCGCTTGTGTAGCATTGCCAGCTGCAACGTGGGAGAATGGATTCAGCTGCTCTGGCTTATCACGGTGGCCTTGGGAGGAGGCTATGGAGTGTTCTTTGTTTAAGGGAATTTTCCAGTCCTGTGAGACCGAGGGGTGGGGGCAACTCATTCTCCCGATCATCAAGTAATCTCCCGCCGGGAGTTTCCCGCACGCGCGCTAAAAGTTCATTTGCTAGTCGTGCTTTTGCATCATACTATAATAATGCCTGCACAGCTTGGGCTGCTATTCCTGACAATAACTGTATTACTGTGGGTTACAGCATTGTATTCCAATAAAGCTTTTCTTTACTTGAAAAATGCTTGGATCTACTTACTATTGAGCCTGACATAAAGGCAAAATAGCCGGCCCAAAGACTGGCTTAAATCCCTCAACAAAACCACACCCCACTCCCCGTGATAGGTCTACTACTGTGCACCCCTACACCATAGGTCCCTTTCTGGATCTGAGCCTTCTCATTGGTCCATTCTAGGATCTGCGCTCTGCATTGTTCTAGGATGCGAAGCTACACCTATTCGCATGGCTACGTGTGAAACCCGACCACATGCACGGTCCTTAGTTAATATACAACAGATTGTAAGCATCTAGCTATAGTAACTCTCCTTTTGTTATTTTACTTAGTGCACCTAGATCTGTTTCTTGTAGTATCCTGAGTCTGTGCGTTATAGAAATAAATTGGAGAGAGTCTGCACAAGTCCTTACCCACCGGCCTTTTTTTTGGGGGGGGGGGGTTATACCTTGCTTTTCTCTACCTGAATGAGTCTCAAAGCAACTCACAGCTGCCTTCCCTTCCTCTCCCCACAACAGGCACCTTGGGAGGCAGGTGGAACTGAGAGAGTTCCGAGGGAACTGTGACTGGCCCAAGGTCACCCAGCAGGCTTCATGTGGAAGAGTGGGGAATCAAACCCGGTTCTCCAGATTAGAGTCCGCTGCCCTTGAGCACTAACACCACACTGGCCTTGGCACCTTGGCACGCTACAGTGATACACCCTTGTGAGGTTGGCCTTGGGCAACCCATGGGGGGGCCCCATGGATTTTACCCCAAGGTGGCGGGGGTGGAGACAGTGGCTAGCCTTCCCCACAACATGATGGAGATCATGCCACCCCTTCCAAAAAACATGTTTTTAAGCTGCAATGTAGTTGATAGTAGAAATTTGCTCAGAAATGCATAGTCTGTATCCACTCCTTCACCACAAACTCCTTCTTCTTAGGTGGCCGCTGTCAGGAGCACCATTTCCCAGCAGGCCAGTGCAAGCTCTAAGCTTCAGAGGTTCTTGTGTCTCCACTCCCCAAGTCCCTTGTCTTCTGTCATGGAATTGCTTAACTTTAGGCTGCAGTCACATGCGCCTTTAGATCTCACATAGGTGCAAATGCCTGACGGATCTAAAGGGAGTGATCAGACAGCAACATCTGGGAAGCATCCCACAGTCATCAGCAACCCATGCTGCTCTGCCACAGAAGCGGAGTTAAAAGACACTGGGGGAAGTCCGGCTCTAACAGGTTCCGACAGGCCACGGATGGACTTTCCCCTGCCTGATCACTCAAGCAGGCTCTCAAGCTGTCAGGATGGTCTGATCAGGCCATCCTGGCTTGATGCCATTCCTCCCCACTTCGCAGTATGCACATCATTGTATACTCCATAGCAGGGCTCTTTCTGTAGCAGGAACTCCTTTGCATATGAGGCAACACACCCCTAATGTAGCCAATCCTCCAAGAGCTTACAGAGCTCTTCTTACAGGGGCTACTGTAAACTCTTGGAGGATTGGCTGCATTAGGGGTGTGTCGCCTCATATGCAAAGGAGTTCCTGCTACAAAAAGAGCCCTGCTCCATAGGGGGCCTTTAGTGCGGAGGTGCGACTCCTCATTTATGTGCATGGGAAACAAACAGCCAAAAAAGAGACTCACCCGCAGTTGTGTCTGATCACACAGACTGCACCTGCAGCTACAAAGGGAGGTGTGATCTCGCAACTGCATATGAATTTCCCCCAGAAGGAATAGCCTTGCTTCCCCTCCACCTCAACTGGCACATGTGACCGCAGCCTTGGTCTCTTTGGAGTCACCTAATGGATTTATTTAATTCATTTAAAATACTTCTCTGCTGCCTTTCCACCCAAAAAGGGTCTTCAAGATGGCGACCATCAAAACATTGTAGCATGAAAAAGGCATTCAAAATGAAGTCTATGTAAAGCAAACAATTCGATAAAGACATCTCCACAGACCGACGTGCCTAACGACACAGCCAGGGAGGTGGGCCAATAACAGGTGTTGTCACTTTGCCAGAGTGTGTTCCTCCACGGAGCAGCCTCTCCATGCATAATGTAAACATGCTTTCCTTAGTTATTCATGTGGCATCTATCAAGCCAGGGAACTGAGATCTTAAATTCCTCTTGATCTCGGCTTTGAAGTGCTTTATGCAGCAGCGTTGCCGTTTCACCTTTCACAGCTTTCAGCTGTAGAAATTTCATCAATCAATACGCCTTGAGAGCTCTTATCAGAAAGGCAACTGCAGGCTGGAGTACCGTATCTGTCTCTATCATGGACACCTGTGGGCTCCCCAGCAGAGACCCATGTTTCAATACATGAACACATGAACCTGCCTTATACTGGATCAGACCCTTGGTCTATCCAAGTCAGTATCATCTACTCAGACTGGCAGCCGCTCTTCACATCGCCTACTGCCAGATCTTTTAACTGGAGATGCTGGGGACTGAACCTGGGACCTTCTGCAGGCCAAGCAGAGACTCTACCAGAGCCACTGGTGCATATTTGTCAATTCTAGGCTACGCATTCCTACAATAACCCTGGAAATAGTGCTCCTGTGGTGTGTGGACCCCTCTATGGATAATGTTACGAAATACTTAACAGATGGAGCTTAGCTATCACACGGTAGGTCATTCGAGCCAGTATCTGAATGTTATGGGCAGTTTGCTGGAACTGAACCTAAGAACTTAAGAAGAGTTCTGCTGGATCAGACCAGTGGTCCATCTAGTCCAGCATCCTGTTTCACACAGTGGCCAACCAGTTCCTCTGGAGGGCCAACAACAGGGAAGAGAGACTGAGGCCTTCCCCTTTTGTTGCCTCCTGGCTCTGGAATTCAGAGGATTAGTGCCTCTGAATATAGTGCTTCCTCTTTCCTAGTAGCCATTGATAGACTTATCCTTAATGAATCTATCTAATCCCCTTTGAAATCTATTTATTCCTGTGGCCACCACAACTTCCTCTGGCAGTGAATTCTACATTTAAATCACTCTCTATGTAAAGAAGTATTTCCTTTTGTCTGTCCTGAACGTACTGCCCATCAGCTTTGTTGGATGCCCTTGAGGTCTAGTATTGTGGGAGAGGGAGAAAAACTGGGAATCCAAGGGTCTGAAAATGGCTGGTCCCATGCAATAAGCTGCTGCAGCTATAGCTCAGATTTCCCCCTGGCCAGTACAGAGTTCCCAAGTGACTTTTCTCCCCTTCCCATATTGCTCATTGGTGACAGTGGCTTCCTGATCCCCGTCCATGGGCTGACAGAGGAGGCAGTGGGGTTGCCAACCTCTGGGTGGGGGGTGGAGGCCTCCTGGGATTACAAGTGATCTCATGCCAGAGATCAGATCCCCTGGGGAAAATGGCTACTTTGGAAGGTGGACTCTATGGCGTTATGCCCCGCTGAGGTCCCCCCCTTCCCACATCCCACCCTCCTTAGACTCCACTCCCGACATCTCCAGGTATTTCCCAAGTGGGAGCTGACAATCCTAAGAGGCAGTTCCAATATTTTCTCTCTTTAGCTTCTTCAAAGCTAGCCAAGAGAGCCAGTTTGGTGTTGTGGTTAAGAGCGGCGGACTCTAATCTGGAGAACCGAGTTTGACTCCCCACTCCCCCACATGCAGCCAGCTGGGTGACCTTGGGCAAGCCACAGTTCTCTCAGAGCTGTTCTCTCAACAGCAGTTCTCTCAGTGCTCTCTCAGACCCACCTGCCTCACAGGGTGTCTGTTGTGGGGAGGGGAAGGGAAGGAGATTGTAAGCTGCTCTGAGACTCCAAGTGAAGGGCGGGGTATAAATCCAATCTCTTCTCCTTCTCCTTACAGCAGAAAAGAGCAAGAGTCCAGTAGCACCTTAAAGACTAACAACATTTGTGGTGGGGGTGTGAGCATTCTTGGGTCACTGCTCACTTCTTCAGATACCTGGTCTCTGAAGAAGTGAGCAGTGAGTCACGAAAGCTCATTCCCTGCCACAAATTTTGTCAGTCTTTAAGGTGCGACTGGATTCTTGCTCTTTTCTGCTGCTACGGACAGACTGACACGGCTGCCCATCTTGACCAAGATAATTTACCTGAGGTTTATTAGAATAGGCCTTAGTCTTGTGTAATCAGAGGACGTGTCCTGTGATTTTGGAGAGAACCCAGAGGCCTATTTTGTAGGAACGACAACTTGTGAAAAAAAAGGAAAGGACTGAGCAGAAAAGGGTGTGGGTGTGGCAATCCCATATAAGCGCGTCAAGCACAGGAAAGGGCTTCCTAAACCAGCATTACTTTGCAAGCCTCCAGTCTCTACGGCTGCACAGGTAGGTCTGTAAGTACATTGG
Source organism: Gekko gecko (assembly GCA_029375565.1). Taxonomy (NCBI): domain Eukaryota; kingdom Metazoa; phylum Chordata; class Lepidosauria; order Squamata; family Gekkonidae; genus Gekko; species Gekko gecko. The sequence continues at coordinate 19,419,981 of JAPDNY010000009.1, read as the reverse complement.
GGGGGGGGGGTAGGCGAGCTGAATTTCCAGACGCTGCAAGAACTGCTAAATAAAATTTCCAGCAGTTGGAGCGTCAGTATTATTGTCCTCCCTATGAATAAACTATGCAAAACAGCAACATATTGAAGATGAAATTACTCAAATTTGCATAATTTATACAGGGCGACGAATCCCAGCTTTCCTCGGCATGGACTCAGGATTGCCTGGCTGCTAAGTTTTTAGTGTCGAGCGCACACATTTCTGTAATTGAGTTTTGCCTACTAAACCGAAGAGGCCCGAGTATAGGACCTGGCTCTCTGAATATTTATACCATCAAATAATATTAAATAAAGTTATTCTGGTGAAGCCCAGAGTCACATGCACCAAAACAGATTCATGTTCTTAGAAGTAACTCAAGTTAATTTTTTACAACACACCTTCTTCATTCTGTTTATGCTACCAGTTTGCCAGTTTGAGACCATTTTAACTGTGATGGCTAATTGTCCTGGGAATCATAGTTGATGAAGTTGTAGATAATTCTCTCTCTATGTTCTCTAGAGCCAGCTTGGTTAGAAGCGTGGACTCGAATCTGGGAGGACCGGGTTTGATTCCCCACTCCTCCACTTGCAGCTGCTGGGTGACCTTGGGCAAGCCATAGTTCTGTCAGAGCTGTTTTCTTAAGGACAGTTCTGGAAAGATCTCTCTCATCCCTGCCTACCTCACCGAGTGTCTGTTGTGGGGAGGGGAAGGGAAAGGAGTTTATAAGCCATTCTGAGACTCCGAGTGAAGGTTGGGGTATAAATCCAATATCTTCTTCTCTTTTTTCCTAGGTTCATCTTTCCAGCTTCCAGTGTTTCCTGGGCAAAGATCCCTAAACCGATTTAGGTCCGTAACCTCTAGATCTGGAAATAAGGAAGTGTTCCGCTGCAGAGTACAGGACTTAGGCATGGAACAAAAACACCTAATTTACTTCTATCAAGCCTTTCCCCCCACTGGGGACTGAATGCAGTTTACATTCTTCTCTTCTCCTCCAATTTATCCTCACAGCAACCACACGAGGTAGATCAGGCTGAGAGTGACAGGCCCAAAGTCACCCAGCAAACGTCATGGCAGAGTGGGAATCTGAACCCAGGGCTCCCGCATCCTTGTCCGACACTTAACTGCTACACCATGCTGTCCTCTCTCAGGCCTGGCAGGTCTCTCAAGCTGCATACTTAATTCAGTGGTCCAGCTGTGAAGATTTAACTTCCAAGCCCCCAAGTTGGACCACAGAACTGGGGTTTCAAAAGTGACAGGACTTGCAGTCTAAACTCTGTATGCTCAGACTCCACAATAAACACGGGACTCTTCTTCTTCTTCTTCTTCTTCTTCTTCTTCTTCTTCTTCTTCTTCTTCTTCTTCTTCTTCTTCTTCTTCTTCTTCTTCTTCTTCTTCTTCTTCTTCTTCTTCTCCTCCTCCTCCTCCTCCTCCTCCTCCTCCTCCTCCTCCTCCTCCTCCTCCTCCTCCTCTGCCTCTCTCTCTCTCTCCAGACAGGCTGGAGAAGAAGTGTACGGATGGGAGAAGTGGCAGCTTTAACCTTTTCCTCCCCAGTCCCCTCTTCTATCAAAGTAATTCTCTCAAGCTGTTTTTTTCACTCACGGGGAGGGGGTGTCCTTATATCTTTCTCCTTGCAGATGGCAAAGCAGCTTAGGGAGAATGATTCTATTTTTTTTAAATGCCAACTTTGAGCAGCCTCTCATCATGTGCCCATCTTTTGCTCAGGTGCATCGCTCTTTTTAAAGAAAAGAGTCATAATGCTTGAGCCCTGGACTACACCTCTAAGCGCTGGCGCTTTGAAGTAGATCCCACTTAAAACGGCTTTCATGCAAATTCCAAATTAGTTATGATTGGCATACCTGGTGACAGACTCCTAATTCAATCTGGTCCTAAACAATGCTCCCTCTAAGCTGTGGAGTCTTGTGAGCAAAAATTCTACTTTGTGAGCTACTGGCATTAAAGTTGTGAACAAGCGATTCGGCTACTGCATAAATTAGTTCGTTCTGAAGCCGTCCTTCCTGAGCTAAGACAACAATCTGTGAGCTGGAGGCTAAAGAAACGGTGAGCTAGCTCACACTAACTCAGCTTAGTGGGAACACTGGTCCTAAATCAAATTAATCGGTTTATGCAGAAGAAGACTTTTAAATTGATAGCTTTTTAAAATACCTCGGCCAGTGCTACAGGATAGAATTTGTGCGGCACTTGGAGAGTTGGGAATTTTCACTCCCCTTCCCCCTTATTGTACATATATTTTGTATAATTTATGCAGGCTTTTCACAAATCAGCAATCCTTTTTCTAGTTAGCTAATGGCTAGGAGGTTTTCTCAGGTCTATTTGATCTGAAAAGAGGAACCTGTTAATTTCCCCTCTGTTCAGGCACAACGTTGCCTTGTTCACAGTCTGTAGCCTTGGGAAAGAAAGAAAGCGGGGGAAAGACACAGAAAATGTTTCAGGTTTATGTCCTTGATTAACAACAAGCGGCAGAAGCATGGGCGGTCCTGACATCCTTTCAGAAACTCTCGGCTTGAAGGGGGCATTTGTCACAGTGATGGTGCTTATGCGCAACTTACTGATTTCAGAAGCTATGACGGTAATGTTGTGCCACAACAATGTTTCCCGGTCAAGAGGCTTGGAAGTAAATATTGAACCATTTCCAGAATCAATGTTGAATATTCTATCCATATCGGTATGGCGATCGACGGAATACCTGAAAATGAGAAACAGTAATTTAAAGATCCCTTTCACAATTGTTTTATAGTGCTTTATGAGACTAGGTACTAAACATCAGTGACCAAATCACATTTGTTGATAGGCTGGCACTGCAAATTTCTGTAACACCTCAGTACATTTCCATAAAAAGGACGAGATGTGATCCAGAGAGTGCAGGTTTTCTGCAAAGCCAAACGAAGCTGCAAAGTGTATGTGCGGGAGAGAGACATTCAAACACAGGGTTGGGGTTTAAGGGTCATCTCCTACCTATTCTCCTGCCTCCTACCTGAGAGCCAGTTTGGTGTAGTGGCTAAGTGCCCGGACTCTGATCTGAGAGAACCGGGTTTGATTCCCCACTCCTCCACCTGCAGCTGCTGGATGACCTTGGGCAAGCCATGGTTCCGTCAGAGCTGTTCTCTCAAGAGCAGTTTCTGTCAGAGCTCTCTCAGCCCCACCTACCTCACAGGGCATCTGTTGTGGGGAGGGGAAGGGAAAGGAGTTTGTAAGCTGCTCTGAGACTCCAAGTGAAGGGTGGGGTATAAATCCAATCTCCTCCTCCAGGTTGGTATAGTGGTTAAGTGTGCGGAATCTAAACTGGGAGAACCGGGTTTGATTCTCCACTCCTCCACTTGCAGCTGCTGGATGTCCTTGGATAAGCCATAGTTCTGTCAGAGCTGTTCTTGAAAGGGCAGTTTCTATCAGAGCTCTCTCTGCCCCACCTACCTCCCAGGGTGTCTGTTGTGGGGCGGGGAAGGGAAAGGAGTTCTGAGTGAAGGGCGGGGTATAAATCTAATCTCTCCTCCTCCTCCTCCTCCTCCTCATGTTTTTACCCCACCTTCCTCCTGGGAGTTCAGGATGGCATATATGATTCTCCCTTTTCATTCTTACAACAACCCTATGCTGAGGCAGGCGAGGCTGAGAAGAAGCGAGCGTCGCCCCATGAGGTTCGCAGCTGAGTGGGAATTTGAACCCAGGCCTCCCCAGTCCCAGCCTGATATATGAACCATTCCATTTAGAAAAATGGACCTGCTCAAGGTGACTCGCCAAAACAAACAAACAACCTACAATCAAATCACGGGAACAACAGCATTAAAAATACAACCCATTAAAAGAAGCCGGGGAGCCAAAGCATTCTAAACCAGGCGAGCTCTCGGCTCCTCCTCCCACGAGCGGCTCTTTTCCCCCATCGGGACTGCAACACCAAGCAATGTGACATATGCGTGTGAACGGGCTGCCGCCAGTCTTTCATCCCGGCTCAGCTACAGTGTTTTTTCAGGGCCGTCAGGGCACATACTGGGACGTCAATGTGTCCGCTTCCGCCTACTTATCAAGTGAGTCATTATGACTGTTAAAGCCTTTCGTAACTTATAAACCTCTACAGTGTCAGAGCTTTGAATACGCACTGCTAGGAATAAGGGTGGAAATCACTTCTGGGGAGTGGGTGGGAGGACCATTTCCCTACCTGCAGCTTTCCACCCCCCTCCATTGTTAACAGTGAATGGGAGAAGGGTATTGTTTTAAACACTGTGCATCAGGTGTGAAAAATATCTTAAGCACCACGCCTCCACTGAGCGACAGCTGCAAAAATAGGGTCGCCAACCTCCAGATGGTGGGTGGAGATCTCCCGCTTTTACGGCCAATCTCCAGGTGACAGGAGAAAATGGCCACTTTGGAAGATGGGCTTACGGCATTGTACCCCATTGAAGTCCCTCGCCTCCCCAAACCCCTCCCTCCTCAGGCTCCCCAAACCCCTCCCTCTCCAGGTATTTCCCAACCCAGAGATGGCAACCCTAGTTCAGAAGGCCGTGTCCTCCTCGATACAAGGTTAGCTTCATTACTGGACTGCTTGTGCTGGCCAAAACGCAGTGGCTGCCACCGAAGTCTGTCTCTGAAGGTTTGAGGGAAGATTCCATAGTTCTTTTTGTTGAGACAAAGCTTGCAGGAAGTTGCAATAATTGTCTGTACCACTGGTGTTTTCCCTGAGATAGCCAATGGGCATGATTTTTAGTATATGCAATCAGTTTTGATTCATAGGGTTCAGTAGGGTCTTCATAGGGTCTTTTTAAACTATTACAAAAGCAAAATAATATGCAAACATATAAAAATGTTCCTTCATGTGATGAAATCGGAATTTGGCTGATGGAAGGAAAGAAGTTAAAAATTGTCTGGAGACACATACCGCTTAGTTTAAGGACCCTGATAGACTTACTGACCTTCGATGCCCATATCATGTACCACCTTAGAACAAGTCCATGGGTTACAAAGAGATAACCTGCGGGATCAAGCTCTTGGATGCTTTTGCGGGAGGGGAGGGGAGCAGATTCTATTCTTATGTGGTCACTAGAAGTGGCCAAAGCTGGGACTCACTTGTCTTGTTTCTTCCTAGGCAGGGCAACTAGTGTCTGAAACCCTTTCCCATTGCTAGTCAGAGCCAGTCTGGGAGGCGTCTAGGGAAGAACAGAGGAAAGAGGCACAGCAGTCCTTGGTGCTGAGTGTACGGATGGCTATGTGAGAAATATGGATGGAGTTCTCATTTAAATCTAGACCTGCTCCAGGGGGAAAAAAGGGAGAGAGATACCCAGTTTTTCTTTCAAATTTGTGCTTAGGGAATGAACTCCAAAGCAGTGCTTTCCAGTTAAGTTTCCAGGCAGAACAAAATGAGTAGGTTTGCCTTGTTCTTTTTAAAAGATGTCAAAACATGCATTTATGTGGTACTTAGCATTGAAATTATGAGTCAACCACACTGGTCTGCACATTTAATGGTGTACGGCATGCTGGCTGTGGCTCTTCTTTCTTTTTAAACCAATCCTTGGTTCTGACATTTTTTTCCCCTTGTGAATAAAACAGTGTCAGGCTCCTTAAACAGGTCACACAACGCAGGGCTTCAGTAGAAGAATCTCTTTATTGGCATCTCCCTTTGAAGAATCTCTTTCAAAGGCAGTGTAGTTAATGGGGAAGCCAAGACTTGCTGATTCCTAAAGACTTGCTGCACCAGCAACAACAGATAAACCTGGGCAAGAGCACAACATCAGAAAAGCCAATTCACATGTTGCAAACAGACGGGCATTGGTGGGATCACGCTTCCTGATACCTAGGCCAGCAATAACGTCAGGGGCTTCTTTGTGTTACTGGGAATTGTTCCAGCCACAGTCTAACTGGCAGGGTAGGGATAGAGATGTAAAATTGCAGAAAACTTTGAAGCCACGAGGTAAAAAACCCGCATGGTTGTTTTTTTTGGGGGGGGGGCAGAAATTTTGAGAAAAAAATTAAATAGATTAAATGCTTACTATATTATCAAACTTAGACTAATTTTACTGCTTTAACAACATAATTTGTATCATTTATAACTTACTTAGCTTATAAAACTGAATTACTGGACAACTTTATGGATCTGAAAAATTATAAATGCCTTAGTTTTGTCCAAACAAAATTGCAAATATGCCCAAGACTGGAGAGAAAACTGCACGCTGAAGCACCATATATCTTCAGTTTTGTTATCTGGTTAGAGAGAGCTCACTTCTGAATGAAACTTTCAGTTTTCCTTTGAGGCTTTGGTGCAATTTCTGCTCTACCTCCTTCTGTTTTCTCCCTCCTGCAAGTTAAGGGCAATAAGCAACTTTTTCCCCAGTCTACAGGTAAATGTGTCACCTTGGTTTGAGGGAGAGGTGAAAAGGTCAACCACATCAGGTCAAAAGGATAACAAAAGGCGTATGTGATGGATTGCACTTTTTAAGAGGCTTAGAAGTGCTATACGAACAACTAAAGGACTGTGACTGAAGGGTTAATTCTTCACAGAGCCAGAGGGACTTGACTGACAGGCTTCTCCAGACAATCTGATTGGTTGGCATCAGCTGGGCAGAAAAAGTCTTGGGACAGCTGGATGCTGAGGAGATTCAGTCAGATTCCTGCCTTAGCTGAGAAGAGACATGTACTGAGACCATCTGAGAATAGCCCTAACAGAAAAAGCATCTAGTGCTGACGGAGTCAGATTTCAGCCTTGACTGAACACAGACAGAGAACTGGGGGAAAGTTTGGCAAGGAACTTTGGGTAGTAGAGAAGACTCCCATAGATTTCTTTTTTAAATATTCCTTGAAATTTCCAGTTTTTCCATCAGAAAAAAAAATGGACCAAAAAGACCTTGGAAAAAAATGGGAAAACAGTCCCCCCAATATTTCTGTTTTTCTTCTGGTCCTTCACATCTCTATGTAGGGTTTAATTTTGTCCATCGTATCCAGGACAGTACATTACAGTACAGCTCTTGGGTTAAGCTTGGAAGTAATTTCTTCACATCCAACATCTTAACCCTCTCACAAAATTCAAGTACCCATGTTTTTATTCCAATGCCTCTAACTGTTGTTATCTATAGATCTAGTTCTCAGCAGTCCCCTCTGCCTGCTGTGAATACTTATTTCCACAAAAAAGTGCACACTTTCCCTCAATAGATTTTTCTACAGATTTTTCTCAGGGAACTCCAAAGGGTTCCATAAAAATCCAAAAAGTTTTTAAAAATCACGAAGGGTTGAATTCTCCCCCAATATCTTTAGAAATGGTTGACATAGGGATCTACTCTAGGCCCTGCTGCATCAACAGTGAGAGATAGACTGGCTAATAGCCAGAAAGAGAGAGAGACAGAAAGAGATTAGACTAGATGACCCTGGAGATCCCTTCCAACTCTATGATTCTATGAGTGGGGGAAGAGGGGAGGAAGCAAAAGCAGAGCTGGACCTGGGATTGGGGAGGATTCCTCCTGCAGTATGATTGGCTAAATAGCAGGGAGATGTTTTAAAAGGACACCTGAGCTCCTCACCCCTACTGCCTTCTTAAAGAACAGAAGAAGAAGAAGAAGAGATTGAATTTCTACCCCACCCTTCACTACCTGAAGGAGTCTCAGAGCAGCTTACAATCTCCTTTCCCTTCCCCTCCCCACAATAGACACCCTGTGAGGTAGGTGAGGCTGAGAGAGAGAGCTTCTCAAGAACTGCTCTGAAGGAACTTATGATTGACCCAAGGTCATACCAGCAGTTGCATGTGGAGGAGTGGGGAATCAAACCTGGTTCTCCCAGATTAGAGTTAGAATGCTTAACCATTACACCAAAAATTCTTGGGGGGGGGGAAGCTTCTAACTGCTTCTCCTCCTCCACCAGCTCAAGAAAGACTGATTAGCTGAGAGTGAGAGACACAGAGACAGAGAGAGATAATGGGTGGGGAAAGAGGGGAGGAAGTAACAGCAGAACTGGAGCTGGGATTGGGGAGGATTCCTCACTGCCACTCACCCATGTCCAGTGCTATTTTTCCTGCAGTATGAATGACTAAATAGCAGGGGGAAGTTTTAAAAGGACATCTGAGCCTGCAAGCCTTGCAAGCAGGAGAGAAGGATCATTCTCACTCCAATTTCTGTACCTGCAAGTTCTGCTGTCCTTTAAAAACATTCTCTCTAGCTTCTAACTGCTTCTCCTCCCCTCACCAGCTTGGGCACTGCTCTTCTCCACTGCTTCTCTCTTCTGACTGACTAGAGGCCAGAGGGAAGTTATAAAAGGACAGTTGAGGTGTCATTAATGGATGGGTGGGCGCAGTGACTGAGAGGTAGGAGGCAGGTGAAGCGTAGGTGGGATTTCTTCCAACCAGTGTCAGTTTGTATGCACCATCTTTTAAAACATTCCTTAGCAACCCTGACAGACAAATAAACTGCCAAGGACAGCTGTGGAGCTGTGGGTGAATGTGGACTTATCTCAGGCTGAAGAAGACTGGAGCCCTGCGACCACACAATTCTCCACGGCAAGGCGAGAGACTGAACAAGCAAAGGTGCCTCAGGCTGATTCACTGATAAACCAACGGCCTTTTAAACAGCTGCTTTTGCCAAGGGCACTCAGAAGGAGAGTGGTGCAGGACTCCTGTAGCCCCTCAAGACCTCCAGTGCCCAGTAAGGCAATCTTTGAAATATCGCCTCACACAAACAAAGCGATCGTAATTCACAGGCAAGCTACTCTTTGAAGCCAACTTCAGTTGGCTGGTTGAGTACGCCCATGAACTGAGCAAGGCTAGATGGCTCTCTTTCCAGTGTTCAATAAAGAAAAACAAAAACGGGAAAGCAAAGGGGAAAAGGGGAAACTGGGCTCCAACTGTTACTCCCCTTCACTGTCACAGAGCTGCCTCCTCCCTTAAGAAGAAGAGGAGGAGGAGGAGGAGGAAATTGGATTTATACCCCGCCCTTCACTGCCCAAAGGCGTCTCAGAGCGGCTTACAAACTCCTTTCCCTTCCCCTTCCCACAAGGGACACCCTGTGAGGTAGGTGGGGCTGAGAGAGCTCTGACAGAAACTGCTCTTTTTCAAGAACAGCTCTGACAGAACTACGGCTTGCCCAAGGTCATCCAGCAGGTACAAGTGGAGGAGTGGGGAATCAAACCCGGTCCTCCCAGATTAGAGTCCGCGCACTTAACCACTACACCAAACTGCTCAGAACAACTGAAAGAAATACTGCCTTTTTTGTCAGAAACAACAATCTCATCAATACCATACAGAACAATAAGATGCCGAAAAGTACCTCAACAAAAGAGGATGCCTTGCCAAAATGAGAAAATCCAAAAAGCTGACAAATTGGTTACCGTAAGAAAGCCATTTAAACAGTAACCAACTAGACTATGAAAAAGCCATTAATAAAAAATGCATTTAAAAAGTCCATACACAGCCAACAGAAACAAGGGAAATATGGATATGAGCATTTTGACACATCATGCCAGTGGTACAGCTGGGGAATACAACATATCTTTATATATGGAAAAACCAAAAGCACTTCAAAATGAAGAACACATGATTACTTATGATATAGGAGACATGACGCATATCTGTCACCACTGCTGTGCAAAGCATTTCATAACTGAAAAACCCAGAGATCACTATAACAGTTGCTGCCACAAGGGAAAAGTAACCATTCTGCCAGTACGGTGCCCAGCGTTACTTAAAACACTCTTAACTGGGCAACATCCTCTTTCACAGCATTTCTTAGAAAACATTCATCAATACGATAGCACACTTTCATTTGGTTTAGTGGGAGCTCAAATACATGATGTGCCAGGGCCATGGAGTCCACTGCTTCCATATTCAGGGATCTGTCTACCGTAGCACAACAAACCTTTACCCAGATCATCAAAGACTGCCCGAATATGGCCAGCTATATATTATAGATACTACTAAAGCAAATCATATAAGAATGCAAAGAGCCGAAAATGTCAACCTTAATGTAGAATTAATGCCCAACTTAACGAAATTAATAGAACAAATAAACCCATATGCAAGAACATATATACCCATGAAAGAAATATTGCCTACAGAAGAAGGAACAGCAAAAGAATGAGGAAGATTGCCAGTAGAATATTCAATTTGCTTTTAACATGAACCAAATGAAGATAGAAAGTGTTGCACTCGCCCACAAAGGGCAGAAATTGCTGCTGAATTTGAAACCAGTGACAGAGCACCACCAGCAAGGAGAAGTATCATCATATATCCAAGACAAGGTAAATCGATGCATTTGAATCCCTACAGCCAACAGTGTGATCCATTATCATATGTGTTAGCCCTTCCATATGGCCAAGCAATGTCCTGTAAATTAACACCCAATTCAAACTACAACACGTTATGCAACGTTTCGTTGTGGGTCCCCACTCGTACGTCATATAAGAGCAGCTATTTTTCAGCTTGAAGACTTCCACGTGGCCTGGCTGCTGTCATCAAGTGCCTGGGAGAAGAACATGCTGAAACTGAATCAAGACAAGACGGAGGTGATGCTTCTTGGTGCAACTGGTGTTCTAGAAGGGATTGTGCTGCCACCTTTGGATGGACTGAGTCTCTCTTTGACAGATGCTGTTAAGAGCTTTGGAGATACAGCCCTCGTTAGAAAAATGTGCTACATCCATGTCCACGAGTACTTCTTCCACAACCTCATTTCGCCTCCTCTTGGTAGCCTATTTATTTTTTGACCAACTCAAGGTGCTGGTTCCTATTTTAAAAACTTTTGTGACAATGCCCCGCCCCCAAACTTGAAGGACTTTCTTGCCCTATATGAACCTGTGGGGTATCTCCAGTCATCCTTTTGTTCTCACTGTGCCCTTGTGTAGACATGCAAGAACTGCCACTGCCTTTTTTTTCTTTTTCTTTTTACTATGCATATGCCCTGGAAATGACTCAGCATATCCCAGCAAAGCAAAGGAAGAGTAAACTTTCCTAAGAGTTATTATTTTTCAGTGTTAGCACAAATTGACTGCCGCCCAGGATCCTGTATCCAAAAACAGGGGAGAACCTTGCGTCACAGAGGTTCCAGATATACAAATTCCGCTAGGAGAAACACCATCAGAAATTGCCAAAATATTTTCCCGGAAAATCTTAATTAGTGTGATGTCTACTTAGTTACAATTATAATAACGTCGGCAAGAATACTTTTGGCCAGATATTGGAAATCTGAAAAAAAAAATCCTAGTGGAGAAGAGATTAGTTCGAAACTGTTAAGTTTAGCAGAATCGGATAAATTTAGTTTGTTGATCCAGGGAAAAGGAGAAGAATTTTTCTTGAAAAGATGGTCAAGATTATATAAATGGATAAGTAAGAATAATTAAGAACAGACTCAATGTAAATTGTATATTGAGCGATACTTTATGTACTGTTTGTACTATAAAATGCATAAATAAACATGGGGGGGGGGAAGAAATTGCCAAAATATATCTAATAGTGTTTCTCCTAGCGGAATTTGTATATCTGGGACCAGGATCCTGAATTAGCAAAGAGGTAGAAGAAGAAAAGCTGGTTTTCCTACCCTGCTTTTCTCTACACCAGGGAGTCTCACAGCTGCTTACAATGGCCTTCCCTTCCTCTCCCCACAACAGGCACCTTGTGAGGCAGGTGGGCTTGAGAGAATTCTGGGAGAATAACTGTGACTGGCCCAAGGTCACCCAGCTGGCTTCATGTGGCGGAGGAGTGGGGAATCAAACATGGGGCTCCAGATTAGAGTCTGCCGCTCTAGTCCATGACACCACGCTGGCTCTCAAGAGGTACAGGGGAGTAGGTTGGTGTCATTGCTAGGAATGCTATCTACCATTCACATCTGATCTGAACAGGGCACCGCTGGTTTCCACCTACAATTCCCAAATCAGATCAGTCCAATTATTTACACCCATCCTGAACAATTAAACTTATTTCTCACAGGCCTTGGGTGGTAGGCCTTTTTTCTTTTTTGGCAGGCAGGCAGACCCCTAACCTAAAACATCTTCTTATCAACAACACTGGGCAGAAACAGAAACCTAGCAAACAGACCCCGTGAATTAACTGCGGTTAAATCACTTCTGACCTATGACGACAATATGAATTAATGACCTCCAAAATGTCCTATTGCTAACAGCCTTGCTTGGGTCTTGTGAACTGAGGGCTCTTGTGGCTTCCTTGATGGAGCCAATCCCTCTCATTTTGGGTTTCCCTCTTTCCCTGCTGCCTTCAGCTTTTCCTAGCATGATTGTCTTTTCCACTGACTCTTCTCTTCTCATAATGTGGCCAAAGTACAATAGCCTCAATTTAGTCATTTAGCTTCTAGGGAGAGTTCAGACTTGATTTAGTCTAGAACCCACTGATTTTTAGAACAAACCAAGATACCAACCAGCTTCTTCAACATGGTCTTTGGTATAGGTAAAGGTTCCCTTGCTCGAAAGCCAGTCGAATCTGACTCTAGGGTTGTCGTGCTCATCTCTGTTTCCAAGCCGAAGAGCCAGCATGGTCCAAAGACATTTCTGTGGTCATGTGGCCGGCATGACTAAACACCAAGGCGCACAGAGCGCTGTTACCTTCCCACCGAAGCGGTACCTATTTATCTACTTGCAGTTTCTTGCTTTTGAACTGCTAGGTTGGCAGGAGCTGGGGCCAGAGACGGGAGCTCACTCCGTCATGCGGCACTTGGGTCTCGAACCGCTGAACTACCGACCTTCCAGCCTGTATGTCAGGTTAAAATCAAGTAGATCCAGTCATTCTTGCACAAAGAAAGGTTTATTGGATTATCTTGCTATAAACCCACAGTAGGAGGTCATTGTCAGGAATGGGGAACAAAGCAAAGCAAGCTGACTTATAGTGTGATGCAATGAAGCGCCTAGCAAATAAAACTTGAGCACTCGCGCGGGAACTCCCGGCGGGAGAAATACTTGATGAGCGGGAGACTACTCCCCCCTCCCCTTGCCTTCCCAGGACTGGAAAATTCTCAGCGAAACAAGAATAGTCCAAAGCCTACATTCAAGGCCACCGTGATAAGGAAAAGCGGCAGGGAAGAAGCTCCCACGTTTCTGCCTGCATACCTACGCAAGCGCATAGCGGGGTAGGGAACATACAACAATGGATTCAGTGAGAAACATCAAATGCATATTTTCTGACATTCTGCCCTTCCCAAAATACCACCCACCCACCACTCAGGAAGGAGAGAACGCGGGCCCCCAGGTTTGTTAGGGTATCGAATGTGAAAGCGTTTCAAATGGTCAGGTGCTTTGATATCTGAAACTTTCACCCATTCCCTATGATGGGGCCCAAAGTGTACCCATTGGACCAGGTACAGGAGTTGTCCACGTAAAATCTTAGAGTCTAGAATTTCCGCAATTTCATAGTGTTCCTCATCGTCAACCATCAGAGGCGGGGGAGGCTCCGACATCGCAGGTTGCCATTTAGTCGGGGGTAACGCCGGTTTGAGGAGGCTGTAATGGAAAATTGGATGTATTGCTTTAAGAGATTTTGGCAGATCTAGCTGTACAGTCACTGGATTTATACATCTTAGCACCTTGAAAGGACCAATATATTTCCAAGCCAGTTTTTGGACTGCTGCGCCAGCTTTAGATTCTTTGTTGACAGATAGACAGAGTCCCCTGGTTTCAGATTCCATCCCCCGGCCCTTTTTTTATCTGCTTGTTTTTTATACTGTGACTTGGCTTCATTCAAAGTCTCAACAATTAGGGGCCAAGAATCGCGGAAAGTTTTACACCATGCTGAAGCTTTCCCCACGTTTTCACCAGGTTTCAAGAAAGGGAGAGGGGGCTGTCATAACCCATGGCAGCTTTGAATGGAGACATCTTTGTTGAAGCGTGCCATGAATTGTTGTATGCAAACTCCGCTAATGGCAGTAAATCAACCCAATTGTCTTGTTGATAATTAGAAAAACATCTCAGATATTGTTCTAATGTCTGGTTTACTCTCTCCGTTTGCCCATCGGTTTCGGGGTGATAGGCAGTACTAAGAGCCCGTTCAATACCCATTAGGGTCATTAGCTCTGACCACAACTTAGAAACAAACTGACTTCCCCTATCGGATATTATTTTGAGTGGCAATGTATGTAGCCTGGCAATGTGTTGAAGAAATGCTTTGGCCAAAGCCTTGGCGGTTGGCAAACCTGGGAACGGTATAAAGTGAGCTTGTTTTGAGAACAAGTCCACTACCACCCAAATGACCGTCATATGTCTAGAGGGGGAAGATCAGTAATAAAGTCCATCGAAATTACTTCCCAGGGTCGGCTTGGAGTGGGTAGAGGCTGTAAGAGACCTGGTGGTTTCCCCGGCCTGGCTTTACAACGGTTGCACGTTGTGCATGATTGTATGTAGAGCGATAAATCCTGTTTCATTCGGGGCCACCAAAACCCACGTTGCAGAAGTCTCAATGATTTCACATATCCAAAATGCCCCGCAGACTTTGAGTCATGAACTGTTTGCAACATTTGGGATCGAGTAGCTTCTGGAACAAACATTTTATTTCCCTTAAACCAGCAACCATTTGGATCACATCTCACATCATCCCTGACTTGTAACTCACTTATTTCTTGTGGGGTGATGTCGGTGAGAAATTGTTTTTCCCAGGGGAATGTCTGGATGGGGTTCTTTGATGTTAGTTTGGCTTTACGGGTGACAACCGCACCAACCAGTTGTTCTGGGGTGAACATAGACTCTTGTACTTCCACCCTCTTACAGAAATGTTGGGGAAGACGGGAAAGAGCATCCGCCAAATGATTAGCCTTCCCTGGGAAATGGTGGAGAGTGAATTGGAATTTGGAGAAAAACTCAGCCCACCTGAATTGTTTAGCATTTAGATTACGGGGTTTTCGCAGTACCTCAAGGTTTTTGTGATCAGTCCATATCTCAAAAGGTACTTGGGACCCCTCTAACCAGTGTCTCCAAGTGATCAATGCTAAACGTATAGACGCAGCTTCCTTGTCCCAAATGGGCCAGAATCTTTCGGTATCATTGAATTTTCTTGATACATAAGCTAGAGGTTGTAGTTGTCCCTGAGCGTTCTCTTGCAAAATCACCCCACCCATAGCAGTATCCGATGCGTCTACTTGGACCACAAATTTTTTTGTCTCATCGGGGTGTGCTAAAATCGGCTCAGACGTGAACAGACGTTTTAATTGTTCAAACGCGTCCTGACACTGCGGGGTCCAGTTCAAAGGGGCCCCTGGCACTGAAGCCTTGGATCCCTTCCCCTTAGTCTTTAGAAGTTCAGTGAGGGGAAGGGCAACTTGGGCAAAGTGGGGCAGGAATTGCCGGTAAAAGTTGGCGAAACCGAGAAAACTCTGAAGCTGTCGTCTGGTTTTGGGGGGCTCCCACATTACCACATCCTGGACCTTCTTTGGGTCCATTTCCAACCCCTCAGAGGATATGCGGTACCCCAGAAAATCAATACACTCCCGGTGAAATTCACATTTCGAAAGTTTAACAAACAGTTTGTGATCCAATAGCCTTTCCAACACTTTTCGCATGAGAATGGTGTGAGATTGTAGGTCTGGGGTATAGACCAAGATATCATCCAAGTAAACGACCACCCCCTTGAACAAGTAGGGGTGTAGGACCTCATTGATTAAGTTCATGAAGACCCCGGGTGCCCCCTGCAAACCGAACGGCATAACCCGATATTCAAATTGCCCCAGCGGGGGTGTTAAATGCGGTCTTGTATTCATCCCCCTCTCTGATGCGAACTCGAAAATAGGCATCTCTCAAATCCAGTTTAGAAAACACTTTCCCTTTTGCCACCTCTGCCAATAAGTCTTTGATAAGAGGCATCGGGTAGGCATTGGTTGCAGACACTGCGTTAAGTCCCCGGTAATCCGTGCATAGTCTGAGCCCCCCATCTTTTTTTTTACAAAACAACACGGGTGCTGCGAAAGGGGATGAAGCTGGCCTAATAAATCCACGAGCCAGGTTTTTATCAATAAAGCGGCGCAGTTCTTCCTTCTCACTGGGACTCATGGCATAAATTTTCCCTTTTGGCAATTTCTGTCCCGGAAGAATTTCAATAGCGCAGTCAGAGTTACGGTGGGGGGGTAGTTCATCAGCCTCCTCCTCCTCAAAAACCCTAGTCAAATAGTGGTAATCCTCAGGGATGCGGTTAAGGTCCTCCATTGCCAAACAAGCACGTGGAGGTTCATTGCAGGGAGGGTTTCCCCACCCTGGGTCCCATTTGTGTTCATTACATTTCGGTGAGATAAATTGAACATTCCCTTCCTCCCATAGAATGTAAGGGTTATGTCCATGTAACCAAGGGCTACCCAACACTAAGGGAAATTGGGCTTGAGGAGCTATCACGAACGAACGTAGCTCCCAGTGGTCACCAATGCCTATTCTTAAAGGAACAGTCTCAAATCGGCATGGTTCTTTCATTGGAGACCCATCCATTTGTGTGAAAGTTATTGGGTCTTTCAAATGGACCACGGCTGCCTCCAGCCCTACAACAATAGACGGGTTTATAAGGTCCCTCCCACACCCAGAGTCAATGAGGGCTCGAACCCGAATGTGGGTCATCATTGCTGGGTTCATTACTAGGACAGTCACAAAGAAGAGAGAGGGGTAATTGCTCACCAGTTTAGGCGCCTCAGGTGTTGGGTCCTGTTGTGTAGCGCCATTCACAAACAGGACCATTTCATTTCCCTGCATTTCATTCTCTTCCTCCAGCAACAAGGTATCCACTTGGTCAGGACCCGCGAAAAGAGCCCGTGTATTGCGTGGTTTTGCGGTGCCTTTCTTTGGGTTGGGACTCCACCTTCTGGGCTCGTCTTGTGGTAGACCCCGGTTGGGGTCTCCTTTCGGGCAGGCTGCGGCAAAGTGCCCTTTCTCCCCACACCGCAGGCAGAGCCCCTGCCGCATACGTTGATCTCTCATTCCACTTGGGGTGGATACCGGTTTAGGTCTGGCTTGGCCTGCCGCCGAACTCGGGCGGTTGTTACCGAACGATAAATCCAGTTTCATCATGCGTAGGCGGCTCTCGGCCTTCTCGGCTTCCTCCATCCAACCTTGGAGGGTGCGGGGTTGCTGAGAGCTGAGGATGTTATTGCGGATATCCACAGCTAGACCCATTCGATATTGTTGGGCCAAGACCGCATCCGTCCAGTCCCGAATTTTCACAGCATGCCTTTGAAACTCCCTTGAGTACTCTCGCACTGAGAGTTTGCCTTGTCTGAAGGTACGAAGGAAGGCTTCGGCTTTTCGGCCGCCCCGGGTCCTCGAAACGGTTTCTCAGAGCCCACATGAAGTCATCTACATTCCCCAACTCCGCAGCCTCCAGATCATGAAGCGCTACATACCAGCTGGTAGCGCTCCCTCGGAATCTGGATGCGATAAACTCCACCTGTTGTTCTTCATCTGGGAAAACATAGCCCCATCTTTGCACAAATTTTCCGACTTGCAATATGAAAAAGGACACAGTCTCTGGATCTCCATCAAATGTGATTTCAAGCATGTCCTTAGGACGGATCACTGGGGGGGCCGGTGCCATAACCGGGATCGGCTGCATGAGAGGTGCTGGGGCAGGGAGTTGAGGCGGAGGCACAGCTGGCGGCTGGAGCGGCCCTGGTTGGCCTGGCCCTGGTCCTGGTGCTGGAACGACCGGTGGAGGAGGTGCTGGTGCTGGCTGGCCCGGCCCTGGACCCGGAGGTGCTGGTGGGCCCGGTCTCGGGCCCGGAGGAGCAGGAGGTGGACGACCCGGTAGCAGCGGTGGTGCCGGGGCTGGTGCCGGTCTAGGCTGTGTCAGCGGATGAGCCCGAATGGCTTGGTCCATCATCTGGGGTAGGGATTGCATTAGCTTGCTCATGTCCCTTACCAGCCGTCGGGTATCCTCTTGGATAGAGTCCACGCGAGCGTCGGTGTCTGGCCCAGACCCAGTTCTAGGAGAGCCTCGAGGTATCCTCCCTTGGGGAAGTCCAAAACTGCCTCGGGGATCCAACAAACTGTCGCGGCTTTGGCTTCCCGGCATGGTCCAGGTCGACTGAGTCGTATTCAACAGGTTCTTAGTCCAATCGCGTGACCTACGATAGGTCACCCCTTTATCCCATGGTGTTGGGACTCCTGGCACATAGGTTCGGGGAATCGCTCCTCCCTGACTCGGTAGTTGCCCAGCCGGGCTGTAGACAGGGAGAGTGTACTGAACCCCCAATGTGCTGATTAATGGTGGGGTCACTAATCCGGCTCCCGATTGTGATGTTGGTGCGACCAAAACCGTAGTAGTAGTCACTGGAACAACAGTGGTGGTCGGGAGGGTGACTACAGCAGCCGCCACAGTGGTAACAGGAACCGTGGCTCCTGACGTAGCGGCCGCCGCCGCTGCACCTGTGGCCCCTGGAGTGGACGTCGCCGCGGCTGCACCCGTGGCCCCTTGAGCAGTCGCCGCTGCTGCTGCGCCCGTGGCTCCTGGAGTGGTAGCCGCCGCAGCTGCGCCCGAAGGAGTAGTCGCTGGGGCTGCGCCCGTAGCTCCCGTACCCGCTCCGCTCATCGTGGTAGACGGCGGAAACTGACGGTAGTGGGAATGATGGGATTCCTGACAATTTCTGTCAGGTTAAAATCAAGTAGATCCAGTCATTCTTGCACAAAGAAAGGTTTATTGGATTATCTTGCTATAAACCCACAGTAGGAGGTCATTGTCAGGAATGGGGAACAAAGCAAAGCAAGCTGACTTATAGTGTGATGCAATGAAGCGCCTAGCAAATAAAACTTGAGCACTCGCGCGGGAACTCCCGGCGGGAGAAATACTTGATGAGCGGGAGACTACTCCCCCCTCCCCTTGCCTTCCCAGGACTGGAAAATTCTCAGCGAAACAAGAATAGTCCAAAGCCTACATTCAAGGCCACCGTGATAAGGAAAAGCGGCAGGGAAGAAGCTCCCACGTTTCTGCCTGCATACCTACGCAAGCGCATAGCGGGGTAGGGAACATACAACAATGGATTCAGTGAGAAACATCAAATGCATATTTTCTGACACTGTAGTTCAGTGTCTTAACCACTTGAGCCACTGCAGCTCCTCTTTCTGGTATATTGGAGTGATTATCTATGGCACAACAAAAGGTAGCTTGTATTTCATACCAGTTCATTTACTGATGTATTTTTTTCATTGTTTTCTTGATGTAGTTAGAATTTATATGTCGTTCTGAATAAAGTGATAAAGTGGAATAGTAATGTCTACAGCAGAGGTGTCAAACTCATTTGTTACAAGGGCCAGATCTGACGTAAATGTCACTTTGTCGGGCCAGGCCATGTGTACCATAAAATGTAATGCAGATACCAGAGATATAAACTTTAAAAAGGACACCGGCAAACCCAATTAACAATATTATTTTTTCAGTCAAAATACAAACAAAAGCAATTGATTCCTAGCAGTGAAAGCAACTGATTTACTGGCGAGCCCACAAAAGCCCCAATAATGTATTTAATGATATGCAAGACTAGTTTTTTCCAAGGGATACCATAAAAAGGGGAGTACTTTATATTTCCATACATAACAGTTGCTTGCAGGCCAGGTAAGAGCCCCAGACCTTATGTTTGACACCCCTGGTCTACATAAATAGTTCTTAATTTGCTTTGCAAAAATGTGCTATCTGTCTGGACGAGGGATTGCTGGCATTCAAACAGTACACACCTGGTTAGGAGAATTTTTATGTTACCATTCCCCTAAAACACTTAGGGCCAACCCCCCCCCCCATTTTATCCTCCCAGCAACCTGACAGATAATGGCAGGATCCAACCAGCATATCTGCTGGCAGGGCTTTTTTTGTAGAAAAAGCCCAGCAGGAACTCATTAGCATAATAGGCCACTCCCAACAGCAGAAACACATTAGCATATTAGGCCACACCCTGACAGCACAGCTCATTAGCATATTAGGCCACACCCCCATGTTGCCAGAAGGGTGGTCATCCAGCCACACCTACCTTTTGCTTCTTATTCTGTTTACCTTGTTTGTTGTCAAAACCCAGGGCTCTCTTTGTAGCAGGAACTCCTTTGCATGTTAGGCCACACACCCCTAATGGAGCCAATCCTAAGGAGTTTCTGCTGTTGGGTGTGGCCTGTTATGCTAATGAGTTCCTGCTGGGCGTGGCCAACTCAGGAGACAGCTGGAACTCCGTTCCTGTGAGTTCCTGCCCCAAAATAACCCTGTCTGTTGGTGAAAAACAGCAGAGAGTTACCATTTAACCACTAAAAAGGCGATGGTGGAGATCACGGGGCCTGCATGTACAAAACCCATGTGGGCTGTGGTCTATAGTAAGGAGGGGAACTCATGAGACTGAGTGCAAAAGCTAGCTGGATCCAACCTCATCGCTGGCCCAAGGATAGCTAGAGACTTTCACAGAAGGTTGGGTTTTCCCTAGAACTAGTCCAGCATTGTAACTACATCCTGTTTTGTAGACCGGGATACTGGACAATACACATTTGACTGTGGGGAAGGTCTGATAGTGCTTCTCTGTACATAGCCAACAGCACATGAACACTGACAATCAATGCAACAGATTCTTAAGTTCACATCATTACACGGCACTTGCACTTCCATCTCTGAAAAGGTCAGCAGTCAACCCTTCCAGATGAATGGATTAAAGTAAATTAAAGATCACGAGAGGGTTTTTTGTTTTTTTGGTTTTTTTTGGGGGGGGGGTTGCTTCTTTCTAAGTGAAACTAAAGACGCTCTCTCTCTGTTACTTTTTAAAAGCCTGGAGCACAAAGCGTTTCTTGTGCCTGTTGACTTCAAAGGCTGTTTGCCAGCAGAGATCTTCACAGAATTATTTGAGTTGCAAAAAAACGAGGACCTCAAGCTGGGGTAGCAATTAGGATCTCAGGCAAACTGAACGTTGGCAGCGGTGCCGCGGTTCAGATTTGGCATGTCGTTTAATGAGATTTAAGCAAGCATCTTTCACATGTTCAATGAATTGAGGATTAGCGGCGTAGGATTTTCTAATATCTTGAAATCCGAATGTCAAGGATGTAATGGTGTCTGTGACTCCGTTCACAGAAGCGATGTGGGGGGGGGGCCACGTTTATGTTCTATTCTTAATTTACAACCTGGGCGCAACGTTTGGGTTTCGCTGTCGTGGCCCTTCGGAAGCAACGGCTGCAGCACTGATCGTTTGTTGGGCTATGCTGGAGAGATTAAGTACCTCAAGGGGTCCCGACTCCCACTGTCGAGAAAGGAAGGCAGTTTGCAAGCTGGGAGAGGGGGGAGTTCCCAACTCTCATCTCAAATAGGATGGGAGCTGAGCACCCATTCTTTCCCTTTCTCTCCAGTAGGGAAGATAGATGGAGATTTAGCACCCAGCTTCCAGCAGCTTTGCAGCAAAATCATAAGAACATAAAAAGATCAGACCAACAGTCCATCTAGTCCAGCATCCTGTCTCACACAGTGGCCAACCAGTTCATCTGGACAGCCAACAAGAGGGCATAGAGGCCTAGGCCTTCCCCTGATGCCGCCTCCTGGCTCTGGGATTGAGAGGGTTAGTGCCACTGAATGTGGAGGTTACCCTCAGCCACCATGGCTCATAGTCCTTGATAGACTACAGGACTTTGGCAGTGGTGGCACCTTGCCTTTGAATATCCTCTTTCTTGAGGCTTGCCTGGTGCCTACCTTACTGAACTTTAGGTGCCAGGCCAATATATATATATATCCAGGCTTTCCCTATCTTTTAACACTCTACCCAGGGCTCTTTTTGTAGCAGGAACTCCTTTGCATATTTGGCGACACACCCCTAATGTAGCCAATCCTCCAAGAGCTTACAGAGCTCTTCTTACAGGGGCTACTGTAAGCTCTCGGAGGATTGGCTACATTAGGGAGGGTGTCGCCTAATATGCAAAGGAGTTCCTGCTACAAAAAGAGCCCTGTCCGATTCTAGCCTGAGGACTGTTTCATGAATATCTCTTCAGGCTGCTGAATGTTGTCTTATGCTGTTATCAGGCTTGTTTTTAATAGCTGTTTTAATATTGGTTATTCTTATGTTGCCGTTTTTAATTATTTTATTTGAATTCTTTCTCTTTTTTTTTTGCTCTGTGAGCTACCTCAAGCAGGTATCTGCAAAGGTGGCATATAAATTCTATAAATAAATAAAAGTGTTAGGCCTCAGAGTAATAGGCCCTCTTGCGCCCCAGCCTCTCAAACAGCCCTTTCTTAAAAGGACAAGGGGGGTTGTGGATTTTACTTCTTTCATCTTGTACCAATAGATTAACATTGTAAAAGGGGGGGCTGAGGTGTAGGACTTGGTTTTGAAGCTTCTGGCAATCTTCTTCCACTGGGAAGAAGGAGAGAGCAGAGATCGGCACCCATCTTGCTTGAGGATAGGGTTGCCAGGCAGTGATTGGAAACTGGTGGGAGGGCGGCAGGCAGGGATATGGGTAGGCTATGACTCCGGCTGTGGCATCATGTCATTTCCGGTAAAAAAAAAACCTGAAAGTGACACAGGTAGCTCTAGGAATCACCAGAAACTCTATGGTTTCACCATAGCAGTTCCATCGATTCCTAGAGCTACCCTATGTCACGTCCAGTTTTTTACTGGTGTTGTGGGGTTTTTTTTTTCTCCTGCCACGACTTTGAGTGGTGGTGGGCAACAGGAGCGAGAGATCAGTGGTACCCCTACTTGAGGATCAACACTATTTGAGGAGCATCTACTCCTTTTACCGGATTTCAAATAGCTACCCACTTTAATATGAAGTTTAAGGAAAAGCATAACTGCTCCAGAAGCACACTGCACTCACTGAATCATTTGCAGAGAAGAAAGTTAACACAGAACTAACACGGAACATCACGGCTTGACAAGCTCTTGATTTAAAAACACAACAACATGTTTTTCTTCTTTTTGAAGAAAAAAGAAATACTAGAGAAGGGCAGAGTAGTTTTAAACATATTCTAATTATATCATTAATCCTCACCTAGAAGGGTGTTTTTAATAGGCTACCCTGTCATTCCTTTCACTTCATTTAAGGAGTCTCGGGTCTCTTTTGATCACGGGCTTGCTAATTACACTGAATTTGCGGGGACTTTGACTCTACGGATCACAAAGACTATTAAGAATTAAGTCGACAACATCAAACTCGTTTTTTACATTTCTTTAATGAAATTACTGGCGCATGTGTGTTAGATTTTGAGAGTTTATTCCCCCTCAAACTCTGGGAAAATGATAAGCTGGAAGGTTAATAAACAAATGTGGACGCTGCTGAAAGTCTTTGCATTAATATTGACGTGGGAAGGGAAAGGTCCTTGGACCAAAGTATGGAAGCGTCTGATTGGAAACCCTCTGCCTTTTACCATTCTTCAGCCTTACAGCTTGCTCTGAATCTGCTAAAGCTTCTGGAGAGGTTTTTTTTTTTTGGGTGTGGGGGGGTTGTTATGTACTAGGTTCGATGCAAAAAAGAAGGTCACAGTTGTACAGCAGAGTCAAACAACAAATAGGTAGACAACAGTGAGTACAGGCTGGAAAAACTTTATACTGACGTTGAAACTTATTACTGAAACATGTAATGGAATATAAATAAAGTCATTATAGAAAGCCCACAATGATGTTCCGTTGCTTCACTGAATTGTTGTTTTGTTGTGACGGTGGTCTTCGAAATGATCTACCGTTTCGATGGTGTTTCTTTTTCCAAACCGAAAAAAAAATGTTACACTTGGCTAAGGTTCGACCGCAAGGTCCGCATGCGGCCAGGCAAAGAGCTCTAGCTTTGGACTAGAGACAATAGCCCGAGCGGATCCTAGCCCGCACCTATCAGAGGGCTGGGATCCGAGGAGGACCTATGGAACTCTGGTCCACTGTAAATAATCCTATCATTGGTGTGGGGTGTGTGCTTAGGGTGTGGTTCGATCCGGAATATAAGCCGGCCTGCGAGCCGGTCTTCCCTTGTCTTGTTCTTCCCTGCCAATAAAGCTATGAGCTGAAATCACTTTACTCTGCTTTGGGCTCGGTACTTTTCGGGGTGGGGGGGCACACATAAATATTACTGCACCAATTTCCTGCAGGGACAATCTGTCATCTTCCTCCTTCCGATGGTTAAGTGGCACGCGAGGCTGCAGATCTGCAGTTTAGCAAAGGTACCACTTTGGAGGGATAATTTTGGTGGAGGCACCATTTTGTGCTTTCAAATGCAGGAGGAAGGCAGATAGACAAGCAGCGATTGCACCCTGTCATCAGCCCATGGTGGTGGGACTTTCGCTGAATGGTGTTCTCCACCAGGAGGTCTTAATGGGACGAGGGCCTCACTGGAGCCAGGACTGGAAACTGTCATCTCTGGTATCGTGAGAGCTCTACATCAGGGTAGGAGCCAAATGCATTTATTCATCTGAAATGTCAACCAGCGCCCAGGCAGACCAGGGGAATCAGCTACTAAAATGTTATTCAGTTGACAAATGCTCATGTCACTCCATCGACTCCTGCCAAAGGGAGATTTTTCACAAGTTCGGCTTCTCAGAAACCTTCTCCTAATTGGTTTCTTAAATGCAGCATCTGCAACTGCGGGTCAAGGAGATCGTTGTTGGGTCACCAAGGCGTGTATGCGTGAATCCCCCCCCCCTCCCCAGTAAGCACATTAATAATTATATAATGAAGTCGTCTTTAATGGGAGATCAAAGGGTTTCCAAAAGTGACACTGCTTGCAGCTTCAGTGTTGTTTTGCAAAGCGACAGCCAAGTTGGCGGTGGGGGGGGGGAAGCGGAGGATTTTCAATGTAACATCAAGTGTCTGAAGGTTTTATTTCTAACTGTCAGGGAAGCCTGACATGTAAGTGACAAGCAGTGCATATAATGGTCTAATTGCATCTTCCCCCCCCCGAGCTCCGAGGGAGTGACAGAGTTAGTGTTTACATTCCGGATGGTGCTTGCGTCTTTGGGGAGGGGGGGACACAACTGTCACGGCAACGCAGCCCTAATCTGTCCACACAGATCTGGGGAGATCGTAGGAGACGTTGCTCCAGATAACTCCCTTGTGGGGTAAGTCCTAAGTGCAAGATTGCAGTTTGCGAGGTAGCATAGTCCAACAATTTCCTCTAAGCTGTGGAGTCCTGTGAGTAAAAAATCCTACTTTGTGAGTTACCGGCATTAAAGTCATGAGCTTTGGCTACTGCATAAATTAGTTTGCTCTGGAGCCATCCTTCCTGAGCTAAACCAAAAATGTGTGAGCCGGAGGCTAAAAAAAACCTGTGAGCTAGCTCACACTAGCTCAGCTTAGAGGGAACACTGGCATAGTCCCTCTTCCTCTGTCTCTCTCCTCGTCCACATTCCCCCCTCCCCGATAACTCTTTCTGCTTCTAGGGGTACAGCTAGATGGCCAAGCTTTGTGTGATTTCTTGCTACACATCTTCTTTGGCATCCCCTTGCATGCTGTTAAATTCTCCATTACTACTCTTCTCCGTTTTTCTGTCTGCAGTAGCCACAGCGTTCACTCCCTTGACTTCACCACCTGAACCTCTGGAAGGCCTTCTGAAAAGAAAAAAAGAAAAGAACATCCACGCAGTGTCCTTGCTGGACTTTATGCCTGGAACTCTCTCCAGATGCCCGTTGTGGGGAGAGGAAGAGAGAGCCAGGTTGGTGTAGGGGTTAAGAGCAGTGGACTCTAATCTGGAGAACTGGGTTTGATCCCCCAGTCCTCCACAGGAAGCCTGCTGGGTGACCTTGGGGCAGTCACAGTTATTCTTTCAGCCCCACCTGCCTCACAAGGTGCCCTTTGTGAGGAGAGGAAGGGAAACTGCTTGGAGACTCCTGAAGGTAGAGAGAAGTGGGGTATAAAAACCTACAACTCTTCTTCTTCTCTTTCTTCATATTCTTCTCAAAGTCCTTCTGGGAAGCCTTGGAGTCAATTCTTTCGTCCTCAGTTTTCAAGGGCAACTAAACCCAAGGACATATCACTGCACTGCCTCACACTCGAGCCCTATTACTCTTGGTTTCCCCCCCCTCCTCTGGACTCCCCCCACCAGTTGAAATCTGTAAGCTCCTTGAGGCGAAGACCAGTTGCTCGCTTAGGTCACTCTGCAAATGGTCGTGTCTGTATTTAATTAGGTTCAGGTGGGCTGCCATGTCGGTCGGAAGCGGCAGAACAGAGACTAAGTCCGCTGGACTCAAACTTTGTCCTTAAGAAGGTTTTCATTCCCGGGGTTCTGCTTTTTTCACACACCAGCTTAGATTCTCACTTAGCACGAACCGTTCTGTGATGCCTTCCCCTGCTTACACATGGGCAAAACATCTCGCAGTGGGTTTCACCTTAACTCCCGTGCCATTCCTCGTCTTTCGTTATCAGAATTTTTTAAAGAGCCGTGTTTATCCCCACGTCCACTCCAGACATCTTGCAATTCTTCCTCTAATGTAACATTGGTGGTCGTAGATGACGCATTTGACAACCATGGTTCCTTCCGCAGAACATCCTCTTTTTTGGTCCATCACTTTGAAAGGTAAGAAACAGCAATCCCCAGAAGACAAGCAGAAGGAAAAGGAGGGGCCATCTGCTTGGCATGGAGAAGGTCCCAGGATCAATCCCTGGCATCTCCAGTCCAAAGAACCAGGCAGCGGGTGATGTGAAAGGCCTCGGCCTAAGAATCTGCGGGGCCTCTGCCAGTCTGAGTAGGCAATATTTATTTATTTGATTTATATACCGCCCTCCCCGTAAACAGGCTCAGGCCGGTTTACATCAATTAATATAACACAATTAAAACAATGTTAAAACGACAATTGACATAGAATAGGTGCAAAAGCAGACAGATCAGATGTCAAATCAAATCCAGGGGTCAAATCAGGTGTCTAGTTAGATCCAGGCTACTAGTGGATGATTGGCCAAGAGCTGGGGGAGGGAGGGGGATGTCCACCATCTCAACCAAATGCCCGGTGGAAGAGCTCCATCTTGCAGGCCCTGTGGAACTGTAGTAAGTCCCACTGGGCCCTGATCTTGTACGGGAGCTCGTTCCACCAGGTGGGGGCCAGGGCCAAAAAAGCCCTAGCCCCGGTCAAGGCTAATTGAACATCCCTGGGGCTGGGGATCACCGAGAGATGTTGATTTGTGGACCTCAGTGCCCTCCGGGACTTATATGGGGAGAGGCAGTCCCGAAGGTATGCTGGCCTCTGGCTGTAGAGGACTTTTGATAGACTGACTGTCTGCTCCAGTGTTAGGCAGATTCATGTGCTCACTACTCAAATGATGCGTCAATCCATGTGTGCACCACAGGAAGAAACAGCACAGAGATGAATGGGCATAACAGAGCAATGGGGTCCATCTACATTCATGGCCTGAATGCGGGTTCGCACACACCTTGCCAGACACCCCGTTCCTCCAACATGGCCTGGCCTGGCCACTGTGCAAGCACAGGTTATGAGGTCTGTACAGCAGGATTTAAAGATGTAAGGGTGAAAACGTGCATTTTGAAGGTTGCAAGCCAGTGTGGGGTAGTGGTTAGTGTTTTGGACAAGGATTCGGGAGACCCAAGTTTGAAACCCCGCCTCATTGTGGATGGTCCCTGGGTGACCTTGGGCAGGTCCCCTGCTCTCAGCCTAGCCTACCTCACAGGGTTGTACTTGTGTGGACCAAATGGCGCAGGGGGAAAAAGATCTTGTAATCTGCTTTGGGTCCCCATTGGGAATAAAAGCAGGGTAAAAATATCTCAATAAATAATAAAACATAACCTCTTTTGTGGTGTGTTCAGTGCTTCCTGCTTCCTGCTTGTTTTGCTGGCTTTGCTGACCTGAGCACATAGGAAAAACTGGTTCTCTGGTCAAGTGCCATAGAACTGAATGGGACCCAAGTCCTGCACCATCTGCTTTAGTCTCAGTAATTTCAGCAGATTGTAAGCACTGCCAAACTCGCTCTGAATTGCACCCCACCATTCATGTCTCAAACCTCCTTCATTTACTTCTTATATCAATACCACTTCTCCAAGAGGACCCGTAATCTATACTCCAATAAACCAAGCCTAAATTCATATTTCTAAAAATAAAAAATAAAAATGGAAATGTCCCTTTATGGTCATGTTGACTTTCAGCCAATGCTATGTTTAATGGGCACAGGGAATCAAAACGAAGCTGACAGAACATAATCTAAAAAAACCCCAAAACCCAGGCCCACTGTTGCTCAGCGACGTTCTCAAGAAGGTCACAGTTTTTTAAAACTATGGTTAGGTTCAGAAGATAAACAATAACAGTGGGAATCATTGATGCTTACTTGATAGGATTCTTCGCAGCGTCTGGGTCCCGGGCAGTGAGGGTCCCTATGACGGTGCTTATCGGGACGTCTTCCTTCACTTCCAGTACATACGCTGGTCTGCTGAACACTGGAGGCTCGTCGACATCCTCCACCTGAACCCTGACTGTGGTGACGTCTTTGAACGGTCCGAGATAGACGAATCTGGGATCTACGTGAGGGTTGGCGGCCTCCACTTTCAGAGTGAATTGTCTCTTCTTTTCGAAATCCAGCGGCTGAGAAGAGAAATTCTGCATGTTACGGAAAGCTTAGAAGATTTTTTTTCCCACAGGAAGCTTGACATTTCAAGAGGCACCCGGCTGCCTTGAAGGATGTCATTTGCGTGATTCAAAATGCACACCTGAAGGATCTAAACGGCACCTCCCTGACCTCTCACCCTACTCTGCCCTCATCTGGCTGGTGCCTGCCCTGGGCCTGGCTTGCATAATATAACTCACTGGGCTGAATGCAGCTCATCAGCCGTCGACAACAGTCAGCAGACATTTCTTAAAGCTCTTTTGTCAAACAGGGGACTGGCTGGCCATGGCTGATGGTCTCCATTCAGTTGGGCAGATCTCAAATCCCGCAGGCCTAGGGCGGGACCATTGCCGAGCTATACATTTGGTAGTGCTGCAAGCTGGAGGTTGGCAACCAGCAGGATACTCACCTTGGTGTGGGGGGCATCACTGGCAAGATAATGATGTCACTTCCGGAAACACTCTAGCCCAGCTGCCCACAATGTGGTACCCACAGCCACCAAATGCTTTTAGAAAGCCAACGGGGCTAGGCGGGGCTTTCCCCCAACAGGGCTTCTGATTGGCTGTGAAGATGAAAAGGCATCCTGTTGAACAGAACTTCTGCCTGGAGTGTTGAAGAGGTACTATTAAGAGTTACAGATCACCTTCCTCCCTGACATTGGTGGCTGGCCCCATCTCCTCCGGCAGCCATTTTGTGATTGTGCTCTACCTCCCGCGGCAGCCATTTTGTGATTCTGCCCTGTGTTGGAATTCCAAAGTTGCCGCGGGGTCAAAAAGGTTGGGTACCCTGCAACAGCATTTGGCTCGAGCACGTGCTGGAAGTGATGTCGTGACATTGCCGGTGACGCCAGTCACCCCCACCTTTACCCCGCTGTTTCCTCCTGCCACCCAGGTGAGCAGTGGCAGTCAGGGCGGGCGAAGGACAGGAGGTCTCCTATTGGAGTGGGAGGCTTTGCTTCCTGTTACCAGCACTTTCATTGTAGGCGCCCAGCTCTAGGACACCTACATGTATTTTATTTATTTATTATTTTGATTTCTATCCCGCCTTGCTTGTGCATGAAAGGTAACAGCAGTCACAATGCAACCCCCCCCCAACTCACTACTGACCAGAAATCATATTCCCCACTCACATACCGGCATCTCTTTCGGATTAAGCCTTCTGAAATGTTGAATGTATTTTCCTAGCTGTTTATGAGGGGGGGATCTTCTGGAGATGTTTTTTAATCCCAGTCTTGCATGGAGGACACGAGTTGGAGGAGAGGTCATGTGTCAGTGGGGTCGGTGTGGTCAGATGGGAAGTTCAACCCAGTATAGTTGCTTTTTCCTAATGGATTAAGCTGGCTGGTTCACATGGCTACATCCGGCAGCCATTCCCCAGTCATATTCACCCCGTCGTAAGACGAGTTAGGGACAGATTAAATAGACAGTAGTTGAATTCTGGTAATAACGGATCCCCGCACATTCATCCCACATTTCTGGATGTTTGAACTCCCTTCTTGCCATTTGGGAAGTCTGAACCTTCCCTTCCATTTCCGCTCCCCCCCCCCTCTTTTTTGATCAGGTAGCCGTGTTTGCATAAGCGCATAATCACTCCTGGCATGGTCAATCACCACAGTCAAGGAGTCATTCTGGATTGGGAGTCCCTGTGGGTGAGTTGTTTTTGAGTGACAAATCCCCCCCCCCAATCCTTCTCCTGTTTCTGTCTCAGAGTCTGAGAGCATCCCATGACTGACACAAGGGTAAATGCACTGAAGTCAATGGGACTACTATCATGTAAATCTGCACTTTACACACACCCCCATTCCACAGAAGAGAGGCGAAGGGAAGGAGGTTGAGAGGGGCTGGAGTACTTGGCAGAGAGATTGCGGAGCTGTCAAAAAGGTGACAGAGCTTTGGATACACACTTATACACATGGGGGAAAGACACAAACACCCCCCCCCCACACACACACACAACAATCTGAATGATCAACCATAGGATGAGTGCGCAGTGAAGCTGATTCAGGGTGGGATGTCTGATTACAACTTCCTGCAACTACTTAAACCCCTGCAAATAGAGGCGGTGCCATATCGCTCCAATCTGCCAGTCTGTCCGTAGCCTGGCAGAGTGCATGGTTTTCCTGTGTGAGATCCCAGGCTCAATTTTGGGCATCTCTAGTGAAAAGGATCTTGGGTCACAGTGCTAGGAGCAATCTGTGCTGCACACACTAATTCCCTACCCCACCATGCAAATGCCCTCCCAGCTGCTTCTGCATCAACAGTCTCAGGTCAAACAAAGTACTGGGGGGGTGGTCACTATGCTCCTCTTCTAACAGCAGAATTCAGCTTCCGTCTTGCTTGACAGGTCGCCAGGCAGTGCCTGGAAACTGGCAGGAGGGCTGTGGGCAGGGATGTGGGTGGGACATGACACTGGCTGCGGCATAGCTCTAGGAATCACCAGAAACTCAGTGGCTTAACCATAGCATTTCCATTGAGTCCTAGAGCTACCTTATGTCACTTTCAGGGTTTTGTGTGTTGTTTTTTTTTTTTTACCAGAAGTGATGTGACACCACAGCCAGTGTCATGGGGTTTTTAAAAATTATTTTTGGGATACCCCCCTGAGGTTCCTTCTAGTTTTACAGTTCCCTAATTTTAAATACCACCGCTTTTAAGGCGTGTAGTAGAGGACAGCTGATGTGAGAAATGGAATACTGTTGGGGAAATCCTCAGTGTCCAAAACTGGAATCAAAGCCCATTCTGAGGTAATGTGATCTGGTGAGAAAACAGGTTTCCCCTCATAACTGCAACCTATCTTGCACCTTTTAAAACCTGTTAATGTCGTCAGCGCCGCTGAACTCAACAGCAAGATCTGGATATCCACTGAATAAAGTCTATATACACTTCTGAAGGCTCGGCTTCACACTTCCGTCTTTCAGCAATCAACACTCCTTAAGTGCTTTTTACCAAATAATGTTGCCTTCTCACATTGTTCCTGTTACAATGGAGGAAAATGTCTTTGCAAACGAGCGAATACATTGTTCACTTTTCAATTGCAGTTCCTTGCCTCCTGAAAATATCTAACAAAACGGGGCCACTTTTGTGTGTTAGATATTGGCTGTTCCTTGCTTTGAAAGGCTGCGGAGTATAATGCAGAGCGCTCTGCTATGTAAAGGAAGTAAAACTGCTAATGAATACAATATGTGTGAAGTCCAAAATAAGCTAGTATAACATTCAGTAAAGTGGAAATGCCGTTGAGCTGAAACGAGGGAAGAGAGAACCAGGGTTTTGTCAACTCAGTTGCTCGTTAATGAAACAGTGAGGGTCAAGTGAGGTCTTTAAAGCTACCCGAAGGGGCTTGTTCAATAGGTATTGATAGCTGGATTTTTCTTTAATGAACATTGGTGTCCAGTGGCTATTGAGTTAGGATAGCCCACATGCTGGGGGGGGGGGCTAGAGAAGCAGCTGATAGTTACAGTGCCATTGATAAAAGATAATTTTTTTATAAATTTTGTGGCTGGATGGATGAAGGAGTGGAGGGGGGGGAGGCAGCAGATCCAGCAGGAATCTATACACTATGATCTTCCCCACAACATCCAGAGAATTCTGGTACGGCAAGGAAGTCAACCTGCTACTGAATACAATATGTACACTATGGGATGCAACAAATATACTAAGAAGCAGTCACAATTTTCAGACCCGTATTTGCTCACAAGAGGACGTGAGAATAATTCATAACTTTCCACAAATGGAGCTACTGCAACGTAGTGGATTCCGGTGGGCAAGCATAAAGGTGCCACTGGGCGCAAGCTTTGCTCTGTGATGTAGTGGTTAAGAGTGAGGGACTAATATCTGCGTCATGGACCAAATCCCCACACTGTCATGAAGCTGGCTGGGCGACCTTGAGCCAGCCATATTTTCTCAACCTAATATTGCTGAAAACATTGTTGGAAGGCTAAAATGGGGGAAAGACAGCTGCCTTGAGTTAGGAATAAAAGGCACCAGATATATATGAAGACAGTTCTTAACATTCTGTCACACACAGTTTGGAGTAGTGGTTAAGAACCCAGATTCCCCACTCCTCCACATGCAGCTGCTGGTGTGACTTTGGGTCAGTCACAAGTTCTTTCAGAGCTGTTGTCTCAAGAGCAGTTCTTAGTCAGAGCTTTCTCAGCCCCACCTACCTCACAGGGTGTCTGTTGTGGGGAGGGGAAGGGAAAGGAGATTGTAAACCGCTCTGAGACTCCAAATGAAGGGTGGGGTATAAATCTAATCTCTTCTTCTCTTCTTCACTCTGTAGTAGTCCCAGAGGGAGAAAAACACATGTGGAAAAGGGGGGGGAAACCCAAAGGAACCCAAAGTGATAGGGACAAGCAAGTACAGTTTGGTGTAGTGGTTAAGTGCGCGGACTCTTATCTGGGAGAACTGGGTTTGATTCCCCGCTCCTTCACTTGCACCTGCTGATGTGACCTTGGGTCAGTCACAAGCTCTGGCACAGCTGTTCTCTCAAGGACAGTTTGTGTCAGAGCTCTCTCAGCCCCACCTACCTCACAGGGTGTCTGTTGTGGGAAGGGGAAGGGAAAGGAGTTTGTAAGCCGCTCTGAGATGCCTTTGGGCAGTGAAGGGCGGGGTATAAATCCAATCTCTTCTTCTTCTTCTTCTAACAAAAATGATGATGCAGAAGTGGCCACTCTTAAGAGGAGCAGAAGCTGTCTTGTAGGCTAGCACTGGAATGCCTGCTTGCTTTCCCATGGTCTGGAGGAATTTTTTTTTTTAAACCAACAGCTACCATAAAAAATGCCACAATCCTCCAAGTGATGTTTCCTTGTGAGGAAGCCAAGGCTGCCCTGGAACTTCCTATGGCTCGGGGAACTGGAGAACTGCAAGCAAGGGATCGCATCGTCTCGTAAGTCATGCAGTCTTGGGGGCATATCAAAAACACTTAAAAGAATTTCGGTGGAAGGGCAACCCCCCATTTTTATTCCACGGGCTACCAGAAAGCTGGCCGAAGCATTACTTTTCAGAAGCAGACACGAGGATGAATAGGAGAGGACTGATATCACGATCAATTACGACGAGGCATTTCTGTATGAACTAGTAATGATGGGTATTCTTTTGATGGCCACAGGCAAAAATGTGCTTCTGAGAATCTACTCAACGTCTCTTCCGTGTTGAGGAGGCTTGGAGTGATGCAGGCTGATCCCCGTAACCTTATCAAGCTCGCCAGATCAGTTGCTCAGAAATGAGATTAAGGAAACTCTTTCTGACAACAGAGGTGCCACATAATTAGATGATGTCTTCCATGATCTAATAAGGCAGTGTTCTTTAAAAAAAAAACCAGTGGGAAAGGGAGATGAAATTCACACTAATAAAATTATTAATTGCATTAGCTAGGAGAAAATGTAGGGACGGCACACAAAACTCCATCAGTGTTACGTAGAAAAGCATCAATGTGTGAAATGACACAGAGGCAGTCGCCAGTTCTATGGGCTGACGGAGTGGCAGTCTGGTTAGTGTTTATAAACCGTATCCCTTTGGTAGCACGGCACGTGCATGAAGCCAAACAGATGCAACGTGAAGTATTGTCAGATAAGTGGAGATGTAAATAGCCGACATCTCTCTGTAGAAGCCACTGGCTGGGATCCAGGGAAGTGGGTGCCAAAACATAAGTGGACTTAGTGCAATTCCGCTGATGCAAGACCTTGTGTGACACACAGCATTTCCCTCCCTGTATATTATGGTACCCAGACACTGCCCGCACAAGGTTTTGTGCCAGGAGAAACACAGATGGGGAGGCAACAAGTTTGATTTGGTGTAACCACCAACACTAGACTTTTTCCTTTACACCGGACTGGCACAGGAGCTCTAGGCTTTTTCTTTACACCAGACTTGTGGAAGAGGAAGTCTTGCACCGGATCCAACCCACTGTCTACTCTTACATCACATTCTGAGGGTGCGTTTGGATGGGCCGTTTAGTCCACTTTCGGCAGGCTTCAGTAACAGAATGTATATCCACGTTCACACACCCAACATCTACGCACCATCCCCAGCTGTCGCTTTCCGGCTCAAACCCCCTTTAAAATGAAGTATTTTGATACCAGGTCCCCAAGAGGTAGAGGAGCTGCGGTGGCTCAAGTGGTTAAGACGCTGAACTGCAGGCTGTGGAAGGTCAGTAGTTCAGCAGTTCAAGACCCGGGTGCCACAAGACGGAGTGAGCCCCTGTCTCTAGTTCCAGCTCCTGCCAACCTAGCAGTTCGAAAGCAAGAAATTGCAAGTAGATAAATAGGTACCACTTCGGTGAGAAGGTAACAGCGTTCCGTGCACCTTGGTGTTTAGTCATGCTGGCCACATGACCACGGAAACGTCTTCGGACAGCGCTGGCTCTTCGGCTTTGAAACGGAGATGAGCGCCGCACCCCTAGAGTCGGATTTGACTGGCTTTCGAGCAAGGGAACCTTTACCTTTACCCCCAAGTGGTGTTTTCCTGATTCTCCAGTTCTTGTCACACTCTTCTGATGTCTGATTGCTCCTGTGGTGTTGAGCCAGCTTCCGCTCTTCGGCTGCCATTTTATTTTAGCATTGGTGGTATGCGCACAGGCGGAGCTCCACTCCCGCGTTATTAAAAACAATGTTTAAACAGTGCCTAGTTTTGCTGGTTAGACAAGGTCGGGATCTCACGGAGGCCAGTTTCGGGGTAAAAGTTTAAAGGGGAGTGTTCTTTTAAAGTTTCAAGGGAAGTGCTACAGCACTTGGGTTGAAGTGGAAATCGCTGTTCTGCGCACGTGCGAAAATTTAAATTCTACAGATGGCTGACTGTGCGCATGTCAAAACTGAGAGGAACCCCCCCCCACACCAACGCATGCTCCCGCGTGTGGATTGCGGGGACCGATGTGGCTGCGCAGTGATCCGGAACAAGGAGGTGAGTGTGATCACGATTCTCCTGGTTAAACCACTCCCAGCACGCCATCTGACCACACCCTAAAATGACCAAGAGGGAAAGTCCAGGACTGTTCAGACTGAAGTGCATGTGATTTTTAATGACGAATGGTCCCAACTAGGGGTGTGCAATTTCCCCCATTCCCCCCCCCGTTCAGGTCTATTGGACCCATTTTTTTGGGGGGGGGTGAGGCAGGATTTCTGAAAAATCCCAGGTCTCAATACTGGCAAAGTATTCAAATCCAGGATTTTTTTTTGGAAATCCTGATTTTTTTCAGGTCCAGTAGATCTAAGATGGAAAACCCTGGGGGGGGGGAGACCAGGAGCAGCAAAGCCGCAAAAAACAGCTGCTTCCTGCCAGGACTGATGGAAATTATGATTTCCCCAGCCTACCCAGTTGAATCAAAAGACCTATAAAACCAAAGTCCATCAACTCAAGGAAAGTTCTGAGCTTCTTCCAGCAGTGACTATGGGCTGGCCGCTTATCTGACGATGAACATTGCAACTGTAGAACACTTGCAAAATGCCACTTATGTTGTATTGTGAACAAATAATGGTCAACGCATGGTAGATTGGAAAGTATTTCTCTGGTCTGGGGACAGAGGAGATACACTGTGCACCCAGTCGTACCACCTCAAAAGAGGCACTGTTACCTCCACGCTTGAGAGGAGGCAGATGGAGCATGATAGCAAAGTCTCAGTTCATTACTCTCAGCATTCTATAGTTAAGAAGGGCACATCTGCCCATCAGTCTCTGATTCTGATATATTTATTTCCTTCACTATGGTTTTCCCTGGAATTAAACCCAAACAAATGGTGACCATACACGCTTGTTATTCCAGTTTGGTCCTTACATCTGAGGGCCAGTTTGGCGCAGTGGTTAGGAGCATGGACTCT
This sequence comes from Gekko gecko, assembly GCA_029375565.1. NCBI lineage: Eukaryota > Metazoa > Chordata > Lepidosauria > Squamata > Gekkonidae > Gekko > Gekko gecko. The sequence continues at coordinate 19,383,745 of JAPDNY010000009.1, read as the reverse complement.
GATCTGGGAGAACTGGGTTTGAGTCCCCACGCCTCCACGTGCAGCGGCTGGTGTGACTTTGGGTCAGTCACAAATTCTCTCAGAGCTGTTCTCTTATGAGCAGTTTTTGAACGAGCTCTCTCAGTCCCACCTACCTCACAGGGGGTCTGTTGTGGGAAGGGGAAGGGAAAGGAGTCTGAGACTCCAAGTGAAGGGCGGGGTATAAATCTAATCTCTTCTCCTTCTCCTTCTCCTTCTCCTTCTTCTCCTTCTCCTCCTCCTCATGTTTTTATCCCACCTTCCTCCTGGGAGTTCAGGAGGGTGGGGTATAAATCCAACCTCCTCCTCCGTCTGTTAAACATTTTTATTATGCTGTATGATAATTTGCTGCTCAGTCTTTACCTATATGTACGTACAGGGCTATTTTTGGGCAGGAACGCACAGGAACGTAGTTCTGGCTGGCTCCCGAATTGGCCACGCCCAGCAGGAACTCATTAGCATAACAGGCCACACCCAACAGCAGAAATTCATTAGGATTGGCTACATTAGGGCTATGTGGTCTCACATGCAAAGGAGTTCCTGTTCCAAAAAAAGCCCTGGGTTTTGACAACAAACAAGGTAAACAGAATAAGCAGCAAAAGGTGGGTGTGGCTGGATGACCACACTTCTGGTAACATGGGGGCGTGCTGTGTTATCCGGGGTGTGGCTAATATGCTAATGAGTTTCTGCTGTTGGGTGTGGCCTATTATGCTAATGAGTTCCTGCTGGGCTTTTTCTATCAAAAAAAGCCCTGTGTATGGACTGGTAACGTCCGTATCTGAAGAAGCATGCATGCACACGAAAGGTTATACCTTGAATAAAACGGTCTTATAGGTGCTGCTGGACTCAAACTATGTTCTAACACATGGCAGAAAACGGGCATGGTGAGGAGGGATACGTTGGCATAAAATAACACACACATTACAGCAACGCTGAAGGAAGGAATACCTTTTTGACCGTTAGGATGCCTTCTTGTGTTTCCTTGTCAGTGACGACGCCAAACATTTCCAAGCCGTCCCCTTCAGTGATGCTGTATTTCATCTCTGCATTTTCACCCACGTCAGCATCTGTCGCTTTGATCCTGCCGACTGGCGCGTCTGGAGGTGCTGATTCTGCAATTCTGAACTGGTAAGCACCTACAGGTAAGGAAAGGGCAACTTCAAATGATCTTGTTTTAAGAAACCCTAATAACAATCAGCTTGTTCTTCCCATCCACAGATTCTGTAATTATCCACACAGTCATGATGCTAGGTTGGTGTGCCTTCATATCTTTATCGCGATAATCCTGTTCAATAAGAATATCAATAAAGCCTTATTTAAACCAGCGTCCATTAGGTATTGACTCATGGGGTAGCATTACGTTTCAAGGGTCCTTCGTTTTTAACTCGAGCGCTGCTCCTCATTCATGCTGCGTTGTTTTCCTTCTGAGCCACAGATTACTGGCATACAAGCAGGGCCGGCCCCAAGGGTCTGGGTGCCCTAGGCAGGACAGCCTGAGGCGCCCATCCCACCGGGGATGCCAACCTCCTGGTGGGGCCTGGAGATGGCGGAGCACCACTTTTCTGGGGGCCTCGCAGCTGCGAGGCGCCCAGGAAAGCCAAGGAAGGGGCAGGGTTAGAACGCCCACCCCTTCCCTCCCAGTGCCGGCAGGCGGCAGTGCTGGGCAGGAAGGGGGGCTTTTCACGGAAGGGCGGGGGGCATTTTGGCGCCCCTGCAGGGCTGGCGCCCTGGGCGAGCCGGCCCTGCATACAAGGTTCATCTATGTACAAGCTGGCCTTTTTACAGCATGATAGTTTAAGGCTCTGTGTGTGTGTGTGTGTGTGTGTGTGAAGTGCCGTCAAGTTGCTTCCATCTAGGGATGCCAGGCTGGAAAATACCTGGAGAGTTTGGGGGTGGTTCCGGGAGAGGGCAGGGTTTGGGGAGGGGAGGGGCCTCAGCATAGTCCAGTGCCATTGAGTCCACCCTTCAAAGCAGCCATTTTCCCCAGGGGAGCTGATCTCTGTCAGCAGGAAATCTCCAGGCCACACCTGAAAGCTGGCAACCCTGCTTCCAACTTATGGTGACCCTCAGGGGTCTTTTCATAGAAAAACAGCTGCAGGAGCTCATTAGCATATGGTATGCTAATGAGCTATTAGGCTATTAGCATATGCCACGCCCCCTGACATCACCGGAAGTGATGTCAGAAGGGAAAGCAAAATGGGGGAGGCATCTTCAAAAGCCTCCCCTTCCTTCCCTTCCCCAGCTGGTCTGGGTGGGGGAGCTAAGAGAGAAGGGGTTTAAAGTTTAAACTCCTTCTCATGAGAGTTGGGCCACAGAAGGAGGAAAGAGGGAAGGAAAGAGAGAAAGTAGAGAGAAGGAAAGAAGGAAGGAAAGAAAGAGAAGGAAAGGGAGGGAAAGAAAGAGAGGGAAGAAGGAGGGAAACAAGGAAAAGAGGAAAAAAGAGAAGAGAAGAAGGTGGGAAAGAAAGAAATAGAGAAGAGAAGAAGGAGGGAAAGAGAAAAAAGAGATAAGGAAAGGAGGGAATGAAAGAAATTCAGCCCCATTATATCCTATGGGCCATTGTAGTCAATGGTGAAAACATAGGACATATTCTGGGAACTGGAGGGGAGGGGTTTGAGGGAGAGGCTCCAAACTCACAGGATAGCTGATGGAGCCTCTCCCCAAGATACTCACCAAGTTTCAAGAACATTGGACCAGGGGGTCCAATTCTATGGGCCCCTAAACAGGTTGCCCCTATTCCCTCCATTGTTCTCTATGGTGGGAAAAAGTAACTTTAATCCCACCATAGAGAACAATGGAGGGAATAGGGGCAACCTGTTTAGGGGCCCATAGGATTGGACCTCCTGATCCAATGTTCTTGAAACTTGGTGGGTATCTTGGGGAGAGACTCCATCAGCTATCCTGTGAGTTTGGAGCCTCTCCCTCAAACCCCCTCCTCCAGCCCCTAGAATATACCCTATGTTTTCACCATTGACTTCAATGGCCCATAGGATATAATGGAGCTGAAATTGACATTCGGCTGCCTGAAAGACTCCCCGGGACGCCGGCTGGGGGCGGGGCTTGGCTCCAGAGCTCCTGGAGCTGTGCTCCGGTGCACTCCCCCCCAAAAGACCCCTGGTGACCCTATGAATGAATGACCTCTGAAACATCCTATCGTTAACAGCCTTGCTCAGGTCTCACAAACTGAGGTCCTTTGTGGCTTCCTCGACTGAGTCAACACATCTCATGCTGGGTCTTCCTCTTTTCCGCCTGCCTTCAGCTTTTCCTAGGCTTATTGTCTTTTTATTATTATTATTGTTGTTGTTGTTGTAATTATTGCTGTTTGTTGTTGTTGTTATGATGATGATGATGATGATGAGATTTATAGCCCGCCCACCCCACAAGGCAGGCTCAGGACGGCTTCCAATCGACATAAAATACATGAATAAAACATAGTTAAAATACAACAATTAAACAATACATTACAAATGCAAAATACGAAATACAAAATATAGAATAGAAGATACTGGCAGTGGTTAAAACCATTAAAACCGATGTTTCCAAAGTATCTAGAGAAGCTAGTGTTCTTTGCTTGTCAGCTCAGACGGCCACTGCTCGATGATGAACACCAGACATTCCAGGTCTATGGCCGCTCATCAGCATTCAGTCTTTTCCAGTGACTATAGTCTTAAAGCAGTGGGAGACCCAAACTGGATAATCCAGAGGTAGGGACCAGGTGCCTTCCTCCCCACATGACAGTGGCAGATTTCAGAGGATTGCTGGCCCGATTCTGCTGCTCTGCAGCTCCACCACGGCAGGTGGTTGAAAGTCAGTACTGCAGGCGCCACCTCTGCAGGGATCAGACGGCCCAATGAACAAACAGGTAGCCCTCTAACCCTATAAAGCAGCCAATTCATCCCTGGTTCCTCAGACTAAGCAACTTCTTGTTGGCAGAAACAGATTGAGCTGTTTGTAGAACAGTGATCCCCCCCCACCAAATAGTTACCTGCTGAAGCATCTGCTCGCCTTCGGGCCTGCAGTCCTGATTGGCAGTGAGTGGGCTTTGCAGAACCCAGCCTGGGAAAATGGCTTCCACTCACCCATTGTCTTATTTAAATAGAGCCTAATTCATGCCGTAGGCAAGGCCTTTGAAGGCATTCCCCCCCCTTCACCTTATAGCTGACACTAGAAATTTCTTGGAAACGCATTGCCTCCCCCGCCCCCATTTTCTCTCACAACAATGGCAAATTAAAAGCCTCTATATGTCAAACGGGTGAAGGAAATACAATGAGCTGCCACTGAACAACACGTCATGAGACCAAGCTCAGAGCCCTTCTGGCAAAGCTACTGCACTCTAAATAACTCCAAGGCCTGGCCAGGAGGGCCTATGGATGTCGCAGTCTGACAATATGGCCTTATTTGTGTCAACAGGAGTTTACTTCTGCCCTTCCCCACAGGCAGAAGTTTGCCCTATATTATGCGTGGTTCCCTGAATGGTGGAGAGAATCAAATGTAATGCGGAGAGGACAAGCTTGGCTGGTACCCACAATCCTCTCCTGTGAAGAGAACAAAGTGTTGTGTCTTTTCCCCATCTCACCATGGAAATATACGACAGAAAACAGCATGTCTTCTACTGAGCGTCAAAAAAAAGTCCTGTCCCTCACAGCTACCCTTCTTAACTCAGAAGGCGGGTGGTGGGGCATGACAGCCTGAAGTGAAGAAGAAGAGCAGGTTTTTATACCCCGCTTTTCTCTACCTGAAGGAGTCTCAAAGGAGTTTCCCTTCCTCTCCCCAAAACAGGCTCCTTTTGTGAGGCAGGCAGAGCTGAGAGAGTTCTGAGAGAACCGAGACTGTCCCAAGGTCACCCAGCAGGCTTCAGGTGGAGGAGGAGTGAGGAATCAAACCCGGGGCTACCAATTAGAGTCCACCAGTCTTAACCACTGTGGCCAGGCGAGACTGTATGGGGGCAGGTGCTTCATTGATGCCTGTATCTTCCTGGAGGGAGGTGTGGCCGATGACGGTGATGTAGATCACTGTTTCCCAACCTGTGGGTCAGGACCCAAAAGTGGGTCACAGGCCGGTTCTCCCTAATGGTTGCTCCTGCCCTTTGCGTCCTTCTCTTTCTTCCCCCCGCATCAGCTGCTCATGTTCTTGTCTCCCCTTCCCTCTCTGTGACAATTATGAGGGAAGAAGAAGAGAAGGGTTTTATATCCCACTTTTCTCTACCTTGAGGAGCCTCAAAGCTGCTTACAATCACACTCCCTTCCTCTCCCCACAACAGGCACCTTGTGAGGCAGGTGGGGCCCCACCCCTTCCAGTACCTCACTGCCCTCCACCTGCTCTGGGAGAAATACTGCATCGAATCCCTTGCTGCGAATGTCTTCACTGCCATCTGCCATCTTTGCGTATCTCCTCAGCCCAGCGCCCTCCGCAAGCATCCCTCCGCGAATTCCAGCTCTGGCCCAGCTGAGAGGAGGAGGAGACGAACTCCCACTTGCTTGGGGTTCATGGAGGGAGCAGCCGCACCCTTTGCGTGATGTTTGTTGGTTTCTCAGAGAACATCTAGTTGGGCAATGTAGAAAATGGAATGTTGGGACAGATGGGTGCAAAGCTCAGAGTTTGCCTCGGGCAGCAAAATACCCCGGGCCCACCCTGGATGAGTCACCGTACAAAGTAAACTTGAACCGGTAGGTTGTCATACCAAAAAGTCTGGGAACCACTGATGCAGCCGTTACGGAATTCTTCCTTAGACAGTCCTGTCTAGTAGACACTTTCCCCATTTTTGAAGTTTGTTTTAAAGTTAAAACTGGGGTGGGGGGGGCCTATGGTCCTCGCTTTAGTGTACTGCTGAAATACATTAACAATTGACATTCCATGTTAATATTTATTTTATGGTGTGAATGCAATGTAAGACATTGCCAGAGTCTTAACTGGCTGGTTTGATGGGATTAAAAAAAAAGACTTTTACAGAAACTAACAATAAATGATTACTGGCGTTTGCTGTCCTGCTTCAAGACCCTTTGCAGTCTGAAATAAGGCTGGCATCCACTAAGGGACAGGGTCTTTTCACTGTTGGCACACATTCTTTTGTATGTTCTCCCACATTGAAGCCTGCAGGTTAGGGTTGCCAACCTCCAGGAAAGTGGCTGGAGATCTCCCACTATGACAGTTGATCTCCAGGTGACAGAGACCAGTTCACCTGGAGAAAATGGCCGCTTTGAAAGTTGGACTCTATGGCATTATACCAGAAGAACAAGAAGAGGAAGAGGAGGAGGAGATTGGATTTATACCCCGCCCTTCACTAGGAGTCTCAAAGCAGCTTATTAATTCCATTCCTTTCCCTTCCCCACAAGAGACACCCTGTGAGGTAGGTGGGGCTGAGAGATCTCTCTCGAGAACTGCCCTTGAGAAAACAGCTCTGAAAGAACTTGAGGAGAAGAAGAAGAAGAAGAGGAGAAGGAGCAGGAGGAGGAGATTGGATTTATACCCCGCCCTTCACTCGGAGTCTCAGAGTGACTTAAAACTCCATTCCCTTCCCTTCCCCACAACAGACACCCTGTGAGGTAGGTGGGGCTGAGAGATCTCTCTCGAGGACTGCTCTTGAGAAAACAGCTCTGAAAGAACTTGAGCAGAAGAAGAAGAAGAAGAAGAGGAGGAGGAGGAGATGATGATTGGATTTATACCCCGCCCTTCACTTGGAGTCTCAGAGCGACTTACAAACTCCTTTCCCTTCCCCTCCCCACAACAGACATCCTATGAGGTAGGTGGGGCTGAGAAAGCTCTTTCCAGAACTCTCCTTGAGAGAACAGCTCTGACAGAACTATGGCTTGCCTAAGGTCATCCAGCAGCTGCAAGTGGAGGAGTGGGGAATCAAACCTGGTTCTCCCAGATCAAAGTCTGCACACTCAACCACTACACCAAACTGACTCTCCCATCCTCAAACCCCGCACTCCTCCGGCTCCACCCCTCAAAATCTCCAGCTTATTTCACAGCCAGGGGCTGGCAACCCCACTGTGAACCAACAGGCCTTCAGGTGCCAGGGTTAGCTCTCTTTTGCCACAGTATTCTCCTGTGCTGTTCTAAGTATGCTGAACTGAATTTTGGTTATCTCATGGGCTTGTTGAAAAGACAGACAGGAAGACAGACAGACAGAAAGAAAAAATAAGAAAAAAAAGCCTAATCTTCTCTTTGATATGCAAGTGTCCGAATGCAGGGAGGTCCCCCACTCAAAACAAACTCTTTCCTAAGGTTTCCTAACAAAACATAACAAAACATTTTTTTTTTTTAAAAAAAACCCATCTTGGATTAGATAAACTAACGAAAAACCAGACAGCACAAAATCTCATCCAGAACAACTGCAAGCAGACACACATGATGAGTGTCTATTGAACAGAGAGTAACAACAGGAAAGCATTTAATACAATTCTCCCGTAATTGATTTTGCTGCAATTTCTCCTCTTTTAAATAACACTTTCCAATAACACAGGCACTAAACTGTTCAAAGGAGCAACCTGCTTAGGACTAATTGCCAGTGGTCAACAGCTGGAAGCGAACGTGAACTAATCAGTACTTTTAATATTTAGGGATTCCCCCCCCAATGAAAAGTAAGTTGATTATACCTGAAAGTATAAGGGTCTGTTCTGAAATCTATGTTTTCCAAACCCAGATTTCACATTAAGAATAGCTGGGTTTTCCAGCTGCTACAAGTTTGCACAATTTCTCTTATTTATTCCACCTCCACCTACCACAGGGAGGGGCAAGGAGCAACCGAGTGTGTCAAAGCCCTGCCTCATTTCTCAGTTTCAAGCATATGTTTGCAACAGTAAAGGTAAAAATGTATGAAAGCTGATGTAACGGGGGGAGCTGAATTCTGCAGCCAGCGTGCCACATTAGGTGCTTTCTCTGCACACAGATGTACAACAATCTGTGCTTAATATTCTCCCAAAGGGATAAACGCATGACCTTCTCCACCGAAACCCCCCCCCCAGTTTTTCACTATTAGCAGAGCATCGTCTCAGAAAGTCCTCAATGTTAGAGTGGAGAAGTGAACACGAGGTTTACTAAATAAGGCTTAACTATTAGAGTTTCCATACTTTGGGGGAAGCGAGGCGGGTTATCGTTGACATCGGTCAGTGTGATGTTGACTGTGGTGGTTCCGGACAATCCGCCCATCTGTCCTCCCATGTCTTTGGCTTGGATGACCACTTGGTATTGCTCCCGGTTTTCTCGGTCCATGTTCAACAAAGCTGTTTTGATGATGCCTGGGAATGATAATAATAATAATAAAAACCCTGAAAGATTTCATTGAAGGTCCTGGATAATTACAACTTTGAGGAGGTCCCTCCCCCTCCTCAAACCCCGCCCTCCTCAGGCTCCACCCCCCAAATCTCCAGGCATTTCCCAACCCAGAGCTGGCGACCCTAGACTGGCATTATATCTGCAAAAGGCACCGTGGGAAAACTCCGAGCTCTCTGCAAAGTGCTGCTGTGTCACAGAATTCTTTTATCAGCCTATTTGCCCCACTGCTGATCATGAAATTGCAATGAAGACTGTTTCCCTGTGCATTGTCATATTTCTTTGTGTGTGCGTTTCTAAAAAAAAAAAACAACCCTTTTCATCTTTCAATCAAATTTTAATTTTGACAGCCAGAATAAACACCAGGGAGACCAGCTTCACCAAAGCTTCATTAAGAACAGAGCACTAAATCTTAAATTGAACGGAAATTCTTTAAGAATGTAGCAAGCACTCTCTCTTTTTTTTTTTTTTAGAAAAACAGAAACTGTGATGGAAGAGGTAAAAAAAAATGCAATTGGGGATGCATATATCTGCTATTTCCAAAGGTGACATAAAGGCACGAAAGCTAAGAAGAGGAAGAGTTATACTGTTTTGGAACATATTTTGTTCTTACAGGAACATATTTTTATTGATTAGATCAGGGGAGTCGAACTCATTTATTATGAGGGCCGGATCTGACATAAATGAGACCTTGTTGGGCCGGGGCATCGGTGTCACAAAAATTGTAATGCCAGGTAGCGGAGATATAAACTTTATAAGGGACACAAACACAAAGATTTTTTTTTTTACTTAAAATAAAAACATGCTTAAAACATTAGCTCTGTGAGCTGCAAACCTGCTTTTGATTTATTGACATTCAACACAGAAATCTCGTGCTCAGAGTTCTGAGTCGAGGACCCAGGTGAAAACATGAAACGGCTGAGTGATTAAGAGAGTCTGGCGAAGGAAGCTATGATGCAGCATCAGCAGCAGAACTGGACGCAGGAGATGGCCAGTTCCACTTTGGGCCTGATGGAAGCCCTCCGGGGGCATATTTGACACCCCTGGATTACATGTTTACCTGACCCTTTTTCCAAGCAGCTCAGGGCAATGCATACAGGTCTTGCTCTCTTTGTCCTCGCAACAACCCTTTGTGGTATGGTTAGGCTGAGAGGGTGTGGTGGACTGGTCCAAGGTGGGCTTCCTGGCTAAGTCGGCATTTGAACCCACGTCTCCCAAATCCTAGCCCAGCACTTTAATCACAACGCTACCTCTCAAATATGGAACTACCTTATACTGAGCTTCCTGCAAGTTAGCTTACACAGGGAAGAAAAAGGCTAGCCCAAATTCAAGGAACATGTGATTAGGAATCTTTCACCTTATCCTTTTTTACCCACCAAACCCAAATGACCAAACTGGGCATCGCTTTCAGAGCACCATCGTGGATGTTTCCCATGTGAGTTCAAGACCAGTGAAACAGAATTTTTTTTGTCCAGGCTACATTTTACTCATTAAGCTATTGCTATGCAAATGATGTGTCATGTTTACATGGGTATCATTCAGTTGGTTTCTCCAGAGTCCACACTGAGCCAAATGGGATCTCCTTGAAGAATCTGCTTAATATGTCCTCTCTTGACTTAACATGTTACTTTAAATTATGGAGGTTGTCAGAACATGACAGATTAAGGTCTCCTGACCTGTCTCAGACTCGACAGAAAAATATGGCTGCCCCTGGAGGATGCTGTAGACAACTCTAGCGCTGTTCCCATATGTGGGGTCGTCGGCATCCGTTGCTGTGACTTGCACAACGAATGTACCTGCAATCATAAGAGACAGAGAGATATATGCTGTTCTGCCAAAGGGCATCATCATTTTAAACTGTCATCCTTGACTCTAGCCGGCTTCAAAGTCCTCGGTGCATGCAATTTCCAGCAGCGCTGCCATTTCAGGGGAGGGAAGATGAAAGTTAATGTGTGTGTGTGTGGGGGGGGGGAGATTCAACAGCAAAATTCAAGGCCTACTCTTAGACATCAGAGTTTCTTATAACTTCGTTTCACATACCACGTAGTTAAAGATATGAGTGCTACAGAATAGGGATGGGTGTGAACTGGCTGATGAACTAAAGTTTGTCATGAATTTTGGCCAGTTCATGGTTCGCAAAGCGATATTTGCAAACTGAAGATCCGCAACAAACTTCCACAAAATTTGTTGCAGTTCATGGGGATTCATGAAGAGCAGAAAGCAGGGGTTTACCTTGCTTTCTGCTCTTTTTCTACTCTTCACAAAAAACAGCTGAGTGGCGGAGAGCTCCCCGCCACTCAGCTGTTTGCAAACCCTTGCTTTTTGCTCCCCACGAAAAGGCGTGGGGAGCAGAAAGCAGGGGTTTAAACTTTAAATGGCTCACACACTGATATGAACTGGGTGGGTTTGTGAACCAGCCTCCCGGTTCATATGGGTTTGTAGTTTGATTCATGGTTCAGCCACGAATCACAAACCGAACCGCAAAAATGTGGTTGGTGCCCATCCAGAACAAGTTGTTCTGCAGATATAGAGGGGTGGATAGACCCAGCTTTCACATTGGTGAACAGTGGAGAAAAAGGTTTCCTCTGATCACCATAAAAGCTATGCAGTGGATCTTGGAATATACATGACGCCAAACCATGTGAGATGGGGGACGTAATGAGGTGGGGAATTAGATGAGAATGACTAGAAAACCTGCCAGGATCCAACCCACAGCCTGAAGCGTGAGACCCTCCCTCAAAGGCCCCTATAAGTCTCTTGCTTGCTACCCATAGTGAGAAAATAGCTTCAGTGGAAAATGTATAGCAGAAAGGGAAAATTTAAGAGGCAACACATATGACTGTATTTTTCTACATGCAATACACTGCATGCAAATTTATCTATTTATTTATGAGATTTTTACCCTCCCCTACCCTGCAAGCAGGCTCACAGTGGCTTACAACATATAATAACAAAAAAAACCAAACACCCCAAGATCCAAAGCAATAATCCATTAACACATCAAAAGTAATCCAGTATAATTAAAATTTGAGGTGACTAACAATTCAATCCTTAGGGGCGGCTCAGTGGTTAATTCCAGACCAAGATAAGAGAAGTTCCTGCCAGGATGGTGGATCACCCAGATGACAGCTGATACTGCTCCTGGCGCCATGATGTTAATGGCGCCATGAAGCAGTTAAAGCAGGGGAGGCCAATGGTTAATTGACGGCCACCACCTCTGTCATTGTATGAAAGATATGAGCTGTCAGATTCAGATCATGTCCATCTAAGTGACAGGTAACAGCTGCAGGCTAGAGGTTCTAGCTGGAGCAAACCGGTTCTGACCAGCACCTCTGCTGGAGTGTCAGAGTGACTCAGCAGTCAGTGCTGATTGGTCAGTCGGTGTATATAAGCATTCTATGTACAATCTCTATTTCTCTCTCTTTGTATGTGGATGTATGGTGGAGCACTTTGTTGGATTAACTTGTGTATACCTGCATCACGTAACAGTGTGAATAAATCCTTGCATATATTTCCTCCCCACTACCTGTGTGGACATTGGACTTTGTGGGACTTAGCTCTACAGCACGCTGTACCACTCTGCACTGGTGAGGCTTCACCAGACCCTAACACCGCTTCCTGACAACCTCAACCAAAGGCCTGGTGGAACAGCTCCATTTTACAGTCCCTGCGGAACTGTAACAAATCCTGCAGGGCGCAGATCTCAGTTGGGGAGCACGTTCCACCAGGCCCTGGTCAAGACAAGGTAGATGTCTCTCGGGCTGGGAACTGCTGATCTGAAGAGTGCAAGCCTCCGCGGGGCACATATGGGGAAAGACAGACCCGCAGGTATGCTGGTCCCTGGCCACATAGGGCCTTAAAGATTAATACTATAACCTTAAACCTGATTCGGTACTCAACCGCAACCAATGCAGCTGGTGCTGCACTGGCTGAATGTGCATCCACACAGACATCCCAGTCAGCAGACGCACCACTGCATTTTGTACCAGCTGGAACTTCTGGATCAGATTTAAGGGTAGGCCCATGTAGAGTGAGTTGCAATAGTCGAGCCTGGAAGTGACCACTGCATGGCTCACAGTCACTAAGTCATGGGGGGAAAGGAAGGGAACCAGCTGCCTAACCAGCTGAAGATGGTAAAAGGCTGATCTGATAACGCTGGTAACCTGGGCCTACATAGAAAGGGAGGCATCCAAGGTCACTCCCAGACTCCTCACCGTTGGTTCTGTCATCAGTGGCGCCCCACCATGGGCAGGGAGTCGGATTCCCGAACCCATCCTCCTAGGACTCAGGAACAGGACCTCTGTCTTCACTGGATTCAGTTTCAGCTGACTCTGTTTCAGCCAGCCAGCCAAAGCCTCTTATGTCCTGGCCAAAGTATCCAGGGCGGAGTCTGGCTGGCCATCCATCAGCTGATACAGTTGGGTGTCATCAGCATACCGGTGACAACTCAGCTCAAACCTCCAAATTACTTGGGCAAGGGGATGCATATAGATGTAAAATAACATTGGGGAGAGGATCACCCCTTGTGGGGACCACATATCACAGGGTAACATGGAGATACACTCTCCCCTAGCACCACCATTTGTATCCAACCAAGGAGGACAGTCACATGCTAATGTCAAGAAGGGAGGCTTATTGGGATCCATAATCTGTGCAGTGTGTGTTTATGGGGACTGTATCTCCCCATCAAAAACTGAGCCCCCCTCCACAAATCCCTAGACCGCCTAGTGGAAGCTTTTCTTTGCAGTGTTGATGGGTCTGACACTTACCTACATCGGACATTTCTGGGACACTGGCGTTATAAACGTCCTTCGTAAACAGTGGCTCGTTGTCATTAATGTCATGGATTTTGATGATGAACTCTGACTCTGGCTCCACTGGTCTTCCAGTCCTTTTGTTGATCGCCTGTGCGCGAAGGACGTAAACAGGCTTCTCTTCCCTGTCCAGTCTCCTTGTGGCCTGAATATCTCCAGTGTTTTCATTGATAATGAAGAGGTCTCCTGCTCCATCTCCAGAAAGGATGTACTTCAGTGAACCGTCTCCTCTGTCTTGGTCAGAATGAAGCTGTGAGAGAAATATCAATTTCACATAAAGGCACAAGTAACTGAGAAATTTCCCCAATGCTGAGTCTTTGTCAACCATGATTCACAGCTAACCAATATCTAATTGCTAGAACGTTCCAGTGAGTTTATAGATTCTGGTGTTCATCTCAATACTCTATAGATCCTTTCCCATCATGATCTATTTCCTACTGGCCAAATTTGATTACGGCATACATTTAAAAAACATGAATTGTGAAAAAGAGTAATTACATACTGCAATGGACTTGGCTTATATTAGTCATAACTGGGGCAGTTGGGAACCATCACAGCCCCCCAGGAAAAGTTTCCTTCAGTCTTTCTTGACACCCAACCCAATCCAATAATCATATGAAAACAAGCAAGCTAAACGTTGGTTATCTCTGTGCACATGTTACTCCCTTGTCCCTCTTACATTTCCCAGATTTATATACCTCCCTTCCTCCAGGAACTTCAGGGCAGGATACATGGTTCCCCCAACTTATCTTCACAGCTGCTCATAAGGTAAGCTGAATGACTGGCCCAAAGTCACACTTCCCCTTCCTTCCCCCTCAATAAATAGAACACAAAATTCATTCTAGCAATGCCCTGATCATCCTGTTGGCTCCCCGGGATGACAAAGTCCCCGAAATGTTGTCCCCTGAACCCCTTCTCAGAGGCCCTGGCTACAGCGGCTAAGGTCTGGCTGGCCTGTCCTTACTGCCTTCTACTTCAAAATGGAATCCCCATCTGGGGAGCCAAAACTGTGGCTTTGTTCTCTTTGTCTGGAATGTATAATAGTCACCTAGCAGTCTGAGATAAAATAACTTTGTTTACATTGCCCAAGTTCCCCAGAAGAACACATAGGATTGGATCCTGGGGACTTGTTCCGCTGACAGAAGAAGAAGAAGAAGAAGAAGAAGAAGAAGAAGAAGAAGAAGAAGAAGAAGAAGAAGAAGAAGAAGAAGAAGAAGAAGAAGAGGAGGAGGAGGAGGAGGAGGAGGAGGAGGAGGAGGTGGAGGAGGTGGAGATGATGATTGGATTTATACCCCGCCCTTCACTTGGAGTCTCAGAGTGGCTTATAAAGTCCTTTCCCTTCCCCTCCCCACAACAGACACCCTGTGAGGTCGGTGGGGCTGAGAGAGCTCTTTCCAGAACTGTCCTCGAGAGAACAGCTCTGACAGAACTATGGCTTGCCCAAGGTCATCCAGCAGCTGCAAGTGGAGGAGTGGGGAATCAAACCCGGTTCTCCCTGATTAGAGTCCGCGCACTTAACCACTATACCAAACTGGCTCCAAGTGCCTTACTTCTGGGGAGACTCCTTCCACCAGAGGAAAGATTTGGCCCATAGGATACAAATGTGGTCAATGATAATGTACCTGTATGTGTATATATATACACGTGTGTGTAAAGCCAAATGTGTACATGTCACACTTTTTTTTTTAAAGGTTCCCAATCTCCCTACTGTTAAATATCAGGAAAATATAGAGTGAATCTCTAAAACAGAAAAAAGGGACATTTGTAATGTAGCCTGTTGAGTAATCATCAGCCAGCCTGCTATTTTGTACTTCTTCATTTACATTTGTCCTTGGCTCTGTGTTTCATGCAGATTTCACGGTTGTTGCTGTGGCTCCAATTTGACCCTTTTGTTTAGTATAGCACACAACGCTCCTTGACCTGTGCGATAAGTTAGCATTAAAAATGGTCTGAAACAAAAAGAGGAGATGAAAACATTTCAATCTGGCACATCCAGATCAGTCCTTACGGGAATATTCGTTTAGGGTCCTTTTTTAAAAAAATGGAGCAATTGAATCCGCTCCATTAAAAGAGATGGGCTGAAACCCATCACTGGCCTCAAAAGCCGAATTTAACTCCAAGGAAGGCATCCGCACAGTCACAACTGATTCAAAGCAGTGGTGGTACAGCCCACCTGTTCCTATTCCTGCTACAAACTTAATCTGCAAATCTTCAATATGGGTGTCCGATACCTTTTCTCCCAAATACGGGGAAATGACTGCATGACCGTGACTGGTTCTAGAACTGCTTAATCCACAATTGTCATTATTAGTTTACTCAGTTGTCATTATCCATCTAGTTGATGTCATGGTCACCCCATTATCTCCTGTGTTGCTGGAATGTCTTTTTAGAGACCCTTTTTTGAGCAATATTTTTCTAGGTAAAACACAGTGGCAGCAGTATGCGCACAGCCAAAGTACAATTGAGGCTTCCCAAGGCTACGTCTCTTTAAAAATGTTAATATCTTTCATTTCCTTCCACTCCAATTAATTACTTAAGAACATTAGAACATAAGAGAAGCCATACTGGATCAGGCCAATGGCCCATCCAGTCCAAAACTCTGTCACAAAGCGGCTAGGATCCAAGTGCTGACACGAGGTCCACCAACGGGGCCAGAACTCCAGAAGCCCTCCTACTGTTGCCCCACCAAGCCTCAGGAATACAGAGCATCACTGCCCCAGACAGAGTGTTCCATCTGCACATTGTGGCTAATAGCCACTAATGGACCTCTACTCCATATGTTTATCCAATTCCTTCTTGAAGCTTGTAGCTGCCACCACTTCCTGCGACAGTGAATTCCACATGTTAACTACTCTTTGGGTGAAGAAGTACTTCCTTTTATCTGTTTGAAGTTTACTGATCATTAATTTCATTGAGTGCCCACAAGTTCTTGTATTGTGAGAAAGGGTGAAAAGTTCTTCTTTCTCTAACTTTTTATCCCACACATAATTTTGTAAACTTCTATTGTGTCACCCCTCTGTCATTATTTCTCCAGGCTAAAGAGCCCTAACCCCTTTAACCTTCTCCATAACCTTTCTTCTATCCCCTTAATTATTTTAACTGTTAGTTGCTGTAGATTTTCCGGGTTGTGTTGCTCTGGTCTTGGCATTGGAGGACCTGACGTTTTGCCAGTAGCTGTGACTGGCATCCTCATAGGTATAACAGAGAAAGATGGAGTACTCTCTGTGTCAAGGTGAGCAGAAAACTGGCAGGCAAGTTGCTCACCTTGACACAGAGAATACTCCATCTTTCTGTGTTATACCTCTGAGGATGCCAGTCATAGCTACTGGCGAAATGTCAGGTCCTACAATGCCAAAACCACAGCCACACAACCTGGAAAATCTACAACAACTAATGAACTCCGGCCACGAAAGCCTTCAACAACATATTTTAACTGTACTTTTCTGCATCTTTTCCAATGCTACAATATCTTTTTTGAAGTGTGGCAACCAGAACTGTACACAGTATTCCAAATGAGGCCGCACCATAGACTTCTAAAGGGGCATTATGATACTGGCTGATTTGTTTTTAATTCCCTTCCTAAGAACCCCCAGCATAGCATTTGCCTTTTTTATTGCAGTCACACATTGAGTGGACATCTTCAGCGAGTTATCTCCCACAACTCCAAGATCTCCCTCCTGGTCAGTTACTGCCAGTTTGGACCCCACGGACATATATTTATAGTTAGGATTTTTTGGCTCCAATGTGTGTTACTTTGTACTTGCCCATATCGAACCTCATTTGCCACACTGACACCCACTCACTAAGCCTTGACAGATCCCTCTGGAGATCCTCACAGTCCTCCCTGGTTGTTACTGACCTGATCAGCTTTGTGCCATTCGCAAAATTAGCCACTTCGTTGCTTATTTCTAACTAGGAATGCCAGAATGCCCCCCCCATTGAGGGTGGGGGTCTCCCACTGCCAGGCCCCACCTCTCCGCCACTGACCACCTGGCCAGTGGGGAGGAACACCCAGCATTTTCACAACATGCCTATGTGACCCAGAAGTGACACAGCTACATTGGGGTGATGCAAAAACTCTATGGCTGAAGCTAATTCTACCATAGAGTTTTGCCCCCAAACCAGAATGTCACTCCCTGATGTTTCCAATGTGCCTACATCACTTCTGGGTCACACAGGCACATGACAGAAATGCTGGGCATTCCTCCCTGCTCCCGGTAAGTGCATTCCCCCTTCCCCCGCTGGCTTCAAAGAGGGACCTGGGAACCCTACTCCAAACTCCAAATCATTAATGAACAAGTTAAAAAGCACCAGAACTAGTACCAAGAAGAAGAGATTAGATTTATACCCTGCCCTTCACTACTCAAGGGAGTCTCAGAGCGGCTTAAAAACTCCTTCCCCTCCCCACAACAGACACCCTGCGAGGTAGGTGGGGCTGAGAGAGCTCTGAAAGGAACTGCCTTTTCAAGAATACCTCGTTAGAACTATGGCTTGCCCAAGGTCATCCAGCAGCTGCAAGTGGAGGAGTGGGGAATCAAACCCAGTTCTCCCAGGTTAGAGTCCGCGCACTTAACCACTACCCCAAACTGGCTCTCCCTGTGATACCCCACTGCTCACCACCTTCCACTGTGAACACTGCCCATTTATACTCACTCTCTGTTTCTTGTTAATTACCCAGTTTTTAATCCACAAGGGGACGTGTCCTCTTATCCAATGACTGCTGCCTTTACTTAGGATCCTTTGATGAGGAACTTTATCAAACTTCTGGGTTTTTCCAGCCTTGTGAGTTCTCTTTTGATACTCATGAATAAATCCTTGATTATCTCATTTTGGGAAGGGGGAGACTAAAAATTGTATGTGTGTTTTCTTTTTTTTGCTTTAGATCTAACAAATTATGAGGGCTAATTGGTAACAGTATAGCAATAACATTTTTTTTAAAAGAAATGTGAGTGGTAACTAGGGTTCTCAGGGAAAACCTGTAAGACCCGTTAACTTTCCCAGCGTCTGGGATTCAGCCGCCTAGTCCCCCTGCTCCAACTTAGTACGCTTTGCTGTAACAGGTCATTACTGACACAGAGCTTGTACACGTGTCTCTAGAACTGTTTCATTAAACGCTGTCTTCTGAAGAAGCCCTGTGTTGCAAGATCTGTCTGGAGAACCTGACAAACAGGTAGTTTCAGGAACTGCTGGAAACTCGGTGGGTAAAACCATGAACTCGGAAATGATGCTTCACTGCAGATGATGCTGATGTTAATTTTTCATTTTTTTTCTCTCCTACCACCTGTCCAAGCGGCAGTGGGCAATGAGGGTGGCTGGCCCTCATGGTGACTGGCAAGCTAAAACAACCACTTAAGCTCCCCCTGCCCCCGCCACAAGAACAGCTAACCAAGCATTTATTCCCAAATGCACAAAAGAACTGGGGAGCCTTGAGAAAAGAGGAAGTTATGAATTAGCTTGAAAACCACAGGAAAAGGGGAAATTGTAAGGACAAGCAAGACTCCTGCTTGGGGGGGGATTTATTACTACATAGTCATATAGTAGGATCTTGCTGGTGGAGGTGGGTTTTTAAAGGGAACATGGCTGTGCAGAATCCCCTTTTCAGTTCCACTTGCACCCCGATGGAGGAACAGAACGGCTGACTTTTCATTGCAAAAAAGACTGAATCATGGAACCAGCCCTACTTTTGTGCCTTGTAGTAAGAAGGCTGTTTTCGTTAAGAAGCACTGCCTGGATTCCTTACCCACACCTGAGACTGCTCACCGGACGCTACCAGAAACCCCCTGGGTGTCATGTCTCTTGGCCACATGGGGTCCGAGGTGGTGGCAGGCAACTGAAGGAGCACTCCAAAGTCCCACCGAATGGGAGCTGGAGTGAGGAAAAGAAAGACCTCTCTGTCCTAGTAAGAACATAAGAACATAAGAGAAGCCAATGTTGAATCAGGCCAATGGCCCATCTAGTCCAACACTCTGTCACCCAGTGGCCAAAATATACCAGGTGCCATCAGGAGGTCCAGCAGTGGGGCCAGGGCACCAGAAGCCCTCCCACTGCTGCCCCCTCCAGCACCAAGAATAGAGTGCATCACCTGCCCCAGACTGAGAGTTCCCATCTATACCCTGTGGCTAATAGCCACTGATGGACTTCTGCTCCATATGTTTATCTAATTCCTTCTTGAAACTGTCCATGCTTGCAGCTGCCACCACCTCCTGTGGCAGTGAATTCCATATGCTAATCACTCTTTGGGTGAAGAAGTACTTCCTTTTATCTGTTCTAACCCGACTAGTCTTCTAGCAGGGCTGTTCACCAGTTAGAGGATCTTTCTAGAAGCTGGGGAGAAAAGCATTTACGGCTTCCATTGCCCGTTTTTCAACGCAGGATGCTTCCTCGCATCCAGCTACACTGGCGTCTGACACCTTTGCAGCATTCCACAAGAGAGAGGGAGAATTTATTTACTTTATTTATAGTCCTCCTTTCTCGCGGAGGATTGTGTGAAGATACGAACTGTCACTTCGACTTGATTTTAGGAACCTGTGATGTCAGACTGTCTTAGCGCCTGCCTCATTCCCCCGGGGCCAGAACTTGTGCGGGCTGCTGTTGTACTGTGGGCTGCTGTAGTACGGCCATTGTGCCACAAATATATAGGAAGAAAAGGGCCTAGCTGACATTAGACGCTCGGACACGTGCCGGTTCAGCTGACGACTCGTTTACCAGCAGCGAACAGAGAGACTTTTTCTGGGGGGTGAACTAATTCATATGGACTCAGACGGACTCATTGGCTTCAACAATTCCTCCCATATATGAGCAGTCTAGTAAAAATCCCATGCAAACCTGTTTGGCAGGCGCTCAAGTGGTTTGGTACCACCTGGTGACTGGCTGTGTCTGATCAACACAGTCCATGTTGGTAGTGAATCCCTTCCTACCATCTCAGTCATACACTACAAGGCATACTACAAGACAAGCGATGTATTACAATTTCCTGAATACAGGAAGTAGCCTTGAAACCTTGAGGGGTGTTCTATTTTCACACCTTCTCTTTCAAGCGTAAATTTTGCTCCAGAATACTCTCTGAATACACTCTGAGGCCGAGGACAGACTGGCAGTTTGAAGCGCGAGGGAGTCGTGGCGAAAAGACTTGGAACAAAGTGTTCCGGGTTTTCCTGGTCACACTGCACAGACTGATGCGGGAGCATCCCGGGGAGAACATGCAAGAGAGAGTTTGCACTGTTGGCCCGCCCCTGGCGGAAGCGTGGCTGTAAGCATGGCTGTAAGCACGGACTCTAATCTGGGAGAACCGGGTTTGATTCCCCACTCCTCCACTTGCACCAGCTGGATGACCTTGGGCAAGCCATAGTTCTGTCAGAGCTGTTCTTGAAAAAGAGCAGTTTCTGTCAGAGCTCTCTCAGCCCCACCTACCTCACAGGGTGTCTGTTGTGGGGAGAGGAAGGGAAAGGAGATTGTAAGCTGCTCTGAGACTCTTTTGGGTAGTGAAGGGCGGGGTATAAATCCAATTCTTCTAAGCAGATTTTTGTTTGTAATCCGGTTATATGCGCTTATGTGCATAAGTGCATCCCTACTGGATCAGCCTGTTTGCGTTCACACTTCTGGGAAGTGGGATAAACATGCTCTCCAGGGTTTGCTACCACTTTCATCTGATATTTTTTAAACTTGGGAGGGAAGTGTTACAAGACGGGTTGAGTACGGCTGGGGAATGCCTGACAGATGTGCCTGTGTGAACCGGCCCTTTAATCCATTTGTGAAACGTGCCAATCTCGGGCCAAACTGCCAGTCTGAACTCGGCCTGAATTTCAACTGGAACCCCCACCCACCCTACAAATCAGCAACAGAAATGCTACAACCAATATAAAAATGATAAACATAATGATATGTTGTATCATAGCTTTTACAGTGAATTAATTTGCCGAACTCTCTGGGTTTAACAAGGGCTCCTTTGTGAAATCACTCATCACTCAATAGTGAAAACAAACTGAAGATGAACTACAAATAACAGGTTTTATGTTGCACTAGGTACAGATTTGTGTGTTTTTTTTTTTTTTTACTAATTTCACTTCAATACCGTTGTTAAATTTAATAATATGAGTCACTTTTAATGATTCCCTACCACATAAAAATTATCTGGCCATTTCCTCACTTGGTTTCCTTCAGAATTTCTAAAGTAACACTTTGAAAAGCAAGTCTCTAGTGATCAACTCCTAAAAATGATTTTAGGCCTGTTTGCAGGTCCCTCTCTGCCCCTCACTCTGAATGGATTTCCGAACACACCATCTACAGCTCTTCTTTTTAGCCATGTCTCTCCTCTAAATTGCACAAGAAGAAAATTTAATTCTAGAATTAGTCAATATTTTGTCATCTCAGATTTGCCCCCCCCCCATTGGAAACAGATTCAAGAATTCAAAGATAAACAGAATGGGATATAAATTATTTTTGAATGATTAAATGAATAAAACAATGGTTGCAGTTCCACTAGGTTTGCCAGCCTCCAGGTGGTCAAGTAGCAAATATATACACTGCAAAAACCTTTTTTTATATAACTTAATGTGTTCTGTTTATAACTAATATCTTATAAAGTGCATTGTGTGGTATTATAATATCCTAAAACAGGTCTATATATTCATTACAT
Organism: Gekko gecko; assembly: GCA_029375565.1. Classification (NCBI taxonomy): domain Eukaryota; kingdom Metazoa; phylum Chordata; class Lepidosauria; order Squamata; family Gekkonidae; genus Gekko; species Gekko gecko. Next base: position 19,362,004 of record JAPDNY010000009.1, on the reverse strand, counting down.
GCAATAAACAATAACAATCAGTTCATTCAGTATAATAACTATCAACTTACATCATTATCTTCAAAGTCAAACCCCAACGGGAGTTTCCAGAATTCTAAGATAGGTTTTGACAAGAAACAAGGTAAACAGAATAAGAAGCAAAAGGTGGGTGTGGCTGGATGACCACACTCCTGGCAACATAGGGTATGTGGCCTAATATGCTAATGAGCTGTGCTGGCAGGGGTGTGGCCTAATATGCTAATGAGTTCCTGCTGGGCTTTTTCTACAAAAAAAGCCCTGTGTATATATATTTGTTAATTGACTCCTCTAACACTGCAGCTCGGGTTGCTACAGACTACAGGTGGTAGCTAGAGATCTCCTGGGATTACAACTAACCTCGAGGCAATGGAGAGCAGTTCACCTGGAGAAAATGGCCGCTTTGGAAGATGGATTCTGTGGCATTTTGCCCAAATGATGTCCCTCCCCTTCCCAAACCCCGCCCTCCTCAGGCTCTACCTGCAAAATCTCTAGGTATTTTGCAACCCGGATCTTGCAACCTCCACATTCCTTGAATGGAGGGACACGGGAGGGTCAGGATCATTCTACTATAGGGAACTGCCTCTCCTAGTGAAATGGGGGCTGCCAGCCTCCAGGTTGGGCCTGGCGTTAATGACTAATCTTGGTGCTGGGGGGGGGCAGCAGTGGGAGGGCTTCTGGTGTCCTGGCCCCACCGGTGGACCTCCAGATGGCACCTGGTACTTTTGGCCGCTGTGTGACAGAGTGTTGGACTGGATGGGCCATTGGCCTGATCCAACATTGGCTTCTCTTATGTCCTTATGTCCTACAGAGGTCAGTTCCCCTGGAGGAGATGCAAGCTTTGAAGGCTGGACTCTGTGGAGTCTTGTGGGCAAAAATTCTACTCTGTGAGCTCCTGGCATTAAAGTTGTGAGCGAGCGATTTGGCTGCTGCATAAATTAGTTTGCTCTGGAGCCATCCTTCCTGAGCTAAGACAAAAATGTGTGAGCTGGAGACTAAAAAACCGTGAGCCAGCTCACACTAACTCAGCTTAGAGGGAACGCTGGTCACATCCCTCCCTTCCCCAAACTCCACCCTCCCCAGGCTCTGTCCTCAGAATTTTCCGACTTGGTCTTGGTAACCCTAACCAGGATGGGTCTGCAGAATCCAGTCCCTCCTGTGGTAGCCTCGTCATATGAAAACTCCTGTCACATTGTCTGTCTTGGGTAGAGTTTTCCTGTCACGTTCACCCAGTGGTACCCATCAATGATGCAAACAATTTCTTTTACAAATGGACACTTAAATTGATTGTTTAAAAAAATTCCCATCCCTGTAACACTAACTAAAAGTCTACATTGACCTGAAGCATGATCCTGCTTTCCCCTACAGAACAGCCCTAGTGGAAGTCAACTCTTGTCAGTTTGGTGTGGTGGTTCAGAGTGTGGACTGTAATCAGGGAGAACCAGGTTTGATGCCTCACTCCTCCACATGCAGCTGCTGGTGTGACTTTGGGTCAGTCACAAGTCTTCTCATGAGCATTTCCTGAGAGAGCTCTCGCAGCCCCACCTACCTCACAGGGTGTCTGTTGTGGGGGAGGGAAAGGAAAGGAGATTGTAAGCCGCTCTGAGACTCCTTTGGGTAGTGAAGGGCGGGGTATAAATCCAATCTCCTCCTCCTCCTCCTCATAGCTGTCCATCAGGAGGTGCTGTGGCTCAATGGTGAAGCACCTGCTTAGCATGCAGGATATCCCAGGTTCGATCCCCAGCATTTCCAGTTAAAATCATCAGAGGTGGCAACTCAATGACTCTGTCAACTTAGTGACTGCCAACAGCTGTGTTCCATGAATGCTATATGACATTCCCTTCATATGGGGTACTCCTCGACTTCACACATTTAGCCACTCCTGCCAATCATGGAATGTTTCGGTCTAAGACACTGGTGGACCTCCACTACTCTGGTTACTCCGGCTGCAATGAGCACTCATACTGAACAGCATGCTGGGGATGCGGAGAGTCTGGCTTCCAACAGAACTGCTCCACACCCTGTTTTCTTCATACGGAGAAAGTAGGATTGTGTCCCGGACATTCAAAATTTTCAGATCCAGCCTGTGCGTGGCCCATTCACCGAAGCCAGACATCAAGCGCCCAGAGTTGATGATGTGAACTGGTTCAAAATCTTGGCAGTGACACGCAACTTTCCTGCACCACAAGCTCACTGTCAACTCTGTATCACTTTACAGGCCCATGAAAAATTACTACTGATAGAGGCCAAGAATAGTAACCGCCACCTTCCCTGGAATTTAAATGCTGACAGCTTCTAGAGACCATCCATAAAGTATGCCATGCCGAGAACGGAGGGGGAAAACTCTGCAAAGTTGTGACAAAGACGAATTATCGGGCAGAGTGTGAAAAGTGGAGGAGGAAGTTTTAAAAGGCTTTAAGGAGATTTCATTGCCATAGTTTAGATATTTTTTATCCAGTGTGGGCTACAGAGGCCTAAACCCTTTCTGAAATCTTGTGGTGCTCTGCCACCATCTAAATTGGTGGCGGGGACTGAATACCTCCTGCCTGAGTTATTCTCATACTATCAAGAATCAAAAGAAATCTAGAACTAAGTTCCGGCCATTCTCCTTTTTTATAAAGGAAGGCTTCTTGAGTCTAAAAAGACAGGAAGCCAAGTCATTTCTTTGTAAATCCAAGTGATATTTTAATAATGCTCATTCAAATCCCAATCTACTTCCAATCCCTTTGTCTGTGTATCCACTTGCCCCCTCTAATATTAAATCCTGGCTCAAATATAAAGTAGAAAAATGTTTAGAACACCTGACATACTTTACGGACAGCTCGGGCAGATCTATATGGGCACACCACAAGAAGCTCAACCAGGCATTTCTTATCCTCTGCCCAAAATACACAAGCCCAGCAACCCAGGACAGCCTAATGTCTCAGGCACAGGGGCCATCACCGTAGAGGCGATTGGGTACATGGACATCGTTCTCAGACCCTATGCCATCAGAGCCCCCAGTTACGTACAAGAAGAAGAAGAGTTTATTTTTATACCCTGCCTTTTCACTACCTGAAGGAGTCTCAAAGCGGCTTACAACTGCCTTCCCTTCCTCTGCCCACAACAGACACCCTGGGAGTTAGGTGGGGCTGAGAGAGCTCTGTGAGAACTGTGACTGGCCCAAGGTCACCCAGCTGGTTTCATATGGAGGAGTGCAGAATCAAACCTGGTTCTCCAGATTAGAGTCTGCAGCTCTTAACCACTACACCACACTGGCTCTCGCGGTGTGACATCACAGACTTCCAGAGAAAAGTACACTGTTAACAGTCTTCAAGGAAACACTCTTTTGGCCACCATGGCTGTTGTCTCCCACCCTCTCCCACAAAGATGGACTACAAGGTATTCGGAACAGCATCTCTGACAACACCACGACTGGCCTCGTTATCAAGCTCTGCCAGTTTGTCTTCACCTGCAACTACTTCAGATTTGGTTAAGATTTACTCCTTCGTATCAATGGCACAGCCATAGGCTTGGCACCGCAATATGCCAACATTTTCTTTTAAAAAAATAAGTTTTTAATTTCAGCTTACAGACACACGAATATAAAGCATAGACTACAATCATTTAGGTAGAGATAAAAGTAAAGGTTTCCCTTGCTCGAAAGCCAGTCGAATCCGACTCTAGGGATGCGGTGCTCATCTCAGTTTCCAAGTCGAAGAGCCAGCGCTGTCCAAAGACGATTCCATGGTCTTGTGGCCGGCATGACTAGATGCCGAGGTGCAAGGAATGCTGTTACCTTCCCACCAAAGTGGTACCTATTTATCTACTTGCAATTTCTTGCTTTCGAACTGCTAGGTTGGTGGGAGCTCGGACCAGAGTTGGGAGCTCACTCCCTCATGCGGAACTCGGGTCTCGAACTGCTGAACTACTGACCTTTCAGTCTGCAGTTCAGCATCTTAACCACTTGAGCCAATCATCTGCAGTCATGTAAATCATACTTCTATAATAATCTGCAGTTACAATCATCTATAGTCAACTAGATCACAGATAAAATGTAAACGTAAATGTAAACATGCCGACATTTTCATGGCTAACATGCACCAGCGCTTCCTCCGCTCCCATCCATTAACACCCCTCTTGTCCCTGAGATTCATTGATGACATTTTCATCATTTAGACATATGGGGGAAAGCACAGGGGGGAAGTTCACCAGACCTTCAGTGACTTCCACCCCACCATCAACTTGACCAGGACCCAATCCACGCAAGCAATACATTCCTAGACACCAACATATACCAGAAACCTACTGATCGCCAAAGTTATCTACATGCCCTTAGTCACCATTCTAAACTCACCAAAAAATCTATTGTCTATAGCCAAGCTTTATGCTACAGCTACGTCTGTTCTAATCCCTCACAGAGAGATTCTTACCTGCAGTATCTACATCAGACATTCTTGGAATTACCCACCTGATGTAGCAAGGAAACAGATCAAAAGGCCAGAATGATGCCAAGGGCCCTGAAGAAACAATAACAGACTACGGGCGGTCCCATATCGCTCTTAGCTCAAACCTGTTCAACATATCATTAAGGACCTACAACCTACGCTGAGCAATGACACTCCCCTATTTTTATTCTTGCCCCCAGACAGCCTCTGACACTTAAACAACTTCTTACCCACCACAACACCCTTTCTAACATGAACATGGACTCTAGGACCAGGGCTTGTGACAAACTAAGATGCCAACTCTATCCCCATAGTCACTCTGACAACACAATCACTGGACCTAACAACACCAGCCATACCATCTCAGGCCCATTCACTTGTTAATCTTCCAGCATCAGATACGTCATCAAATGTCAGCAATCCACTTCCACTCCCTATATTGGACAAACAGGTCAGTCCCTACACAAAAGAATAAATAAGCATAAATCCGACATTAAAAAACCACAACACCAAAAATAGAAAGAAAGAAAGTAGGAGAACATTTTAATCTTCCAGGCCATTCCAGTCCTCAAACAAAGAAACTTCAAGGGGAGATTACAACATGAGATTGTGGAACTTGAATTCATTCACAAATTCAAAACAATGGACTTCCACCACCTGGGCTGAATACAGACACAGGATTATTATCTCACTACAAATATGCTAATTTTCTGCCCCCAAGTGTTTCCCCCACTGCTCTAATTAAATTGATTACAATATCCATTGGATGTTGGCATCCAGAGTTCCTTCTTTATAACACCCTCCGACCTTCTGACTGGTATATAAAGATTCAGAGATCTCCATTCCTGCTTGTATCTCAGGAAAGGACCTCTGACTCTCGAAAGCTTATACCCTGAAACTCTTGTTGGTCTCTAAGGTGGTCCTGAATTCAGATTTAACTGTGCCTTTGGCATAGAAGTTGTCTGATACTGTCCGTTGTTGATCTCAGACTTGCAGGGGGAGAGTAGGTAGCCTACCAAATTGCTTAGAATTGTCATGAATACATTCCGTCTGTCATGTGTTAAATCTTATTTTTTGCTTGTAAGGAGTGCATCAGTTTCCCTATTTCTGCAGTGTCCCGATTAGGTAATTAGAAAGGGACCTTGGGGTGGCAGAGGACAGCTAGATGAAAATGTCAACCCGGTGTGTAGCTGCTGCGGGGGGAAAAAAAGCAGATTCCATGCTGGCCATAATTAGGACAGGAACAGAGAATAAAACTGCAGCTATCAAGCTGCCCTTTTAGACAAGCCCTGCTGATTAAAAACCAACATGGCTTCTGCAAAGGCAAATCCTGTCTCACTAACCTTTCTTTTACAGCTCTTTGAAAATGTCAATAAATGTGTGGACAGGAGTGATCTGGTAGGCATCCCTTATGTGCATTTCCAGAAGGCTTCTGACAATGTCCCTCCACAAAGACTCCTGAGCAGACTTCAGAGTCATGGGTAAGAGGACAAGTCCTTTTATGGATGGGAAAGTGGCTAAAAACGGGAAGGAGAGACTGGGAATAAATGGCCCGTTCTCGTAACAGCGGGATGTGAGCAGCAGGGTCCCTCAGGGATCCGCATTGGGACTTTCGCTTGTCAACTTGCTCATAAATGATCCAGATTTAGGGGTGAGTAGTGAGGTAGCCAAGTCTGCAGACGACACCAAGACATTTAGGGTGATTAAGACAAAAATGGAGGTCTGAAGCACTCCAAAAGGATCTCTTCAAACTGGGGGAAAGGGCATTAAAATGGCAAATGAGATTCAATGTGAGCAAGAGTAGAGTGACACATATTGGGGCAGATAATTCCCACCACACATACACTGATGGGACCTCAGCTGGCAGCGACATACCAAGAAAGAGAACTTTGAGGAGACAGCAGATAGTTCAGTTAAAATGTCAACCCAGTGTGCGGCTGCTGTGAAAAAGGCCAGTTCCGTGCGGGCCATAATTAAAACAGGAACAGAGAATAAAGCTGTTGTTATCAAAGTTCCCTTACATAAATCCATGGTGAGACCACCCTGGGAATACAGTGGTGCCTTCCATGAAGATAGAGCCAGGTGGCCAGCCATGTTGGTCTGAAGCAGTAGAACAAATTTTGAGTCCCGTGGCACCTTTATGACCAGCAAAGGTTTATTCAAAGTTATGAGCTTTCGTGCGTGTGGACACTTTTCCAAATAAGTTTGAACTGTCACCTTCCATTCCAATATATTTGTTGGGCTCCAAATTTGGAATACTGTGTTCAGTTCTGGTCACTGCATCGGAGAAAAGATAATGTACAGCCTGTAAAGGTGCAGAAAAGAGCAACCAAAATGACCAGTGGGTTAGAGCAGCTGCCCTATAAGGAATGGTTAAAATACTTGGGTCTGTTTAGCCTAGAAAACAGGTGACTAAAGGGAGACATGGTAGAGATTAACACAGTTCTGCGTGACATGGGCTGAGTTCAGACTGGCAATTTGTACCCGCTATAGCCACATTTCTGCCAAGTTTCCCAAGTGGATTAAAGGGGGCTTTCACACAGGCACATCTGCCTGGCGTTCCCCACCTGTAGGCAACCCGTGCTGTTCCACTTTGCTCCTGGGATTAAAAGATACCTGTTGAAAGTGGTAGCAAATCCTGGAGAGCCCATTTATCCCACTGCATTCCGCTTCCCGGAAGTGTGAACGCTCAACCAAAAAGCCAGGAGCAACCCACATTGTGCATAAGGCAGCAGCAATATGATTGGCTGTGCTCCGCTCTACCACCCAATGCGATGCCGGTGCAACGGGATCCTCCCCAAATCAGCCGGATGCCTATGTGTGCATGAGTGCATGTGAGCTCATGCACACATAGGCATCCAGCCAATTTACCAGGAAAAAGCTGTTTACAGCCGTGCCTCTGGGCCAGTAGTCTGAACGCTCCTGCACACCTCCTCCTGGTATGCTCCCGCATCAGTTGGCACAGTGTGACCGGGAAAACCCGGAACAGTTTGTTCCAGGGCTTTTTGGCCATGACTGGCTCCCGCTGTAAACTGGCAGTCTGAACTCAGCCATGGAGTGAGTGGACAGTGAGAAACTTTCCTCCCTCTCCCATAGTACAGGAACACAGGGTCATCCGCGGAAGATGAAGGGTGGGAGATTTGGGACAGAAAAAAGGAAGTGCTTCTTCACTGCATAAAGTCAATTGGTGGAACTTGTTGCCAAAGGATGTGGTGCTGGCTGCCAAGCTGGAAGGCTTTAAAAAGGGGAGCAGACAAATTCAAGGGCGACTGGGCTATCAATGGCTTCTAATTGTGATGGTGATCGACTCCCTCCAATACCAGAGGCAGTCTGCCTCCTCAAACCAGTTGCTGGGTACGGCAAGCAGGAGGATGCGCTTCTGTTGCAGTCTTCCTCTTTGTAGACTTCCTAGAGGTAACTGGTTGGCCACTGTGTGAACAGAATGCGGGGCCAGATGGGCCTGGGTTCTGATCCAGCTCTTATGTCCTTTTAGTTCTCCCCAACAAGATGCAGAACGCACGGCAAACTGCTTGAAAAACTGAGTAAAAGTTTGGTGACTGGCTGACAGTGTTTTACCAGTTTATACACAGCAGATACTTGCATCATTTGTATCTGTACTTCCTAAGTAATAAGCTCATTTTGAAATAGAGACTTACAGAGCGGCAAGCCAGCAAACAATGCGGCCAGGTATATAATGTTCGGCTTTACACACAATACTCAGAAAACTGCACGGACTGGAGAGAGAGAAAAAAAGCCAACAACACAAAAGCAATTCCTTTGCCAACCTATGTCTAGTTTTTCTTTCAAATTAATATAGCCTTTTCTATGATTTCTCAATGGGAGCCTGCTGCTGACAGCAAGACCTCCCTCCTATTAATCTCCATAGCCAGAAATCAATGTTTTCTCTTTAGTTTATGGTGCTGGGTTAAATGGCAGCAGAGAGAAAAAACCTTGGGCTAAATCAAAGACGTTTTCTCCGCAAGGATGCTTTCACAAACAGAGGAGTGGGAGTTCATATTCACTGAATCCGATACCATAAAGGCCGGGAAATTGTTCGATATACCGTTTATTTGAATACAAAGGCAGCCAGTGCCGTCTCATAATGGAGGGGCTCAGAACTCCACCGTGGTCCCTTCTACCCACTCTCCCATAAGCTTTGCCTCCAGTCTTGCCCTCCTACCCTTCTCTTCCTTTCTTGCCTTAACCCCATTCTCTAAGCAAAACACTGTACGTTGACTAGTATCGCTAAAGCTGCTTGTCTAAGTGCTCTCTTCTGGAAATGCTTCAGACTGATGTCAGTACAAAGATGTCAGCAAGACAACATATGCAACCACATATATTATTTACTTATTAACATTGAGAATATTCTACGCTCTTGACTGACGGTTCCCAAGGTGGCACTTGAAGGAATCCAATGAGGGGTAGCTAGTTCAGTTGGCAAACTGTCTGCAAACCTTCTCTCATTGATTGGACCTTCCTGAAACGTCTTATGAATCGGAGAATATAACAGTGACCTGAACTGTAACCATGAAACTGTTTGAGGAAAGCTGATGAGGTGATTGGCTCCGCTGTGCAAAACCTTGGGCATGAATCAGCTCTCAGTCCGTCTGAATGGGTTTAACCTTACTGCAGGTCGAATGATAGAAGAAAGTCATCTATAGTCATGTTGTATTTTTTTTTTTTTACAAATAGTAAACTGCAGCACTTGATTTGAGATGGTCAAGTGGTTAAGGCAGCGGGCTTACAAGCCAAGTAGTATTCTAGGAAAGTACAGATTTCAATTTCATTTGTGTTAGTAACTGCAAAGGCAACGACCATTATTCTGGACTAAAAACATTAAACAGAAAAAGGAAAAGAATGGGGGCTGTGACTCAGTGGTCGAGCACATAGGGTTGGATCCAGGCAGCTTTTTCACTCAGTCTCCTCTTACTACAGGCTCCAACCCATATGGTTTTTGTCCATGCAGGTTCCATGACCCCAGCATAGCCATTCTGAGTAGACAAAGGAACCTCCTTCCTCCTTTTTCCTGCACTAGAATAGTCTTTACCATGGAGATCAGAGAATCTCTAGAGTGTTGTGACACCATTTCTGGGTACAACTGGAACTGACATCACAATGTCATGCACTGTGCACTCAATTTTTGCTCCTGTTGGACGGAAGAGGCCTACTGTGAACATCCTTTATAAGTTAAAAAGCCAGTGCAATACCTGCTCTGATCTTCTTTCCACACTTCCTATCACAGCAAATATGGCTGGATATACCAATGCTGATGAGCTCTTCGTGTGATAAGACCCCACAGTGTGGAACTCATCTTTAAAAATCCACTTTGTCCAACAGTCAGGTCTACATATCTTGTCACTTCCTAGTTCCTGAACAACCATATGCCAGAGAAAGGCCCTTTTCTGTTGTGGCTCCATGGCTTTGGGATATCCACCCCAGTGAAGTATACTTGGTGCTAACACCATGGTCATTTGGATGCCGGCAAAGATAATTTTTATTCTGTGCATGTTTGGTTGGGTTTTTCCCCCATCTTGGGTTCTTCTGATGCTTTGCTATGCCATTTGGGTGTCATTCAGGGAGGAATTCTACCAGCTGTTGAATTTGAATGGTTAAACTGTTGCCGATCTTGCTTAGAAATGGCACTGTATCGTTTTGCAAAAGGATCGTTTTCATTTATTGTTTGCATGACATAAAATCTGGTATGTGGCCAGCAGCAGCATTTAAATCATGCCCTCCATCCTCCCAGTACATTTGTTCCTTCCATCTGCACATCAGAAAATGGTACCCCTGCTTGTTTTGTAATTTTTCATGGAAACGAACAGCGTGGTAAAGGCTGGACTATTCTGCCCTACCATATGCAGAAGGCACAGAGCTGAGAGAGAGAAAAACAGCTTTATAACCTATGCCGCTCCCATTTCTGGGGGGGTGGGATACCAAACTGGAATGAATAAATGAAAGAGAGAAAGTGCATTCCATACAGTGGCCAGTCCTTTTCCCCTAAAAAGACCCAGGATCACAAATTCTTTCTCGGCTACACTCCCCACAGAACAACCGTGGATCTCTGCGATTTAAAATTCATGTACCAATTTTCAAGGCCATATTTTACCACCCCTGTGGAATTTGTAAAAGCAACAACAAAAAATATGGGTAATAAGAATGCTCTTAGTCTCTTTCTATTCTACATATATTGGAGAGACAGCTGGTTTTTTTTTGTTGTTTTTTTAAAAAAAGAATGTATTTCCCCGTGTATGCACTTCAGCGATCAGGAATGAAAATCCAAATCTCCACAGACTTGAAAGGCATAAAAAGCATGCAAGTCATTTTCTTCTAGGAAACAGGGGGGAAAAATTGTTCCCGATAATTGAAAAATCTTCCTCATAACTGAACAATTCTACAGTGCTAACTTGGGGGGGGGGGAGGGGAGAGGTCTATTTCTTTATTTTATCTTGCCCTATTCCAAACCATTACTGATTGTCATTTCAAAACCAACACATACTTCGGTCTTTTTATTCAAGCACCAAACACAGGCAACGGAAGAACTGTATTGCTACAATCTACTACCAGCACTTAAGGGATGTGTGTGTGTGTTTGTTGCTTACTAACCTACAAAACGCATTTGGGGGGATTTATAGTTTATTAGTTTCTTATTAATAATAACTGTTCAAGTATAATAGAAATAGCAAACACCTGCAATTTAATTTGTTCGCAAACACAGAAAATTCGTTAAAGACACAATCTCATTCTTCCAGAACTCCGCATCAGGCTGGGTGCTTACGGTTGGGGGGTGGGGGCAGGGATACATATGAACACAAGAAGCTGCCCTTATACTCAGTCAGACCACTGGACCACCAAGGTCAGTGCTGCCTACTCTGACCCCCCCCATCCCCTGCCGGGTGCCGAGAGCCAGTTCGGTGTAATGGTTAAGTGCGCGGACTCTAATCTGGAAGAACTGGGTTTGATTCCCCATTCCTCCACTTGCAGCTGTTGGATGACCTTGGGCAAGCCATAGTTCTGTCAGAGCTGTTCTTGAAAAGAGCAGTTTCTGTCAGAGCTCTCTCAGCCCCACCTACCTCACAGGGTGTCTGTTATGAGGAGGGGAAGGGAGTTTGTAAGCCACTCTGAGTGAAGGGCGGGGTATAAATCCAATCTCCAATTTCCTCCTCCTCTTCTTCCAACTGGCAGTGGCTGTCTGGGCTGCTTCTGCTGCTGCTGCTTCTTCTTCTGCTTCTTCTTCCAACTGGCAGTGGCTGTCTGGGCTCTCAGGCAGAGGTATTTCACATCACAAACTACCTGATCTGGGGACTGAACCTGGGCCCTTCTACATGCCAAGGAGAGGCTCTAACACTGAGGTACATGTCCCTCCCAGGCTCCTGGTCCCCGAGATGTCACAGGCCATGGTCTTGATGGCTTGTTTTCGAAGTATCCTGATACAAAATGCTAAGCCAGATGAAGTAGACTGTTCCACTGTTGAAAGGACAAAAACTAATAACCAAACCTGCTGGTCCTTGTGGTTTCAGTTGGATGCTTCCATTTTTTTTTCTTCTTTTTCCTCCCAGAAATCCAAGGGTGAAATCTGATACCAGAAATATTTTAAATCTGCATACCTGCTCCACAGGTTTCTGAGGCTAGTTCTGTGAACGTTACCAGCTTTGACTGGGGAAATTTCTTGTAGTAATAAAGTTGTAGTAAAGTGCCTTGTAGTAATAAAGTTGTTTAATCAAAGAGCTTGCATACTTCCTTACCTACTTGGCAACATTAACGTAAGGTTCCCCTTTAGTACTGATCCTCGGGTGATGCTAAATGAGACTGGTGGAACCCCAAGGTGGTGACCCACTACCAGATGCAAATAAAAGTGGGGGGGAGAAGGAACTTTCTGCCTCAGCTTCCCAACCAGCGTCAAGCTGGCAAGAGGGGGACGTCTGAGGGGAAAGTGGCCTCTCCTTTATGGGGCAGTAAAAACCATTCAGCTACAGTTTGTACCGTATAGTATTTACCTATGCTTAAGGGTAGTGTGGGAGATTCACAGGTGAAAACTGAAGTGAATTAACTATGTGATTTGACAGTCCGTTGATGCAACTATACTAGCCCTTGTCCAGAATGAAAAACTTGGCATAGTATCAGTAAAAATCAGGTAAGAACATAAGAACATAAGAGAAGCCAATGTTGGATCAGGCCAATGGCCCATCTAGTCCAACACTCTGTCACACAGCGGCCAAAATATACCAGGTGCCATCAGGAGGTCCAGCAGTGGGGCCAGGGCACCAGAAGCCCTCCCACTGCTGCCCCCTCCAGCACCAAGAATAGAGTGCATCACCTGCCCCAGACTGAGAGTTCCCATCTATACCCTGTGGCTAATAGCCGCTGATGGACTTCTGCTCCATATGTTTATCTAATTTCCTCTTGAAATTGTCCATGCTTGCAGCTGCCACGACCTCCTGTGGCAGTGAATTCCATATGTTAATCACTCTTTGGGTGAAGAAGTATTTCCTTTTATCTGTTCTAACCCGACTGCTCAGCAATTTCATAGAGTGCCCACGAGTTCTTGTATTGTGAGAAAGGGAGAAAAGTACTTCTTTCTCAACCTGCTCAATCCCATTCATAATCTTATAAACCTCGATCATGTCACCTCTCAGCCGTCGTTTCTCCAAGCTAAAGAGCCCCAAGCATTTTAACCTTTCTTCATAGGGAAGGTGTTCCAACCCTTTTATCATTCTAGTTGCCCTTCTCTGCACTTTTTCCAATGCTATAATATCCTTTTTGAGATGTGGTGACCAGAACTGTACACAGTATTCCAAATGAGGTCACACCAATGATTTATACAGGGGCATGATTTATACAGGTCGCACCAATGATTTATACAGGTAGCTTGGGAACAGGTGCAGTGCTGGAACACGGTTGTATGTACAATCCCAATAATGGACCACAGACATCGATGGCAGCCAGTAGTTAATACACCTATGGTATTGAGAGTTTTACAGTATATTAAGATATGGAATACATAAAAATGACCATTCTGGAATATGCCTGTTTGTGCACGAAAGTCAGGCAGTGACAGGAAATTGGTGGGAGAGCAGTGGAGGGGAGGCGGCATTCCAGAAGTAAAATTAATAAGAAAAAAAGGCCTAGTCTTCTTACAGAAACTTCTTAGCTCAGAGTTTCTGGCAATTCCTAGAACTACACAGAAGTGACAAAGAGTAGCTCTAGGAATTGCTGGAAACTCTATGATAAAACCAGGAGGTTTTTTTTTTTTAAATTATAGTGTTTCTGGCGCTTCCTGGAACTCCCTCTGTCACTTCTATGTACCTCTAGGCATTGCCAGGAACTCTATGGTGAGGACTTCCTGTAAACAGATGAGACCTTATTTTTCTTTTTAAAATTTTTCTCCTACCACTGGTTTCAGAATGCTGGGGGATGGGGCTACATCCAGTGTTGGTGTGTGCGCATGTGTAGCTCATCCCACACATACACTGCTGCTATCTTGCAGACATGTGGACTGAATGAAGGTAGTTGTGGAGGACAGGAAATATACACCCACAACTGTGGACAGGATAAAATCACAAGGTTTGCACAGTCCCCTCAACCTATCTCAGATCAAATTCATCCTGTATTACATAACTGAGGAAGAAATAAATACCTAAACAGAATAGTTTCATATGTCTCCTTTGAGTACTGTTCTTATCATAGTTTCAGGAGATTCCTAGAGCAATTCTTTGTCACTTCCTGGTAGGCTTGCCATTTGCCTGCTGGGGTTGGGAGAGTTCTTGCCCAAAGATCCTATTGCCAGCCAGCACTCTGGCAGCCAACAGGAAGGAAAAGAAAATCACTGTCACGTCACTTCCAGGGGAAACCTGGAGGTAACATAATGCCATCGCCCTACCGCACCCTCCCATATTTCATTTCCATTCCAATTCCTCTCCACCAGAAAGAATGACTACACAAGATAAGGCAAAGTGCACCTTAAAAGGAAAAACTCCACAAGAACCAACCAACAAACCTTGCTTTAAGTACGCAATAAGGTACCATTCTTTCCATTAAGTTACACAGTAGGCAGTTTTCTTACAAAGGACTGATCAAAACGTAATTGAAACAGATTAAAGAAACTTGTATTTATCCAACAATACCTCAGAGTAGCCACCATATTATTCAGCCCAGTAGATACGATCTTGCATGAAAACTGATGAATGAAAGGCTTTAACGATGCAAACTGGTATTAAGTTCTTGGGTATGCTTGCATAACTCCTGTTCGTTTCAATGGAAATTGGACAAAAGCATTTCCCAGTGGACTATGCCCTCCATCTTCTGCAGTAAGAGAAGTATCTTTTGCACAGACAAACCACTGGGTTTGAACATAAAAAGCAGCATAGGATTAATAAATAAGATGTGCATCAGAAAACATGTAAATGAGGAAAGATTAAAAGGAGCTGGAGTAATCGTTATGGTCTATATGCTTTGGAGCAGATGAAATTAGTGATACTCAGATAATTGCCCACAGGAACACATATAATGGTGGTGAAGGGTTTATCCATGGTGGTACTTTGTGGCGGAGATGATTAAACAAACTGGGCCATCCGTGCTACACCTAGACATGTGGCCACTGCAATTTGACGATGGAAATCATGATGACAGCTGGTAGAGACCCCATGAATAGCAGGCAGTCTGCACCTCCACACATCTCCGTCAGGATAAAATAGGGTTGCCAACTTTGGCAGGGAAAACTTGTGGAGATTTGGGGGCAGTGCCTGGAGAGGGCACAGTTTGGGGAAGAAATAATAATAATAATAATAATAATAATAATAATAATAATAATAGATTGGATTTATACCCTGCCCTTCACTTGGAGTCTCAGAGCAGCTTACAAACTCCTTCCCTTCCCCTCTGACTGAACTATGGCTTGCCCAAGGTCATCCAGCAGCTGTAAGTGGAGGAGTGGGGAATCAAATCCGGTTCTCCCAGATTAGAGTCCGCGCACTTAACCACTATACCAAACCGGCTCAGGAAGTTCGGTTGGGGATGAGGTGTCACATCCAGGTCATTTTTAAATTTTCCACCTCATATAATTTCCTCCCACATTTCCTCCTAATTTACAATAACTTGTAGGCTTTTATGCATGTGTTCTATATGTCACACTAATTCTTTGATCCGTTTCTCCCAGCCTCTATGGTACACCACAGAGACTGCTGTCCAATGCTGTCGTTTCCTTTGAGGGAAGTGATAACTCCAGGCCCTACTTTGAGGTTAGTAACCCCAGGCCATAAACTGCTGGCAGCTTGTATGCGTCTGCAGATGATCACATGGGCTGCCATCCAGGGTCTCAAAGCATCAAAGAATGAGGAAGGTCTACCTAGCAGATGAGCAAGAGACTTCTAGGAATGGCAGCAGTGTATATTGTTGTTGTTAGCCACTCAGTTGTATCCAACTCCTGGCAATTCTATGGGCCAGCTCTCACCACATTTTCTGATCCTGTACCGTTTCTTTGAGCTGTTCCGTGCTCAGGCTGGTGTCGACTTTTACGGTATCTAGCCACTGTGTTCCCTGGCGGCCCAGTTTCCTTTTGCCACTAACCAATACAAGCATAACTGCTTTTTCTGGTGAGTTCTTCCACATAACATGGCTGAAATAAGTCAGTCACAGTTTTGTGATTTTTCCTTCCGATGGCATGTCTGCTTTTATGTGCACCGATACTTGCTTGTTTATCACCTTTGCTGTCCAAGGAATGTGCAGGAGTCTTCCCCAGCAACACAGCTCAAATGAGTCGATTTCCCTCCTGTCCTGCTTCTTCATGGTCCAGCTTTCACAGCCATAGGTCGCTATGGGGAGCACAATAGCACGAACTAACCTGTGTTTGATTGCTAGGCTGATGTGCTTGTTCTTCCATATTTGATTCATGCTCATCATTGTGGACGAGCTGTGCATAATCTCAACTAATTGCCTGCTAGGTTTGCCAGCTCCTGGTTGGAAAATTCCTAAAGATTTGGGGGTAGATCCTGAGGAAGGCAGGGCTTGGGGAGGGGAGGGGCCAGGACAGGGTCCAACCTCTAAAGCAGCCATTTTCTCCAGGGGAATTCCTCTATGGAGATCATTTGGAATTCTGGGAGATCTCCAGGCCCCACCTGGAATCTGGCAACTGTCAGCATACCTTTTGCCTGGCGGGTAGTATATCAGCCTGTTTCTGCACCAATTCCGATGGGTGCGGTGATGAGAGGGGCAGGGCAAATTAAATTGCCTTTTCTCTTCCATGTTCCTTGTCAGTGTTCATTGTAACAAGCTTCTCTTTTTTGGAAGGCATCTGCTTATTTGCTTGATGATTTACTGGGAGGCGAGCAGGAGTTCGGGGTGGCAGGGGGCAGTGTGCTAACTGCTTCACCTCCGCCTCCATTCAAATGGGGGCGCTCTCTCACTACCCCACCCCATGCTGAGAATCTCTGATACGGGGCAGGGTCCAGCCCAACGGGACCGTCCACTGGTGGAGAACAGACCCGCCCATCAGATGAGCATGTTTGTGCCCCGTGCGTCACCACAGACTGACCCCCAGTGAGAATCTACTGTCTCGAGGGGGAAGGGGGGCAGAGATGCTCTTAAGGACGAGCTATAAATAAAAAGCAACCTCTGGCTCAAGAATCTACAAATGTTTTCTTTCGGAAGTGGCTGAATAAAACATCACGTCCTTTCAGCAGCAGGTAGCAGATGCCGACTACTTCCTGATGGATGCACTTGAAAGCGAACTCCCATCCTGTGCTTATTGACAAAGGTGACCCAGTGGAAGGCTGAATGCTTGAGGCTGACAATCATGCAGATGTTATGTGTTACTCATCTCTGGAGAGGGAAGAAGCCCGGGGTGGAGGGGGGAGGTCCCAGAGATGAAAACGGAGGGAGATGCTGAAGAATAAATCTCAAGGGAGTGAGAGACAGTCACTTTCGCGTGTAGCCTGATGCAGAGACGGCACAAGCCCACCAGGCCTCCCTCCCTCCCAACACATCTCGCACGTTCTATAGTTAGCACTGCATTTGATTATCTCCGGTGGTGTAAAAACCGGCAGTCTGAGTTGAAGGGAAAACAAACCTGCAAATGTGCGCCCTGGCCAGGAGGAAGTGGCTGAACCCTAAGCTGCAGGTGGACGATTCTGAAATGCTCTCCAGGAGAAGGGGAATCATTAGCGTTTCTTGAAGAATGGTGCAGTGGAGTCTTCTCTCTGCTCTGCTGGTCTTCTACGTGAAGCGAGATTTTTACATCCAAAAAGTTAACTCCCGGATGCCTGAAATGGCCCATCCACATAGAGCTGCAATGAGCCAACGGCACAATGGAGCGGCCAGGGAGCAGGACTAGGGCCTGGAGAGACCCGGGTCTGACTCCTCGCTCCGCCACGGAAGGCCGACGGGTGACCTGGGGCCAGTCCCCCCCTCTCCCTACCTAACTTGCCTCACAGGGTGGTCATTGTGAGGATACGATGGAGGAGGGAAGAAGATGGACCTCCTGATGGCACCTGGTATATTTTGGCTGCTGTGTGACAGAGTGTTGGACTAGATGGGCCATTGGCCTGATTCAACATTGGCTTCTCTTATGTTCTTATGTTTTTAAGAGTGTGGAAAGTTACTTTGGGTTGCCATTGGGGAAGAAAGCTGGGTCTAAATAAATAAAAACAACAACCAACGTGCCTTTGGCTTGACTGGGTCAATAATGTCCTCTCTCAATGTGTCCCCTATGATTCTCTTCCACAAGCAATAAGGATGATGGGGTAATGGGAAGGGAAGGACTATCACAGGGTATGGCGGCAGAGTGCAGATATAGCGACCTGTTATTCCCTTGTCGCGGTTTGTATTTACTTTGCTGCGGTGTTCTCTCGATGTCCAAATAGTTTCTTGCCGGTTTCATAGCTATATACAGTCCTTCCTCTCAGTGGTTAGAGCTTTAGGGATTTTTTTTTCTTTTCTTTTTTTTAACAACAGTACAATAGGTAACATTGTTGGCAAAAGTTTGGCAAAAGTTTGGGAACCAAACTGCAATCTAGGCCACCCAGTGTCCCCCATGACTTACAAACAGTGATTAGAATGTGGAATCCACTGCCAGAGGTTGTAGCGATGGCCACAGGAATACACATCTTTAAAAAGGGATTAGATTCATGCAGGCTATTAGCCATGGTGAAAGGAGGAGGAGGAGAAGGAGGAGGAGATTGGATTTATGCCCCGCTCTTCACTCGGAGTCTCAGAGCGGCTTACAATCCCTTTCCCCTCCCCACAACAGACACCCTGTGAGGCAAGTGGGGCTGAGAGAGCTCTTTCGAGAACTGCTCTTGAGAGAACAGCTCTGAGAGAACTTGTGACTGATCTAAGATCACACCGGCAGCTGCATGTGCAGGAGTGGGGATTCAAACCCAGTTCTACCAGATTAGAGTCCGTGCTCCTAACCACTACAGTGAAGAGGAGTTTGAATCCCCCCCGAATAAAAGAGTTCCTTTTGTCCGTCATGAACCTACTGCCCATCAGCTTCATTGGATGGCCTCAAGTTCGAGTGTTTGGGGAGAGGGGGGGAAAGCTCCCTTTGTCAGCTCTCTCCACCTCATGCATAATTTTATAAACCTCTCTCATGAGGTTTAGTCATCTCTTTTCTAAACTGCAGCCTTTCCTCATACAGAAGGTGCTCCAACCCCTTTGACCGCCGCAGCACACTGGGTTGACATTTTCATTGAGCCATCCACTATTACCTCAAGATATATTTCCCTCTCAGTCTCAGCAAGTTCAGACCCCATTAGCCTCGTCTCAACGTTGGGATCGCACCACCTTACCCTCTCTGACACTGCAACTCACTTGCCACATTGTCGCCCAGCCTTGAGCAGGACTCCGAGAAGCCTGTTTAGGATTGCTCTCTGAAATGGGAAGTGCTCCAGGGCACAGGAACAGCAGAGGAACCTGTGTAATAAGTAAATGGCTCGGGCATGGATGAAGAGGAGACACACTGGCGCCTGAACATGCTAACGTCCATCCAAGTCACATTGAACGGGCTGGGCGTGTATTTTGATGTTAGGCTTGCCAACATCCAGGTGACATCTGGAGATCTTTCACTATTACAGTTTATCTCCAGATGAGAGAGATCAATTCCCCTGGAGAAAATGGCTCTTTTGGAGGGTGGACTCTATGGCATTATTCCCTGCTGAGGTCCCTCCTGTCTCCAAACCCTGCCCTCCCCAGGCTCTGCCTCCCAAATCTCTGAATATTTCCCAACCCCGAGCTGGCTTCCCTGTTTGATGCAGATGTGCAATCCAGCGCTGAACCTTTCTTTGCATACAGTCCAAATACCCCTATTTACTACTTATTTATTTATTATTTTCCATTTATATCCCGCCTTGCCGAAAATCGGCTCAAGGAGGCTAACAAGGGACAGTCTAGGTTTCCTTCTATTTGAGAATGATACCCTACTGCTGTTCTTTGACTTTTTGGGATGCATTTTGGAATGCCTTTTAAAATGTATTAGGTTCATGGAATTCTTTAATCTTCCTTCCCGTATCCCAGATCTCAAAGTTATATCTTGGAGCAGATGAAGGGGCTTCCACATTAGGCACAACCTGATTCATCATTGCAGCAAACATACTGTTCAGCTTTAAGAAAACACAACCAGTTAACTAGCAGTCCCTACTTTCACATGCCAGCTGGATGCAGAGTATTGGAGAGGAAATTAATTGCCGCATGCAGAACACAAAGGGGGCCTGGTGCTCAAGCAATGGTCCTCAGTATGGGAGCAGAAATATTAGAAGAAAACACAAGTTTATTTTCCTGTTTCATCTATGAAATGTTAGAGGGCATGTACGTGAAATCATGGTCTGTAAACTAGAGCATGTTTCCTTGCATGGTTTGCTGTTGGAATGTTAATATTGTTTGTTTATATGGACCAATAAAAGCCACAACATCTGTATTTTCTTTGGCTGTTAGTAAGGAGCTCAGTAATGCTTGAAATATGAATAGACTGAGTAGCATCTGAATCGCCAGTTTCAATAAATGTGATTTATTAGTATACTGAGTCTGGGGCTTTGTAGAAACTTTATAGCCCTTCACTCGGAGTCTCAGAGTGACTTACGATCTTCCTCTCTCCACAACAGACACCCTGTGAGGTAGGTGGGGCTGAGAGAGCTCTGAGAGAACTGCTCTTGAGAAGAACAGCTTTGAGAACTGTGACAGACTCAAGGTCACCCAGCTGGTTGTATGTGGAGAAGTGGGGAATCAAACCTGGTTCTCCAGGTTAGAGTTCACCGCTCTTTAACCATGACACCAAACTGGCTCTCTATGAGTAAAAGGGGAGTTTAACACCCCCCCCCCATAAAAGAATATTGTCAGCATTGTGCTGACAATGGATTTGCCTTCCTTCTGGAAAGCTGGCAGAATCCAGGACCCTCTCTAGGCCCAGAACAGCTCCCTGCCTTCACCACTGCCAGGTCCAGATGTGGCTGCCAAGGTGTGGAACTGTGCTTGGTTTGGTGAGGGGGGAGAGATGGGAACCCTCTGTGAGTCTTGTGGGGCCCCCCTCCTGTATTATACATATTTCATTTATTATATTACACATAGTAAAGGTAAAGGAGACTTAGTAAAGGTAATAAACTTAAAAATACAAAGAACTGGATATTATCTCATTTTTTTTCATCTTAAAGGTAAAGGTAAAGGTTTCCCTTGCTCGAAAGTCAGTCGAATCCATCTCTGTTTCCAAGCCAAAGAGCCAGCGCTGTCCGAAGGCGGTTCCACGGTCATGTGGCCGGCATGACTAAACGCCGAGGTGCACAGAATGCTGCTACCTTCCCACCGAAGCAGTACCTATTTATCTACTTGCAATTTCTTGCTTTCAAACTGCTAGGTTGGCAGGAGCTGGGGCCAGAGACGGGAGCTCACTCCATCAGATGGCACTCGGGTCTTGAACTGCTGAGCTACAGACCTTCCAGTCTGCAGCTCAGCGTCTTAACCTCTGAGCCACCGCAGCCTTACATTACATATAGATGCTGCTGAATTTGAGCTTCCTTGGCACAGGATTTTGGACTGCACAAGGTTTTTACCTTCAGAATATTGCCAGTGCTGATTACGCTTGCCAGGGACTTCAGACTGCTCACAGTGCAGAGAGACGGCGTAACAAGTAGCTTGTATACAAACACACATTTGGTTTAATGAAGACTCCTAGGTTGTCGAGGGGGGTTCCAAAGAAGCAGGCTGGAGTTAGGAAGGCATATATCTAATTTGACGAATTGTACTTGATGCATCCTGCAATTCGTATCACTATAAATATCTCCTGTTTCTTTCTCAACAACATATTTGGCTTCCTTAACAGCACGAGAACAGCATGAAATGCTCAGGTGTTTTCTTTGTTTTCAGAGCGTCCCCTCCCAGTAATCGCTAATGCTTCGGCTGCCTGTCATTTCAGAAATTGCCTCTGCCCTGTCCAGATGAACTGACAATCCAGTGAATTGCCATCAGTGCCTGAGATCTGGGGGAGGGAGGACAGAAGAAGTCAAACGGGTATGTATGCTCGACAAAGGGAACAGAGGAAGGTTATGGAAGTTATGGCACGGAACCACAGAATATTAGTGATATAAATAAGAGAACTTCTGTGTAGTCATGCTCTCGCCCCTTGTTGCCAGGAAAGCAAGGTACTCAAAGCAAAATAAATATATTTTGTAAAAAGTACTTCAACAATCAAAAACAAGGTTTATGGAAAGAAGGAAAGGGAAGAAGAAGAGGAGGAGGAGGAGGAGGAGGAGGAGGAAGAGGAGATTGGATTTATACCCCGCCCTTCACTCAGAGTCTCAGAGCAGCTTACAAACTCCTTCCCCTTCCCCTCCCCACAACAGACACCCTGTGAGGTAGGTGGGGCTGAGAGAGCTCTGACAGAAAGTGCTCTTTTTCAAGGACAGCTCTGACAGGACTATGGCTCGCCCAAGGTCATCCAGCAGGTGCAAGTGGAGGAGTGAGGAATCAAACCCGGTTCTCCCAGGGTAGAGTCTGCATACTTAACCACTACACCAAAGGCCAACCAGTTGCCAGTCTCTATAGATTACTGCTTTTAACATGCACTATATCTTAGTTTAATGGCCATCATCACCACAGACAGGTTAGGCCAGCCATTTCTGGCTCAGTCTTTACTTTTCTGCTTGGCACCTGACTCGTCCCCCCTCCTTCTCTACAGTGACTCACCCTGCATGGAAAGGGGTCCCTCAGAAGGTGACACGGGCATAGGGCTGCCAGCTCCGGGTTGGGAAATACCTGGAGACTTGGGGGGTTTGGAGAAACAACGGCTGAGGGGTGACATGATTGAGGTTTATAAGATTATGAATGGGATTGAGCAGCTTGAGAAAGAAGTACTTTTCTCCCTTTCTCACAATACAAGAACTCGTGGGCACTCCATGAAATTGCTGAGCAGTCGGGTTAGAACAGATAAAAGGAAATACTTCTTCACCCAAAGAGTGATTAACATATGGAATTCACTGCCACAGGAGGTAGTGGCAGCTACAAGCATGGACAGTTTCAAGAAGGAATTAGATAAACATATGGAGCAGAAGTCCATCAGTGGCTATTAGCCACAGGGTATAGATGGGAACTCTCAGTCTGGGGCAGGTGATGCACTCTATTCTTGGTGCTGGAGGAGGCAGCAGTGGGAGGGCTTCTAGTGTCCTGGCCCCACTGCTGGACCTCCTGATGGCACCTGGTATATTTTGGCCACTGTGTGACAGAGTGTTGGACTAGATGGGCCATTGGCCTGATTCAACATTGGCTTCTCTTATGTTCTTATGTTGTTCTTATGTTTAGGGAGGGGAGGGACATCCATGAGGTCTCATGCCATGAAGTCCGCCTTCCGAGGCTGCCGTTTTCTCCAGGGGGACTGATCTCGGGGGTCTGGGATTAAGAACATAAGAGAGAAGCCAATGTTGGATCAGGCCAATGGCCCATCCAGTCCAACACTCTGTCACACAGCAGCCAAAAATACCAGGTGCCATCAGGAGGTCCAGCAGTGGGGCCAGGACACCAGAAGCCCTCCCACTGTTGCCCCCCACCAAGCACCAAGAATACAGAACATCACTTCTATGCCACCTTGAGCCCCATGGAAAAGGAGGGTATATTTAAATTTCCTCACAGAAGGCTACGGTAGCCATTCATTTGTATGGGAGGAAAAATGTGTTTTCGGGGACACCACTGAAGCAGATGGCTGCGACTTTCCTTTGACTCTGGTGACCCCTGGTGGGGGAGCCGCTTTGCCTCTGGCACCAGCACACTTCCTGACAGGATTTTGCTTATTTTGTCCCTTGGAACTTGTTGTGAGGCATTACAAATTAAGTCTCCGCTTCTCTTCAGACTCCTCCATTTGTACAGCCCAACTCTTTGATTCGCCTTATCATGCCGGAATTTGATGAAATGATGCAATCGTCACTACCTTACCATGTACTCCTGTATGCACCATGTTACTAGGGACAGAAATCTAACACATCTGCATTTTCAGTCTCTGGCATTCAGGCCCCTTTGGGGGAATGACTGACTGTTATTAAAGGATTTATTCAGAAAATGTACATGCTGCCTCTCCAGAGACCTGACTAAATAAAAACAACATAAGAAGGTCATTAAAAAAGTGACACAGCAGTGTCGCTTCTGAGTCTTTGGTTTGGGTTGCAGGACTTAGATAGCATTCAGGGAAGCAAGGTGAATACTGTGTTTGTTTGGCAATAAACTATGAACATTTACTTTCACCCAGTGTTCCCTCTAAGCTGAGTTGATGTGAGCTAGCTCACAGCTTTTTAGCCTCCGGCTCACACCTTTTTGTCATAGCTCGGGAAGGACAGCTACAGAGCAAACTGATTTAGGCAGTAGCCAAATCGCTCGCTCACAACTTTAATGCCAGTAGCTCACAAAGGAGAATTTCTGCTCACAAGACTCTACTGCTTAGAGGAAGCATTGCTTGGTATGTCCCTCATATGCTTGAACCCAAGCTTACTATAGCCTCTAAGAACGTGCACAGGTCCTAAAATATTAAGTCTCTAAAATAAATTTCAGCCAGGGAAATCGTTCAGAGAAATGGTGTTTGCTTTACACTTGCAGTAAGCTGAGTTGGGGTCAGCTGACTGGGTCATTTCCTTTACCTGAGGTATGTGACTTTGCTTACTGGCTTCAGCTGTCACTTTTGTTCTACAGGATCATTTCATTTACCTAGGAATGAACTGGATAAGATAATCTTTCTAGCTGGTGGCCTTTATAAGACATAAACTCCCTTATATTGGATTCATCGACTCTGGGATATAAGCTTGTGTTCTTGTGAATGAGCCCAATATTCTATGGGCAGTGTGCTTTATTCATCTGAAAGGACCTGTTCTGCATTATATTTGTTAAGAACATAAGAGAGAAGCCAATGTTGGATCAGGCCAATGGCCCATCCAGTCCAACACTCTGTCACACAGTGGCCAAAAATACCAGGTTCATCAGAAGGTCCACCAGTGGGGCCAGGACACTAGAAGCCCTCCCACTGTTGACCCCCCCCCAAGCACCAAGAACACAGAGCATCAGAGTCCCTATCTATACCTTGTGACTAATAGCCACTGATGGACCTCTGCTCCATATGTTTATCTCTTACTTTCTACACTGGGGCACACCTGCAGTCTGAAATGCATTTCTTTATACATTGATTTTCTCCAACCCCCAACAGTGGCCCAAAGCGGCTTAAGAACATAAGAAGAGCCCTGCTGAATCAGACCAATAGTCCATCTAGTCCAGCATCCTGCCTTACACAGAGACCAACAAATTCCTCTGGATGGCTAACAACACAACATAGAGGCTGAGGCCTTCTCCTGATATTGCCTCCTGGCTCTGGGATTCAGAGGATCAGTGCCTCTGAATGTGGAGGTTCTTCTCAGTCACCATGGCTAGTAGCCATTGATAGACTTATCCTCCATGAATTTATCTACCCCCTTTGAAAGCTGTTTATTCTTGTGGCCATAATTACATCCTATACAAGCAAATTCTATATCTGCATAAAGTAGTATTTCCTTTTGTCCATCCTGAACCTACAGCCCATCAGCTTCACTGGATGCCCTCGACTTCTAGTATTTTTGGAGAGGGAGAAAAAGTTCTCTTGGTCAATGCTCTCCATCCCTTGCATAATTTTATAAACCTCTATCATGTCCCCCCTTGGTCATCTCTTTTCTAAACTGAAAAGTCCCAGACTCTTCAGCCTTTCCTCATAGGGAAGGTGCTCCAACCCCCTAATCATCTTGGTTGCCCTCCTCTGTACTTTTCCCAGCTCTATCATGTCCTTTTCGAGATATAGTAACCAGAACGGTACACAGGATTCCAAATGAGGTCACACCGTAGGTCTACACGAGGGCATTACAATTTTGACCGTTTTATTCTCAATCTCTTTCCTAATAATCCCTAACATAGAGTTTGCCCTTTTCACTGCTACAGCATACTGGGTTGACACGTTCATTGAGCTATCCACTATTACCCCAAGAAAGATCATTTTCCCTCTCTGTCTCACCAAATCCAGATCCCATTACCTTACAACACTTTAGGCTTATAGCAGTTTCCCCAACTCCATTTTATCCTTGCATCAACAACCTTTTAAAGATAAGTTAGAGGAATAGACCACTCAGGGAGTTTGTCTGGGGCCAGAGCCTGGCCTATCCTCAACTGAGGCCCTTGCAACAAAGTCAGAGATGTTCCTAGAACTGCAGGAGGTGATGGGGACACACCCACCTCCCTTGTACCTTGAGAAGCCACTTGGCTAGAACTCCCAAGATGAGGCCCTGGGTGGCAGGTTGCTGCAGCAACTGGGCATGGGCCTCGCCACCTCCTTCCTGGGCCCCAAAGCTTCAGGTACCAGCTGATGACATTCTCTCCTGGTGCCAGGACAACAAAGACAACATCCAGGCCTCCTGGGAACTGGCCAATTAGAGAAAGGGGAGGGCCAATAAGGATGGAGTAGGAGAATGGGGGGAGTGGTGCTCCGAACTCTGGCCCAGGAAATGGCTCATGCCACAGGGGTGGGGGTCAGGGGGTCGGGCTGGGCTGATTGGCAGGGGCAGGGAGGAAACATAAATGGTGGCTCCACGACTAGGACAGGGAGGCATAAAAAGAAGGTGTGTGTGCTGTACTTTGGAGGAACGTTATTCCAGGAAAGAGCGAGGAGGTGGGAGGAGCAGGGAAGCGAAGCTGCACCACAGCTAAAGGCTGGGGGGGGGCATCGGTGAGGGAGGAGCCTCATAGAGCTTCTACGGTGGAGCGGGTATTCAAACTCAACATGAGTGTCTCTGATCCTGGGCCAACACACTGACCTGTGCGCCATGCTGGCTTCTGCCCCTTGGGGAAACAAACTGAAAACAAAGTCTACTGGTCTTCTCGGCCGGAGGTGAGGGGGTGGGCTTTATACATTCATGGCAGTGCTCCTATTTTCCTCTTGGAAGTGTTAAAGAGCAGGCAGGCACCCTCGTAGCTCCCGGAAGCATTCTGGAAAGTGGTTGCAGGCATAAAAACGTACAGCTGGTTCCTTCAGCGGCTACAGAGCGGCTGCTTCCGCGCCGATATTGAAAGCGCAAGTTATAAAGGCAGGTTGGTGAAGCGTATGGAGTTTATCTCATTAATACTGTAGCCCTTTTTCCCCCTCAATGCTGTTCATCACATCCATCATTCAAGAAGCAACAGAACCACAGAACTGTAAAAGTGGAAGGAATAAGGTTGTGGAGCCAATCTCCTGCGCTGAGACAGGATTCTCCATTCACTGGTTATCTCAAGGCCTCCGAGCACATTGTGTGAGGGGGAAAGTATATATGTCCACCACGATATACTATGAGGATAAAATGGAGGAGAGCAGCATGATATAAGCCTCTTTGGGCCGTTCTTAGGGAGAAGGATGGAGTATGAATGAACTAAATAAATAAACATGAGTAAATAATATAGGATGCCTTCGTCAATCATTCTTATTATCCTTGGTCCCGAGGATGCCAGGCTGGTGGCAACCAGAGCCAGGGCTTTCTCGGTGGCGGCCCCATTCTGGTGGAATGAGCTCCCAGAAGAGATCAGGGCCCTGCAGGACCTTTTACAGTTCTGCAGGGCCTGTAAGATGGAGCTCTTCCTCCAGGCCTTTAATTAGGAGCCGCCGCCACCATCATGACCAGAATTATCACCACCAATGTGTAGAGCCTGGTACCTGGTCTATCGCTGACAGCCTGAGCCTACCGCCCAGATATGAGATGACCAACAAGCTGAACATACAGACCGTCGATACAATGTGTAGCGCCACCGATATAACGGGAAAACACCACTGCTAGCACTTTATACTGATTTAATATGATTTTAATGAATTGTTTTAGAAGTTAATGTTTTAGAAGTTTAATGATATCTGAATGTTGTTATGTCTTATTGCTGTAAGCCGCTCTGAGCCTGCTCAGGTAGGGAAAGCAGGGTACAAATCTGAATGAATGAATAAATGAATAAATGAATTGTTATTATTAGCTCTGCCATGTTAAGGCTGCGATCACATGTACCAGAAGATCTGACATAGACACGAATGTCCGACAGACCCCCCCCCCCGCATTACTGTTTGTCTCTTAATTTTTTCTAATTATGCCTGGTTCTAATGATTGTATACTTCTGGTCCTATTATGGATAAGTTTGACAAGTCTCTTCCTTCTACTGGTTGTTATTGTATCATTTCTTTGAGATAATAAAACTGATTTATTTATTTATTTATTTAAAAAAAACAAGCCCAGGGGTGCGATCATACATACCAGAAGCTGTGACAGACATGCGATTCCCCCGCGGATTAAAGGGACGCGATCAGGCAGACACAGCCGTCTGGCATCCCGGAGTTGTCGGCGGGACGTCGTTTCGTGCTGCAGTAGCGTGGTAAAAAGCTACTGTCGAGAACTCACTATTATTGGGAACTGCAGGCGCACGGCGGGAAGTATGATCGCGCAAACACACGTCATTGCAGGTGGGGCAAACCGCCTCGCTTCCTGCCCGCATTTTCTCCCTTCCGTGTGACCGCAGCCAAGGATAGCCTGATCTCATCAGCTCTCCGAAGCTAAGCAGAAGTGGCTCTGGTTACTATTTAGATGGGAGACCACTAAGAAAGTTCAGTGTTGCTATGCAAAGGGAGGCAATGGCAAACCACCTGTTAGTCTCTTGCCTTGAAAACCCTACGGGGTCGCCATAAGTCGGTTGCAACTTCATGGCCATGAAAAAAATCAAAATAATAATAATAAAAATACAGCAGTCTATTGCACAAGGTGAATCAGCATGAATCTCCCCATCATAGTATTTAACCCAGGATTACTTGCAGGCAGTTGGAGAGTAAGCAGGATAGAGGAAAGTGACTAATTTCTTCTGGAAAGTACTTCTTGTGGAGCTTTCTTGCACTTCAGCCTCCCAAGGAACACTTTCTCGAGTAAACACACAGTCTGAGCCTCTTCAGAGTTTTTGTCTCTGTAGAGTCCTGAGCAGGATGCATCGGTGGTGGTATCAGCCCATACTTTATTGGAAGTGAAGAACGAGAGAGAGAATGCCGGCTCGCAGGCCGGCTTATATCCTAAGGCAAAACCACACCCAAACACACACCCAACACCCGTGAGAGGATTATTTACAGTGGCAAGAGTTCCATAGGTCCTTTCTCGGATCCTAGCCCTCTGATAGGAGTGGGCTAGGATCCGCTCTGGCTACTGTCTCTTGAAGCGAAGCTAGGGCTCTTAGCCTGACCGCGTGCGGAGCTGACCGCACACATGGCGAACTCAGTACACAACAGTCTCGGAGCATGGATTATTCACTAGCAGTTGCCACTAGCCTGTCTCTGTTATGGAAGGCAAGCAGTCCGAACTTGATTCTCATCGCTAACCATTTTGAAAGACTGAAAGAAGCCACAAGGAGATCTTTTTTGAGGCCAGCATGGGTTCTGGACTGGAGACCACAGGGCTTAAAAACCTGGTTTCTTTTTCTTTCTTTTTTTAAAATAATGAACATATAATTCAGGTCATCTCTTGCAAGAGGAGAGGTATCACAAAAGTCTTAGGAGCAAACAGTTATCAGGACTGGTTGGTGTACAAAGATGGAAAGTATCACAGTCTTAAAATAAGCAAAAAGATTATCTTACAACCAGCGCGCCCTCTAATCTGTGGAGTCTTGTGAGCAAAAATTCTACTTTGAGAGCTACTGGCATTAAAGTTGTGAGTGAGTGATTTGGCTACTGCATAAATTAGTTTGCTCTGGAGCCCTCCTTTCTGAGCTAAGACAAAAATGTGTGAACTGGAGGCTAAAAAACTGTGAGCTAGCTCACACTAACTCAGCTTAGAGGGAACACTGCTCATAACTCTTTTTTTAGTGGAGATGGCATTTGTAAGCAGGGTTTAGAAATGCTGTAGCCAGGGCCAGCTTGCCCAGTAGGTGAGCTAGGCGCTCGCCTAGAGCACACTGGCCACAGGGGTGCCAAAAGGTGCCCCCCCGCAAAAAGCCCCCCGCCTCTTCCCTGGCTTGCTTGGGCGCCCCACAGCAGCAGAGTGCCCAACCAAGCCGGCGCTGGGAGGGAAGGGGCAGAGGTTAGAACCCCCACCCCTTCCCTGGCTTTCCTGGTGGCCCCGCAGCCATGGAGCCTCCAGGAAAGCCGGCACTGGGAGGGAAGGGGCGGGGGTTAGAACCCCCGCCCCTTCCCTGGCTTTCCTGGGGGCCCCGCAGCTGCGGAGCGCCCAGGAAAGCCAGCGCTCCGCCACCCCCCCCCGGTCTCCAGGCCCCACCGGGAGGTTGGCATCCCCAGTGGGGTGGGCACCCCAGGCTGTGCTGCCTAGGGTGCCCAGACACCTGGGGCTGGCCCTGGCTGTAGCTACATTACCCAAGCTACTCATACTTGATCACCTGCTGGTTTACTTCACATCCTTCTTGCTGTATTCAAGTTAATGTCTGCTTTGCAATACAAGATTACCAATTCTAGTGCCCCATGCCCTCAAGGGAATAGGTGCCTTTTCTGCATCATCTCAATTTCCAAAGTACTCAGATGGCAAGCTATAACAACCTTACCCTGTCGTATCACCAGCTCCCGTGCAGGGGTAAAGCTGTTCAGGGTGGTATTACGCCTGAGAGAAACCCAGTCAGGGAACACTGAGGTGACCCACTCGGAAGTGCGCTTCACTTGACATCAAGAGAGTTCAAGCAAGGTAAATTTGCTGGGTGACTGTGGTCATGCCACAGTTCACAGAACGTGATATCGCAGTCTGTTATTCAAGCCATTTTGAAAACTCTCAGTTAGCTTTCAGCTTTCTGACCGCTCAGCCTGTTAGCTGGCACAGCCTCACCTTCCTAGTCATCATCTTTCATCAGGCCAAGCCAACTCAACAGATTTCTCAATACTTCACGCCTGCCTACTTACAAAAAATGTTAAACCTTCCACCTGTTAGTCCACACTGACAGACTAATCAGAGTCATTAACGGCATTACACATTCCCAGACTTCTTTCAGGGTACACCACCAAATAACGTTTTTAATTATAAGCTTCATTAAGAGGGAACAAAAGCAAATACACCTGTCTCCATGAGGCGGTCTGAATTCTAGGCAGTGTCAGGTCTTGAAGGAACTCACTCCCAACAATACTCTCTTGGCAGTGATTTGTTTATTGAGAGGTAAAGAGGTTTCAAGCATAGATGAGTCTGTGTCAGAACTGGCTCCCTTGGTGCCAGTTCTCGTATTATATATCATTGAAACAACCCCCCCAGTGACCAGTCCAATCACACCCAGACATCCAGCCTGCCAAAATCTACAGTGTATCACTACCCCTCCCCCAGCACCTGCAAGCCTATGGCTACATCATCTAGAGACACTTGGGTGTAGTGGTTAAGTGCGCAGACTGTAATCTAGGAGAACCAGGTTTGATTTCCCACTCCTCCACTCATATCTGCTGGATGACCTTGGGCAAGCCATAGTCCTGTCAGAGCTGTTCTTGAAAAAGAGCAGTTTCTGTCAGAGCTCTCTCAGCCTCACCTACCTCACGGGGTGTCTGTTGTGGGAAGGGGAAGGAGTTTGTGGGAAGGGGAAAGAGACTCCTTTGGGTAGTGAAAGGTGGGGTATAAATCCAGTCTCTTCTCTTCTTCTTCAGAGTCTGAAACTCAAGGCCAAGCACGCATACTTCCTACAACGAGGAGGCCCTGCATGGACACAGGTACAAGCTAGTGCAATTCTCAGCAAAGCAGCTCCACGCATGCCCTCACATGCCCCCCCCCCAATTCTCAGCTAGAATGAAACAGAACAGTGAGCCACAGATACAAGACATTTAACAAACACATGGCAAATGAGGGCCAAGTTTGACAGGTAGTGTCTAGGGATGCCAGCCTCCGGGTAGGACCTGGGGATCCCCCGGAATTGCAGCTCCTCTCCAGACTACAGAGATCAGTTTCCATGGAGAAAATGGATGCTCTGGAGGGTGGACTCTATGGCATTGTACCCCACTGAGGTCCCTGTCCTCCCCAGGCTCCATCTCCAAATCCCCAGGAGTTTCCCAACCCAAATCTGGCACCCATTCCCCTCATCCCCCAACGGTGGCCAAGGGGGACTTAGCAACCAGTGTTGCGGACTTTAATTTGTTAAGAGTTATTGCCTGACAATTTCCCTTATTTTTCAAATTTGCAAAACACATCCAAGTTTTACTTTCTCAGCTGTGTCCTGCCCTTGGGGGAAGAGGTAACTTTGAACGGATGGGACGGTTGCCCAGAAAATCTCTGAACAAGTTGATCTAATAGTTCAATTTTGGCATATATATTTTTAAGGGATTTTTTTTTCTAAACTCAGAGAAATACTCAGCTCATACCATGAGAAGTGGCAAATTGGAAGGTTTCCCTATGGTCATAGGGGCTTCACGTGATTGGGTCCGTATAAAATAGTCATACCCAAGATCTAATCTTCCTGCAAGTACTTTGGTGAGAATCTCAGAAAGGGTATATAATCTTTTAATCTTAAAATAGATAGGATAACAGATGACATGGACATATTTTTATTTCTGATTTCACTTACACATGTAAGTATACCACAGGGTATAGATGGGAACTCTCAGTCTGGGGCAGGTGATGCACTCTATTCTTGGTGCTGGAGGGGGCAGCAGTGGGAGGGCTTCTAGTGTCCTGGCCCCACTGGTGGACCTCCTGATGGCACCTGGTATATTTTGGCCGCTGTGTGACAGAGTGTTCGAATAGATGGGCCATTGGCCTGATTCAACATTGGCTTCTCTTATGTTCTTCTTATGTTCTTATGTTATATTTTGTATCATTGTGATCAGGGGTGTTGAACTCAGCTGTTAAGAGGGCCGGATCTGACATAAATGAGACCTTGTCGGGCCGGGCCATGTGTCTCATAAAATATGATGCCAGGTAGCGGAGATATAAACTTTATAAAGGACACAAACACAAAGAGGGTTTTTTTAACTTAAAATAAAAACGTGCTTAAAACATTAGCACTTGTGCAATATTTTGTTTACTTAACAGTGTCTAATAACTGTTACCTCTTGTTCTGAATTATTGCATCAAAATGTCTGTGCTGTTGCGATCTTGAGTCTGCTGCTCAGGTGTGTATCTGTAAGCTGCAAACCTGCGATGACGCAGCAGCATCAGAACTGGAGGAAGCAGCAGAAGACAACCAGTTCCACTGCGGGCCTGATAGAAGCCCTCCGGCCGCATGTTTGATCCCCCGATTGTGATCCTTTCATATTTACTCATTTCAAGAATGATTAGACTTGATTCTTTAAAGTAAGAATCTTAAAAGATAAACATGAGTGAACTTTGGCTAGGATACAAGGTCTTTTTTCACTTCACACCTGGAATAAACAAACTTCTGACTTCTCTTCAGTCAGAGGGCTGTGGCCTACAGTGACAGGTTAGTGAAGAGAACAGCCATCTCAGTATAGCCCCGTGGTTTAGTGGTTCATGCGTTGCTTTGGGGCAGGCAAAGAGACCCTGCGTTTCCATGTGTCTGTTTTAAAAGGAACACTTCCTTTATGAGGGGGAGGGGTTCACCCATTAGAGCAGCTGAACAATTAACCAGCTGGATTAGTCAAGAAGAAGGAGAAAAATTGGGCTGATTGCATTGTACTGGATTACGGAAGTACTGGCATGCCAGTATTCCTGTTGCACAAAAGGGGTTAAATTCATTTTGAAATGGCATCTGTCAAGTCAGTCAGGTGATAGTGAAGCTCAGGTCCACACACTCCATTTTATCCAAAAACGAGTCAGATACTACATAGGTCTCCCCTTGAAATCAACCTGGAGACTCCAGTTGATGTAGAATGCAGCAACTTGGTAATTATCAGGAGCTAGGCAGAAGATGAACATTCTGCAGTCATTCCGTTGGCTACCCATCAGTTACTAAGCCCATTCAAGGTACTACCAGACATATACTAAGCTCTTCATGGTCTTGGACCCTTGTATCTGCCTCTCCACCTATGCCCTGCCTCAACAACTTCACTCACCTGAGCAGGGTCTCTTCTGTTGTGGCCCACACCTTGTAGAATGGCCTGCTCAAGGAGACTAGGAAGGCTCCCAAGCTCCTGGCATTTCACAAATTACGTAAAACAGAACTGGTCAGCAGGGTGTTTTTATAAAGCCAATAAGGTTACAGCCTAACAGATAGGTCGTGGAAAAATGGAGCAGTGCTTCTATTGGTGTAATTCCATGTTCACCACTTTTCGTTACGTCGTGTTTTAATCCTTAAGCTTCGTTCAGACAACAACTCCATTTCAAATTTCTGCAATTCCCATTCCTGTTACATTGCTTATTATACATATTTTATGGATTGCATTGATTTACTTTATTTAATCTGTCTTGATTCTCCGTGGAATTTTGGGAGGATATTCCAGAATCATTTTGTTTTACTTTTCTACAGAGATAAGTAGTGGTTAGAGTACAAGACTAGGGTCTGGGAGAACCAGGTTCGAATCCCCATTCTGCCATGGAAACTGGCTGTGTGACCGTGGGACCATCACATACTCTTAGCCTAAGCTACCTCACAGAGATTGATGGGCAGATCAATCTACCATTTTGGCATATTTATTTCCTTCACTATGTCTCCCCCCTCCCCTCCCCCAGAATTAAACCCAAACAAATGGTTCTTTGAATATTTATACTATGGACACACCATTGCCTTTTAGAATACCCTTCAATCCCCTTGATGAACAGTGGGTGGGTTACCATCTCAGGGTTTGCTTATAAGCAAAGTAGGCAAAGACGGACCGAGAGAGAGATCTTGGAGTCGTAGTGGATAACTCAATGAAAATGTCTAGACAGTGTGTAGCTGCAATAAGTGTGTAGTGTGTAGCTGCAAGAAGGCCAACGCTATGCTGGGGATTATTAGGAAGGGAATTGAAAGCAAATCAGCCAGTATCATCATGCCCCTGTATAAATCATTGGTGCGACCTCATTTGGAATACTGTGTACTGTTCTGGTCACCACATCTCAAAAAGGATATTATAGCATTGGAAAAAGTGCAGAGAAGGGCAACTAGAATGATAAAAGGGTTGGAACACCTTCCCTATGAAGAAAGGTTAAAACGCTTGGGGCTCTTTAGCTTGGAGAAACGACGGCTGAGGGGTGACATGATCGAGGTTTATAAGATTATGAATGGGATTGAGCAGGTTGAGAAAGAAGTCCTTTTCTCCCTTTCTCACAATACAAGAACTCATGGGCACTCCATGAAATTGCTGAGCAGTCGGGTTAGAACAGATAAAAGGAAATACTTCTTCACCCAAAGAGTGATTAACATATGGAATTCACTGCCACAGGAGGTGGTGGCAGCTACAAGCATGGACAGTTTGAAGAGGGAATTAGATAAACATGTGGAGCAGAAGTCCATCAGTGGCTATTAGCCACAGGGTATAGATGGGAATTCTCAGTCTGGGGCAGATGATGCACTCTATT
The DNA here is from genome assembly GCA_029375565.1 of Gekko gecko. Classification (NCBI taxonomy): domain Eukaryota; kingdom Metazoa; phylum Chordata; class Lepidosauria; order Squamata; family Gekkonidae; genus Gekko; species Gekko gecko. Next base: position 19,326,678 of record JAPDNY010000009.1, on the reverse strand, counting down.
CTTGGTGCTGGGGGGGGGGGCAGCAGTGGGAGGGGGCTTCTAGTGTCCTGGCCCCACTGCTGGACCTCCTGGTGGCACCTGGTATATTTTGGCCGCTGTGTGACAGAGTGTTGGACTAGATGGGCCATTGGCCTGATCCAACATTGGCTTCTCTTATGTTAGGTTCTGATCTACCTTACTTCCCAGTGCATAATCAGATTAGCTCAACTGGATTAAATGAAAAGCTGACACCTGCGTCTATAATATTCATCACTGTACTTTGTAATGAACCACAGGATACGACTTGCTAGTTATATGTAAATTCATCGCTAATTATGTATAAATGATGCAGAAATCCATTGTCTTTGCTGGCTCCCTCCACTTGTTATTCATTCAAAACTTAATGTGTTGATCAACGAGACGTTTGCATACCGCGCTCTCCTCCTAACGCTTCAGCCATACCCACTAATACATACATTTGCCTTTCATGCCCCGTGGCTGATTGCTCAACTACAAGGATTCCAGGAGTTCTGACACTCCTGAATACATGGCAGGCCAGTTGTGATGCGCCCGAGGCTGTGGACTCAATGACATTTACATACCATCTGTCCTTTCCATACTCTGCAAAATAATGTGCCATTCACACTCAGAAAAATAACATTACATTCATGGCCTGTCACTTTTTTTTTTTTTTACTGTGACCTCCCAGCTCAGTCAGGAATCTCATTCTCCGGCTTTTAGATTAAGATGGGTAGCTGTGTTAGTCTGTCTGTAGCAGCAGCAGAAAAGAGCACAAGTCCAGTAGTATGAGTTTTGTGAGTCACTGCTCCCTTCTTCAGGTACAGCTATAATGTGAGTCCATCTGTCCTTGTAATTGGAGAGTAGAGTGATTCCAGATACCTAAAACCTAAGAGTGATTCCAGATACCTAAAACCAACTTACAAAGGAATTTCAAAGGGAGAGTAGAAAGAGAGACTGCTGAATCGCAACTGATGATGAAGCTCAAGACAATGTTTACTCCTGGACTGAATAGAGACCTTGGTTTCCTATCTCATTACCACTGCTGATTCCTCCACACCTACTACCCCCTCTGCAGATCACACCTAATTCAATCACGCCTGCTATTGTCATTCACCTGGTATTGCCATTTGGCATTTGAAACCACGACACTCTCCAAGACGTGAGGATGGGTGGACTCACATTATAGCTGTTATCTGAAGAAGTGAGCAGTGTTACAATTATCCCCATTTAAATCAAGCAGGGTAGGATGCGTGGATGGTGAAGGCACAGCTGAAGCATTCCAGCTGCTTGGTGGATCACACAATCACTCAAAGGCTGTTGGAAAAAGAGCAGCCTTGCATGACCTGCAGAACCTAGGGAGGTCCCACAAGGCGCGCACCTATTCAGGCAGCTGGTCCCAAAGGATAGGGGCCATTACCGAGAAGACCCTTGTTGAAACAAGGAGGATCGTTCATGGACCAGGGACCGTCAATAAATGCAGAGATGGACTGGAGAATGAAATCAATGTAAGCCTCTTTTGAGTCCCCATGGAGGAGAAAGGCAGGATACAAACGAATTAAACACACACACATACATCCTAGACGGCTGCTGCTTTACCTGTAACCAGTGGCATTTAAAAGAAAAATATTATAAGCCCAGTGGGATGTTGATACGGTCACCAGCATTGCTATGGCTGGAGGAAGAATCAAAAGAGTCAATCGCCCATAAATGTCTGCTGTCCCTTCCCCCTGCCTAGCCCATCTGTCCCCCACCACCATATCTTCTCCTGCCCCACACCTTATGGATCATGGCACCATCCATCTCCCCTTCTGCTCTCCCAGACACATCCACAGCCGGCACCTGAGACACACAGGCTGAGTTCAGACTGGCAATTTGCCCCGCTATAGCCATGTTTCAGCAACGTTTTAAAAGTAGATTAAATGGGGCATTCACACAGGCACATCTGCCTGGCTTTCCCCAGCCAGAAGCAACCCGTGCTGTTCTGCTTCGCTCCCGCGTTGAATAGCTACCTCATAAAAGTGGTAGCAAATCCCCAAAGAGTGCCTTTATGCCACGTTTGTCTGCTTCCCGGCAGTGTGAACGCTACGCGGAAAAGCTGAGAGCAACCCACGTTGCGCATAAGGGAGCAGCAATACGATTGGCTGTGCTCCACTCTACTGCCCAATGTGGTGCCGGCACAGCGGGATCCTCCCCAAATCAACTGGATGCCCATGTGTGTATGTGCGCATGAGCGCTCATGCACTCATACACACATAGGCATCCAGCCGATTTACCAGGAAAAAGCCATTTACAGCCACACTTCCAGGCCAGCAATCTGAATGCTCCCGCGCGCCTCCTCCCGGTATGCTCCCGCATCAGTCCGAGCTATGTGACCAGGAAACCGCGGAACAGTTTGTTCCAGGGCTTTTTTGCCACGACTGGCTCCCGCTGCAAATTGCCAGTCTGTCCTCAGCCACAGACAATCAAACTTAAAGCCAACAATCGAGAGACCAGCTCGCACCTGGATCTGGATAGGACAAACAAGTCCAGAGACCAGGTCTCACTTGGCTCTGTTAAGCCTACACGAGACGCATAACCTGTCTGCTGCCACGCACATTTGTTGGCTATTTGTGGCCTAAAAGACACAGAACCAGCATCAGACTTTTCTAAAGACTCTCTTCCTGGAGGCAATTCGTCTTCCAGGTGATTCTGATATCTATGGAAGCCACTCTAGATATTCCAGTTTTCCTGCCTTAGTTCTGTATTTCCTGCCTTAGTTCTCATTTCCTGCCTTAGATCTGTTTTGATCAGGGAATTACCAGAAACATGCTGCAGAAAATGTCTTATCAATCACGGCCTTGCTACACCAAGGACATGAAGACCAGGTGTCAGATCACATGAAGGTATGCGTCCCCCCCGGTTAAAGATGGCATAATGTGACTAAGCGCACGCCGGCATGTTTTTCTAGATTTACAAGCAGTTCTAACAATTTAACTTGTTTACAACCTGAAACACACTTGCTGACGCGTTGCATCGAAAAAGAAATGGATGAGAAATAGAAACGTATCACTATTAAACCGTTCAAGCGCCAAACAGCATATTCAGGTAAAAAACGTTTTCACCAAAGCAGATCCTGAACTGGTGCAAATAAATGCCTCTCTACCAACATCGAGAGAGACATGTTAATTTTCTTTGCGGCTGGTCCACCAAAGACTTCCTGAATGCCGCTAGGTGACTTCCCCGGTCAAAGACCGAGAAAAGATCCAATTGCAGATTTTACTGTCGTTATGCAAGTCAGACTACTTTTTTTCTCCCGCTGTTAGTGCAGCGGCTGAACTGCACTCTGCAATTGTCTCACTAGAAGGGGCTACGGATCAGAATGCCATAATAAGAGACAGCCTTGGTAACGGAACGGCCATGCCATTTTGGTCTGTGCGTTGAAAGAGACTTCAGAATAAGAAGCGACGGCGGGGGGCAGGATCCTACCTTGCCAACATACTGGTAATCAGTTCCTGTGTACTCCTCTAAGAGAAAGAACTGGTTCCACATCCAGCTCCTTTTGGAACGATTAAGCTCTTCCCTGTGGTTTCTAGATAGATCCAACACCTTTGGATTGTCTGGGAAGCCATCGGTCCTTGTGGAGAGTGGGGTGGAGGAGCTTCGGTGGGGATGACCGACCCAGACAAGGAGCCAGAAGTAATGGTAAGTTCTCATCGTGGCAGTACAAAGCAAGGGACGATTGCTTTCTCCAGCCTAATGCAAACGAGTTTTCTGTGCCGAAGCCAATCTCATCCCTCCGTCTTTCTTTCCTTAATGTTCTTTGCTTAGGTCTCTGTAGATCTCTGGAATGAAAAAGAAAGAAAGAAAGAAAAGAAATGACAACTTATCAAGCGTTTCCAGAGCTACTTAGCATTCATTGTAACAGCAACTATGACAAAAAAGGCAGACATAATTGCCGCAAAAAAAAAAGAAGAGAAAATCTACCAGGCTTTCCTCTCTTGAATGTTGCAAGTGTCCCTTTACATAACGTGAATCTATCATGAGTAGGAGGAATAACAGTAATTTTATTTATTTATTTATTTATTTGCTCTTTATTCCACTTACTTAAAAATATTACTTTGGGCCACTTCATTTTTTTAAAAAAAGCTTTATAATATTTGTGCTGTGGACCATGTTCCCTCCCCCCGACTGAGCGGAGCAGTTCACACCCAGAGCAGAACAGAACTGCTGTAATCTTAAAATGGGCACTGGGCAGTGCAAGACCCTGCCTGGTTCCAGACTGCTGCTGAGCGGGGCTTCCTATGTCAATGAGCGGCTGCTCATGCATGCAGCTTAGAGGGAACATTGCCCCGCTACGTGGGGCTTCCTGTGTTAATGAGTGCACAGCGTAGAGCAGGGACAGAAAAAGCCCAGCAGGGACTCATTAGCATAATAGGCCACACCCAACAGGAGAAACTCATTAGCCTATTAGGCCACACCCCCATGTTACCAGGAGTGTGGTCATCCAGCCACACCCACCTTTTGCTTGTTATTCCCTTTACCTTGTTTGTTGTCAAAACCCAGGGCTTTTTTGGTAGCAGGAACTCCTTTGCAAGTTAGGCCACACATCCTAATGAGTTTCTGCTGCTGGGTGTGACCTATTATGCTAATGAGTTCCTGCTGGGTGTGGTCAACTCAGGAGCCAGCCAGAATTCCGTACCTGTGCGTTCCTGCCCCAAAATAGCCCTGGCCAGGGGTATCAAACAGGTGGCCCACAGCCTGGATCAGACCCTCAGAGGACGCTAATCTTGCCCACAAGGCCCTGGCTATTTCCTGCTTCCTTTTCTAGTTCTGCTGCTACTGCTACGTCACAGCTTGCTTTACCAGTCTCTCTCAATTGCAGAGGAGATAGATAGGCAAGCCTTTCCTGTGTGATTGAAAGAGTCTGGTAAAGCACTGGCTGAGGCTCCATCCCCTCCTCCTCCTCCTCCCAGGGGGAGGGAGAGAACCAGCCAGAGCTTACTTCCTGGCCAGGCTGCAAAGGGATACCCTTTCTTTCCTTCCACTGGCAGAAGCTCCTCCCTGAAGGGAGGAAGGGAACAAGGGAGAGCTTGCTTTGCTGGGCTGACTCAATCATACAGGAGAAATATCAAGCACCTTTAAGACCAACAAAGTTTTGTTCAAGGTATGAGCTTTTGTGTGCCTTGTTACGCTGTGCGTATGTCTTGTTGGGCTCCTTATGCCAGGGCTCTCCTGGATGCAACTGGGTTCCCTCCCCCTTTTCACTGCATTCATGCCCTCATGATCCAGTCTTTGTCAGTAAGAAAGCAGTTTGAACTATTTTAGAGGAGGAATAACAACAAGCCAGTGATATTAGGCTGAGACTGTGTATCCAGGCCAAGTTCACCCAGCACATTTTCTTTGTAGTTGTAGTTATTTCTCTGGGGAGCAGTATAATTTTGTAGACAAACACATGGCCACCAGTCTGTGTCAGGATAACTTCTCGTGTTCTTGACCAGCACATGAAACAACTTAGGTACAAAATTTTGTAATACCCAGCCATTTTATGTTTTCCCCTGGATCCTAGGCTCAGAACACTGAGCATGAGATTTCTGTAATGAACGTCAATAAATCAAAAGAAGGTTTGCAGCTTACAGATACACACTGGAACAGCATACCCAAGATTGCTACAGCACAGACACTTTGATGCAATAATTCAGAGCAAGAGGTGCCAGTTATCAGAGACTGTTAAATAGACAAAACATTGCAAGAGTGCTAGTTTAAAATTTAATTTTTTTAAATTGTGTTTGTCGGCATCCTTTATAAAGTTTATATCTCTGCTACCTGGCATTACATTTTATGACACACATGCCCAGCCCAACAAGGTCTCATTTATGTCAGATCTAGCCCTCATAACAAATGAGTTCGACACCCCTGACTTAGAGGGAACACTGGATGATTCCACATATTATGTCAAAAGCATTTGTTGTTTGTAACTCTGGCATCTGTAACAGTGGGAATCACAGAATGCATGGCACAAATAACAGGGTTCTCAAAAATGTCCATCTGGCCTTCCTGCGGAAGTATAAACCCATCGCCTGAGCAATTGTTGTGTCTTTCTTGTATGGGTATACACAAGATCCACATCCTCTTCTATTGCTGTTTTAAGAAAATAAAGCATAAGCTACATGAAGAGGAGTGCTCTGTCACAAGCTGTGTGCCTCTCAGTCTGTAAAGATCAATATCACAGGAAAACTATTATGGCTGAGTTCAGACTGGCAGTTTGAAGCAGGAGCCAGTCATGGCAAAAGAGCTCCGGAACAAACTGTTCCAGGTTTTCCCGGTCACACTGCACCGTTGAGGGAGCATACTGGGAGGAGGCATGTGGGAGCATTCAGACTGCTGGCCCGGAGGCGCGGCTGTAAATGGCTTTTCTTTGGTAATTCGGCTATGTGCGCATGAGCGCATATGCGCTCATGAGCATAAGTGCATCCAGCTGATTTGGGGAGGACCCCATTGCACCGTCACTGCATTGGGCGGTAAAGCAGAGCATAGTCAATCATATTGCTGCTGCCTTATGCGCAACGCAGGTCGCTCCCAGCTTTTCAGGTTGGCATTCATACTTCCCGGAAGTGGAATGAAGCGGGATAAACAGACTCTCAGCTACCGTTTTTACCAGGTATCTTTTAAACACGGGAGCGAAGCAGAACAGCATGGGTTGACTACGGGTGGGGAACACCAGGCAGATGTGCCTGTGTGAACACCCCCTTTAATCTGCTTGTAAAACATGGCTGAAACGTGGCTATAGCAGGGCAAACTGCCAATCTGAACCCAGCCTATATTTCTGTGGGGTGCTCCCCTTTCTTGGGACCTGAAAACACCTTATTGGACACATTTAGCCTCATGCCTTTCAATGATCTGCCATACTTAATTAGTTGCCATTTTCCTTTTGTTGTACTTGGGGAGCCCTCCCCCTTCGCTTTGTCTTAGGAAGCCTCACAGAAACAGTATTATGAGAATCACCAAAATCTTAGCCCTCGAGTACATTGTGAGGGAGGGAAGACAGCGTGGTATAGCCCAGTCTCATCAGATCTGGGAAGCTAAGCAAGGGCTGGTCCTTGGATAGGAGGCCACTAAGGAAGACACTGCAGAGGAAGGCAATGGCCAACCACTTCTGCTTCTCACTTGCCTTGAAAGCCCCTTGGCAGGGATGCTGTAAGTCGGTTGCAACTTGATGGCACTTTACACACACATAGGCTGAGTTCAGACTGGCAGTTTGAAGTGGAAGCCAGTCGTGGAGAAAAAGCCCCAGAACAAACTATTCTGGGTTTTCCCGGTCACACGGGGCCGACTGATGCGGGAGCATACAGGGAGGAGGCACGCGGGAGTGTTCAGACTGCTGGCCCAGAGGCATGGCTGTAAGCAGCTTTTTCCTGGCAAATCAGCTATGTTTGCATGTGTGTATGAGTGCTCATGCACTCATACACACATGCACACATAGCTGATTTGGATCCTGTTGTGCCGGCACCTCATTGGGCAGTAGAGCAGAGCACAGCCAATCATATTGCTGCTGCCTTATGCGCAACATGGGTTGCTCCTGGCTTTTCGACTGAGCGTTCACACTTCCGGGAAGTGGAATGCAATGGGATAAAGGCACTCTCCAGGATTTGCTACCACTTTCAACAGGCATCTTTTAATTCCAGGAGCGAAGCAGAACAGCATGGGTTGCCTACAGGTGGGGAACGCCAGGCAGATGTGCCTGTGTGAATGTCCCCTTTAATCCGCTTGGGAAACGTGGCTGAAACATGGCTATAGCGGGGCAAATTGCCGGTCTGAACTCAGCCACACACATACACACCCCTGGTGAGTGGGCCACAAGCCGTTATATGAGATAGAAGACTGGTGCTATGAAAAATGCTACATGCTAGGCAGAGCAGTTCATGCCCATCGCTAGTGCTAGCTATTGGGCCAGGCTATCCACTGTGCCTCAGAAGATTCTACAACAGAGTACATTTTCCATTAATTTAAAGAAGGCAAACGGTGAAGGATAAATGAATAAATATTCATGAGGTGCTTCAAGCAATCAAAACATAAGAAGAGCCCTTAGGGTTGCCAAGCTCCTGCCAAGGCCCAGAGATCTTCTGGAATCACAACGGACCCCCAGACTACAGAGATCAGTTCCTCTGGAGAAAATGGCAGCTTTGAGGGGTGGACTGTATGGCACTGTACCCCACTGAAGTCCATGCCCTCCCCAAACCTCGCCCTCCCATGCTCCACTGCCCATATCTCCAGGAATTTCCCTTGGCAACCCTAGGGCCCTGCTGGATCAGACCAATGGCCCATCTAGTCCAGCATCCTGTTGCACACAGTGGCCAAGAAATTGCCCCAGAAGGTCAACAAGCAGGGCACAGAAGCCAAGGACTTTCTCTGATGTTGCCACCTGGCACTGCTACACAAATTTTTACTGCCTCCAAATGTGGAGGTTCCCAGTGGTCATCCTGGTGAGTAGCCATTTTTGACCTATCCTACAGTCACACTGCTTAATACTGAGTCAGACTATTGGCCTATAAACTGGCAGCAACTCTCCATGTCTCGGGTGGAACTCTTTCACATCACCTGCTAAATCCTTTACCTGAAAATGCTGGGGACTGAACCTGGGACTTTCTGCACGCAAAGCAGATACTTTGTTACTCAGCCATGGCCTCTACCCACCTGCTTGAAGCATGGGGATGGGGGAATACATTTACCGCTGAACCTTTGTGCCATGAGTGTCATTCTGACTGAGAAGTTAAGAGGAAGTCAACCTCACACCGCCCCTGAAGAACTCACTGCGGATCCTCCTATAATAATTATGTCTGTCTTCACTCTTAGTAATACATTTCTCAAGTTACACAGTTATGTTTCTTTTTTTTTAAAATGAGAAGTGATTTTAGCGTTAACACTTTTTAAAAAAATATCTTCAGCATTGTGTTATAAAATTAATTTGTCATCAAGGGAGAAAAAAAGAGAGAAAGAAAACACAACTGAGCTCCTTCAGACCAAAATGAGGGGGGTAAATAATGTAATGAGACTATTCTTTAACATGATGCAGTACACAAGACTACAAACGGCAACCTCTTTTTCCTTGTCATCTTTGCTGCGTGAATTCATGCTTAGCAGGAAGAAATGCAGAGAGCGCCTTTTGGTTCTGATAGGCGGAGGGTAACCTTCAAGCTGAAGCACTAAGAATAAATGTATTAAACTCTTTTTTCACACTAATGAGACTTCCATGAAAGAAAAGGAAAAAAAAACCCCCCACAATACTGCTATAATTGGAGGGAATGACACTATAGTTTGGCTAAGGATAAAATTAATCCATAAATCTCTCACGGCGTGCTAGAAGTAGAATGCAGTGAAGGGGAACACATTAAGATGCTTTGTCAGACAAATGGTTTACCTAGGTCTGTGTTGTCTACTCTGATTGGCAGTGGCCCTCTAGAATGTTCTTCTCCTTCTTCTTCTTCTTCTTCTTCTTCTTCTTCTTCTTCTTCTTCTTCTTCTTCTTCTTCTTCTTCTTCTTCTTCTTCTTCATCTACTTATTATTATTATTATTATTATTATTATTATTACTGTTGTTGTTGTTATTGTTATTGTTATTGTTGTTATTGTTGTTATTGTTATTATTATGCCCCCTCCAAGCGGGCTCAGGGCAGATCACAACAAACAGAGTCAAAGACCCACTGTAATAAAATTACATTACGTTAAAATCATTACAACAGTAAAATCCAGAGGTAGCGGCAAAGGAAAAAAAGACTGCTAGGGCTGTACAGGTGGAATCAGAACATTTCCGTTAGACTGGGAACCTTCCTTCCCCTGGGTTACCTCCCCCTCTCTTTAATTTTATGTAGAGCAATAAAGTCTAACAGGGAACTGCATCTCCCATATCAACTATTCAAGGCAGAATATATAAAATTAAGAGACTTCTGTTCTAGATTTGCTTTTGATCAAGCTTTAAGCGATACGTGGTGATCATAGCTGGCAAACGCGTGAAGCGTAGCAGCTGGAAGCAAAACACAGCGTATCGGCTGGGCGGCCGGCCCAAAGCACCTGGGACACCGGCCAAGCAGCTTGGAAACTGGCCAATGAAGACACTGTTTTATGCTACATTCTTCATTTCAGCACTGACTGAGTTTTTGGACATTCATTTTGGACTTCATTTTGATTTTTGTTCCACTTGAAATGAAGGATTATAGAGTGATTGAAGTGGTGCTCCTTTGGAGGTTGAATACATTCTGTGGGAGATGTTTTCGGTATGATATGATATTTATATAAATTTATTTGTTTAAGGTATGTCTGCTATTCTTTTACATGGTTAGTTTTGGGTTGACAAAAAACAGAGCTGGCAGAGCTATGGTCCAGTGATTTGTCTTCAAAAATTCTACTTCAGGTTCTTCTTTGTGGATGTCGAGGCTGAATCTGCTCCAGACTTCCTACCACTCTTGTAGTAATTTGTGTTTGATAATGTTTGGTAGCTGTCAGCTTACGAGAATCATTCCAAAAGCCTACAAAATCTAACCAATCAAGAGCTGACCTGAAGTGTTTAAATTCCAAATCCTGAACTCAACATTTTCACATCAAAAATGTTGATTTGAAGCTCAACATTTCCTGTTCAGAATCTGCACAGTGAAATTGGAAAATTCACTGAATCGCACATATTTCCAAATATTTAATTTGGCTCTAGAGGACACAAAAATTCTCAACCCTGATAACAGTTACCAGACTTGTTTTGGTGAAAACTTTTTATTCCAGAGGAAAGAAAGGAATTTCCTAGCAACAGAACTGAGCAAACCTCTAGCCAAACCTTCAAGGTTGATATATGACCTCTTACTAGAAGCCTTGTAAATATTTTGGTGTTGTTGTTCAGTTGCACAGTCAAACCCGACTCTTTGCGACCCCATGGACCACATCATGCCAGGCCCTCCTGACTTCCGTTGCACTGGCTAAACTTTCAGTGGCTTGGGTCCAGTCAACTTCTCATACAAGCGAAGGCACTTCTACCTCTTCAAGAGGAGCCTCCAGTTTTCTTCCCACTCATTAATCTACAGCTTCAGACTTGGATCCCCCCTAACAAACCCGTGGACAGAATGATTTCCATTTGCAGTACAGAATGCAACTTCCCTGTCCTTCAGTAGCATCCCGTAGCCCAAAATATCTGTCTCCTCTGCAGTGTTGCTCCTGGGTGGAAGAAGAAGTCCAAGGAGTAGCTCAGCAGGTACTTCTGGGCTTCAGTCAGACTGGCAGGTTGGTGCAGTTTGGACATGCCACTAATTACTCTGTTGCATTTTGTGATGGAGATTTTCAATCAGACTCTCACCCTGCCCCACCTTCACTGCATGTTTCTTCCGTGCTTGACCAGATCAGTGCTATGCGTCAACCGGGGAGCGTGTGGTCTGGTTTGAAGGAAGTAACAACTTTGACATTTTTAGGCCCCGGTCTTATGGGCCGGATAACGCGGGGGGGAGGCAGGGCTATTTGCAGCACTGCAATTAGAGCCGCCAGAACCTGATCTCACACATTGGTGGCATGCCACGGTTCCTTCCCTCTGCGCCTGCGTGACAACAAGGGGCCGGAGGGAAAAGCCACATGCTGGTGGGATCACACCGAGGGAGTCCAGAGGCAGCCCGTGGCAAACTGTCTGCTAGTACCTTTGAGGAGGTAGTTTTTTACTTCGCATCTTCAGTGGTAAGCCGCGGGCTGGCCACAGGTGTGCTACACCTCCCAGATGTTGCGGTGTGATCGTGCCCAGAAACTCCACCATTCAATTGTGGCTCTCCCATGGCAAATTCAGCATATGACCGGGGCCTTAGAACATTTCTTGGGTCTGCATGTATGCACATGCACATATGCACTATCATTAAAAAAAAATGGTGAACTTGGAACTACAGATTCACACTTCTGAACCAGTTTGAGTGCACCCCGGGAGAGTTAAATGCGCAGGGATCCATTTGCACCGGAATTCATCTGCTATCTATTTATTCTGTCTCCAACTCATTTTACAATGGGGTGTGTGTGACTGGGGAATGGCTGCCAGATGTGGCTGCGTGAACCAGCTGGCTTAATCCACGAGGGAAAAGCAACTCTATCTGGCCAAACTTCCCATCTGATTGCAGCCCTTGGAGGAGTAGCTCCAGTGGTTTGCTGCTGGAGGAGAGAACCGGAGAGAATGGCCTCCTTTTCATCCCATGAACTTTCAGATATATCAAAGCCACAGTACCATAAGCCATATCCCACACTATTCCACAGAGATTCTCCACCTTCAAAAGGGGTGCCACAGCTTTAAGAAAGCAACAGTGACCTTTGTGGCACTGGACATATAAACTGGAGCCACGATAAAACCAATCACAACCCACATATTCCCTCTCTTGCTGTTGCTGTGGACCGCCTGGTGTCAGTTTAGGCCATGCCCCTATCCTGAATTTTGGAAGTTCTAACAATAAACTACCATGCAGAAAACCATGACATATTAACTACTTCTTTGAGCAGTATTAAAGAACATCAGTGGGTATTAGAAATATGCATTCAGATATCAACAAAGCAAAAACCCACTGGCTATGAAAGGACTCACTTCCAGATCTATGCGAGTGGTTACGGAATGTTTGGTGGCTGATGCTGATATGCAAACGAGCTTATTTGAAACGTTTAGGGAAGGACAAAGCTCATTCAATGGGTTCTCCCCTTGAAATAGGGACGTTTATCTCTTGTTGAAAGTACCAGAGGAGAATGTGAAATAGTAAATGTTAAGTCATGGTGTAATACCCAATTGTTTAATATGAACAGTTTGACATTGTGGTCAAATCTTAGTTTCAATAGGGTATTAATTTTCATTACAAATCTTGCATTTCTTCTGCACTCAAGGGTGAATAATGTTTTTTTTTTAAACAAAGAAAACATATATTTCTACATACAGCAATGACAAAGTTGTATGGGTACCCCCTCAATGTTTCATATAAAGCTAGTTTCCAAGTCTTTTTTGGAATGTCAGAATTCAGCATCCATCAACCAAGTGGCTATTTACCAGCCAGCAGGTACTATATGCAAAATGCCCCAGTACTGAATACCAATTGGCCCACTGTAGACACTGTGAAAATAACTACTGTCGAAAAGTATGGAAGGGACAAGGTGATATAAGGGCACAGCAGCTTTGACTGTACCATATTACTAATGTGCTCTGGGTCCATTCACCTGTCGCCAGGTAACATCCACTCTCCTGCAAGATGCTGTTTGATATATTCTATTGAAACCTGCATGGGGCACTTGCTATAGAACTACCAGCCTTTCAAGGCATTTGAAACTTTCCTTTTCATCATCAGCCTTTTAAAAAAAACAACCCTTGGCAGCATGCCTCAGAGGCCGCATAAAGAGTGTGGCTGCAGAGCATGAATTCCACAGGTGAGTTAATTAGAGCCGCAATCGTTTGCAGCACTGGCAAGCTGCCCTTGGAACAGCACGCTCGTCATTATGTTTGCTCGGGGTGCAGATGTAACGTGACTGACGATGGGTTAGTTCTCGCTCCCTGGGCACAGCTTCTTCTTATTGGGGAGGAAGGGTCTGCGGGTACGGAGCAGAACTGGATGGAACCAGACTATTATTCCGTCATTAGTACATGCCGGATGTATCACTGGGGCACAGAAGAGGAAATCACCCCATCCCAAAGCATTGCCATCATTTCTTTTCCCTTTCATTACCCCGTGGATGAAATGCGCAGTGAGCCATTACTCGTGTGCTGGATTCCCTCAGCCATGCTGGGAAGAGCAAAGTAAGATGGAGAAGCCGACCATTTAAAGAAGCAGCCCTCGAAATGTCCATTGCCAGGAAACGATTACTCCTAGATGGAGGGTGGCTTTTCCGCACTTCAAATTCACTCTTTCTCACAGCTATGATGTCACACGGGAGGTTTCGTGGCAGCTCTGTGTGAAATATGGCTTGCGGAGACTGTCGCAGCTGTTAAACAAAGCTTCCTCATGTCTCTCCAGCTGTAATGTGCTACAGATAACCACAGCAGGGGACCTAATCTAGAAGGATGTTACCTCACTCATCTTCCCTGTGGTGTCCACATCTTGCCTGAGCCACCCGGAGCCGAAGTGTGAACGGTACACGTCCAAGCACTAGTATGAGTGAGGCCTTGCACATGGAGTACGTGCCGAAGGAACTTTCCCCTTAGTGTACCAAAGGTCAATCTCATAGGAGTGATGCCTAGTTCTGGAAATTGATGTCTCTTGGAAGAGCTCTGTAATGTTTCGAACCACCACCATTTTGTGTCGTAGGTAAAATGCGGGAAAAGAGGGCCATTCCAAGGATAGAGCAAAAGAAAAAGAAAAGAGTGGTATAGTGGGGGGAAATGTTGGTTTATTCAGATATACTGCTCCTACACTTACAGCGTTCTGTGCACCTTGGTGTTTAGTCATGCCGGCCACATGACCATGGAAACGTCTTCAGACAGTGCTGGCTCTTCGGCTTTGAAACGGAGATGAGTGCCGCAACCCTAGAGTCGGATTCGACTGGCTTTCAAGCAAGGGAACCTTTACCTTTACCTTTTACACTTACAGTGGCAGTGGCAACTACTTGATACAATCATACAGATGCCCCTGAACAAGCATAGACAGAATGTATAGGAGGAACACATCTGAAAGTCATGCACGGGGCCAATAGATCTGAATAAAACAACTCTTTCTTTCCCCCCTGCACCTTTTTTGTTGGTTCTTTTTCTCAGGTAAAACAGGACAACGACTCCCTGCAGAATGCCCCCTTCCAGCGCAGTGAGGAAACGGAACGCAGTCTTTTAAAATAAACAAGAACGATTCAGAGAACAGCAACGAATACCGCTGCATATTTTGCAATGCAAGGAAATTAATCAGAGGGAAAGGAAGGCAGGTCACCTGGACCATCTGGTAGGTCCGGCATCTGCCCAGATTCCCTCTCTGGCATGACGATTAATTGTTCACGAACTCTGTTCTCTTTGCCTCTGGCTCCTCTACGGCAGCGACCTACGGTGCCATTTGCCTGTTTGCCTATAGCAGTTGCAGCTCCTTTGCTTTTGAACTCTCAGGAACCCAAAACGATCCTTCTAAATAGTCTGATGGATCCCCTTCCCTGCTGCTAACTGATCACAAATGCCTTATTGCAGAGCATTACCTCCATTGCTGGGCCATTATAACAGCTGCTGCTGCCGCTCTCCAGGGTCCGCTTAACGGCTGGGAGGATGGGCTTGTCAGATGCTCTTCCCTGCTGCATCCAGATAACATAGTGATGGCACCCAGCACAGCAGAGAGGAACTGACCTCTTAAGCTGACCTACTTGCTTCCTTCGCCAGATTTTGCAATCTTCAAAACTCTTTAAAAGGTTGCTCTGGTAGGCCTACGTTTGAATGGGATTCTGGGCATACATTCCGCCACCCACCCACTCACCGCCAAAATATGTTCAGCATTGCAATGAAACTGACGTTACCATCTTAAGGACACTTTGCTAGGAGCAAGCCCCACTGAATAACATTGAACTTACATGCAAGTAGACCTGGTTGGGATTGCTCCCTGAGTTGTCAGTACACACGTCATAGGGATGCCAGCCTGCAGTTGGGACCTGGGAACCCTCCCAGAATTACAGCTCTTCTCAAGACTACAGAGATCAGTTCTCCTGGAGAAAATGGCTGCTTTGGAGGGGGGACTGTATGGCACTATACTCCACTGAGCTCCCTGTCCTCCCCAGGCTCCATCACCAAGTCTCCAGGAGTTTCCCAAACTGGATCTGGCAACTGTACCCCTCCCCACCCCCCGCTATTGGTCGGGGAGAATGTGTCAACCCTACATACTAGTAAGAGCAACACAGCACACTCTGGGACATGGATGGCTCCTTTAGTAATGTAAGTAAGGAATGAGCCAGTGTCCTGGTTATTAAATGTAATGCCGAGCGTAAACTCCCTCCACATAAAACTGTTTCTTGTATAAATCAGGTTTCTTGCGGAAGCGCCATTTCTTGAAATCCTTGAATGATGAACTTGAACTACAGCACAATGGGGAAAGGGGAGAGGAATGACGAGAAGTGACAGGGGAAAGGAGGATACCCTTGCAACGGTTCTGTAGGCTGCCTATGGTTTGTATGCCGTAGGTCAGCAAAATAAATAAATAAATAAAATGGAGCAGGGTTGTCGTCAGTCTCCCGGTGGGGGCTGGAGGTCTCCTGAAAGTTCCCCTAGAAAAATGGAGGCTTTAGGTTGCGGTCACATGTGCCAGTTGAAGTGGAAGGGAAGCGAGGCTATTCCCTCCGAAGGAATTTGACACAAAGTTGCAACATCACACCTCCTTTTGTAGCTGTGGGCACCGCCCGTCAGTGTGTGATCAGACGCAACTGCGGGCAAGTCTCTCTTTTTTGCCATTTGTTTCCCTTGCACACAAACAAGGATTCACACTTCTGCACTGAGGGCCCCCTATGGAGTATGCGATGATGTGCATACTGCGAAGGGGGGGAATAATGGCACCATGCCAGGATGGCCCGATCAGACCATCCCGGTGGCATGAGAGTGTGCTGGAGCGATCAGATAGGGGAAAGTCCGTCCGTGGCCTGTAGCAACTACTGGACTTTCCCCGGTGTCTTTTAACTCTGATTCCGTGGCAGAGCAGCATGGGTTGCTGACGACTGCGGGACGCTTCCCGGATGTTGCTATCTGATTGCTTCCTTTAAATCCATCAGGCATTCACACCTATGTCAGATCTAAATGTGCATGTGATTGCAGCCTTAGAGGGTTAACTTTTGGGGATCATACCCTCCTGCAGTCCCTCCCCATTCCCCAACCTTGTCCTTCTCAGCTTCCACCCCCAGAATCTCTGGAAATTTCTCAGCCCAGAGTTGGCAACCCTAGCTGTGGGGGAGAACTAAGAGAAAACTGCATACTGCATGGTAATTCTAAATGAGTTGGCTGAATTTGCTAATATAGTTAAAATGGAGGAGATCGTACAGGAGGTGAAGGGAGTAATAGCTAAGCAGAGAAATGAACATCAACAAGGAAATTCTGCTTTGGAGAATTGTTTGAATAATTTCTATGTTTTACTTGCTGATGATATATAGCACTGCAGAGCTATCTATAATGAACGCGGTTTAAAATAGGGAAAAGAGCAGCTCTTAGACGGCTTTCAAATTATGCCTCTTATAGGCAGTTACGGAGAAAGCTGTCCTCCATTTTTCTGGATGGTGAATTAGCTTTTAGACTTCTTTGTCTGCACTTTCCATGAAACATCCCTTTCTAAATAATAGCCGCACACAAAGAGAATGCTATTTAACAACAGTGAGAAAAAAGGACAATTTGATTTTTAAGAAGTCCTTTTCAATGTAAGGATCTGGGAGCATTTTCGGTCCGTCCATCCCTCTGTCCCGGCGTCAGATTACCGGCTCTGTTGAGAGTGGAATCGTACGGCAAGGTAAAGTTTATCCTTGAGAAGGACAAGGGCACTTCATATTTCTTGCTACAAAAATCTTTACTCCATAAGATCATCCAACGGAGGCAAAAATGCATGTAGCAGTCAAAATTTCCGCAGGGCCTGCAAGTTCCGCAGGGCCTGCAAGACAGAGCTCTTCCGCCAGGCCTATGAGTTGGAGCTGCCACGGCCACTTACACCACCGCTCCTTTATATAGAGAGAGACCATCGGGGGGTAACATCTTTCCATCTCCCCAGCCTTCCCCCCCCGTCACACAAGATGTTAGGAGTCTATATGTGCACCCGCAGAACTGATTTTAAGTTGTTTTAATTTTGTATTTTGGACTATGTAACTTTGTATACTGAATGCACTTGGTGCCTTATGTAAGCCGCCCTGAGCCCATTTGCGGGGAGGGCGGGGTATAAATGTCATAAGATAAATAAATAAATAAATAAATAATATATATATCCTTAAAAAATAATTGTGGGCACAGGTTTAAAATCATTCTGAATGTTGGCAGACAGTACCACAAATCAGGGCGTGCTGTCGAGTTGCAGCACCTCTCCTATGAGACGTTGCGGCATGAGACGAGCAGAGGTGGTTGGCCATTGCCTTCCTCGGCGCGGCAACCCCAGTCTTCCTCGATGGTCTCCCATCCAAGTGCTAATCAATGCCAACCCTGCTTATTTCCCAAGCCCTGGCAAGCCTGAACCTTACCGTAAGTTATTTGTGTGGAAACAAAAAGCTTTATAATTGGTAAGCAAAAATATTTGGAAATTAGGATTACTCAGGACTAACCAAGTGCTTGACAACTGAAGTTCTAAATTTTTCTTAGCCGAGGTAAGAGCAGTACAGTATTTCTACTCTGCATAAACTTATGAGGGCCCCGGTCACATGGAGCATTTGCCCTGCGGAAGGCACGAATGCCGTGCAGATTTTCACAGCGCGATCACATGGCAACATCTGGTGTGACGCCCTCCCTGGGCGGTAGGACGGCGCCCCCTGTAGAATGCGGCCGGCCACGGGTTATCCCAGGTCCCGCGGTCCTGCTAGCTCTCCCAGGTTGGAGTGATGGGCCAGGAGGGCCTGGTGCAGGGTAAGGGATGGTCTGGAGAGAGAGCGGCCTCAGAAGACAGGTCACGTCAGAGGGTTGCTGTCACCCTCTTGCCTGTCCTGGGTCTGGCTTCTCAAGCTCACCGCTTACTGGGACACTCTCACTCTCTCTAGCCAGTCCCAGCCAGCCCAGTTGTCCTCCTCCCCGGCCGTCTCGCCCGTTCCATCTTTTATTACCCCCGCACGCCCTCCTGGCTCCTCCCTCTGCGCCCCGCCCCCTTGTAAAGCCGAGGACGCCAGCCAAGCCCCCTCCCTTCCGGCTCCTGGATCTTCCTCTGGCGCGCGGGCTGGCCGAGCGACAGCCTCCTCACGCTCCTGCCTTCACCCCGCGGCTGTAGGGGTGGGGCGCAGCTTGCCCAGCAGCCCAGGCCTTGCTCTCCCCTCCCTCAGCCCATCGGCCGCTGTCTTCTCTGCCGCCACCGTCCCTGCGCGCCGCAGCCCCTCTTCCTCCCGTCGGGCTTCGCCGCCGGCGGTAAGCGCTTTCCTGGGGCTCGGGGGAGAAGCCGGGCCCGCCTCCTGTCGCGGCTGCCCGTGGCCTCCGGGGCGGGGGGGGAAGGCCGGCGACGTTCCTGGGCCGCTGCTGCAGCCTCCGAGGTGGGGGGGACGACTGGCGATGGTCCCTGGCTGTTGCCGCGGCCGTCGGAGCAGTCCCGGCCGGGACTGGGACATCTGGGAAGCATAGTGAACCCGTGGCCAACCCGAGGCTTCTCCATGAAGATGCGGAGTAAAAAACTACTGCAGAGAGCACACTAGTTTCCGGAAACCGCGGGGCAGGGCCGGGCGTCCGATCGCGGATGCGCTTGAATCCCATGGCATCTGGTGCCCATTCATGTCCCGTCGCAAACTGGATGTTTTTTTTTTTTTTAAAGTCTCTACAGGATGCGCACCAATGCCCAACAGCGCATGTGGACAAACATGACACCGACAGCAGCCCTGCCCCCCAGAAAGGCGCATGCGCACAAGAAAAGAAACTGACAGCAGCGCCACTGGTGTGATCATGCTGTGCCGCTTCTTTGCCATGCTTCAGCATTGCTGTGTGATCGGCGGCTAACAGCCGAAGCGTGGCAACTCAGGGGACATGTGATCAGGCTACTGCACTTTATTTTGCTCCGGGGTGAACAGCCACGCCTTTCCCTGCGTTATCTGGCCCTTATGACCGGGGCCGAGGAAGCTTTGTTCAGAGGTCGAGCAAACATAGGGCACTTCCACACATGCTAAATAATGCTGTTTCAATCCACTTCAGCAACCGTCTGCAAGGGGATTTTGTCACTTCACACAGTAAAATCTAGTTGCAAAGTGCATTGAAAGTGGATTGAAAGCGTGTAGTGTGTGTGAAAGCGCCCATGTAGGCATAGCATCCATAGTGTATGGCAATGTGCTTGCAGTGATAAGTTTACAGTGTGTCCCACGCATCACATTGTGCCTTGTTTCCCCCTTGTGTCTGCAGTTGCCGGGATTTCCCACACGAAGCTGGAAACCAACACTGTGGCTGATTCTGCATTGGCTTTTCCCTCCATTGTTTTACAAAATCCACATTGGAACAGAAAGTCCCCTCTGCATTGCATGCTGCGTTCACTTCCTTTGCATAGGTTTATGGTTGTTCTGGGGTGACTTGGCGTTGCCCAAGGTATTTGAATGTGGTTTTGAGCTGCACCTTTTCCTCCCAGTTGAGGAAATGTGGAGCGAATGCTAGATGCAGAATCGCCCAGTGTGTGTTCCTATAGTGCTTCTACCACCGTGTTCATTCCCTCATTCTCTATGCATCTAAACCTTGCCCCAAATCTAACAGCCATCTCTTACTGCTGGTTAGAGTTGCCAGCCAAGCCCTAGCAACCAGTGGGGGTTGTAGGGGAAAGGGACATGCAAAACAGGCAACACAGCAATGCCCTAACATCACTTCCACTGCAAACTCAGAAGTGACATCACCGTGTTGTTGTGATGCCCTGGGATTCCACCAAAGCTTCATGGTTTTGCCACAGAGTTTTGATGGAATCCTAAAGTGTCACACCAACACACTGGCATCACTTCTGGGTTTACATTGGAAGTGATGTCATGATGATGCCTACTCCCCCCCCCCCTACTAAGCCATAGAAAGATATTTGGCATCCTGTTGACTTTAACTAGATCAGCAGACATGGAGGTAGATCCAGCCACCTTTTAGGTTAAATCTTACCTAATCCCCCTCCTTGCTACAGCCCCAATCACCCATTGGAAAGTTGGTTGGATCCAGCCCATGGACACTGACATCTCTCCATGAGGAACAACATGTCTACTACTTCTTTGTTGTTTCTGAGCCATAATGCAGCAGAAAACTTTCTGGTTCACCATCAGCTTAAGCAAATGCTTTGTACACAGGTTCTAGATTCAATCTTTGATGTATGTATGTAAGTATGAGTGTGTGTATGTATATATATATATTTAGAGAGAGAGAGAGAATAAGTTTACTGTCTTAGCCATAGGCCACAACATAATACATCAGACTATAAAATGGTATTGAAACAATAAAAATATCAATATACTCCTACACTCCCTCTACTTTGCATTAAATACTAAACTCATTCTGATTTTCCTTGTTGCTAAGGCAAATAACACCATTCTGCTAGAGACAGTGGTCAAGGTCCGAGAGTAGAAATTTGACCAGATCCAGATCAGAGAGTCCATTATGCTGCGGAATAATAGGGATGATGAACTTAAGCCTAGGGGCTTCATGCCATGGGCATCTCAGAATATAATGTACAATATCATCAACTCCCCCCATATCACAAAGACAAAGTCTAAGGGGGGGGGCAGGGATACCAAAGGAACGTCCAGTCCTGATCATTGAGGGCATGGATTGAAATCTTGAAGCTGTAAAAGCCGATCTTAATTCCAGGCTGGTTAACTTCTCTAAATACAGGGACCTACAGTGATCCCTTTTAAAAAACTTGAATAACGGTGCCATAAGACAACATGCCATCGCATCTTTGGTATCGTCACATAAAGGATGTCAGGCAGAAAAGGCGGGGAAAGGAAGCTTTGGCAAAGGCATAAATCTGCTTCATCTTACCTGCAGCCAGGGCTCTTTTTGTAGCAGGAACTCCTTTGCATATTAGGCGACACACCCCTAATGTAGCCAATCCTCCAAGAGCTTACAGTAACCCCTGTAAGAAAAGCTCTGTAAGCTCTTGGAGGATTGGCTACATTCAGGGTTTGTAGTCCAATATGCAAAGAAGTTCCTGCTACAAAAAGAGCCCTGGATGCAGCACACAAAGCCTCAGCAGGGCATCCATCTCAGAAACCAGCCTGCACAGACCCCACCTTCCCCAGGACAGAGCATGCCCAGTCTGACTGCTCAACAAAAAACATCTCCCACTTGTCCACCGAGTGACAGCTAACAGGAGTAGATATTACAACAGGGACCTGCAACATGGTGCCCGCCGACACCTTCCCTAGTGCCTCCTGGGTGTTTTTAGAAAGTGGGTGTAGAGACATTGGACTCTTGCCCAGCAAGGCTTCAAAATGGCTGGTGGAGATCTGGTTGGCTGCCAATGGCTGGGCAGATTAAAATAACGTCGTTTCAGTGGCAGCTGCCACCACCACAGTTTTGGTTTTATTCTCTCTCACTCCTCTTTCCCAGTGTTTTTTTTTAAAGCCACCCGACTTCTGCCCTGCCGTTGTATCTGTGGTTCTGCTTCCTGTGGCAGCCATTTTTTAAAAGTTGTGCCCACCACTGTCTGTCAGAATCCCAAAGGTGCCCACAGGCTCCAAAAACAGTCGAGCCAGCCTGGTATTACAGCATTCACCTGAGATCTGAAGAACTACTACTCAGGCAAAAGCAGCATTAGGGTGGATAGATGGGATGAAGTGCCTGAATTCTTTGTTTAAATAACTGCTTTTGAATAAATGAGCTCTCCGGACGACATCAGGGCCCTGTGGGGCCTATTACACTTCCGCAGGGCCTGCAAAACGGAGCTCTTCCACCAGGCCTTTGATTAGGGAGCTGCACCCATTAAATTGAGGCCCTGGCCCCAATATCAACGCCAATATTAACATCATTATTAACGCCTGATGTAATCCAGGTTATGATGTTAACTGACTTTATGCTTATGTTAGATGTGGCTAATGTCCGCCATCGTCTATGAATTGTACTAGCATTAATGCTATGTTTTATACCTATATTGAGGGCTCTTTTTGTAGCAGGAACTCCTTTGTATATTAGGCCACACACTCGTGATGTAGCCAATCCTCCAAGAGCTTACAGTAGCCCCTGTAAGAAGAGCTCTGTAAGCCCTTGGAGGATTGGCTACATTAGGAGTGTGTGGCCTAATATGCAAAGGGTTCCTGCTACAAAAAGAGCCCTGCCTACATTGTTGTGATTTTATTCAAATTTTCTGTTTTAGTTATTCAATACATTTTACGTAAGCCGCCCGGAGCCTGCCCTGGCAGGGAGGGTGGGATATAAGTAAAATAAAATAAAGTAAATAAATAAGGTCTTCTCCCTGATGAGCTTATTTCCTTCAAGGGAGATTTTGTGCCATTTAGTATGTGGGGAAGCATTAAAAAGTAGGATCCCCACCGGCGGTGTAAAGCAGTGCTGTCTAGAATTCCACGACTTCATTCTGTCATCTTGTTCCGCCACGCGCTGTGAAACGGCTCTTGGGTGCCACATGAGGTGAATGACGAAAACTGTAATAATGCCTGAAGAAATTACTCCATAGTCTCGGTATAAGTACCACAGTCAAATGATGCTGAGAAGGTTTTGGTTAGTGATGCTCCAGGTATATTTGCCATCATCCGAAGAGCTTCACATGAGCACCATGGGTGAATGCAGCTCATTTACAAACAGCTCCCTTTGTGTATAACAAAGAACAAGCAGCCACTGAAACGTAGGGTAGCTTCAGAAGTGGTGTCTGAGGTGGCAAGAGAAGCTTTTCAAACCTTTTGTTTGAAAGTGTGTGGGGGGGGACACCAGCCTTAGGGAGCTTGCCCCGTCTTCTCTGCAAGTTTTTTTTGGCTGAGTTCAGACTAGCAATTTGCTGCGGAAGCCAGTCGTGGCAAAAAAGCCCCGGAACAAACTGTTACGGGGTTTCCCATTCACACAGCCCGGACTGCTGCGGGAGCATACCGGGAGGGGCCCGCTGGAGCGTTCAGACTGCTGCCCTGGAGGTGTGCTGTATGCAGCGTTTCCCTGGTAATTCGCCTATAGGCACCCATGTGCATCACCTCGCGCACCAGCCAGCGGCGTGCGCAATAGACGCGGGTTGCTCCTGGCTTTTTGGCTGCGTGTTCAGACTTCTGGGAAGCGGACAAACGCAGAACACAAATGCTCTTCAGGGATTTGCTACCACTTTTATGAGGTATCTTTTTAAAGCAGGAAGAAAACGGAACAGCCCAGGTTGCCTTCGGGTGGTGAACGCCAGGCAGATGTGCCTGTGTGAACGCCCCCTTTAATGTGGTTTTCAAACGTCGCTGAAACGTGGGGCAAATTGCCAGTCTGAACTCAGCCTTTCTGTCTCCCAAGCGGAGTTTCCCTTGTGAAGAGTGACAGGAGCTGGTGGCAGGGAGGGGCTTATTGGAGGAAGTGGAGTCTCTGGTTGTCTGGAACATTGTCAGGACTATGACAACTCCAGTTTGGGGAAATTCCTGGATATCTACTTTGCAGTGCCTTCAAACAGATCTAGTTTTGGATAAAACAAGAAATCTTTCTATACATATTTCAAACTTTTTTATCATTTAGAACTTCTAGTGAGAAAAAGCTTATGAGCAGTGCTCTTTAACAAGTCCAATCTGAAGTGATATAATGGGCAATATAAGGTCTTGGTTTGTTATCAAGTTCTCAAAAAGTCACCATGTCGTGTGCAATGAGTTTGGATACGTCTTCACGCGCAGTGGGATTTTGACGGAGGGAAAAGGGGAGATATGTAATAACTGTATCATTCTTTGATTCGGGGAACTAATTTCACATCCTTTCCACTAGAGCCAACTTAGACTCCCGAATTATACTTCTAAACTGTTCTAATTCTTTAGATAATTGCTTACTTACCTTACAGGGGCCCCGCAATGAGTCAGTAATTAGTGTTTATTCAGCTCTTTGAAGGCATGCTGGAAGCTTAATTCATTTTCTTTGAATTACATGAAGATTAATCATCAGACTGGAGTTCCAAGATAGCAGAAGGCCTCTCCTATCCTTCTTAAAGTATATGTGTATATGCGCGCACACACACATGTTCAGAGAACTAAGCACCACTTTAGAGTCTCAAGTAGAGGTCTTTCACATCACCTACTGCCTGATCCTTTTTTAAAAACTGGAAGCACTGAGTACTGAATGTGGGGCCTTCTTCATGCAAAACAGATTTTCTATCACTGAGTCATGGCTCTACATCACATCAATTTAAAATTATGTATAAATCTGAAATTAAGAATGCAGTATCAGGGGATAGACTCTACATTGAGAAACTCCTAGAGATTTTGGGTAGAGCCTGGGGGAAAGAAGAGGAGGAGGAAGAGATTGGATTGATACCCTGCCCTTTGCGACCCGAAGGAGTCTCAGAGCAGTTTACAATCCCTTTCCCTTCCCTCCCCACAACAGACATCCTGTGAGGTAGGTGGGGCTGAGAGAGCTCTCTCGAGAACTGCCCTTGAGAGAACAGCTCTGAAAAAAACTTATGATTGACCCAAGGTCAGTCTGCATGTGGAGGAGTGGGGAATCATGTGAAGGAGTGGGGAATCAAATCCAGTTCTCCAAGATTAGAGACTCTGCTCCTAATCCCTACATCAAACTGAAGGGATGCCAGCCTCCAGGTGGGACCTGGGGATCCCCTGGAATGACAGCTCATCTCCAGTGCCCCAGAGAAAATGGATGCTTTGGAGGGTGGACTCTGGGGCACTGAGGTCCCTGTCTTCCCCAGGCTCCACCCCCAAATCTGCAGGAGTTTTCCAACTGGGAGCTCCTCCATCCCTCACCAGTGGCTGGGGGACCTGGCAACCCTACTGGGGAAGGTGGAGTTTGAGGAGGGGAGAGAGCTCAGCAGGGATGTGATGTCAGAGACCCCGCCCTCTGAAGCTCCAATTTCCTTTAAGGAAACTGATTTCTGTAGTCTGGAGATCAGCTGTCATTCAGTGACTGATAATTCCACAGACTCCATCTGGAGGTTGGCAACCCTAAGTTTGGAATATGGACTGTTTTGTCAGAAAAAATAGCAAACAAAAAGCGATCACACAGCGAGAGCCAGAAAGCAGAACAAGGCTGTGTAAAAAAAGACGCTCAGGCTGTGGTCACACGAGCGAGATAATGCAGGGGTGGGGGGAGCGAGGCTATTTGCTCTGTAGCAATTTGACCTGCATTTGCATGATCACACAGTTCCGGTTCCCTAGCAAGTTTTCCGACACCGGGAAAATCAAGTACTTTCCAGGTCTTTGTGCTCTGAATCCATGATTTTGCCTATCTGGACAGCCGTCTCCCACAATGCTTGCGATTAGGTCATCTCGACATCCTTCTTCCGGTAGGTTTGTTTTTGTGACTTTCACCATTGTGCACATGCACGCACATATGCACACATGCAAAGGATTTTTTTAATGTGCCACATTGCCACTTGGGCAAGTGCAGCTGTCTGTGATCACACAGGGAAAGTCCGTATTTGGCCCATTGCAACCCGTTTGATAGTGGACATTGTCCCCAGTGTCTTTTAACTCCGCTCTTGCGGCTGAGTGACAAACGGGTTGCCGATGGGTGCGGGGCACTGGCCAGATGTTCCTGTCTGATCACACCTGTTAAATCTGCCCGGTATTCGTGCCTATGGTATGGCTAATTGTGCAGGTGATCAGAGCCTCAATATAGCAAAAAGCTAATAAGAGAAAGAACAAAACTGCCTAATATAGCATACAAAAATGCATATATTCACATCAGTGAATGGTGGTAATAAATTCCATAGATCAGTCACATAGTATCAAGTCATACAGGTAAGTTAAGCTATTACATCCAGCAAATGCAAATGAATCAAGCAGAACGGTCAGGCATATATGAGTGATACAAACAAATCAAACAATTATATCCAATACACAGAAATGAATCAAAGACAAAGGATCCGGATATCCATAACTTCGTTTTGAAGATCTTCAGTGGAGACTAAATGTAAACAGAGAAGTACTAAGCGGCCCCAAATCAGTAAGGGAAGAGAAATACTAAAGCTCAAAAAACTCAAAAAAAGATATTACCTAACATGAATTCTCACAAACATGATTTTCAGGAGGTCTGAAGTATGAAAAATATAATGAATACACCTGTAGAATAAATAAATATTCTTCTCTGTTTGCATTTAGTCTCCACTGAAGATCTTCCAAATGCAGTTATGAATATCTGGATCCTTCGTCCTTGATTAATTTCTATGTATTGGATATAATTGTTTGGTTTGTTTGTATCACTCATAAGTGCTTGATTGTTCTGCTCGATTCATTTGCATTTGCTGGGTATAATGGCTGAACTTACTGTATGATTTGATACTGCGTGACATATCTATGGAATTTATTATCACCATTCATTGATGTGAATATATGTATTTTTGTATGCTATATTAAGCAGTTTTGTTCTTTCTCTTCTTAGCTTTTTGCTATATTGAGTGTGTTTTTTTTACACAGCCTTGTTCTGCTTTCTGTTTTGTCAGAAAGCTATTGAATCTTATCTCAAAGTAGGGGGATAATTGTTCTATTCCCACATGCAGTCCTAGGGAGGGGAGGAGTAGAAGGGAGGCTATTACCTGCTGTCCAACGTATTTTGTTTCCTCTTCAACTCAGGTTTTTACTGTAGAGTTTCTGGTGAATCCTAGAGCTACTCCATGTTACTTCCTTTGAAAACAGAACAAAAAAACTCAGAAGTGTTGTGATGTTACACATGACACCACTGGGTTGTTTGTTTGTTTGTTTACTTTTTCTCTTGCCACCAGTTCAGGGTGGTGGCAGTCAATGGGAGCAGGGGGGATGGGACCCCATAAGAGAAAATGAGTGGAACACACTGCAAATGGCAAGATCCTGTCCAGAGTTCCTGCAGTGAGTTTTTCCAGGTTCACTGCTTCATCTGCATGGGTTCCAGAACATTCAGACCACACCTGAGGTCTCGTAACAATGATGTTCAATGAAATCTGTTGCAGGATGTAACTCTTCATGACTCTCATGCAATATACTTTTCAAGTGTTCCTTATGTAACAGTTAATGGCCAAGGAAATTTCATTTCAGAAAACATTTTTCTACCTCTTGTGCTGCAGGGGATGGCAGTTTAAAACTGTGTTTACTGTCAGTAGGGGGAAAAATCCCCTCGAAACGTACATGCAACTGCTATAGAAAGAAATTGGGAATGTGGCTGTGGCATGTTTAATTTTTATTCCTGTTGTTGCAAACTGTATTGAATGTAAAAAGGGTAAATGAACAATGCACCATAGTTTCCACAGAGATGTGAAAGAATGGGACTGTTCCACTGCTATGTTCTGGTGAGACCCCACTGCCTGCTATTAGTATTTAACTAATGAACCCACCCCTCCTAATTCTTTAACACACCTTTTAATCCACCACATAGGGATGCCGGGAGCTCCCGGGCTTTCCCTCTGTTGCTGGCTGGTGCCTCAAGGACCAGCAAATGGTACAAAAACTGGAGGTGACATCATTACCTCAGAGGGTGATACCCTGGGATTTGCAAAAAGCTCTGCTGTTTAACTAGAGAGCCTGTCCCCATCTCCAAAATCTCCCCAGCAGCCTGACACCCCTACCACTCCATGTTTAAACCTTTCTCTGCAACCATAACAGCTGAAATAAAAGAAAGGTCAAAGCGCAGCGTGAATTGGTTCTGTGAGCCCAGCACAGCTCAGTTTGTGGAATGGCATGTAAGCCTGCTGCTCCAAGAAGAAACAAGCCCCTTACGGACCCTGAGTAGCATCTTGGATGCCAGCCAAGCTTTTAAAAATGGATCTTGGGATTCATGGATATTCTTCACACATTACAAGGTAGGGTTTTCAGGTCCTCCCTGGCCACAGGTGGGGGTAGGGTTGCCGGATCCGGGCTGGGAAACTCCTGGAGATTTGGGGGGTGGAGCATGAAAAGGACAGCGACCTCAGTGGGGTAGGATGCCATAGAGCCGACCCTCCAAAGCAGCCATTTTCTCCAGGAGAACTGATCTCTGTAGTCTGGAGATGAGCTTTCATTCCAGGGGATCCCCAGGAATGACAGGAATGTTGACCTTATAACCAGGGCTTTTTTTTGTAGAAAAAGCCCAGCAGGAACTCATTAACATAATAGGCCACATCCAACAGCAGATACTCATTAGCATATTAGGCCACACCCTGATGGCACAGCTTATTAGCATATCAGACCACACCCCCATGTTACCAGAAGTGTGGTCATCCAGCCACACCCACCTTTTGCTTCTTATTCTGTTTACCTTGTTTGTTGTCAAAACCCAGGGCTTTTTTGTAGCAGGAACTCCTTTACATGTTAGGCCACACACCCCTCATGTAGCCAATCCTAATGATTGTCTGCTTTTGGGTGTGGCCTGTTATGCTAATGAGTTCTTGCTGGGCGTGGCCAACTCGGGAGCCAGCCGGAACTCCTTTCCTGTGTGTTCCTGCCCCAAAATTGCCCTGCTTATAACCTTCACTTGTTATTTTGGACTCTGCATATCTTAAACATCATCATGTTACGTGTTAATTTCCCGGTCTATAGGTTTGAACCTACAACAACAAACCTACAACAACAAACAGTGCAGTAGGACACAGCAAAGAACAACAGAAAACAACTGTGAGTTGAATTTCCCGCAAATATATATCCAGAAGGAAACTTCAAAAGTGAAATGCATATGTAGTCAGGAATGAATCTGTTCATATAATCCATCATGGGAAAATACAGAAGCCAACAAGATCCATAATAGGAAAATATAAAGTCCAAAGTATAAATGTACAAGATAAATGTCCAATACTTTTCCTAGGTAATTTTCAGTGTTTTGGACTTCTGGTCCTTCCTCAGGAACAAAGAACAACTATTTCCTTACAGGATAGTGCCGTTCTGTTTCTTTAACCTTGGGCAAGGGCTCCTAAGCTTTAGTCAGCACCTCTCAAGACTGCTTCTATGTAACAGGAACACAACATGCCTCCTTACACACTATTACAATGTATTTGAAAAAGTTGTGCCTTGCACACAAAATCTCATACCTTGAATAAACTTTGGTTGGCCGTAAAGGTGCCACTGGACTCTAATTTTGTACCATTGCTTCAGACCAACATGGCAGCCCCCTGGATCGATTCCAAAAGCCGTCGACATTAATATTTAAAAAGTGTAAGTTTCTGTTTTGATCTCTCTCTCTCTCTCTCTCTCTCTCAGTTTGGTGTAGTGGTTAAGTGTGTGGACTCTTATCTGGGAGAGCAGGGTTTGATTCCCCACTCCTCCACTTGCAGCTGCTGATGTGACCTTGGGTCAGTCACAAGCTCTGGCACAGCTGTTCTCTCAAGGACCGTTTGTGTTCGAGTTCTCTCAGCCCCACCTGCCTTACAGGGTGTCTGTTGCGGGGAGGGGAAGGGAAAGGAGTTTGTAAGCCGCTCTGAGACGCCTTTGGGCAGTGAAGGGCAGGGTATAAATCCAATCTCTTCTTCTTCTCTCTCTCTCTCTTGCTTTTGTATACTTTTCTAAGGCAGAAGCAGTCCACATTAAGTGAAATACTTAAAGATTATCTAAGGCTGCATTTATACTAGTCTAAAACAGTAGGGATTTTTCGGATTTACCAGAGAAGCAAAGAGTAATGTGAGAGACCCTCAGTAGTAACTCAGTGGTTAAAATAAGCTCTGGGGGCTGAAGGTAGTATCAGGTTTAAAGAACTGCAGATCCACTTAAATGTAGCAGTGATTATCAAATGTGAAGAGATCTGCATTTGTGCCCAGTGTATAATTTGGTAGAGAGATCTTATTAGGTTTGTTTGGCGAGGGGGATGAAAATGAGACAGATAACTGACGTATGCACTTGTTTCTTTAACAGTGGGATGTGCGGAAGATTGGGCGGGGGGGGGGAGAGTTGACAACCTAATTATTGTTCCAGATCTCATCAGCCTTTTTGTAATTCTTTTTTCTAAAACATTATTTCTGGGAATTCTTTTTCTAAAAACGGCTACCTGGCATTTTAAATGAATGTGTCTTTTGTTGAATGGAAGAATCATAAATCACAATCAGATACCTGTAGCCAGGATGAGCTGGAGGTGGATTCAAAAGAGAGTCTCTGGACTGTATTCACTGCATCCCATTCTCGGGACTTATGGCACGTGAGAGATGGGAGCAAGCGCATGCAAACATGCATGTGTCAAAATGCTTCTCAGGGTATCGCCAACAGCCTCGACTTGAGAAATAAAAGAACAACTAAACCAATTAAGGGGTTTGGAGCGCCTTCCCCAAAACAAAGAGGCTAGGTCTTGACTCTTCAGACACTATGGAGTATGAGGGCTGTCAGGTCCCCTGGGGGGGGGGTGGAGGTTCCCCCACTCAAAGGGCCCCCAACCCACCGGTCTAGACCCAAAGTGGCCAGATCAGGTTGACATGCCCGGTGCGACGATGTCACTTGGAAGTGACGTCATCACTCTGGGCACGTTGTCGGGCGACGCTCTAGCAATCACCCTGAAAACTCTATGGTACCAGAATCTCCCAGAATGGGACCACCGCTCCCCCACTGCAGCCAGTAAGTCACTTGGCAGCCCTATGGAGTACACAGGTTGGGTCTGGGTTCTGTACCTGCTGGCAGATGTAACACACAGTCCACAGACTATGGTCCATATGGAGAAGGGGCTTATAGATTCCCCTCCCCACTTTGCTTTTCCATTGAACTTCAGTCTACTGGGTGGCCCCTTTGTTTAATTTGCAAACCACCATCAGTAAGGCCATGGTGGGAAAGGAGCTCTTTTCCTCCCAATTACCAAGTTGCCACCAGCAAGGCCAGAGATAAAAGAGGCATCAGCTGGGTTTTAACATGTCCTTTTCTTGTGGAAGACCTGAGCACATGGGTCTGTGGCTGGGAAGGGGGGCCCAAATGGGGGGCCTGGTGGTGGGCGGGGAGGGCGACACATGGATACTGTCTGCCTAGAACCCCCCACGATCTGTATCCAGCCCTGTGTGAAGCAGATTTTTGCTTGGAAACAGAAGAATCTCTGTTGATAGATTTCCACATCAGTGGTGGGGAAGGGGGCAAATTTTCCTCTCCTGTGGTGGACATCTAACTCGTTAGTCAGAGGTCTGTCATCAAAAGGGGGGAATTAGTGATAGTTGCCCCTGTTCATGCATGGGAACGATCGGCAGGGTGGCAGAATCACAGAATCACAGAGTTGGAAGGGGCCATCCAGTCCAAACCCCTGCTCAATGCAGGATCAGCCTAGAGCATCTCTGACAAGGGTTTGTCCAGCCGCTGCTTGAAGACTGCCAGGGAGGGGGAGCCCACCACCTCCCTAGGCAGCTGATTCCACTGTGGCACAACTCTGACAGTGAAAAAGTTTTCTCTAATACCCAGCCGGTACCTTCCCGCCCTTAATTTAAACCCATTCTTGCAAGTCCTCTTCTCCGCTGCCAACAGGAACAGCACCCAGCCCTCCTCCAAGGGACAGCCCTTCAGATACTTCAAGAGAGCAATCATGTCCCTCCCTCAGCCTCCTCTTCTCCAGACTGACCCTTCCCCGGTCCCTCAGCCTTTCCTCAGAGGGCTTCTTGGTCTCCTCGTCGCTCTCCTCTGCACCCGCTCCATTCCATCCACATCCTTTTTGACGTGAGGCCTCCAGAACTGCACACAGTACTCCATGTGCAGCCTGACCAATGCAGTATACAGTGCAACTAGGACATTGTGTGATTTGGATGGGCGCCACTCCAGTTGGTCAAGTTGCTGGGTAGCCTTGGGCAACTTCACTGTCTTTCCCCTAAGCTGTCTCACAAGCTTCTTTTAAAGATAAAGGTACAGAACCCCCTGGAGGCAACTCTGGGATAAGGGTAGGATATAGGGTTACTCAGGGCTCTTTTTGTAGCAGGAACTCCTTTGCATTTTAGGCGACACAACCCTAATGTAGCCAATCCTCCAAGAGCTTACAGAGCTCTTCTTACAGGGGCTTCTGTAAGCTCTTGGGGGATTGGCTACATTAGGGGTGCGTCGCCTAATATGCAAAGGAGTTCCCGCTACAAAAAGAGCCCTGGGGTTACTATCTCCCCCGTGGCCACCATTGGGGGATATGAAAACAAAACAAAATGTGTTGTGATAGATCTTGTGGGACAGGGAAAGGTATAGAGGAGGAGGAGTGTCCCTGCATACATTTGGGAACTTGAAGAAGAATAAGAGAAGAGATTGGATTTATACCCCACCCTTCACTCAGAGTCTCAGAGAGGCTTACAAACTCCTTTCCCTTCCCCTCCCCATAACAGACAGCCTGTGAGGTAGGTGGGGCTGAGAGAGCTCTCTTGGGAACTGCTTTTGAGAAAACAGTGAAAGAACTTGAGAAGAGGAGGAGGAGGAGGAGATTGGATTTATACCCTGCCCTTCCCTTTGTAGGCTCAGAGCAACTTACAAACTCCTTTCCCGTCCCTTCCCCTCCCCACAACAGACACCCTGTGAGGTAGGCGGGTCTGAGAGAGCTCTTTCCAGAGCTGTCCTTGAGAGAACAGCTCTGACAGAACTATGGCTTGCCCAAGGTCATCCAGCAGCTGCAAGTGGAGGAGCGGAGAATCAAACCCGGTTCTCCCAGATTGGAGTCCATGCTCTTAACCACTACATCTAACTGGCTCTCACCACCAAACTTGTTTACGACAACTGTGCGGCTGTTAGACACTAGCTGGCAAGAAACATTGGGGCTTCTTCGAGAAACACTGGAGGTTCAGCTGTGTTGACAGAAGCCAGGGAGTTAAGATCCTGCAGCCATTTATCTTTTTAAGTAGCTTTGCCGTAGTCGTCCATTTTCATCAGGAGAATGTTACTACTAATATTCTAGTTTACTTTTGGAGGGAAGGTCAACCGTAGAATAGGAGCGGAAATGCTCCCTTCCGGCCGCTCAGAATCGGTGCGGTGGGGCTGAAATAAATAAATAAATTGGCGAAAGAATAAATCTCCCATTTCCCCCCCCACCCCCCACCCCTTAAGCTACTTTTAAACCTTTAATTTATAGGATTGATCTTTTGTTTCCTCCACCAAAACCACATTAAAGTATAATGAGAAAATCTTTAGAAGAAAGGTTGGGGCGAATTGTGCAGCTGCCGGCGTATTACTCTTGGCAATTGTGATTCCTTCTCTCTCCCCCACCTTTGCCCCTTAATTTCAGTGAGACTCGCTTTCTGGCATGGGATTGATTTCATATACATTTCTTGGGTTTTGCATTCCTGTAATTAGAGTCATGGTATATATGCAAATTCCTCAAGCCCAATGACACGCGAAATTCAATGCAGGAGCCATAATGCGGGCAAACAAAACCAAACAACCCCCCCTCCCAAAACCTCCTCATCGTAATGCAGTCACTCCCGTAGATCATTTTGCTAAAAGAAAAACTTAACTGACTGAAGCATCTTACGATGAGCAACAAAGATCCTCCAGGCCAAATCTTGCTTCCTCTTGTCTAACATAAGGAGAGCATAAGAAGAGCCCTGCTGGATCAGACCAGGGGTCCATCTAGTCCAGCATCCTCCTGTCTCACACAGTGGCCAGCTGGTTCCTCTGGAGGACCAACAAACAAGGCATAGAGGCTGAGGCCTTCCCCTGAATTTGCCTCCTGCCTCTGGGATTAAGGGGATTAGTGCCTCTGAATGTGGAGGTTCCACTCTGCCACCATGGCTTGTAGCCACTGGCAGACTTATCCTCCATGAATCTATCTGATCTCCTTGAAAACCAGTTTATTCCTGTGGCCATCGCTACATCCTCTGGCGGCGAATCCCACATTTTAATCACGCTCTGTGTAATGCAGGATTTCCTTTTGTCCCTCCTGAACCTACTGCCCATCAGCTTCATTCATAAGAACAACTTCCCAGCTGGATGAGACCACGACCCCTCCCCCCAGTCTAGTATTCTGTTCCCAGAGGCGGCCTCGGGGGCTAAAAAGCAAGCCAGGAATGTGGATACCATTCTTTTGTCCTCAGCCTCTGCAGACAGCAGCAAACGATATGATCTCCACGCTATGTAATTTCATCCAATGATATCTGTAGGCTGAGATGAAGAAGACGTCATTTTCTGCTCAAGGGGCAACCTTGCTTGGGATCCTGAGGCATGCCGCTTCTGAAAGTGGAAGGTGTCCCGAAGCCACCCATGGGTGCCAACCTCCAGGTGGCGGCTGAAAACCTCCCAGAATCACAACGGATCTCCAGGCTTCAGAGACCTGTTCCCTTGGAGAAGACGGCTGCTTTGGGAGGTGGACTCGACAGCATTACACCCTGCTGAAGTCCTTCTCTTCACCAAACCGGGCCCTCCTCAGGCTCTGCCCTCCCCCCCCCAAAAAAAAAATCTCCACAAATTTCCCTTCCCGGAGCTGGCAAGCCTAGATGCACTTATGCATTTGTCTGATTCTCCCACACACATTTGTTCCATCTTTTTTCAAAGGCATCTGACCTACAAGCCATTACTACATCTTCTGGTAACAAATGACACTATCATGATTAACTCTGTGGGAAAAGTACTTCTGGAGGGCGTTTGGCAGGCAGTCTTCTCGTTTCAGTCCTCCTTCCAGAGCAGGCGGTTTGCCCCCCCTTTGCCGCCCCCATTTCACACCCCTGCAAATGGTACCAGTAGTAGACCTTGTGAAACAGTAGTGATTTGTCACCCCCGTTTCCCAGATACATGATCTGCTTATCTAGCCTCTCCCTGATTAATTTGCGTAATAGTGAACCAAAACATTGATCTTCGTTGCTCCAGAGAAGTGGAAATAGATCTTGGGAAGCAGATCTGCTTTGTGTGACAGAGCAGTTGGTGTCTGCTAGGACTAGGACTTTATTCTCCTAGGACTGGCGGCTGATCGGAAAGGGGAAAAGAAAACCTGAACAGGGTCGTTCCCCCCTCCTTCTGTCCTCTTTTTTTAAAAAAGCTTATGCCTTAGAAAAGCAGATGCTTTTATGCAGTGCTGTGCTACCATCAAAAACTTTAGTTTGAGGTCCCCAACGTGTGGGCACCATGGCAACACCTTTCCTGGTCCTCGCCAAGAGTTTTTAGAAGAAGAGATTGGATTTATACCCCGCCCTTCACTCGGGAGTTTCAGAGCGGCTTACAAACTCCTTTCCCTTCCTCTCCCCATATCAGACACCCTGTGAGGTAGGCGGAGCTGAAAGAGCTCTGACAGAAACTGCTCTTTTTCAGGAACAGCTCTGACAGAGCTGTGGCTTGCCCGGGGTCATCCAGCAGCTGCACGTGGCGGAGTGGGGAATCAAACCCAGTTCTCCCAGATTAGAGTCTGCGCACTTAACCACTGCACCAGACTGGCTCTCTTTTAGGAAGTGGGCAGGCCAGGTGAAGCTCTTGACCAGCAGGGCTTCTGTTTGGCCACTGGAGATCCGATTGGCTGCACAGATCTTTTAAAAACTGTTGTTAAAACAGCTGCTGCTACCACAGTGTTGGTTTTGTTCTCTCTCATTCCCCTTATCCAGCCATTGTGGGCTTGTGTGCATTATGCTGTGTCAGAATTCCAAAGGTGCCCGTGCACACAGCTTATTGCATATTTCCCGAGCAGAAACCTTTAAGCTTGACTTTGGATTGTATGCCCTGCCTTATGCACCATTCTCTCCCCCCCGATGTTTTATTCTGCAGCTACAATTTTAAAAACGTCACTTTTCTAAATAGGGGTGGGGATGTCACAATGTTCCCTCTAAGCTGTGGAGTCTTGTGAGCAAAAATCCTACTTTGTGAGCTACTGGCATTAAAGTTGTGAGTGAACAATGTGGCTACTGCATAAGTTATTTGCTCTGGAGCCCTCCTTCCTGAGCGGAGACAAAATTGTGTGAGCCGGAGGCTAAAAAACTGTGAGCTAGCTCACATTAACTCAGCTTAGAGGGAACACTGCTTGTGGCATGTGGGGGTGGGGGCGGAATCCAAAGGTTTGTTTGTTTTTTTAATTACACAATTGCCCCATTGCAGCTGCACAGCAGCATCCATCGAGTGCCTTAGATTTAAATCCTGGTTCAGTTTTTGCACATGCATTTTAGTGTTCGTTTGTTGAATGAAAGGGAACACAAAGGAATGCAGGCAAAGGGGGAAAAACCCAATGCTGAAACTGACAAGACTGTTTTTCCCACCACCATCTTGCAAAACAAGGTCCACTTTAAAGTCCCCCCCGCCCTGTATATGTCTGTTCCTGTCTCTTTCTTCTTTTCCTTTCTCTCTCCTCTTGATATATTTTTTTTCCCCAGACGGGCCCCTGTGGTGCAACCCACCTTGGCTCACAGTATAACCAAGTCTGGGATCACGACCCATCCGATGAAGATCAATGCTCCACTAGTTCTTTCATGGACTAAGCACTGCTTGGATTTACCAAGCATGCTGTGGTCCTAGCCTTGTGAGGTCACTCGAAAGAGGCCTGCCTGCCTTGTACGCATACTCTGCTGTGGTTTCTGATAAAGAGTCGGAG
Source organism: Gekko gecko (assembly GCA_029375565.1). NCBI lineage: Eukaryota > Metazoa > Chordata > Lepidosauria > Squamata > Gekkonidae > Gekko > Gekko gecko. The sequence goes on along the minus strand of JAPDNY010000009.1, from coordinate 19,289,600 downwards.
AGATTGCTGCAGTGCCATCAATCTTAAAGTTGCTGGAGAAAGAAAGAAATTTTTAAAAATTGTTTTGGAATCCCACAGTGGGAACGTGCCTTATAAATGCGTACTCTTCTTGGCTCAGTGCCAGTTGCGCTGACAGGCAAAAGAAATGGAATTTCCTTAGGTGTTGCATTCTGGTTTATGTTAGAACAACAAGCAAAAAACATTTCTTCCTGGCATTTTGGAGAAAGGAGGAAGAGGAGGAGTTTTATACCCTGCCTTTTCGCTACCTTCGGGAGTCTCAAAGTGGCTTACAATCACCTTTCTTTCCTCTCCCCGCAACAGGCCCCTTGTGAGGTAGGTGAGACTGAGAGAGCTCTGAGAAAACTGTGACTGGCCCAAGGTCATCCAACAGCCTTCATGTGGAGGAGTGGGGAATCAAAGCTGGTTCTCCAGATTAGAGTCTGTCACTCTTATGGTTTTCCAATAACTTTCAGGTCTATCTTATGTTATTCTATACTTTTTTGGGGGGAATATTGCAAGAATTTGGAGCTGAAATCCGAATCCAGGCTCTAGTTTTGTAAACTGAGAGGTATTAAGGCTTATACTCAGGTAAAAGTCATATTCTTTGAACCTCAACATCATGACCTGAAACATCTTTTTTTCCTAACACCCTCCCCCCACTTTTTAACATCCATCCAGATGGAAGAGTTCAGAAGACTCAAAAGTTCACAAACTGTTTTGTGCCATTTGCATTTGTTGGCTTGTGTTTTCTGAGATCAGCTGACACATGAAGTGCCACGCTGCCCCACGTGGGTACCATGTATCGGGGCTGAGAGAGAATCTGCAGAACCCTTTCCAACATCCTCTTTGCATGCAAGTTGTCATATCTGCCAGAATTTGGGCATCACTCTAAAGTTCTGACCTGCTCTCACTTAACTTATCATCCCATTGATCTGGGCTAAAACTGGCCAATACACTACAATAATCATGCGATACAGCAATATGCTCAAAGTGGTTCTGAAGGGCCCATCATCACGAGCAAAACTTTGTCGTCATCTGAGTAGCAGATCTTATGGAAACCACTTATCAAAGGCAAATCTCTCACCCGCAGCTGGGGTCACCAGGTCCTACCTGGCAGCTGACCGGGGATTGGGAGGGGACTTACCGGGAGCAGCAGGGAGGCCCATCCAATCTACTGGGAGCTAGTTTGGTGTAGTGGTTAACTGTGCGGACTCTAACCTAGGAGAACCGGGATTGATTCCCCACTCCTCCACTTGCACCTGCTGATGTGATCTTGGGTCAGTCACAAGCTCTGGCACAGCTGTTCCTGAAAGAGCAGTTTGTGTCAAGAGTTCTTTCAGCCCCACCTACCTCACAGGGTGTCTGTTGTGGGGAGAGGAAGGGAAAGGAGTTTGTAAGCCACTCTGAGACTCCAAGTGAAGGGCGGGGTATAAATCCAATCTCTTCTTCTTCTACATCAACACACCTACGTCACTGCCCATTTGAACCAGAAGTGACACTTCCCGTCCAGGATGCTGGGGCAACACTCTGGTATTTGGACAAAAACTCTGGTAAATTTGCCTACTACCATAGAGCTTTTGTCCAAGTACCAGAGTGTCACCCTTGACATCCCAGAAGTGACAGCATTACTTTTGGGTCATGTGGGATGCACACAGACATGTTGCTGAACCTGGGAGGCCTTTCCTTTCTTTGAGATCCCCCTGGTGGCTGACGGATTGGTGGCTGGGAGGAATGGCCTGGCCCCGGTGGAACCCCACCTTCATTGGGGGGGGTGGTCTGGGGTTGTATAAAATGAGTTTCAAACTACCTCAAAGCAAAGGTAGTGATGAGAAGCAATATGACGAACCCTTTCTAGACACCAGATCAGCAGTTCCTTACTAACAGGGCCCATATTTTGACCTGCAGAACAGTGGAAGGGCCCCATAGGAATGACTCTGCCCGCTGACTCATCCTCAGGAGAGTCGAGATACAAGCAAAATGCTCTTCTGAACCATTCCTTGCTGCTGTGGATTGCTACAGGGGCTTTGTCACATTCTCTTCCCAAGTACTTGTTCTTGCTTAATGGTATCTTGGTTTACAAACAAGCTGAAAGTAGCCGAGGTGACCAAGGGGAAAAATCTGTCAGAACTCCCATTACTCTTCAGCCACTGGGAAGGAAGTTAATTGGAAAGAGCAGATGAAGTGCATAATCAGGAGGAGGTCATGGGCATTAGAAAACCCTGCAGCCTGGATTAACTCCCGTCGTCAACAGTTCTCAAGCCCCATCCTGGATGTCAAGACTGTAGCAACTGATATACACTCGTTTGATGGTAGCCATTGCAAGACAGCCATGTGTCAGACTCTTGCACAAACTCACTCTCAACAACACTCTTCTGTTAATGATTTGTTTACTGAGATAAGTAGCTGTGTCAAGTAGAGACCTTCTGTGTCAGAACTGACTGGAATGGCGCCAGTCCTGGCATCGTACATGATTCAAACAGCCCCCCCCCCCGTGACCCGTCCAATCAAGCCATTCAGTCATCCCACCTAAATCTAACACGTACTCTTCTCCCCCCCATGAACCTACATGTTATCTATGACAAGCCAGCTAGCTGAGACAGGCGTTCAAGGTCACTCACATTCTTCCCAGTCGGGAGGCCCTTTGGAAAAACAGTCACAAAGTGACTAAGTGAAGCAATTTCCCACACACGCATCCACTCACTCACTCACTGCCCCCCCCAACAGCCCAAATACAGAATGGTTACAAGCAATTAGACACAACAGAGAAATCTCATAGCAAACGAGGCTCCGAGTTTGACGCCGTGTCACAGCGGTTTACAAGTTGACAACAGAGACGTAGTCTTGCAAGTCACACTCGTGCGTATTAGCCTTTTAAAAACAAAATTTATTTAAACCCCTTTTGGTTTGATTTGCCCCTGAGAATGGGGGCTGAAGAAGTTTACAAACTACTACAACTGCTGGCCCCACTGCTGGACCTCCTGATGGCACCTGGTATATTTTGGCCGCTGTGTGACAGAGTGTTGGACTAGATGGGCCATTGGTCTGATTCAACATTGGCTTCTCTTATGTTCTTATGTACAACACCAAAACACAACTGGCCATCGTTTTAAAAAGCCACACGATCTCACATGAACAATAAATTATGAAACAAAAGACCTGAATAAAACCTGATCTAAAATTAGCCTTCCCCTAGCCCCCTCAAAGGTCTTCCTGAAGATGCTTGTTTGGTGGAGCTCTGTGAAGAACAGGAACAGCTTGAGTCACAGTTTCAGAAAGGCTCTTCTATAATACTGAAAAACCGTGAGTAATGGCACCCAAAGACCTCATCTAGGAATGGTAAAAGGGGCGGGGGGGGGCTTCTGAAATTATTGGAGTTACCAAACAGGCTCATACTGGGAAAAAGGCATAACATCCAAATCACAAGATGTCATAGTCCTGCTGTATACTGCATTGGTCAGGCTGCACCTGCCCTGGAATACTGTGTGCAATTCTGAAGGCCTCGTTTCAAAAAGGATGTGGATGGAATGGAGCGGGTGCGGAGGAGAGCCACGAGGATGTTCGGGGGCCTGGAGACCAAGAAGCCCTCTGATGAAAGGCTGAGGGACTTGGGAATGTTTAGTCTGGAGAAGAGGAGGTTGAGGGGGGACATGAATCATGATTGCTCTCTTGAGGTATCTGAAGGGCTGTCACTTAGAGGAGGGCAGGGAGGTCCTCCGGTTGGCAGCAGACGATAGGACTCGCAAGAATGGATTTAAATTAAGGTACCAGTTGGATATGAGGAAAAGCTTTTTCACTGTCAGAGTGGTGCAACAGTGGGATCAGCTGCCTAGGGAGGTGGTGAGCTCCCTCTCCCTGGCAGTCTTCAAGCAGCAGCTGGACAAACCCTTGTCATGGATACTCTAGGCCACTGGTTCCCAAAGTGGGCAATACCGCCCCCTCGGTGGTGCTGGAACAATCCAGGCGGGCTGGAACGACCCAGGTCCAGATCCACAAACTGTACCTTTTTGTCCACTTCTTGAAGGTAGATGTCCCAGGGGGGCGCTGAATAATTTTTTTTCTGAAAAGGGGGTGGTAGGCCAAATAAGTTTGGGGACCTCTGCTCTAGGCCGATCCTGCATTGAGCAGGGGGTTGGACTAGATGGCCTGCATGACCCTTTCCAACTCTGCGATTCAGGTATGTGACTCCAAGGTCATGCAGGGCTTTAAAGTACTTGGAACGGAACCTGGGAACAGGAAGGCAGCCCATGCAGAGATTTCAAAACGGGAGCCATCTGCACAGAGGGGCCAGCTCCAGTTAGCAAAAAGAAGGCCCACACGGAGGAGGAGTATCCTACGGATAGGCCAGTCCTGGAAAAAAAAATCAGGGCGCTTGTGGAATCATTCTTGCAAATTAATACGTTTTGGAAATCCTCCGTAGGAAGTCATTCTAGCCGCGCTCGTCTACAGCCGTCTCAGACGCAAAGACTGAGTTCACCTCCCTGATGAAAATATGAATCGGGGATCGGATATTTGATCTGAGTACCTGGTGCGGCACAGCTGTCTCCTCGATCGTTTGCTGTATTTCTTTATTAGGTGCTATGGTGATGCTTTAATTTAGAGACTACAGGGAGCAAGAGAAGGTGACTCATGTATTCCTTTTTCAACTAATTGTATTTCTGTTGCTAGATGAAAGATTGCCATTATTTCAGCTCCAAATATATATTAACCTCCAGCGCGATATTGTTATCCACTGCATTTGATTCAATTAAGGGATGCGGTGGGAGGTGGAACTCTGTTGCAGAATAAATGATGAACAAAAAAGGGAAGAATTGCAGACAGCAAGAGCTAATGGGCTCCCAAATTTTACAAATGTCTCCACAAGATAATCCTCACTTAGAGTCTAAATACATTATGTGTCCCCCCCAGCCCAAACTTACTCCTCGTGAGATGGAAATCCTGTGTTCACTTTAAGGTCAGGAAATACAGTGCACATCCAGTAGAACTGTGAGAATGAATTAGAGCTGCGTGTTTGCACTGGAGCCCCGGGACACTTGCGGAGCTTCCAGATCAAGATAAATGGAAACATTTCAGGAAGCGAAGAGCTCTTTCCCATTCATACCATTAGACATTTTTGAAGCAGGCATGAGATGAATTTCACAGCTGGATTGTATTTATAGGAATGGCCAGCTCGTCTAGTATACGGACGAGAGACCAGATAAAAATCTGAAGAGCAGTAGAAGGGAAGCAGGGCTGGAATGAGGACTAGGTTAGATATTCCTTTCATAGAAGAGTCACTGAGCCATAAGATGAAGGGCACAGGATTGGACAGACCCCTGTCCAAGTTGCTTTACTAGCTTGGGAATGGACATCTACATCATCTAAATGACGGTACCAAAAAAAGTCAAATAATTCAATTGCATTGTAGAATGCTTTTGCACATTATGTAATATGATCAGAGAATAGCCGGCATGTCTAACTGTGGGGGAGATATAAAAGAACCAGTCTGGTGATTACAAAGAAGTACAGGAAAATCGGGGTGCAGGTAACTTATGCTTTCTGCTTCTCTTGCATTATGTAGCACCTGAAGCTCTTCACACCATACCAACATTCAAAGTCTGTATCTGCTCTACACCATAGCCACCTGACCTCTAGCAAGTAGCATCTTAGCAACTCAGACTCCCCCTAATTATTGTTGATGAGCTGAATCATGCACTTGGGCTTTATGAAATGAGGAGGCAGAGAGAGGTAACAGGTCACTGGGGCAAATATTCAGCAGACCGTGGCAGTCAACTAAACAAACACCGGGATTTATTAAGCAAAGGACAGTCATTAATTACAGTTGTCCCATTTTTCAGGCCACTCAGTCCCAAGCAGGAAGCAGCCAGTCACAATGCACCAGCCTCCCATATCCCATACGGATGGGGGCAGCATCCCTTAATCAACGCCTAGATTATCCAACCTTCAAAATGCAAAGAAGAGTCAAGAACACGGCCTCTAAGTCAAAAGTCCTAAACCCTCTGCCAGTGTACACCAAGTCCTCTTTTGGGATTCCATATCGCCTGCCTTGAGCGTTTCTATTGTAGTCCGAAGAATGGTTCCTATATTCAGTAACTAGAAGTTACTGACTGAGAGCTAGTGGGCCTGCCATGCCTCTTTCCTGCATACAACTAGGATGAAGCTGCCTGTTTGACTGCGGCATTTCAATAACAGTGGTGAAGACTGAAGAGTGTCATCAATGGATACTTGGAACAAGCAATAGGAGATGGCCACACAGGACTGAACTTGGCCCGTGAGCATTTGGCTAACCACTTGTGGAGGCAGGATAACTCGAGATCTTTGTTCAAATGCAACAAAACAATTCTCAGGAGCAAAATGACAGCTGTGGGCAAGTGGCTGGGTACATTTGGTGGGGGTAGCAGCGGGCAAATTGTGTTGCTTTCATAACAGCAATGTTCAACCATGCTTGGTGAGCTACACATGATGACAGCCAATGTCATGTTAGGGGTCGATGTGCACATTTATGTTTATCCCTTGATGACTGCAGCAACATACATGAATACTGGTGGGTAGCTGTGTCGGTCTGAAACAGTAGAACAAAGTCCAGAGGGACCTTAAAGACCAACAAAGGGTGCACACGAAGGCTCATACCGTGAATAAAACTTCGTTGGTCTTAAAGGTGCCATTGGACTCTAACTTAGTTTATACATGAATACTGTCACAGATCTAGCACCATGGACAGAGCCTCCAAGGCAACCGTTTTTCAATGGAACAGTGGAAGAAATTTGTCCATTGAAATGCCACTCCAGTGTTGATAGTGTAGTTAAGTAATAACAAGCGAAATGTGTGTGGGAAGCAGCCATCAGCATTGAGATTATCCTGCCAACTGGACTTAGATAAACAACCAAAGACACGCACAAAAAAAAATGCTAAACTAAAAATTTGAAGGACTTCTGAAGCTTTACGCCAGTTCTAGGTAGAAGAAGAAGAAGAGGAGACTGGATTTATACCCTGCCCTTCACTACCCAAAGGCATCTCAGAGAGGCTTACAAACTCCTTTCCCTTCCCCTCCCCACAACAGACACCCTGTGAGGTAGATGAGGCTGAGAGAGCTCTTGACAGAAACTGCCCTTTTTTTTCAAGAACAGCTCTTATCAGAACCATGGCTTGCCCAAGGTCATCCAGCCAGGTGCGAGTGGAGGAGTGGGGAATCAAACCCGGTTCTCCCAGATTAGAGTCCACACACTTAACCACTACACCAAACCGGCTCTGTTGTATGCCATGACATATATGACACAATATATCAGTGCAAGAAAATCATTACAGATTTCACAGTCCTCCTCCTCCTCCTCCTCCTTACTCTACCTGCTAGAAACCCAGTGGAGCTGCAAGAAGAAAGCAATCAAGGACAATACTATTTGCTAAATTGTATTGCGAGTTGCATTCTGGCTTTCTCCTCGATGCAGGTGTTTGGGCAGAAAACCTAAAATTAAATCATGCTGGGTCTCCCCTCCCCCTTAAAAAAACCCAAAAAACTTACTCCACTGAAACAAACGGAACGGCGGCTTACGGCTCGCCACCTCTCAGGAAGCATGGCCCGTAGCAGCAATCTCTGGAATATGTCCGCAAGCAGAGTGCTCGTTTCCCTCCACTGGAGTGTTCCAGCAGATTAAAAACAGTGGGACGGAGACGGGAGAAGTTGCAGAGTAGTTAATGGCACTAGAACGAGAAGATCGCATGCGGCGAGGAGCGTTGCTACAGTTCGCGACCTCGCTCGGCACACACCACGCTGATTATACCAAAGAATCAAGCAGATGTGAAGGAAAATTGAGCCGCATCTCTTCAAAACTCCTCTTCGGTAAGTGGAGGATTATGATACTTTAGAAGTGAGGAGGGGGGGAATAACGTACATGTCTGCGTGGAGCTGCAGTAATGATGATTCCCCCCCCTCCCCTTCTCATTCTAAGTGAGGAAAACATGACTGATTGCAGCTGGCTGCAACTTATAAAGAATACTCAGGTTAATTGGAGCCAAGGGGGCAGAAATACTTAAAGCGTTATTTCGGTGTGTGTGCGTGGCGCGCTCGGGTTCTGCTGCTAATTTCCCGATTTGTTTGACGCTCAAAAAAACCAACCACTCAGCTTATTTTAAAAATATTCAAAATGGAAATGAGAGGAAGGGCCCACTTTTGCTTCTTGGGAGAAGGGGCGGTGCAGAAGTTGGGGAGGAAGTCGTGTCGCCCGAGCGCGTGATAATGCGTTCCTTTTCTTTAGCGAAACATGGAATGTCAAGCCACAGGGAACGTACCCTCCGTCGAGCTTGTGATCGAGACTTGCAAAAGCAACACCCCCCCCCCTCAAGAGCCAGTGTGATGTAATGGCTAGAGTGTCAGACTAGAATTTGGGACACCTGGTTTGAATCTCCGCTCTGCCTCGGAGGCCTGTTGAGTGACCTTGGGCCAGTCGCACACTCTCAGCCTAACTGGCCCCATGGTGAAATGGAGGAGAGGAGAATGCTGTAAACCCTTTTGGGCCACCACTGCAGAGAAAAAAGAGGCATAAGTGAAGTAAATAAATGGGCTCCTCTGAGTTTTTTGGCACCGAGTTGGGAACTTTAGGAGAAACTTGCCATATCAGGTTAGAGGTCCATCAGGTCTGATGTTCTGTTTCCAGCAATGGAAACACCACTTGCTTCTCAGAAGCTTAAAAACAGGGCATCAAGGCAGCAGATCTCCTTTTTTGTGTGTGTCCAGCATGTAAAACAATGCTCAGCTAGTATTAGCCATTAAGTTGAGCCCAACAGGCTTGTTCTGCAGGCAGAACGACACTTCGATTTTTGCTGATTCCCCCACCCCTCCTCTTGAAGACCATCCCCTCCCCATGAGTTTTATGAAAGTCCCCCGACTCCCGTGACCAGAACTGAGATGGGGGGCTCAGAGACCAAAGGCCAGAAAAGGTGGCAGGCAACAACATGGCAAGTGAATATGTACTTTGTTTCCATAAGGTCCCAGGTGCTGTTGCTTCCTGTTCCAGTGAAAGGATCCCAGGTTGCAGAAGGAAAAACAAAACAAATCCGCTCAAGACCTTGGAGAACCAATGTTGGAATCAGGGATGGGCATGAACCAAAAAAACAACAACACACCCCTAAAAACCCTGAACCAAGCAAAAAATGCTCCAGACCAAACCGGCCAGTTCAGATCCCCCTTCCTCCCAGCTGTGGCTTGCCATGGCCGAGAGAAAGGGGGGATCACTGGCAGCCATTTAACCTGTCTGTTTCGCTCCCCCTGATGGGTTTAACAGCTCGCAGCCATTTAAACCTAACCCATCCCACTGTTAGGTTTAAATGGCTGCTAGCCATTTTACTGTTCGGTTTTGCCTCCCCCCACTTCCAAGCAGTTAGGTTTAAATGGCAAAAAGTCCAGTAAATGTTTGTGGCACTAACATTCCAATCCAAAACCTAGAAATCTAGAATCGGCTTCAGTTCATCTTAACAACCCTCGAGAAAGCTCTGGTTCAGGTGGGAAGCCATGTTGGTCTGAAGCAACAGATCAAAGTTTGGGTCCAGAGTGGCACCTTTAAGACCAACAATGTTTAATTCTGTGTATAAGATTTAATGTGCACGGTCACTTCTTCAGATATGCACACGAAAGCTTATACCCAGAACTAAACTTTGTTAGTATTAAAGACACCACTGGATTCAAACTTTGTCCTAAACCTTAGATTAGAAATACATAGCCCTATCATATCTGAAAACTAACTTTCAAATACAGCACAAAACAAACAACAACATTCAGCTTAAATATACAACGGTATCACAGTTCTGACCTCTTCCTCAGGCTTTATCACATTCCAGTAGTTTATAAATGGCCTCAGTTTTCACACTGGGAGGTTGGCTGCCATAAATCAGGCGTACACTGGCCCTCGTATTAGTTTGGACCAGGATGAGCGTTTGTTATCCTTTACACATTTCTAAGTTTTGCCCGGGCCTCACAGGTCAGGAAATATTTTATATTGATTAGGAAAGTACAAAGTGCTGCTGGAGAAGAGTCTTGAGAGTCCCTTGGACTGCAAGGAGATCAAATCAGTCCTAAAAGAAATCAACCCTGACTGTTCCCCAGAAGGCCAGATACTGAAGCTGAAGCTCAGATCCTTTGGCCACCCAATGAGAAGGGAGCACTCATTCGAGAAGGCCCTGATGCTGGGAAAGACTGAAAGTCAAAGAAGAAGAGGACGGCAAAGGATGAGATGGTTAGACAGTGTTATTGAGGCAACAAACATGAAGCTGAGCAAACTCCAGAGGGTGATAGAGGACAGGTCCATGGGGTCGTGAAGAGTTGGACTTGACTGTGTGACTGAACAACAACAATGTATATAGTTTAATACAGGGCTTTTTTTGTAGAAAAAGCCGGGCAGGAACTCATTAGCATAACAGGCCACACCCAAGAGCAGAAACTCATTAGCATATTAGGCCACACCCTAACAGCACAGCTCATTAGCATATTAGGCCACACCCCCATGTTACCAGAAGTGTGGTCATCCATCCACAACCACCTTTTGCTTCTTATTCTGTTTACCTTGTTTGTTGTCAAAACCCAGGGCTTTTTTTTGAAGCAGGAACTCCTTTGCATGTTAGACCACACAGCCCAAATGTAGTCAGTCCTAATGAGTTTCTGCTGTTGGGTGTGGCCAATTATGCCAATGAGTTCCTGCTGGGCGTGGCCAACTTGGGAGCCAGCCGGAACTCCGTTCCTGTGCATTCCTGCCCCAAAATAGCCCTGGTTTAATACAAAACTATCTATTGCTGGGTTGTGCTGACCACACAGTACTGGTTTTGCCATTGCTGTTGCTCTCTCACTACATGCTGATGTATGATGGGGTGAAAACGTCAGTCCTACTCACCCTCCATGCACTGCCACAGTTGTCCTCACTACTTCCTTGCTCTTTGTTTACAGAAGTAGGTGAGTGTACGGGGAAGTTAAAGCAAGTCTTTATTATGCACACTTTACATCCACATGTATCCTTTATGACAATGATGTATACCTCATCACACTCTGGGAGCGTGTGTGTGAGTGTGGGGAATATCTTTGCCAGGCATGCTCTAGGCTGATCCTGCACTGAGCAGGGGGTTGGACGAGATGGCTTCAATGGCCCCTTCCAGCTCTGTGACTCTCTGGTTCTATCTTGTGTTGTTAAATTGAAAGTCCAGACTGCTCGCGGCAGAGCACAGCTGGCGCTAATAACAACGGCCTTGTCATTTTTGTGTGTGGATGCTATATATGCACGGTTTCATATTTGCCAGCGACTGTCTTAAGAGTTGTTTTTATTCTGTTCTAAGGAGGAAATAAAAGGGCTGCACCAGTCACTACGAGATCAAAGATAAGGGCGAGGCCAGTGGTACAAGTAAAGTAAAAATATATTTTATTGTTCAGTTAAAATTCCCTACACGTTTCGCCGACAGGCTTCTTCAGAGGAATCTGCAATAAATTATTTGCAAAACACATTACTGGACTCTCATAAATAGCAATGGTTAGTTAAAATTATGTAAATAAAGCATTGTCTCAGAAATAAAATTGCAATTTCTACAGTAAAATATCAGTCAGGTACAAAACCACTAGAGCTTATTCTGCCCTTATAATTGCACAAAGGAGAATGAGGGAAAGAGAAAAACTCCCTGTATGTAAAACAGATAAGATACTCTGACCAGCACCCAACAGGTTTTGGTTGAATTTTAAAAGAATCTTTCTTCTGCCTAGATGAATGTTACAAACCTGTCCGTCTTGCTCTGTTTCTTCAACAAGAGTACAAAATCTGTAGCAGCTGCCAATGGAAGGACCTTAGTATACACTGATGTTTAGTTCTCTCCATTTTACACTTGATTCAGAAGTGTGTTGGAATTATAAATGTCATTGGAGAACACACCAAGAGAGAGAGAGAGAGAGAGAGAGAACTTGGCTGTGTTCCTGAAAGGACCTGGTTTGGCGTACTAATTTTAGCCCAGGTTGTAATCGATGTTCCCTCTAAGCTGTGTGAGCAAAAATTCTACTGTGTGAGCTACTGGCATCAAAATTGTGAGTGAGCGATTTGGCTACTGCATAAATTAGTTTGCTCTTCTGGAGCCATCCTTCCTGAGCGAAGACAAAAATGCGTGAGCCGGAGGCTAAAAAACTGAACTAGCTCACACTAACTCAGCTTAGAGGGAACACGAGTTGTAATGTTTAAATACATTATGAATCAAACGTCATGTCTTCTTGTCCTTCTACAGCTCAGCATCCAAAACGAGATTTCTGCCCACGAGCAAAACGTGCTCTCAGGTTACATCCACACAGCTCAACAAATCCTCTATAGGGATTTTAAAAAAAGAAATGGGATACCAGGGCACACTCAGAAACCTCAAGAATTTAGTGGGTGGGCAGGGGGATTACTTTGCTGTCCGTGAGACTGTCATGTCGAGATCTGAGAAGGTTCCCAATACACAGAGCGTATAAATTCACAAACATATACATATATATATATATATATATATATATATATATATATATATATATAGTTACTCTCCCTATCCTTTCTTTTATTAATGATTTTTTTTCTTATTCACAGATTGTGCATATAGTTATAAAACTTATTTCTTTACCTTTTTGCCCTACAGTGAGATAAAGAAAAATACAGGCCTAAGCCTCATTGGTTCCCATTCTCTAACATGGCTAAAAATTTAACACCGTTCATGTGAAAAAAAAATTATATTCTCCATTAGAAGGGGGGCTTTGCATCTGCTGTTCACTGGCTCTTAACCTGCTATTTCCTCCAATACTCAGAATGCGGTATGAGCACACCACCAAGTAGATGTTGGTTCCATTATCTATCTGGTAAGTGGGGTTGCCAGCCTCCAGGTGGTAGCTGGAGATCTCCTGGGATTACAACTGATCCCCAGGCGACAGAGGTCAGTTCGTCTGCACAAAAACAGACACTCTGGAAGGTGGACTCTATGGCGTTGTGCCCCACTGAAGTCCCTCCCCAAACCCTCCCCTCCTTAGGCTCCACACTTCAAATCTCCAGGTATTTCCCAACCCGGACCTGGCAACCATACTGGTAACCCTTTTAAGCCACTAAATGTGGCCTTCATAGTCTGTGAGAGCCATTACACGCTTCATTTGGGAAACACACACAGAGAGGAAGTCAACACTGAAAGTACACAGAGAGAAATTCAACGTTGAAAGTAGCTACGTCATGCAAGCTAGAGGAAGACATTAAACTTGGTATAGGCTTTTCTGTGCATGCATGCTTCTTCACACACGAAAGCGGATGCCCAGAATTAAACTTTGTCGGTCTTTAAGGTGCCACTGGACTCAAACTTTGTTCTGTTGCTTCAGTCCAACATGGCTACCCACCTGAATTAAACTTGGCAGTAAGAAGGACAGAAAAACCGATACCAGAGATGAACACTGGAGATTAAATACACCTGTAAGCACCATTTCATCTGATCTTTTATTAATGCCAGTACATTTTATCCCACCCTCCCTCCAAGAAGCTCAGGGAAACATTCTTCCCTTCTCAGGACAATTCTCTGCAGTAGGTTGGGATGAGAAATCAGTGTCTGTCCTAAGGTCACCTGGTGAGCTCCGTGGCTGAGCCACGGTTTAATTCTGGGTTTCCCCAATGCTACACTAATCATCACAACACAGACCCCATTGAGGAGATAGGTTCCTTGGATTTTGTCAAGGAAATGGTTCTGCACTGGGCAAGGATGGTTGGAGAAATGATGAGAAGAGAGAAACCAGGATGCCCAAGTAAAATCTCAACAGAAGTTTGCAATGACATAGGAGAAAGTCAAGTCAGTCAGTTAGCCTTTATTGGCATAAAACAATCCCTTAAAAGAGGATTACTATTTAAAAATATACATAAAAAACCATATAAAACCATACATATAAAGCCAAGTGTTTTGCAAACTACAGAATATTGCATAATGTTACATAAAACAATTTGTTACAAAGTGTTGCTCCTTTTAATAGTTTTTCCTGACGTAGCTTTATAGCTGATTGTAAAAACATGGCTACCTTCACTGATACTTCAGTAGCGGAGTCATTCAGAAGATGGTGCACTTTTAAAGCATCAGGAAAGTCCGTCATGTTGGCTAAAATAGGGTTTAAATATCTAAAACCAGGGCTATTTTGGGGCAGGAACGCACAGGAACGGAGTTCCGGCTGGTTCCCGAGTTGGCCACGCCCAGCAGGAACTCATTAGCATAATAGGCCCCACCCAACAGCAGAAACTCATTAAGACTGGCTACATTAAGGCTACATTAAGGTGGCTCAAGTGGTTAAGACGCTGAACTGCAGGCTATGGAAGGTCAGTAGTTCAGCAGTTCGAGACCCGGGTGCCGCATGACGGAGTGAGCTCCCGTCTCTAGTTCCAGCTCCTGCCAACCTAGCCGTTCGAAAGGAAGAAATTGCAAGTAGATAAATAGGTACCACTTCGGTGGGAAGGTAACAGCGTTCTGTGCGCCTTGGTGTTTAGTCATGCCGGCCACATGACCACGGAAACGTCTTCGGACAGCGCTGGCTCTTCGGCTTTGAAACGGAGATGAGCACCGCAACCCTAGAGTCGGATTCAACTGGCTTTTGAGCAGGGGAACCTTTACCTTTACCTTTACATTAGGGGTGTGTGGCCTAACATGCAAAGGAGTTCCTGCTACAAAAAAAGCCCTGTGTTTTGACAACAAACAAGGTAAACAGAATAAGAAGCAAAAGGTAGGTGTGGCTGGATGGCCACACTTTTGGTAACATGGGGGCGTGGCCTAATTGGCTAATGAGTGTCTGCTGTTGGGTGTGGCCTGTTATGCTAATGAGTTCCTGCTAGGCTTTTTCTGCAAAAAAAGCCCTGTCTAAAACGTATTTCTGCATAAAATTGGCAGTGCAAACAGATATATGAAACTGTCTCAATGCATCCAGAGTTACAACGGCAAAGTCTAGTCTTCTCTCTCTTCTCCTCCATAGGAGAAACGATTTCAGCATTTCACATGGAGGCTATTATGTACAACCATGAGAATAATGTGAACCTTCTTTACACAATGAGTACTGAAACATTTCTGATACTATTTTGAGCCTCCAAGCTTTTTCATTTTTACTTCCTGCCCTCTCTCTCTCCTGGTACTAGAAACTCAAGGACATCCGTAGATTCTCAACTGACAAAAATAAAGCACTTCTTTACATGACACACAACAAACATAAAATCCACTTCTACAGAATGTGGTGATGCCCATCGGCTTGGATGGCTTTAAAAGGGAATCAGGTTCATGGAGAGGGAACAATAGGTATGAGACATAATTTCAGATAGCTGATATATTCCAGTTCAGGAACTGTTCCCTAATGGTTTCTGGTCTGACATTTCAGACAGAACCGTTTTAGTAACAGTTCCCTACCGGAATATATTTTCACTTTCAGACAGAAACGCTTCTGTCCCATTAGGGAAGTGTTTCTGAACCGTTTTACCTGCAAACTGCTTCCAAGCGGTCTTCACTTTTCTGTACCATTTCTGAAGCGCTATGAGGTGCTGTGTAAAATGCCCCATAGCACTTCCTCCTGCACCACTTTGTTTTCCCACCCTTTTTTGCCCGTGCGGGCGATCTCTGTCCTTTTTTTTTTTTTAACTTTCTAGAGCACTATACTGCTATAACACAACACCAAAACAGTGCAATACCAACCCCATAGGAATGCCTGGACTCCATTGGGATACATGTGATGGCTATATCTGCCGCCTGGAAACAAGTACCTCATTGGATACAGGCTTCAAGTGGGAAATCAGGACATCAGTGATTGGTGTGACAGATGTTGCTAACCCTTCCATGCCCACTGCGAGTCAGGGGAAGGTGATGGGTTGTCAGGTTGCCAGCTGGGGAGAAGATGCTCATCGGACAGCAGGTCTCACCAATCACTGATGCCCTGATCTCCTGCCTAAACCTGCTGTCCAATGAGTACTTGTTTCCAGGTGGCAGATGTAGCCATCTCATATATCCCAGTGGAGTCCAGGCATTCCAATGGAGTTGCTATTGCACTGTTTTGATGTTGTGTTATAGTGCTACAGTGCTGTAACGGTATAGTGCTCTAAAACGTTTAAAAAAAAAGCACGGCGATCACCTGCATGGATGAAAAAGGGTGGGAAAACAAAGTGGTGCAGTCTGAAATGCCAAACCACTACAGAGACATCTCCTTACTGGTAGGGGAAAGGCTGTGTGAAATAGCAGCCCTGTACCAGTTTACTCAAGATGGTACAATAATGGCTTAAAAAGGGCTTAAAAAGGGTAATGTGAAATTCCCCATAATAACTAAAATGGAACCTCCATGTATCAGAAACAGTGAATTCCAGTTACCAGGCACACATAGCAGGGTAGGAATATTATCTTCATGCAGGGTTGCCACCAGCTCTGGATTGGGAAACACCAGGAGATTTAGGGGGTGGAGCCTAGGGAGGGCAGGGTTTGGGGAGAGGCTTCAGCAGGGTATAATGCCATAAAGTCCACCCTCCAAAGCAGCCACTTCCTCCAGGTGAAGTAATCTTGGTCATCTGGAGAGCAACTGTAGGAGTGGGAGATCCCCAGGTGCTGTCAGGAGGTTGGCAACCCTGCCTACATGTGATTCTTGGGAGGCTTCCATATATACGGCTAATGCTGGGAAAGGGGATGCTGCAAAAGTTGGCAGTGTTTATGTTCTCTGTTTTCCCAGAAATCGAATTCTGTGCCTTTATTAGGGGACAAGGCCATTAGTTAGGGTTGCCAGGTCCGAACTCTTGCCAAGTGGGGCAGTCCCGAGTCCTTCCCAGGATCCTTTGCGCATGCGCTTTGCGATGAGGTCATCTTGAAGTGATGTCATCGCATTGCCAACATCGGGGGTGATGCTCTAGTTTTTGAGCAAAACTCTGCGTTGTGGGGTTTTTCACTTCAAAACCATAGCGTTTGCCCAAAAACTAGAACATCACCCCCTGACAGCGGCAACATGATAACATCACTTCTGGGTGACATCATTATGACAGGGACGTTGTACAGTGATGTGCTTGTTTAGGGGTGGGGCCTCCTCCACTGGCCAGCTGGCTAGTGGTGGGCTAGAACCCTGGAAATCGGGGGAACCCAAACCCTGACCAGGGGTCTGGCAACCCTACCATCAGTTCATGCACTCAGTACTGCATCTTATATATTGCCGTTTTCTCTTATAGGCACTTGAAAGAATTTTATTTGTTAGTACATGGTGATTTGCATTTCGTAGGACGTGTGTATTTGGGAAGCACTCCGCATAGGTTTATTGAGCAATATGCGCCTTTCTCTCTCATAAAGCAATTCTTCTTCCTGAACGAAGGAACTAATATTCAGTTTCCTACAGAATAGGAGTAATATCAAATCCCTTTGGGAATAATATCTGTCATGGCTTGGGGGTGATTTCATGCTTCTTTCATATATCATATTGCAACCCATGTTGAAGTCACACCTGTGTCAGAGTCATCATCTAGAGTAATACATGTCTGGAATTGCAGCACATGTTTGGTTCCTGCCTGTACTAAGCATTAATATATAGATAGAGAGGTTCAGTGGTGTGTGTCATGTGTGGAATAGTGTGCAATGTGTTATCTTGGACATGGCTGAGCCAGAAATCTGATAATTACAGAACTTAAAGTAGATCCCAATTGGATGTCATGTGCCTAATGCTCATCCGAATTAACACTGGTACTAATCCACACCGGCATAATCTATAACATGTTTGTTTATAAGGCATAAGAAACACATGGGACAATGTCTGGTTTTGTGAATACTCCGGTATGTATTAATTTGATTTTTCCCCCCAGCAGTGAAGAGTCACAATTTCAACATATGATGTATGCATCCACACAATCAATTATCATGTTCCTTACCGAGTTATAAGTCTATTGCTAAATGGTTTGTGTTGTTTTTATGCTCTGTCTGGGTTCTTTTAACAGCTAGATTTTCACAGGTTGTAAACTTTCATGATTTTACTATGTTTTACTTTGTGAACTACCTTTAGTAGGACTCTGGAGAGGTAGTATATAGATTTTTTTTTAAGAAAGGAAGATATCTAGATAAGTTTGTAACCTGGGCTATTTTGGGGCAGGAACACACAGGAACGGAGTTCGGGCTGGCTCCCAAGTTGGCCCTGCCCAGCAGGAACTCATTAGCATAACAGGCCACACCCAACAGCAGAAACTCATTAGGACTGGCTACATTAGGGGTGTGTGGCCTACCATGCAAAGGAGTTCCTGCTCCAATAAAAGGCCTGGGTTTTGACAACAAACAAGGTAAACAGAATAAGAAGCAAAAGGTGGATGTGGCTGGATGACCACACTTCTAGTAACATGGGGTGTCTGGCCTAATATGCTAATGAGCTGCGCTGTCATGGGTGTGGCCCAATATGCTAATGAGTTTCTGCTGGTGGGTGTTGCCTATTATGCTAATGAGTCCCTGCTGGGCTTTTTCTCCAAAAAAAAGCCCTGCCTGTAACTATTTGTAAACTGATGCTTTACAAAGTTAGGGTTGAAAACTTGGATACATCCAAACACTGTCTCTCGCACTTATTTATCCAGCGCTTACGTTCAAAGAACTCACCTATGAAACTTTTTTCCAAGTATGTGACTTATCCTAACAAAGCTGTCTTCCCAAAGATGAGAAAATAGCCAGTGTTAATGTCATACTTCAAAGAAAAGATCAGGAGATCCAGATCTGTCAATGTACTGTGGATCACCCTGAGCTTGACATTCACTGGAAAGGGCCCTCAAGTCACAGCTGACTAATGGCAACCTCGTGGGGTTTCCAAGGCACGAGACATTCAGAGGAGGTTTGCTATTTCCTGCCTCTTTCTCACAACCCTGGTATTCCTTGGAGGTCTCCCATCCAAATACTAGCCAGGGTTGACTCTGCTTAGCTTCCAAGATCTGATGAGATTGGGTTAGCCTGGGCTATCTTAAAGGTAAAGGTTTCTCTTGCTCGAAAGCCAGTTGAATCTGACTCTAGGCCATGGTGCTCATCTCAGTTTCCAATCTGAAGAGCCAGTGCTGTCCAAAGACTTCTCCATAGTCATGTGGCCGGCGTGACTAGACACCAAGGCACACGGAACGCTGTAAACTTCCTACTGAAGTGGTACCTATTTATCTACTTGCAATTTCTTGCTTTTGAACTGCTAGGTTGGCAGGAGCTGGGACCAGAGACGGGAGCTCACTCCTTCATGCGGCACTCGGGTCTCGAACTGCTGAACTACCAAACTTCCGGTCTGCAGTTTGGCTTCTTAACCACTGAGCCACCGCAGCCCCTTTGGGCTACCTTAGCTACTACCATTTTCAAAAGGGCAAAACTCCCACTTTTTGGGACTCAGCAATGCATATAAAATAGGGAGTGCATTGAATAGATGGCATTTTTCAGTGTTTCATCATACCCAGGGGACAGGTTTGTGAATTCTGACGAAAAACACTTCCCCCCCCCCCGCAAGGTCTCCAATTTAAATGCTAATCAGCTGCATTGCTAGGTGGGTGGGTGGGGTGTCAAGTAGAAATTTTAGCCTCCCTGCTAATTCAAATCAATCCGAGTTGGCACCAAGAGTGGAAATATTGGCGCCATCTTCCCTGATTGGTTTTCTCACAAGCCCTGCTTCCTATAGCCTCTAACGCACAAGGTATGGATTGGCTCCTTTCCCCTGTTCTGACAAGTTTGGGTTCTAGAAATGAGATAACAGTTGGGTGTTTCTCTGATAGAAATAGAGAACCCAGCTTAGAGTTCTCTCTAAACCCAGCTTAGAGAGAACACTGCCCACCACCCCCACCCCCTTTTTAAAAATAAATTCTTCTTGATCCTGCTTGAGAATCTGTGGCACGACAAGCAGCCGCACCTGGGCACCACGACCATATCATTACAGCTATCTTGGCGTCTTTGAAATCGCCTAGGTAACTAAATAATGCACACCTTCCGTTTATAGTACCAGGAAACAAAGAAGCCTTGCTCTTTTGTCAGAGCGAGGACAGTATCCTTTATTATTATGCCTTGAATTCCAAGCGATCTAATCTTCTAGTCCCAGGTCCATTTTACTAAATTAGCTCTCGATTAAAACCTCCTGTACATTCTCGCTCAAATGCTTGGTCATACAACACGAACGGCAAACAGGTGTTTTCATTTTGTATTAAAAACAAAACTGAGATACTACCCCCCAAACTCTCAAAGAGAGCTAAAAGGAAAGTTGTAAAGCCATTTGGGGAAGTGGAAAATGAGGATCATTGCTCTTTTTTTGGACCAACCTGAACCTGGCCGAAAATGCAAGCCTATGGCAATGGCAAACCAACCGCTGCCACCCTGCTTGGCATAGGGCCTTCCTTCTCTTTTGTCTCTGTGGCCGAATGTGTGGGCTCTGGCCTGCAGGCCCTAGTTCAACCTGCCCTCCTAGGTTTTTCTCCACAACTGGAAGGGCTTTTCTTCCACTCTCAGGGCTGCCCAGGGTCACTATAGGCTGTGGAGCCTTGTGAGCAAAAATTCTACTTTGTGAGCTCCTGGCGTTAAAGTTGTGAGTGGGCGAGTGATTGGGCTGCCGCATAAGTTAGTTTGCTCTGGAGCCCTCCTTCCTGCTCTAAGACAAAAACCTGTGAGCTGGATGCTAAAAAACTGTGAGCCAACTCACACTAACCCAGCTTAGAGAGAACACTGCCCACCACCACCACCTGACATTTTGCTGGAGTTGCTCTTTGGGAGGGTCAAGACCCCCAGATTCCCTTCCAAGGCCTTGCCTCTGCGTCTCCTCCATGGGGACAATTTACTGCCTTGCGCATCACTTGCCAACCGCCTGCCTTCCCCCAGTGCACCTTTTAAAATAGCGTGTCCAAGACGGTGGTAAAGTCTAGAAAAACCTGCACTGTGGTTCTTGTGCATATGTAAGGTAAAGGTTTCCCTTGCTCGAAAGCCAGTCGAATCCGACTCTAGGGTTGCGGTGCTCATCTCCATTTCAAAGCCGAAGAGCCAGCGCTGTCCAAAGACATTTCCGTGGTCATGTGGCCAGCATTACTAAACACCAAGGCGCACGGAACGCTGTTACCTTCCCACCAAAGTGGTACCTATTTATCTACTTGCAATTTCTTGCTTTCGAACTGCTAGGTTGGCAGGAGCTGGAACTAGAGACGGGGGCTCACCCCGTCATGCGGCACTCTCGGGTCTCGAACTGCTGAACTACTGACCTTCCACAGCCTGCAGTTCAGCGTCTTAACCACTTGAGCCACCGCAGCTCCTTTGTGCATATGTAGCTTGGCTTTAACGAATGGAATTCATGATGTGGTGATCACCTCTGTCTCACAAAGCTTTTTAAAAGGACAAGAAAAATGAAAGGAGGATCCAACTATCAGTAGCTGTTAGGAATGATTGTTGCTAAATTCACGTTCCGGAACAATATACTTTTGAGTCTCCACTGAACCGTAGGAGGGGAGCAAAGGACGGGCCGTCATCATGCCTTGCTTAGGAGCTGTTCAGAGGTTTCTGGCTGGCAATTGCGGGGCAAAGAATGCCAGGCTTGGTGGGCCTTGAGGGGAACCATTGGGTTGATTCTTAAAGTGCAGGTCTGTTACCATGTTGTGCTCCAGTCTTCCAGATTCTCCAGTTCCAGGTTTTCTTCATTTATTCAAAAACAAGACTGTGTGTATGAACAGAGGAGAAGGAAGACGTATTCGGCAACAAAACCTTGAGTTTTGTGTCCTAGGAAATCTTTTAAAGTAAAAGGGTAAACCAGTGTGTTTTTTTAATGTTATATAGCACAGCCTGCAACTCGTTCACAATTCAAGAAACCCCACTTATTGAAAAGGGGGATAAATGTCACTTTTCACTGGCTGGGGAAAAGTATCCACTTGAGGGAGCTCTAGACTTTCCAAGCGGGTTTCGCGTACTTAAGATGAGCCTCACAGTTAACAGTGGCAAGCTGTCTGTTGGCTTTTCAAAATCCAGCAATGAAGAGAAATGCTTTGGCTTCACAAGTGATTTTTTGTGTGTGTGTGGAAAGGAAACAAGCTCCAGTTTAAACAGATAGGGATCCCATCTGATCGTTTTGGTCTCCCCCAAAATGGTGACACACAATGTAAACGAGTAACACTTTTCCTGTTTTCTAATTATGTACTTAATGCGGGAAAAGGGGCTTTTTTTAAAAAAAAAAGTCAGACAACTTGGCTGGAGGCGTGAAAATTAGCACCAAATGAAAAATTTATGGATCTTCATTCTGCTCAAGACGCACCACTTCCCTGCCATAGGACACCAAGGCCAATTAACCATTTCCAATTAAACAACCTCAGATCCAATCTCAGGCATCTAAAAATAGCAGCTGAATAATAATTTCTACTTCCTGAATGCAAAAAAGGTGCCCTTTGGTAGTGAGATGGGCAATTTCAAGAGGAAAACAACAGCCGATGTTACTATGCCATAAAAAGTATATACGCTATTCTAAACAAAGGCTACAGAAATTGTCGGTTCTAGTTCTAATGAGTAAATGTTTAATTGCCTAAACTGTGGAAACCTTGAATTTCTTCTTTCGGCCACATTTTAAAACTTCTGTGACGAAGTCTTAATAGTGGATTAACACAGTCTTGCATTAACTGAAGTCTTTTGTGATCAGGAAACAAAAAGGCCTTTGCTTAATACTGAGAGCACTCTGTGTAAATTACTCTTTGAGGTTCATACTTCCTTGTGATAATAGGATAAGGGAAGATATGAGAATTTACACCTCTTGTATGGCTGAAGGTGGCCTAATCCAAATGGCTCTGAAATCTTACTGTTTCTTGATTTGCATTTATACCCTCCCTGTCTCAAGGTTTCAGAGCAGGCTTCATGCAAAGTATTCGTATCCAATGCATTTCAGTGTATTTCAGTCACTGGAGCATTCTCTGCATAAATGGTAGGGTTGCTAAGAGAAATTCTCCTAATTCCTCCTTACCCAATTTCTCCCTGAAATCCAACAATCCCTTGTCTTTTCCTGTTTTTAGGAAACTGGAGAGTTTCTAATCAATCCCAATTGGGTTAAAAAGAAATTCGAAGACGGGAGGAGAGAGAGATTCTAAAAAATTGCAGAATTTCCCTCTGTAGATCTCAGAGGCAGGCAATATCCTCAGAACCTTCTTATCTTCCTATTATCCTCTTGTCAGAGCACCACCCTGTGGTATGTAACATAAAAGAAACCACTGGAAGGGCTGAAGTTACAAAAGAGTGCTTTGAAGAGAAATGAAAGAGATGAGGAGGAGGAGGAGGAAGAGGAGGAGGAAGAAGAGGAAGAGGAAGAGGAAGAGGAGGAGGAGGAGGAGGAAGAGGAGGAGGAAGAGGAGGAGGAGGAGGAAGAGGAAGAGGAAGAGGAAGAGGAAGAGGAGGAGGAGGAAGAGGAAGAGGAGGAGGAAGAGGAGGAGGAAGAGGAGGAGGAAGAGGAGGAGGAGGAGGAGGAGGAAGAGGAGGAGGAAGAGGAGGAAGAGGAGGAGGAGGAAGAGGAGGAAGAGGAAGAGGAGGAGGAGGAAGAGGAGGAGGAGGAAGAGGAGGAAGAGGAGGAGGAGGAAGAGGAGGAGGAGGAAGAGGAGGAGGAGGAAGAGGAGGAGAATTTATTATTTCAATTTATATCCTGCCTAGCCTGCAAGGCAAGCTCAAGGCGGTGCGGGCACAAGGAGAAGGAGGAGGAGGAAATCAATAGCTATATATAAAAAGTGAATTTTGGAGAAAGAAATTCCCCTCCCCTTATGAATCCTAGTAAATGTTAGATTCAGGTGGGTAGCTGTGTCAGTCTGAAGCAACAGAACAAAGTCTGAGTCCAGTGGGGGCACCTTTAAGGCCAACAAAGTTTAAATCTGGGGGCATCAGCTTTTGCATGCAAGCACACTTCTTCAGATACAGGCACACGGAAGCCGATACCCAGAATTGAGCTTTGTTGGTCTTAAAGGTGCCCCCGCTGGACTCAAACTTTGTAGTAAATGGTGGTATATGAAAGAAGGGATAATTTGCTTAGATCAGGGGTCCTCAAACTACGGCCCGCGGGCCACATGCGGCCCCGGAGGACACTTATGCGGCCCCCGAGTGTTTTGCCGCCCCCAAAGCCCCCCCTGCCTCTTTCTTCCTCCAGCAGCCCTGGGCTGCAACAGCACCCAGGAGCTGAGGAGGAGGAAGGGCGAGCAGGCTGGTCGTGGGGAGGGGGCGAACGCGGCGGCGGGGCAGCAGGCTGGTGGGGGGGGAGCAGGGGTCTTTTTGGGGGGGAGCGCACAGGAGCGCAGCTCCGGGAGCTCAGGAGCCAGGCCCCGCCCCCAGCCGGCGTCCCGGGGAGTCTTTCAGGCAGCCGAATGTCAATTTCAGCTCCATTATATCCTATGGGCCATTGAAGTCAATGGTGAAAACATAGGGTATATTCTGGGGCTGGAGGGAGGGGTTTGAGGGAGAGGCTCCAAACTCACAGGGTAGCTGATGGAGCTTCTCCCCAAGGTACCAACCAAGTTTCAAGAACATTGGACCAGGGGGTCCAATTCTATGGGCCCCAAACAGGTTGCTCCTATTCCCTCCATTGTTCTCTATAGTGGGAAAAAAGTTATTTTTTTCCCACCATAGAGAACAATGGAGGGAATAGGGGCAACCTGTTTAGGGACCCATAGAATTGGACCCCTTGATACAATGTTCTTGAAACTTGGTGGGTATCTTGGGGAGAGGTTCCACCAGCTACCCTGTGAGTTTGGTGCCTCTCCCTCAAACCCCTCCCTTCCAGCCCCCAGAATATATCCTATGTTTTCACCATTGACATCAATGGCCCATAGGATATAATGGGGCCGAATTGCCGCCAAATTTCTTTCATTCCCTCCTTTCCTTCTCTCTTTTCCTCTTTCCCTCCTTCTTCTCTTCTCTCTTTCTTTCTTTCCCACATTCTTCTCTTCTCTTTTTCCTCCTTTCCATGTTTCCCTCCTTCTTCCCTCTCTTTCTTTCCCTCCCCTTTCCTTCTCTTCCTTTCCCTCTTTCCTTCTTTCTACTCTCTCTCTTTCCTTCCCTCTTTCCTCCTTCTTTGGCCCAACTCTAGTGAGAAGGAGTTTAAACTTTAAACCCCTTCTCTCTTAGCTCCCCCACCCAGACCAGCTGGGGAAGGGAAGGAGAGGCTTTTGAAGATGCCTCCCCCCTTTTGCTTCCCTTCTGACATCACTTCCGGTGATGTCAGGAGGCGTGGCATATGCTAATAGCCTAATAGCTCATTAGCATACCATATGCTAATGAGCTCCTGCAGCTGTTTTTCTACGAAAAGACCCCTGGGAGGGAGCGAACGTGGCAGCGGGGCGAGCAGGCTGGTGGGGGGAGGGGCGAACGCGGCGGCCCTCCAACGGTCTGAGGGACAGTGAACTGGCCCCCTGTTTAAAAAGTTTGAGGACCCCTGGCTTAGATGTATGGGACACTGCCCCCCCCTCCCCTGGAACTCATCCAGCACCTTCGGTTCCTGCTGCCGGTTCCATTTGAATTGTTGCTGTTCAACTCAGGTTGCCCCTCTCCTAGTGGGACCTTGAGTCGTCCGGGAATTACAACTGATCTCCTGACATGGCACCTTTGGAAAGCAGATCTGGTGGCATGAATAAGATATCAGGGACTCATTTGTCACTAAGAGATTAACATAAGGCCAAGGCTGATGGTGCAGGAAAACTAAAAACGGTATCTTATTACTCAGCTAAAAATTCCCTCTCAGTTTCACCAACACGCTTCTTCGGGGGAAACTGCAATACAATCTGCACATACTGATTTCTCATAATTATATAGGGAACGGGGGGGTTATTTAGTCAAAATTATGTGAATAAGTAAAAGATTGCGTTAAAAATCAAATTGCAGTTTGTACAGAAATAATATCAACCACGTGTAAAACCACTAAATATAACCGCTAGAGCTTGTTCCGTCTTTGGGATTTTATGAAAGAAAATAAGAGAGAGAGAAAAACTTCCCATATATCAGAGAGATACGACAGAGATAGGTGCTGGACAGTTTTTCCATCTTATCTCTCCCACGTATGGGCAGCATACTGTACAAATGGCACTTTGATTTTTTTAACACATTCATTTACATAATTCTAGCTAAATACATTGCTATATAACAGGTGTGACCAAACTGTGGCTCGGGAGCCACATGTGGCTCTTTCACACATATTATGTGGCTCCCGGCAGGGCGGCTGGGGAAGTGAAGGGGAGGCATGCCTCCCCAGTCGGTCTTCCCTTCCCCAGCAAGTTCCCCTCCCTGGGTAGGCTTGTGGGGGGGGGGAGTAGAGAAAGCAACTTTAAACACATTCTTAAAGCCCCCCCCCACCTGCCAGCTTGGAGAAGGCATTTGTCTCTTTAAATCCCTTCTCTAAGCCAAGCCAGCCAGCGGGGAAAGGCGGGTGTGTGTGCGTCTCGATGCATTTAAAGTTAAACTTGCTTTCTTTCCACCTCTCCCTCCCTTTCCACTTTCTTTCTTTCCACCTTTCTCTTTCTCTCTCTCTCCCCTCCCTCCCCATCTAAAGTCAAATACCATTACCAATATCTGTTTTTACCCCTTTGGTTTTTATTTTTGGCAGTCTCGTTTCATGTTAATAAAAAGCAAATCTGCATATTTTCAATGAAACCATGTGGGTTATATCTGTTCATGTCTTGTGGCTCTCAAACATCTGCCGTTTATTCTGTGTGGCTCTTACGTTAAGCAAGTTTGGCCATACCTGCTATGTAATTATAAGTACTCAGCATTGTATTTGCATATTATATTACAGATTCCCTTGAAGAAGCCTGTTGGTGAAATGCACAGGGAATTTTTAGCTGAGTAATAAAATGTAATTCTATTGGCTTGCTTAGGAGCCATCAGCCTTGGCCTTATTTTTTATAGGAGGGGGAGGAGGAGATTGAATTTTTGCCCCACCTTTCACTACCCGAAGGAGTCTCAGAGCAGCTTACAATCTCCTTTCCCTTCCCCTCCCCACAACAGACACCCTGTGAGGTAGGTGGGGCTGAGAGAGCTCTCTCGAGAACTGCCCTTGAGAGAACAGCTCTGAAAAAAACTTGTGACTGACCCAAGGTCACGCCAGCAGCTGCATGTGGAGGAGTGGGGAATCAAACCTGGTTCTCCCAGATTAGAGTCCGCACTCCTAACCACTACACCAAACTGGCTCACATCCCTGCTGAGCTCCCTCCTTTTCCTAAACTTTCCCTCTCCAGGGTCCACCCCCAAACCTCTGGAAATTTCCCGAGCTGGAGTTGGTAACCCTATGTTCAACCATAGTGACTATATCCTTCATGCATTTAGATGTCTAGATGGCCTTTGTGTATAAGTGCTTTATTCACTCTTACACTGCATCATGGTTTTTCTAGTCCACAGCATTTGCTGCATCAGTTCATTTTCATGGATGCTTCATATCCCTGATTACAGCTTTTATTCAGCCTCAGTTTTTATTTACTAAAACATTATTTAGTACCCTTCTCAACACAGTTAACAAACCCAAAATCTAAGAGCAATATATGTAAATACGCATAACAATCTTTGCAACAAAAATTTGGAGAAAGCCACTCTCCCACACAATTTTTCCCTGTCATGTACAAGTTAACCTCTACAACAACTGCAGCAGGCAGATCCCTGACTCTAAACCACACTTGGCCTGTACCCTTAGCTTAAATGAACTTACCTTTGGAAGCAGGTGAAGTTCCGAGAGGCTTAAGCCTCTGGCCTTTCTCAACGTACCTTTTCAGTAGCCTGGGAGATGAAGTGAACAGACATGCAAATACCACTCTAACTCTATTTGTAGGTCTTGGTATTTTATGGTCTTCTCCTGTTCTTTCTTTTCTACTCTGCTGTCTCCTGGGATTGCAGTGTCAGTGATTCAAACCACCACCACTTGATCACCTCCTCCTCCTCCCTCTTCGGAGTCTTTCCCCTCATTATTAAAAGGATAATGTGACCTATGGGTCCCACTTCTAAGCCTCCCTTCCCTAGATCATGTTTCCCTCATATGATGGATAAAAGAGTGCTGTGACAGGTGAAATATTTTGTTATTGTCCAACCTGAGGTTTTCTAATTCATGACAAAAAGTAGCAAAAAGCACAATGGGAAGAGTTCCATGAGATATCTTCAGTGCAAAAGGCACAATCTTCTCCTTGTGTGAAACACAACTCTACCTTCAAATGATTTTTTTTTTAAAGCAAAAGACTTTGAAATGGTGGGGCACTGCTGCTGAGGAGACGAAGGGTAGTTGTTCTAGAGTTTACAATTTCCCCACACTTGAGTTGGTGCATCAGATTGAAAAGTTCCAAGATGCAGACATTTCCCACCCCTTTTCACTTCTTAATCCTAGCCTGTATTCACACTCCGGTTCCTTTGACATCAACAGGGGGTGAAATTATCCAAGAATGGCAGAAGATGACTGGCCTCTCATTAATCACTGTGAATTGTTTAAGACAAAAAGATGACGTTTAGACATAAAATTAGCATATACTGCGGAAAGGCAGCAGTGACCTAGCTGACCTGCTGCAGTAGTGCTTTGGGAAGCAATTCTCTTTTGGCTTCTTGCACAGTACAGGAGAAGAAGCCCCTATGCCAGGGATGTCAAACAAGCAGCCCAGGGCCCAGATCAGCCCCCCAGAGGGCTTCTATCAGGCCCACGGGAACTGGCTGTCTTCTGCTGCTTCTTTCAGTTCTGCTGCTGCTGCATCATCGTAGGTTTGCAGCTTACAGATATACACACCTGAACAGCATACTCAAGATTGCAACAGCACAGGCATTTTGATGCAATAACTCAGAGCAAGAGGTGTCAGTTATCAGACACTGTTAAATAAACAAAATATTGCAAGAGGGCTAATGTTTTAAGCATGTTTTATTTTAAGTAAAAAAAAAACCCTTTGTGTTTGTGTCTTTTATAAAGTTTATATCTCTGCTACCTGGCATTACATTTTATGGCACACATGGCCCAGTCCAACAAGGTCTCTTTTATGTCAGATCCAACCCTCATAACAAATGAGTTCGACACCCCTGCCCTATGCTGTTGTTGGCATATGTGAACCAGATCTTACTGTGCAAAAAAAGAAAGATACAATACTATAGCACCTTAGGGCTTCATGGGAATGAGACGTGTTTGGCAAGAGCCTTCTTCATCATAAAGTGCCAGAACTGAATAGTATTTAGAATGCTGGAATAATATGGGACTAGGGAAGCCCAAATCTAACCATTCCATCTGCCATGAAGGTCCCTGGGCAACCTTGGGCTACTCATATTCTTGCAGTCTAAGATCTCACAGTGTTGTTGGAAGGATAAAGGGGAAAGGGAGGGCCATACATGCCGTGCCGGGCTCCTGGAAAGCATGGTGGTGGGTGGAAAGTGCCATCAAGTTGCAGTTGACTTATGGTGACCCTGTGGGGTTTTCAAGGCCAGAGATGTTCAGAGGTGGTTCGCTATTGCCTGCCTCTGGGTAGCAAACCTGGACTTCTGCCATGATTTGTGCAGGACTAGGCCTTAAGAGACCTGTGGGAGTGGAAAGCAGGCAGCCTACAATCCCTACAATGCTTAGCAACGGTTGTAGCCAATTGGTGGTCAGAGATTGTGTGAGGAGATGTGGACTTAAGCTTTGTGGACTGTGAAAACTGTGTTCTTTCTCTACTACATTCTGGTCTCCCACAGAGTAAAACTGAGGGGACTGGTCTGAGAGAAAGATCCCTTACTTGGGACAGAGTGAGTACTGGCACAGGCAGGTATAAGGGAACTGTGGGCCTTGAAGTAGTAACCGATTAAGAAGAAGTAGGTAGTCACATTAGATTTGTTTACTTTGCCTTTGAGCACTATTATATCTTTTTAAAGCACCGTGGCTTGTTTTCTTTGCCCCAGTACTGTATTAATAAACCATTTGTTTAATGTTCTCTGCCTGGTCATCATGCCTATGTTTCTCAGCTTAAAAAGGGCCATTTTGGTTGGGCTTGAGAGGCTACTCTGGGCCCTCCCAAAGGACCCTAAGTCCAGAGTGGTGGCAGCTGGAGGTGGCAACCTGCTGGGGTCATGACAACTTCCTTGGTGGTCACCTATCCAAATACTAACCAGGGCCAACTCTGCTTAGTTTCTGAGATCTGATAAGACTCGGCTAGCCTAGGCCACCCAGGTCAGGGATTCTTGGAAGTGGGGTGTGGTAAAAATTAAATAAGTAACTGAGAACTAGTATATAAGCCCAAGGGTGAAGTACAGTGGAGGATTAAAAAAAAGCGAACACCCTACAAACTGAGGATAATGGGAGCAACAGCAGCCTTCCTGTTGTGCCGTGAAACACAAATGCACACTGGGCTATACATATGCAAAAAAACAAGCAGACAAACAACCCTTCCCCAGGAGATTCAAATTTTGCACCAAGAAAAGCTGAGTTCTGCAACTTGCATAAGCCCCACGTGCAACCCTGTGCAAGTTTCTATTTTAGCCACCCTTCTGAGATGTCACTAGACACTGCCCACGTACTCTCAGTCAAGCGCACACACATGAAGTTGCCTTCTTCATGAAGCATTCAGACCATTGGTCTATTGAGGTTCTGCCTGGCAGGAGCTCTCCAGGGTCTTGGTTACACACAGCACAAACACCTCTCCAGGGTCTTGGCCTGATCTTTTAACTGGAGATGGTGACAACTGAACCCAGAACTTTCTGCACACAAAGACTGACATGAGGACGCAAGGAGTGACACAAGGTCCCGCAAAGCATATTTTTCACAACCATAAGGGCCGGGACCTTGCATTTTAAAGGAAAGATGAGCTTCTCGGGAAGCTGAATTCCATTCCTGATACAAGAAAATGCATTTTTCACAGCACGCACACAGCCCAAACAATGCATAATCTAAATAACTGGCCAGGCATTACAACATGAATACTAAACAACTGCTGCAACAGCAAATGGAAGAGAAAATAAAAACCCTTCAAATTAGTTGCTCCTTATTAACTTTAATCTTTATTACTACGCAAATGCCAAAGTAGTCAAGATATTGTCCTTGTTACTATACTCTGACAAAATGCTATTTTTTAAAAAAAATTTCACTGGGTCTTCATTCTCACGGAGGTGGCAAACCTTGTCTGGGTTGCACGCCTTCAGACTGCGGGGAGGGCTTCCATGGATAAATGCTTCTCCATCCCACGCAGAAAACCAGCATGCCAAGGAGATGAGGCTGGAACCCTCCTCTGTGTCATTTAGGCTGCTGTCACATGAGCCAGATGCAGTGGAGGGGGGAAGCGAGTCTTTTCCCTCTGATCAAAGAGAAATGCAGTTGTGAGATCACACAGCCCTTTGCAGCAGCGGTCGCAGCCCATCACAGTGTGATCAGACACAACTGCAGGTGAGTCGGATTTTGGGCCGTTTGTTTCCCATGCGCATAAACGAGGAATTGCACCTCCGCACTGAGGGCCTCCTACGGCGTATGCAATGATGCGCATACTGTGAAGGGGGGGGGGGAATGGCACCGAGCCAGGATGGCCTCATCAGACCATCCCAATGGCATGAGTGTGCGCTTGCTTGATCAAACAGGGGAAAGTCTGTCCGTTGTCCATTGGAACCCATTTACTACTGGATTTTCCCCGGTGTCTTTTTATTCTGCTTCTGCAGTGGAGCAGCACGGGTTGCTGATGACTGCAGAACGCTTCCCAGATGTTGCTGTCTGATCACGCCCTTTAAATCTGCCCGGCATTCGCACCTATGTCAGCTCTAACTGTGTGTATAATTGCAGCCCTAGTTTTGAAGAGGTATTAAGTTATGTGAGCACACGCTTACAGCCTGAAGTCGTACAGCACGTATACAAGAAGTTTGCTGCTGTGAGAACTAGGCCTCAAACGGATGCCATGACATTGCTTCTGCCGTGTTCTGGAAGAGACGTCATCACAGCAAGTGACGCTCTAGCATTCACCCAAACCTCAAGATGAGTAAAACAGACCTTGAGATATTTTGCCATAAAAGTAAGAGGACTAAACTGGCCAGCAATAATAATCAGTGGAGGCATGGACAACGTGTTTATCCCAAATATGAACACATGAAGTTGCCATATACCGAGTTAGAACTTTGGTCCATCAAGGTCAGTATTGTCTACTCAGACTGGCAGGGGCTCTCCAGGGTCTCAGGCCGAGGTCTGTCACATCACCTACTGCCTGGCCCTTTAACTAGAGATGCTGGGGACTGAACCTGGGACCTTCTGCATGCCAAGCAGATGTCTACCACTGAGCCATGGCTTCATTTTCACCTCTATCCTACCTCCAAAGAATTCAGCATAGCACGCATGGGATTATCCCATTGATTCTCACAGGGAACTCTGAGGATTAGGCAGAGATCCAGTGACTTGGTAAAGAGTTTCATATTTGAGTACTTTAAATTAGGAATTTCTCATCCTTTACCAAAGGTAAGATATATTTGGCTCAGACTGATTTGTTCCATGGGCATCTGCAAAGCACGTGTTCAATCGTTTCGACTTCTCCCAAACCACATTGACAGAGTCTCTGGCCGGAAGGTAAAGGAAATGCCTGGCCTGATGGACTCCGACTATGTCAATTACTTCTTACCAGATGATAATCAGACCATTGCCAAGCTTGTAGCTAAATTCTGTGCAGCTGGTTACTGTATCCACAAAGAAAAGATTATTTAACCTCTTAAATCTTTTAGACCGTGGTTTTTATATTCATATTTTAACAGATGGTTTATATCGGTTACGTACGATGCTACTGATTTGCTGGCCCGGTGCCGTAACAAATAAAGATTTAGATTTAGAAGTGCTCATCCAAGTCAGCACCCCGTCCCCTCCTTCTGCCCCCGTATATCAGGGCAGGTCAAGCTACCTCGCGGACAGCCGTCTCCAAATCTAGACACAGCTTGTGTTCCGAAGCTCAGGATCCCTGAAGCCAGTAGCTTGAGCCAAAGCCTTAAGGGTATTAGCCAACCACAGGGGTTGATGCGACATGCCCCTCTTATCTTCTGCGCCTCAAGGAAGTCTGGGAGCAGCAGTTCTCAGGCTTCAACAACTTCGGTATGCTCATTCTGATTTTAAAATCTTTAATGATACTTATTTATATCTGAAGGAAAGAAATCCTGCTCGTGAAAACCTCTGTGTATTACGTTGTTATATAGAAATGCACTGCGAACCGGCGTTCCCTCTAAGCTGAGTTAGTGCGAGCTAGCTCACAGTTCTTTAGCTTCCGGCTCACGCATCTTTGCCTTCGCTCAGGGAGGAGGGCTCCAGAGCAAACTAATTTGTGCAGCTAGCCTAATTGTCTGCTCACAACTTTAATGCCAGTGGCTCACTAAGCAGAATTTTTGCTCACAAGGCTCTACGGCTTAGAGGGGGCATTGCTGCGAACGCTAGTTTTTATTTTTTGTTATTATTAGACAGAGACACGTGAGTATGTCTGGGAAAGACACTGGTCTTTGCAAAGTGCTGGTGGCAACTTGCACAAGTCCTGTGGATACTTACATCGTCTCACAAGTCCCAGAGCTCCCACAAGACGACAGAGGCAGAGGCGGCTGCCAAGCATTTCTGACTGTTGCCACCGTCTGTCACAGTGGGCAGTGCCCTAAGAGCAAGGGGTGTCCCCCCCATCCACCCATTCCAAGCTACTGTTTCAGGCAAAACTGCCCCCTCCCATTTCTATCTACCATCACAGGTGATACCCTAAAGGCAAGGTGTCTTATGGACACCCCCCCCCCCGGAGAAACACTGGCCTAAGGCACAAAGCCCACGCAGTCCACACAGACCCCAGAATCTCTCACAAAATTTGGAGAGACAGCTGAGTGTGTATATAACACCACAGAAACCAGGCATCCTTTCCCCGTCACCCTATACCCCCATTTACACTGTCAGTACTGCTAACAGCTTAGCTGTTGTTAAAAGGGAGATTTAAATATTTTGCTCGACTCTGTGCGTGCTCCAATTGTAAGTCACACGGCTGAATAGAGGCTTCCAGCATCGTGAAGAACGGCACACAGATTCAATCTGTTCCTTACTTGTTCCTAACTTGTCAGGTTTCTCCACTCGTAATCGTTTTGGTTCACAGCTCGCTTTTCGGTGCAGAGGCCCCCCGCCCCCTTTTCCTTACACTTGTTCGACTTGAAAAAGTTCAGATTAGCATGCAGATGGTTTTTTGATCACAGGTTTGGTTTTTTTTTTTTTTCATCTTTCCCATGTTGAAGAGCATATTTTGTTTCCCTCTTTCTTCATCTTCCGAGTTTTCTATTTTGGAGCCAATGTATCACCACAGTACTATCTTGTGGATGTAAACACCTTCTGCTTATTCTCTGTCTCTCTCTTTTTGTTCAGGATGGAGGGGATCAAGAGAGAGAGACAGGGAGAGGGAGAGAGCGCACACAAGCAGGGGATGGGAGGTTATCAAACGTTTTCACAGTGAGTCTCCTTAAGACAAGAAAAATAAACCAAAACTCTTGGAGCCTTCCCCAAGGCTAAAAAGGGAAGCAAAATCATAATTTTAACAATTCAGCAGGTGATTACTAAGACTACTTCAAGTTTATATTTTGTAGATGGAAATACATCATCATCATCATCATCATCATTATTACTAGGAATAAGGCCCATTGTGGAAATAAATACAACGAGCTCTAGAAAGAGGCTCTTGGAGAGTGCCAAGGCCTTGGAAGCTCAGTGCCAATTTGCTGTAGCGACCTCCTCAAACCCTACCCTCTCCAGGCTCCACCCCTGAAATCCCCAGGAATTTCCCAACCTGGAGTTGGCAACCCCATCCCCATCCCAGCTAACCATCAACCTACTGTTATTTGACTCTCTGACTGCAGCTGACTTCTGACCTCCCTCCTGGAGATCAGTTGTAATTCTGAGTGATATCCACCACACACCTGGAGATTGGCAACAATGGTTCCCCAGGAGGGAATGGTTGGTTGGGAGGGTGGAGTCTATGGCATTGTACCTGTCTCAAGTCCCACTCGTCCTCAAAACTCACCCTCTCCAGGCTCCACCCCTCAACCCCCCAGGAATTTCCCAACCTGGAGTTGGCAACCCTATCTCCTTCCCAGCCAAGCATCAACCTGCCATTATCTGCCCCTCTGATTTCAGCTTTCCATCTTCTCTCCCCTCCCTCCTGGGGATCAGTTGTAATTCTGAGTGATCTCCACCCTTCACCTGGAGATTGGCAACAGTGGTTCCCCAGGAGGGAATGGCTGCTTGGGAGGGTGGAGTCTATGGCATTGTACCCGTTTGAGGTGCCACCCTTGCTCAAACCTCACCCTCTCCAGGTTCCATCCCTCAAATCCCCAGGAATTTCCCACCTGGAGTTGGCAACCCTATCTCCTTCCCAGCCAAGCTTCAGCCTGCCATTATCTGCTCCTCACTCTTCAGCTTTCCTTCCCTCCCACACATGCAGTCTCTACCATGCTCTGAAGCCCTGACTGCCACATCACATTGGCTGTCATGGGGGGGCATCTCAGCAGGGTAGAAGGACACAGAGTCCACCATTTTCTCCAGGGGAATTGATCTCTGCCATCTGGAGAGCAATTGTAATTCTGAGTGACCTCCAGCCCTTACCTGGACATTGGCAACAATGGTTTTCCAGGAGAAAAAGTAGTCTTTCTCTGCAATAGGAATCAAAGCAACTTACATCATTCGCCTCTCCCCTTTTTGACTTGCACAACAACCCTGTGAGGTAGGTAAGGCTGAAAGTCTGTGACTGGTCCAAAATCACCCACTCAGCTTCTACAGCAAGAACCCTGCTCTGAAGCACTGACTGCTATGCTTAGGGTAGCCAACCTCCAGGTGGAGCCTGAAGATCACCAGGTATTACAACTCCAGATCTCTCCCCCCTCAGAGAAAATAACTGCTTTGGAAGGTGGGCTTTATGGCATTCTGTTTGGCTGCAGCCTCTCCCTTCCCCAAACCCTGGCTTCCATAGACTCTACCAGAAAATATCCAGGAATCTCACTACTTGGAGCTGGCAACCCTAGTCAGGACTGGCCCCAATTTCCTCACAAAGGCCTGCGAAGGGTTTCCTTCCTTTGTTTGAACCAAGCTTCTTGCCTACTGTGGTGAAACAGGCTCCAGTTTACAACTCAGGTGTTCCCCTCCTACCCTCATTCCGTGGGAATATCACACTCCTTAAGTTCACTGCCACCACTCACTGAATTGTCCTTGCCTTTTTAGAGGAACAGTGAGACCCCTCTGGCCAAATCTTTGGGGGATCCCAGGAAAGTTAGCAACCCAAGGGTCTGGCCTTTCCCTGCTTCCCTGGGCTACCCCCTCCCTCTGGTATTGTACAGAGCAGGGGGGATTATGTGGTCAGAGCACAACACAGATTAGTAGCCCAAATAAAAGAATTTATTTAACTGTTTACACAGTTATGGAATGCACACACGCTAAATGAATAAGGCAGAACTATAGGAGTAAGCACACACTATGAACCAACAGGGCATAAATCAACGGGTTAAATGCAATCCTCTTTCCTGACACACAATACTCTTTACCTCTGGAGGTTGTGGGCTCAGGATAGGATCCCCCTTTGGACCACCCTCTGGCTCTGCTTCAGCTTTCTCTCTTGCCCAGAAGAGCAGGAAAAGCTCCATTCATTCCCCAATCCAGTTGACTGTGCAGTGGCTGAATTTCTGCTGCCTCCCAGGGTTCCCCCACGTCTCTTGCTTGTGGTCTGGTCAGGACAGGCAGCAGGAGCCTTTCCTAACCTCCTGTAGGATGAAGACTGCCTCCTCCCTGAATGGGCTGGAGTCTATATTGATGCTGCCCCGCCCCTTGGCAGCTGGGAACTGTAAGCCAGCAGATGAGGAAGCCCCATTTGACCCAGTGAGTGATAACCCTGGAGGCCCCTCTCTGGAGCTACAGCTCAATTAAACCTTATGGGAGAACATTTTAAACAAACAACCACAGATGGCAGCCATCTTTCATCAAACACAGGTAACTGCCATTTTGTTACACCTACCAACAGCCACTGAGGGGCAAATTAGTCCCACACAGGAGGCAAGCAGGAGAAAGCACAAAACATCACCTTCCCATGCTTGTGTGCTCTTCTTGCTCCTCCCCTCTCATGTACAGGTGATTTAAGTGTTTATCTAAATGTCCTGAATGCAGCCGTAATGTCTAATAATATCAGATGCATTTCAGAATCATTGTACTGCACCCAGGATGATCATATGGGGAAGTCCTCCTACACCTTACTGTTCATGCACTCAGTGTGCAAATTATTCATGCTGTGGTGCAGGCAGCCTGCATATCTGGTAGATGTGATAAGATGAAGCAGCCTGCTAGATGCTGCGAGAGGAGGCAGGGAAAGCCTTGTGGCATTTTGCCAGGTGCCAGGCACAGTGGCAGCCCATCCACACTAGGCAGGTTGCCAGGGCCAGGTTCTAAGACCCAAACCCTGCTCTTCCTGGAAGGGAGAGAATCATGGCATTTACTACAGCAATGCTACACATTATGCTTTCCCCCAAAGGAAGGTGTTGTCTTTCCTCTTGAATACTAATAAGGAAGGGTAAGGGTAGGTATCACTGCGATGAGAATTCCTCAGCAGTAGATTAATAATGGGAAAAAGCCCAGTCTTGGCCCCAGAAAAATAGCTGCTCTCTCTCTCACTCAGGACTTTTCTGTATTCTCATTTTCCTAGCTTGTGAGTTCTTGTTGCCTCAGGGTGGATGTTTCTGTTCTGCATGTGTTTTGCTCCCTCTAGTGGTCTATTCGATATTACATTTCTATACATCCGGCATAAAAACCTGCAGTTTAGATCTGCAGTGAGATAAGCCGGACATAAACCAATGTAATATCAAATTGACCACTAGAGGGAGTAAAACACGTACAGAACAGGACCCCCCCCCAAAGCAAAAAACACATAAGTGAGGTAAATGAGAATGCAGAAAAGCCATAAGAAGGGATTTGAAGCAGGGCATTCCATGCTAATCTTAATTTACATCATCATGTTGTATGACTTTGTATGATGTCAATAACTATGTAAATATATATGGGTGTATATGGCTTTTATATGCATATGTATGGCATGTCTCCTTGAGTGCTTTTAATCAGCTGGAGGAGTGACTGAGAAATCTTGAAGGTACACAAATGAATTTTTAAAAAGTCGTCTATGTTGCACACCTCCAGTGAAACTGCAAACAAGGACATTCTCAGCAAGACAGTGATTGCCATCTTAAATATTCCAGCACTGCTGACTTGTTGGGGAAAAAGCAAAACGAAGTTATGAAAAAGGACACGCCCGTGGCACTGAGTATTACCATCACAACACCCTGCTTCTCATCTTCAGCCTACTAATCCCTAACAGAAAGATGTTAATTCATCTGATGTCATTTGATTCTATGATTTAAAGCTATATATATATATATATATATATATATATATATATATATATGCACAGTATTAAACACAGTCTGAGCTTCAAAGTGCCACCATTACCGTACACGAGGACTCTTGCCAGCAGTCCAGACAGAGCGGTAAACAGATTAAGAAAGGACTGGCCCATGAAGGTCTATTAAGCTATTTGATCAGCAAGTATGTGCGTGTTTATCAAGGTGTCCCTAACCTCCGATTGCCAGAAGTTGGCAGTGAATAACTTCGGAAACAGACTCTGTAGGTAAAGTGCCAAGTTCTATGAATATTATGGATATGAACCATACGAAAGTACTACCTTGCTACATCACTGATTCATGAGGCAAAACGTAATGGCTGTGATCTCAAGGTTGTCACAATTCTGGATTTGGCCTGGACGTTTAGAGTTTAAGCATTTTTCTCAGAAGTACCATCTCAAGAAGAGAGGTTTAGAACGAAGGGGAAAGCAGTTTTCTGCTTTGCTTCATGAGGGTTTTTGTGACTGGCTCCAATCCCACGTCCTTCAAACACCACTCCGCAGCCACCAAGCATAGCTGGATCCGGCCTACTGAATAACCAAATGCCGTCATGTTCCCCTACCAGGGCCTCTCGGTTCCCGTTTGCCCCCCCTAGACTCTCAGACCGTTCTTTCCCTGCAAGGGAGGGCTGCCAACTCGGAGCTAGGAAATTCCTGGAGATTTGAGGCAGAGCCTGGGGAGGACAGAGTTTTAGGAGGGGAGGGCGCTCAACAGGGATGCGATGCCATCAAGACCACCCTGAGGAGGCCATTTTCTCCAGGGGAAGTGATCTCTGCCATCTGGACTAGGGTTACCAACCTCCAGGTGATGGCTGGAGATCTCCTGGGATTACAGCTGATTTCCAGATGGCAGAGATTGGTTCCCCTGGAGAAAATGGAGAAAAGTGATCATCCCCATTGAAGTCTCTCCCCTCCCCAAACCCTGCTGTCCTCAGGCTCCACCCCTGAAAATATCCAGGTATTTCCCAACCCGGAGCTGGCACCCATTCTCTTCTGTTACTGGAACAGAATATTTCCATTAAAGGTAAAGGCTTCCCTTGCTCAAATGCCAGTCGAATCTGATTCTAGGGGCGGTGCTCATCTCTGTTTCCAAGCCGAAGAGCCAGCGCTGTCTGAAGATGTTTCCATGGTCATGTGGCCAGCGTGACTAAACGCAGAGGCGCACGGAATGCTGTTACCTTCCCACCGAAGTGGTACCTACTTATCTACTTGCAATTTCTCCTAGGCAGGAGCTGGGGCCAGAGATGGGAGCTCACTCCGTCACGTGGCACTCAGGTCTTGAACTGCCGAACTATGGACCTTCCGGCCTGCAGCTCAGCGTCTTAACCCCTGAGCCACTGCAGATAACTATTGCACTAAGAAAACATTATTGTATATCAGGGGGTGGGTCCGACCCCTATCCTGCCACTCCACTGAGCAAAATTTACTAAAGAAAACATTTGTACCCCACCTTTCATTTTGGCTCAAGCCTTCCTCCCATCTGAGGAGCCTTCCTCCATCCTCAATGGCTCTTCCGTCTGAGGAAGATGCAAAGCAACCACTCTGAGGTGCACTTCCGGGTGCAAAGGAGCCACTCCGAACCAGGCCCCGACTCCGCTGACAGAGGGAGAAAACGCAGCGGCTGATTCCACAGCTCCACAAGGGCAGGGCTCCCCGCGGTATCCCATGCGTGTCTCCTTCCACTTGGGCCCTGCTTTGATGGCTGGCCGCCAAAGTCTAAGCTGCCCCTTCTCTGAACACACAAAGAGAACGGCTAGGGGCAAGCAGGAGCAAGCTAAATGCCTGCCAAGAGTTTCGCTCCTCCTGCCGCTCCTGATCCCATCAAAGCGGGCAAGACTCCGCGGCAGCAAATCACGACAGACACAATGGGACACACAATGATAGCAAATCCTACTACATTCCTCAGTCTTCTGCCACTAATGCTACCCCCTGGCAGGCTACCAGTAAGTTGTCCTTGCTTCCACTCACAATACTCTGGAACCAGACCAAGATTCCCGGTAGGTCTCCATCCAAGTACTGGACAGGTTGAAACCTGCTTAGCTGGTGTAAAGTAGCCTAAATTATGCGCTCTGCAACCACACCCTGGAACTAAAGGCATCTGTTTCTGGGGGAAAGGGTCAAGTGCCATTAACTAACATAGTCTGACACCCTTTCTCCATCTGAAGTACACAGGACCATAAGAGCTTCCTTCAGGGAGGGGCCATGGCTCACTGGTAGGTCATCTGTTTGACATGCAGAAGAAGAAGAGGGAGGGGGGAGGGGGAGGGGGAGAAGAGAAGAGAAGAGAAGAGAAGAGAAGAGAAGAGAAGAGAAGAGAAGAGAAGAGAAGAGAAGAGAAGAGAAGAGAAGAGAAGAGACTGGATTTATATCCCACCCTTCACTCAGAGTCTCAGAGTAGCTTACAAACTCCTCTCCCTTCCCCTCCCCACAACAGACACCCTGTGAGGTAGGTGGGGCCGAGAGAGCTCTTTCCAGAACTGTCCTTGAGAGAACAGCTCTGACAGAACTATGGCATGCCCAAGGTCATCCAGCAGCTGCAAGTGGAGGAGTGGGGAAGCAAACCCAGTTCTCCCAGATTAGAGTCCACACATTTAGCCACCACACCAAACTGGCTCAAAGGTCCCAGGTTCAATCCCCGACATCTCCAGTTGATAGGACCAGGCAGTAGGTGATGTGGAAGCCCTCTGGCTGAGACCCTGGAGAGCTGCTGCCAGGCTGAGTAGATGGGACTGACTCTGATGGACTAAGGGTCAGGTTCAGCATAAGCCAGAACTGACCCCCCCCCACAAAAGGAATAAAGACCCTCTGAATTATGATAAGACTCTTGCAGTACAGCTGCTAGGCCACTCTAATTTTTTTAAAAAAAGAATGTTTGCAGGTAAAATTATGAGCACATTGTCCCCATTTTCTCCTCCTGTTTTGCAAGTTTGCAACCAAGGTTTTAAACCTATGAAAAACAACAATGGAACAAAACAATGTATTCATATTGCCTCAGGCAATGGATTTCAGTACACAGTAAAGAAGAGGGAGAGAGAGAACCTCTTGTACATCCAGCAAGAAATACAATACATGTAATTCTCAGCTCAATCCAATTCTGATTTACTAGGAAGGAGAAAAGAGATTCCTACTCATGTTTAGCTTTAGCAGGGGTCACGTACTGCCTCCCCTCGGAACAGGAAGGCCTCTCAAATACCAACAGACCACGTTTTACACAGTTCAAAACTCACTATTAAGGCAGCTTTTCTTTTTTAGCAGGCATAACCACCACTTCTGAATTCCTCCAAGCATGTAATCTGTTGTTATTGGAGAAGCAGACCTCTTCTGATAAGTAGTAATAATGGACCCACCCCCCACTTAAAGTAGGGCAATATCCTTTCACCTCAGGCTCCACTAGAATCCAGTTTGGGACACGGAATTACATTTCACAGTTCTGTGTTCAGCTGAATGCTTGCAAGTTGTGCTCTTTAGATGGCAAAGACACAAAAATGCTGCAACAGTTTGTGTTATTGTCACAGAACTCTGCTGCAGTTAGGATAAGAACATAAGAACATAAGAGAAGCCAATACTGGATCAGGCCAATGGCCCATCTAGTCCAACACTCTGTCACACAGTGGCCAAAAATACCAGGTGCCATCAGGAGGTCCAGCAGTGGGGGCAGGACACTAGAAGCCCTCCCACTGTTGTGCCCCCCTCCAAGCACCAAGTATACAGAGCATCACTTGCCCCAGACTGAGAGTTCCCATCTATACCTTCTGGCTAATAGCCATTGATGGACTTCTGCTCCATATGTTTATCTAATTCCCTCTTGAAGCCGTCCATGCTTGTAGCCGCCACCACTTGCTGTGGCAATGAATCCCATGTGTTAATCACTCTTTGGGTGAAGAAATACTTCCTTTTATCCGTTCTAACCCAACTGCTCAGCAATTTCATTGAGTGCCCATGAGTTCTTGTATTGTGAGAAAGGGACTCTACCTTCTCTACCTGCTCTATCCCATGCATAATCTTATAAACCTCGATCATGCTGGTCAAAATCAAAACGTCAGCTTTGACCTCATGTGCTTTATTGGACCAACCCTAAGAGTTAATGCACCTGAAAGGTGGCATGGAGTAGCCAGAGCCTGGATTGGTGTGAAGGAAACCTAAGCTAAAATCTCTGCTCGGCCAAGAAACAGAGGTCTTGAGTGAGCCACTATATTCCAGGCTCAATTAACTCACAGGACTATTGTGAAGATAGAATGGGAGAATTCAGGTACACTGCATGACTAGGTTTCCCAGGGGGCCAGCAGATTTGTGGCCAGTTGGCATGAAAGCCAAGGGCAAGGCCATTCATAAGGGGTACATCTGAAGTGAACGGATTGCTTTTCTGCCAATTGACCCGCCATCCAAACACTGGGTTCAGCCCCCTGCCTCTACCACTGAGCTCACTCTGGACTGCAAACCCTTGACCAAGAGGACTGCTCCGCAGGCCTCACTCAAGTATCTGGGGGAACACGCCAGAACGGAGTTCCAGAACCTCTTTTAAAAGTTCTTGAGTTTTCCATATAGAGATTGAAAACTTCTTTTCCCTCTTGTGAATTCCGGCACCTCCCCCCCCACCCCCGTTGGGAGGAACTCTACACATGGTCTCGTTTGAGGAAGGGCAGAATAAATAAATGGACAAACAACAACCGAAGCTCTACGGAGTGATGCTTTAAAAAGCAGCACATGCCACTGCTGGACTGCCCCAAGGTCTGCTCCACATTCAGTTGAATTCCTGTAGTCGGTTCAACACATGTTCAAGCTCTTCCATGGTACACGAGCACTGCAAACAGAATCTACATGCGCAGGCCTCCCTGCAGATGGCCGGCTAACCATAATTATGTAGGTGGGTAGCAGGTGTCACTAGCGTTGCCAGATCCCCCCCCTGGCCACGAGCAGGGGATGGGAGGCAGGAGTGCCCGCTCCAGGTTGGGAATCTTCTGGAGATTTGGGGATGGAGTCCAGGCAGTCCAGGGACCTCAAAAGGGTACAATGCTGTATAGAGCCCACCCTCCAAAGCTGTATAGAGCCCACCCTCCAGGGGAACTGATCTCTGTACTCTCGAGATGAGTTGCAGTTCTGGGTGATCCTCAGGTCCCATTTGGAAGCTGGCATCCCTAGGTTTGACCCCAAAAGAGGCCAGGCTTGCTACTACCAGGGCCCGGGCTTTCTTGGTGGTGGCCCCATTCTGTTGGAACGACCTCCCGGAGGAGATCAGGGCCCTGTGGGACCTTTTGCAGTTCCGCAGGGCCTGCAAGACAGAGCTCTTCTGCCAGGCTTTCAGCTAGGGTGCCACCACCATTACAGAGCCCTGGTTATTGGTTTTAACATCCAGCCTGAGCCTCAGGAAGATCTTGAGCAGAGAGTACATTGAAATAAGCCATCTTGAGTAACTATTTTCAGCACTTTATGAAACTGTATTAATAATGGAATTGTTTTATGTGGTTTTATGTGGCTTTAACTGTGTTTTATGTACTGACTATGAGCCGCCCTGAGCCTGCATTGCAGGGAGGGCGGGGTATAAATGTGACTAATAAATAAATAAATAAATAAATAAATAAATGTGTATATGTCAAACTCGAGTCCTTGTTTGCCATGGTTTTTGCTTGTTCTGTCTTCACTGCCTGTACCTGTATTGTTTTGTCTTTTTACCACTTTTTAAACCCATTAGTCCTGGGATCTTGGGGTAAGTGATGCTCTGTATTCTTGGTGCTGGGGGGGGGGCAACAGTGGGAGGGCTTCTAGTGTCCTGGCCCCACTGCTGGACCTTCTGATGGCACCTGGTATTTTTGGCCACTGTATGACAGAGTGTTGGACTGGATGGGCTATTGGCCTGATCCAACATTGGCTTCTCTTATGTTCTTACTGAGGGGATCAGGGGGCCAGTTGGTGTGTATGTATAAGCCTATTTTGCCATGCTACTTTGCAACTGCTTTCTAAAGGGGGCCTCCCGACACTGGGAAGAAGGCACAATGACCTTGGAAGCCAGTCTCCGCTGGCCGGCTTCAGTAGTTAATGAAACTGAAGGTTCGCAGGTGGGGGAGAAGGGCTAACGGAGCGTGCTAGGTTTAGGTGGGCTGAGTGTGTGGATTGATTGGATGGGTCACGGGGGAGGGGGGCTTGTTTGAATCATGCATAATTCCAGAACTGGCACCAAAGGAGCCAGTTCTGACACAGAATGGTCTTAGCTCGAAACATCTTCATCTCTCAATAAACAAATCACTGTCAGGAGAGTGTTGCTGGGAGAGCGTTTGAGTCTGACAGTATACAGTCATATTTTCTTTTTACCATCTGCATAGGGCCAGGGTGACCTCCTCAAATGGCTGGCTCCTCTATATTGCATGGCTTCTGTGCAGCAGCTCAGTACACGGATATAGCCATTTTCTTGATGCCACCTTAAATAGACGTTTTAAAAAATCCTGTGGTGACCTGGAATTAACACCTGGAGGCACCTGCTGATGAACGGTCTGCCATGTAGAGTAGACGGCACACAGTCGCATTGCCGGGGGCCACCTCCGTACTGCCTGTCTGTAGGCATCAAGGGGGAGGACTTGGTGAAATAACTACTTTGCAGAGTATTAAATATAACAATGAAGTAATACAAGCTACTGCTGATGCACGGTTACACAGCAC
Source organism: Gekko gecko (assembly GCA_029375565.1). Taxonomy (NCBI): domain Eukaryota; kingdom Metazoa; phylum Chordata; class Lepidosauria; order Squamata; family Gekkonidae; genus Gekko; species Gekko gecko. The sequence goes on along the minus strand of JAPDNY010000009.1, from coordinate 19,244,646 downwards.
TAGCTATTGCAAGACCATTCTAAAGGGGACTGGAGACAAACAGGTTGCCATGAATGTCTTGGATCCAGGTATAATGTTGTTCTGGAAATGGTGCCAAACTGTTGGCATTTTGAGAGGGACTTTTAGAATTTTGGATGAGACACCAGCTGTCATCTTATGCGGTTTCTGACACCTCCGATAAAATGTTGTGCCATCAACACCTGAACTGAAAGGAAGCATCTCTAAACAACTGAGGGTTAAAGTTGCTCATTGTCTCCACTTGGGCGGGAACAGCAACAAGCAGAAACACTTAGATGACTCAGAAGTGTCTGAACTATATCCATGTTTGCTGTATTCACCCAATGCCTCTTTCGAAGCAGGTGGCCCGAGGTTCTGCACTGACGGATTAATACCGGGTGATTTATTTTTTAACCCCATCGGTCCTGGGATCTTGGGAATTGCTGTTGTGCAGAAGTAAAGAGCCAGGTTAAAATCATCTCACCTTAGCCATAATTGACAGAGCTGTATAGTGATCACAATGCTGGACGAGGACTGGGGAAGCCCAGGTTAAAATCCCTACTCAACCAAACAACTCACCAGGTGACTTTTGGCTAGTCTCCCTCCCTCCCTCCCTCCCTCATTCCCTCCCTCCCTCCCTCCCTCTCTCTCTCAGCCTGCCTCAAAGGCTGTTATTGTGAGGATAAAGTGAAGGAGGGGAGAAAGATATATGCCACTTTGTGGATAAATGCATAGGATTGCCAACCTACAGGTAGCACCTGGAGATCTCCCAGTGTTACAATTGACCTCCAGATGACCAAGATCAGTTCCCTAGGAGAAAATGGCTGCTTTAGAGAGTAGACTCTATGGCATTACACCCTCCTGAGGCCCCTCCCCACCCTGAACTCCACCCTCTCCAGGCTCCACCCCCCAATCTCCAGGTATTTCTAGGGTTGCCAGGTCCCTCCTGGCAACTGAGGGGGTACGGGGGGGGGACAACGGGATCATGAGGGAGGACTAATTGACGTGTAGTGACATTTCTACGTCACTGCCCATGTAACCCAGAAGCTATGTTATCACATCAGGGATGTCGGGTCGACGCTCTTGTACTTGGGGAAAAAACTCTATGGTAAATTTGGCTTCTACCATAGAGTTTTTGCCCAAATACCAAAGCATCGCCCCGACGTGATGACATCATGTCCATGTCACATGGGCAGCGGCATACACACATCGCAGCACATCAGCTGGATCTGCCTCTTTTTCGGAGTAAGTTCTCCCTGCTGGCCAGCTGATTGGCAGCAGGAGGGGGGCTGGTAGCTGGGGACCCCCATCTTCCCGGGGGGATCTGGCAACCTTAGGTATTTCTCAACCCTAGGTGTTTCCCTGAGGGCTATATGTTCCCTTCCTTACCCTAACTGACACTGTAAGACAAAGCAATCCTAACTACATGTACATTGGATGCTGGGGGTGGCAGTGCGGCGGGGATCTGGCACACTGTGACCAGTCTTTCGATCTACACAAGCGATACAAGACGGCATCCCCGTTCTGAGTGTTGCAAAATGCCGGCCAACTTAGCAGGTGTTTTTCATTCACAACGGTGGCTGGCAGCAGAAGGATACAAAGGAGAAGGGAGCAGAGAACACAATGAAGATTGGCAGGGTTATGTGTGCTAAACATGCAAAAAGAACCCCCCCCCCAAACCAACCCTGTTTAAATTACTTTTAACCAGTGTTGCTGTAATTTTAACAGCGTTGCTCGAGAGCCTTTCTAAAAGTCTTCCTCCTCTCTCTTCCCTCTCTCTCCCAGAGGCGGCGGCCAGATTGACAGCACTATGGGGAATGCTTGAATGGCTCTCTTGAAAGCCTTTCCGAGGAAGACTTTTAGAGCCCATTAAAAAGAAATATAAGCACATGCTTCATAAACAATTTTAAATGCCACTTTAGATCCCCGCTCACCTCCAAGTAAGGTATTTAGACACAAAAGGCATGCATGTTTAATTTTAAAAAAACGTGTATTCCCTCCCTTGGTGGGCACAAGGTGATGGGTTCCCCATTTTTAGTCCTCGTCACAAACCTGTGAGGCAGGCTAGGCTACAAGGCCGGCACACGGGTATTTGGTGGCCCTCCCCCCCCCAATTGGCATCCTCCCGCTGTGCCCCACCAACCACAACCGGGGCAAAGCTAGGCAGGTGTGAAGCGGGCAGCCGCCTGTTCTTTCTTCCTCAAACTCATCAGTCAGGGGGCAGGGGCAGAAAATGAGCCCCTCTTGCAAGCCAAGTGGGTGTACAGCTGGCAGCTGCCAAGAAGAAGAGGAGGAGGAGGAGGAGACTGGATTTATACCCCACCCTTCATTCGGAGTCCCAGAGCGGCTTACAAACTCCTTTCCCTTCCCCTCCCCACAACAGGCACCCCGTGAGGTAGGTGGGGCTGAGAGAGCTCTTTCCGGAACTGCTCCTGAGAGAACAGCTCTGACAGAACTATGGCTTGCCCACGGTCATCCAGCAGCTGCATGTGGAGGAGTGGGGAATCAAACCCGGTTCTCCCAGATTAGAGTCCACGCACTTAACTACTACACCAAACTGGCCTAGACTTTCTTCCTCCCTCCTTGGGGGCAGGGCCGGAGAAGGCTCTGCTGCAAGCTAGACAGGAGTGGAGCCAGGGGCTGCCTGCCCTTCCTCCCTCCCTTGGGGGTCAGGGCCAGGGGAAGGCAGGCAGGGTGAGCAGGCCCAGGACTTCAGCACCACTTAGGGTGGCCAGCTCCTCCCTGGCTGCCAGAGGCAGATGGGGAGGTAGGGTGGCCAGATCCAGGTTGGGAAACTCCTAGAGGTTTGGGGATGGAGCTTGGGGAGGGCAGGGACCTCAGTGGGGGACAATGCCATAATGTCCACCCTCTAAAAGAATCCATTTTCTCTGGGGGAACTGATCTCTGTTTTCTGGAGATGAGCTGTAATTCTGGGGGGTCCCCAGGTCCCACCTGGAGGCTGGTATCCCAAGCACCACTGCTGATTATGCAGTGTACCGGGGTAGGGAAGCTGAGGATGCTGGCACTGCCAGGGGCTGCTGCTTGCCAGGGGCTGCTGCTTTGTGCCTCCGGTGGCCCCCTGCCTGCCTCATGTGCCCCGGGGGAATCACCTTGTTCCGCCTCGCAGACAGGCTGGCTCTGCTGGGCCATGAGTCAGTGCCCCGTGTAAGTCCTCCAAGCTTGCACTGAAGACAATCTGTGACTGGAACACAGATCTTCCTGATCCACATCTAACATACAATTCTGACTTCAGCACGGGCTGTTTCATTTTCTCCATAGTGTGGCAGGCATGGCCTGGCTAGGGTTGACAGCTCCGGGTTGGGAAATTCCTGGAGATTTGGGGATGGAGCCTGGGGGTGGGTGGGTGGGTCAGGGTTTGGGAAGGGGGGAGAGATCAGCAGGGATGTGATGCCATATAAATGTTCTTCCTGGGGAACTGACCCCTATCGTCTGGAGACCATATGAGATTCCCGGAGGTTTCGAAGCCCCCCCTGGAGGTTGGCAGCCCTAACTGACAACCAGAGGGAGCCTGGGGAAGTGGAGCAGGGACTTGGGGCATGGATTTGCCCTTGGTAGTGTCATGATGCCACTTCCAGGAAAACACCTTTATAGGAATCACTGGGAACTCTATGGTAAAGCCATAGAGTTTCCAGAGATTCCCAGAGAGGACTGACATCGCTGCTGGGTTCCCCCCGGAAGTGAAGTCAAGTCGTCAGCTGAATAGACCTTTCAGTTTTGTCCTCACCACTGCTACAAGTGGCATGGGGAAACAAGAGGCTGGGCAGAGGATCCCCCACCCCCCCAGGGGGCTAGCAAGCCTAGTTCTCCACTACTAGCCAATTTATAGTGCACTCCCGAGCACTGTTCCCTCTAAGCTGAGTTAGTGCAAGCTGGCTCACAGTTTTTTAGCCTCTGGCTCACACATTTTTGTCTCAGCTCAGAGAGGATGGCTCCCGAGCAAACTAATTTATGCAGTAGCCAAATTGCTCACTCGCAACTTTAATGCCAGTAGCTCACAAAGGAGCATTTTTGCTCACAAGACTCTACAGCTTAGAGGGAGCATGGGTCCCAAGCAGTGTTTCCTCTAAGCTGAGTTAGTGTGAGCTAGCTCACAGTTTTTTCGCCTCTAGCTCACACATTTTTTGTCTTAGCTCAGGAAGGATGACTCCAGAAGAGCAAACTAATTTATGCAGCAGCCAAATCGCTCGCTTACAACTTTAATGCCAGCAGCTCACAAAATAGCATTTTTGCTCACAAGGCTCTACAGCTTAGAGGGAGCATGGGTCCCAAGTAGTTACACCTTCTGAAGTCAGTGCCTTAGATCCCCCAAAACTTTTCCTTGGGCAGAAGGACTTCCATTCATGGAGCACAACTCTCTCGCCTCCCCCCCTTCCTATGGCAGCATGAAATGCCCCCTGGACTCTTGTTCCTGGGGGACCGTGGACTCCCAGGAACAGGACGGAGGGGGCATTTCAGGCGGCCACGGGAAGGAGGAACCGCAAAAGTTGTGCTCCACAAACAGAAACCCTTCCGCCTGCACAGAAACTCAGAGCAATCTAGGTCAATGAGTTTAGAAGGGGGTAACGATGTTAGGGATTACCTTCGGAGATTTTCTGTACATTATGTGGGATGTGAAAATTCTGAACTGCATCTCTCTAAATTTCATTTCAGCAATTATCATGGGAACGGATACCTCATGTAGCATTTTTGGTAGATTCCTCCTTGTGAGAACAAAAGAGGACATTACAGAAATGCCAACAATCGATCAGCTACTTTTCACCTGTTACATTTCTACAGCTTTAGTATCATTTGTTTATTTATTGTACGGAAGAGTTATACCCAGGAAGCCTATAATAATATAAAATATGTATGCAGACCAACTGGGCGATCCCCCTAAATACTAATATCTAATTTTTCAATGACAGCAGGTGAAAGTTCAAAGAGCTCCGTCACATCTCCCTGGAAAGCATGACACTCACATTCCTGTGACAGATAGAAAATAGTTTGGCAGGTTGCACCATAATCGCATTCGGGCCCTGGTATTTTGCCCCATTTAAACAACAGTTCTGCACAACTGTCATAGCCTGTTTGTATTCTATTAGCCATCTTCCATACTTTACATGGCAAGCCAAATCCTGCAGGCCTCTCCTTGAGTTATGGATATCAGGTGGAACTGATCCCATCCATGTTTGCAACCATTCATTCCCTAGATCGAAATTCTGTGGTTGCAGGATTTGTGCAAATTTTATTGCTGGGTGTTGGGATCTTAGTCTGGATAGGCCTGTATCAGCCATGTCTTTGTGGATGGGTAACTCTCTGTTTTCAGTGATCTTTTTATATTCACGAAGAAGACCATCTTGCCTTCTGAGATGTGGGGGAGCAATGTGGCACAATGTGAGTAGCCAGCAGGTCAGAGTGGGTTTAATACATCTGCTGATGGTTCTCACTGTTGTATTGAGTAGGGCATCAAGTTTGTGGACATGGGGGCAGTTGAGGCACACTGAAGCACCATGTTCCGCAGTACTATACACCAACCCCAAAGTTGAGCATCTAAGTGTTGTAGCAGACGCACCTCAAGTTGTATCTCATAATTTTTGGAGAATGTTATTTCCCATGCATATTTTCTTATTCATAACACAGTGTTTATAGCTCAAGGTCCTGTCCAGGGTGACACCAAGGTACTTAGGTGTATGGTTGTGTGTAAGTTGGGTGCTGTTAAGGTAGACCTTCAGTTCATGGTTGGCAAGATTGTTATTGAGACAGAAACAGGAGCATTCTGTTTTTTCTGGACTTGGGATAAGCTGCCATTTACACTAGTAGTCAGCCAAAATTCTGAGGTCCCTAGTCAGTCTTTCCTCAGTCCTTTTAATTGATTTGTGCTTTACTGCAATTGCCATGCCATTGGCATAAGCAAACTTCCTGGATATCTCGGGAACATCAGAGATGTATAGATTGAAAAGAACTGGAGCAAGGACTGAGCCTCAGGGTAGACAGTTATTCAGTTTCTTCTGCTTGCTGAATGACTGACCCATATTTACTTGGAAAGTTCTATTGCTCAGCATGTTATTTAGCAGTCAAAATAATGTTCTGAGGGGAAAACTTGTAAAAACTTGTACAGCAGACCATCCCTCCAGACTCTGTCATAAGGGGCAGTCAGATCAATGAAAACTGCTGATGTCTTAAGACACTTTTGATACCCTGTCTCCATCAAAGTTGTTAAGCTGAGAACCTGGTCTTCTCAACTATGACAGGGTCTAAATCCTGCTTGCTGTATAGGGATATGTTCATTAATTCTGTCACTGATTCTGTTCAGGATTAGCCTCTTAAGGAGTTTATAACAGGAGCTCAGAAGGGAAATAGGTCTGTAACTTTCTGCCAGAAGTTTTGGTTTTCCAGGTTTCAGAATAGCAACTAATTCCTCTGGGAGTCTTCCTGTTCTCATGATGTCAGTGAGAAACTTTATGAGCCACTTCCTAGTGAACATGCAGCTGTTGATCAGGAACTCATTATGGATGCAGTCAAAGCCTGGAGCCTTTCTGCTCTTGGTGTCCTTCAGTGCCTTGGAAATCTCATCAGCACTGAAATCCCCTGACAGCCTGCAGTCTTCAGGGCAGGTGCAATTCTAGCTCGCCTCCTCATGGTGCACCCTGGATAACGCTAGAGAGTTAGAACTTCTGACTGCCAGACAATTGTAGGATCTCCTGGCTAAACTACTGCTTTAGTAAACTGCTTTCAGACCAATGGGGAAGTCAATTAACTTAGAGCACTATGATTTATAAAGATCTAAAAGTGAGTTTCAGAGGATTGCCATGTTGGTCTGCAGTAGAACGGCTAAATTCGAGGAAGCTTTGACTCTTAAAAACTCATACCCCCCAAAGCTTCTTGGTCTCTAAGGTGGTACTGGACTCAAATATAGCTGTAAAAAAGAGAGAGAGACCCAGTTTGGTGTAGTAGTTAGGAGAGCAGACTCTAATCAGAGAACGGGGTTTGATTCCCCACTCCTCCACATGCAGCTGCTGGTGTGACCTTGGGTCAGTCACAAGTTCTCTCAGAGCTGTTCTCTCATGAGCAGTCCTTGAAAGAGCTCTCTCAGCCCCACCTACCCCACAGGATGTCTATTGAGGAGAGGGGGAGGGAAAGGAGATTGTAAGCCGCTCTGAGACTCCTTCAGGTAGTAAAGGGCAGGGTATAAATCCAATCTCTTCTTCTTCTCTTAAAAAGTTATATATATGGCAATGCAGCCTTTTTGGTAGGCATTGCTTCCCAGTAGAAATTCATGTGAGAAAAATGAAATATAGGATGCGATGTATCCAGGAAATAGATATATAGAGGAACACAGGGTCAAACTGATGTTCCATGGTTGAAACATCCAATGTAGGGGTTTTTTTTTTGTCATTGTTGCTGTCAGGCTCCTTAGTCAGGTCACACAACGCAGGGCTTCAGTAGAAGAATCTGTTTATTGGTGAATCATAACTAAAGACACGTGTACAGCTTGTGTCAGGAATGCCCAGGAACAGCAGGGCTCCCTAAATTATAGTGGAATCAAACGCCCCCCCTAAACAAGCTGAAGCCAATGAGTATAGTTCGCGCACACAGGCAAAGCAAGCGGCAAAGCGGGCAAAACAATCTAAAAGCCGTTGATTCCCAGCAGAGAAGTTCTGCAGATGGAGACACTACAAGATCAGGAAAATGATAACATACAGACAGTTGAATAGTAATGGTCAGAGGCTGGTAGACGGAGAGTACTCCTCCCCGCAGTCCATCTCCATGACAGGGCTACCTGACAGTTGCTGAACAAGTCATGGTCTTGGGGATTTTTTTAAAAAAACAAAACAAAAACACACTCTTCTCTCCCAAACCATTTTTCTTATCAAGAATATAAGAGAAAAAACACAGGCACTGTATGAATAAATGTCTTTTCCTCTGCCTTTCCCCCCTGTTGAGTCACAGCAGGCTTACGGCGTGACCCCATGGGGTTTTCAAGGCACAAGAGGTTCAGAGGTGAGTTGCCATTGCCTGCCTCTGTGTCGTGATGCTGGCGTTCCATGGGGGGTCTCCCATCCAAATATGGACCAGGGCTGACCCTGCTTAGCTTCCGAGGTCCGCTGAGATCGGGCTGGCAAGGGCTCTCCAGCTCAGGGCTCCCCTCCCGACCAGGGTTAAAAATGCCCAAGGGGCAATTTTTTTGTAACAGAGAAGTGGCACGAGGAGGGAAGAGTTTAAAGAGAAAAAGGAAAGAAACCACTTCTCTAGAAGCCCCCTCCCCTCCCTGCGGTTGCTTTTTAGGACCAAAAAATACACATTGCAAGCTCCTGTCATGGAACCTCCACCTTGTTTCACATTATTTCTGGTTTTCAGGTTATTTCTTCTCAAGGTATTGTAGGGCTTCCAGACCCCCCCCCCAGTTCAGCAAGGGTTTCCTGATTTGGAGGGGCTCCTTCCCCACCTGCCAGCCAGCTGGTGGGCAGGAGGAAGCCCCGCCCCCAAGACCGACCACCCGGCCTCCTCCCCAACTCTTCCCAATGCTGCTGAGGGGAGGCGGGGACCACACGCCTGCACTCTTGAGACTTGAACTTGGGGCTCGGAGTGCAGACATGCGCGGCCTCCCCCCTCCCCAGCTCTTCCCAGCAGTGTTTAAAGAGACCCTTTAAACAGTGCTAGGGAGAGGCGGGGGCCTCCGCTACTCAACGTGATGATGTCACTTCTGCGTGATGTCATCATGCTGAGGGCTCCCCAACTCCCTCCAGTAACGCCCCCTAAAGTCCCTCGCTGAAGACTTTGAGGGACCTGGCAACCAATGCTCACTCTAAGCTGTGGAGTCTTGTGAGCAAAAATTCTTCTTTGTGAGCTACTGGAAATAAAATTGTGAGCGAGCGATTTGGCTACTGTGTAACTTAGTTTGCTCTGGAGCCATCCTACCTGAGCTAAGGCAGAGATGTGTGAGCCAGAGGCTAAAAAACGGTGAGCTAGCTCACACCAGTTCAGCTTAGAGGGAACACTGCTGACAACCCTGAGGTTTTGCAAAACCAATAGCCCCTGGGACCTATCTGTGGTGAGTGAAGGTCCCAAGATTCCAGTTTCCACGGCTTAAACCTTGTTCACAGATGCTTCAGTAATTATTATGTATTGGGTTGCCAGCTCTGGGTTGGGAAATACCTGGAGATTTTGGGGGTGGAGCCTGGGGAGGGCGGGACTTGGGGAGGGGAGGGTACAATGCCATAGAGCCCACCCTCCAAAGCATCCATTTTCTCCAGGGGGACCGATCTCTATTGTCTGGAGATCAGTTGTAATAGCAGGAGATGTCTAGGCCCTACCTGGACACTGGCATTCCTAATTATGCATCAAGAATTTCACCTACAACTCTGACCACCCAGTAACAAATACACACACACACACACAAGTACACAGGATCATTATATGCTACGTACCAAAGCTGTACAAGTCAACACCCAGCTCTCTTCAAAACTGTCACATTATTAGGTGATGCCTTTCTCTAGCTCGAGTATAATTTGTAAGCGTTCCATCATTTGGTGCAGTAGAGCCAGTCTGGTGTAGTGGTTAAAGAGCGGCAGACATTAATCTGTAGAACCGGGTTTGATTCCCCACTCCTCCACATGCAGCCAGCTAGGTGATCTGGGGCCAGTCACTGTTCTCTCAATGTTGTTCTCTCAAGAGCAGTTCTCTCAGAGCTCTCTCAGCCCCACCTACCTCACAGGGTGTCTGCTGCGGGGAGAGGAAGGGAAGGAGATTGTAAGCTGCTCTGAGACTCCGAGTGAAGGGCGGGGTATAAATCCAATTCTTCTTCTTCTTCTTCTTCTTCTTCTTCTTCTTCTTCTTCTTCTTCTTCTTCTTCTTCTTCTTCTTCTTCTTCTTCTTCTTCTTCTTCTTCTTCTTCTTCTTCTTCTTCTTCTTCTTCTTCTTCTTCTTCTCCACTACTTGCCATATTCAGATCAAACAACCAAGTCTGAAATACATCTCCAGTTGGCTAACAGATGTACTGTTGACAGACCCAGTTGCTTTTTGAAGAATTCCACTCATCAAGTAGGGTTGCCAGATTTCCAGTGGCCACTGGCAGGGTGTGGGGGTAAGGTTGCCAGATCTAAATTGGGAAACTCCTGGAGATTTGGGGGTGGAGCCTGGGGAGGCCAGAGACCTCAGTGGGGTACAATGCCATAGAGTTCACCCTCCAAAGCATCCATTTTCTCTGGGGGAACTGATCTTTCCATGGGATCCCCAGGTCGCTCCTGGAGGCTGGCACTCCAAAGGTCATCTAGAAGAACTGGGAATGGGGCCTGTGAAAGTTCACATGTGTCCCATTTTGGGGAAATGAAACTTGCCAGAATTCACTATCATGCCAGTACACACATGAAGCTGTGTTGATAATGTCCTCTGTTTCCCTTATAAAACCACAGCCAACAAACTGAAGGCTTTTTCTATTCCAGCAGTTTAATTATAATTCCGGTACGTGTCTCCCTTTGCCCCTTTCAGTGAGAAAACAGAAGATTCTCGGGGTTTCTGAAGACAGTAATTGCTGTCTTCTCCCAGCACGTTCTAAAGAAAGTGTAGTCCACCAGGCATATTATTCTGTAGAATGTTCTCTTGTCTTCGTGTGGCCTTTTTCTGAAGGGGGGTGGTGGTGGATGTCTTTGGTCGTGTTCTGTGCTGCTAAAGCCTGTGTGACATTCGATTTGCAAAATACACTTTTGCACTGACAGTTTCTAGGGAACAGATGGGGTTCCACTGGGCACAAACGGCACTCAATAAAAAACTAACGGACACCCTTAAACACACGTACACACTCACACAGCCAACATTTTGGAGGTGATAGATGCAGTCATAAGCCTCTACTACAGAACTATAGGCACGGGAAAATATGACAATAAGTAAAAAAAAATCTCTCATTTTTTGCTCACTGGTTTTGAATCGCCAGGGTAAAGAGATGATGGCACTGACCTGAAACAACCCAATGATAGATGCAGCAAAACAAAACAAAACAAAAGTCGCCCCCGAATTGCCTTTCACTTTACTGCAGCGATCGACCGGGCTACAGCGAGAGCCGTAGAATACCGGGGGACTTGGGTTCGGGCAGCTTCCTGTCCACTTCAGACTGTGCTGTGTTAAGGCAAGAAAGCAGCAGCGCTCCGAACACTCCGGAGGACGTGGATTCGAAAACTATGGCCTGTTTCCTTGCCCTCCGTTCCATCCGTGCAATCCCACGGCGAAAACGGGATTGCAGGAGCGCAACTGAGGGCAGAATTTAGCCTGAAGACAACTGCAGGCACAATTCTTGACCTCCACACTCCTTCCCCCCGATGTGCAGCTTCACTCTCGCTCTCTAGTTTTTATTTAGCTCACTTTTCAGATTTCTGAGCTTCGCCTTCCATCCCAAGAGCCAAAACTGGAATGGATTTTCGGAGACTGGTGTGACAGGGCGTTTGTTTTCTTCCAGAGACTTTCAGCAATACTTATCAGAGATCGCCCTGGGGGAACAGACTTCAGAGGAGACATCCCACCAGAAATTGGAACATGCAGGGTTGCTTCTTCATACACAAACCACACAAAACCACGGTCCCAGCCCAGACAGTTGGCACATCCCCATGTTATCACCCTACAAGTCCCCAAGGGACTACCAGGAAGATCTGGACCTGTTGAGGATCATCTGGATGCACCAACTGTATGAACTGGCACCTCTCCATGGTGCTGAAAAAAGAGAAGAGGTTGGATTTATACCTTGCCCTTCCCTCGGAGTTTCAAAGCGGCTTACAATCACCTTTCCCTTCCTCTCCCCACAACAGACACCCTGCGAGGTAGGTGGGACTGAGAGAGCTCTGAGAGAACTGTGATTGACCCAAGGTCACACCAGCAGCTGCATGTGGAGGAGTGGGGAAACGAGCCCAGTTCTCCCAGATCAGAGTCTGCGCTCCTAACCACTACATCAAACCGGCTCCATAACCATGAGTTTCAGCAGCGGCCATTTTGTGGTTGTGCCCACCGCTGTTTCAGAATTCCCAGGCTGCCCACAGGCTCAAAAAAGTTGGAACGCCTGCATGAAAGGAAAGATTTTCATATGCTTAACCCACATAAACTCCTATGCAGTTACTGTGGTCTGAACCAAAGATATCAATGGACTGGAATAATGCCATACATTTAAAAGCTGGCCCTTCCAGGCCCCAAAGACATCAGGCTGGCAATAACCAGGGCCTTCTCGTTGGCAGCTCCATACTATTGGCATGAGCTTCTGGGAAAGAGCAGGGCCCTGCAGAGCCTTTTTCAGTTCCGCAGGGCCTGCAAGACAGAGCTCTTCCACCAGGCCTTCGACTAGGAGCCACCTCAAATACCAAGGAGCGACCCTGTGCCCTGGCTCACCACCTTCAGCCTGTCTCGCTGCACAAATTAGCTGACCAAACTGAGCTGAGATGAGAATACCATCAGGACTCTCACCGAAGTAGTGGCATTGTTTAATCTCTGCTCTTGCACTCTGAGCACGGTTCCGGCACTTTAGGAAAATGGATAACTGATTTGTCTATGGCTGTTTCATGAATGATTTTAATTGCATTTATACATGCATTTTTATGTAAGCCGTCCTGAACCTGCCTCGGCGGGGAGGGTGGGCTATAAATTGAATGAATGAATGAATGAATGAATGAATGAATGAATGAATAAATGAATGAATGAATGAATGAGGAATCATCTTTGGTAACGCTCAGTGGTATTAAACCACTATGGCTAACTTTGGTGGTGTGTTATGCCTCTCTCTGTGTTGAAGGGACTGCACAAAATGCTTGAATGCACGGCGCACAGGTAACAGTTATTACTGCTGCTATGGGGGTGGGCCAAGTTTTATGAATGTTTTCACAATCTTAGAAAATCTTCCAATGACTTTCCAATGACTGCCGTGGGAAGGCTGAGAGAAATGAATCCTCGCGGCACAGCAGAGGAAGGCAGGAGACATGACTGTGGCCAACATAGTACAGGCGCCTCAAGAACAGGGACGTTCCCTTTCTGACATCATCATCATCATCATCATCATCATCATCATCATCATCAATCAGCGTTATTGTTGTTGTTGTTGCTGTTATTGTTGTTACTATTATTGTTATCATTATTATTATTAATTTTCAATGTATATCCCACCCTCCCCGTGAACACGAACTCAGCTCAAATGAAGCCAAAAAGGCCGCTCTTCTATGGCATCATCACACAGCTTTCATTTGATTAGCCCTTTGATTAGGGAGCCGCGCCTAATAAACCGAGGCCCTGGCCCCAATATTAACAGCAGTCCTAGCATCCTTGTTCACAACCTGATACAACCCAGACTGTGATGTTAGCTGACTGCATGCCCATGTGAGCTGCTGCTAATGCCCACCATCATTTATGAATCGCACTAGCACTCTATGCTATGTTTTATAATTCTATTGTTGTGATTTTATTCACACTCTCCGTTTTAGTCGTTCTGTATATTTTAGGTAAGGTGCCCTGAATCTGCCCTGGCAGGGAGGGATATCAATTTAAAAAACACACACACAAATAAATAGAAATAAATAAATTTGGATAAAGGAATGGACACTGGCCGGAAAAAGCCCTGCGCCACAAGGTCATTCCCAGACCAGAAGTGATGCGACCATCTTGTGTGATATTGTGGTGGGTTTTTTACCATAGAGTTTTTGGGGAATCCTGGAGCACCCCTCAACCCAGTGATGCCACTTCCAGTTTTTTCAGCCTGAAACGACATTGTGGTGCCAACTGACACTGTCCTTGCATGTCTCTGTCCCCTGATCCTCCAACTGGTTATCGGCCAGGGGCCGGTAAGAAGAGTTCGGGTGCCATTCTTGCTTCCTATTCAAGGACAGCCTAACGGACCACACTGCCCCACGTCTTTCAAATCAGGGTTCATCCACAGCACTGGGAAGCACCTGACTGCTTCTCTAATGATAGGTGGGGTTGTTAGATGCGTTTTTACTGCCACATTTTAACACACTCAAGTTTCCAGCACTAAAAGTCACTCTAAACAAGAGCTGAATGTGTTGAGAAAATGTTTTTTTCCCCCTGGTTCTCACATAATCAGGAGCACCCTGGGCCTTCTGAGTCTTTCTAGACTTGTTATTCGACTTGGGGGCGGAACCTATTTGCCATTTCTGGCTTATGATGGTGGGAGATTAGGCTTGCCAACCTCCAGGTGGGGCCTGGAGATCTCCTGCTGTTACAATTGATCTCCAAACCACAGTGGTCAGGGGGCACCAGTGGTCTGGGGGGCAGCAACTCTAGTACCCCCTAGGACTACCAACTTCAGGGGGGGGCTGTTCTCCCAGAGCCAGTTTGGTGTAGTGGTTAAGTGTGCGGACTCTAATCTGGGAGAACTGGGTTTGATTCCCACTCCTCCACCTGCAGCTGCTGGTGTGACCTTGGGTCAGTCACAAGTTCTCCCAGAGCTGTTCTCTCAAGAGCAGTCCTCAAAAGAGCTGTCTCAGCCCCACCTGCCTCACAGGGTGTCTGTTGTGGGGAGGGGAAGGGAAAGGAGTTTGTAAGCTGCTCTGAGGCTTCAAGTGAAGGGCAGGGTATAAATCCAATCTCCTCCTCCTCCTCCTCCTCCTCCTCTTCTTCTTCTTCTCCGTCTCCTTCTTCCCAGAATTACAAATGATCTAAAGACCAGGTTTGCCAGTCTCCGAGCAGGACCTGGAGATCTCCCGGGATTACCACCATTTTCAGTTTCCCTGGAGAAAATGGCTGACTTAGAAGGTTGGCTTTATGGCATTCTGCCCCACTCAGGTCCCTATCGTCCCTGGGCTCTACCCCCCCCCCAAATCTCCAGGTACTTCCCAACCCACAGCTGGCAACCCTCGCATCCATCTGTATGAAGACCTTATTGCTTCTTGTGGCTGCAGCACAAAACCAAAAAGCCACCTGCACTGCCTTGGCTGAGACTCACTGTCATTTGTGTCCTCCCTTCCCAGATGGGCAACCATCTCACCCAGTCATTAGGTGAGCATTGCACACAGTCCTGGGAGGCTGGTATCTGGATCTGCTAAATTTCTACTTCCCTCTCTGTTGCTGTCTGTTTTTCCATTTTTGTACCCTGCATGTTAGAATCCAAGGCATTATTTCAGATTGTAAACTGTCTCAAGTGTATCGGCAGAGAGGCAAGAAATAATTGCAATGAGTTAAATAAATACATTGTGTGAGCCACAACCTCCATCGTCCTGGCTCTTTGTTTGAATTGTATTCGTCTCGACTCTAAATCCCAAAGCGATGTGCCTCTTTGTTTTCTCCCAACCCACTTCTCTTTGAACCAATTGGTTTGTGTCCTTTCCTATTTGAAACTAATTGCCCAATGCTCTAAAAGGGAGGGAACAGCTGGAAAAGACATAAAAGAGATAAAGAAGTGATCAATAAAGAAGCAATTAAAACCCTGATAGGTGAAAGATCTATTAGCAAAAATATAGGGTTTTAGTGGAATTCACTGCTGCAATAAGTGGTGGCAGCTACAAGCATGGACGGCTTCAAGAGGGGACTGGATAAACATCTGGAGCAGAGGGCCAACAATGGCTCTTAGCCACAAGGTATAGATGGAACACTATGTCTGGAGCAGTGATGCTTTGTATTCTTGGTGCATGGGGGGCTCAACAGTAGGAGGTCTTCTGGAGTTCTGGCCCTGCTGGTGGACCTCCTGGTGGTGCCTGGATTTGGCCACTGTGTGACACAGAGTGTTGGACTGGATGGGCCACTGACCTGATCCAACATGGCTTCTCTTATGTTCTTATGATTGGGGGAGCAATGCCTTCTTTTAAGAAACTGAGAACAGTGAAACATTACAGGCATGACATCCCCACGTACTGGGAGCCCACCAACCATGGGCAACCTCAACCAATATGGGTAGCTGCCAAGTCATGACAACAGGGGTAATCTGTATTTTTATGTGTGTGCTGCTTTGAGACATACAAAATGACCACTGGATGTTTCAAGGCTCTCCGTCACATGCGCCAAAGCTGCATATACACACATGCAAAACAACACCTTGCCCCTATTCTCACAGTGCAGTGACCGTGAGTACCTGGGAGCACTGCTGGTAGCACACTTTTCCAAACGCCTTCGGTCACAAGGCAGGCCTGATTCAGATACATAAATGACTAGTTAGCTTTCTGAATCAGATAGGGTTGCCAGGTCTTCCCTGGCCACCAGTAGGGGTTGGGGGGATTGAGTTGCCAGCTCCAATTTGGGGGTGGAGCCTGGGAAAGACAGTGACTACAGTGGGGTACAGTGCTACAGAGTCCAGCCTCCAAAGCATCCATTTTCTTCTGAGGAACTGACGTCTGCAGCCTGGAGATGAGCTATAACTCTGGGAAATCCCCAGTCCCATACGGAGCCTGGTGTCCCTAATATAAAACTATTCATCGCTTGGCCGGCAGTATATCTCATAGAGTTGCTACCAGTGTTCCCTCTAAGCTGAGTTAGTATGAGCTGGCTCACGGTTTCTTAGCCTCTAGCTCACACATTTTTGTCTTAGCACAGGAAGGATGGCTCCAGAGCACACTAATTTATGCAGGAGCCAAATCACTCACTCACCGCTGTAATGCCAGGAGCTCACAAAGTTGAATTTTTGCTCACAAGACTCCACAGCTTAGAGGGAGCACTGGTTGCTACCCTCCAGGTACAGCCAGGAGATCTCCCAGAATTACAAGAGACTACAGGGATTAGTTCCCCTGGAGAAAATGGCTGCTTTGGAGAGTGGATTCTATGGCATTGTGCCCCGCTGAGATCCCTCCTCAAATCCAACCCTCCAGAGGCTCAACCTCCAAATGTCCAGGAATTTCACAGCCTGGAGTTGGCAACCCTAATATCTCAACACTTTGGCTTCTCTTTGGATATAATGCACAAATAAAAGTACTTCTAGAGAATCCCTGTTTCCATTTTATTCTTTGAATATTTACACAGAACATTGACTAGCTTAAATTAACATGGTAACACTATCCATTGATTTTGCAGAGATAATTAAAGAACAGCCATTATTTGAGTCCATTAATTATTTCTTACCAAAGGGAAGCAGGTTGCAGAAAATGAGCATCTTCACACACAAAAAAAGATGCTCCAAATCGCCTTCGCGCCCCGTGTTTCTGGGTTTTCAAAATCATCTTTCCGTCAGTACCCTAGCCCCCTTACCTGATTAAGTACACATTCGTGGTTAAATAATTACCTCCAGCACCATTCAAAATTATCTATATTCAACGTCTTCTTCAAAGATATTAAAACTAAATTATTTCATTCTTGCTACCTTTTATGACAGCAAAGAATATCAAAAATAGGGATTGCCCGCTTTTCATACATATCTATCGGACTCCACTCCGTCTTTGAACTGCATCTTCACTTCCGTATTTAGTTGAACATTCTTGTCATTCTCAGATGCCTCCTGCACCTGGCCAAGACACACACCTATTGGTATTAATTATATTGTTTCTAATGCATCAGAGGCCATTTTCTGTTGGTCCTTCATTTCTCAACCCCCTCCGAAGCTATTCTGTTTTGGGTCTTTGGACTTCTTATTTCATGTTTAACTGAGAGGCTGAGCTAGCATCTCCCATAATCCTTTTAGTCAAGACCAGCAACTGTTCCCCAGTATTTCTGGCTGGATCCATGATAATGCATTTCCAATACAGGCGGTTTCTGGGCTCCCAGGACATGTGGGTATAATGGCTGAAAGGGGCTGCTGTCAAACACTCATGCTGACCAGGGGCGATCTTAATTCATGCCACATAAAAAGCAGATGCCAGGTACTCAGATCCATTGTGTACATTTGCTCGGTACAGTTGGTTAATGTACAGTTGGTACATTAGAGTCAACATAGGTTAAGCTACAGGGAGGATCAAATCCAGCCTGCTCTGAGGTACCAGCTGGCCCTTCTACTTGCAAAGGAGGGAGGCCCTTCAACATGCAAGAGGAAGGAGGGAGAGCTCGGGCAACCGGATTTTCAGATTTATCCCTTACTTTTCATCCTGGGTATGCAAAGGTTGTTCTCCGTGTTAGCCATTTCTTGGGAATCCTCTCACCACCTCCTTCTTTGTTAAAGTGTACATTGTGTTCTCCTCGGAACACAACTCCCCCCATTCCCCCCCTAATATAACTCTGTAGAACACCAGGCACATTAAAATGCTATGTCAAGTAAACATAGAATTAATTAAATAAAGCTAGGGTTGCCAGCTTCCAGGTGGGGCCTGGAGATCCCCCGCTTTTACAACTAATCTCCAGCTGACAGAGATCAGCTCCCCTGGAGAAAATGGCTGCTTTGAAGGGTGGACTCTATGGCACTGCGCCATGCTAAGGCCCCCTCCCCTCCCCTCCCCAAACCCTGCCCTCTCCCAGATCCACCCCCAAAGCCTCTAGGTATTTTCCAATCCAGACCTGGCAACCCTAAATAAAGCCCAGTTTAGGGAAGTTTATTCCTCACCCAACCAGAGGTGGTCCTATCTAGAGCTTGTCTCAGACAGCTAATTTCTGTGTGCCGTCCATCCATCCATCCATCCATCCATCGCATCCATCCATCCATCCAGAAGTTCTCCTGCATGAGACCCATTTAAATGGGCCCTGCATTGGTGAAGAGAACAGGAGGCCATCTAGTAATGGGCCAAAAATAGGAGAATATCTTGCGACATTTTCCGTCTCTACGAAATGCCCACCCCTTTATTGTCATCTTCTAGTTCAAAATATTCCTTCTAGGAACAGAGATGTCATATAGCAAAACCTGATCAGTGTTGTTCATACAAGCTGAAGGGCTGTTTTTCATTTAAAAAGAATGGCACTGAACTTGCCAGGAGCAGGAGCAAAAAGCTAAGCTTTCATAGAGAACTTTTGGAAAACATTTTGGCCTCTCCAAAGCCTCTTGGAAAGAGCAAAAATATTTGCTAGTGAATTCTCTTATCCATTCTATCATTTACACTTTTTTTTTTTTTTGGCCCCAGGCACTAGTCCAGCCTTCTTTCCAGTCCATAAAACAATTCTCAGGTCAGAGATAATAATGCCAACCTCTTTAAATGAGAGCGGAGGTCAAACTGAATGCAGGGACGGGAACTAAAACACATTTAAATCACTGGAACTGGAAATCCGTGTGTGTGTGTTTCCTTTTTGCTTTGAAGATGGATCAGCCACTCGTAGACCACGGACCACGCATTTAAAATGTAAAGTCCCCCCCCAAGCTCATGACAACGCTAAGCTGTTGATTAAAAAGGAAGCCACAGAGTGAAATAAAAAAAAGAAGAAGTTGAGAGTTCAAGCAGGCGCACAGAACAAAATGCCAGGACTTAAATACCAAGTGCCTCCTTTGATTTTTTTTTTTAAGTGTTTCTCTTGCTAAAGATAGTGAGAACCCCAGAGGACAATAACAAAAATAATCTTTTAGTGCAAACCAGATAAGGTATCAAGCCCTAGCAAGTAATCCTGTTCTCTTACCATTTCAGGGCACAGCCACCCACTTTAACCTTTAAAAATAAATACTGGATCAATTTAAGATTGTATTAAAACAGGGGGGGACTTATATTACATATGTTTCTGAGTTTTAGCTGATTCTGAACCAGGACCTTTATATTTGGGGACACAACTACTTCATTGTAACAACTAAACAAGATTCTTACTCTTAAATATTAAGGCCCTGTCCACACGGAGCATTTGCCCCGCTGAAGTCACAGGAGCCCTGCGGACTCTCCGTGCGCGTTCATACGAGCACATCTGGGAGACGTGGGGCTCCCGTGGCCAACCCGTGGCTTCCCTCCGAAAATGCAGGGTAAAAAACTAGTAGGTCCGAGGTACTAGTTTCTGGAAACCCCGGGGCAAAGGCTGGCGTCTGATTGCGGGAGCGCCGGTATCCCGCGGCTTCCAACACCCGCCCTTGTCCCCGGGGTTTCTGGATGTTGTAAGTTTCCCTGAGATGTGCACCAATGCTGGACAGAGCATGTGCACACACAAGTCACCGACAGCGGCCCGCCCCCCCCAACGGCGCATGCACACTTCGCACTTGCGTGGTCTGCTGTGCTGCTGTTTTGCCGCGCTGCAGCAGCGTGGTGTGATCGCGGCACAGAGCTGGCGCGTGGCAACCCGGTGGCCTGTGAGATCGGGCTACCACGCCTTATTTAGCTCCGGGGCAAACTGCCATGCCTCCCCCGCGCGTTTTCTGGCCCGTGTGACTGGGGCCTTAGAAGAAGAAGAAGAGGAGATTGGATTTATACCCTGCCGTTCGCTACCCAAAGGTGTCTCAGAGCGGCTTACAAAATCCTTTCCCTTCCCCTCCCCACAACAGACACCCTGTGAGGTAGGTTGGGGCAGAGAGAGCTCTGGCAGAAACTGCTCTTTTTCAAGAACAGCTGTGCCAGAACTACGGCTTGCCCAAGGTCATCCAGCAGCTGCGAGTGGAGGAGTGGGGAATCAAACCCAGTTCTCCCAGATTAGAGTCCGCACACTTAACCACTACACCAAACTGTCTCATTTCTTAACAGGAAAGAAAATTACTATGATACATGCCTCCAGGTTGGCCTACTATAAGACACTACATGTGTAAGTTGCTCTCTTTGAAGATTGCTCAGAGATTTCAGCTTGTTCAATGCAGCAGCCAGTTTATTAGCAGGAGTCACGTCACATGGCCGAAGGGAGAATCAGTGTAGTGTAGTTACTAGCCTGATGGATCTAGGAGACGCAGGTTGAAATCCCCATTCTTTCCTGAAGCTTGTTGGCTAATCAGTTAAATAATTTCAGCCTGCCTCAAAGGGTTGTGAAAAAGATAACATGAGAAAGGGAAGGAAGAACATGTACAGTGCTCTGAGCCCCTTGGAGGGAAGGTCGGATAACAAAAAGACAGACAAAATAAAGCATATAATGAAAGAACATTGGCTTCCAATTTGTTTGTTTCCAGGCACAATTCAAAATGTTGGTGTTAATCTTAAATAGCTTTGCCTCAGGATACCTTGGACAAATTCCTGCTCCAACCGCATCTCTGCCATTAGAGGAGCATGGCCTTAATAGTAGTGGCATCCTTTTTACAGAATTCACTCCTTAAAGGCAAGCTCACCCATGCTTTTCCAATAACATGTTTTTTTTTTTACCTCTGGAAAACATTGTAGGGCTGAAGGAGATACATGTGTCTGAATAAGTACACATATATGTAAATATCAATTTAGACTACAAGAATTTCAGAAGCAACAGCATAAAATACCAGGAGTAGCACATCGGTTATCTAGTTTATGGTCTCCAACGTGAGTGGCCAAGCAATTATAATTGCATTTACTGTTGTATTGCTGCTGCTTTTATTGTGACGTGCTGTCCCTAAAGCTTTTCATAACAGGGATGTAACATAATCATGATTCACGGCTGAATTTACCATTGCAGAACTGTTGATTTGCATGCAAACTGAGACCCTCACCAAGACCTTGACGTTTTGTTTGAAGTTCCAATCGAATGTCATGTTCCAAAAGCTTTGCACCTGCAGAGCAGCCACTTCTACAGACTGCCCTGTGTATGTTCCTTCCTACACTATTAGGTCATGAGTAAGGTTGCCAACTCTGTGTTGGGAAATACCTGGAGATTTGGGGTTGGGGCCTGAGGAGGACAAGATTTGGGGAAGGGACAGGCTTCAGAGGGGCATAATGCCATAAGAGTCCATCCACCAAGGCAGCCATTTTCTCCAGGTGAAGTGAACTCTGTTTTCTGGAGATCAGCTGTAACATCAGGAGATCTTCAGCCACCACCTGGAAATTGGCAACCCTAGTCATGAGCCCATGATGGCAGCCAAGTACAGCATCCCTTCATCAAGAAACAGGATGAGAGTCACCCAGGAATCTAGGGAACAATAGGTCTTTCTTTCCCAAACAACTATTATTTCTGTGAGGTAGTGCCACAAGGTATAGATAATGACTCCGTGGCAAGGGATGCTCTGTATTCTTGGTGCTTGGGAGGGTCAACAGTGGGCGGGCTTCTAGTGTCCTGGCCCACTGGTGGACTTCTGATGGCCCCTGGTATTTTGGCCACTGTGTGACAGAGTGTTGGACTGGATGGGCCATTGGCCTGATCCAACATTGGCTTTCTTATATAAACATATGGAGCAGAGGTCCATCAGTGGCTTTTAGACACAAGGTATAGGTAGGAACTCTTGTTCTGGGGCAAGTGATGCTCTGTATTCTTGGTGCTTGGGAGGGTCAACAGTGGACGGGCTTCTAGTGTCCTGGCCCCGTTGGTGGACCTCCTGATGGCACCTGGTATTTTTGGCCACTGTGTGACAGAGTGTTGGACTGGATGGGCCATTGGCCTGATCCAACATTGGCTTCTCTTATGTTCTCATGTTCTCACGTGAGCCATGGTACATACACCTCCCACATTTGAACTGGTTTGTCTACCTTTCCTGTTAACAACCCCTGGACCGTATGGGCAGATAAGCTTGGCAGAAAAGCTTTAGTGTTAAGTACAAACAGCTAACACCTCAGTGAGCAAACAGGTATGGTAGCCATCGAATACATAATAGCTGCACAATACAATGGGTCAGATCCGAGCCAGTGCTCCCTCTAAGCTGAGGAGTCTTGTGAGCAAAAGTTCTACATTGTGAGCTTCTGGCATTAAAGTTGTGAGCCAGCGATCTGGCTACTGCATAAATTAGAGAGCTAAGACAAAACTGTGTGAGCCGGAGGCTAAGAAACTGTGAGCTAGCTCATACTAACTCAGCTTAGAGGGAACACTGGATCCAACCATCCTCCAAGGAGCCCCCTGCCAGTTTAAGGGGCTCTTCCTCCAACAGAGGAGCCACTTATGTTGGAAGAATGCTTCTTGGGGTGAAGGGAAGGCTTCAGACTTCGTTCAGCAGAATGGCAGGACAGGGGTCGGATCAACCCCGAAGGATCTTTCCCATAAGCTGAGCAAAAGCAATCGACTTAGTGTTATCCAGAAGTATTGATCTCTCTGCATCATTATAATTTTCAGGTCTTTTTAAAATGATGGCATGTCGTTGGCATTCATATCCCAGTACATGCATATCCCAATTTATTTAAAACATTGTGCCAGTGTAAGATTGATTACAATTAATCATTTCTCATGTTGTTGATTTAATGGTTTTGCTTTGTGAGCCACCTTGAATAGGTCTCTGGAGAGCTAGCGCACAAAATTTTTCTAAATAAATGCAATTAAATAAAAATGCTTTTGATTAGGAAGGAGGTTTTTAAAAAGATGTCTGACTAATATAACAGCATGAACAATGGTAATCCCATTTATTTAAGATATTTCTATGCCTCCTATTCAAGGTGGCTTGCAATTAAAACCACGCCACAGTATTGAATCGGCCACTAGGGGAGGCAAAACACATGTGGAACGGAACCCTCCCCCCAAAGCAACAGAAACACACAAGAGAGGAAAATGAGAATGCAGGAAAGCCCTGTGACTAGGTAGAATACAGAGGGAAATTTTACTTCTTTGTATGCCCAGAGATGATTTCTGTAATGACCTCAGTGAAACTGAGACCTGAAAGATCCTTTTACTTGAATACAACTCAGTCCTGTGCATATTTGCTGGGTTCAACTAAATTCAAGGAGCTAGTTAATTCAGGAATCCTTGGATCAGGCCTGTCATGATCTGTGCAGGACTGGGGGACAAGGTATAGAGGTCTAGGCCCATGAGAGACCTGTGTGGGAGTGGAAGGCAGACAGCCTACAATCCCCATAATGCTTAGCAATGGTTGAAGCCAATTGATGTCCAGGGATTGTGTGAGGCGATTGTAAATTAAGCTTTGTGAACTGTGGAACTGTGTTCTTTTCTCTTCTGCGTACTTGTCACACAGAGTTAAACAGAGGGGACAGTTGAGTCTGAGAGACTCACTTGAGATAGAGTGAGTACAGGCACAGGCCTGGTATAAGAGCGCTGTGGGCCTTGAAGTAGTAACCAGTTAAGAGAAATAGGTAGTCACATTAGATTTGTTTATTTTGCCTTTAAACAGTGTTATATATTTTAAAGCACCTTGTTTTGTTTGCTTTAACCCACTGCTGTATTAATAAACCATTTGTTTAATGTTCTCTGCCTGGTCATCATGCCTATGGTTCTTGGCTTAAAAAGGGCATTTTGGTTAGGCTTGGGAGGGTACTCTGGGCCTTCCCAAGGGACCTTAAGTCCAGAGTGGTGGCAGCTGAAGGTGGCAACCCACTGGGGTCATGAAAAGTCCATATCTGAATATCAATAATATCTGAAACAAAACCGACATAATATGATTTTGCGAATGCCATCTTTATTATTTTTTGTGATCTTAATTGCTGTTTTTAGAATTTTAATGTCATCACTCTTATAATCTTCATGTTGTAACCTGCCCTGAGCCCATCCGGGGTGGGGGGGGGGCAGATAGAAATTAAATTCATAAAAATAATAAATAAATCTACCCCATGTTAAAAAACTAAAAACCACCTAGTTTGATCAGACCAAAAATCCATGCAGCCCAGTATTCTGTTTCTGCGGCCATTTCATCCCAACAACTGGTAATATCACGGGTTGTCAACCTCCAGGTGGTGCCTGGAGATCTCCTGGGATTACAACTGATCTTCAGGTGACAGAAATCCATTTCCTTGGAGAAAATGGATGCTTTGGAAGGTGGTCTCGATGGCATTATAGTCCAATGAAGTCCATCCCCTTCTCAAACCCCGCCTTCCTCAGGTTCCACCCCTAAAATCTCCAGGTATTTCCCAACCTAGACCTGGCAATTGGAGGTAATATAGAACTGGGAAGTCCCATGTAATTGACATAGCTAATAATTTTTGATAGGTCTATCCTCCAATGGGCTTGAAAAATCCATACAGATCATTTGTTCAAAAAGTCACAAAAATAAATAATAATCATACATGTCTGCAAGAATTCTTTAAAAAAAAAAACACCCAGAGATGCAAACGAAGATTTAAATATCAAAATGATAGGCTTCTACTAATCCTTCTTAGGGAGACGTAAATTGTTAATCACACTCCATGCACGGTGGTTTAATACCAAGTTTAATAACAGTGCTGCCTAGAGCCAAAAGCCGGTTGGGAATTTGCTGCTTAAAAGTTTGGTTGCCCCGTTCACATCTTCATAGCTGGGGGCTCTTCGGCTGCCTCTGGTATCACCCCTTTGAAATATGCTCATTTTGAAGATATCCTAAATTATTAAATACCTTATTAAGAAAAAAGATTAGCTTACAGGGGGGAAAAAAGATATCATATTCAGACAAAGGGAAACATGGACAGAAAAAGGAAGGAGAGAGGAAAAGAGAAAATATTATTTACCTGAAAAGATTCATCTGCACTTGTGATAAAAAAAATGGTAATCCATAATCCATAATCCATTCTAAGAAATGAACCCATCATATTACATCACAATGTGTGACAAATTGCTACTGTTGAGCTACCCGGCAATAAATTACACAGTATTGTTCCTGTCACAGAAGAAACTTCTTTATGCCTAGAAAAAGCAATGTCACCACAAGGTTATCTTCGCCGCCGCCCCCCCCCATTGTTCTGCAAGACTTTCTTATCAAAACCATCTCACAGTTGCCTTATATGTTCCCAGTGGGTATAAAAGTAAAGTTCTACTATGGGGAAAAAAAAGAATATTATATACATTATTCTGAAGATTAAGGGGGAAAGTCTGATTCTTTAATAATACATGCCACTCAGGTGATTCTTAAATGTAGGTATGAATGTGTGTGTGTGTGTGTATGTGTATGTATGTATGTTTGTGTGTATGTATGTGTATACACACACACACACACACTTGTGTGTATATATATATATACTCACATATATACATATATGTGTGTGTGTGTATTTACATGCACACGCAGATATACATATATTCATATCTCTCCTTATATATAATTCTGTTTTCGAGTGGCAACATTCCATGCACTCCCAAATCAGTTGGCTGCCTGATCTGCCACTCGGAAGGTCTGCCAATCCCCTGGCTGCATTGCCTCAGTACCGCCCACAGAGCCGGCGGCCAGTGTCTCAGCCTCAGTCTGGAGGGAGCCGGTGAAGGGGATGGATGCTCCACTGGGTGAAGCCTTAGGAGGCTGAGGCTGAACATGTGGTGCCCCACTGGTTGTTGTCGGCCACACCAGGGTTCAGGGAGCCACCTGGGCTGCAAGCCCATGGAAGTGGCGGCCAGCTTCTCATCCTCAGTGTGCTGCAAGGCGACAGACAGGCCCAACGATCCGGCAGCCACACAGTAAGGAGGCATATATATGTATATATATTTACATGCACACACACATACTCATAGAGTTTCCAACCTCCAGTTGGTGGCAGGAGAGATCTCCCACTATTGCAACAGATCTCCAGGCAACAGAGATCAGTTCACCTGGAGAAAATGGCTGTTTTGGAAGGCGAACGCTATGATATTATACTCTGTTGAAGTCCCTCCCTTCTCCAAACCCCACCCACCCCTCAGGTTCCCCCCCAAAAAATCTCCAGTTATTTCCAAACCCAGAGCTGGCAACCCTACAAACACCCGAGCTACCACTTGCCTCCAGTGCAATGTCTTCTTATTGCCTGTCTAGAGCTGCTGCCTGTCATGCATACTCTTTGCTTCGATGTGCTCATTCATGATGTCATGGATATTAGCATAGATTTCTTCATTACAAAACAGTACAAGCTCTCTCCCCCCCCCTCCACTCCTTCAGTGGGAATGACGGGCTTCTCAAACTAGCCAAGATAATCATTTTGCCACACAGACGCAGATAAGCAAGAAAACAAAACAAAACACGCTTTTGGGTGGTGGGGGAAAACTTTTTTTAAAATTTATAACAAATGGGAGCTGCCATTTGTGTTAAATTAGGTGCGCGAGCCTCATATCAGTCTGAAGTAAAGCTCCTTGAATGCCGCTTAATTAATCAGTCATGTTAACATTTAAATGAAAAGTTTTCTACCACTCCCTATCTTCTCTAATATCTCACGGCAAGCTCCGTATCAAGCTAATCTCACTTGCTGCTGAAACTTATTTTTGATAGGGCGCCTCTGTTGTTTGCCAGAATTCATTTGGCCTCGGCATTACAGCTGAGATATGATTCATTCATTCATTCATTCATTCATTCATTCATTCATTCATTCATTCATTCACTTGCACAGGCTGCTTGCAAAGGGGATTTTTGCACCTGGGGTGGCACAAACATCGCTAAGTGACTTGCCAGAGAGCTCACCTGACCAGGCACCTGCTGAGGTGCTCTGAGATCATCTGCCTGATGCTCCCCCCTCCCCCCGATCTGCTGCAGCACAACAGTAGCCCCCCCACACTGGTGTTCTTGCTCTGGGGGACTAAGGTTGCCAATGCCAGCTTGGGAAATTCCTGGAGATTTGGGGGTGATGCCAGGACATGGCAGAGTTCAGGGAGGAAAGGGAGTTCAGCAGGGATGTTGTGTGACACTCTCTTCCACACTCAGAACTGTTTGGGTTCTTATATTTTACCGAGTCACTTTTAAAAAGAGGGGTGCAGAATAAATGCTAAGCCAAAAAAAAAAGAGTTTTAACCTCCCCCCCCCCGAGTAGAAAGAGATCAGTAAATTCACAGCAAAGTTGAAGTCTGGTGACTGGAGGAGGAAGAGGAAGGAGAACGGAGCTTCCCAGCAACAGCCAAATGTAGACTTGTTTCTGACTGGACCCTTACACGCCCACACAGGGATATCAAATGCCCCAAACCGTCAATGTTCAGTAGCACAGGAGGAGGATCCGGTTGTCAGTTTTCCATTTGGAACGGATTTAGTGTAATCCCTTTTGTGAAACTTTTGACAGGTGTCTTTCAGATGCCAGTGGGAAGGCAGGACAGAACCGTGATAGACAAATGCACGAATGGACAATAGGGGGATGAGCCGGCACCGGAGTGAGGCGCTGTGATAACAGCTGGCCTGCAAGAGGGATAAGCACGCAATACGCTGCAGTAGCCGCCTCGGCAGCCGCACACGATAGGCAGAAATTCAATGCGTGGAGTTTTATCCAGCGGTATCATCGAGACAGCCAGCAAAATGCAGAAACACAAATGGACGATATGCCTTCCATCCAGTAAGCAGGGCTGCCAACCTCCAGTTGGGCCTGGAGATCTCTTGCTTTTACAGTTGATCTCCAGAGTACAGAGATCAGTCCCCCCCCAAGAAAATGGCTGCTTTGGAAGGTGAGCTCTATGGCATTGCACCTTGCTGAGGTCCCTCCCCTCCCCAAACCCTGCCCTCCCCAGGCTCCACCCCCAAATCTCCAGGTATTTCCCCACCCAGAGCTGGCAACCCTGCCAGTAAGTCCCCCAAACAGTCCAAGCCTTCCTTGCCCTCCTGAACAGCTAACCTCTTGCAGCCACTCTGAAACAGCAACAAAGTTGATGCCTCTCTCACCTCTTCCAGGAGGCTGCGCTACAAGGAAGGGACCCCGCAACTGAAAATGCCCACAGGTGAACAGCAATTGATCACAGCACCCACACCGGAACAGAAAGAGATGCAGCTCAAAGCCACATTCAAATACCCCGGGCCAACGCTGTCCTGACAGCAGAGTCACCCCTGAGCAGCCAATAAAACGGCCATAAATCTATGCAGACGGTTCCACAAAACCAAGAGATCAAACGAAGTGGAAGTGGCCTGCAGTCTGGATGCTGCCATAGGCTGAATCTGCATTTGTCTTTCCCACCAGTGTCCCCGCCTTTTGACTCCGTCTTCAAAAAAGCTGTCCACATTTGGTGTCATTTTCATGCCTCAACAGTGCTAGCATACGTTCACACATCCACATATGTTTATCGTCCTTTCCGGGCGGCTCCACTGTCATTGCACCTCCGCACTGCTTTAAAAGAATCTTCTCCAAACAACATTCAAACAAGCATAGAGAAAGATGGCGTCACAGCAGCACGCAGCTGATTTAAAATTCAAATGCAAATTCGACCATAGAATCCGACAATTGATCCAAGTGAAAGCGGCATGCAATGCAGAGGAGAATTTCTGTTCCAGCGTGGGTTTGGTAAAACAGCAGAGCAAGTGCTAGATGTGGATTGGGCCAGGGAAGGCATCTGTGTCCCAAGCTGAGGTGCCAAATGGGTTCATACCCCATACCCACTGAGTATGTGGGTCCCAGGCTTTAAAGGTAAGCATTAGCACGCCTTGAAGTGGACTCGGAAACAAACTGGGAGCCAAGGGAGAGGCAGGAAAATGGGAATAATAAGAATGAAAGATGGCCACCTTCAAGGAATATTCCACATAGAGTCTGTTGCAACAGCAGAGCCTCAAGCTTACTGTGGCATGGGTCAACATGGTCAAGACAGGCATCTCTAAGCAAGGGGGAGGATCTGTCAAAACTCCCAAGCTCTTAACTGAGACTGTCGGAGAAAGCTGCACCCCATCTGATTTGGGGACCCCGACTCCCGCAAGGCCAGACATCTTACTAACAAGCATCACCACCGTCTCGTAAGCATTCAGTTTCCTCTTCCAAAGCCATTTGACTACAAGCCAGAACAGAGATGGCAGTGTCCAGAAGCTTATGCAAAGAAATGTATAGCTGGGTACCATCAGCATACTAATTGACACCCAGTTCCAAAGTTACAGATGATCTCATTGAGGAGTTTCATACAACTGATTTTTTAAAACAACAACAACAACAGGGAAGAGCACAGAGCCTTGTGAAACTTGCCATGACAGATCCCATTCTTCTGGTTCTTCCTGCCCTACTGCCACCACTCTTCCCTCTAAGCTGAGTTAGTGTGAGCTAGCTCACAGTTTTTTAGCCTCCAGCTCACACATTTTTTGTCTTACCTCAGGAAAGGAGGGCTCCAGAGCTAACTAATTTATGCAGTACTCAAATCTCTTGCTCACAACTTTAAGGCCAGTGGCTCACAAAGTAGAATTTTTGCTCACAAGACTCCACAGCTTAGAGGGAACATTGACCTGCCACCTGACATATTAGTTATTTGAAAGACTCGAGGAACCTCAAAGCCAACCTATCTACATCACACTCCAAATACTTCAGTAGCAGTGAGTGATCAAAGGCAGCGGAGAGATCAAGCAAGACCAGCAGTGTTATACTCCCCTTCTCCGCCTTCAGATGGAGATCATCCACAAAAGCTACCAGAACAACATCTGTCACCAGACCAAAAAGGATCCAGAGCAGATGCCTCATCACAATTGCCCAGGAGATTGCTGTGCTGTGACCCACCCAACAACCTTTCAAACAATACTAAATTAGAAACAGGACTGCCATTGGTCTAGACTTGTTTATCCACAGAAGACTTTTTCTCCCCCAGTAGTGGCCTCACTATATGTCTCTTTCAATGGTTTAAGAAACACTCCCTCTACTATGGAGGCACCCACATTCTTACCCAACAGAATGCCCACCATAAAAACTCCTTGTGAGGTTTTAATAGCCCAAAAGGGCAAGAGTCCACATCACAGGGGTCCACATAGCCTTCAAACAACACCAAGATTCCCTTTGACGTCACTCAGGAAGACCGAACAGAAATTGTCCATACAATTTCCACTTGCTTCCCTTATGAGGCCACGGATTCCTGAATCACTCTGAAAAATTGAGCCAGTTGTGATTCAGACAATGCAATGGTAGCAGAGAAGGATGTTTTCTTTGTTGCTATCGCTGCCAGTTCATAGATCGTCAAATGGGCTCAATAACAAGCTTTGTAAGATTCAGCCCAAGTTGGGGTTTTTTTGCCAATAACATTCTAGACGCCTCTGGTGAAAATAATGGGAATGATTGCCCATGGAGAAGGAAGGATCCTGGGGAATAACTCCATGTAATATCTACTGTAGCTCCAGCCACAGCTTCAACAGAGCCACCACTCAGACTTCCAGTACTATGGAATCCATCAGCTTGGGGGGGGGGTCATCCCATTTTAAATGGTCTACTGCCACTGCAGAGAAAGCGGCTTTTATACAAGGCCTTTAGAAGATATTGGCCTTTACCATGGCACCAGCTGATCCACTAGATCACCAGAAATCTGCTTATTAGTGGGGGGAAATTTAATTTACATAATAGCATAATAGGCCACACCCAACAGCGGAAACTCATTAGCATATTGGGCCACGCCCCCGTGCCTTCCCTTGGCTTGCCCGGGCGCCCCGTGGCTGCAGGGAGCCCAGGCAAGCCAGCCCTTGGACAGGCGGGGAAGGCACGGGAAGGCATTTAAATGACTCCCTGATCCTTCCAGGGCCCCCCTGGCCCCCCTGCCTCGGAGTCGCCGGGGGGGGGTCGCTCTCCAGGCCTCCCCTCTGTAGCCACACTCACAGAGGTTTTGGCTAGAGTGGGCGCGGTCAACTCTGAAGCCAGCCGGAACTCCGTTCCTGTGCGTTCCTGCCCCAAAATAGCCATGTCTACTAATATAGGAGAAGGTGGGGAGTAATGTGGTTGAAAGGGGGAGGCTACACATGGGTGTCCCTGTTTGCATCTGTGAAATGCCGGAGGGTATGGCACTGGCCAGTGTAAGGGAGGGGGCAGAGGGCATCATCACATGATAGTTCATGCTTTGAAGAAGGGCCCCATAAGACCATCAAGGCAAAAGTAAAAAAAAAAAAAAGCACTATTGATCTAGCAGTCAGAACATCCCTGTTATTCAGAATGCGTGCTCTGGCATAACAATACAGACAAATACTCATGTTTACATAGTCCAGACATGTGTACGTATATATGTTGCTTACAAAATTAGAAAGAGAGGGAGAACTTTTAAAAACGTCGCACAGTTTTAAAACAGTATTTTCCTTTATCTTTGTGAAAATATGCTCAAACTTCTTTACTGCGCTTTCACTGCAAATTAATATGGCTGTTAGGAATCAGGTTAATTACTCTGGGGTCAGATCTGAACAGCGGATTATCATTGATTGACTATCTTTGTCCAAACCCAAAGAGTAGCTATCTTGTTCCTAGATATAGCTATTGGGATAAATGTTTAATAGAGCAGAATTTTGCCCAGTCATAGAAGCATCTTACTGAGTGCAGTAAATAAATCTCCCAAGAAGTATATTGCAATAAAGGTAAACTTACATTTATTCTGGTAGATCCGGTTCACATTCAGGTGGCAGTCAAAAGAAGGGAAAGAAGCATAATCTAAAGAGCACCTTCCCTATCCCATTTGGCCAGCTTGTCTGGCATCCTATGTGTGGGAGTATGAGGGCACGGTCTTTACAGGGACATGTGTATCCATGGAAGGCCATGTGTAGAGAATGAAAGGACAAAGACAGAGAGGAGGAGTCAGAGGGCAGCTTCCAGGTTAAGACAAAGGCTGCGGTCAGACGGGCTGTCTGGTCTGATGTCATCCCTTCTCCCTACTTGTTTTAGCTTATGCATCCAGACAGCAACATCCACCTTCTGTTCTGTTCCCCAGTCGTTGCCCCGCCATCCTCACCCCAGGCTTCCTTGAGGTGGGAGAAAGTCCAGTATTTACAGCTCAAATTGTTGCATTGTGCATTTCCCAACCCTGTTGCATGCTGAAGATGTATAGAGGTCCACTCCCTGGCCACCATTTCCCCCCTGTAGTTAGTGATATGTGCATGACCCAGGGCTCATTTCCTGCAGGAGTGCACAGGAGTGAAGCTCCAGCACTAAGGAGCCCAGGGGGTGGGCACATGCAGCAAGCCCCACACCCTGCTCCCAGCAGCCCCTCCTCACCTTTCCCGGACCACTGGCTGACCCAGCAGAGCGCTGCTGTGAGCTGGCCCTCGAGCTGCTCTGCCACTGTCTGGGCTGTGGCACCCAGCCTGCCCAGGCTCTGCACGTCCTCATGCCAGCCCTGGCATGGTGCCTCTGCAAGGTGGGCCCCGGCTACTCCTGTGAGGCCTGCGAGGAGCTCCGCCCTGGCCTCCTGCGCCTACTTGGCCTCCCTCCTCTGTGAGGGCAAATCTGTGCGCTCCCCCTCCCCCCAGCTAGCAATCCAAAACAGTCCAGTGGAGCCTGAGTGGTGGGTGTTGCCTTCTGACACACCTCCAGTGATGTCAAGGGGTGTGTGGCATATGGAAATAAGTTATGCTAATGAGTTATGCTAATGAGCTCTTGGACCTCTTTTTCTACAAAATGACCCCTGACCGCATATTCACCCATGGAGGATAAGCAGTTCTGCGCATGCAGAAAGTAGAAGTGTTTTGTTTTTTTTAAGAAGGGTGGCATGTCTGGTTACTCCCTCTCCAGAACAAATAAACAAATAAATAAACAAACAAATAGCTCTGGAGAGATTAGAGGTGAGGCCATACCACACCGAGCCTGCCGTCTGATCGCAGCCACAAAGAGACGCATCTTATTCAAGGAGATAACACCTATACACACTTAAGAGTGAGTTAGCGCCCCCCAGTGTCCAGGTATGCTGAGTCACTCACTCCAACAATAGCTATGGAAGAGGACAGATCTGCCTGGTGTGACTTCTTCAGTCAATGACAAGTAGCAAGAAGAGATTATGAACACGCATGAACACATGCTGCTGCCTTATACTGAGTGAGACTATTGTCTACTCAGATTGGCCAGCAGCTCTCCAGGGTCTCAGGGCAGAGGTCTCCCATATCACCTACTGCCTGGTCCTTTTGACTGGAGATGCCCGAGATTGAATCTGGGAGCATCTGCATGCCAAGCAGATGCTTTGCCACTGAGCCACAGCCCTGCCTCCTCCTGCATTTATATTGCCAACTTTAGAGGGAAACGATTTCCACTAAAAGGAACTGAAGTACCTTCTGGAGGCAAGACTCTTAATACACATGACAAAAATATACAGGAACCATTACATTTAAAAGATGGAGGTCTCTGGAAATAAACAACTGAGGAAGCCCACATATTCCTTTTTTATAAAATTCACTTTGAGGGAATGCTGCGTTTCTTTTGGACAAGTGCTTACTAGGGCATCAATTCCCAAGAATCTGATCACCTATAATTATCAGGGTCCTGGCTGTATTGTGTTTTCTGCTGCCCTTCCCAAAGCCACAGTTCCTGACAGGGAGGCACATTAAGTATCACAAGGTTATGAGCTCAGACTCCCAGGAGGTGGTTGCGAAACAGTCTTGCAGCAGAGAAAGCCCTTCATATGAGTTGTAGCTTGTAAGCGATTATTTTTTTCTCCCTAGGTGGCACCACAGATTAAGTAGAGCATTTATGTTCTGACCAAGAGGAGATGTCTTAAGAAGCCTCTGCAGGTGGTTGGAAAAGAAATAAAACCTGCAGCTTGAAGTACCAATCCTATGTTAAGCTTTGTCTTGTTAATTTGGACCGCTACAACTTTGTCACCTTAAATTTATTTGCTAATCTTGCCCAAACAAACAACAATGAATGAGTTGACATTATAATCAACCCCTTCAGGTATATCCTATATATATTTGCCCTACGTATTGGCCATTTCCAGCTCTCCCATTGGCTGTGCTGTACACTCCATCAGCCACTGGCCCATCAACTGCCACTCAAGAGTACTTGCATGCCATTGGTTGGGTGCCGGGTCCACTCCTCTTCCCTGACCACTGCCAACCTGGACTGCCAAAATGGCTGTCTCTCCTGACGAAGACACTTCTCCTTCTTGGCTTCTGTGGGACTAACTTTTCCCTCAATGGCTGTTGCTAGGAAACCAAGCTTGGCTCTGTCAGTAAAAAGGCAAAGGCAGGAGGCCTGTTCCAGGGGAACTCATTGGGGCCAGTCCTGACTAGGGTTGCCAGCTCCAGGTTGGAGTCTACAGAAGCCAGAGTTTGGGGAGGGGAGAGGCCTCAGCTGAATAGAATGCCATAGATTCCACCATCCAAAGCAGTTATTTTCTCCAGGGGGAGAGAGATCTATTGTCTAGAGATCAGTTGTGATACCTGGCAATCTTCAGGCTCCATCTGAAGGTTGGCTATCCTAGGAGTAGCAGTTAGCACTTAGGAGCAGGGTCTGCCAGACCCAGGTTCTTGCTGTGGAAGTTGAGTGGGTGATTTTGGACCAGCCACAGACTTTCCGCCTAACCTACCTCACAAGGTTGTTGTGCAGATCAAAAGGGGGAGAGGAGAATGATGTAAGCTGCTTTGGTCTCCACTGTGGAGACAGACTGTACTTTTCCTCCTGGAGAACCATTGTGCTAATCTCCAGGTGAGGGCTGGAGATCACTCAGAATTAAAACTGCTCTCCAGTTGGCGGAGATCAGCTCCCCTGGAAAAAATGGCTGCTTTGCAGGGTGGACTCTGCGTCATTATACCCTGCTAAGGTTGCTTCCCTCCTGCTTGAGTCCCCACTGACGAGGAGAAAGACTGTACTTTTCCTAGGTAGAGGCTGTAAGTGGGGGTGGAGATGGAAAGCTGAAGTCAGTGGGGCAGATAAAGGTAGGTTGATAGCTGGCTGGGAAGGAGATGGGGTCGCTAACTCTAGGTTGGGAAATTCCTGGAGATTTGAGGAGTGGAGCCTGGAGGGAGTGGGGTTTGTGGAAGGGTGGCACCTCAGACAGGTACAATGCCATAGACTCTACCCTCCAAACCAGCCACTCCTCCTAGGAAACAACTGTTGCCAATCTCCAGGGAGGGCTGGAGATCACTCAGAATTACAATTGATCTCCAGATGGCAAAGGTCAGTTCCCCTGGAGAAAATGGTTGGCTCTATGTCATTATACCCTACTGAGGTGGCCCCCCATGACAGCCAGTGTGACATAGCAGTCACTTCAGAGCACTTCAAAGCAGGGTCTTCCAGACCCAGGTTCTTCCTGTGGAAGCTGATTGGGTAATTTCAGACAACTCACAGACTTTCAGCCTAACCTACTTCCTACTTCACTTTGTGGTGCAAATCAAAAGGAGGAGAGGAGAATGATGTGAGCTGCTTGGGTCCCCACTGTGGAGAAAGACTATACTTTTCCTAGGTAGAGGCTACAGGGAGGGGGGAAGAGATAGAAACCTGAAGTTAGAGGAGCAGATAACACTATGTTGATAGTTGGCTGGGAAGGAGATAAGGTTGGCTGGGAAGGAGATAGGGTTAAGAAATTTCTGGAGATTTGAGGGGTGGAGCTTGGGGAGGGTGGGACTTCAAACAGGTATAATACTATAGACTCCACCCTCTAAACCAGCCATTTCCTCCTGGGTAACCATTGCTGCCATTCTCCAGGTACGGACTGGAGATCACTCAGAATTACAACTGTTCTCCAGATGGCAGAGATCAGTACCCCTGAAGAAAATGGCTCAAAACCAGCCATTTCCTCCTAGGAAACAACTGTTGCCAATATTCAGGGGAGGGCTGGAGATCACTCAGAATTACAAGTGCTCTTCAAATGGCAGAGATCAGTTCCCCTGGAGAAAATGGTAAGCTCTGTGTCATTATACCCTGCTGAGGTTGCCACAGCAAATTGACGCTGAGTGCCCAAGGCCAGAGCACCCACCCAGAGCCTCTTTCTAGAGCTCGTTGTGTTTATTTCCACAACAGACCTTATTTCTAGTTTTAAATATATTTGGTGAAAGTTCAATATAATAGATCAGTAGGAAATTAGGATGAAGGTTGTATATTAATGCTTCACACTTGTGACAACCAGTGCTGACACTCCTTTAACTGACCTCAGGGTAAAAGGCCTGGTGAAATTACAACCCAGGGCTAGGAAGGAAGAAGCAGATATGCAATACTGTGAGGCAGAAAGCACAGCCAAAAGACTCGTACAACTACCTTTCCCCCTGTGCTTGTCCAGGCTGCGGTCACACACTGTCATTTTGCTACTTGTTCGTTCCTATTGCTTCAGGGTTTCCCCCCACCCCAAAATGTGTTTTGCTCTTTCTAGCAGTCCCAGAGGGAGCAAAACACATGCTGAAGGTGGGGGGGACCTAAAGCAATAGGGACAAACAAGTGACGAAAATGACAATGCAGAAGATCCCTAAATAATGCACTTTCAATCCACTTTCAGTGCACTTTCCAACTGGATTTTACTGTGCGTGAAGTCCAGTTGGAAAATGGATCGAAAGTGGATTCTTTAGTGTGTGTGACCACAGCCCAATATTTAGGGTAGGTAAAGAGCCCATTTGCCCTGACCTTTTTTAAAAAAAAAAAAGATATTAAAGAACTATATTACAATCAACAAAAAGGAACATACATTGTACATAACATCATCTAGTGTTTAAGCTAAACTGTATCAATTCAACTTATATCTCCTTACATTATATTTATATCTCTTTACATAAGCGGTGTTCTTTCCCTCCCCCCTTCTTTCAAAATGATCATTTATTATGCATTGAAACATACATGATAATTATTAGCTTCCTAAGCCCCAGCATCTTCTGTCTTCTTGTTTTAATCTGATACTACAGTTGATTAACTGATAAAGTCTACACTGGAGCCCAGAAAACCCAACCTGATAGCCCAGGCTAGCCCAATCATGTTAGATTTTGGAAGCTAAGCATTGTTGGCCCTGGCTAGCAGAGCTCTTTTTGTAGCGGGAACTCCTTTGCATATTAGGCCACACACCCCTGATGTAGCCAATCCTCCAAGAGCTTACAGTAGCCCCTGTAAGAAGTCCTCTTGGAGGACAAAAAGAGCCCTGCATGGCTAGTATTTTGATGGGAGACTGCCAAGGAAGACAGGCGATGACAAACCAACTCTGAACATCTCTTGCCTTGAAAGCCCCATGGAGTTGCCATAGGTCCGCTGTGACTTAATGGCAAAAAGATGGGGTAGCGTCTGTGACCCTGCTCCATCACTGGCCCCTCTGGTTGTCACAAAGCCGGATACCATAACAAAGGCTCTTAATACGCGCTGGGTTGGTTGGTTTGTTTGCAATTTCATTTGGAATGTATTGAAGGACTTCTGAGCCCTGCCGTAAATCGCAGCCTGTTCCCCCCTTATAGAAACCCTTGCTGACTGCATGCCTTTCTCAACAGCCATACATAAAGAAACCCAGCAGAAAGAGCTTTTGCTAATATAAACTTCTCCCGCTAACAAGAGCTTGGCCTGTTGTAACTCTGCACAGGATCCACACTGTACAATGTTTTATCAGACTTTTGTTAAAAACATACCTATTTAGGGATGTTCCGGTTTTACCTCCTAGAACCCCAGAGACTTTCCTATACGTTCAGGGAGAGTGAAAAACTCAATGGTGTAATGTCTTAACTGTAACTAAGCCTAATCTTTATCATGTAAAGCTTGATTCTGTGCAGAGGATTGTAAGCTGTAACATTTCTATTGGTCGTTCCTATAGAATGGTTTGAAGCTACCAATCACAATTATAAATATATTTATGCAGGGAACAGACCTGATTGGCCTTCATCTCTGTGTTGCCATTGGATGTTAACTTTTCTATGGGCGTGGCTTTGACAGCCCGGACTGTTTAAAAGAAGGAGCTGTGCTCCACTTGTTGTAGTGTGTTGTCGTCGTATTCTGATCGTCTAGTTGCTGTTACAAGTAAAGCTGAATCACTTTGCTGAAATCACTGCCTCTTGTTGAGTTGCATACTTAACAAATGGGACCTGGTGAGATACGTTGGAGAAGGATTTCAACACAGGTTCTCACTGTCCAAGCCCACCATTCTATTCACTGGAGCACACTTGACAAGGGTTGTCAGGTCCCCGCTGGCCACCAGCAGGGGCCGGGGTGGCCAGATCCAGGTTGGGAAACTCTTGGAGATCTGTGGGGGGTGGAGCCTGGGGAGGACAGGGAACTCAGTGGGGTACAAAGCCACAGAGCCCACCTTCCAAAGCATCCATTTCCTCCAGGGGAACTGATCTCCGTAGTCCGGAGATGAACTATAAATCCAAGGGATCTCCAGGACCCACCTGGAGGCTGGCATCCCTACACTCAGCACAATTAAGTCTAAATATGAAAAAAGAAACAACCAGCAAGCTGTTTTAGAGCATATGTTGCGGTTACTTTTTATTTCTTCATTACTATGATGAGCAACTATATCGACCAAGCTAGTTGAAACTGAAAGGCATCTTCACACGTGGGAATTGGCCATGGATAAAGCGCTAAGTCTTCCATGCAGCCCCATTCACAATCAAATGGGTTTATCACATGTGGCAGCCCATCTACATGCAATAGGCGCACGCCAGCTACACGCTAGGGTTGCTGGGTAAGGAAATCCCTGGAGATGTGCAGGGGGGAACAACCTGTGTAGGGCAGGGTTGAGGGGAATGCCATAGAGTCCACCCTCCGAAGCAGCCATTTCTCCAGGGGAACTGTTCCCTGTAGTCCAGGAAAACAGTCGTAACAGCAGAAGGTCTCCAGGTTGCATCCAAACATTACTTCAATGTACATGGCTGTTCAGTGTGGTTAAATGCATTTAAACATCATGGGAGCTGCATCGAAGGTTTACGCAAGTTAAGTGCACTATCTCTCCAAATCAATGCCACATCTAAAACTGGGCCCAAGCTCAGGGACAGTTAATTTATTTCACAGACTATTTCTCCTTTCACACAACCCCGGAAAATTTTTCAACTAATTTTTCTCCTTTGTTTCTTTCCTTTCCTTTACGACGTCCCACACTGCTAAAATACAGATTGTCACCCCTAAACTCACATCGGAGGTGGCTTGAGCGGTGTACCAAAAGCCAGACCGGTGTGCGGGATCGAGTGCTCACAATTGGTTTACACAGACTAGGAGAAAACACAGGCTGGGATGTATCGCACGGTGGAACGGCTATGAAAAAGGCCCCTGAGACAGCCCCGGATTTAATAAGTCACCTCTCCAGAAATTAAGTATCTTCATTTCTCAGCCACGAAGACTGCAGCGACTGGAGACTACAGCTGCTCGCGAAAAGTGTGCCCTTGCTTGTGAAACATTAATCAAGAAGACGCATACTCTGGAACTGTATTTTGACCTCAGATGCGTGCCTGGCAGCCCGGTCCAAGGCAAAGTTTGGTGCACTGGTTTTAGTTGGTTTACAGCCCATGCATAACCCTGCATAGGATCGAACTGTAATTCTCAGAATGTAAAATGGGATTAGAAGACAGTGCTTCTAAAACAGAGCCTGTGGCTACCAAGCTGGGTACGGCGCTAGCATCCCTGTAGGGTTTTTTTTTCTCTTTTGCAAATTACACACTAGAGAAAAGGGAGTTGTTTGCAGCGACACTCATTATAGGCTAACACCACAGACTTACTGGATGTGCATTCCTTTGGGCAGGGGTATTGGGAGGAAGAACTTGGACCAGACAAAAAGGTATCTAAAAAACTACCAGAAACCTTGTTATTTTCTCCTCCCCATCCCAAATCCTGGGGAATTTCGAAAGCCGGTGGTAAAGGTTGTACAGCTAGAGCAGATAAATAAATGATACCGCATTTACCAATTCACTGCACTTAACATCATGACATCAGCATCTCCCAAATGCTCTGAACTTTGGTGTGTGTGTGTGTGTAAATTGCCATGAAGTCGCAGTCAACTTATGGCAACCTTTATAGGGGTTTCAAGGCAAGTGAGTAAGCAGAAGTGCTTCCTCACTGCCTTCCTCTGCAGAGTCTTCCTTGGCAGTCTCCCATCCAGGTACCGACCCTGCTTAGGTTTTTGAGATCCGACAAGATCAGGCTATACTGCACCATTCCAGATCCCCCTTGTTGCTTAGCGTCAGGGTTGTATCTCAGACTGCAGTCAAGGTCAGGAGGAAGTATAGGGGTGTAAAGGACAGGGAGAAGTTCCAAAAGGTATAAGGAAGGGCCGGCTTTTGGATATCCCCAAGATGTTTATCCTGGGCTGCAGGGCTCCTTTTCTGCAGGGACTCCTTTGCATATTAGATGACACACCCCTAATGTAGCCAATCCTCCAAAAGTTTACAGAGCTATTCTGGATTGGCTACATTAGGGTTGTGTCGCCTAATATGCAAAGGAGTTCCTGCTACCAAAAGAGCCCTGCTGGGCTGGAACTGGCCTCTGGTATAGCAAGTGGCAAAACCTGCGGGGGAGACGGAGAGTCAAAGTTGGCTGTGTATCTCTAAGAGTAATGCTTCTGAAATCCCAAATCCTCACGGTTCTGATAACACTGATCCTTCTGACTGCTGCTGTTCTAGAGTAGATCAGATTAGGAGTTGTGGTAAAGAAAACCAGCCGGGAGCTGAAACCTAAAAATCAGTAGCTGATCAGGAGCATTCCCGTTATTATTATTTTTCTTTCCTAACCTGCCGTTATAAGCTAAATTTGTCTCCCTTCCTGGACTGCTTCCCTTGGTAAGCCTTCCGGTTTACTGTTTTCCACCACTCATCTCAAAAGCATGCTTAGCTATTCCGAGCTGGGGAAAAAATCATTTTGTCAAATATGCGTCAACATTTCAAGCCCTGACCGGCTTAAGCATGAACTGCAGATCTGGAGTTAAGCCACCCTTAATGCCTCCATGCTTTCGAAAGCCTCCAAGAAGGAGTCGTTTCACCATTTATTTAGTTTGTTTATGCCCTGGCTTTGTCCCCAGTGGAGACCAAAGCGGCTTACGTTGTTCTCCTCTGTCTCATTTTATCCTCACAACCACACTGTTAGCAGGCCTGCCAGCTCTAGGTTGGGAAATAACCGGAGACTTTGGAGGCGGAGCCTGGGGAGGGCGGGGTTTGGGGAGGGGCAGGACTTCAGTGGGGCATAATGTCACAGAATCCAAAGCGACCATCTTCTCTAGGGGAACTGATCCCCGTTGCCTGGAGATCAGTTGTAATCAATGCTCCCTCTAAGCTGGGGTGTCTGGCGAGCAAAAATTCTACTTTGTGGGTGACTGGCACTGAAGTTGTGAGCGAGCGATTTGGCGACAGCATAAATGAGTTTGCTCTGGAGCCCTCCTTCCTGAGTGGAGACAAAAATGTGTGAGCTGGAGGCTAAAAACACTGTGAGCTAGCTCACGCTAACTCAGCTTAGAGGGAACGCTGGTTGTAATCCCGGGAAATCTCCAGCTGCCACCACCTGGAGGGTGACTACCTGCAAGGCAGGTTAGGCCAAGGGTGTGTGACTCGCTCAGAGACTCATTTCTTGTGCCTGTTGAATAGACAAATACTTCCCAGCGCCCAGTTTACGCTTGTGGAACCCACTGCTGCTTATCCGTCCTTCAATGGATGACATCAGTGAATAGGGGTCTTCATGAAGGCTTCCTGACCTGTAAGGTTAACAGAGCAATCCTGAACAGGTTTGCTCAGTTCTACGGAAATCTGCTCAGGAGAGCTTACTCCCCGGAAAGTGTTCTAAGGATGGCACTCTAAGTGCACTTCTTTAGGCAACACAAACTACAGCTAGTAAAGCTCATCTGTATTCCTACTGCTTGTGGGCTACTGTCTGTAGCTTGTTTCTCCATGGCCAGGTTAAATTGGAGGAACTTTGAAATATATATATATATATATATATATTTGCCTGGACTTCTGAAAGCCAGTTTGGTGTAGTGGTTAAGTGTGCGGACTCTAATTTGGGAGAACCAGGTCTGATTCCCCACTCCTCCACTTGCACCTGCTGATGTGACTTTGGGTCAGTCACAAGCTCTGGCACAGCTGTCCTTGAAGAAGAGCAGTTTCTGTCAGAGCTCTCTCAGCCCCGCCTACCTCACGGGGTGCCTGTTGTGGGGAGGGGAAGGGGAAGGAGTTTGTAAGCCGCTCTGAGACTCCGAGTGAAGGGCGGGGTATAAATCCAATCTCTTCTTCTTCTTCTTCAATGTGGTTGGGGACAGCGTATAAGGAAGGGAAGGTTTGTGAGAAGGCAGAGCTACCCCACCCAAGGAAATCGTCCTTGCAAGTTAATTGAAATCCATTAAAAATTGCAAAAGCTGAGCTAGGATTAGAATTGGCTAAAGGGCAGGGTTGCCAGCCCTGGGCTGGGAAATACCTGGAGATTCTGGGGGTGGAGCTTACAGAGCGAGGGGTCTGGGGAGGAGGGACTCCAATGGGCTATGGTGCCAGAAAGTCCACCTTCCAAAGCAACCATTTTCTCCAAGTACTCTGTTGCCTGGAGATCAGCTGTAATTCCGGGAGATCTCCAGTCACCACCTGGAGGTTAGCAACCCTATGAATGTGGCAAAAACTCACTTCCCCCATCCCTGTAGCTCTTTGTTCATACAGTTACCACTATTTAAAAACGTGGAAAAAATCGAACGTCAAAATATATTTATTTACAAAATGTATATTCTGCTTGCCCAAAGAGATCTGAAAGCTGCTTGCAAAGTAAACCAAGGCAATAAAACAAACAAAACGGTATAAAAAGTAATCGCAACCATAAAACATTCTCAGTTTGTACACACAGTGCAGGTTGGGTGAGTTAAATCTACCAGCCAGCAGCTAAGAGTGGGTGGCACTGGGTTTTCCAAGTAGCTGAAAGAACTGTTAGGAGGAACCGGAAATCTGTGATTCCCCCATCATTCGCAGTAAGGGAGCTCTCCATCACGTTAATGGCCTTATGAAACACAAAGAGCTGCAAGGGGCATTTAAAAAGGCCCTGGTTTCATATACAAAAGCCGAAGCTTGTTTCTGAGTAGTACATATTCATCGCTTGTACTTCCAAACTCTCTAGTGTTTCACAGATTAAAAAACAACAACACAGGGAATTGGAGCACTCTGACTCCAGAGAGCCAATTTGGTGTAGTGGTTAAGTGCGCGGACTCTAATCTGGGAGAACCGGATTTGATTCCCCACTCCTCCACTTGCACCTGCTGGATGACCTTGGGTAAGCCATAGTTCTGGCACAGCTGTTCTTGAAAAAGAGCAGTTTCTGTCAGAGCTCTCTCAGCCCCACCTACCTTACAGGAAGGGGAGGGGAAAGGAGTTTGTAAGCTGCACTGAGACTCCCTTGGGTAGTGAAGGGCAGGGTATAAATCCAATCTCTTCTTCTTTTTCTCCTCCTCCTCCTCCTCCTCCTGCCAACAGTCACGCCTGTATCTCCACTCTCCCACCATTAGGAACATCCCTATTTTCAAATAAGTCTTCTCTATTATGCAAATATGAAACATGTAGTGGGAACCCCTTCCCCTCAAAAAAAGAACGCAATTCATACTCTTCAGCATGATATTAGAAAAAACGATTAAATTATAAGGAAATAAAACAACTTGCGGTTGTCTAGTTCTTTAACGAAAGGAAAATAAGTCCTGATTTCATTAGCTCATCTTGACTGACATGGATCTGTTCTTCACCAGCCTTCTGCAGTCCTAGAAAGATATGGGGCGTGGTGTCTTAAAGGGTGAAACAGGATGCTCTTGGAGATCTGTAGCGCCATTCTTGGCAGAGTTACACCCTTCCGATGGCCAAAGGGGTTCAGAGAGTGCAACTCTGCTTGTGACTGTATTGTAAGGATATAACCCTGTATACACACTTACTCTGAAGCAGGCTACCCGAATGTGCTGTATCCTGACCCCGAAGCTTTACTCAGCAGAAGGAGGTTATTTAAGA
Organism: Gekko gecko; assembly: GCA_029375565.1. NCBI lineage: Eukaryota > Metazoa > Chordata > Lepidosauria > Squamata > Gekkonidae > Gekko > Gekko gecko. The sequence continues at coordinate 19,200,431 of JAPDNY010000009.1, read as the reverse complement.
CAGAGCTGCAATTTGCCTTTCTTGTCCATTCAAGGGAGACATCTGAGAAGCTGATGCCTTGATTCTTTTGAAGATCTAAGCAAGGACAGAATGCCGTTCTCCCTTCAGATACCACTGCTCTGCCGTGCACGGTGATCAGCTTTAGAATCCCGGCTCACATTATCTCAATCGGAGCACAGCCCCGCCCCCCAGTTTCACCACCATCAACCTAGCTTTAAAGCCCGATTCCACTCCAAGCTTGTGTTTACAACGCCATGTGCAAGACTCCCCTTTTCTCATTAAAGGGGATCTGCATCCCAGAAACCACCTGGTTTTCTACACTGAATTAAAGCAAAGGAACACTTTTGAATTACCGTGTTGCTCCGGTGCTGCAGCGTAGCAGCTTTCAAGAAGTTCTACCTCTCCGATTCTTACATACAAAACCAAACACCAATAGACTTGTTTTGTGTGTATAAAGTACAGTCGAGTCGCAGATGACTCATGGCGACCCCAGCAAGGGGCTCTCAAGGCAAGGGAGAAGCAGAGGCGGTTTGTTATTGCCTTGCAGTTTGAGCCAGTTTGATGTAGTGGTTAAGTGCGCGGACTCTAATCTGGCTGGATGACCTTGCACCTGGCTGGATGACCTTGGGCACCTGGCTGGATGACCTTGGGCAAGCCATAGAGGCACAGCTGTTCTTGAAAAAGAGCAGTTTCTGTCAGAGCTCTCTCAGCCCCACCTACCTCACAGGGTGTCTGTTGTGGGGAGGGGAAGGGAGAGGAGTTCGTAAGCCGCTCTGAGACGTCCTTTAGGTAGTGAAGGGCGGGGTATAAATCCAATCTCTTCTCTTCTTCTTCCTTTGCAGAGTGTTCCCTGTAGTGGCTAGGAGCACAGACTCTAATCTGGAAGAACTGGGTTTGATTCCCCACTCCTCCTCAGGCAGCTGCTGGTGTGACCTTGGGTCACTCACAAGTTCTCTCAGAGCTATTCTCTCAGAGCTGTCTCAGCCCCACCTACCTCACAGGGTGTCTGCTGTGGGGAAGGGAAGGGAAAGGATATTGTAAGCCACTCTGAGACTCCTTCAGTTAGTGAAAGGCAGGGTATAAATCCAATCTCCTCCTTCCCAATACTACTCAGCTTTCCCTCAACATACTTATTAGCAGGGCTTTTTTTGTAGAAAAAGCCCAGCAGGAACTTATTAGCATCATAGGCCACATCCAACAGCAGAAATTCATTAGCATATTAGGCCACACCCTTGACAGCACAGCTCATTAGGATATTAGGCCACAACCCCATGTTACCAGAAGTGTGGTCATCCAGCCACACCCACCTTTTGCTTCTTATTCTGTTTCATAAGCTAATTCATTTAAATGTATGCAAGTTTAGAATTGCCTAACATTAAAGTAGAACTGGAACATCCAGCCATGCCCACCTTTTGTTTCTTATTCTGCTTGTTTGTTGTCAAAACACAGGGCTTGTTTGTTGTCAAAACACAGGGCTTTTTTTGTAGCAGGAAATCCTTTGCATGTTAGGCCACACACCCCTAATGTAGCCAGTCCTAATGAGTTTCTGCTGCTGGGTGTGGCCTATTATGCTAATGAGTTCCTGCTGGGCGTGGCCAACTTGGGAGCCAGACGGAACTCCGTTCCTCTGCGTTCCTGCCCCAAAATAGCCCTCCTTATTAGTACCTGTAAAAGCATATCTAACATTTTTAACTTCTCTAGTATTATTCAGACTTTACTGTATTGATCCTTCTCTTTCAAACTCCTGACCCGGCTTCAGGATTAGGTAAAACAATTGGAAATGGTGGACAGATTCACTACCTAGGATTGCTTAAACAGCTATAAACGTTGCAATCAGTTTCGCTCAAAGGTACCCAGACAGATGCGATGGAAGCTCATTCATAAACCAATTCTGTTCACAGAATTTGTGGGGAGGGGGCGTACGTACATGCACACATGCCATAAACGGAAAGCTTGGATAAGATGCAGTGCCGGGCTGCGATTGCAAATGAAATCTAATAGTCACATTCTGGCCATAATTAAATACTCCTGCATAATACATATATGTATTCTGGCAAGGCAGCCTAATTAATCCATAAAATGCCTGCCCACATTGCCAAGGCAAAAGCATTATTAAGTGGATTGTTTTGAAACACAGCAAGGTTGGCATGGCTCTGAATCTGAACAGATGGAAGATGTATATATTATGATTCGTGTTTTTGGGCTGCGAGGGCTGGGCGACGCAGCGTCGTTGTTATCCGGGAATTTTCATATTGACAGTCGGGTGGCATTCCAGCTACTGACAGCTGAGGACACACAACAGGTTTTCAGAATGTTCCATTGTTTCTTATGGTACGCACCCTGGCTTCTTTTTGTCCCACTGTTGCCTACGGTCGGACATTTTTGCAGGTTCCAAAGACAATGCTGTGTTGTGTGAAAGTCCTCTAAACTGACTTGGGCTTCGATCCAATGTTGCATTTCTGCAGGGAGAAGGATTCTCATCCCTTGAACCTTGGGCTTGAGCCAATCTGGTGTAGTAGTTAAGTGCGCGGACTCTAATCTGGGAGAACCGGGTTTGATTCCCCACTCCTCCATTTACACCTGCTGGATGACCTTGGGCAAGCCATAGTTCTGGCCCAGCTGTTCTTGAAAAAGAGCAGTTTCTGTCAGAGCTCTCTCAGCCCTGCCTACCTCACCGGTTATCTGTTGTGGGGAGAGGAAGGGAAAGGAGTTTGTAAGCCACTCTGAGACTCCCTTGGGTAGTGAAGGGTGGGGGATAAATCCAATCTCTTCTTCCTCTCCTTTCCAAGCTGGAGGCTTTTATTTTCCAAGAATACGCCCAGGAAGTTCACAAAGTCCAAGAGTTGGAGCCAATGGAGCATTTGCAGAGTTTATCCTTCTCACTTGCTCCATCCCACCACAGATCAAAACAGCCCATGAAATGCTTCTCCTGGCACACAGTTGACTGCCCCCCCCACAGATAGCATTTGTGGAAGCATTTTGAGCTGCAGCAGACAGGCAGAAGAGGGGAAAGCTGAAATCTGCAGAGGGAAAGCCTTCCATGCATGCAAAAGCTCTCCTGGATGCTACTTTCGGTCTTTCTGAACTTTCTTCTGGACAGATCTCCAAGCATGGAAAGACCCTGCCAACACCAACTCTCCCTACTGGCGATCTCCTTTCTCTCCTCCAGGAAGTGAAGAATCAGAAAAACTGTGAAGAAATAGTTCAGAAAGTTCTGAGTCATAGTGGTGGATTTTGAGTCAGCTAATAATGGATCTGGGTCAGCTCTCCACTAACACTAGCTGGTGCTTTCCCTCCTTGTCCCTTCCCCCATTCCCAAGTATTTATCAAGTTCCGAGTGGGGCAAAGGAAGACTGGGAACTGAGAAGACTGGGAAAAGCGAAGGATGTGTGCTAAGTCCCCATAATTCCAGTCTTCCTACAAAGTTGACGAGCCTCCACTGGAAAGAGAGGAACGGAGGTTCCAAGCATACTCAGAAGGCTTCACTGCAGACAGGAACCATGGCAGGCTGGAATGAGCTCTTACAGCTGACGACTTCCAGGCAGGGCTTGGACTTCTCCTGGAATTACAACTGCTCTCTGGACTACAGGGATCAGTTCCTCTAGAGAGCCAGTCTGGTGTAGGGGTGAAGAGTGCGGACTCTAATCTGGGAGAGCTGGGTTAGATTCCCCGCTCCTCCACATGCAGCTGCTGGTGCGGCCTTGGGTCAGTCACAAGTTCTCTCAGAGCTATTCTCTCAGGACCAGTCCTCGAGAGAGCTCTCTCAGACCCACCTACCTCACAGGGTGTCTGCTGTGGGGAGAGGATGGGAAAGGAGATTGTAAGCCACTCTGAGACTCCAAGTGAAGGGCGGGGTATAAATCCAATCTCTTCTCTTCTTCTTCTCTAGAGCAAAAGTCTACTTCAGAGAGTATGCCATAGATTCTAGGTGCAATCCCTCCTTGGTTTCCTCCCCCTCCCTTCCACATGCAGTGCTCTCAAATCTCCAGGAATTTCACAGGCCAGAGTTGGCAGCCATGTGTGGCTCGGTAAGTTGGTGAGAAACCATGAGAAAGCAGGAGGAGGAGACCTACCAGCAGGGAGGTGTGGAGGTTTGGTACACAGCCATTACAGATGGAGCAGAAATTCTTGGGGGGGGGGCTTATTTATTATTAGTATTATTTATTAAATTTGTTAATTGCCCTATCCCAGCTTACGCCGGGCTCTGGGCGATGTACATGGGGGCATAGTGCCATCAAAAACATAAAACATTAACATTCTACAGAGCAATTTAATGAAACTAAAAACCCAAATAGAATCCATGATGACGGCGTCCTGGAGATTTCTACCCCAACTCTGGACTACCCGGGTCAGTTTCTGGGCAGGGGGAGAGGGAACCCATAACAGCAATTGGAGGGGGGGAGTGCCAGCTATGGTGGAAACGGTTGCTGCCCTCGACCAAAAGCCTGGCGGAACATCTCAGCCTTACAGGCCCTGCTCATACGATTAAGCTCACAAGGTTTGATGAGCTTCTGAATCGAAGATGTTTGTATCCCAGATCTCCAGTTTCCAAAATTTACTGCTGTTACTAAGCATTAAAAACCCCAGGGAATCACAAGAGACGACGGCGAGCTGAATATCCACATCTCAAAAAGACAGTGCCTCTGCACGGGGACCTTCAGCTCTCTGGAACAGAACTGTCTTACCTCCAGCCACCTTTTCAAAAGGAAGAAGCAGAAGCACAGCTATTACACTGAGCTACCGAAGACTCTCCCCCCCCCAAAAAAAAATGTTTTTAATACCCGCACAGTCAATCAAATCTCCAAAGGCCAATCAGAAGCCTTGACAGGCAAAAGCCCCGCCTGCCTCCACCCACTTTCTAAAAGCACTTGGCGGGCACCGGGAAAGGTGGTTGTGGGTGCCATGGTGCCCGTGGGGGCCACATTGGGGACCTCTGAGACAGACAGACGGATACATTCAGTTCATTGCTGTCTGAAATACGAACAACCCATAACAGCTGCAAGGGAATTTCCACATTCAGAGGCAGAAAACTGCTGAATATCAGCACCGGGAGCCAACATCAGGGGAGAACCTCTGTTTCCAGAAGAAGAAGAGGAAGAGGAAGAGGAAGAGGAAGAGGAAGAAGAAGAAGAAGAAGAAGAAGAAGAAGAAGAAGAAGAAGAAGAAGAAGAAGAAGAAGAAGAAGAAGAAGAAGAAGAAGAAGAAGAAGAAGAGAGAGGAGGAGGAGGAGGAGATTGGGTTTATACCCTGCCCTTCACTGCCCAAAGGCATCTCAGAGTGGCTTACAAACTCCTTTCCCTTCCCCTCCCCACAACAGACATCCCTTGCCATTTGTTCTTCGGGACTGTCCTTAAAGAGTGGAATGCACCAAAGCGGAGATGGGCTCGCAAAAATGTAACTGGTGAAAATAAGAGAAAGCAGAGAGGCCTTATTCCTCCTGGAGGAACTTCAGAAAGAGAACGGGAGGGGGTGGGGAATCATTTCTGGATGGAAGAAACGATTGCAGGGGGAAGCTTTCCTGACAAGAAGGGGGGGAAATATGGCGGCACAGGATGCTCCTGGGGCCTGCAGTAATCCCCCCGCAGAACATATTAAAATGCCTTCTGCCAGTTACGAGTTACAAATGATCGGCTGCAATCATCTATTTGCTGTGAAGGAGCACTGCAGTCTCAAATAAACTACCTGCATGTTTTGCAATGGGACAGGATTTTTAACAGCCACTGCTAGGAAGGCCTAGGAGAGCCAGGCACGGGGCAACACACAACTCCAGCAACCGGGGAATGCAGTGGACAGGTCCCGCCTATCACTTACGTTGTTGCTGCAAGTCAGACTTGGGCCCACTGAAAACAGGGTCTGGGCTTGTGCTGCAGGAACGGAAACAGAAAGAGGTGCCAAGTCCCAGTAGGGCTGCTATAAAGAAGTCTCAGTGATGGAACCGGCTGTTCTGCCTAGGGTTGCCAATTTCCAGGTGCTACCCAGAGATCTCCTGCTATTACAACTGTGAGGGTAAATTCCGCTGGAGAAAATGGCTACTCTGGAGGTGGGACTCTATGGTAATATACCCCACTCAGCTTCCTCTTCTCCCCAAACCCCACCCTCCCTTGACTCCACCCCCCAAAAAACCTCCAGGGATTTCCCAACCTGGAGCTGGTAACCATAGGCTAGCCCCCATATAAGAATGCCACGAAAAGAGCCCTGCTGGATCAGACCCATGGTTCATCTAGTCCAGCATCCTGTCTCACAGAGCAGGCAAACAGTTGCCCTGCAGGGCCAGTGGACAGGAAGAGAGCCAGTTTGTTGTAGTGGTTAAGTGCGCGGACTCTAATCTGGGAGAACTGGGTTTGATTCCCCACTCCTCCACTTGCACCTGCTGATGTGACCTTGGGTCAGTCACAAGCTCTGGCACAGCTGTTCTCTCAAGGACAGTTTGTGTTCAGAAGTTCTCTCAGCCCCACCTACCTCACAGGGTGTCTGTTGTGGGGAGGGGAAGGGAAAGGAGTTTGTAAGCCACTCTGAGACGCCTTTGGGCAGTGAAGGGCAGGGTATAAATCCAATACTTCTTCTTCTTCTCCTCTTCTTCTTCTTCTTCTTCTTCTTCTCCTTCTCCTTCTTCTTCTTCTTCTCCTTCTCTCTTCTTCTTCTTCTTCTTCTTCTTCTTCTTCTTCTTCTTCTTCTTCTTCTTCTTCTTCTGGAAACAGAGGTTCTTCCCTGATGTTGGCTCCTGGCGCTGATATTTAGCAGTTTTCTGCCTCTGAATGTGGAAGTTCCCTTGCAGCTGTTATGGGTTGTTTATATTTCAGACAGCAATGAACAGAATGTATCTGTCTGTCTGTCTGTTTCAGAGGTCCCCAATGTGGGCCCCGCGGGCACCATGGCACCCACAACCACCTTTCCCGGTGCCCGCCAAGTGCTTTTAGAAAGTGGGTGGAGGCAGGCGGGGCTTTTGCCTGTCAAGGCTTCTGATTGGCCTTTGGAGATTTGATTGACTGTGCAGATATTAAAAACATTGCTACGGGAGCAGCTGCCACCACGGCACAAGGGTCTGCACTGCGTGACTGAAGGTAAGCTGCGGCCAGCTGTTTCGTGGTTGCCTCCACCTTCTCTGGCAGCTGTTTGGCTGCTGCACCCACCATGCTGTGTCGGAATTCCAAAGTGGTCTTCCTCACCCAGGCAATAACTGTGGTCAAACCTGCTTAGCTCCCAAGCCCTGATGAGCTCCGGCCAGACTGGAATAACTGGGCTCCTGGCTTACTGTAAAGCTGGTCCCAAGTATTCAGGCAAAATATATATTTCTTCTTCTTCTTTTTCCCCTGTAATTTCTGATGCAGATACCGAAAAAACCTCTGAAGCCGAGTGCCTTCTTAGAAGAAGGATTCCAATTCCTCTCTCACAGGAGGTCAGTTATCTCCCGAAAGGGTACCTGTTGTGGTTTATCATCTAAAAAAACAAAGACACCGTCTGCTGTGTCCTTCGAAACTGTTGCTTTCATTCATATGAAAAGAGGCAGATCTGATTATCAATCAATCGACCGACTGACTAAAACTTGTACGATCCATTAACATTTCTTTAATCAGGTAACAAATCATTTAAAAACCACTAACTTGGATTAGTGCTTGGCAGAAAGTGAATGCCTTGTGGCATTTTTGTTTGCCTTCACACAGTACAAAATAGCGGTTCGGGGAAATAAGTGATCGGTTGTAAAGGTCCACATTTTAACATCTAAAGCTACGTGACCAGCTAATAAGCTTTTTGATATGCTATTTGTTTTTCCCTCCCGATGCAGACAAAGACCGAGAGTGATTCTTTGCATCAGGGGGTTAAAAGGAGTTAAGTGTTCAAAGGTAGTAAATATATCTGTGGAGGGCTAGAGAACTGCTGTGTTCTGAATTTAACAAATATTAAGCATTAAGAGATATTAAGAGCCAGCATCATTTAGTGCAGGGATGTCAAACATGCGGCCCCGGGGGCTGGATCAGGCACCTGGGGGGGCTTCCATCAGGCCCGCAGTGGAACTGGCCATCTCCTGCTTCCAGTTCTGCTGCTGCTGCTGCATCATAGCTTGCTTTGCCAGACGCTCTTAACCACTCAGCCATTTCATGTTTTAACCTGAGCACAAAAGTAGGTTTGCAGTTCACAGAGCTAATGTTTTAAGCATGTTTTTATTTTAAGTAAAAAAAAAATCTTTGTGTTTGTGTCCTTTATAAAGTTTATATCTCCGCTCCTTGGCATGACATTTTATGAAGAAGAAGAAGAAGAAGAAGAAGAAGAAGAAGAAGAAGAAGAAGAAGAAGAAGAAGAAGAAGAAGAAGAAGAAGAAGAGGAGGAGGAGTTTGGATTTATACCCCACCCTTCACTGCCCAAAGGCGTCTCAGAGAGGCTTACAAACTCCTTTCCCTTCCCCTCCCCACAACAGATACCCTGTGAGGTAGGTGGGGCCGAGAGAACTTCTGACAGAAACTGTCCTTGAGAGAACAGCTGTGCCAGAGCTTGTGACTGACCCAAGGTCGGCCCAACAAGGTCTCATTTATGTCAGATCCAGCCCTCATAACATATGAGTTCAACACCTCAGTTTAGTGGCCAGAATGCTGGATTTAGCATCTGGGAGATCCAGTTTTGCATTCCCCCACTGCCACGGAAGTTTGCTTGGTGACCTCGGGCCAGTCATCCGCTCTTAGACAAATCTCACAAGGTTGATGTGAGGATAAAATGGAGGGTGGAAGCCACTTTGGTCCCCACTGGGGAGAAACGTGGTGTGCCAATGAAGCAAATACAATCAAATTTTAAAAGTATGTTAAAGGGGATGGCAGTGGTGCGAACTAAAGGGAGCCCAATACAATAAGGAAGACCCGCTAGTCTTTACTCACAGATTTCATGCCGCTGAAAGGTATGCGGATATTGCTGCTGTCTGCAGCAAGACTCTGTTCCTGAAGAGTCAAGTGCTTTGTGAATGTGTCCGAGAAGCAGGTCAAGATTAACAGATAGAACTGTGGAGGTGTAGCGACCTTCAAAATCACCTCAGGGCTTTGGTGCAGTGGTTAAGTGCGTGGACTCTAATCTGGGAGAACTGGGTTTGAGTCCCCACGCCTCCACTTGCAGCTGCTGGATGACCTTGGGCAAGCCATATTTCCGTCAGAGCTGTTCCCTCAAGGACAGTTCTGGAAAGAGCTCTCTTGGCCCCACCTACCTCACAGGGTGTCTGTTGTGGGGAGGGGAAGAGAAAGGAGTTTGTAAGCTGCTCTGAGACTCCGAGTGAAGGGCGGGGTATAAATCCAGTCTCTTCTTCTTCTGTTCCAGACTGGCCAAGGGTGTACAGGATGTGTGATTCCATATTTAGGACAGGGTTGCCAGCTGAGTTGAGAAATGCCTGGAGATTTTGGGGGGTGGGCAGGATTTGGGGAGAGGAGGGACCTCGGAGGGGCATAACATCATGGAGTCCACCCTCCATAGCGGCCATTTTCCCAGGTCAACTGATCTTGGTCCTCTGGAGATCAACTGTAATAACAGAGGAGCTCCAGGTGCCACCTAGGGGTTGGCAGCCCTGTTTTAGGATCATGTCAATGAATGGCACCGGTTTAAAATTGGCTTTTGCAACTGAAAAGAGCACGAGTCAGTAACTTCTTCCAGCATTCATGAGGACTAGTCACATGAGGTTGAATTTAAACAGGGCTAAATCCCACTGATTCCTTCCGCTTGAATCAATGGGGACCGATTCAGGTGGGTCGTCATGTCAGTCTGAAGCAACAGAACAAAGGCTGAGTCCCGTGGCACCTTGAAGACCAATGAAGTTTGATCCCAGGTATCAACTTCCGTGCACAGGGACGCTTCTTCAGATACATCGAAAAAGTGGGGTTTGTGTTTCCGATCGGACAGGGCTTCACTTTTTATTTTTAAAAAAGCCTTCATGTTCATGATCTCACTGAAGCATTGTTAAGTCTTATGGAATTTCTAAATTGCACAAATATTATAGGATTGCCAACTTTGGGTCGGGAGATTCCTGGAGATTTGGGGCACATGGGGGAGGAGTGGAGTTTGGGGAAGGAACGCGGCAGGATGTGATTCTATAAAGTCCACCCTCCGAAGTTTTCGTTTTCTCCAGGGGGACTGCTCTCTGCAGTCAGGAAGGGCACACAAGAAAGCCATGACAACAGCAAACAACTGAGACCAGAGTGCCCAAGTTTCAGATGATTAGGCCTTAAAACCCCAGCATACAATCAAGTAAAAGAACATAAAATGAAAGGGAATAAGGGAATGCCTCACTGAACAGCTATAAGGGGTTGTTGTTTTTTTAAAACATTGTTTTAAAGTCAAGGGGTGCTTTAACTTCTGTAAAATACAACAGACATATACTTGTAGACTCTTTGAATGATTTGGATACTTGGCATGTATTATTCAAAAAGGGGGAAGGGCGCTGAAAAGGGACTGGTAATCTGGGCTTGTATCTTTTTGTTAAGCAAATGAGGTAGACAGCGGGGCCGAGGCCAAACTGTATTCTTGAAAGAACCTGACATTCCAATGCTGAGTCACCTCCCCCCCCCCCCGCCTTTCCATCCTCCCCAACTAGACCTCGGCTCATTCAAAATCCTCCACACGGAATGCCAAAGCAGGAACCCAAAATGCTGGAATCGTGTTCATGCCAGGTCTCTCTGTTTGTTTTTTTAAAATTTTTGTTTCTCACCACGACATTCATACCTTTCAGAGTCGAGAACTAATGGTGAAGTGCAAGTCGACTCCCACGCTAGGTCAGCAGGTTCGATTTTCTGCAGCAAAGAAGAGCTTATTCAGTGGGTTGGGATGTAAAGTTTAAGAAGCCAAGATGTTCATATAGAAAAGATTCGGTCAGGATGACAATAGGGATTTTAATCCATTCGGAAAGCAGAATGACTAAAAATAATGGGATATCCTGGCCAAATGATGGCCAGCCAGAGTTGAGATCCCTTGGGACACTGCTTTGGTGCAGCCCTAGAGAGAATTCCACCTGCTTACTTCAGAGGATGTAGAAGGGTGTAAGTCTGGTGTAACTGAGGGGCGAGAGAACCAGTGGCAGTCTCGTGATGGGTGGGATCTCTGAGCATTTTTTAAAAAATTATTCAAGATGGGCAATTGGAGAGAACACTCTTCAGACAAATCAAACATCCTACTCGAGGTGAAACGATGCATGCTTTCTTTCCACAGATCATGGAGTTCATCTAACACCAGTGCAGGAAACCCAAAGAAACAAACAAGAAATGAATGATTTTTTTTTAAAAAAACAAAACCTCGGCATGGACCTTTTGGGAGAGAAGGGGATTCACTTCTTGCTTCCCTCTTCTTGATGCATAATTCCTGTAGATCTCCATCAGTGGAGAAGCCATCGCGATCCATGCCATGCGACGACGCAACCCCAGGTGGGCCTGGACAGCGCTTCCCCGCTCACTGCTTTGATTTATACCCGGCTCTTACAACATGCTGGGTGGGTAACAGGTGACTGCTTGGGATGATGTCACAACAGCAATGTCACAAATCAAGATGTCAGACTGGCTGTGATGTTACAGGCAGCGTGCCCAGGAGCAATGGGCCAGCTACGTTTGCCGGGTCAACAGTCGCTCACAAACCCCCCTGTCCTGAAACGATACCGTTCTCACAATGGGCCTTACCACAGGTAGATAGCATCTGGGGAGATGAAATAATAATAATAATAATCCAAGCCAACAACAGAATGTTATCAAAACAGCAAGCAAAAGGGGGCGCGAGAGAGAAATCCAGGCAGTAGAAGAATGGCAATATTGAACAACTAAGCAAGTTCTCCATTCGCAAATGCACTCAGGGCAAGTGCAGACCAGGACCACAGGATTCCGTCAGCGATACATCCCTATCCTAGATCATCCGAGTCAACCAGGGGAAAATCCTTTCATCGCTATGCCAAAAGACTGGGGGGTGGGGAGGCAGCAGGATGCCATGAAGGAAAATTCATGGCTCAAGAGAAGAAGACCTCACTCACAAGAACTGATCTACCGTCTCCATAGCAGAAATTTCCTTTTTTCAAACTTCTGTCAAGTTTTTAAAAGTAAGGAGTGACCTGCCAGAGAGACAGAAAAGCATCCCCCCCCCACTCATCTTCCCCAGCACAGGCATTTTCGAAACCGAGGGCTGCAAAATCTTCCTTTTTCAGGAAGAAAAGGCACATCACTCTTTAGCCGCAGGCTACAGCTTGCAGAGGCTATCTGACACGGGCAAGCAGGTGGGCGATGAGGTGCCTGTTCCTACTAGAGGAAAGCACGATTTCATCTGATGTGTTATTTTTGAATGCTGGGCTTTTATAGCTGTCATCTCTGTTGGCCGTCCCGGAGAAACGTGATAGCGGGAAACCAGCGTGCCAGATCTACTCGAAGGAGGAACCAGCAAGTCTCCAGAGGGGAAGGGCATCTTTCAAGAGCCTCGAATGGCTGCAGAGGAAAACCGCAGGGAACCACCGGGAGACTGAATCTGCTGCCTCTGGCCTCTAAGACATCCACCGCCACCCCCCCTCCTGGTTCTGACTGCTATTTCTAAGAAAACCAGTTCCTCTCGGGTTGCAAATCTCATGAAATTTAGGCCAAAGTACCCCCGGTGCAATTTAAAGCCAGGGTGCAGCCAAGTGCTACAGCCCAGCCTGATAACGTCGAAGGGAAGAGATTCAGTCCTGCCGTTATTTATTAGCACATTTGAGCGGCTTAGAGGAGCTCATTTAATCGGGTCCTCTGACTGTGACCGACTGATGGAAATCAGTGCTTATATCAGGGGTGAAGGAATCTCTTTGATTTCATCCCAGCCGACTCCTCCACTCATTTCCCATTCTCCTGCTAGATGATATTGCATCAATTGCCCTTTTCCCTTTTTTTTTTTTTTTTTTTTAAAAAGAGGGTTTGGGAAAATAATCAGGAACGCTCCATTACCCCCCAGCTATCTCCCTGGCACGGAACGGACCGTTCATCACGTTTATAGAAGGCTTAAAAGTTCTATGCAAGCAGTTTCGGGCAGAAACTGAACACGCTGTTGAAATTTCATCCCACGAAACCAGGCTTTGTCTTGATTGGAAGAGAAATAGGGTTATAAATCTAGCCTACAGGAAGGTGTGCATTCTGGCCAAATCCTTCCTGCTACACATGGTATGGTAATGGCCTCGTGAAAAGAGTACAGAGCACGTACAAGGATCGGGGAGATAGTCAGCAGGGACACGTAACAGAAAGGGGGAGTCCTAAATCCGGCAGTTCTTGTACAGTTTTGCACAGATGCTTGTGTGTGAGTGTATGGGAGGGGACTGAATATGCAGCTTTGCACACAAGTTTCCAAAGCAGTGGGCAGGAAGTGCCTCTGTCTATGCATCCCTAACACTCCCAGTTCTGTGCAGGAAAGTCTAGTGTCTATGGAAGGCACATACAGCTAACATAGAAACATGTGCTATTCCTGAGGCCAGCGATTCAGCCGTCCGCTTCTGGTCTGAGGACTCTTCGCTCCTCAGAATGAAATGACCGCAGGTTCCTAGAAAAGGATCTGGCTGAAGAGCCCCAAACCCCCTTTCGGATCTTGCCACGATAACAAAAACCTAAATCACCGGCGGTCAGATGCATCTCCCCTTCCCTCTCTGGGGAAGAGAAGCAGATGAGCCGCCGGGACCGAGCATCCTTTGAGCCATTAAACTTCCTGATCCTTGAATGTTATCAGGGCTGGCCTCAGCCGAACACCCACTTGCGCTTACAAAGTACTGCATTTGACTCCTCCATAAAATATGGATTTCATTGCAGCACTGTCAAGACCTCCTTCCACAGCCGCTGACCTCTATGGCATTTGCACATCCCCAGGCACAGATCTTTATACACACATGAATGCGTCGGTGTGTGAATGCACACGTACACCTGGCTATGATACGCAGACAAAGTCCTGACATGCACAGTTTCGCCACAGACAGCCTTGGACCAAATTCCCTTAAACTGCCCAACTTCTGCATCTCACCCCTTCCCCTCCCGCGCCACCCCCTCCTTCGATGGGCAAAGGATCCAAAGTTGGGCCAGCTTCCTGCGGTCGCATCCAGCCATTTCTTCCCAGCTCCTGACTTTCCCCCCCTCCAGGAGAGACCTCATTTCAGCCATGTACCTTCTCTCCATCAGCACTTTGTGCCTCTGGTCATCCTCTCTGCCTCAGGAGATCCATCACTGAAGGAAAGGCGGCTATTTTATTTTGTAAATTCTCTCCTGGACACCTCATTCCAATCCGGTTTCTCAGCAGGGGGAGGGGTTTTTAAAGAAAGGTGCCTACCAGACTTCGCCAGCCGCCTCCACCATCAAGAAGATGGTGTGTGCGCCCCCCCCACCCCCCGTTTACCTTCTCGGGAAGAAGGCAGCCAAGACTCTCTCTCTTCCCCCCCCCCCAAAAAAAAAACACACACACACCCCACGCACATGGAACTGCCAGCCACCCCGATCCATGCGCCAAAACCGACCCCTGCACACACCCCAGCCCTTAAGAGCGCATCGCGACCCATGTGCTCGTCAAGAGAGAGAGAGAGAGAGAGAGAGAGAGAGAGAGAGAGAGAGAGAGAGAGAGAGAGAGAGAGAGAGACTTGCCAACTTCTGCAGCGAACGCCGGGGGGTGGGGGGGATGTGCAATTAGCATTGACAGCAGACCAAACAAGAAGCGGGCAGGCGGGGGTGGGGTGGGGGGGGAGAAGATCGAAAAGACAAGCGGACCAGCCGAGCCGGACCTCCCGAACCGAGGAAACAGCCGCTCGCCTCCACGCGGGGGTCCTTCCGACCATCTCTCTCTCCCGCCGCCCCCCCCCTCCCCCGCTCCCGCAATGCACGCTCGAAACAAGTGCAAGAGCGGCGCTTCCTTACCGGCGAGAAGAGCTCAGCCTCGCCGAGCCGGGGAGGGACGCTGGCCGGCGTTGGTGGCAACGGCGCCGCTCCTCCGCCTGCCTTCCTCCACCTCCTCCTCCACGGCGGCGGCGGCGGCGGGGACTGCCGCTGCTACTCCTGCCGCTGCTGCTGGCCGGCAAGGGGGGTTCCTCTCGCCTCTCCGGTCCAGCATCACTTTCCAACTCCGGCGGAGGGCGACGCCGACGCGGGCGGGCTGCCGGCCATGCGGAGGGGGCGCTTCCCGGGCCGGGGCGAGTCTGGAGCCGAGGGGAGAAGGGGGGAGAGCCCGGCGGCCGCCGCCGCCACCGCCGCCTCCCGTCCCCCGCGCGCGCCCAGGTCCCCTCCGCCCGGCGTGCCGCGCCGCTGCCCAGTGGGTGCCGCCGGAGCTGCGGCGGAGTGCGGGGACGGCGGCGGAGAGGCGGAGGGGAAAGGCAGCCCGGGCGCGGAGGCAGGCGGCGATTTGCAGGCGAGCGGGGTGGGAGGGCGCCGGGAGGAGGAGGAGGAGGGGAGGAGGAGGAGGAGGAGGAGGAGGGCTTGGTGGGAGGGGCGGCCCCCCACCGCTCGCCTTGCCTGGCAGGGAGGGGCGGAGAGGGAGAGGGGGGGACCCACCGGCTCCGCTCGGGAAGTCTTCCCCGCCTCAAACTGGCGGAAAAGGCGGCGGACAAGACAGCCGTGTGTTCCCTCGGAGCTGAGTCAGTGTGCGCTGGCTCGCCGGGGTTTTTTTTAGCCCCCGGCTCACACAGTTTTGGGTGATTTCCCACTAAAGCTGCCGCGGGGTTGCACCGCCGTTTGTCCCGAGATTTTTAGTCAATTTCACATCCGCTCAGGCAAGGACGGCTCCAGAGCCAACTAAGTTATGCATTCGCCAAATCACTTGCTCACAACTTTCGTGCCAGCTGATGGCAAGGCAGGGGCCGCGCGGTGGCTCAAGTGGTTAAGACGCTGAACTGCAGACTGTTGGCAGGTCGGGTAGATCGGCAGTTCGAGAGGCGAGTGCCACGGGATGGGGTGAGCTCCCGGCTCTGGCCCCAGCTCCTACTACCCTAGCAGTTCGAAAGCAAGAAATTGCAAGTAGGCAAATACCTTCGGTGGGAAGGTAACAGTGTTCCGCGCGCCTCGGTGTCTAGTCATGCCGGCCACATGACCATGGAAATGTCTTCGGACAGCGCTGGCTCTTCGGCTTGGAAACGGAGATGGGCACCGCATCCTTAGAATCTGATTCAACTGGCTTTTGAGCAAGGGAAACCTTTACTAGCTCACAAAGGGGAATTTTTGCTCACAAGACTCCACGGCTTAGAGGGAACACTGGACAAGAGTTGGTGAAGGAGGCAGATTGGCTGTCCTGTTGGACTGGAAAAGAAAAAGAAATTTCCGCTTTCTCCTGTGCACACTCTCTCTTCCTCCTCTGTGTTTAACTTTGGAAGTATTTGGTGTAGGCGGGGTTAAGAGCCAGGGACTACTCTGATCAGGGGAACCCAGGCTGATGGTTCCCCCGCTCCTCTGCATGCAGCCAGCTGGGTGACCTTGGGTCAGTCAAAATGCTCTCAGAGCTGTTCTCTCAGGAGCAGTTCTCAGTCAGAGCTCTCTCAGCCCCACCGACCTCACGGGCAGTGCTTCCTCTAAGCCTTGTGAGCAAAAATTCTGCTTTGTGAGCTACTGGCATTAAAGTTGGGAGTGAGCGATTGAACTGCTGCATAAATTAGTTTGCTCTTCTGGAGCCATCTTTCCTGAGCTGAGACAAAAACGTGTGAACCCAAGGCTAAAAAACCATGAGCTAGCTCACACAAACTCAGCTTAGAGGGAACACTGCTCACAGGGTGTCTGTTGTGGGGAGAGGAGGGGAAGGGAAAGGAGACTGTAAGCCGCTCTGAGACTCCAAGTGATGGGCGGGGTATAAATCCAACTTCCTTCCTTCCTTCCTTCCTTCCTTCCTTCCTTCCTTCCTTCCTTCCTTCCTTCCTTCCTTCCTTCCTTCCTTCCTTCCTTCCTTCCAGCTGTGGTTGCTTGCTGTACCACCGACTACTGAACTCTTGGGTGTGGGGGAGTCCTGTTGCTCTAAAAAGCAATAGAACAAATTGGCACTTTCACACATGCTAAATAATGCAGTTTCAGTCCACTTCAGCAACCTCTTGCCAATGGATTTGGCCCCTTCACACAGTGAAATCCAGTTGCAAGGTGCACTGAAAGTGGATTAAAAGGGCACTATTCTGGCCCAATCTATGTCTGGCATTTGCTCCACTGTGTTACCAAACCCACGCTGGAACAGAAATTCCCCTCTGCGTTGCATGCCGCTTTCACTTCGATCGATTGTCGGATTTTTTTAGTCTGCGTGAAAGTGCCTCCCAAAAGTTTCAGTCCAGGGGCACCTTTCTGGCTTTCACACATGCTGAAGAACGCCATTTCAATCCACTTCAGCGACCGTTTGCCGGTGGGCTTTGCCATTTCACACAGTAAAATCCAGTTGCAGAGTGTGTTGAAAGTGGATTGACAGTGCATTATTTAGCATTGTGTGAGAGCGTGAAGTTTAATTCTGGGTATAAGCTTTGGTGTGCATGCAGACATCTGAAGAAGTGTACGTGCACACGGAAGTTTATACCCAGGATTAAATTTTGCTGGTCTTAAAGATGCCACTGGGCTCTGTTCTTTTGTTGTTGTTAAAGTTGGCTAACAAGCAAGGTTAAAACTCTCCTTCCCGCTGGGTAGCTGGATGGAACACCAAAAGAAAAGAAGAATCAAGTGTGGATTGGAAAGACAAGGCCAGAACGAGAGATGGTTTGGTGGAGGTACAGGAGCTCAGTTCTCTGCATGGCAACCGTGTTACATTCAGGGACTAGTAACACCCTAGTAGGAGTCAGACTAAGATCTGGGAGACCCAGGTTTGAATCGCCATTCTACCACGGATGCTGGTTGACTTACTTTCACAGGGCTGTGGGCAATGCTCCCTCTAAGCTGTGGAGACTTGTGAGCAAAAACTCTACTTGGTGAGCCACTGGCATTAAAGCTGTGAGCAAGTGATTTGGCTACTGCATAAATTAGTCTGCTCTGGAGCCACCCTTCCTGAGCCAAGACAAAAAAAAATGTGTGAACCAGAGGCTAAAAAACTGTGAGCTAGCTCACACTAGCTCAGCTTAGAGGGAACACTGGTTGTGGGTGAGGATAAAAATGGCGGAGGGGAGAACAACGTTGTATGCCCCGTTGGGGAGAAAAACAGGGATAAATAAATAAATACAGTTGTGTTTGCATATAAACTAGTTGTATATTTAGGATCGTGTGGACCTGTTGTTTTGAAAAGTTCCCTGCAGATCGTAAGCCTGTACGCTGGGGAAGCACCGCTTATACATTAATTCAATAAAACCAGCTTTATACATTACTTTTCTTCGGGCACCCACAGCAACGTAACGGTTCCCAGATGGAACACACAGGTTTGACATGAAAAATGATGCATGAAAGATGTTTACCTGGAAAATGAAAATCAATCAAACTCACAGCTTTAAGTGAAGAACCTGGAAGCCAGCTATTTCTCTGTTGAGTTGTAAACACTAGGTAGTTATTGTATCCCCAAATAATAAGCACATCAAAGCTCACACTGTTCGAACTTCACCCACTGGAATTTCCATATGACCTGAATTCATAGCCTGTCCATCTCATCGCTGCAGGACAGCAGAATTTTAAACAAAGATTTTAAACAAAGAATTTTAAACAAAGACACTGTAGACTTGGCCAGCCTGAAAAATCAGCAGTGGCTGAACAGAGCCTGCCCCAAACAGGACACAGCATTTTGTTCCAAGGCACTGAAAGACTGGACAACACTTCCAATTACCATGTCAGATTACACAGGGAAGCCATTGAAATTCATAAACATAAACTTAATTTCAACAGGAAAGAAGAGAGCTTAAAAATAAATAGGGCATGGTTTTCTGTCCTGAAAAACACAAAATGCTCTACAGCCGACAATAGCACCACAGATAAGATTAGAGTTTCAATAGCCATTCCACACACCAAAAGAACCTCCTCAAGAAACAGGAAACCTCCTCAGGAAACAATCCATAGACAAAAGAGCCTCCTCAGGAAAGCTCCTCCATTAGCATGTTCATAGCCTGGAGAACTACCACAAGATCATGACTCAGCCCTACCCCACCTTCCAGGGTAGATATAAATTACCTACCTACCATTTTTCTGCTCACCTTGACACAGAGAGTACACCATCTTTTTGTGTTATACCTCTGAGGATGCCAGTCACAGCTACTGGCGAAACGTCAGGTCCTACAATGCCAAGACCATGGCCACACAACCCGGAAAATCTACAGCAACTAAAGATCACTCTGTTTATTTAAGCAGGATTTTGATGAGATGAACATTTGAGATGATCACGGAGATAAACAAGAATAGAACTGTTAACACCAGGCTGGGCTTGTGGGTGGCCATTCTCACATCCAGGCAGACGGGGTTCTCTGCTGGAACATAAGAAGCTGCCTTATATTTATTGTATTTATTTATTCAGCTGATATCCTACTCCTTTCCCCACCAAGCAGGACTCAGGGCAGCTTCCAACAGTTAAATAGACAGTAAGAGCAACACAATACAATTTTAAAATCTAGACGTTACAAACGAAAAAACTTACGGCCAGTCTGCTATGTCAGATGGCGCCCCAACAATCCATCACAGGTGGACAACTGGGGAGGCAGCCCAGTAAATTCACGGCCCAACAATAAATGGAAAAACAGCCCTAGAGAAAAGAGGGCAAGGAAGAAGGAAAAGGAAGGGGAGGGTAAGATCAAGACAGGAAGGAACAGGATAAAGCGAACTAAGACAAACGGTGGAAGGAGGGGAAATGGAGAATAAGGAAGGGGGGAGAGAAAGAGGAAGGTCAGCTGATCTCTCCAACCATCACTGTTCTCAGCCATACATCCAGTGGAACATCTCCGCCTTACAGGCCCTCCAGAAGTGAACCAAGTCCTGCAGAGCCCAGACAGGGAGTTTGGGCCAGAACCGAAAAGGCTCTGGTCCTGGTCAAGGACAGTCGGACTGCTTCAGGGTCCAGGATTACCAATAAGTTGTTACCAGACAAGTGTAATGCTCTCTTAGGGGTTTGTAGGGTGAGGCAGTCCTGTAGATAACGATGGTCCTGGACCGTTTAGGGCTTTAGAGGTAAGTACCAAAATCTTGAGCCTGATTCGGTACTCAATATGGAACCAGGGCAGCTGGTAGAGCACAGGTCATAGATGCACTATCAAAAGGGTCCCAGTAAGGACCCCCGCTGCTGCATTCTGGACCAGTTGAAGTTTCTGGAGCAAGTTTAAGGGCAGCCCTGCTTAGAGCGAAGTAGTCTAATTTAGAGGTTACCGTTGCATGGATCACTGCAGCCAGGTCAATACAGGACAGGTAAGGGATCAGTTGCCGGGCTTGGCAGAGATGGAAGAATGCCGTCCTGGCTGTATTTGTGACCTGAGACTTTAACAAGAGGGAGGCATCTAGGATCATACCCAAACTCCTGACGGAGGGAGCTGGTACAAGCTATACTCGGTTAAGAGTGGGAAGCTGAATTTCCCATCCAGGGGGCCCCCCAGCCTAGCCACAGGACCTTCATCTTTAGTCAGGCCACTGATCCATCTATCTCAGTACTATGCATTCCAACTAGCAGCAATAGCATGCAGCAAAACCTTTCTTAGCAATGTGTACCCAAGAGCCTTTAACTGGAGGCGCCAGCGATGGAACCTGGGACCTTCCGCTATCGAGTTGTGCACTCTGCCACTGAGCCATGACCCAAATTGCCAAAGCTGAGCAGAGCAGGCTGAAAATGCCATTCTGAAAAGATTCTTCTGTTTACCAGGCAAGGACTGCAGATATTGTTCTGTTTACTAGGCAAGGCAAGAATGGAAGAAAATTTCAGAAACTTCAGCTTACGCAAAATGCCCAACTTAATTATTGTTAGGAGCAGGGTGAACATGTTATACCAATTTTGAAATCACCCTGATTGGCTGCTGATTAATTTCTGGATCCAATTTAAGGAGCTGGTGATCCCTTATGAAGCTTTCGGTGGCCTGGGACCCACATTCCTACAGGACCGTCTCTCCCATTACACTCTACTGCGTCAGCTCTGCGCAGCTCATTGAAGATCTCCTGCTGCAGACAAGAGTAATCTTTGCTTCCTGTGCTTGGGCCTTCTTGGTTGTAGCTCCTACCTGGTGGAACAGCTTCCCAGAGGCAGTCAGGAAAGTCCTCGTGGTTCTCTCCTTCCGCAGATCATACAAGCATGAATGTTTTTTAAAAAAATAAACAGTGTTTAATTTCTCCAAAATCAAGAATGAAATTTCTAGGAGGGCCATTTTTCAAATTGATTTGCAGTTTTTACTCTTGTCATGTAGTGGTTATTCTTGATATTCATTCCTTTCTAACGTTATTGTTATTTATCGGTATCAAATATTTTGTTTTGCTGTTATTGAATCAGCGTCTCTGTAATCTGCCTTGGGTCTGTTCTGAAAAAGGCGGACTATGGACGTTGCAAATAAATAATAAACAAGTAAATCAATTGCAAGGCAAATATTTGAACATCTGAGCATTTCAGGTAAAGGAAAGGGAAACGTTTGTGTTTTATATTAGCACCAGACCTGGTCAGTCCAGGAGACGCCACCCAGCTTGCAAATCCGGGTGCCCATGTTGTAGACTCCTTTTCCCCTTTGTGCCTGAAGAGGGCGCTAAATCCTGAGTGCTGACATTGCAGGCAGCATCTGAAGCTCTGACTTTGAGCCTAAGGTTCATAGCTGTCTTGGAATATCAGGAAACCTACAGTTTTCTAGCCAGGTCTAACACATTTGGCACTGAATGGCAGTAAAGTCTTGCTGATCCAATAAGCCACTTAACAATCAGTTCTCTAATTATTCAAAGGAAAGTAGCAGCTGTGGAGCCGGCTTGTGGAATCCCATACGAACGAGGAGATAGATTCCTGACCAACCCCTGTGAACGATCATCTGACACCATGAATTATGAGGCTAGAATAATATTATCTCTGCCTGCACAGCTACTGATGTTATTGATGACCACAGCTCTCTCCAGATCTTTGAAAATCCAGATGCATTGTTTGACTCCTTGACCTTCTGCAGTAATGAGTTCCACAGGTGGGTTATACACAGCATAAATATTTCCCCTTTCTTTGCTTTACATGTGCCGTCTTGTACATTCAAAGAGCGCCTTGTCATTTTCGCCTTTTGGGGTCACGGCGCGCAGAGGGTATTCCTCTGCCACGGGATGAATTGTCGGAGTGCTTTGTGGGTTGCTCTTTCTCAGTCAAATTCCAAACTTTTCGTGCTTGCCGTATTAAATGTTACGCAGGTTTTTTTTTAAAAAAAAACACAACAAAACAAAACTTCAGATTCTGCCAGCAGTTGACCCCGAATCCTTGAGAAGTCACTGAATTCTATGAATAAAAAGTCGTTTGTAGAACCATGCCTGTTTGCACCTCCGGAAAACTCACAAATCCTTTTTTTGTTCATTATTGTCTTCCACTCTGAGGAACGTCTCTGGAGCAGAAGAAGCCAGGAGTTAATTTGCACTACGGAAGTGCGCCAAAGTTTTAGTCAGGTTTGGCTGATTTTATTGTCACAGATTTTGTTTGGATTCACTCACATTGTCGTGGCCCGTGTCTGGAGCTGTGATTAATATTTAGATGATCCGTGGGCTACAAAGGAAAATGTATTTCCCACCTGTAACTTTTTGTCTCCCAACCAACTGGAATGAAAGTATCAGGGGCTGTGCCCCTCATCCAAAGAACCGCCCCTCCCAAATGCCAAGCAGATAGAAGAAAGTATCCTTGTTCAAGAGATAATTAAAATCCTCCTTTGAAGACAGGTTTGGGAAACAGCCAGATTTGGATATGTGCGTGTTTGTACGGGTGCATACACAATCCTACATTCTGTCATGGTCTGTATTTGTAAAAACAAAACAAAATCCAAACCTCAAAAAACCAGAAAATAGAAAACAAACAAACCCAACATTCCCCACTCTGTAACTGACTGAGTGCATAACCAGTTCAGTGCCAGTGTGGCGTAACAGTGTGTTGTTTGTTGTAGCAAGGCCAGAAGGAATTGGAGTCAAATCCCTGCTTGCCACGAAATGTAGTGGGTAACCCTCAACTAGTCATTCTGTTCCAGCCTAACCTACAGGATTGTTGTGAGGATAAAATGGGAGGAGAGGAGAACCATTTGCACTGACCAGAGCTTCTTAATGGAAGGGCAGGTAAAAATGTACTAAAATAAAATAACTTCACATGACAAGAGAGATCCTCACAAATGGGAAGACTACAACCCCCAGTGAGTAAAAGCATGTGCCCATTCTGAAATTAGGTTAGTGACCAGGGCTATTTTTGGGCAGGAGCACACAGGAACGGAGTTCTGGCTGGCTTCAAAGTTGGCCATGCCCACTACAGCCAAAACCTCTTGTGTGTGTGGGGCTACAGAGGGAAGGCCTGGAGAGCGATCCCCCCAGCGACTCCGAGGCATGAGGGCCAGCCCCCCCCAGGAAGGATTTAAATGCCTCCCCGTGCCTTCCCCAACCTGTCCAAGGGCCAGCTTGCCTGGGAAAGCCAAGGGAAGGCATGGAGGTGTGGCCTAATATGCTAATAAGCTGAGCTGTCAGGGGTGTGGCCTAATATGCTAATAAGTTCCTGCTGTTGAGTGTGACCTATTATGCTAATGAGTCCCTGCTGGACTTTTTCTACAACCCCCCCCTTCCCCCCGCTAAAGCCAATTGCTGGAATGGCTCGTGCATGAGAGCCCTCCCCATACAGTAGTGGGTTTGAGGAAAATGCTGTTTACAGAAATGTCAACCAGGAGCAATGCTATGTGGTGTGAAGATGAGCTAAATGTTCTGGTTGGATGAAACGGCTGTCAGGTGCATATCTTCTGAGTTACTCTTTTAACTTGCTGTTCCCTCCCCTAACTGCTGCCCAGGTAAGCATAAACTGTAGGACAGCTCAGGAAAAGCACACAAAAGCAGATTGTAGCTGCAAATGTCATCAAAAGATCTTGCCTTAGTGGTTCAATCCCAAATGTTGGTGGAAATATCATCTGTTTCCCTTCTGAAGTTAAAGAACAGGGCATTCAGGACTGGGTTTTGATTACTTTTGGATTGATTATTCTTTTGGTATTTTTCATATGTGTGTGTCTCTCTCTCACTCTGTGTGCACCTGGAAGTCATGGCAACTTCTGGTGAGTGACCTCTAATGAGGGCTTGGGGGATATTCAGAGAGGTGGCTGAATAAGGCCTGCCCCTGCCTCCCAACTGCTGGTATTCCAGGGAGGTCTCCCATCCAAGTGCTTGCCAGAGTCGACCCTGCTGGGCTTCCGAGGTCTGACAAGATCGGGCTTGCCTGGGCTGTCCAGGGCAGGGCCTTTTGGGATGCTCATTGCAGGGCACAAAAGCCACAGTAAGGATCCTTCTTGTTCTGACAAGCCATTCCAGATTCAGTCTGAACGGGCACTTTGCATATAACTAATTGGGCTGCACATGAATTGTTGATGGAGTTGTATGTAGAGTCAGCATTTTTAAGGGGGAAAAGAGCAAACCCCAAAATCTTTGGATACGTGTCTCTGTGTATGAAAGGTTCGGTCCTCCAACCAGGCTGTCCTTACTATACATTCCCTCTCAGGCGTGCCCCAGCCCAGGCAGCCAGCAGTACCATGATAAAATGTTTCCTTGGGTTTGCCTCTCCCAAGTTAGAAAGGCTAATCTAGTGTTATGTATTGTGCATAGACACTGAATGTCTAGCTTGGGCCGTAACTCCATAGGAGCTAAGGTATTGTAAATAAAACATTCTGATTGGCTAGTCTGCGAAATAGACCAATCAGAGACTAGGAAAGGTTTCAGAGGGAACAAAGCCTATTGGCCTTTATGTAAGCATGCTGATTGGTTCTTAACTCACTAGGGGGTGTGGTTATCCAAGCCCGGAAAGTTTAAAAGAGAGCTTTCTGCTCTCCTATTTGTTGTTGGTTTTCCTGTCATGTTCTAATAAAGCTGAATCACTTGTTAAGAGCTGCCTGAAGTCTCATACTTAACATCAAGAGAGCTGTCTGATGAAGCATTCCTGTCTACACCAGAAGTTTAGTATAACCAGGAGACAAATGGCAAGCTGTCTTTTTGTCTATCTGTCAACACATCCATCCATCCATCCATCCATCCATCCATCCATCCATCCATCCATCCATCCACTATTTACTGATGTAGGCTGTTATGTATTGAGCCTGAACTGTACTGGCAAAAAGGACTCTGCTTGGGATGCATGACCATAGATTGCCAGGATCCTAGAATGGGCTGGTAGGGAGACAGGGATCCTGGAGTAAACCAATCGGGAAACAATAGAGTGTAAATAGCCTATCGTTGGGATTGGGGTGTGCTTCAGGTGTAAACCTTTTCAGGCATAAATACCCGCCTTCGGCCAGGGATTTTCAGTCTTCTTTCTCTAGCTGAACCACTAATAAAAAACGAGCTGATCACCTGAATGCGTCTGAACCCAGTATATTTCATAGGCCTTCATATCTTTCTCTCCACAATTAGCTGTCTGTTAAAATCATCTATCCAGACCCTAAAGAAGAAGATTTTAAGAATCTAGAATTAACCCCATCCATTATTTTAACATCAGCAGCCAGAAGACATAATCCTCTATGGCCCCCATCCAACCATGGGAAATCTCTGTCATTTTCTAACCTCCCTACATTTTTTTTAGTTGTCCTTTGCAGCCAGGGAAGAAGGGTTTCAAACAAAAGTAGAGACTCTTAAGGTCTAAATATCTCCTTAGTAATTCCATTGCCAGGTTTCTATATTGTCTTGCGTCCTACCACATACAGCCATCTGGATTTTCAGTCAGAACTCTGGGCTTAAGCAGTGCTTCCCCAGTGCGGCCGATTGGAGACTTTTAAAATCAGCTTGTAAAATTCCCTTTCTTCTGGGAAAATTAGCAGTAATGGCGTATCTTTGAAATGGCTGCCAAAGGCAAGCCATCTTAGAGGACATCACAATAAAGATGACCAAATTTGTCCTATCTTGTCCTATTGTTGTTCCAGAATTTCATTCTGCCCTGCACCCACTCTTATGTAATTTCTCAGAAGAGGTTTTTTTTTTTAAAAAAAAAATGATTCTAGAAGTGGAATATGTAGCATTTGCCATGGCTTCCTCTCTCCCTGGAAGAAAGAGCCAGTGTGTGCAGTGATTAGAACCTAGGAGACTAACGTTCAAATTCCTCCTCTCCCAGTGAAGCTCCCTCCCAGGACTGTTGTTGTGAGGCTAAAACAGAGCGGGGAAGAACGATGTTGTAAGCTGCTTTGGTTCCCCATTTGAAATTAAAGTTGGGTATACGTACGAATTAATACATGATACACACATTGAGAGCCAGTTTGGTGTAGCGGTTAAGTGCTGGGAGAACCGGGTTTGATTCCCCTCTCCTCCAGTTGCAGCTGCTGGATGACCTCAGGCAAGCCATAGTTCTGTCAGAGCTGTCCTTGAAAGAGCAGTTCTCCCAGAGCTCTCTCAGCCCCACCTACCTCACAGGCAGTGTCCCCTCTAAGCTGAGTTAGTGTGAGCTAGCTCTCAGGCTTTTAGCCTCCAGTTTACTGACTTCTGTCTTAGCTCAGGAAGGATGGCTCCAGAGCAAACGAATTAATGCAGCAGCCAAATTGCTGGCTCACAAATTTAATGCCAGGAGCTCACAAAGTAGAATTTTTGCTCACAAGACTCCTCAGCTTAGAGGGAGTATTGCTCACAGGGTGTCTGTTGTGGGGAGGGGAAGGGAAAGGAGATTGTAAACTGCTCTGAGACTCGGAGTGAAGGATGGGGTATAAATCCAATCACCACCACCACCACCACCACCACCTCTTCTTCTTCTTCTTCTTCTTCTTCTTCTTCTTCTTCTTCTTCTTCTTCTTCTTCTTCTTCTTCTTCTTCTTCTTCTTCTTCTTCTTCTTCTTCTCCTTCTCCTTCTCCTTCTCCTTCTCCTTCTCCTTCTCCTTCTTCTTCTCCTTCTCCTTCTTCTCCTTCTCCTCCTCCTCCTCCTCCTCCTTACATAAAAAACAACAAAACAGGGATTTCAATGTGATAGTTACTATGATTACATTAAGATGTGCTTGGTGAATTGTTTTCCCAATGTGCATGAGAAAGCCGGTGCATGGACACTACACAAAGAGAATCTCGATAAACTTAAGTGCCCCCCTTTCTTACAGTACTTCATCAATGTGTATGCACAGATCTGATGTATCTGAAAGCATGTGAAAGCTTACACCCAGAATTAAACTTTGTTGGTCTTCGGGGTGCTTTGTTCTATGCACGTTGTTCTATGCACGCATCAGTGTGAAAAAGATGTGAATGGGCTCAAGAAAAGTGCAGAAAACTGGTGCGAAATCTGGAAAGTAAGTGGAATATTGCCGCTGCATCACTTCCACTTTTTGGAACTCCCAAAAATCTGGGGGGAAATTTGGACATTTGGAAGCATCTTTGTGTGTGTGTGGGGGAAATATAGTGAACTGGCTCACAGTGGGTCGGACCATGGGTCCGTAGAGCCCACTCCGGCCTGTTCTGTCGAGCTGCAGCTTCCTAGCGGTGCAGTCACAGTCTTAGCCCTGCTGCTCAAGGTCTTTTTAATCAGTGGGGTCAGCACACTCTCTGGTCCTCCTGAGCAATGCCACGTTCCAGATTTGTGAGCTTCACCCGACTGGTCTGAATCCTTTAATTACAACCCTTTGAACTTACTCCTCCCTGTTATTTGAGAGAGCCCTAATGTAAAACCCACCTCCACATGAGAGCCCTCCTGTAAAATTCAGTCCCGCAGCATAATATTACACTGGCCAGATTCTTCTCCATTGCCCGTGTGAACAGGAGTGCAGAAAAATCAGGTGTCAGAGTCGCTCCACAAAGGCAGGGGACCTTTTACTGCCGATGCAGGTCAATGAAGTTATAATGACTTTAGTCAGCATTCCACCAAAGCTGTTAACATTTCCACCTGCCAGGGAACCGCATTTTTTTAAAAAATGCAAACCTTTCTCTTGCTTTTAAGGGTTCTACGAACTCTGTCTGCCCCTAAGCAGTAAATTTCTCCTGCAGCACCTTCCTTATTTTTGTGGCGCAACATGCCCACACTCACCACGTTTTGCACTGTGATCCTTCCCCCCCTTCCCTCCCTTTATTGTTGCTTTTTTATTTTGTTAAACCTGTACATAAGAAGTCAGTTGCTTCTGCCCTGAATCCTGGGTGATTGTGGGGCATGAGGTTTCTATGGAATTCAGGCAGCTAGCAACCAAGACTCTTAAAGTGGCGCCAGTTACAACTGATAAAATGACAATTTCCCCCACATTCCATCTAAAACGGGGCACCAGACTGGGGGAGCTTGCCTCTAAATATCTCTAGACGATTCCTTTATTGAAAGTTCCTCTGATTAAGACAAACTTATCCCCCCCCAAAGCAAATCACTTCTCGGAGTACCATTTCCTAAAGACACATCTAGCTACATCTGAAGAAAGGTAAAGGTAAAGGTTCCTTTGCTCAAAAGCCAGTCAAATCCAACTCTAGGGTTGCGGTGCTCATCCCCGTTTCAAAGCCGAAGAGCCAGCGCTGTCCGAAGACGGTTCTGTGGTCATGTGGCTGGCATGACTAAACACCAAGGCGCACGGAACGCTGTTACCTTCCCACCACAGTGGTACCTATTTATCTACTTGCAATTTCTTACATCTGAAGAAAAGCAATTGGTAATAACTACCAGGCCTCTAGACAAAGGTTTCCTCTGAGGTTCCCTTGCCACGTAGTTCTAGCCCAAATATCATATGAAAACCTGACTTCCTTTAGCGTGAAGAGAATTATATGACTACATGCACCACACATTTCTTTCCCATTCTCACATTTATACTTCACTCTTCCTCGGAGGAGCTCAGCGGACACGATCCTCTCATTTTATTGCCATAACGCCTCTGTGAGATAAGTTAGACTGAGATACCGTGACTGTCCCAAGGTCACACTTCCCCTTCCAAGATTTTACATTCTCCCCTTTTCCCTCTCTATAGAAAGGACTACTTGGGTGTACAGTAGAAGCAGTGTGCCCAGCTTCCTAGTTCTCTAGAGCAGGGGTATCAAACATGTGGCCCGGGGGCTGGATCAGGCCTTTGGAGGGCTGCAATCTGGCCCGCAAGGCCCTGGCTGTTTCCTGCTTCCTTTCCCAGTTCTGCTGCTGCTGCATCACAACTTACTTTACCAGACTCTCTCAATCACACCGGAGAGGTAGATAGGCAACCTTCTCCTGTGCAATGATTGAGAAGGTCTGGTAAAGCACTGGCATTACATTTTTTTTTATGTTTTATTTAAAGTTTTAAAAAATCTTTAACTGTGTTTGTCTGTGTCCTTTATAAAGTTTGTATCTCCGCTACCTGGCATTATATTTTACGACACACACGGGCCAGCCCAACAAGGTGTCATTTACGTCAGATCCAGAGGTTGACACCCCTGCTCTAGAGCAACTGACATAGCAACTCGCAGTTGACTTAGAGTGGCCCCTCGTCAGGTTTTCAAGGTGAGAGACATTCGCAGGTGGTTTGCCATTGCCTGCTTCCACGTAGCAGCCCCGGGGCTTCCTTGGTGGTCTCCCATCCACGTAGTCACCAGAGCTGCCTCCACTTCAGTTCTGAGACCTGAGGAGAACAGGTTAGCCTGGCCCATCCGGGTCACAGCAGTCCCCTAGTAGCTTTCCTCTTTCCCACCATTTTGGAAAGTGACCGCGAGGAAATAGCTTAGGAAAACCGTCCTGTTTCCTAACTTTTCTGTCTGCATCCAAGACATGTTCCATTTAAGTTTTACTTCAGTCTCAGAGAAAATAAAAGATGGTGATGATTATGACTCAGGGACTGGTCCCGAGGGAGACGTGATCTTCTGTCGGTTTCACACTGTGGATGAAAACAAAGGCAGCAGTTAATGTCATTTTGCTGTTTCCAGTGGAAGAAAGAGACCGCAGATGCAGTGGAAGACCTTTGCTTTCATTTCAAAAAAGAGAGAGAGAGAGAGGATGAACCGAGAAAAGACAGAAAACGGGACAGAACCGAAAGTCGTTAGGAGTCCTTTTTATTTACTTTCACAATTAGTAGCAACCTGTGAAAGTAGATCCCCGGAGAATTAACACTCAGGATTCTTCCGTTTCACTGCCTTTCCTCCCTGTTCCTATTTTAAGATCTGCAAGGAGGTGGATTCAGCCGGGTTCACAACGAACAGGCAATTCTCCGAAGGCAGGGCTGTCACTTGTCGAGGGCCTTTTCCCCACCTGAATCTGCCCCTTTCAGTTTTTGAGTTTGGATTTTTATTTGAAGCTTCGCTCTGTACAGGGCTTTTTTCCCCCCTTTAAATCAAGACAGTATGGAAGCTGCCTTTATCCTCTGAAACTAATAGCGGACTGTATTTCTTTTCCTGGGAAAAAACTCTTTCCTGGAATTCGTGACTTTATTCCTTTACTGGCATTTACATATTGGCAGCCTGACATCTTTGAACATGAGCCCTCCGTAGTAACGCAGTTACTTTGGGTTTCCCCCCCCCACTGTGCAGTGCAGGTGACTTCATTGTTATAATGTCTGGTGGTCCGCAGTTCCTCCGGAGAGAACCTCTAACTTCTGTTTATTTACAAATGTGCCAGTTTAATGGGTTGCAGGCAGGCACCTTCCCAGATTAGTGGTACTTATCTTGAAGCAGGAGCAGTTCCCCAAAAGCAACAGAGCACCCTTGCACGCACCCCCCCCCCAAGTCTGTTCTTTGTCATCCGTCTGCAGATCTTAATTTTTTTTGTTTCCTTTGGCCAGATCCAAATTTGCAAAAGTGCTTTGTTCAAGCAGGGTGGGGTGGGGGCCGATGGGGGTTATAACCCCAATTCCATTAGTTTGGAGTCGCTGCCAACCGTCGAAAGCCCTTAATCAAGTATCTTCAGCTGTGAAACGACATAAAATCTTAGAAGATAATTGTTCACTCCGCAAAACAGTGGTTTGGATCCTAGCTACATTTCCCTGTGGCAGAATGCACTTAGACCAGCAGAAAGGGGGGGGGTTCTGATGTTCCTCCTCCCATTCCAAGACCCCCCAGTTTCTGATGGAGGTCCCATCTAATGATGGGAGGGACACATCAGGCTTGGGGGGGGGAAGGTTTAGAAAATTTCCCTAAGTGCTTCTCCATTCACACTAAGTAGGATTGTTGGGGCATGTTGTTCGGGGAACTCACCAAGACTGCAGGGCTGCTGAGAGCCACTGTGGGCCTCCAGACAAAAATTTTATCTGGACCACCCCCCCCCCACCCCGACCCTGATCCAAAAGAAAATAAACAAACCACATGGCTTTCTGTGACTGTAAACAGAACAGAGTTCAGTGACACCTTTAACACTAACAAAGTTTAATTCTGGGTATAAGCATCCGTGTGCGTGCATAATCACCTGGGAATAAGCCCTGTTGAATTAAGTGAGACATCAGTCTCTCTCAAAGAGTGCTAAACTGCACCAAAAAACCTCCCCAACAACCCAAAACACACCTTTAAAAACATTTCTACTAACAACCCCCCCCCCAGATTCACAGGATACTTAATGGGGAAAGGAAAGTTGGGGAAAGGTGAGAAGTCAGTCTCCAAAGAGAACAGGAAGGTGAGCCAGGTCTCCATTTGGTGATGTCTCCCTGTGCTTGCACTAATCTTAGAAAGCGATTCCAGTTCCCAGATGCTAAAATCCAGCTAGTTCCAGCTTCCCATTCCATTCCATCCCATCCCATCCCCTTCTCTTCTGCTTCTGCCTCCTTAAAGAGGGGGGAAAAAAAACAGGAGAGCAGGGGCAGACTAGGCAACTGACATTACCCTCAAAACACTTAGAGGCTTGCTGGATCACAACAGAGGTTTCTCGAGTCCACTGTCCTGTTTCCCATGCTAGCCAGCTAGACGCTTCTGAGAATCTCATCAGCAGGAAATGAAGTTGCCCTCCCCCCAGACTGGCATTCAACAGTATACTGCCCCTGAACATGGAGGTTCTATTTGATTTTCAAGGCTCCCGCCCACTCATGGACCTTTCCACCACCATGAATCTGTCTAATCCTCTTTTAAAGTCTTCCAAACCAGTGCTAAAGCCTTTGATTGTGTGGATCACAATAAACTATGGAAAGTTCTTAAAGAGATGGGAGTAACAGACCACCTCACATGTCTCCTGAGAAACCTGTATAAGGGTCAAGAAGCAACAGTTAGAACCGGATATGGAACAACTGATTGGTTTAGCATAGGAAAAGGAGTACAACAAGGATGTATATTGTCACCCTGCTAATTTAATTTATATGCAGAGTACATCATGGGAAATGCTGGCCTGGATGAATCACAAACTGGAGTTAAGATTGCTGGGGAAAAGATCAATAACCTCAGATATGCAGACTCTGATGGCAGACAGTGAAGAGGCCCTAAAGAGTCTCTTGCTCAGGATGAAAGAGGAGAGAGCAAAAGTGGGCTTGAAGCTCAACATCAAAAAAAACTAAGATCATGGCATCTGGCCCCATCACTCCTTAGCAAATAGAAGGGGAAGCCATAGAAGTAGTGACAGACTTTATGTTCCTGGGATCCCAGATCACTGCAGATGGTGACTGCAGCCATGAAATTAAAAGACGTCTGCTCCTTGGGAGGAAAACAATGGCAAACCTAAACAGCATGATAAAAAGCAGAGACATCACCCTGCCAACAAAAGTTAGCATGGTCAAAACAATGGTATTCCCAGTAGTAATGTATGGCTGCGAGAGCTGGACTATAAGGAAGGCCGAGCGCCAAAGAATAGGTTCTTTTGAACTATGGTGCTGGAGAAGACTCATGAGAGTCCCCTGGACTGCAAGGAGATCAAATCATTCAATCCTAAAAGAAATCAACCCTGACTGTTCCCTGGAAGGCCAGATCCTGAAGTTGAAGCTCAAATACTTTGGCCACCAAATGAGAAGGGAGCACTCACTGGAGAAGACCCTGATGCTGGGAAAGATTGAAGGTCAAAGAAGAAGGGGACGGCAAAGGATGAGATGGTTAGAGAGTGTCATCAATGCAACGAACATGAAATTGAGCAAACTTCAGAGGACAGCGGAAGACAGGAGGGCCTGGCATGATCTGGTCCATGGGGTCATGAAGAGTTGGACTCCACTTTGCGACTGAACAACAACAAACCAGTGGATGCCACCTCATAGTAGTTCATGCAATGAATTAATTACACAGCACGCGATATAAACCAAATCTAAGGCATTCAGCTAAGGCATCCACTATTCCATATTTATAACCTAACCTCGAATACAGATGAATGCAGATCATAATGCAAATGAAATATGGGGAGGATCACTGTTTCACTACTTTGATAGATTCATGGGAAATATTGACGGGACACAGAAGTTCTGTTCTACTAGTGTGTATGTTTTAATTCCCCAGCCAGGATAGGGATGAGAAGAATGATGCTGGAAAGGTAGTGGGGGAACAAATACTGAAGAATAAGATGGTGGGGGGAGAGAGATTGGCTGATGGTTTCAGCAGTGTCTCATGATAGGAAAATGTATGCCTCAGCCTTATAGTTTAAAAAGTTTGCAGTCACGGGGAGCTTTCTTTAAAAATCACTGCTAAAAAAGGGTAGCAAACAAGCACAAACTAGGAAGAGTATCTGTCTTGTTTGCCCTGCCTTGCCTGCACCCCTAGTGGCTGGAGAGGAGAACTACACCAGAAGTTTTAAAAACCACCCTGAAATGATGACCCTAGCTTCACTGGGTCCTCAAGCTGACTTGGTCCCCAGAAGTTTTGTATCCCCAATCCTTCCCTACTGGTGACCCTGGAAGACTGGATGGAACATCCCTGATAACTTTTAATATAAGAGTCTGCAAACTATGGCTTCGGAGCCAAATGTAGCTCAAGAGAAATCAAATCTAGCTCTTAAAAATGAGCACATATCAGATTGTATAACAAGTTATGATTCTTCTTCAGGTTCAACAAGTTATGATTCTTCTTCAGGTTCCACTGAATATTTAGAATGGTGGTACCCAGTGTTGGAAAAACTAGATGATATACTTGAAGACTATAGACCTTCTCAGAGACATCAGTATTACATTTTTAAAAAACAACACAAGTTGGTTGATTTGAATTGAGTTATGGACTTTAACGGCACAACTTTTCTCTTTGGAAAACTTTTAGAAGGTATAACATCAGAATTGATTGTGTAAAAGGTTCACAAGGTTTGTTTCTGCGTTTTCTTTTATTCCTGTTATATGGTGGAGTTACATATATAACACTAAAACATTGCACTATTTTGCCAATTACTGTATTACTCTATCAAGATATGTTCATATTTTCTCTTTTATTCATTCGTTAGCTGTTGAAAACTTTTAAAAATGAGCACAAAATCTTTTAAGGTATAGTGGAGGGGTAGGTGGGATGGTCGTATGTGAAGGGAGTGGCAGGCCAACATTTTTGAGGGGCTAGAGGGCTCCTTGCAGATTCTTTCCAGAAAGGCAAATTCTAGAGGTGAGCAGCTGACATTAATCCAAGTGCAAACTGTGCACAGAGTTACGCCAGTGCACTAAGGCAATTGCACTGAATGCTCTCGTTTATATTTATGACCTATCGCGAGGCCTCGCGTGTGCCACTTTCTAACAGAAGATTCAGAACAACCGGCATTTGAGCTGCAGAAAATGTACTGGCTATTCATCGACATGTAAGCTAAAATGACTAAACTGAAGTTATAGTAGTTCAGTCACATTAAGAGAAGAGAAGAGTCACTGGAAAAGACAATAAGGCTGGGAAAAATTGAAAGCAGAGGGAAAAGAGGAAGACCCAACCTGAGATGGATCGACTCAATCATGGAAGCCACCAAAGGCCCTCCATTTGCAGGACTTGAGCAAGGCTGTTAATTATGGGACATTCTGGAGAACATTCATTCATAGGGTCACCATAAGTCTGAAGCAACCTGATGGCACTTCACACATATGTACAACATGTCAATTATCAGTAATGCTATGTTGTATATTTTCAGCTAACGAAATAAGCTTTTTTAGGCTGCGGTCACACACACTAAGTAATCCGCTTTCAATCTACTTTCACTGCACTTTTCAGCTGGATTTTGCCAGTTCACACAGGAAAATCCAGTTGGAAAGTGCACTGAAAATGGACTGAAAGTGGATTATTTAGTGCGTGTGACTGCGGCCTTGTAACTGCTGGTTTCTTGCTCTGAATTTGAACATAGTTTGGCTCTTTAATTTTTACAGTTTGCGGATCCCTGCTTTAATGGACCTAC
This sequence comes from Gekko gecko, assembly GCA_029375565.1. Taxonomy (NCBI): domain Eukaryota; kingdom Metazoa; phylum Chordata; class Lepidosauria; order Squamata; family Gekkonidae; genus Gekko; species Gekko gecko. Next base: position 19,165,289 of record JAPDNY010000009.1, on the reverse strand, counting down.
CTGCCATGTAAGGCTGAACTCATCCTCCTGCTACATCCGTCCAGCCTGGAATAAACTTGGGTGGAAAAATCACCCCCTCCCCAATTAAAATAAAGTACCTGGACAGTTCTAATTTCATGGATCAGGTATTTTGTTCCAGTGTTTCTGATTTCCGTGATCCTGATGACTTGGTATTTTGGTCCAATTATTCATAACCAGTCAGTCTACATAGATGACCTAGATAGGTGTTAAACTGTTGCTTCTCAAGTGAGGGTTAGGCAGTCCCCAGGGCTTGCTTTCTGTGATAAACATAGCAATGCTTGGTGGGTGAAAGGTACTTAGTTTTTCCTGGGAAGCTTGTCTGACTTCTTATCATGCATCTATTTATCTATCTACCTGGACTATGCTGGGGTTCAGTAGGGCAGGTCACAGGCAGGGTTGCAGAGAGCAACCAAATTCCAGTCCAAAAGTCAGGGATTCTAGAGAGCACATTCACCAAAGTCCAGTCTAGGGTCAAGGAGTTCCAGACAGCATCTAGTCAAAGGTCAGGGGTTCTCAAAAAGCCAGTTGTTAGGTCCAATCCAATTCAAGGTTGCAGAGGTCCTGTAGCAGCAAGATTGGTGGTTCAGTAACAAAGTGTGCTTGTTTCATCCACAAACTATTGCTTCTCCCAGCTAAATTTATGGCCAAGTCTTAATGAGCTAAACTCCCAGCTAATTCCTTGGCAGTCACCTTAAACTACTCATTCATCTCTTCAATTGGCAGCTAACGATGGGCCATAAGTCTTGCACTTCTTCTCCTTTCTTGCAGCTCTAAGCGTCTCTGACACCATCGGTGCTGCAAGGGTGTGGGCGAGCCAGGTGGGCTGGGAGTGGCTGCTGAAGACTTGTTTATTGCTTCAGAGTTACAATGTGTAGGCTGTGACTCCTGATCAGCCTGTAACCTGATCTCTTGTTGTTCTCCTTCTAGCTCAGAACCACCTGCAGCCGGCTGTTAAATTACCAGCTCAGGACTAGCAGGTAGCTCTTCATCTGAGAAATCTGAGCCATCACTCAGCACAGACTGACTTGTGACATTCTTCTTCTTCTTCTTCTTCTTCTTCTTCTTCTTCTTCTTCTTCTTCTTCTTCTTCTTCTTCTTCTTCTTCTTCTTCTTCTTCTTCTTCTTCTTCTTCTTCTTCTTCTTCTTCTTCTTCTTCTTCTTCTTCTTCTTCTCTTCTTGTCACATTTTATTCCACTCTTCCTTTTAGGACTTCAGGGCAGTGCGCATGGTTCTCTCCCTCCCTTGGTCTTAACTTCAAAACAATCTTGTTTATATTAGAATTTAGAGAGCATAACTGGCTGGCCCAATGTCATCCAGTGAGCTTCACAACTGAATGTCCATTTGAACCCAGGCATCCCTGGCAGGCTAATCAGTACAGCACACTGGTTGTCTTAATACGTGTTCCGTGGAACATGCTAGAAGAAGTTCTGGTCCTGAAGTATCTGATTCTTGTTACTGATGCTGCAGAAGATCACACATCAGTACTCCAAAGCAGGGGCCACCAACCTTTTTGAGCCTGCAGTCATATATGGAATTCTGACACAGCCTGGTGGGCACAGCAACAAAATGGCTGCCACAAAATGACCACAGTAGGAGGCAGAGCCAGCTACAAAATGATGGCCACAGCTTAACTTCAGTGCAGATTGTTGTGCTGTGGTGTCACCTGCGTCAAAGGCATAATTTTTTAAAAACTGCACAGCCAATCAAATCTCCAGTAGTCAATCAGAAGCCTTGCTGGGCAAAAACCCTACTTGGCCCCACCCGCTTCCTAAAAATACCTGGCAGGTACCAGAAAAGGCTCCAGAGGAAGCTGGAGTTGGTACAAGCAACGCTTCCTCTAAGCTGTGGAATCTTGTGAGCAAACATTCTACTTTGTGAGCTAGTGGCATTAAAGCTGTGAGCAAGCAATTTGGTTACTGCATAAATCAGTTTGCTCTGGAGCCATCCTTCCCGAGCTCAGACAGAAATGTGTGAGCTGGAGGCTAGGAAACTGTGAGTTAGCTCACACTAACTTAGCTTTGAGGGAACACTGGGTACAAGTGATAGGAAGCACAAAAGCAGAGCATGTTTCAAGGAGCAGAATGAAAAAGGGAGTGCATGGACGGAATGCAAAGCTACTGGAATCGTCTGTGCTGCCAGCTGAAGAAAACCAAAGCCCTTTCTTCAACCCCGTAACCGCCCCTGCAAATTTTAATGTTGCATATTCACAGATTCTTCAACATTTCCCAGAATCATCCATATTCAGCATCACCATTTGACACCTTACATTTGATTTCGGTAACTGAAAGTGACAAAAATGACAATGAAATCTGACAGTCTTTGATAGCCATGATATGCAATGGCATTTAGTATTTAACTTATCTGACAGGTGACATGCAACAGCAGTAGCTGTTTGACAACGTCTGACCTTCAGTACCTGGCCAATCTCAGAAGGAGCCAGGAAGAAGGTATTTTCAAACTGTAAGGAATCCCACCAAATAAGAGGAAAGTTTAAATAGGTAGAATGAACTAATTATTTTTAAAAAGCCAAATTTGTGCTAAGGCAGAAGAAGAAGAAGAGGAGGAGGAGAAGAAGGAGGAGGAGATTGGATTTATACCCCGCCCTTCACTACTGAAAGGTGTATCAGAGCGGCTTACAAACTCCTTTCCCTTCCCCTCCTCACCCTATGAGGTAGGTGGGGCTGAGAGAACTCTGACAGGAACTGCTTTCTTTCAAGAACAGCTGTGCCAGAACTACGGCTTGCCCAAGGTCATCCAGCAGGTGCAAGTGGAGGAGTGGGGAATCAAACCCGGTTCTCCCAGATTAGAGTCCGCACACTTAACCACTACACCAAACTGAACACAAGAACATAAGAAGTTCCTGTCTCGGTGATCGCCATGGTAGTCGTCTTCTCCCGGGGCTCCGGGAAAAGTCTGCCAGCACCTGCGGCTGGGTGGGGGTGTGATTGTTCACACCACCCCAGGAGTCCTTGTGTTGGACTCCAAGCCAAGGGGTGCTAGAGAACCCCTCTGGCGAGATAAGCCAGAGAGGGGGGGCTCCTCCAAGCCCTGACGGGCCCACCATAGAGCGTCCTGAATGGGAACAAGATCAGCACACCAGAGCAAAGCGTACGGTGATCAAGCGGTTATGAACACGGAGAGACAATCGCTAAACATATGAGTCGGAGTATAAGTGAGAACCACCCGCAAAGACTGTGCTCCCCCAAAAGGAAACGAGGGGGGGAGGGGACTTCCCCCACTAAGGACTGTTTGCAAGCGATTCTAAAGTCAGAAAAGGGAGGGGGCAGTAAAAAGCAGATGAGTGGAAATAAAGAGACTGTGAGAGCTTACCGTTTTGATTAAGAACTTCCAGAGACTTTGACGAACTTTTATAAAAAGTAAACAGTCCTCAAACATGGCGCTGCCGAAAGACTCTAAGGATAAATTAGCGAAAGTTAAACCTTCTTCAGGAAGTTCCAGCCCTTCAAGTTCCGTGCCTAGACAGGACTCAACTGTGGAACTCCAAAGGTTGCTGTCGGAGGCTCTGCGCCCTCTGCTGGAGAAAATCAGAGCTATTGATAATAAGCTGGATGCACAGCAAGCGCAAATGGTGTTAAACACACAGAAAACTGAAAAGGCGGAGCAGGCGCTTAAGGAGATTGGTTCCAGCATGAAAAAGGTGAATAAAAAACTGCAGGCACTTGAAAAGAAGTGTCAAATCGAAGAGTCTCGTGTGTTACAGCTGCAAATGGAAAGGGCGAGCTATGTCTTGAGACTTCAAGGGCTCAAGGAGGAGAGAGGGTAGAATCTGAGACAGATTGTGGGGGACTTGTTAGCTCCCTTGGCAGAGGTGATGTTGGATCAACTTCAAAGCAAAATAGATATGGTCTTTAGATCATACTCTGAATTCATCAGAAAGAATGATCTGCCAGGGGAAGTTACAGTAAGATTCTCCCGAAGAAAAGTGAGAGCTCATCTATTGAAAGCGACTAACAGAGTTACCTTGAAGCTGGAAGACAAGGAGATTAAAGTATTGAAGGACGTTCCATTTGAGATAAGAAGGAAGAGAAGGAAATACAGAGACTTGGTGTTATTTTTACAAAGCCACAAAGTCGCCTACAGAGGGACTAATCTTCAGATATGCAAATGGCAAAGAAAGGATAGATTCTGTTGAAAAGGTGTGTGAATTTCTGCATCAGCATGGTCAGCCACCAGAAGAGGGAGAAGGAGCCCCTGACAGCACCAAGGAGAGCGAAGAAGGAGAGACTGGATATTCTGATGAGGACTCGGACTCTAAGTTAGGGGCAGTAGCCCCCAAAACAGGCTATCATTTGAGAGGGGAAAGAGGGAAAAAGTAGATTGTTATTGTTCTCTGGAGTACTCTTTTCTGTTTATTGCAGGACACAGCACTTTATGAAACTGGGATTGCTGGGGAAATATTGAAATGTTTTATTAGCTAGATGATCATTTTTGGTGAAAGTCAATTTGCATTCAAGAGGTAGGGCATTATTTTAAAAGCTTTGTATGGTCACCGATTCTTGGGTTTTTAGAAGTTTTTCTTTTCTTTTACCCGTAGAGAGTAGTTTCCCCATCCCCATTTTTCGGTGTATTGTAGTTTCTTTCTTGTTTTTCTGTATGTAGATCTAGAAAAGCAATAAAAAAATCCACTTCGGGGGGCCAAAAAAAAAGAAAGAACATAAGAAGAGCCCTGCTGGATCAGACCAATAGTCCATCTAGTCCAACATCCCTGCCTCATACAGTGGCTGAGGCCTTCCCCTGATGTTGCCTCCTGGCTCTGGGATTTAGAGGTTTAGTGCCTCTGAATGTGGAGGTTCCCCTCAGTCACCATGACTAGTAGCCACTGATAGACTCCCCCCCCCCATTAATTTATCTAATCCCCTTTTAAAGTAGTTTATTCCTGTGGCCATCACTATACCTTCTGGCAGTGAATTCCACATTTTAATCACTTTCTGTGCAAAGTAGTATTTTCTTTTGTCTGTCCCGAATCTACTGCCTATCAGCTTCATCGTGAGCCGGAGGCTAAAAAACTGAGCTAGCTCACACTAACTCAGCCTAGAGGGAACATTGGTCATGTCTTTTCTAAAGTGAAAAGTCCCAAGCTCTTCAGCTCTTTCTTATATGGAAGATGCATAAGTAGTCATGCAATTACTAGCCACCATGGAGCAAGCCAGACCCCAAATAAAACAAACAAACAAACAACCCAAAAGCAACACCAGCCAGTGAGATGGTGCAGCAGGTACTTTTCATCCACAGGGCTCTGTGCTTTTATTGGTAGGAGCTTCATGGTGGCCTTTAATGCATGAGAGGTCTAGGCCAGCTTTTCATAGAGATGTGGCAGCTGACTGGTGAGCAGTTCCCTGCAGAGGCTGATGAGGTCATCACCCTGTGTCTGTGCAAGAGCCAGTTTGGTGTAGTGGTTAAGTGCGTGGACGCTAACCTGGGAGAACCGGGTTTGATTCTCCACTCCTCCACTTGCAGCTGCTGGTGTGACCTTGGGTCAGTCATAAATTCTTGCAGAGCTGTTCCCTCAAGGACAGTTCTGGAAAGAGCTCCCTCAGCCCCGCCTACCTCACAGGGTGTCTGTTGTGGGGAGGGGAAGGGAAAAGAGATTGTAAGCCACTCTGAGACTCTGTATAAATCCAATCCCCTCCTCCTCCTCCTCCTCCTCTTCTTCTCCTCCTCCTCCTTCTCCTTTTTGCCAGTAAGCAGCTGAATGCCTGAACTTTGTTGATTTAATGATCCTGAGCCTCCAGTGCTGCCATGGAACTCCCACCAGGAAGTGCATGGAGCCTTCCCCCAGCTTCCTCATCACTTGGTCATTTATTTATTTGTATGCCATCTTTCCTCCCAATGAGGGCCACCAAAGCATCTACCTTTGTTAAAAAATTATTCATAAAAACAAATCAAACCATCACAACAAGTCAGAGGCTCGATGACCACCTGACAGCTATACTGCTTGTGTGAACTTAGGCAGATTGTGAGAGGGAGGGCAGGAAGGGTTGCCTCAGTGCTTAGTTCTCGTGGCCCTTTCTTACACGCCCAGGAAAATGCTGATTGCCACTTTGGGGTCAGGAAGCACTTTTTCTCCAAGGCACTTTGGCTGGGGATCCTGGAGGGTTGTTGTTGTTTTTTTTTGTCATCTTCTGGGCCTGGAACAGGGGTCACTGTGGGTGTGGAGGGGGAGGTATTTGTGAATTTCCTGCCTTCTGCAGGGGGTTGGACTAGATGACCCTGGAGGTCCCTTCCAACTCTATGAGTCTATAAAATACAGATTAAATACACACCAAACGGTAATTGAAACATAGGGCAGGATGTCAGGATCATTGAGGGGATATCAGACAAAACGAAGAATCTTCACCAGCTGGCAGAAGATGGCGATGGAAAGGGAGAGACTAGTCCCCTCAGGGGATGGAGTTCCAGAGTTTTGTTGCCAGGGTCGAAAAGGCCTCCTCTTGGGTTTATTTATTTGATTTCTACCCCACCCTCCTTGCAATCAGACCCCGGGTCCATCAAAGTCAACATTGTCTACCCAGACTGGCAGAGGCTCTCCAGAGTCTCAGGATGAGGTCTCTCACATCGCCTGCTACCATATCCTTTAATCTGAAGATGCCGGGGATTGGACCTGGGACCTTTTTGCATGACAAGCAGATGCTCTACCACTGAGCCATGGCCCTTCCCCTTTAGTTATGCCGTATAGGACTTTAAAGTTATATGCCGGCTGCGGCAGCCACCTCACTGACCAATGCTGATAAAAACAAAACAAAACATATTCTATTTAGATAAATCCCCTTCACGTGCACCTAAGCTTTTGGTGATCCAAATGCCTCCGGTCTTTTCCGATAAAGCTGGATAAATATGCTTGCCCTGTAGAAGGCAAGCAAATGCCCGGACTGTCCGCCGGTCACAGCCCTTAAGAGAAGTTTTGTGAGCTGTTAACCTCAGTGGGGTTGGCACGGGATCATCGTGTCATTCCATCTGCTGTTCTGAGGGAAACGGAAGAAGCTTTCACATGCTGCTTTGACTTTGGCTTTTGGGGAAAAATATTTGGGAGGCTGTGCAAGGCTGTTTTTGAATTGTCATCCCAGATACTCCCTGTTCCGGATTTCTTTGTCGGCTTAGTCCAGTCACTGATAAATGGCATATCACACCGAACACTCAACGGCTGTTCTCAGACATCTGCTGATATGGAACCTGGCAAAAGCCAAAAATCTACTCCCCAGCTGCTGGGGAGAGGGGCAGTGCTGAGACAAAATAACAAAAGTTCCTCCATCACTTTGTGTTTATGATCATCCCACCGTTTGTAATGCAGGGACTGGGTGGGGGAGAGAATTGGAGCTCCCAGAGGACCTCACAATATGAGCTTTTCAGAGTTTTGGCATGCAATCGTCTTTGGACGGCACATCGGCATCTCCAGTGTAACATCTTCAATTGTTTTGAGCTGTGGTGGTACATCAGTTTGGTGTAGTGGTTAAGTGCATGGACTCTAATCTGGGAGAACCGGGTTTGATTCCCCACTCCTCCACTTGCACCTGCTGGATGGCCTTGGGTAAGCCATAGTTCTGGCACAGCTGCTCTTGAAAAAGAGCAGTTTCTGTCAGAGCTCTTTCAGCTCCACCTACCACACAGGGTGCCTGTTGTGGGGAGAGGAAGGAAATGACTTTGTAAGCTGCTCTGAGACATCTTTGGGTAGTGAAGGGTGGGGTATAAGTCCAATCTCCTCCTCTCCTCCTCTTCTGCCATCCAAGAGTGGGAACAAGGGTTGTTTTTTTTTTTTTAAGTTCCATATTAGCGGTTGTATGGTTCTTTAAAAGAAGCTGTTATCCCTTTCTTGAAGGGCTCTGAAGCTCAAGCTGCTGAAATTTCTGATGAGTCAACTTGAAGTGCGGAGCCGGAAGGCAATGTGAGGCCAAGAGGATGAAAAGTTCACCCCCCACCTGGTCTTCATTCTCTGCTTCCTTCTTCCCCACCCCTCTGATCTTCCAGCTATAGTGCAAAGGGAAAGAAATCTGAGGTGCTGGGGTCTTATTTTTTGGTTGTTGTTGTTCAGATTTTGCTTTCGGTGGAACAGTAATGATATCCACTGGGCCGCTTGGATGAATCACGGATGGATATTCCCCAGGGGTATCCTGGAATAGACAGCCCAGCCAGGACTTAGTTCCTCAATCACAGCACGGAATCTGAGACGTTTCTATGGGTAGCAGTCAGCAGCCCCTGCTACTAACCAGAGGCCCCCCCCCTTCATCTTTCTGATTTTCTGGAGGTTTTCCGGCACTCTCTCCCTGGCTGTTGTGAAAGTTAGACAGCAAAGAAAACTGGTTTGAAGAAAGCCGATCCCTTCGAAATGTGGCATCGGAGGAGAGTTTTGCTGATACCATGGACTGCCAAAAAGACAAATAACTTGGCTCGAGATCCGATGAAGCTTGAACTCTTCCTAGGAGCAACAAAACTGGGGTGATCGTATTTTGGGCACATTATGAGGAGGGAAGTGAAGTGAAGGGAAAGGAAAGGAAGGGAAGGGGAGGAGAGGAGAGGAGAGAAGGGAAGGGAAGGGAAGGAGGAGGGAGAGGAGAGGAGAGGAGAGGAGAGGAGAGGAGAGGAGAGGAGAGGAGAGGAGAGGAGAGGAGAGAGGAGAGGAGAGGAGAGGAGGGGAGGGGAGGAGAGGAGAGGAGGGGAGGGGAGGGGAGGGGAGGGAAGAGAAGAGAAGAGAAGAGAAGAGAAGAGAAGAGAAGAGAAGAGAAGAGAAGAGAAGAGAAGAGAAGAGAAGAGAAGAGAAGAGAAGAGAAGAGAAGAGAAGAGAAGAGAAGAGAAGAGAAGAGAAGAGAAGAGAAGAGGTCACTGGGAAAGACAATAATGCTCGGAAAGCTGAAGGCAGCAGGAGAAGAGGAAGACCCAACAGGAGATGGGTGGACTCAATCAAGGCTGTCAACAACAGGGCATTTTGGAGGACATTCACTCACAGGGTCACCATCAATGCTCCCTCTAAGCTGTGGTGTCTTGTGAGCAAAGATTCTCCTTTGTGAGCCGCTGTCATTAAAGTTGTGAGTGGGCCATTTGGCTGCTGCATAAATTGGTTTGCTCTGGGGCCATCCTTCCTGAGCTAAGGCAAAAAAAAAAAAATGTGTGAGCCGGAGGCTAAGGAAATGTGAGCTAGCTCACACTAACTCAGCTTAGAGGGAACACTGGTCACCACAAGTCGGGAGAGAGATGACAGCGCTTAACACGCACACACACTCTTTGGGGTCTCATTTGGGTTCTAGCACGGCCGGAGGAGGATGCCGGCAGCCGGGCCCGGTGGTGGCAGAGGATGCCAGCAACCACATTGGGCCCAGCCACGGAGGACGCCATTGGCCTTGTCAGGGTCCAGCCACAGCAGTGGGAGATGCCAGCAGAGGCACCCCACCGAGGTCCCCGTCTTCCCCAGGCTCCACCTCCAAATCTCCGGGATCCGGCGACCCTACCTCCAAGCTGTCTGCAGACCTGACATGAATTCTGGCTATATTTATTAATTTATTAATTCATTTGTTTAACTTGTATCTTGCCCTCTCTGCCCAGGCAGGCTCAGGGTGGCTTACAGTATAAGTCTCTCCAGAAGTCTTCTCCAAACCCATCAGACCTACAAAACCATTGCCATATTCCAGGTGCTTTTAGAGATCTGGGGCCACCGCAGTGCTTTCCTTGAGTGAGGCATCTTTCCCATTCTGAAGCATGTCTGCTAACTGTTAAGTATGAGACTCAACAAAGGATTCCGCTTCAAGTGATTTCAGCTTTATTAAACAGCAACTGTAAGTCAAGAACACACGACAACAAGGGGAGCACAGCTCCTTCTTTTAAACTCTCCCGGGCTGTCCAAGCCACACCCATGACAAGTTAAAGACCAATGGCATTGCAGGGATAAAGGCCAATCAGGACAATTCCCTCTTTGCAACAATATCACTCAGTGATTGGGTAATTACACAGGTTTCGCAGAAACCAACCAATAGCAATGCGACATCTGAAGAGCCACATTCAGACTCAAGCTTAACATGTGAATAGATAGGAGCGATTCACATTCAGTACATAACGCTAACCCTTCTCTAGGCACTGCTGTCTTGGTTCACCTTGTTAATATGAGGTGCCTGAAACAAGCCTTGGGCCCCTTTTCGTACCCGCTACATGACTCACATTCCGCTCTTAATGAATTCATGAGTGCCCAATCTGAATGGGCCACTTTTACGTATAACTGCATTTTCTGACAAATTCTCTCGAGGAGAAAGATGCCGTGACAGAGACTGTAGCCAAGCTTGTAGGGAAGTGTTTGGAAGAACCGGCTGACTATTATGTGAGGGTTCACGTTATGGGGAAGCCGCCTGCCTCCAAAGGGTGCCTTGATAACAGAACCTGCCGGAGCTCTTCAGGTGGCCGTCAGTTGTAGTACTCAGAGCCGTGATAAACATTCAGTCAAAGAAGTGATCACTGCCTTCGATCTTTCCTGGGATTCTGGACGTCATCTCTAAAAAAAACCCAAAACATTTTCCAGCCTAGGTTTTGGTTGCGTGGAGTAATATCTGAGTGCTTATTTATTTTATTTCTCTATTTAATAGCCTGAGGTTGAATCTCTGGGTTAAAGGGTTTCGGGCAATGGGGCTGGGATGCAGGTAAAAGGTAAAGGTTTCCCTTTGCTTGAAAGCCAGGCTAATACAACTCTAGGGAGCAGTGCTCATCTCCATTTTTCAAGCCAAAGAGAGCCAGCGCTGTCTGAAGACGTTTCTGTGGTCTTGTGGCTGGCATGACTAAACGCTGAGGCGCGTGGAATGCTGTTACCTTCCCACCAAAGTGGTACCTATTTATCTACTTGCAATTTCTGCTTTCAAACTGCTAGGTTGGCAGGAGCTAGGACCAGAGACGGGAGCTCATCCCATCCCATGGCACTAGGGTCTCAAACTGCTGAGCTACAGACCTTCCGGTCTTGCAGCTCAGCATCTTGATGTCAGCTAACTGCCATGTTTACTGTATGATCTCGTGTTTGCTAGCACGCTTGCACTTTGCTCTGCTTTGCTTTGCTCGCAGGAACCATGGGAGAATTCCTCTGCCAGTCCCGTTATCTGAAGACCTTGGGCAATAAGGGTTTGCATCCCCAGCCGCTGGGAATCTTTCAGCCCCCTTCCGTGAGGAACAGTTCTCCCGCCCATGACATAGAACCCCGCCGGGAGAGTTCCCGCACGTGCGCTAAATTTTCATTTGCTTGGCTAGCTACGCAGTAGAGTATATACATAGATAACAATGCTTACCCAGGTATTCCTGACAATGAATCTGCTACAATGGGCAACAGACTTGTATTCCAATAAAGCCTGACTCTAAAACCAAGTATGCTTGGACTTGCTTGCTGTTGAACCTGACACTTAACCTCTGAGCCACCATTGGCCCCCTGCCAGTACTGAACTAGACAGATCAGTGATCTGGCGTAATGTCACATAGCTTCATTTGGCAGCTTTTAAGGGAGCTGATGTGTATCCAACACACACTCAGTCCAGCAATCCACATGCATCCATGACTGGTCTACTTGACAGCCCCATTCATGCCACAGATTGTTGAAGAGTCAATGTGCAGGGTAGTGTCGAACTATAGAGCTGTGGGTTCAAGTCCACTTCCATTGAGGAACCTCTCCATCTGACCTTGGACCAGCCACTATCTCTCAATCTAACCTACATAATCTTGTGGATAACTGTTGGAAGAGTAAATAACACAGCAACGGTGCACAACTTGATTAAAGAGTAGATAAAGGATTATTTAGGAACTACTCTATTTGATAGGAAAGAGGAGAGACAGAGATAGGGTCCTAACTACATCTCTAGTTGAGAGAGAGGGTGAGACTGAGTGTGGCATTTCCGAGAAGAAGGGGGAAATTGCCCTAAGAGTACCAATCAGGAGACAGACAAGGAATGATACTTAACAGGAGAGAGAGGGTGCTGTCTGTTAGAATATACAAGCTCTATACTGCGGCCTTATGAAGAAGATCAGAAGATCACCCTACAGGGGGACATCTGAAGGACTCCTAGTCAGCATACCTAGATCAGGGACCTCCCACATTTTCAAATTATGTCCTTCCTGTCTCCTGATTGGCTTGTCTGGAGACTTCCTGCTCCCACAGAGCTTCTGTTGCTGTTGTTCCTCCTTCAGCAGTTAGGTTAGACAGTTAAGGTTCTCTCTCTTCTATGCTCTGTAACAGTTTGTTCTTCTTTAATAAACCTATTTATTTATTTTTCTGTAAGCAGTCAGTGCTCCACTTCCTTTGCATATTTAAACTCTGCCAACACTGTACTCACTATCCGATCTAATTGTCTGCTTGCTGCCCCTTTCGGGGTCTTCTTCTCTTCTTCTTTGTACACCAGACATTGCCTTCACCAACAATAACATGAGGTAACTACCATGCATGTGGAAAAAAGGGGTACAGATGTGATCAGTTACTGCCAAACCAGCGTGGCTCAAGCAACCGGCATACTATGGTTCCTGATTTAACCATACAGGTGGAAAAGACTCACTTTGTTACTGCTTAATTTCCTCTATTCCCACTCTTATTTTTTTCCCAGTGTGTAGCAACCTGCTGGCATAGTCTATAAAGGCACTATTAAATATTGAAATCGAGGCAGCGATTTCAGCAAGTGATTCCTTTATTCAGCTCATAACTCAGTGAACACAGACAAAAGAACACCCAGAACGATCCAACTTATATACAGTAGAACCCAGAAAACCACACACACATACCCCGGAACAATAGCATCCAATCAAAGACGAGTGCTTGGAACCAATGGGAACTGTTCCCACCGAAAGTCAGAGTCTATCCGGATTGGTCTGTTACACAACAGTGACCAATCCAACTGCAGGGTTTAGAATACTTGGAAGTCAACGGGGCTTGTGTCTGAAGTGCCTGTTTAGTTTACAAAGCATAAAAGGTAAAGGTTCCCTTGCTCGAAAGCCAGTCGAATCCGACTCTAGGGTTGCGGTGCTCATCTCCGTTTCAAAGCCGAAGAGCCAGCGCTGTCCGAAGACGTTTCCGTGGTCACGTGGCCGGCATGACTAAACACCAAGGCGCACGGAACGCTGTTACCTTCCCACCGAAGTGGTACCTATTTATCTACTTGCAATTTCTAGCTTTCGAACTGCTAGGTTGGCAGGAGCTGGAACTAGAGACAGGAGCTCACCCTGTCATGCGGCACCCGGGTCTCGAACTGCTGAACTACTGACAAAGCATACTCATAAGCAAATACATAATAGGCACCCTCTTGAATATTCCAAGGATAATGACCCCGATGCTGCTAAAATTCGTTATCAATCAAGACCAAATCACATACTATGTCGGAAATTCGTGACCGAATCTTTTCTTCATGTGTAATTTCAAATCAAAGAGAATGCACGGTGGAATGATTTGGACAGAGGTTATGGTGCTGGGATGGAAAGCTAACTCTTTGCCCTGTGCTTTTTTTATCTGGTGAGGAACAAAGAAGGCACCCGCAGGGTGCGTTCAGACGGGCTGTTTAGTCCACTTTCGGCACGCTTCAGTAACGGATTTTATATCCACGTTCAGACACCCAACATCTGTGCACCATCCCCAGCTGTCATTTTCTGGCTCAAACCCCCTTTAAAATGGAGTATTTTGATACCAGGTCCCCAAGTGGTGTTTTCCTGATTCTCCAGTTCTAGCTGCACTTTTCTGACGTCCGATCGCTCCTGCGGTGTCGAGCCACTTCTGCTCGGAAGCCCAAGGCTTCTGTTCTTTGGCCACCATTTTATTTTAGCATCGGCGGTATGCGCACAGGCGGAGTTCCGCTCCCATGTTATTAAAAACAATGTTTAAACGGTGCCTAGTTTTGTTGGTTAGATGAGTTCGGGATCTCACGGAGGCCAGTCTTGGGGTAAAAGTTTAAAGGAAAGTGTTCCTTTAAAGTTTAAAGGGAAGTGTTACAGCAGTTGGGTTGAAGTGGAAATCGCTGTTCTGTGCACGGGCGAAAATTTTAATTCTACAGATGGCCACCTGTGCGCATGCCCAAACTGAGAGGAAAAAACACACACTGACACAGGTTCCCGTGTGTGGATGGCGGGGAGCAATGTGGCTGCGCAGCGATCCGGAACAAGGAGGTGAGTGTGATCGCGATTCTCCAGGTTTTTTAAAAATGCACCAGGACTGGAGGAATTTAAACCACTCTCAGCATGCCGTCTGACTGCACCCTTATTGTGCCTGTTTTTCCCCCTACTGGGTCTAACAGCCATGGGAATGGGGAAAAAGGATATTTGAGATAGATCAGAGATTGGAAATGGGGTGAACGGTAACATTTGCTGGTCATTCTTAATTCTCTAAAAGAGTGGTGATGGCCACAAGCACGGACAGCTTTAGAAGTGGCTTAGACAGGCCCACAGAGGAGAGTGGCTCCTAGCCTTGGCAAATAAAGAGAACCTCCACATTCAGAGGAAGTCAGCGTCTGAATCACAGCACCAGGAGGCGACATCAGGAGAAAACCTCAGCCTCTGTGCCTTGTTGCTGGTCGTCCAGAGGAACTGGTTGGCCACTGTGTGACACAGGACGCTGGACTAGGTGAACCACTGGTCTGATTCAGCAGGGCTCTCCTTACATTCTTCCAAGCCATTGTGATTTAGGAAATGGTTCCATTTTCTTCCAATAATGTACATATCCCACCTATTCTAGCAATGGTGACAAATTTAAAATAATTTCCAGATCTGCTCCCTCTGTGCACCCAACAACCCAGCAAACCCACTTGGGTACCCAATGATAAACTATATCTGTTCGTGTTGCTAATTCCAAAGGTAAAGGTAAAGGTTCCCTTGCTCGAAAGCCAACTCTAGGGTTGCGGTGCTCATCTCCGTTTCAAAGCTGAAGAGCCAGTGCTGTCCAAAGACGTTTCCGTGGTCATGTGGCCGGCATGACTAAACACTGAGGCACACAGAACGCTGTTACCTTCCCACCGAAGTGGTCCCTATCTATCTACTTGCAATTTCTTGCTTTCGAACTGCTAGGTTGGCAGGAGCTGGAATTAGAGACGGGAGCTCACTCCGTCATGCGGCAGTCTCGGGTCTCAAACTGCTGAACTACCGACCTTCCACAGCCTGCAGTTCAGCATCTTAACCACTTGAGCCACCGCAGCTCCTGCTAATTCCAAAGTTTATCTCAAAAAAAAAAATCCTTAGTATCACACAGGACCAGAAAATATAAAGACAGTTTTCTGTCCCTGGTATCACCAGCTGCTGGATACACAGGTCAGACTACAAAGATTTTTAAATACATAAGTTTTAAAAAAATAAATAGAGAAGGTGAGTTGCCAAAGCTGATCTCTCTCTTGTTGTGGTGGGGAAAGCAAGTGAGCAACGCATCTCCCCTCGAGGTTTTTGCGAGTTGTAAACACTTCTCGCTACCTTTGAAACAGGCGATCTCACGACGCCTTGCTCAAAGTTCACGCTCTGGAGGGAAAGAGCGCGCACAGACTTCATGCTTTACAAATGTTTTAAGTGGTATCATTCCTGTCATAATGTACGGTACTCCAGCGCACGGTTCAGAGCCATGCCACTGTCTCTTCTTCTCAAACGTGGCACATCTGCACATTGGAATTCAAGGAAAGCAGCATTACAGGATGGAATTAAGTCATAATGGGGAGGAGATATTTGCTGCTTCAGCAGAAAAAAAACCGCTCTTCCTTGAGTGTATTTTTAGAAGTGGGTAGGCCACCCTGAAACAATGTTATATCACTAAAGAAGGAGAAGAGCCGACGTGTAGCGGGGGGGGGATGTGGTGAGGGGAAGGGAGGGGGGGAGTAAGAACAAAGGGGACTTTTCCGTCACATGCAAATGGAAATGACCCCCAAAGATTTCAGGAACGCTGCCTTTCACCTGACAGCGAGCATTTTCACGCAGCAAAAAATCCATTTTCGAGACTCATTAAGGAATGCTGTGATCTTGCTTATTTTTGTGTGTGCCGGTGCCTCGTTTATTTCAAATTGATTAGGAAGCCTCTGATGTGAGGGGAAGTGAAATTGCCCAGCTTCTCCAGGTATTTCTGTAATTGGTTATCATGCTTAATTACAAATGTTTCAGCACAGCCAATTTATTCTGAACTAGATTTTTCACAGCCTTTTGGTTGTTACTTTCAGAGTGCACGGTTGCCGTTTCGGTTCTGGGTTGGGGGGCTTTTCGGTTTGAGGGTGTTTTTTTTTTTAATTCAGTAAAGATAAATTTGCCTTTTAGAGTTGCAAGGCTTTCAACTCGGGAGAGAAGGATTTATAGACCGACGGACTAATTTTAGATGTTTTCCAATGACAAGAAAAGACGAAATGGACGGACTCTCTGTCACTCACTTATCTGTGTGAAAGTAATTCGGGACGAAAGTTACCGCTGAACTCTGGGTGGTGTAAGGTGATGCACATTGGGATAAAAGAATTTCCAACTTTAAGTAGAGGCTGAGGCTGAGAGGGAAAAAGATCTTGGGGTCATAGTGAATAGCTCAAGGAAAGTGTCAACCCAGTTTGATACAGTGGTGAAAAACGCAAATGCGTGTTAGGGATTATTAGGAAAGGGACTTAGAATAAAACGGCCAATATTGTAATGCCCCTATATAGATCTATGGTGTGACCTCATTTTGGAATACTTTGTCGAGTTCTGGTCACCGTATCTCTGAAAGGATGCTGCAGAGCTGGGAAAAGTACAGAGGAGGGGCAACCAAGGTGATTAGGGGGTTCGAGCACCTTCCGTGTGAGGAAAGGCTGAAGAGTCTGGGACTTTTCAGTTTAGTAAAGAGACGACTAAGGGGGAGACATGATAGAGATTTATAAAATTATGCCTGGGGTGGCGAGAGTTGAAAGAGAGAACTTTTTCTTTCAAAATACTAGAACTCAAGGGCATCTACGGAAGCTGATGGGCAGTAGGTTCAGGAAGGACAAAGGGAAATGCCACTTTACACAGATAATGATTAAAATATGGAATTCACTCACTGCCAGAGGATGTAGTGATAGCCACAGGAATAAACAGCTCTAAAAGCGGATCAGATAGATTCATGGAGGATAAATCTGTTTGTTGTAGTGGTTAAGTGTGCTGACTCTGGGAGAACTGGGCTTGATTCCCCACGCCTCTACTTGCAGCTGCTGGATGACCTTGGGCAAGCCATAGTTCTGTCAGAGCTGTTCTTGAAAGAGCAGTTTCTCTCAGAGCTCTCTCAGCCCCACCTACCTCACAGGGTGTCTGTTGTGGGGAGGGGAAGGGAAAGGAGTTTGTAAACTGCTCTGAGACTCCAAGTGAAGGGCGGGGTACAAATCCAATCTCCCGCCCCTCCCCTCTCCTCCAGTAGCTACTAGCCTTGGTGACTGAGGGGAACCTTCAAGTTCAGAGGCATGAATCCTCTGAATCCCAGAGCCATGAGACAACATCACAGGAAGGTTTCAGCCTCTATGCCCTGTTGTTGGCCATTCAGAGGAACTGATTGGCCACCGTGTGAGACAGGATGCTGGACTAGATGGACTATTGGTCTGATCCAGCAGGGCTGTTCTTACGTTCTTAAGTTCTGGGTCTAATTAAGGCTGCGATCAGACGTGCCTTTAGGTCCACCTTAGCTGTGAACGCCAGATGGATCTAAAGAGCACGATCAGACTGCAACGTCTGGGAAAGGTCCTGCAGTCATCGGCACCCCATGCTGTCCCACCATGGAAATGGAGTTAAAAGACACCAGGGAAAGTCTGATTCTAACACTTGCAGATGGGCCACAGACAGATTTTCCTTAGTCTAATCGCTCAATCATGCTCTCAAGCAATCGGGATGGTCTGCTCATTCCATCCCGACTCAGAGTCATTTCCCACCCCTCTTGCTTAGCAGTATGTGCATAACTGCATACTCCATGAGGAATGCTCCTCAAAGAGCTTCAATTCCTCATTTATGCACATGGGAAACAAAAGGCAACCCCCCCCCCACTTGCCTGAATGTGGTGTCTGATCACCCATTGACGGGCTGATCCCGCAGTACAGAGGGATGTCTGCTTGCAGGACTGTGAGTCAAATTACACTGGAGGAAATAGGGGTGCTTCCCCTCCACGCCGAATGGCATGTCTGACTGCAGGCCAGTTACTTAGAAAAAGTAGGCTCCATAGATACCAAAGCAGCAATCACTGATTTTGGCCACATCAATTTTGGCCACATCAATGTGTCCGTGCACTCCCTTGCTCATTTCCCAGGTTTCTCCCTGCATCTCTCTCAACACACTTATGCTGCAGATATAAACCACGATGAAACCAATTTGAAGCTGGTTTAATAACTACAGTGTCCTTCAAGCAAACCAAGGAACTGGCTGTGAGGCTATCAACCATTTCTTAACCTACTGTGTGGTCAATTCTTCATTTCACACTGTGTGGAGAGTCCCTTCTCTGTGCTCTGCAGACTTCAGAAGCTAAGCTTATGGCTATGTTGAGATGTCTAGGATGTAATATTAGGTCTTTGTAAATCTTTTCAAGGGAGATTGCTTATGGATATGATTTAGGCAGCTGGTGAAAGTATTACCAGCTCAGAAAGTCTTGGGATGGTTCACTGAACATTTGTGTGTGTGTGTTTTTGGTGCTGCTGCTTTATAGTTTTAAATATTATTTTCTATTTTACTTTTATGGATTATTTAAATGTGTTCTTACAGAGTCCTCAGTCCCCTTGGACAACTAAGTTCAGGTGAGAGGCAGGGTGACATGGCTAGTAAATAAGTAAATAAAGTTAATAAATACATTTTAGCCTTTGGTCTGAATCCAGTCCTTGAGGCAATTTTATTGGGGATTTGGTAGCCCTACCAAATTTGGATCATGCTATGTCATGTTAATTTTTGTTTCTTTATTTTATTTATATACTACCTTTAATCAGGAGGAGGAGAAAAGGAAGAGATTGGATTTATACCCTGCCCTTCACTACCCAAAGGAGTCTCAGAGCGGCTTACAAACTCCTTTCCTTTCCCTTCCCCTCCCCACAGCAGACACCCTGTGAGATAGGTGGGAAAGAGTTCTTTCGAGAACTGCTCATGAGAGAACAGCTCTGAGAGAACTTGTGACTGACCAAAGGTCACACCAGCAGCTGCATGTGGAGGAGTGGGGAATCAAAACCCAGTTCTCCCAGATTAGAGTCCGTGCTCCTAACCACTAAACCAAACTGGGTCTCAGGAGGAGGAGAAGGAGGAAGAGGGGGAGGAAGGTTTTTATACCCCATTTTTCTCTACCTCATGGAATCTCAAAGCACCTTACAATTGCCTTACCCTTCCTCTCCCCACAACAGGCACCCTGTGAGGTATGTGGGGCTAAGAGACTTCTGAGAGAACTGTGACTGGCCCACCTGGCTTCATGTGGAGGAGGAGTGGGGAATCGAACCTGGCTTTTCAGATTAGAGTAAACTGTTCTTAACCACTATACCACACTTTCTCAGGTCTAGTCCAATGCTCTGACGAAAAGGCTGCGCACAGGTTCACGTGTGCAGAAATGAATTTGAACAGTCAGAATTGAAGAAACGGATTTGAACCGTGCACCGACTCCCGTTTCTTTACCTTCTATGTTTCCTCCAATCTCTTCATGCAAAAGCCCAGCACAGGATGTATTCTTTTATCTATCTGTTTTTGGCAAAACTGATGCCTTTAACCCAGAATTTTTTTAAAAAACTGCCCCCAAATGTGAAGGGGTGAAATGAGACTGTGGCATGACTAGAGACTGGATAAGGAAGCTGAGCCCAATGCCATGTGTATATAAACGCAAAGCCAGTTTCAAGTATGTCTCCTTGTCATGGTTCCAATGACTCTTGGAAAATGAAGATCAGTGAAAAGCAGTGATGGCCAGCTTTCTGATACAGAGGAAGTCTGTCCTCAGTGGCCCAGGGCCTGTGTATTTTTGCCGTACAAAAATGTGCTAGAGAGAATTTTGCAAATTTCGATTGGTTCCTGGAGCATACAAGAGAATTTCAGAAGAAAATCAGCTTATGTTTCATAGATCACAGCAAAGCTTTGGACTCTGTGGATCATGAAAAAAAACAACAACCGCCTGTGGTTGGTTTTTAAAAAGAATGGGTGTGCCACACCATCCAATTGTTTTGATGTGCAACCTGTACTCCAGACAAGAGGTTACTGTTAGGACTGAGTATGGAGAAACAGAACAGTTTCCAATCGGCAAAAGCGTCAGATGAGGATGCATTTTATCTTCCCCGTCTCTTCAATCTATATGCAGAACACACCGTAAGGAAAGCTGGAATAGATTTAGAGGGAGGTGAGGGGAAAATTGGTGGGAGAAACATTAACAGTTTGAGATATGCAGATGACACCACATTACCGGCAGAAAAGAGTGAAGACTTGAAATGACTACTGATGAAGGTTAAAGCAGAAAGAGCCAAGATAGGGTTACAGCTCAGCATCAAGAAGACCAAAGTTATGGCTACTGGGGGATTGCACAACTTGAAGAAATTGAAATTGTTCAAGATTTTTCTATGCCTGGGCTCCATCACCAACCTAAAGGGAGACGGCAACCACAAAATCGGAAGGAGACTGAGCCTGGGAAAGGCAACCATGAAGGAGCTAGAAAAGATCCTTAAGTGTAAGGATGTGTCACTGGTGACCAAGGTCACAATACTGCATGCCACAGTATTCCCCATTACGACGTATGGGTGTGAAAGTTGGATAATGAAGAAAGCTGACAGGAAGAAAGTCGATGCCTCTGAAATGTGAGATGATGGCATCCCAGCTGAGCTACTCAAAGTCCTCAAAAACGATGCTGTTAAAGTGCTGCACTCCATATGCCAGCAAATTGGGAAAACGCAACAGTGGCCACAGGATTGGGAAAGGCCAGTGTACATTCCAGTTCCAAAGAAGGGCAATGCCAAGGAATGTTCAAGCGATCACACATTTGCACTCATTCCACACGCTAGCAAGGTCATGCTCAAGATCCTACAAAAGACACTTCAGCAGTACGTGGATAGAGAACTGCCAGAAGTACAAGCTGGGTTTCGTAAAGGAACGAGAGATCAAATTGCCAACATTCGCTGGATTATGGAGAAAGCACCAGGAAAACATCTACTTCTGCTTCATTGACTACACTAAAGCCTCTGATTGTGTGGGCCGCAACAAACTGTGGCAAGTCCTTAAAGAGATGGGAGTATCAGACCACCTCACATGTCTCCTAAGGCACCTATATAAGGGTCAAGAAGTGACAGTTAGAACCGGACATGGAACAACTGATTGGTTTAGAATAGGAAAAGGAGTACAGCAAGGATGTATATTGTTACCCTGCTTATTTAATTTATTTGCAGAGTACATCATGTGAAATGCCAGCCTGGATGAATCACAAGCCAGAATTAAGATTGCCAGGAAAAACATCAACAATCTCAGATATGCAGACGATACCACTCTAATGGCAGAAAGTGAAGAGGACCTTAAGAGCTTCTTGCTCAATATGAAAGAGGAGTGTGCAAAAGTTGGCTTGAAACTCAACATCAAAAAAAAACTAAGATCATGGCATCCGGCCCCATCACTCCTTGGCAAATAGAAGGGGAAGTCATCAAAGCAGTGACAGAATTCATGTTCCTGAGATCCAAGATCACTGCAGATGGTGGCTGCAGCCATGAAATTAAAAGATGTCTGCTCCTTGGAAAGCCGTGGCAAACCTAGACAGCATAATAAAAAGTAGAGACATCACCCTGCCCACAAAAGTCTGTATGGTCAAAGCAGTGGTATTCCTAGTAGTAATGTATGGCTGTGAGAGCTGGACCATAAGGAAGGCCGAGCACCAAAGAATACATGCTTTCGAATTATGGTGCTGGAGGAGACTCTTTTGTCAGACTCTTGAACAAACTTACTCCCAACAACATTCTCTTGGCAGTGATTTGTTTATTGAGAGGTGAGACTGTGTCAAGCTAAGACTATCTGTGTCAGAACTGTCCCTCTGGGTGCCAGTTCTGGTATTATACAGAATTCAAACAGCCCCCCTGATGATCAGTCCAATCACACTGATCCATCCAGCCTGCCGAAATCTACTAAGCCCCATTAGCCCTCCCCCAGCACCTGCAAGCTTAGTATCTATTTGTGTCTACCATCCAAGGTCAAGCATGCATACTTCCCAGAGAAGGGAGGCCCCGCTTAACGCAGTTACAAGCTTGCATGCTTTTTGCAAAGCAGCTCTCACATCCACACTCTCACATGCTCATAGAGTCCCACCCCCCCAACCAGAATGACAGAAGATAATAGGAATACAGAACCAAAGAACAGCAATAACTATGGAAAACGAAAGCCGAGTTTGACACACTTGAGCGTTCGTTGGACTTCAAGGAGATCAAATCAGTCAATCCAAATGAAATCAACCCTAACTGTTCCCTGGAAGGCCAGATACTGAAGCTGAAGCTCAAATACTTTGACCACCAAATGAGAAGGGAGCACTCCCTGGAGAAGACCCTGATGCTGGGAAAGATTGAACAGAAGAAGGGGAAGGCAAAGGATGAGATGGTTAGTCAGTGTTATCAATGCAACAAACATGAAATTGAGTAAACTCTGGAGGATGGTGGAAGACAGTAGGCCCTGGCATGATGTGGGCCATGGAGTTGCGAACAGTTGGACTCAACTGTGCGACTGAACAACAACAAGAGCAACTCAAGCCTGAACTCTCCCTAGAAGCTAAAATGACTGAACTGAGGCTATCGTACTTTGGTCACACTATGAGAAGACCAGACTCAATGGAAAAGACAATCATGCTAGGAAAAGTTGGACGCAGCAGGAAAAAAGGAAGACCCAAACCTGAGATGGACTGACTCCATCAAGGGAGCCATGGCCCTCAGTTTGCAATAGTTCAGCAAAGCTGTTAACAATAGGACTTTTGGAGGACATTAATTTGTAGAGTCACCGTAAGCCAGAACCAACTTGACTGCACCACACACATACACACACACACTCTCTTCACTGGATTGCGCCACTAACTGACATTACTTCTTAGGGTCGCCATAAGTAGGAAGTGACTAGATGACACTTAACACAAACGGACAGTGGGAAGAACCTCACAGCTGCAACTTAGCGCTATGCCTAAGAGGTTCACATGACAGACATATACAAAATCCAAAATGTAACACTCATGGGTCCAATAGCTCTGGTTCTATGCTCAGTCGCTGTGCATACAGATGGAAGAGGATTAATAGATAGCACATAATTAGTATTTTAGGAGCTGCGGTGACTCAAGTGGTTAAGACGCTGAACTGCAGGCTGTGGAAGGTCAGTAGTTCAGCAGTTTGAGACCCGAGAGTGCTGCATGACGGAGTGAGCTCCCGTCTCTAGTTCCAGCTCCTGCCAACCTAGCAGTTTGAAAGCAAGAAATTGCAAGTAGATAAACAGGTACCACTTTGGTGGGAAGGTAACAGCGTTCTGTGCGCCTTGGTGTTTAGTCATGCCGGCCACATGACTACAGAAACGTCTTCGGACAGCGCTGGCTCTTCGGCTTTGAAACGGAGATGAGCACTGCAACCCTAGAGTTGTATTTGCCTGGCTTTCGAGCAAGGGAACCTTTACCTTTACCTAATTAGTATTTTGACCTGAAACACAATGGGGGAAATGGGACAGAAAAAATACGGCAAGGTTTGCACCGGATTGTTCCATCCCAGCTTTATAAGGACAGGTTGCAAATTATGTATGTGTGTGTCGGGGGAGGAGTGCAAATGGGTAATCAAAACAGAACATGCAGTAAGGCTGAAGCAGCTCAGCCTACCTGTGAGAATAAGAGGAGCTGACTGTGAACAACAGCCAAGAGGAATGCACTCCAGGTGATAGGGTTTGTGTCTGGTGGAACTCCAGGAAAGGTGCCCAGCATCTTTTACCACTGCACAGACGTTTCCACCTTACTGCACATCCCAGCTGTCAAGAGTCATAATTCAGAAGAGGTAGAAGGCAGTGTACCTAGAAACACACCTTCTGCAACTATTGAAGTACAGGATAACATTTTTTCCCCTCATAAACAAGGTAGCCCAGTAAGCTTTTTATGTGTGAAAATATCCACAGTCCTCCCCGCATCGAGAGGCTGCCAAGAGACTACGTTCGATAGCTTCCCAGAATGCACTTACAGCAACACAGTTATGAGGGGCAGTAAAAGGCTGACATGAAAACAAGGTTGTGAAGACAGACAGCCTAATTTCATCCTTTGCCCATGCCAAAGTCACTGCTCCAGCTGCCTTCTAATTAGAGCACAGAACCGATGGTAAGGAGGAGCTGCATTTCAGAGGGGAGAGCTTCTCTTTGAATCTCCTCGCAGCGAGACGGTCACCGTGGGAAGCGCCAAATCATTTCCCCAAGGAGAGGAGAAGGGAATGAACTTTGTCGTCACCACCTTTCACACTCAAGCGCATGTATCTGGGTTGTGTGAAACAGCGAGGGAGGCGGGGAACCAGGCAGGCCAGCTTTGGAATCATTTGGGCCTGTGGGCATATTATGTATTGGAATAATACGTCTGAGCTTGAGGTCTGTAAAGGTATCCTAAACTGAACTATCTGATTGGCTGCTCTGCGTAGCAAGCCAATCGGAGTAGCCGGAGTTGTTCCGGAGGGAAGGAAAACTATGGGTTATTATCTCTACTTCCTTATTGGTTGTTAACTTGTTTAAGGGCGTGGTCACCATAGCCCGGTTAGTTTTAAAAAGGAGCCTGTTGCTCCACTGTTCCTTATGTTGGTTTACTGTTGAACTGAATAAAGCTGAATCACTGGTTAAGTTCGGATTTATGTCTCATACTTAACAGGGCACATTTGGAATTTGGACACAAGGTGGTGGGGGCAACCACAAAATGGCCGCCGTGGATGGCCGAGCCAATCATGTAATGGCTGCCATAAGAGGTGGGGCCACACACAAAGGAACATCTAGGGAAAGCATAAAACCAACAGTATATTTAGGGTTGTCAACCTCCAGTTGGTGGCTGGAGATCTCCTGGTGCTATTTTATGCTGTTGTTTTAAGTGATTTTGACTGTATTATATATTATATTTATATTGTTGGCGCCTGCCCTGAGCCTGCTGATGACTCAAAGGGCAGGATATAAATCCAAATAAATAAATACATGAATAAATAAAGATCAGTTCACCTGGAGCAAACGGCCACTTTGGAAGGTGGTTTCTATGACATTACACCCCATTGAAGTCCCTCCCCAAACCCCAGCCGCCTCAGGCTCCACCCCCTCCCAAATCTCCAAGTGTAGGGGCAACTTGCCACCAAAATAACATTACTTTAAATCTGCACTGCCAATCAGATCTCCAGTGGCCAATCAGAAGCCCTGCTGGGCAGGAGCCAGACCTGGCCACACCCACTTTCTAAAAACACCGGGTGGGTGCCAGGAAAGGCGTTAGTGGTCACCATGGCTCCCACGTGGTGCCACATTGGGGACGCCTCCTCTGGCCTTAAGTATTTTGTCGTGGTGGGATTTTTGTTTGTTTGTGGTCTGGCCCCCAGGACAGGTCATCTGAATTTTTTAAAATATTGATAACGAACAAGAAATGAGGATTAGAAGCAGGGGGAGCACCAGGATTCTGAGGGCCTCGCAGATGAGTCACCTGTGAGGCTGCCCTGGAGACCGAGAATTCTCCCCCGCTGTCTCTGCCCTCCTTGAATGCGAAGCATAGAAGATGGCACTGCTGGAATGACGGATTCTTTGTTCAACTGGGATGTAGACAAATGCCCAACCTCGTAGCTGACCTTGGTAAGAAGGATATTGACGCCAGCAATGTTGATGATGAGGCTTAGGGTTGCCAGTCCCCCCCCCGCCCACCTGTAAGGGATGCGGGGGCAGAGTTGCCAGATCCAGGATGGGAAGCCCCTGGAGATTTGGGAACTCAGCCTGGGAGGTCCAGGATCTCATGTGTGTGTGTACAAGACCATAGAATCCACTCTCCAAAGCATCCATTTTCTCCAGGGAAGCTGGTCTCTGTAGTCTGGAGATGAGCTGTAATTCTGGGGGAATCCCCAGGTACCATTGGCTGTGGACTACTGGCTGTGCCCCTGCTGCCTAGGGCACAGTGAGAGTTGCCTGGTTCTCTGAGGTCACTGGCCCGGAGGGTGGGGTAGGTTTGCCAGCTCCAGGTTGGGGAACTCCTGGAGATTTGGGGATGGAGCCCAGGGAGGACAGGGACCTCAGCGGGGCACAATGCCACAGAGTCCACCCTCCAAAGCATCCACCCTCTGCAGGGGAACTGATCTCTGTAGTCTGGAGGTGAGCTGTAATTCTGGGCGATCCCCAGGTCCCACCTGGAAGCTGGCATCCCTGTAACCAAACAAACAAAAAACCCCTTCAGGCTTTTCAGTGGCTACTCCTTGTGCATGGAACAGCCTCGTGGAAGAGGTCAAGATGGGGTCCTATTCAACTGGTGAGGCCAGGGGATCCCTTGCCCCCTGCACCCATTGCCCGCTGGCTTTCTGAGTGGCAGCGGGAGGGGGGAAAAACTCATGATGCTGCCTGTGGCATTATGTCACTTCCATTTTTTAAAAAGGAAGTAATAAAGGGTAGCCCTAGGAATCTCGGGGGGAATCACATAGGGTAGCCCTAGGAATCTTGGGGGAAAACTTTTTTATTTGCCGGAAGTGACAAGAAGCTGCAACCAGCATGATGCCACTTCACACCCAACACCCCCAGCCCGTCCTGCTGGTTGCCAGGAACCACTGCCTGGCAACCATATAAGGCCAAGGGGGCTCCTACCTTCCAGGACTTCTGGCTAAACTGCAGAACAGAGTTGATTCTCTGAAGCATCTGGAGTGGTCTGGCTCATTGGAAATATGTGCACAGAGTGTTTGGGAAGTGGCGGTTTAAAAGTCGTTTGAAATGGATCGTATTCATTCTGTGTTTTCAATTATGCTCTTATTGTATTTTATTTTATTGTTCATCTGCCCTGGTTCTGATGGTCGAGAGAAGGGTGGGCTTATAGATATTTTAAATAAATAAATACCACTCCACGAGCAAAAAAAAGGTAGCTGTTGGGACTATTTTGGCAAGATGGGTAGGAATAGGACAGAGGATATTAGGGATTTCAATCCCAGGCGGAGGAACTAGGAAGGGAGCTATCATACTGTTATCTGTTCCCTGGGTAACTAAGGTGTTTTAGGGATGCCAGTCTCCAGGTGGTACCTGGAGATGCCACAGGGCTCTTTTTGTAGCAGGAACTCCTTTGCATATTAGGCGACACACCCCGAATGTAGCCAATACCTCCAAGAGCTTGGAGTAGCCCCTGTAAGAAGAGCTCTGTAAGCTCTTGGAGGATTGGCTACATTAGAGGTGTGTGGCCTAATATGCAAAGGAGTTCCTGCTACAAAAAGAGCCCTGCCTGGAATTACACATCATCTTGAGACAGAGGCAAGTTCCCCTGGAAAAAATGGATGCTTTGGGCACAACTAGACATACTGAGAATTGAACACAGGATCTTCTGCATGGCAGGCAGATGCTTTACCACTGAGTCACAGGCTTCCATCTGTTTAAAGTGGGCTCTATGGCATTATACCCCTCTAAGTTCCCTGTCCTCCCCAAGCTCCATTCTCAAGTCTCCAGGAGTTTCCCAAACCAGGGCTAGCTGCCCTATCCCCCACCCCCCACTAGTGGCCAGAAGAGACCCTTGAGGAGGGATGGGGCAGAAAGTATCAGTTGCTGCAGTCCAGAAAGGAACTTCAGTTCTCCAGGAGCTGAGGCCCCACTGAAATCGACTTTTGCACAATGGAGCCTTGAGAGAGCGATCTAACGTTGCAGAAAGAAAACGAAGCCTTGTTTATAATTACTGCTTAGCCAGAATTACAAGCATCTTGATTTTTTTTTGGGGGGGGGGGGTCCACAGAGTTAATATTTATTTAATTATTTATCTCTTTGATAGCCAGCCTCGCTCCCTGGGACTCAAAGCGGATTACGCGCCGTATGAAACAATGCAATCCAGCAGCACGATAGCCTGAGATATCTCACAAACGGTGCAATGGGTCTGGGATTACAAATGTCTAACTCATAAAGAGGAGATATTTCATAACGAAGCGTCTTCAGTGGTCTCCCAGATTTCCCAGCTTCTCCATCAGAAAAAAAAAAGAATGGGAGGGGGAGAAGGCACAACTCCGGGTCTCATCTCGAATGTTTGCAAGTTTCCCACCCCACACGTCTCCACTCCCATTCAAAGGACCAGTGAGGAAGAGGGGCTGTCCAGATGACTCAGTAGTGCATGCTTATTATTCAGATACGCGGAGTTTATCGTGCTCTCCAGGAAATAACTTTGTTGTTGTTCAGTCGCACAGTCGAGTCTGACTCTTTGCAAGCCCATGGACCAGATCACGCCAGGCCCTCCTGTCTTCCGCTGTCCGCTGAAGTTTGCTCAATTTCATGTTCGTTGCATCGGTGACACTGTCTAACCATCTCATCCTTTGCCGTCCCCTTCTTCTTTGACCTTCAGTCTTCTCCAGTGAGTGCTCCCTTCTCATTTGGTGGCCAAAGTATTTGAGCTTCAACTTCAGGATCTGGCCTTCCAGGGAACAGTCAGGGTTGATTTCTTTTAGGATTGAATGATTTGAATGATTTGGAAATAACTAAGGCAGCCCTATAACCAGGAATTTCCCCGGGGGGGCTCTGGGGTGCCAGGGGTGCTAATGAAATTAAATTTAACACTGCCCGCTTCACCACACCATGCCTGGACCTGCAGCGACCCTCCTCTCTGTGGACTGGGGGACTTCCTGGCCACTCCGGATGAGCCCGTACCAGGCAGTCCTACGTGACCCTTCCCAAGGCACGCCTTTGCACTAGGCATGGTGTGATTACCCATGAGTCAAAGCTGAGTTTGCCAGCCCCAGCCATCGGCCTTCCGTCCATCCAGTGGGAACTCTGGGGGTTGAGGTGGGTGATCCCATGAGCCAGGACTGCCGCACGATAATACAGGACATGGGGCAATTGCTTCAGAACCTACTGGGGATAGTGGCCCAGGCAGTGCAGATCCAACTGGCTGCCCAATGAGGGGCCCCAGTTGTCCCTCCCCCCGGGGCCAGTCCTAGGTCAGCCAGTTCCTCAGCCACCTCCGCTGCTTCCTCCTCCTCCCCCACCACCACTTCCTCCACCGCCGGCACCGCTGCAGCTGCCAGTGCCGCCTCCTCCTCCTCCCCCTCCAGTTCCACAGCCCACAGTTTCTGTGGCTTTGCCAGCCCTGCCATGGCCCAAGGATTTACTGGATGTTACCTCTGATGGCGATCCAGAAAACCTCTCTTTTTTATTGTGCGGGTGATGAAGTTCCTGGAGCGGTGGGCTCATTTGTTCCTGGACGAGGAGCAACAAGTGGACTTTATCACTTCTCGATTGCGGGGGGTAGAGCTCAGCAAGGACAGCTCCTGTCCACGCGTGTAACTCAGACCCATCTTGCTTCACTTTTCGCCTTCCACTCACACTCCCTGCCAGGCTGCAGGGAAGAAGAGGCGGCCCCAGAGCCTCGTGTGGTCTGTGCGGGGGGGGGGAGAGCTTGAACTGCGCTACTGTACCGACCCAAAGCTATTTCTGTAAGCCTCCTTCCTTCCACTCACCCTTTGCTGGCACTTCCTGCTGCTGGGGCTCTGCATAATCGATAGGGGGCTCAGCCCCCAAAGCCCCACCACTGGCTATGGCCTTGAACTAGGGGTTCAAAATGGAATGAGAGAGACCAACTGTCAGGTAGCCCTGCCATGATGGAAGGGTGGGAGGTGGGCTATGATGGATGACGGGAGGGAGGTGGGCTTTTGGCGCCTTAGTGGCGGAACAGACGGGAGGTTGGAATCCGGGGAGTTGTTGATTTACACCTCGGGTGTGAGAATGGAATGTGGCTTTTATTCTTCCTATCTCTTGCAGCCTGGACGTTCTGACCTTGGCAAGTCGGGGTTGCGAGCTTCTCTATCGCTGGCATAGATGTAGCAGCTGTGGTTAATGGGGGCGGTGGGAAATTCATTTGCTTAGTAACTTTCGATTTCCCAGTCGCATGTTTATTCATTGTATGGAAGAAGGGGGGTCCCCATTCACCCCCTTCCCCTGTATAACCGCTTGCTTTCTGTAACCAAGTCATTCTGAACAAGAGACCTGTTTCAGTGATCTATCTATTGCAGCTTAATAAACGCTAACCTTGCTTGCATCAAAAAGGTCTGGTGTTTGCTGACTAAGTTAGGACTTCTGACACCAACATTGCCAATGTAAGACTCCTCTCCCCTGGACAAAATGGCCAAATCCAGATATTTCCTAACTTCATAAAATCCAGTTTCAGAAAGCAGAACTCAATTTTTCACATGTCCCTTATTCCCAGCATAGCTCCAAATTAAATGAAATGTGGTCTGTATGTCTATGTGCTCTGGTTGTAATTAGCGATGTCGGCCTCCAGGTGGCACCTGGGGATCCCCCGGAATGACAACTCATCTCCAGACTGCAGAGATCAGTTCCCCTGGAGAAAATGGAGGCTTTGGAGGGTGGACTCTGTCAGTGCACCCCACAGAGGTCCCTCTCTTCCTCAGGCTCCACCCCCAAATCTCCAGGAGTTCCCCAGCCTGGATCTGGCAGCCTTACACCCCCCTGGTCCTGCTAGGGGTGGGGATGAGATCTGGCAACCCCAGCTGTAATGCCTGCAGTATGAAAAAATGGAATGGGGGGAATGGTTGGTTCCATTCTCAATGGATTCCACAATATCTGCATTTGCTCATGGAGATTTTATGTATTTATTTATTTATTCAATTTCTAGACTGCCCTCCCCTACACATAGGGCTTAGGGCGGTGAACAACATTTCAGTAGATTATGGTCAAATTGATAAACAGCTAAAATTACTACTACTACTACTACTACTAATAATAATAATAATTCCAATAGCTATTACAAGATGGCACTTAAAACCGGGACTATTTTTGGGCAGGAATGCACAGAAATGTATTCCGGCTGGTTCCTGAATTGGCCATGCCCAGCAGGAACTCATTAGCATAATAGGCCACACCCAACAGCAGAAACTCATTAGGACTGGCTACATTAGGGGTGTGTGGCTTAACATGCAAAGGAGTTCCTGCTACCAAACAAGCCCTGGGTTTTGACAACAAGCAAGGTAAACAGAATGAGAAGCAAAAGGAGGGTGTGGCTGGATGACTACACTTCTGGCAACATGGGGGTGTGGCCTAAAATGCTAATGAGCTGTGCTGTCAGGGGTGTGGCCTAATATGCTAATGAGTTTCTGCTGTTGGGAGTGGCCTGTTATGCTAATGAGTTCCTGCTGGGCTTTTTCTACCAAAAAAGGCCTGCTTAAAACCAATTCCTGTCTTTACCCTGTAAGGATAGACAAAAGAACGGAGAGAGGCTCGGCACAGTAGAAACTGTTTCTGTGCTCAGCCATAGGCCTGGAGGAACATCTCTGTCTTACAGGCTCTGTGGGACCGTGCCACGTTCCGCAGGGCATGCGTGTCGTTTGGCAGAGAGTTTCACCAGGCTGGGGTGCTTTGGTGTTCCACTGTGGTGTGGGTAAGAGACAGCACAGCACTTTAAAGAGCAGTAGCAAGTTTTTAAGGCTCCGATGAGCTCCTGTGCCTCTTTAAAAATGAATCAAAACCCATGCATGTCAGCGTAATGAAGGCTTTGAAGAATTAGAGAAAGCTCAGAAGGCCTTTCCCCTTTAGCACGGCTACCCTCTCATGTCATCCAAGAGAACCCCTGGTCAACAGTTTCGGTTAAGCCTCAGTGTGGAATTAACAGTTAACAGAGAACGAAAAATTCCCCCCAACAGCATGGATGGCATGAAACACACAGGCCCAAGATAAGTTTCGGCCCACATTCCCAACTGGTGCTGTTTGGACCACAGTCAGTACTAGTAATGTTAATTTAAAAGCCCAAAGGAATCATGGAAGATCTATCCTGAAACTGATTTGGCTTGGTTACAATTATTAGTTCCAAAGACAGTTTTATATTCTTGGGAACATTCCCCCCTCCCCCCAAGCAGCTTTCATATTTTTCTTTTCCAGTTTTATGTTGAGGGCTTCTGTATATTTGTTACAGAACCTCTATGTGTTGTAGAGGATTCGGGACACCATTCTAGGGGTGCACACTTGTCTCGTGGTCCTTGGCCAAGCATATAAGCATTATGAAACTAAGAGTCAGGTCAAGGCTTCCCACCACCCATGTGGGTGATGGCAACCCTAGAATTATAACTGGAACCCCAGAATTACAACTGACCTCCAGACCCCTGAAGTCAGCTCCCCTGGACAAAATGGCAGCTTTGGGGGGTTGACTGGATGGCATCATACCCTACTGAGGTCCCTTCTGTCTCCAGTCCCTGCCCTCCCCAGGCTCCACCCCCTAATATCCAGCAATTTCCCATCCCGGAGTGAACCCTAGATATCGTTTCAGGGCCAAACTAGATGAAACACTATCCTTGGGTTTGCCCTAGAGATGCGCCTCCATTTTGTAGAGTTCTGAAATGCCTACTGAAAGCACTATGGGGGCTCAATTTGGGTTGGTACCATGTGTCATGGGGCAGGTTGGGTAGCCAACCTCCGGGTGGTGGTTGGAGATCTCCAGCCATTACAGCTGATCTCCAGGCGACAGAGATCAGTTCACCTGGAGAAAATGGCCGCTCTGGAAGTTGGATTCTACGGCATCGTAACCCACTGAAGTCCCGCCTCTCCCCAAGCCCCGCCCTCCCAAAATCTCCAGGTATCTCCCAACCCAGAGCTGGTAACCCTAGGGGTAGGAGGGGCTCATGCCTTCGTCTGCCCCAATTTTCTGACCAAAACAGCATGGGGGAGGTAAGAGCTCCCCCACCATGGTGGACCCGACTGGAATTGGCCCCCTACTGTGCTCTTGAAAGGAGTTCCGGGACTCAACAAAATGAAGGCGCATCCCTGGGGTGCGTATCATCCAGTTTGCCTAGGGTTGCCAGCTCTGGGTTGGGGAACCCGAGGATGGTGGGATTTGGCAAGGGGAGAGACCCCAGCAGGGTAAAATGTCGCAGAGTCCACATTCCAAAGCGGCCATTTTCTCCAGGGCGACTGATCTCTGTTGTCTGGAGCAATGCTCCCTCTGAGCTGTGGAGTCTTGTGAGCAAAAATTCTACTCTGTGGGCTACTGGCATTAAAGCTGAGAGCGAGCGATTGGGCTACTGCATAAATGAGTTTGCTCGGGAGCCCTCCTTCCTGAGCGAAGACAAAAATGTGTGAGCCGGAGGCTAAAAAAACCTGTGAGCTAGCTCACACTAACTCAGCTTAGAGGGAACACTGGTCTGGGGATCAGTTGTAATTCCAGGAAATCTCCAGGTCCCTTCTGGAGGTTGACAAACCCTGAATTTGGCCTTAGCGCTCCCCTGTGGCTGCTGATTGCCAGGGGTGTTAGTGATGAAGAAGTTCTTTGTCAGGGAAGGTCGGTCTGACCTTAACTTGTCTTCTCATTGAGAGAGCCCTGATTGTTTTCCAAAGAATTCCAGGGTACCCTGGTAGGGATACCCAGTCCCCCTGGCCACTGGCAGGGAACGGGGGATGGGGGTAGGACCTGCCAGTTCCAGGCTGGGAAACTCCTGGAGCTTTAGAGCTGGAACCTGGGGAGGACGGGGACCTCAGTGGGGGTTCAATGCCCCCCCCCAAAGCCTCCATTTTCCCCAGGGGAACTGATCTCTGTGGTCTGGAGAGGAGCTGTAATTCTGGGGGCTCCCCACGTCCCACTTGGAGGCTGGCACTCCTACCTGGAACACAGCTTGAAAACCACTCTGTTCAGTGGAAGTCGTCACGATCAGGAGACACATATTTCCAAAGAACACGCTCTGAACTTTTACTGGGGAGAGGGTCTTGAAGAGGAGCTGAGTCGCTGTACCGAGTCTAGACTGGCTCCGTTCCCTTGTCCCCTCCACTGGGTGCATTCTGTGCCTTTAGAGGCACAACGCCCATCAATTTTTAATTGAAACCTGGAGGACAGCAGCAGGCCCTGACGACATATGTGGCTAAAATCCATGCTAATCAAAGAGTTGCACTTAGGTTGAATGGAGCCTGTGCAAAAGAGGCCTTCAAGAGGCCCAGTCAGACACGAGCTGTACTTGTGAGGGTGCTTGACAAGGGGAGAAAATGAAAGACGGGATGAGTGTTTGGCTGAGGATGTTGTTGGCGGCTGGGCTGCTGAAGTGTTGGGCGAGGAAGCTATTCAAGGATAACCCACGTGGGAAAGACCAGTGTGTTATCATACTGGAAAATACACCAAGGGAGCCAGGATCAGTTGCAAATCCCTGTTGAACGTACACACGGTTTTAGGGAATTTCCAGAGGGATCCACTGGTTAGTTTGCTCTGCACTGAGGCTTTAAATCCTCATCCTCTTTTGTCGCGGATAGGTATTTACAAGAGGCGGGAGTCGGACCTGCGATACTCACGGGGGGGGGGAGGGAGTATTCCGGCCACCAAGCTTCCCCCTCCCTCCCCCCCAGCAGCGGCGGCGGCAGCGGTGAGGCCAGTCGGCCCGCCAAGATTCCCCCTCCCCAGCAGCAGCGGGGAGGCGGCGAGGCTGGCCGGCCCGCCAAGCTTCCCCCTCCCTCCTTCCCAAGCAGCAGCAGCGGGGGTGGCAGTGGCGAGGCCAGCCACCAAGTTTCCCCCTTCCCAGCAGCAGCGGGGGTGGCAGCGGCAGTGAGGCCGGTCAGCCCGCCAAGCCTCCCCCTCCCTCCCAAGCAGCAGTGTGGCGGCGGCGGCTGGCAGGGAGGCTGGCCGACTGGCCCGCCAAGCTTCACTCTCCCTCCCCAGCGGCAAGGCCGGCTGGCCAGCCAAGCCTCCCCCTCCCTCCCTTCCAAGCAGCAGGGCGGTGGCAGCGGGGAGCCCGGCCAGCTGGCCCGCCAAGCCTTCTCCCGCCTTCCCATTCCTTGTAGTGATGACGGCGCTGCGGCAATGGCGAGGCAGTTTGTAGAGCATTCCCTGCGCATGCGCAGGGAGAGCTCTTTTACTTTTTGGGGGATTTAAATATCCCCATATACTTTTTTCAACTTTTTAGATTTTTCTGCACACGTGGGGACTGCCCCACGTGCGCAGGAAAATCTCCCTGCCCCCCAGGTGCCCCCAATGTGCGGATTTAGATATCCGCACACAGCGGGCCACTTGGGAATTAGATATATAGATATTGCCTCACAGTCCCTCTTCTTCTTCTTCTTCTTCTTCTTCTTCTTCTTCTTCTTCTTCTTCTTCTTCTTCTTCTTCTTCTTCTTCTTCTTCTTCTTCTTCTTCTTCTTCTTCTTCTTCTTCTTCTTCTTGCCATCAAGTCACTGCTGATTTATGGCAATCCCATAGGGTTTGGAAGGAAAGAGATGTTCAGAGGCGGTTTGCCATTGCCAGCCTCTGCATAGCAACCCTAGACTTCCTTAGAGATCTCCCATCCAAATACTAGCCAGGGCTGACCCTGCTTAGCTTCTGAGATCTGATAAGGCTGGGCTAACCTGGGGAAGAAGGAGAAGGAGAAGAAGGAGGAGGATGAGGAGGAGATTGCATTTATACCCTGCCCTTCACTCGGAGCCTCAGAGCGGCTTACAAACTCCTTTCCCTCCCCCTCCCCACAACAGATACCCTGTGAGGTAGGCAGGTCTGAGAGAGCTCTGACAGAAACTGCTGTTTTCAAGGACAACTCTTATCAGAACTACGGCTTGCCCAAGGTCATCCACCCAGGTGCAAGTGGAGGAGTGGGGAATCAAACCCGGTTCTCCCAGATTAGAGTCCGCGCACTTCACCACTACAACAAACTGGCACCAAACTAGCCAAGTCAGGATCGCCTTTTTATTTTCTTTAGCCTGTTTTAATGGACTGCCGACCACAGACCTTTATGGTAGATTCCCCAGGATTCCGCATGAACAAACCATGTGCCCGTGTGAGTCTCAGGTATCCAAAACACTGGTACCTATTTTCTCTTCATGCAAACCCTAGATCAGTTTAAGAGCTTACTTGATAACTCTCTTTCTCACAGTATTTCCCAACCACTTGGATGACTACCAGATACTTAATCTCTTGCCTGGGAATGAAAATCCTGGACGCCTCTCACAGTTGCTAAATACATCTCAGTAGTTCTAAAAATCCAAGAGAGTGCAATTTCCTCAGCCATAGAATAACCGGCAAGTAAACCTGAGGACCGGCTTGGAGTCTTTATGGATTTTTAATTTATGCTACTTTAAAAATTTGTATAATCTCTCTGTCCTTTTATTTTTTAAAAAAATTCTCGTGAATTTTAACCTAATCTTTCTTACACTGTCCTAAAAGTCACATAGACATCTTGAATAAATGGAATGGCGTATTCCAGAGTTTCATAGTTTGGGGGCTGCATGTATTCCTTTATGTTGGAGGGGGCAATTCTGCATTGGCTTTTCCCTCCATGGTTTTACCAACTCCATGATGGAACAGAAACTCCCCTCTGCATTGCATGCTGCTTTCACTTTCTTTGATCATTGGATTATATGGTACCTTCTATACTGCATGCTGCTTTCACTTTCTTTGTTCATCGGGTTTTATGGCACCTTCTGCATAGATATATGGCTCTTCAGGGGTGACTTCTCAGTCAGTACGGCATTGCCCCGGGATATTTGAATGTAGTTTTGAGCTGTACCTTTGCTAAAATGACGGAGGGAAAAGCCAATGCAGAATCGCCCAGGGTCAGCATTGCCTGTTCTGATCAGCAGAGGCTTTCCAGGGTCTCAGCCAGGGGGTCTTTCACATCATCTGCTCCCTGATCCTTTTAACTGGAGATGCGAGGGATTGAACCTGGGACTCGTGCATACAAGTCTAGTTCTACCACTAAGCTGTGTCCCTTACCTGTTTTTGCAGAACCCTAAACGGTCGTCGTCCTTAACTCCATCACACAGTTTTGCTTATCCCTTTGGCTGCTAGATATAGGGATGGCCTCAGCCCAACAGAGTGGCCTCAATCCAACTGTGCATGCTAGGGTTGCCAGCTCCGGGTTGGGAAATATGTGGAGATGTGGGGGGCGGAGCCTGAGGAGGGCGGAATTTAGGGAGGGGAGGGGCCTCAGTGGGGTAGAAAATGCCATAGAGCCCACCTTCCAAATCTGCCATTTCCTCCAGGTGAACTGACCTCTGTTGCCTGGGGATCCTTTGTAATCTCAGGAGATCTCCAGCTACCACCTAGAGCAGGGGTGTCGAACTCTGTTATGAGGGCCGGATCTGACATAATTGAGGCCTTGTTGGGCTGGGCCGCATGCGTCATAAAATGTAATGCCAGGTAACGGAGATATAAACTTTATAAAGGACACAAACACAAAGATGGGTTTTTTAAATTTAAAATAAGAACATGCTTAAAACATTTAGAAGAGAAGAAGAAGAAGAGATTGGATTTATCCCCCGCCCTTCACTGCCCAAAGGCGTCTCAGAGCGGCTTACAAACTCCTTTCCCTTCCCTCCCCACAACAGACACCCTGTGAGGTAGGCGGGGCTGAGAGAACTTCTGACAGAAACTGTCCTTGAGAAAACAGCTGTGCCAGAGCTTGTGACTGACCCAAGGTCACATCAGCAGGTGCAAGTGGAGGAGTGGGGAATCAAACCCGGTTCTCCCAGATAAGAGTCTGTGCTCTTAACCACTACACCAAACTGGCACTCTCGCAATATTTTGTTTATTTAACAGTCTCTGATAACTGACACCTCGTGCTCTGAATTATTGCACCAAAATGTCTGTGCTGTTGCAGTCTTGAGTATGCTGTTCAAGTGTGTGCCCGTAAGCTGCAAACCTGCTTTTGATTTATTGGCATTCACCACAGAAATCTCATGCTCAGAGTTCTGAGTTTAGAACCCAGGGGAAAACATGAAATGGCTGAGCGATTAAGAGAGTCTGGCGAAGGAAGCAATGATGCAGCAGCAGCAGCAGCAGAGCTGGAAGCAGGAGATGGCCAGCTCCACTGCGGACCTGATGGAAGCCATCTAGGGGCCTGATCCGGGCCCCGGGCTGCATGTTTGACACCCCTGGCCTAGAAGCTGGCACTTGGAATGCAAGCACATAGTAGCCAAAGCTGTTAGAGGGCTCAGTTAGGGGGGGAAAAATCAATAATTTAGTGAGATGGGGCGCCGAGGGAATTCAGTCTAGATCCACTTCCCATACTCCCTGGTAAGCTTACTTATTATTGATTTAGATGTTTATCCCTCTCACCCCCCGCAAGCAGGGCTCAGGGCGGCCTACAACATTTGTAGATACGTCAGTTTTAAAGATTAAAACATTATACAATAAAAGTCAGTTCAGATGCAGCTCTGATGCTAATATATATATATATTTTAATGTGCGTGCCACAACCCCAACACCTGGATCAGGTGGAGTCCCTTACACGCTGATCCAGTAAGGGATACTTCTGCAGAAGCCTAATCCCCTAAATATTAGAACGGATAAAAAGAAGTCCTTCTTCACCCAAAGAGTGATTAACACATGGAATTCACTGCCACAGGAGGTGGTGGCAGCTACAGGCACAGAGAGCTTCAAGAGGGGATTGGATAAGCATATGGAGCGGAGGTCCATCAGGGGCTCTTAGCCACAAGGTTATTAGAGTTGCCAAGTCCTACCTTTCTGCTGGTGGGGGGATCGATGAGCCTTTCCTGGAACCTCTGCTGCCTGGCATGATGATGTCACCTGGAAATGACATCATCACGACAACGATGTCGTGTGTCAGCACTCTAGTCTTGGGGCAAAACTTTATGGTTTGAGCCCAATTTTACCATAGAGTTTTGTCCCCAAACTAGAGCATCACTGTGCACTGTATTTTGGGCCAGTTATGGGTTGAGGTTCCACCATCGGCCAGCTGGCTGGTGGTGGGGAGGAGCCTGCAAAAGTGGGGGAAAACCCACCCAAACCAGTGGGTGGGGCTGGCAACCCTACAAGGTATGGATGGAACACTGTTTCTGGAGTAGTGGTGCTCTGTATTCTTGGTGCTTGAGGGGCAACAGTGAGAGGGCTTCTGGAGTTCTGGCCCGCTGGTGGGCCTCCTGATGGCACCTGGATTTTGGCTATTGTGTGACACAGGGTGTTGGATTGGATGGGCCATTGGCCTGATCCAATATGGTTTCTCTTATGTTCTTATACATCTTGCTTTGCATGGTAAAATCGCCTGTACTCAATGCATGGGGACCCACTGTGTGTTTCTTTTTGTTATGAAAATGAAAGATTCCTAACCTCTCATTTCCAGGGATCTGTTTTAGATCTGCTGACAAATGTTGGCAGGCAGAACAGAATACTCATAGGCAAATGTAATTAATAATACGTGGAATAGTCTCCCACTTACCAAATTATCAGCAGCATAAATTTTTAATTAATAGGAGTATGAGCAGCAATTTGGCTGTCAACGAGCATCAGTGCTGATGTGCGCAAGGGAAGCAGGGCAGCGCAGGGAAGATCAAAGCGGCAGAACGACACGGAAACACAACAAACAGCTGAGGATGGCGAGTCAGCAGTTTTCTCCCGAACGAATCTGTGAACGCAGGAAGCCCTTTGCTGCAGGCGGCTGAAATGAAAAAGAAGCAGAAGAGAAGCGACATTAAGGGGGGAAACATTAAAGTGTAGAAGAATGAA
The DNA here is from genome assembly GCA_029375565.1 of Gekko gecko. NCBI lineage: Eukaryota > Metazoa > Chordata > Lepidosauria > Squamata > Gekkonidae > Gekko > Gekko gecko. Next base: position 19,125,778 of record JAPDNY010000009.1, on the reverse strand, counting down.
TTCTGTACAGAATAGAGGGCTCCACCTCCCCTCTCCCCTCCATTCTCATTCTTATTCACATCAGTTAAGAAATCAGAAGAAAAGGGACCTGTAAGAAGTGTGAGCCCTGGCCTGGAGAGCCCAGGCCAGCTAGATCTTCTTAGACCTTGGAAGCTAAGCGGGGCCAGTCCTGGTTAGCATTTGGATGGGAGACCACTATGGAATACCAGAGGCATGACGTAGAGGCAGGCAATGGCAAGCTACCTCTGAACTTCTCTTGCCTTGAAAACCCCATGGGGTCACCATAGGTCAGCCACAACTTGAGAGCAAAAAAAAAAAGTGTGAAAGATGGGCAACAGAAATCATTCTTAAATTTTACCTCTGGATGAAATTTTTGTCAACTAGAATTTCTGTCCCTGAGAAATTTCATTTTACCGAATCTGCTCTTCTTCTTTTTTACTTCAAAGGGTAGGATGGAGGAAAATACAGAAGAAAGGCTTTTAATTCCATGGATCGATATGAAAACCTCACCCAAATAAATATAAGAAGAGAGGGGTGGTCGGTCAGTTGAAGCTCTTTTCCCGCCAGTCTGCTCTTGAATGAAGAAGGGCAAGACGTCTCATTTCACCTTCAGTAGTGATCATGACACAATCCGGATTAAATTACAGGAGCTAAATGTTTGTTGTTTGGGATGAATTAGGAGGTGTGTACTGAAGATTGTCAACAATGCCTCTGATATTTTCAATGGGAGATGAAGGGGAGAAAGCACCAATTATTTTTTTAACATCTTGTGCACTCTCTTTTAAAAAGATATCTCCACCTGTTCTTCCTTGAACATAAGAACACCAGAATAGCCCTGCTAGATCAGTGGTCCATCTAGCCCAGCATCCAGTCTCACACAGTGGCCAACCAGTTCTTTTGGACAGCCAAGCTGATAGAGGCTGAGGCCTTCCCCTGATGTTGCCTCATGGCTCTGGGATTCAGAGGTTCAGTGCCTCTGAATGTGGAGGTCTCCCTTAGTCTTGCTGCCTTTTCTGTCTGAAACTTTCCCCAATAATACATCAGTGATTCCCAGTGGGGCACATGTGGGCACCACACATCCACCACTGTGTTTCCCAGTGCACATTTACTTCTTGCATGAAGCATCTCTTCCTCAAACCAAAGAGCCAATCCTTGCTTCCCTGTACTTCCATGGAACAGGGAGCATTTCACCCATTCTGATTCAGCTGTAGGGATGGGCACAAACTGCAAAAATGGCTGAACCACCAACCAAACCATGAACCTATATGAACCAGGAGGTTGGTTCGTGACCCCTTTCTGCTTCCCACATCTTTTCATGGGGAGCAGAAAGCAGGGATTTAAATAGCTTCAAGCCATCAAAACCATTGCTTTCTGATCTTCACGGAAAGCCACAGAAAGCAGTGGCTTAAATTGCTGGGAACCAATTAAACCACTGCTTTCTGTTCCCCACAGAAGGCTGCAGAGAGCAGAAACCAGTGATTTAAATGGATGGGAGCCATTTAAACCAAACAGTTGAATGGCAGACCTCCGCTCAGCTGTTTATTTTTAATGGCTTGGACCTGAACCCAAGAATGCCCCTTTAAACAGCTGAGCTGCACAGAGCAAACTGCTCCACATGGCTCAGCTGTTTAAAGGGGATTTCTTGGGCAGTCAGTCCCTTTAAACAGCTGAGCCACGTGGAGCATTTGCTTCATGTGGCTCAACTGTTTAAAAGGGCTTTCTTGGGTAGCAAGACCCAGGGACTGGCTGCCCAAGAAAGCCCCTTTGAACAGCTGAGTCACGGAAGCAGGCTGCCTCCATGGCTCAGCTGTTTCTGCTCTAAATAGCCTAGCAGCCAGGAGCAGCCTGCTCCTGCCATTTAGCTGTTCTGGTTGCTACCATGGGGAGGAGAAAACAGGGTTAAACCCCTGCTTTTTGCTCCCCACAAACCCACTAACCTCCATGAACTTCCTTAAATGTTTCGGGAGGTTTGTGGTGGGCTGCAGTTTGTAAACTTCAGTGTGCGAAACACGAACTGCCCAAAATTTGTCACAAGCAAAGGTTCACAAGCCAGTTTGTGCCCATCCCTAAACAGCTGCTTCCATCACTGAGAGGATCAGGACCAGTTCCAAATTTAGAGGGGCACTGGGTAGACAGTGCCCAGGGCCCCTGTCGATCCACCACCAGGCCTCCCTCATACCTTTCCTCCCACTCACCTGTGTCCCCCTACCTCCTCCTACTTGTAGGCCCTCCCACTGTCCATCCTCAGTTGCCTGCACCACCTGCACACCCTTTCCCCAATGATACTGGCTGGTGGGTGCAGTTGGGAGTGCTGCAGCTAGAAATTACAGCACATCTCCAGACTACAGAGATCAGTTCCCCTGGACAAACTGGATGCTTTGGAGTGAGGACTCTATGGCATTGTACCCAACTGAGGTCCCTCCTCTCCCCCAGGCTCCATCCCCAAGTCTCCAGGAGTTTCCCAGTCTCAATCTGGCATCCCTATTCCCCCAACCCCCTGCCAATCACCAGAGGGACCTTGCAATCCTAGCTGCAGCTGTGGCCACCAACAGCATCACCACTGTGTACCACATGGCTTTCCTCGATGATGCTGGGAAACTGGAGAGCACTTCAAGTCAACAGGTGGGGAAGGGCAAGCAGACATCTGGCAGGAGAGGTGAGTAGATGGGGGTCAGCAACGGCAGGCCCCACAAGGAGCAGTGGATGCTGGCAGCCACCCCATGCTTGCAGCCTCCCTAGATGCTGTGATCTGCCTTGGAACTCCATGGCAGCCATTTTGTGATTCCCCTCCATGGCAGCCCATTCCCTGTTCTCAAAATCCCAAAAGTACCCCCAGGCACAACAAGACTGAAGATCTAAGTCGAACTCATTTGTTATGAGGGCTGGATCTGACATAAATGAGACCTTGTTGGGCTGGGCCATGTGTGTGTCACAAAATGTAATGCCAGGGAGCGGAGATATAAACTTTATAAAGGACACAAACACAAAGGGTTTTGTTTTTTAACTTAAAATTAAAAAAAACATGCTTAAAATATTTAGCACTCTTGCAATATTTTGTTTATTTAACAGTGTCTGACAACTGGCACCTCTTGCTCTGAATTATTGCATCAAAACGTCTGCGCTGTTGCAATCTTGAGCCTGCTGTTCAGGTGTGTGTATCTGTAAGCTACAAACCTACGATGATGCAGCAGCAGCAAAACCAGGAGAAGAAGCAGAAGATGCTGCAGGCCTGATAGAAGCCCTCTGGGCCACATGTTTGACACCCCTGATCTAGGTCTACACGGCACCGACTTTCTTGAGTCCTTCCAATTTCTCCTCAAAAACCTTTTCCGTAACCAGCATTTCTAACATTCCCATCCCAACCAGCATTTCTAACGTTCATCCCATGTTACTGTTGGTTTTTTGGTCTTTCCCTTTTCTCCCCACTGTCAGACTTTAGACTGTCAGTTCCTCGGGGCTGGGCCTTGTCTTCCCTACTTCATGCCATCAGTTTAAGTCTATTCAAGGCACTGCCTGGCTTTGCAGTCCACAAAAATGCTCAAGGCATCTATGTAGATGGATGATGCTCCGTCCAATGGCTGGCATCCAAACAGCTGCATTAAGCATGCCCAAGGCCTTAGGCCCAGTGGATCTTTTTTTTAAAAAAACAACAACAACAAATCCTCCCCCCCCTATGAGTGGTAGACTCCTGTACCACGTTCCAAAATACTTATGAAGTTTCCTTCACCTTCAAATGAGACTTGTGTTGATGCACGGAAGGATGCTGATCTGAGAAATGCAAATCCAGACCTTCTTTAGGTGCACAGAATGGCATGCAGTACTTTGCATTCAGGCCCACAAACAGCAATGTTAAAATTAATCTGAAGAACTCCCGGGATCTTGAAGGCATATTGCTACCCTACGGTGGAGGCTTCAAGACAGGTACTGCAGTGTGATGTGCAAGGCAAATGCGAAGGGAGATTTTCATGCAAGAGCAGGTATTAACAGTGATTACTTGTAATCTGGGCAGAAGGCTCCTGAGTTGGGTTGCCAACTCCAGGCGGTCAAGTCAAGGATGAGAGATCACGGGACAGGCTGAACTTTATAAGGAAAAACAACCGTGATATGATAACGAAACCTTGTTAGAGAAAAACATATCTTCTTTAGTTGTCCAGTGGATAACAAATCATGAAAGGTATTTTCTTTGAAGTAAATTGGTCTCAAGTTTTTCTTTCTGACGGTACAGTGCTCAATAGACTGTTTCACTCAAGGTATAAGCAGTGATTGCTTGTAATCTGGGTAGAAGCCTCCCGAGTCAGGTTGCCAAACTCCAGGCAGTGCAAACCAAAGAGGGAGATGAATGTGACTATGAGATATGTCTAGAGTGTTTGCCAAATGGATTAACTTTGTATTTCAGCACTGCCCACTTTGAAAAAGGTATACACGAAACGAGATGTCACATGCGTGGCACGTTGGCGTTGACGGCGTTTGAATTACTTCCTGTAAACTGAATACGAAAAAAAGAAGTTATAAGTTGGCGAAGAACCTTTTTTTGGCACTATGTATCATGGCTGTTTGTTTCCTTTCAACCTGCAGGCAGTGGCTGGAGATCTCCTGGGATTACAACTGAGGGACAAAATGAATAATATAGGCTGAGCATTTGCCCCGTTGAAGGCACGGGAGCCCTGCGGACTTTCCGTGCGCATTCATACGAGCACATCTGGGGGGCGTAGTGCTCCCGTGGCCAACCTGAGGCTTCCCTCCGAAAATGCGGAGTAAAAAACTAGTAGGTCCAAGGTACTAGTTTCTGGAAACCCCGGGGCAAAGGCTGGCGTCTGATCGCGGGAGCGCCGGTATCCCGCGGCTTCCGACGCCCGCCCATGTCCCCAGGGTTTCCGGATGTTGTAAGTTTCCCTGGGATGTGCACCAATGCTGGACAGTGCATGCGCACACACAAGTCACCGACAGTGGCCCCCCCAATGGCGTATGCGCACTTCGCACTTGCGTGGTCTGCTGTGCTGCTGTTTTGCCGCGCTTCAGCAGCACAGTGTGATCGCAGCGCAGAGCTGGAGCGTGGCAACCCGGTGGTCCATGAGATCGGGCTACCGTGCCTTATTTAGCTCCGGGGCAAACTGCCACGCCTCTCCCCTGCGTTTTCTGGCCCATATGACCAGGGCCATAATAATCTTGGAGTATTTGATGATGAAGATACGTAGAATGAACAGGTTAGTGAACAGGAGGATGAATGGTTTAGAAGGATGGTGAGGTATTTGGGAAAGTTTAAAAAATTTCTGATGATTAGTCAGTTAATAGGAAATTGAGAGGTAAATTTGATTATAAATTAAGATGGAAGTTTAATAGAATAATAGAGTTGTACTTGGATTGATTGTGATCTAATACTGTAAGGAATCTTATTTATGTATCTACTACCTGGAGGTCGCATATGGGTGGTGTGGGTGATGGATGTATTTTATAAAATAAAACAATAAAGAATTATTTAAAAAAAAAACCCAAAACAACTGATCTTCTGGAGACAGAATTAATTTGGCCTGGAGAAAATGGCCGCTTTGGAAGGTGGATTCTATAGGCTCTAGATTCCTCCCCTCCCGAAACCTTGCTCTCCTCAGGATCCGCCGTCAAAATCTCCAGGTATTTCCCAACCTGGACCTGGAAACCCTACTCCTGAGATGGGAGTGGGGTGGAGGAAATATTTTCAGGGATCTGAGTCACTCTAGGGTCCTCCAGGAACATAAGAACAGAAGAGATACCAGGATGGGCTGAACCAGCGGGCCATCAAATACAATATCCTGTTTCATACAATGTATAACCAGTTGCTCCAGAGGGCCAACAAGCACAGAACAGAGGCCACAACCTCCCCCTGATTTCACCTCCTGCCTCTGGACACAAAGGTTCCTTTAAATTTACCTCTGGTAGCTCTTGATGGATCTATCCCCCCTTGGAATCCATCAAATCCCCCTTCAAAACCATTTATGCTGTTGGTCATCACTTCATCTAGCAAGAATCCAGCAAGTCAAGTAATTTTTTAAAAAATGGTGTGTAGGTTGGGTCTGAGTGGAGCAGGGGTTTGGGTCTGGAGGACAATACTCAGGAGTTCTGAGTTGCCCAGGTGCCCATTTAGGAACAGAAGAACAGAAGAAAAGCCCTGCTGGAGCTGACCAGTGGTCCAGCTATTCCAGCCTCCTGTCTCACACAGAAGAAGAGTTAGTTTTCATACCCTGCTTTGCTCTGCCCTAAGGGTCTCACAGTGACCTATAACTGGCTTCCCTTCCTCTCCCCACAACAGTTACCTTGTGAGGTAGATGGGGCTGAGAGAGCTCTGAGAGAACTGGGACTGGCCCAAGGTCACCCAGCAAGCTTCATGTGAGGAAGCATGGAATCAAACCCAGTTCTCCAGAGTGGAGTCCACTGCTCTTAACTACTTCACCACGCTGGCTCTCCAGTGGCCAATCAGTTCTTCTGGAGGGCCAGCAACAGGGCAAAGTCTTCCCCTGATGTTGCCTCCTGGCAGCGGGGTTCAGAGATTGACTGCCTCTGAATGTGGATGTTCCCCTCAGTCACCATGGCTTATAATCACTGATAGACCTATCCTCCATGAATCTATCCAATCCCCTTTTAAAGCTGTTTGTCCCTATGGCCTTCACTACAAGCTCTGCCAGTGAATTCCACAGTTTAATCGCTCTTTGTCTGTCCTGAATCTACTGCCCATCAGCTACATTGAATACCCTTGAGTTCTAGTATATTTTTTTTTTTGTGGGGGGGGGGAGTTCTCTTTGCCCATTCTCTCCAACCCGTGCATAAATTTATAAACCTCCATCATGTCCCCTAAGAATATAAGAAGTGCCCTGCTGGGTCAGACCAGTGGTCCATCTAGTGTAGCATCCTGTTTCACGCAGTGGCCAGTGAGTCAGTCCAGACTGAAAGCCAAACAGGTAGGAGAGCAGCCTACAGAGAATCTTTGTTCTGTGGCTCCTGGCAACCTTGTAAGGGGCTGCCACCAAAACCCACATCCCCTTATTGTGGTTTCCCTTCTCTCCTTGCTCATGCACCAAGAAGAGGAGGAGGAGGAGGAGGAGGAGGAGGAGGAGGAGGAGGAGGAGGAGGAGGAGGAGGAGGAGGAAGAAGAAGAAGAAGAAGAAGAAGAAGAAGAAGAAGAAGAAGAAGAAGAAGAAGAAGAGGAGGAGGAGGAGGAAGAGGAGGAGGAGGAGGAGGAGGAGGAGGGGGAGGAGGGGGAGGAGGGGGAGGAGGAGGAGATTGGATTTATACCCCGCCCTTCACTCAGAGTTTCAGAGCGGTTTACAAACTCCTTTCCCTTCCCCTCCCCACAACAGATGCCCTGTGAGGTAGGTGGGGCCGAGAGAGCTCTGACAGAAACTGCTCTTTCAAGTACAGCTCTTGTCAGAACTATAGCTTGCCCAAGGTCATCCAGCGGCTTCAAGTGGAGGAGTGGGGAATCAAACTTGGTTCTCCCAGATTAGAGTCTGTGCACTTAACCACTACACCAAACTGGCTGTACACCAAGAAGAAGAAGAGGAGCAGGAGAAGGAGATTGGATTTATGCCCTGCTCTTCACTACCTGAAGAAGCCTCAGAGCGGCTTACAATCTCCTTTCCCTTCCCCTCCCTACAGCAGACACCCTGTGAGGTAGGTGGGGTTGAGAGAGCTCTTTTGAGGACTGCTCTTGCAAGAACAGCTCTGAGAGAACTTGTGACTGACCCAAGGTCACACCAACAGCTGCCTGTGGCGGCGTGGGGAATCAAACCCGGTTCTCCCAGATAAGCGCCTGCTCTCTTTAACCACTATACCACACTGGCTCTCAAAACGTGATCTCATCTCACAATGCATTTCCCCGCTCCCTCATTGGCTGCTACAGGGAGGGCAGGGACATGCACAGCATGACGGCATCACTGGAATCGCTACACATTACAGAGGTGAGATGTGTGGGGTGGTGGAAATTGAAACTGTTTCTGGTAGCAACTTTTTTAAAAAATGTCTACTGTTGACCTGAAATTAATGATGCCACGTGAACCCCCTTCACAACGCAGGTGGCGCAGAACTTTTTTGCACTCAGGATTGCCAATCCCGGGTTGGGAAGTTCCTGGTGATTTGCTGGTGGAGTCTGTGGGAGGGGAGAGACTCCATCCGTGATGTGATGCCAGGCAGTTGGGTTTGCCAACTCTGGGTGGAGAAATACTTGGAGATTTGGGGGGTGGAGCCTGGGGAGGGGAGGGGCTTCAGTGGGGCACGAGGCCACAGAGCCAGCCCTCCGAATCGGCCATTTCCCCCAGGGCGACTGATCTCTGCAGTCTGAAATGTTGGGGGAAATAGTCAAAATACTTAAAACACGCAACGTTTGCAATGGATCTTTGCTTCACTGGAGAGGAGACGTTCCTTTCTTTATAAAAATCTTTATTTCTAAGGGTAAAAGGTACACAGGAAACTGTTATGTACTCAGGTAAAAGAAGATGGCCATGGCAGCGTGAGTCTAGCCATGCGGTCAAACAAGCGGTTGACCTTCAGTCCGAAGACAATAGCTTCCTCAGATCCTAGGGTGCACCAATGGGGCTGCCCAGATCCTAGAGTAGACCTATAGGAAACATTGACTTGTAAATAGAACCTATCACGGGTAATGGGTGCGTGTGGATGTGGTGTGGGGTTTGCATATAAGCTGGTCACGGATCGCCTAGTTTGTCTTTTGGGTGGAATGTAATCCAATAAACCAGAGCTGTCCACAATGCGGAGTCTCTGGCCTCAGTACATTTTAGAAACCTACAAACAAAAGAGCTATTTAGAGCTACATTGTTACATGATGCTACTGCTACAAACACATGCTCACTCAACAATGGAGAATCTTCCTTCTTCTTGACCCCTAGAAGGAAATCACCTGGATGCATTAACCAATCAGTTTTTACGAAACAGACCAGTTTTCCCGGGCTTTGCTAGCATTGGCTGTCTGCCAAGTTTCCCTTTCCAGGTCAGTCTAAGCAATGGTACATAAGGTAGACAAGTTAACCCTATAATGGCTGGACTCTGGACCTTGCAACTCATACATTTCCAACATGGAAATCACTTGCAATCCTGGGAGTTCTCCAGGTCCCACTCAGAGACTGGCAAACCTGGCCTTTAGATCATTTATAGTTCTGGGAGAACTTCAGGCTCCACCCTGTCCCTGAACTTGGTAGCCCTACGGGGAACTACTGCTGCTTGAAAGAAGGCCTGCCTCCTCAGGTTGGGAGGCTTCCCCATGCTGAACTTGTATGCTTGTAAATAAAGAGATATCACAAAAACTCCTTCAGCGCTTCCTCCAAAGAGAGCCCCTTGAAACCCCAACCATCTGAGGAAACAGGGAAGGCACAGGGGCAAGAAGGGAAGAGGGGCACACCCATTAAAACTGCATTCAGTTCAGACTGCACAGCAAGGGTTGCCGGGTCTCTCTGGCCACCACTGGGGGACTGGGAGTCATAGGGTTGCCAGCTCCAGGTGGGGAAACTTCTGGAGATTTGGGGGTGGAGCCTGGGGAGGACGGGGACCTCAGTCAGGTGCAAGGCCACAGAGTCCACCCTCCAGTTTGGTGTAGTGGTTAAGTGCGTGGATTCTAATCTGGGAGAACCGGGTTTGAGTCCTCACTCCTCCACTTGCAGGTGCTGGATGACCTTGGGCAAGCCATAGTTCTGTCAAAGCTGTTCTTGGAAAAGAGCAGTTTCCATCAGAGCTCTCTCAGCCCCACCTCCCTCACAGGGTGTCAGTTGTGGGGAGGGGAAGGGAAAGGAGTTTGTAAGCCGCTCTGAGACTCCTTTGGGTAGTGAAGGGTGGGGTATAATTTCACTCCCCTCCTCCTCCAAAGCATCCTTTTTCTCCAGGGGAACTGATCTCTGTAGTCTGGAGGTGAGCTGTAATTTGAGGGGATCTCCAGGCCTCGCCTGGAGGCTGGCATCCCTTTATGGTAACTTCTTTCCCCCATTTTAATGTTCTAACATTCCCTTGGGTTCCCCCCCCCATAACACAGAATAATTTTTTTAAAAAAAGGCTTTGTCATTATCCTTGTTACTATTTATAATAATAAATACGGAGGTCTCATCCACTGTATTTCTATTTATAAATAATGTTAATGAGTTTGTTTTCATGGCGGCCTCCATGACAGGGCAATCAGAAGGCTCCGAAGCTCATTAAAACGCAATTACTAAAACAAATAATCAACAGTAATTAAAACATCATAAAAGAAAGCAAAAGCAAATGAGAGTTTTTTAAAAGCGGCGGTGTTAATAATAGATCTAAGCGGATCGTCTGCAGCGAGCCGCTTTCTTCGCCCTCTCGTTCTATTTGTGGGATTTATTTACCATTTGAAAAGAGGACATTCTGTGAGAGTGGATCAATCAAAGACATATGTATTATTCTTTGCATATAATCTGGAGCCGGGGCACGATCCAGCAGAGCACGGCAAAGTCCTGCTGATTTCTGTGGGTGAGTTAAGCATATGGAAAGGGGTGGGGGAAACGGGGATTTAAAAGTATTTAACTTCTGCAGGACCGGGCCTCTTCGGAATGTTCTTCTAGCTGCTGCCGTATAGGAAGTCTGTTGTTCTCTGCGTGGCAATGAGCCTGCAGTGTGCTCTGCGGGGAACGGTAAGAGAAATTTTGACAACCTGAATGAATGTCCCTATAATGTGGTAAAACGGCCTTGCTTAGAGCTGCACTGTGGAAATAGCAGACTCTCGATGAAGACCATTAGTTCTTTCTCGAGCCCTTCCTGTAGACTTCCAGCTACTCTTAACTTGGTCTCTTGGGAATGGGTTGCGGCAGCGGATTATTTCCTTTCCCATTTAACCACCCACCGGAACGTGAAGGTGTAATTTTAATGTTGGGTAGGGTTGCCAGCTCTTTCTTCCTTCCTGCCTTCCTTCCTTCCTGCCTTCCTTCCTTCCTTCCCTCCTTCCCTTCTTCCTTCCTTCCCTCCTTCCTTCCCTTCTTCCCTTCTTCCTTCCTTCCCTCCTCCTCTCCTTCCCTCCTCCTCTCCTTCCCTCTCTCCTCCCCTCTCTCCTCCCCTCTCTCCCTCCTTCTCTCCCTCCTTCTCTCCCTCCCTCCCTCCTTCCCTCCTTCCTTCCTTCCCTTCTTCCTTCCTTTCTTCCTTCCTTTCTTCCTTCCTTCCTTCCTTCCTTCCTTCCTTCCTTCCTTCCTTCCTTCCTTCCTTCCTTCCTTCCTTCCTTCCTTCCTTCCTTCCTTTCTTTCTTTCTTTCTTTCTTTCTTTCTTTCTTTCTTTCTTTCTTTCTTTCTTTCTTTCTTTCTTTCTTTCTTTCTTTCAACACACTGTGACCAGTCTGGTGCATGTAAAAGCCTCTTCAGTGGACACAACAGAATGCTTTTAGCATCCCAACAACCTTGTGTTACTTCCCCTCTCTAACTCCAGCAAGACGCCCAGGGGATTCCCTTCACAGCAACTCGAGATACATGTTTTCTGTCTTCCACTGTGTATTTGTCCCATTTCCAAATTAGAAAACGGGGACGGAAAACATATCCTCCCCCACGCCACAGTTTCTAAAATCCATGCCCACTTGAATCTCCAGACTATTTCACATTGTTAGGTTAATCTGCTCCTTTTGTATTTAATAATAAAAAGGCTTCCATTTTTTTTTAAATAAATCCCTTTCAAGAAGCAACAGAGGAAAGCTCTACTATTTGATCCCCGGGATGTTAACTTGCCGACACCTGCCACCAGCGCTGCGTGGACATATCCCTTTTATTTACTATTCCCTTTTAAGTGTCTAGCTGTCTTTGATATCTTTCTGGTTCTCTCTCTGTAATGGCAATAGGGTAGGGTGTTATGCTCAACCTAGGCCTGGTGTGATGTGCCTTTCATGCGACTGAAGTCAGATTACACTGGAAACGCTGGTCCTCCTTAGAAGTTCGATGCTGTGTGAACTGAAGGATGTGTGAGAGAGATCTGGTGCAAATTCAATTAGAGGTGCAATCCAGTGCAGTGTGTGTGTGTGTATATATAGAGCAGTCAAGTTGGTTCTGACTGATGGCGACCCTGACCCTATGGATTAATGTCCTCCAGAAGTCCTATTGTTAACAGGCTTTGCAGAACTCTTGCAAACTGAGGGCCTTTGTGGATCCTTTGGTTGAGTCAATCCATCTCTGGTTGCGTCTTCCTTTTTTCCTGCTGTCTTCAGCTTTCCCTCGCGTTATGGGTTTTTTTTTCCCCAGGGACTCTCGTCTTCTCATACGATAGCCTCATTTTAGCTTCTAGGGAGAGTTCAGGATTGATTTGATCTAGAACCCACTTGTTTGTCTTTTGGACAGTCCACGGGATCCTTAAAAATGTCCTCAAAGGAATCAACTTTCTACCGGTCAGCTTTCTTCATAGTTCAACTTTCACACCCGTATGTAGTAGTGGGGAATGCTATGGCATGAATTAACTGGATCTTGGCCACCAGCAACACATCTTTAGACTTAAGAATCTTCTCTAGCTTCTTCAGGGTTGCCCTTCCCAGTCTCAATCGCCTTCTGATTTCTTGGCTGCAGACTCCCTTTTGGTTGACGATGGAGCCTGAGAATAGAAAATCTTGAACATTTTCTTCATTGTTGCTGTGTTTTATCTCTATGGGGGACCAAAAGAGGTTTTCCATATATTTTTCCACTTGGTATAAAAGAAGCGTGGTAGTCTATGGTAGGAAAATGGCATAAGGTGACAGACAGCTCACATGCTGCTCTCCTTATGTAAACAGTGCGCTCTTGAACACATCAAACTGCCTTATACTGAATCAAACCATTGGTCCATCAAGGTCAGTACTGTCTACTCAGATGGCAGTGGCTCTCCATGGTCTTAGGTGGAAGCCTTTCACATCACCGACTGCCTGGTCCTTTAACTAGAGATGCCGGGGATTGAACCTGGGACCTTCTCCAAGCCAAGCAGATGCCCTACCATTGAGCCATAGCCCCTCTGTGATCTGCTAAAATTGCAACTGGACAAACATAATAATGGGATGTGTTGTTCCAACCCGGGCTATTGAATTCAAGAGGGATTTAATTTCCAAACAAACACTTTGTGAGATGCCTACTGTAATGCTGTAATAGAGATGACAAAGACTGGTTTATGGTTCCTAGGGCTGAGTTGAATCTCCTCAACCCTTTCTCAGAAACACTTTCATCGATGTCCAAAAAATGCTTCTTTGGGGATGAATTTTGGCACTCCCTTTTGATATTCACCAGCTAATTTACATCTCTCTCTGTCCCTCTCCCTCTCTCTCAAATGACTTCATGTTCATAGGGCTTCGTTTCCTTAGTATTGATGCTACCAGGACACTTTATGTCAGAGAAACACACAGCATGGCAATGTCTGAGTTTTAAAATGCCCAACATCATAATAGGGAAGGGGGCAGACAGATGGCTCTTGGCTTTAGGAGAACCTTCCCAGCACTCGACTGGGTTTCTTACACCTCCTAAGCCCATGCTCATCTCAACACAACCATCATGCCTTTCCCAAAAACCTTCTTGCCTTTCCGAGGGGCAAGTGACATTCTCTCCGTGCACACCGCTGGCCACTTCCTCCTCCCAGATCAATGGATATTTGGTAAACAGATTATAGGTATTGTATCCAAACTGATCATTCAGATTCATGATTTGGCTCACATACGTCTATACAGTGGTGTGAGTGATGGCAGCCAACTGTTTTACAGCTGAAACCAGGACCCTCTTGGATGAAAACAGAGAACAAAAACACCGATCTAGTGAACGCGGTGTCTGCACCATAAATATCCTGCACTGAGAAAACCAACAAGTTTACCTTGACACAGTACCTTTTAATGTAAACAGTACACAATAGGCAGGGAGAAAGAGAGAGAGAACACTGAAAGAACGCTAATCCCTCCTGCCATCCGAAGAGACACCAAAGTTCGGGTTGTGTCAGGAGGGGGAGGTCACAGCCCCCCTCCTGGACTCATTGACTGGAAAATTGGAGATCAGTGGGCCAGGAGGCTCTATGGCAAACCAGGGAGGGCCATGCAGGATGGGCCTGCCCGTGGGTGAGAGAACAGGCACCTACAGGGTGCCAGCCTTTAGATGGCAGGGCAAGCAAGGAAGGGCCCAACAAGGGTATCCTGGAGGGCCAGGGCTCTTACCCTGCTGGCCAGCCCAAGGAGCACCAGCACCAAAATAAGGCTGCAACAGAGGGAGCATCCCCAGAAATGCTGGCCAGATGGAAAGGAGCAGGGCTCTTTTGTAGCAGGAACTCCTTTGCATATTAGGCGACACACCCCTAATGTAGCCAGTCCTCCAAGAGCTTACAGTAGCCCCTATAAGAAGAGCTCTGTAAGCTCTTGGAGGATTGGCTACACTAGGGGCGTGTCACCTAATATGCAAAGGAGTTCCTGCTACAAAAAGAGCCCTGGAAAGGAGGAAGGATGGAACAGCACTGATGGGATTGGGGAACGGGCCAGTCCTGCCGCCACTCTCCTCTGAATGGAAGGGGGTGGGCAGGGGTGAGTGGGAGGGTTTAAGGGAAAGAGATGCACTGGCCAAGGAGAGGATTGAAGATCCTCTATGCCGCAAGAGCATGATGGAGACAGAGAGAGGGAGCAGGATGCTCGGCATAGAGGGAAGGTGAAGGACAAGAGGACCGCAGGTGAAGAAACCCCCTCTGTACCTTCAGTCTGAGGCTGTGCTGAGAGTCTCTCTCCTGGAAATCTGACACCCGGAGCCTCCTCCTACAGCCCCTGCGAGACTTCCTACTTCGTGACAGGTTGACAACTCCAGGTTGGGAAATAAGTGGAGATTTTGGGGGTGGAGCCTGTGGAGGGTGGGGTTTGGGGAGGGGAGGGACTTCAACGGGGTATGATGCCAGTGAGTCCCCCTTCTGCGGAGGCCACGTTCTCCAGGTGAGCTACCTCTGTCACCTGGAGATCAGTTGTAATCCCAGGAGATCCCCACCCACCGCCTGGAGGTTGGCAATAGTAACCAAGCAGTCCTATACAGAAGAGCTTCCTCGGGTGATGTGTTTCATAAATCCGGCGGAAGATTCTAGAGAGGCTGCCTGCTATATTTAAGTGTACAAATACAGTGCTTCTTAAAAGATAATGAAAGATGGATTGGATATTTAACTGTCTGCATGTAACAAAGAACAGCATGTAAAAAGAGGAACATTTGAGTAGATGTATTGTCTAAAGTACTGGTCCTCTGTGTGTGTGTGTAGACAGACAGACAGACAAATATTCCCCTTTAAAACTCATAATTCACAGATCCTGACAGAGCTGGAGGTCTCTTTTCCGGATGCAGCAGGGAAAACGTGTTGATAATTCGAGCGCTGGCAGTGAGCCTGTTCCCCAGTGAATTTCTCAGCAGTCGTACTGCTTGCCATTGTATTAACACTATTCAACAGAACAAGGAAGCTGAGATGTGTGTTGCTTGTTGGCAGGTCTTTCTTTTATGACACCATAATGCTTCCCTGCTAGCATATGGCACTCCCCCCTCCCCCCAAGGGCACTCTGTCGGACAGCAAGGTCATGCCCAAATGGAACGTTCCTGGGTGCCCAGGCTTCTCACGGAGATGTCCCCTCGTGCTCTCAGCACAAAGCTGGTGATGCCAGCGGAGCAGTCCAAGTTGGATTCATGCCAGTCCAATAACCACCATGTCAAAGAGTATTGGACTAGTACGAGATAACACACACAGGATAGCCTTTTTCAGATTCTGGCACACACCATTCTGTGATCCTCCCCAAACGGGTGGTTACCATTTTGCATGAATAAGGCAACATGCGTACTTTCCAGTTTTGTAGGAATGCCAGCCTTCAGGTAGGACCCGAGGATTCCCCGGAATTGTAGCTTATCTCCAGACAATAGAGAACAGTTCCCCTGGAGAAAATGGCTGCTTTAGCGGATGGACTCTATGTCATTGTACTCCCACGGAGGTCCCTGTCCTCCCCAGGCTCCATCCCCAATTCTTCTAGATCTGGCAACCCTAGCCTCCACATCCCCTGCTGCCGGTCGATGGGATCTACAACAATTTAGGGAAATTGATGGATTAGTGTAGACTCTATTTAACTTAACATCAAATAGAGCTCCAAAGTATTCCAATTCTTAAGCTATTCTTGTTATTTAAGCTATTCTTCTTATTTAAATATACTGTTCAAAGCAGTGAGTACACAAATGGGCTAAGAATTCGAAGGAAACTTTACAGTCCCAGAATGCACTTCACAATTCCGAAGTGGAGAAAAGACTTCACAATTCCAAACTGGAAAAGCACAAATGTCCACAGAGAAGTGAATCCAGTCCTTAACACTTGAAGCAAACAATGAATGATAGGCTGCAGTCAACCCACTCTCCAAATTGTCTGATGGGTTATCGATACCTTCATCAGGCCTGCACATCGATGGTGTTTCCCAGAAAGTAGTGCCTCCAAAACTGCCTTGTTTTACAGCAATGGGAACTCCCTCAGAACAATGTCTCCAGACTGCCTTATTTGTCTTTATCCATGATGAACACGTTTAGCCTCACTCTGTAAGCATTCTCTCATCTAAAGATGGCTCCTCTAAATGTATGTAAAGACATTGTTCTGAGGGAGTTCCTGTGGGTTGTTCTGAGGGAGAGTGGGTTGACTGCAGCTTATCATTTATTCTTTGCCTCAAGTGTCACGGACTGGATTTACTAGCTCTATGGACAGTTGTGCTCTTCACGTTTGGAATTGTGAAGTCTTTTCTCCACTTTGGAATTGTGAAGTCTATTCTGGGATTGTAAAGTTTCCTTCAAATTCTTAACCTGTTTGTGTACTAATTGCTTTGAACGATATAGTTAAATAATAAGAACAGCTTAAATAATAAGAATAGTTTAAGGATTGGAATACTTTGGAGCATTATTTGATGTTAAGTTATATATGGCCGATGGGATCTGGCAATCCTACAACTTTGGTATGTGTAACACTTGGTTTTTGAGAGTCTGCATTCAATGATGTTCTATGTGCATAGAAAAAAATCACACACCGCCCATTTCACATGAAGATCACACTAAGTATTTGGAAGATCACAGCTAGTGTTGACTCCCATTACTTTTAAATAGGGATGGGCATGAACCGGCTCACAAACTAAAGTTCATGATGAATTTTGGCCGGTTCGTGGTTTGCGAACTGACATTTGTGTCAGGTCAACCAGCACAAATTTTCCATGAACTTTCAAGCAGTTCATGGTGGTTCGTGCAGGTTCATTTCCAGACAGACTGTCTCCACTCAAAAAACATTCTTCTTCTTTTTTTTTTACCAAATGTATTCTCCAGCCTTGGAAACAGTCTTGTCAATTTCAAACCAGTCTTTTCAAGTACAAGATTTTTTTCCACTTTGCCTGCCTTCCTTTGTGTTCCCTTCCCCCATTTTTGCAAAGAGCTTGCACCCTTGATTGGATTTGCTGTGACTCTGCTTAGAGATCAGTCCTTTTAAGCTTTCAGTGCCAGTTTCACTGGGTTCTGCTGGGCATTCAGTTTCTACTGCAGAGATTCTCTGGCTTGACCTTAATCCTATTGGGTTTGCACTGCTGCAGTGGCACTGGTTCTGCTGGACACATTGCACTGGTTCTGCTGGGCTTGCAAAAATGTCTCCCCTTCATTTTCTACTGCAGAGATTCTCTGGGACTTTGATTCTGTTATGATGGGCTTCTATTGCCCTTGATTATTTTTGCTGGTCCCCCCCCCACTGGAAACAATGAAGGATGGGGGCACCTTCTTTGGGGGACTGTAACTCAGACTCTGTGAATCCAACCCTCACCAATCCTGGTGGGCAGGTAGAGGAGAGTCGCCCAGAGATCCCCGGTGAGGTTGGTGTCTCTAGCATGCTGGGGAGGCATTCTACCACACCATGAACTTCACTAGCTGAACCAATTCATTTAGCCCCTAAAAGTTCATGATGGTTCGCGGTTCACGAACCAAGCACGCCACGAACTGTCATGAACCACATTTTCCCAATTCATGGCCATCCATACTTTTAGAAGTCATATAGACCAGGGGTGTCGAACTCATTTGTTATGAGGGCCGGATCTGACATAAATGAGACCTTTGTGGACCGGGCCGTGTGTGTCAAAAAGGAATGCCAGGACGCGGAGATATAAACTTTACAAAGGACACAAATGCAAAGATTTTTTTTTACTTAAAACAAAAACATGCTTAAAACATTTAGCACTCTTGCAATATTTTGTTTATTTAACAGTGCCTGATAACTGACACCTCTCGCTCTGAATTATTGCATCAAAATGTCTGTACTGTTGCAATCTTGAGTATGCTGTCCAGGTGTGTGTATCTGTAAGCTGCAAGCCTACTTTTGATTTATTGACATTCGCCACAGAAATCTCGTGCTCAGAGTTCTGAGTTTAGGACCCAGGGGAAAACATGAAATGGCTGAGCGACTGAGAAAGTCTGGTGAAGCAAGCTATGATGCAGCAGCAGCAACAGAACTGGAAGCAGGAGATGGCCAGTTCCACTGTGGGCCTGATGGAAGCCCTCCAGGGGCCTGATCTGGCCCCCGGGCTGTGGGTTTGTCACCCCTGGTATCGACTGTATAAACAGCAATGGATAGGAAATACTTGCAACTTAAAGCCAGGCCTAAAATGACTTAAGTTCTAGGTTCTTCAAGAGCTCCAGCATCAGTCTCTTATTCACGGGAGCATTTCTTGCTAACACGTAGGGCCCTTTCATATATTCCTGCAGAAAAAACGAGAACTGTTTTCCACAGGTTTCTCCTAATGCAAAATGGTAGTCCAGTGGTAAAGACTAAGGGCCAGACTACAATTGGCTGTGGGCATGGATCCACCGGGCGCTCGCTAACACCATTTAAAAATTAATTAATTAATTAATTAAATTTATGCCCCGCCCTCCCCACCGAGGCAGGCTCAGGGAGGCTTACAAGAGAAGTGAATGCATAAATAACAGTTGGAAGTCATCATAAAAGCATCTGAAACCAGTTCATTATAAAACAATTCAGTGTCATAAAGTGCCAGCAGGGTCTGTTTTAGTGCAATTGCTTAACGATGGCGGTACCGTATGTGGGCATTCAATGATCTATCTAGATATTCAGCTTATTGATCTTTCCCTGATATAATCTGCAGGCACAGGCTGGGGGGGGCAGAACCGGGGGGGCGGGGCTCTATGAGTTTCAGTCGTTGGTGGTGGTGGTGGCAGCTCCTTAGTTGAAGGCCTGGCAGAAGAGCTTCGTCTTACAGGTCCTGCAGATGTGTAATTATTAAAATCAGAGGAAGGGCAGGGAGCTGTTCCTGTTGGCAGCAGAGGACGGGGCTTGCGATAATGGGTTGGCTGTAAATTACAGGGGGAAAGGTACCAGCTGAACATTAGGAAAAATGTTTTACAGCAAGAGTAGCTCAGCAGTGGAATGGGCTTCTTAGGGAGGTGGTGAGCTCCCCCTCACTGGCTGTCTTCAAGCAGCGGCTGGATGCAGACTTGTCAGGGATGCTTTTGGCTGACTGAGCAGGGGGTTGGACTAGATGGCCTCTACGCCCCCTGCCAACTCTATGTTTCTATGAGTCGCTGCCCACTCCATCAGATCTTCCATCGCATATCTTTCGAATGCAGCGGGCTGTGACTCAGCCTTTCAGATATTTCAAGAAAGCAATCATGTTGCCTCTCGCCCTCCTCTCCTCCAGAGTGAACGTTCCCTCAGACTCATGGAAGCTCATATTGAAATAAATGTTGTTAATCTTGAAGGTGGCACTGCATTTTTAATTTTGCTGACTGGCACAGCTACCATTCTGCAATCTTCTGATGTCCCTTGTGAAGTTGCTGACTTGTATCCCACGTGTGTAGGATCAGCCAACCACAGGGGTCCTGTTTCCCCAGTCACCATCCCACTGGGAGGATGTTACAAGATCTTTGTGAATGTCTCCATTCTTTGGGTTTCAGACTTGCAAACACCAGCATGATGTCACTGCAAGAAAGAACAGGGGAGCAGCCCCCCAGCACTGTTGTTGATGTAGGAATTGTCCTTACCCTTTGCTCACATAGTAGAATTCAGTGTAGGTTGGGATTAATTATTAGCTCCTATGGAAGACCTTTATTTCCACCATGTTGCATTGACAATGGGCTAGGAAGAAATCCTCATGATTGGGACCGAGGTGTTGGACTGAGCAACTCAGCATGCCTAGACATGGGGGTGGGGACACTACATCACTCTAAGTGTGGATAGGTGCTATCTCCTTGAATGAGAGTCCTCTCATTGCCTTAACCTGGGAGCTGCCCTCTGACCCTTCCTCTCTCCCTTTGTCCCTCACTCTCTCTTCACATGGCCTTCCATGGAGTCACATCTGTCCCTCACTCTCCCTTTACATGGCCTTCCATGGAGTCACATGTCTCTACAGGTCTCTCCTATAGAGGCAATGCCCTCTTACTCTTACACACATGATGCCAGATAAACTGGCCATTTGTGATAGGGAAAGATTCTTTAGACTAGGCTTCTCTCTCTCTCCTTTTGACTGTAATCTGAATGTGAACCGGATCTACTTGAATAAATGTAAGTTTATCTTTTTTTGCAATATACTTCTTGGGTGATTTCTTTACTGCACTCAGTAGAGCCATTGAATCTCAGAGTTGGCAGGGGCCATCCAGGCCATCTAGACCAACCCCCTGTTCAGTGTAGGATCAGCCCAGAGCATCCCTGGCAAGGGTTTGTCCAGTCGCTGCCTAGAGGCTGCCAGTGAGGGGGAGCTCACCGCCTCCCCAGGCAGCCGATTCCACTGTTGCACCACTCTGACTGTACAAAAGTTTTTCCTAATAACCAGCCGGAACCTTCCCATCCTTAATTCAAACGCATAATCGCGAGTCCTCTCCTCTGCTGCCAACGGGAACAGCTCCCTGCATTCCTCTAAGTGACAGCCTTTCAGATACCTCAAGAGAGCAATCCTGTCCCTCCTCAACCTCCTCTTCTCCAGACTGAACATCCCCAAGTCCCTTGGCCTTTCACCATAGGGCATGGTCTCCAGGTCCCCGATCATCCTCATTGCCCTCCTCTGCACCCGCTCCATTCTGTCCACATCCTTTTTGAAGCGAGGCCTCCAGAACTGCACACAATATTTCAGGGCAGGTGCAGCCTGAGCCTGTGAACAATGAGACCACAGTGTTCCCTCTAAGCTGAGTTAGGGTGAGCTAGCTCATAGTGTTTTAGCCTCCGGTTCACACATTTTTGTCTTAGCTCGGGATGGATGGCTCCAGAGCAAACTAATTTATGCAGTTGCCAAATGGCTCGCTCACAACTTTAATGCCAGTAGCTCACAAAGTAGAATTTTTGCTCACAAGACTCCACAGCTTAGAGGGAGCATTGACTATGATGACATCTTGTGATTTGGATGTTATGCCTCTGTTGATACACCCCAAGACTGCATTATCACCCTTCTAGTAAAGGTTTAAAGGTAAAGGTTTCCCTTGTTCAAAAGCCAGTCAAATCCGACTCTAGGGATGTGGTGTTCTCCGTTTCCAAGCCGAAGAGCCAGCGCTGCCCAAAGACATTTCCGTGGTCATGTGGCCAGCATGACTAGACACTGAGATGCACAGAATGCTGTTACCTTCCCACTGAAGCGGTACCTATTTATCTACTTGCAATTTCTTGCTTTTGAACTGCTAGTTTGGCAGGAGCTGGGACCAGAGACGGGAGTGTACTCCATCACAAGAACATAAGAATATAAGAGAAGCCAATGATGAATCAGGCCAATGGCCCATCTAGTCCAACACTCTGTCACACAGTGGCCAAAAATACCAGGTGCCATCAGGAGGTCCAGCAGTGGGGCCAGGACACTAGAAGTCCTCCCACTGCTACCCCCCCAGCACCCAGTCATGTGGCACTCGGGTCTCGAACTGCTGAACTACCGAGCTTCTGGTCTGCCATTCAGCGTCTCAACCACTTGAGCCACCGCAGCCCCTATCACCCTTCTACAACTGGGCAAAACTCTGCTGTATTAACCAACTATCCCAATACACAGTTCAATAGTAGAGCACATGCTGAGGGTCAATCCCTGGGTGTTTCCCACTGCCTCTTAAAGGATCTCATATTTCCAATGTGGGGGAATGGCCCTGCCTGATACCATGCAGAGTACTGGCCAGTCAGAGCAGAGATTACTGAGCAGATGGACCGATGGTCTGACTCAATATAAGGCAGCTTCATACCTTTCCATGGTTTATTTTAATTCACCGGGTATCGTACTGCCATCCTCTTCATCTGTGAGCAGGGCATATGTGCAATGACCACATCTTATTTGCTATGCAGCTTCCATTTCCTCCTTTGCAGGTTGCAAGCCATATAGTGGCTGAGTGGCTTTCCTGCAGCTGAGAAGAGAGGCGGCATATGGATGATGCATGAAGTACCGGGAAGACGTCTTTCTGGCTCTGGCCCAAAAGGATCTTGATTTTGCGTTAAGTGGCTCCCCCCTCCCTGGAGATTATGAGACAGATGTTGCCCTTTGGAATGACTAGGACAGCACTCAAAAGGTAGCTAAAACACTAGCTACTGCACCTCTGGTGACAAGAAGAGTCAATCTTGGACTCCGTCCCACCGTTGGGCTACCAGAGCATCCACTGCAAGTATTACATTCCAGGAAAGCCAAGGATCGTATGACATCATCATTTGTAATTCTCTTAAAATGATATTTGGGACTACGCTAATGATACAGAATATATTTATTCCAGTTTTCTTAGGGCCGTCAGCCAGCAACAGACATTTTTTTTTTTGGGGGGGTGTTTAATTAATCAACAGAAACTGACCTTTCGACCAATCACGGATGAATGAAAGACACTGAAATTGAAATACATCTGCATTTCCCCCCTGAACGTCTACAGAGACGTCTTTCGAAGGAAAAACCCATCATGATTTAATGACGAGAGCTGCCCAGAGCTGCCATCTTGGTATGTTCTTCTTTGCTCCTTGTTACAAAAAATAAAAATAAACAAATCCGCCATTAATTCCCGGTCCCGCTGTTCAAAATCTGCCCTCATCTGTTAACACTGCCTCCCACCTATTAGTCAACCCAAGCTGGAGTTGATTAATTTACCAATTATAAAGCTTGCGGCCCTTACTAGCGTCTTTTTTTTTTTTTGGGGTGGGCCGATTCGAAAACAAAACACTCCAGAATCATTACAAAGAGCCCCCCGTGAACCGGAGTGGGAGGTTTCTCATGCATTTTCCCTGGGCTTTTGCTGTTATTTTAATCACTTTTTTTTTTTTTAAGTGCTTTCCAGTTGAAAACAAACATTGTGTTAGCCAGGGAAAAAAAAACCAAAAAACCCAAAAACTCAGGTATCTTTGCAGAAGAATAAAAACTCTGTGGGAAAAAAGAAATGTAACGACGTTGCTTCTTCGCTATTGATAATAAATCCCTTTATGTTTACTTGTTTACAAGGCTGTCAAGAGCTTGATGATTTGGGAGTAACAAACCCCTGAGCAGCACCAGGTGGAATCTCTTGTCGGAATAAACAGGTTGCATCAGAATACCTTTTGGTGAATCATCTTGTTTTACATGCGCCCTTCTCACCTCTTATATTATTGGGATTCCAAAACTGAAAAAGGTTTGTTCTACTGTCTGCATGGATACCGGAGCCGGAACACCATGCAGCAGGAAAAGCAAATTGTATTATGGTCCTAGGAGAAATATCCCTCTGCCTATTTTAAAAGGGGTTCTTTTCGTCCTCTCCCGTCTACCCGGTCCGTCCACGGCTGAAGATATTTTGTGGGCTTCAGTGCAGTTTCTCTCTTTGCTGCCACAGAAATGTGGATGATGGCATTCAGTGAATGGGGTGGCAGAGCGAGAGGAAGTCACACTGAGTCCCTAAACTACATTGGGTTTAAGAGGTTTCGTAGCATAAAGTCTTGATTGGTGGCGCCGTTGGTACTGTTGGTACCAACAGTGGTACAATTGTTGGCACAGTTGGTAATCAAGCCAGGGCCAGTTGTTGACACAGTTGGTAACCAGTTGGTAATCAGGCCAGGGCTAGGGCCAGGGCCATACGATCGAGGTGGCACCCTACCTAAGAGCTCCATTTTGCAGGCCCTGCAGAACTGTAAAAGGTCCCGCAGGGCCCTGATGTCTTCTGGGAGCTCGTTCCACCAGTGAGGGGCCACCACAGAGATGGCCCTGGCCCTCGTTGTCACCAACCTGGCCTCTTTAGGCCCCAGAAGAACCAGGCGATTCTGGGAGCCCGATCTTAGTGCTCGCTGGGGTACATGCGGGGAAAGGCAGTCACTCAGGTAAGCAGGCCCCTGGCCATATGGGGCTTTAAAGGTAAGAACCAGCACCTTGAACCATATCCGGTATGCTATAGACAGCCAGTGCAGGGTTTTAGGGTGGGCTGGATGTGTTCCCGCATAGGAAGACACAACAACAGCCTCGTTGCTGCATTCTGCACCAGCTGCAGCTTCTGGATTTGGGACAAGGGCAGCCCCATGTAGAGAGCATTACAGTAATCCAGTCTTGAGGTGACCAATGCGTGGAACACCGTTGCTAGGCCATTGCGTTCAAGGAAGGGAACCAACTGCTTAATCAGTCGAAGGTGGTAAAAGGCCGACTTTGCAGTGGCTGCTACTTGGGCCTCCATTGTTAGGGAGGTATCCAGGAGTACTCCCAAACTCCTAACCTCTGGCCCTGGCACCAACAGAGCCTCATCGAAGATCAGGAGTGGGCACAGGACCTCCGTCTTCATCGGATTCAATTTCAGTCGGCTCTGTATAAGCCAACCAGCCACAGCTTTCAGCGCCAGGTCCAGATCTCCTGGACTAGAGTCTGACTGGCCATCCAACAACAGATAGAGCTGGGTATTGTCAGCATATTAATGACAACCCAGCCCATGTCTCTGGGCAATCTGGGCGAGGGAGTGCATATAGATGTTAAACAGCATTGGGGAGAGCACTGCACCTTAGGGCACTCTGCACACTAGTGGGTGCCTTCCGGACAGTTGCTCCCCAACTGCCACCCTCTGTCCCCGATCCTGAAGAAATGAGGAGAGCCACTGTAAGGCAAACCCCTGAATCCCAGTATCGGTGAGGTGGTGGACCAGTAGTTGATGGTCGATGGTGTCGAACGCCACTGACAGGTCTAACAACATCAACACTGCTGTACTGCCTCAATCCAGATGCCTCCGGAGATCATCTGTGAGGGCAACCAGGACTGTCTCTGTCCAATGGCTTCGTCGGAAACCAGACTGGAAGGGGTCTAATATGGAGGCATCATCCAAAAAGCTCTGCAACCGATTCACCACCGCCTTCTCGATTAGTTTACCCAAGTAGGGTAAGTTGGATACCAGCCAATAGTTGGCTAATTCAGCCAGATTGAGTGATGCCTTTTTTATCAGGGGGCATACTACTGCCTCCTTCAGGGCACTAGGGAACAGGCCCTCCATAAGGGATGTGTTGATAACCCCCCTTAGTGCCCCTCATAACCCATCACGGCCAGCTTTAATCAGCCATGAAGGGCACAGGTCCAGACTGCAGGTGGTTGGGCAAACTGATGAGAGCAATTTGTCAATCTCCTCTAGACTGAGTGGATCAAAATAATCCAGAACTTGACCGGAAGATGCACACGGAGCCTCAAGTTCTGTTACTGTCTCAACTATGGCAGGGAGATTGTGGCGGAGTGACAAGATTTTATCTGCAAAATAGCTCACAAAAGCCTCATAGCCAATATCCAATTCCTTATTGTTTGGTCTGCCCTGTGGCAGAGTAGTTAGAGACCGAATTGTTCTAAATAATTGGGCTGGGCCAGAGCTCGCAGATGCAATCATAGCCGCATAAAAATCCTTTTTCGCAGCCTTGACTGCCATCTCATAGGATCTCATAAATGTCCTATAGGATGCTCTTGCTGCTTCGTCACGAGCATGACGCCATTGTCTCCCTAGCCATCTAAGTTCCCGCTTCATCACCCTCAGCTCCTATGTGTACCATGGAGCGAGTCTTAGGCGGGGATGCAGAGGGTGCCGAAGAGCGATCTTGTCAATGGCCGCCGAGAGTTGGTTTTGTCAGTCCTTGACAAGCTCATCCAATGAGCTGCCAGGGGGAATCGGATCCCACAGGGCCATCTGGAATTGCATCGGATCCATTTGGCTCCATGGATGAGCTAAAATATGCTCGCCACCCAAACAGGGTTGGAGTGGCATGTTCACATGGGCCTTCAGGGCATGGTGGTCTGACCATGGTATGGCTGTAGTCATAATCCAGTCCACCGTAACCTCCACCACAAAGATCAGATTGAGCGTGTGCCCTGTTTGGTGAGTGGGGGCCATACCACATTGGGAGAGTCCCAGCACCGCCATGGATGACCAGGTCCATTGCCTGCGTGGAGGTTGCGTCATCGGCACGGATGTTAAAATCACCCAAGACTAACAGTCAAGAGTGCTCAAGTGCCCAGCCTGATATGGCCTCCAGCAGGGATGGCAGGCTACTTACCGGTGCGTTGGGTGGTTGGTATACCAGCCAGATAGCCAGGCTCTCCCCAGCTTCCCAAACAAAACCAGCACACTCTATGCCCATGAGTTCTGGTGGCGGGAGCACTCTGAAGGTGTAACTCTCCCAAATGAACAACGCCACCCCCCGCCCCTTAGACCAGAATTGGTGAAGGAATGAGTACCCAGGAGGAGCCAACTGGGAGAGAACTACCATCTCCCCATCTTGCACCCAGGTCCCAGTCAGGAAAGGTTGAAGGAGCTGGGTATGTTTAGCCTTGAGAGGAGACAACTGAGAGGTGATATGATAACTATCTTCAAGTACTTGAAGGGCTGTCATATAGAGGATGGTACGGAGTTGTTTTCTGTTACCCCAGAAGGCTGGACTAGAACCAATGGGTTGAAATCAAATCAGAAGAGTTTTCAGCTGAACATTAGAGGAAGAACTTCCTGAGAGTTAGAGTGGTTCCTCAGTGGAACAGGCTTCCTCGGGAGGTGTTGGGCTCTCCTTCTTTGGAGGTTTTCAAACCGAGGCTAGATGGCCATCTGACAGCAATGCAAATTCTGTGAACTTGGGTAGATCATGAGAGGGAGGGCAGGAAGGGTTGCATCAGTGCTTAGTTCTTGTGGCCCTTTCTTACATGCCCAGAGAAATGCTGCTTGCCACTTTGGGGTCAGGAAGCAATTTTTCTCCAGGCCGGTTTGGCCAGGGATCCTGAAGGTTTTTTGTCATCTTCTGGGCATGGAACAGGGGTTACTGCGGGTATGGAGGGGGAGGTATTTGTGAATTTCCTGCATTGTGCAGGGGGTTGGACTAGATGACCCCGGAGATCCCTTCCAACTCTATGATTCTAAGTTGGTTGCAGCATGACGATGCATATGTGCATATGGATTACCAAAACATAATATTTTAGTCATTTTTAAGGGTGGCGTTTGTATTTAGAGGTCCTTCATAACCTGAGGCCATAAACTACAGCTTGTTTCACTTGTGCATAAATCCAGGTCTCTGCGGCGGTCTCTCCGTTCCTGCAAGATGGATGCCAGAAGCAGCAGAATGTGGCTCTTTTGCATTCCTTGCAGGGATGCTGAGAACTCCGACATGAATATGGCTGTCTTTCAGACTGGCTGTGATTTAACTCCTCATTTCCATGCACATAGAGCCTCCTCTCCAGATCATCGGGACGTTTTGCTTTAATTTTGACTTGAATGCTGGGCCAAGTGGCTCTGCTGGTGCTACAGAGCCATGGCCAGGTCACGCCTAGGTAAATAAACCATGTTTATGACTTATGTGGGGGGAGGAGGCACGGTACTATAGCTCCATACGGTCTGATCTCAGAAGCTAGGCAGGGTCAGTACTTGGAAGGGAGACCACCAAGGAAGACTCTGCAGAGGAAGGCAAGGGCAAACACCTCTTCTGTGTCTCCCTTTCCCTTGCTGGAGTCGCCATAGGTCAGCTGTGATTTGACGGCACTTCACACACTTGTAACTTATTAAGGGTTCTTTCACACACACCAAATAACACCCTTTCGATCCACTTTCAGTGCCCTTTGCAACTGGATTTTACTGTGTGAAAAGGTAAAATCCCTTCGCAAGCGGTCCCCGCAGTGGATTGAAACTGCATTATTTAGCATGTGTGTTGGCAGCTTGTGGCTGTTCCTGTCTAGCTAGTGGACAATTATCTTCTCGGTCACTCAAAGCCAACACATGTCCCTCCTGCCAGGGTGATGGCTGGGTCATTAAAATGCCCAAATACTTGTTGACTCTCACCTGGATGCAGTGTTCCCTCTAAGCTGAATTAGTGTGAGCTAGCTCACAGTTTTCTTAGCCTCCAGCTCACACCTTTTTGTCTTAGCTCAGGAAGGAGGGCTCCAGAGCAACCTAATTCATGCAGTAGCCAAACTGCTCGCTCACAACTTTAATGCCAGGAGCTCACAACATAGAATTTTTGCTCACAAGACTCCATAGCTTAGAGCAGGGGTGGCCAAACTGTGGCTCGGGAGCCACATGCGGCTCTTTCACACATGTGTGGCACCCGGCAGGGTGACTGGGGAAGTGAAGGGGAGGTAAGCCTCCCTGATTGGTCCTCCCTTCCCTAGCCAGGGTTCCCCTCCCTGGGTAGGCTTGAGGTGGGGGAAGCAGAGAAAGAAAGAAACTTTAACTTTAAATGCATTCTCAAAGCCACCCCGCCCCCGACCGGCTGGCTTGGAGGAGGCATTTGTCTCTTTAAATCCCTTCTTCAAGCCAAGCCAGCTGGCATCAGGGTGTGGAAGATGCATTCAAATGTAAAGTTGTTTTCTGTCTCCCCCTCCCTCCCCCATCTATCTGCTTGCTTTCCACTTTCTTTCTTTCCACCTTTCTGTCTCTCTCTCTCCCCTCCCTCCCCATCTCAAGGTAAGTGTGTTCTCCAAGCCCTGCCATACCAGCAGCCTGGCTTGGCTCGGAGAAGGTATGTGCCTCTTTAATTCAATATGCAAATTTGTATATGTTTCAATAAAAACGTGTGTGTTCATGCCTTGTGGCTCTCAAACACCTGATGTTTTATTCTATGTGGCTCTGACGTTAAGAGCCCAGTCCCATCCGTTCTCAGATGCTAAGTAGGGTCAGCCCAGGCCAGTACTTCACTGGGAGGCCACCAAGGAAGACCAGGTTGCCATGGGGAGGCAGGCAATGGCAAACCACCTCTGCTTACCTCTTGCCTTGAAAGCCCTGCAGGGGCACCATAAATTGGCTCCGGCTGCACTTCATACACCCCCCCGATACTTGTTGAGCACAGAATTGCCTGCAGTTCCTTCCCTTTTTGTGACCGCACCATTGAATACGTCATCTAAGTGACCTGCACATGGCCTTTTGTACATGGGATGATCAGGGAAATCCCATCACTTTTAATGGGATGATTCCATAAAAGTATGAAGGTAGAGATGAGAGCCAGCACAGTGTAGTAGTGGTTAGTGTGTCAAACTAGAGTCTAGGAGGCTCCAGGTTCGAATTCCCACTCTGCCATGGAAGCTTGCTGAGTGACCTTGGGCCAGTCACACACTCTTAGCCTAATGCAGAAGAAAAAACAGCCCCAAAGCCTAGATTTTTTTTTCTTTAGTGTTCCTAGGCCACAATCTAAATGTGCAAATTAACTGCAGATTACTGTTTTAAGATTTAGGGCATGTAAAAAGGTAAAGGTAAAGATTTCCCTTGCTCAAAAGCCAGTCGAATCTGACTCTAGGGGGCAGTGTCATCTTCGTTTCCAAGCCGAAGAGCCAGCACTGTCCAAAGACTTCTCCATGGACATGTGGCCAGCATGACTAGATGCCGAGGCGCACGGAACACTGTTACTTTCCCACCGAAGCAGTACCTATTTATCTACTTGCAATGTCTTGCTTTCGAATTGCTAGGTTGGCAGGAGCTGGGGCCAGAGACGGGAGCTCACTCCATCATGCGGCACTCGGGTCTCGAACTGCCGAACTACCGAACTTCCAGTCTGCAGCTCAGCATCTTAACCCCTGAGCCACCGTGGCCCTTTTAGGGCATGAGTCAGCCCAAATAAGGAATTTTCATTTCCATAGATTTCTACTGAAGCAGATGCTTGGCTCTTCCTTGCAAATCAATACGGTTGCCATCTCTGGGTTGGGAAATACCTGGAGATTCTGGAGGTGGAGCTTGGGGAAGGCAGGGTTTGGGGAGGGACCTCATCAGGGTCTAACACCATCATAGGGTCCACCTCCCAAAGCAGTCACCCCCCCCCCCGGGAACTGACCTTGTTTGCCTGGAAATCAATCGTAATAGTGGGAGAGCTTCAGGTACCACCTGGGGTTGGCAACCCTACATCTGAAACACGCTTGGACGTAAGGCCCAGTGTGCTCACTGGAGCTTGCTTCTGAGCAAATATGCCTGGGATCAGAAAATCAAATTTGGATAACTTTATCTGGATTGCACTCAGTGTCAATTGGGAACTAACCCTGCTCTGAGCGTGTGTGAATGTGTGTCCTCCCCACCCCCCGCCCAGAACACAGAACCGTTTTCATTTAGAAATGCCGTTCATTTCATAGAAATGAGCTATTGTTCCTTTAAAAATCCCTGTTTCCCCAGAAGGTTAAGAAAATAATGATCCCACCCACACTACCTTTTTAAGCACCTGAAAAGAGAAGCTGTTATCGATCTTGCTGGTTTCCTTTTCAGAAGGAAAGCGCCTCGTAGACCATGGGCTCTCCCTCTCTGTCTTGCAAAGGATCTAATTAATGACATAACAATCACGGCAGAAGATCTTTGGCCGTGACGCCACCACGAAGACGTCACTTCTCTCCCCCCATCCTTGCCCTCTTCCCCACTTCGAGACGCTCCCCAATTAGCCCGCCCATATTTATCAACCCGCCAGCATCTCGTATTGTTTGCAGCTGTGATCATAACTGTGTTGCAGTAAATTAAGCGCCTTTCTATTAAGAAGGGTCTATAATAGATCTGAGCGGTTGCGAGAGCCGATCAATATGTTACAGGCGTGGGGAGGGATGCTGTGGGAGGTTAATATTTCACTTTTCACTTTGCAAGGCCAGCGCCTGCCCCTACTCCGGTTTTGATTTGTGTGGGGCGTAAGTGCATGTTGGTACTGCGCTGGAGCGCGCGTTGGAACAAATGACTTTTGAACAATTGGTGGGCTTTTTGTCTTTTTTTTTTTGAACTGCGGTAGCTGAGAGCAAAGGTTCTATTTTCGTCCCAGCGACGGTAGCAACCTTTGGTATGAAAGGTCTCTAGCAGGCAAAGAGTGAGGGTTTCGGATGCAATCGCCCTCGTGGCAGGGCCTTTAATGAAATATAATTACGGGCCTGGCAGAGGATCCGGGGCCGTGTGAGGCAAATTGCTTGACCGAGAGCAGAGAAGAAGGCCTTAAATTCTCTTTAATCCGGCCAATTCCTTATAATCCCGGTGCTAATGATCTTCAAAGGAAGGGCAAATTAAAGCCAAGGAAAGTGAAGGCACCTGGGTGTTAACTCTTGAGGATGCCAGCTGGGAAGGTTATTTCCAACCAGCCATTTACTGTAAGCTGTATGCCTTTTATTTCCCTTCCAAGTTGATTGCTTGCTTACTTTGAATCTGTGTTATTTCATCTCAGGCTTGTCTGCCTTTGTTTGCCGGGTTCCTTTTGCAGGGCCGTTTATTCGCATACGGCTAAGCTATATTCCCAGCACGAGCCGGCAGTCTTTTCTATACGCCAAGAGCGGGATCGGGGGTCCAGGCATGCTCATTCAACAGAGATAATAACTGGAACCAAACCGACTTCTCGCAGAGAATTTGACTCCACTCACAGCACGAGAGCAAATAGGAAATGACTCGGGGCAAATCTCGCTAAGCTGGGGAAATGAATTAGACACACGCCTAAGCAGAATGCGAAAGCTTGACATTGGTTCCACAAGGAAGGAGAAAAGGTTAGCGAGGAAGGTGCTTCCCCAGTCTTGGTTGTGCAAAAAGAGACATTTGCAAACGCCTGACGCAGTCTTATGATTTGATGTTTGTCATTCAGCTAAATGACCCGGAAGGCTCAGAGCAGTGCAGTCCTGAACAGAGTTTCACCATTCAACATCCATTCACTTCAGTGGTCATAGAAAGGCATCTCTGCTTAGGATAGCAGTAGAAAGCTCTCTGGTTCAGAACATGGAAGGTGCTGGTTGTGTCCAAGGCATGTCTCAATGGTTCCCTAGGTAGCAGACTATACGGGTGATCCATCCAAGGACTGTAAACAGGCCTGTCGCTACAGTGGGGCATCTTGGGGCTAGGCCCCCTGACTTACTGGCCAGGCCCCCTGACTTCCCAGCCACCCAGGGCCCAGGGCCTCCAAGAAATTTAAATGCCCCCTGACCTTGAAAATCCTGGCTACGGGCCTGGCTGAAAAACATAATTGCATTTAATTGTGATGCCCCTTAAAGTCACATAGGGTTGCCAGCCTCCAGGTGGTTAACAACCACACAAAAATGGAAATACAGAGAATACGGCTGAGTTCAGACTGGCAATTTGCCCCGCTATAGCAACTTTTCAGCCACGTTTGAGAAGCAGATTAAATGGGGGCATTCACACAGGCACATCTGCCTGGCGTTCCGCACCTGTCGGCAACCCACGCTGTCCTGCTTCACTCCCGGGATGAAAACATACCTCTTTAAAGTGGTATCAAATCCCAGAGAGCACGTTTATCCCACGGCATTCTGCTTCCCGGCTGTGTGAACGCTGGGCGGATAAGCTGGGAGCAAGCCGCATTGGGGCACATGGCAGCAGCAGTTTGACTGGCCATGCTCCGCTCTACTGCCCAATGCGGTGCCGGCGCAACAGGATCCACCCCCAATCGGCCGGATGCACTTGTGGCCATGGGTGCCCATGCGTGCATTGCCAATTTACCAGGGGAAAGCCGCTGACAGTGGTGCCTCCGCGCCAGCCGTCTGAACGCTCCCATGTGCCTTATCCTGGTATTCTCCCGCAGCAGACAGCCCCGTGTAACCAGGAAACCCCAGAATAGTTTGTTCCGGGGCCTTTTTGCCACAACTGGCTCCCGCTGTAAATTGCCAGTCTGAATTCAGCCTACAGGTGTGCAAACAAATAACCCGAATAATCTGTCACGCTGTACAAACCACACTTGAGACTACTGTCTTATACAGTTCTACTTACAACCATAAATGATACATGTAACAAATGATTTTGCCACCATGCATAAAT
This sequence comes from Gekko gecko, assembly GCA_029375565.1. Lineage (NCBI taxonomy): Eukaryota > Metazoa > Chordata > Lepidosauria > Squamata > Gekkonidae > Gekko > Gekko gecko. The sequence continues at coordinate 19,092,698 of JAPDNY010000009.1, read as the reverse complement.
GACATCTGCACCAGTTGAATAGTGACCTAATTGTCCTTGAAAGTGCAAGTGCCTCTTCAGAATGATGAGGTCACTGGCTTATGGTGCAGAGAAGAGTTTCCAAAAGAAAACACACAGCAGATGGCTTGGGCTCAAGATGAGCTGTGGTGCGAATCAAAAGAGTTGATGAAGTAGTTCAGTGCATAGACTCTAATCTGGGAGAACCAGATTTGATTCCCCACTTGCAGTTGTTGGATGCCCTTGGGCAAGCCATAGCTTTGTCAGAGCTGTCCTCTCAAGGACAGTTCTGGAAAGAGCTCTCTCAACCCCACCTACCTCACAGGGTGTCTGTTGTGGGGAAGGGAAGAGAAAGGAGGTTGTAAGCCATTTTGAGACGCCAAGTGAAAGGGGGGGTATAAATCCAATTCTTCTTCTTCTTCTTCTTCTTCTTCTTCTTCTTCTTCTTCTTCTTCTTCTTCTTCTTCTTCTTCTTCTTCTTCTTCTTCTTCTTCTTCTTCTTCTTCTTCTTCTTCCTCTTCCTCTTCCTCTTCCTCTTCTTCTTCTTCTTCTTCTTCTTGCCATTTCTTAGGGCTTCATCAGGCCGCTTTTCTTAGTGATGGGAACTCAACCCAGCTCTGGCAAGATTCTAAATGGAACTGCCAGAGCTGGATTGAGCTCCATCACTAAGAAAAGCTGGCAACCCAGAGCTGGCAACTTTTATGAGGCTGACAAATGCAACTGCATCGAATTGTGATGCCTGTTAAAGTACAACCTTCTCTTCTGTGCCCAAAGGGAAAGGGAAAGAGCAAAGGTGACTGGGGCAACCTGCGGGAGTGGCCTGGGAAGTGCTCATGGCCCTGAAACAAGCAGAGGGGCTACTCGGCTCAGCGGTCCCAGCAGTGGGCATTGCAGCACAGTGCAGGAGCCTATGAGGGAGCTCATACCAATTACTCTTGCCAGTGAGGGGCAGTCATCGTAGCTTCAGCAACAGGGAAGCTTTGGCAGTGTGTCCCTGGGAAGCTCAAAATAGTATGGAGGCAGTGAGCAAGGCTGGGTGGGAGAGCAATGGCTCTGTGGGCCCTGGCGCTTTAAGGCAGGGGGTAGCTGTGGAGAACAGGGAACCGAGAAGAGGAGGGTGGAGCTTAGGCCAAGGGCCAGGTGTGAAGCGGGCGCTGTAAAAAGGGAGGAGGGGGAAATGGGAGGGGGCTGGCTGGAGGGAGAAGGAGTAGGAGCAGAGAGGAAAGCCAAGCGAGGAGGAGGAGGTGGTGGCGGCGGCGGCGGCAGCAGCGGTGGTGGCAACAAGAAAGGGAGGAGGATTGTCTCAGGGAAATTCCTAGGCAAAGAGGCAGGTTGCAGTATTGTGCCTCTGTTCCTTTGCAACGTATTGTAACTCTGAGGTGGGTGAAGATAACCTTGCCTTCAGGTACCTGGAGCTGTCAGCTGAAAATAAAAACCATTTGTGCAAGGAAGCCGGGACTCCAGGTATGATGTTCCCTTGACCCCAGAGGGCATCACACCTACACCTTGGAAACCTACAGTAATCACAACGGCCACTATTCCATTTCTCATAATACTAGGAGTCACCCATTGGAATTGATTCAGGAGGACCCACCAAAGAAAGCATAAGCACATAAGAGAAGCCACATCAGGCCAATGACCCATCCAGTCCAACACACTGAGTCAGACAGTGGCCAGAACCCAAATGCCACCAGGAGGTCCATCAGTAGGGCTAGAAGTCACCCATGGAAGCAAAATGAAATGGCGACAGCTGCTTGCTTACACCTGGCTGCCTGGCGAACCAAAGGAGGTGGTCATAAGGTGGTAAGGTGTGGAGGTTGGAAGAGGGGAATGTACCACTCCAGGTGGCAGGGGGGGAACTGCATTTCTTTAATTGTTCCTTATAAGTGGAAATCGAACACAGGATGGAAAAAGCTAGGCTAGGCCCTTTCTCCCTGCTGTGCTAATCTCTTATCTGCAGGGAATTTTGAGAGGAGGGAGCAGTGAGAAGCTGACATTCTTCCTGCATTCCAGAGTGGCACGGCCCATTTTGCCATCTTGGACTTCTACCGGCCCATTGGCCGACACATCTGATCCAAGCTTAAGATGGCTTTCAAAAAGACATTAGGCAAGTCCATGAAGTCCATGGAGAAAAGGTCTATCAAGAAGAAGACTCCCTCCATCATTGTCTTCTGCTAGAAGGTGAAAACTTTTTTAAAAAATGAACTTCTTACTGGACCTCCTGCCTAGTTGTGTTGCATTTGTATTTTTATATGTTTTAATAGACTTGGTTAAGTATTTTAAATGCCACTTTAATGTTTGGATGTTGGCCATCTTAGGGATCCTGTTTGGGTGGAAAGGCAGCATTGAAATGTTTTAAACCAGGGGTGTCGAACTCAGCATAGAAATGTTTTAAACCAAGGGTGTTGAACTCATTTGTTACGAGGGCCGGATCTGACATAAATGAGACCTTGTCGGGCCGGGCCACGTGTGCCATAAAATGTAATGCCAGGTAGCGGTGGTATAAACTTTATAAAGGACACAAACACAAAGATTTTTTTTTTACTTAAAATAAAAACATGCTTAAAACATGAGCACTCTTGCAATATTTTATTTAACAGCGTCTGACAACTGACACCTCTTGCTCTGAATTACTGCATCAAAATGCCTGTGCTGTTGCAATCTTGAGTATGCTGTTCAGGTGTGCACCTGTAAACTGCAAACCTATGATGATGCAGCAGCAGCAGAACTGGAAGAAGTGGAAGACAGTTCCACTGCGGGCCTGATAGAAGCCCTCCGTAGGCCCGATCTGGCCCCCGGGCCGCATGTTTGACATCCCTGTTTTAAACAGATTAAATAAATGAAATACACAATGGATGTTAACCACGATTGCTCAATACGATCTCCAGGTTCAGAAGCAAATATCAGATACTGGGGGCCAGGAAGGCTATGTCTTTGTAAGGATCCCAGGAACATCTGGCTGGCCATTTTGGATCACAGGCAGTGGCTAATGTAACACTGCAAAGGTCAAATGCACAATTATTCATTTTTGTACCATATTTTATTGCATAGGTGTACACAGAGGCTTATAATGTGTGTGTATTATGTGCTGTCAAGTCGCTTGAGACTTCTGGTGACCCTATGAACAAATGACCTCCAAAATGTCCTGTCTTTAACAGCCTTGCTCAGGTCTTGCACACTGAAGGTTGTGGCTTCCTTGATTGAGTCAATCCATCTCTTGTCCTGCTGCCTTCAGCTTTTCCTAGCATTATTGTCTTTTTCAGCAAGTCTAATCTTCTCGGGCTTATAACACAGTGGTGGCTGGCGTTTTGTAGCTGGGGACCCCTTGTGCATGTGACGCTCAGGGGCATTGCAGCTCTGAAGTCCAAGAACATGTCTTAATCCTTGGATATTATGCTGTTACTATCATTCACAACTGGATGGGCTTGTTGTGCAGACGTGCAAATCCAGTTGCAAACAATTGCTATAACGTAGGGTTGCCAGGTCCTGCCTGGCAGCCAGTGGGAGGCTGCGAGGTCCTTCTAGGGATCTTCTGTGCACACAGTGTGATGACATCACCCAGAAGTGACATCATCATGTTGCCAACATTGGGGGTGACACTCTAGGTTTTTGGCAAAACTCTATGGGTTTTTTGCCTTCAAAACCATAGAGTTTGCCCAAAAACTAGAGTGTCACCCCCCAGTGTTGGCAACGTGATGACGTCACTTCTGGGTGATGTAATTGTGTTGGAGATGTTGTGCAGTGATGTCCCCAAAAATGGGAGTACCCCTCCTGGGATCTGGGGGCTGAGAAACCTACTGTAATGCGATCCAATGTCCCCTCTAAGCTGTGGAGTCTTGTGTGCAAAAATTCTACTTTATGAGCTCCTGGCATTAAAGTTGTGAGTGAGTGATTTGGCTACTGCACTAACTAGTTGGCTCTGAAGCCCTCCTTCCTGAGCTAAGACAAAAATGTACGAGCCGGAGGCTAAAAAACTGTGAGCTAGCTCACACTAACTCAGCTTGGAGGGAACACTGGCAGGCACAATATCCAGCAGGGAAAAGAGATCGATGCAGCAGTCACTGTGTTAGGGAAGTCTCCTTTAACAGGGGGAAATATTCCCTTTAGAAACATCAGTTTGGTTTCATCACATCCGTGATTAAAGCCGCTCGTTTGAGCTATTCAATTTGTTGGTTTTTTCATTTCAATTGGTTGCAGTGGGAAACACATTTCTGCCCATAACTCTCCTTCCCACCACGCATGGCGAGGAGGGTGAAATTGTCAGGGATTGTACCTCTTCTCTCTAGGGGTTCCTCCTGCCAAATTCCAGATGAATAGAGGAAACCATTCCCCCTTTTATAGCCAATTAAAATTCCGCCGTGCAGAGCGAGCACAGGAAGGGATGCTTGGCAATCCCAGAAAGCAGACGGCATGGCGGCCCTGAGGACAAAGAGCGGCTAAACCCTAATGGGCTCATCTCTGGCCTAGGGAGTCCCTGTGACAGCAGAACTGGTAGCCCCCCCCCCACCAGACCCCTCGGCCTGCTCTCTAAGCCTGACGCATGGAAAGTTTGTCACTTTTCCTTTTTTTTCCCCCTGGGGAAACAGCAGGCTCTGAGAAGAAGAAGAAGAAGAAGAAGAAGGAGGAGGAGGAGGAGGAGGAGGAGGAGGAGGAGGAGGAGGAGGAGGAGGAGGAGGAGATTGGATTTATACCCCGCCCTTCACTTGGAGTCTCAGAGCAGTTTACAATCTCCTTTCCCTTCCCCTCCCCACAACAGACACCATGGGAGGTAGGTGGGGCTCAGAGAGCTCTCTTGAACAGCTCTGAGAGACCTTGTGACTGACCCAAGGCCACACCAGCAACTGCATGTGGTGGAGTGGGGAACTGAACCCGGTTCTCCCAGATTAGAGTCTGCTGCTCTTAACCGGGGCTCTTTTTGTAGCAGGAACTCCTTTGCATATTAGGCGACACACCGCTAATGTAGCCAATCCTCCAAGAGCTTACAGGGCTCTTCTTACAGGGGCTACATTAGGGGTGTGTGGCCTAATATGCAAAGGAGTTCCTGCTACAAAAAGAGCCCTGCTTTTAACTACTATCAAACCACTTCTCTGAACATCCTCCATGCCCCAGTAGGAGTCGCCAGGGGTCGTCATGACTTCCAGGCACAGACGTGTGCACGCACAAACACCCACCCACACACAAAATGCAAAAGATACAAAAAGAAAAAGAACCCCTGATGGGCAAAGTCACTGTTTGGCCACACCCACTCTCTAAAAACACTTGGTGGGCACCAGGAAAGGTGCCCGTGGGCATACTGATGCTTACTGGCACCATGCTGGGGACTCTGATACACACTCATTTGGGTGATTCCCAGTCAATAAGCTATGCACTGTATTCTAAAACAGCGGACAGTTGCAAAGAATTTACACAGACAGCCACATATGCAGCGTGTTTCAGTAATCAAACTGTGATGTCTCTGAAACATGGATAGCTGTATTGAGAACGCTCCTTCGGGCTCGTGAGCTCAAGAGAAAAACTGTAGTGGTTCCGTCTCCAGATGTACATTTGGAGGTGACCTTGTACATTCTGTGCGTCTGAATGTCTGCACCTTTTTCTTATCAGGTAGCATTTTCATCTGACACCTTTCTGCAAATGGAGCGGCCTCCATTGTTTGTCCTTTTTGCGAAGATGACTTTTTACAGGGCAGCATGAGTTCCATTTTCCTAAAATAGAATGAGCCATCACGCTAATACACAACATTCCCTTTCGGAGCGAGTTTCTTCTCAGCAGTTAAGAGCTTCCCCTAAAAAATCCCAAACAAAACCCAAGACGGTGTCAATGGCCTTTTGAAGATTAAAGCAGGTTAGTGGTATCAGAAAGACCATGCCAAGGTTACACAGCTTCAAAACGAAGTGCTATATAGCCTTTAGATGTCGTTCCCAGCAGTTATCTTTATAAGAAAGCAAGAGGATCAAGACAGATTAAAAGAATATTTGTCTTCTACTACATACAAATGGTCTCCTGACCAGTTTTGTTCCAGAGATTCACTCGGAGGGACAAAATTTACTGCCCAAGACTTTGGATTTAGGGCGGTCAGGTCCATCCTCACAACTGCTGGGGATGGGGGGCACTTAACAGATGAAAGGGAATTGCCCAGTCCATGTTGCCGGTGTTGCATCGGAAGTGACATCATCACGCCAGCAACTTCTGGGTGACAATCTAATATTTGGGCAAAAGCTCTATGATAAAACTGGCTTCTACCATAGAGTTTTTGCCCAAATACCAGAGTGTCGCTCAGAAGTCGCTGGCATGATGACATCACTTCCGGTGGAATGCCAGCAATGTTGCCTGGGCCTTTCTCTTTCTACTGGTAAGTTCCCCCCCCACCCCGTGCCGACCAGCTAATTGGCAGTTGGGGGGCAGGGTCTGGCAAGGGGGGACACTCGCCTCCACCAGGGGCTCTGGAAACCCTATTTACATCTTTTACCCAGAAGACCTATGGATTATGATGGGACTTGTTCTCTAGTAAGGGTATACAGGATTACACCTCACTGCTTTAGTCACAAACATCCCCCCCCCATCTATTTTAGCTACCGTGCTGAAAAGCAACACAAATATAACACCCTGCGGACGAAAGTGATCTTTCTCACTGATGATCTGTTGTACCTAGGTGGAAGGGAGGAACGTGTCAAGCGATGTTTGGAAACGGTAATTTACTGTTTGTTGCTGCTACACTGACAAACTCAAATCGTACTCCACAGAATCCATTTGAGGTTTCCTTGCTTGGAATGGAAAGGAACAGTTCTTCACCCTTGCTGTCTCACTCATGTTTTCTTATTTCCTGCATCTGAAAAATGGGTACCAGAGTTCTGTTCTGCCCTGAGGAAGAATCTTTTTTTTCTTTTGGTCCGAGCTCTTCATTGCATTTAGTGATGGGTGATGCTGTGCCCTGACTCTCAGACAACGACATAATCACATGGCTCATCATGAGGATTTCTTTCACCATGTCAAAGGAATGGATCTCTCGGGTACATTCATTTGTCCATTATCGGTCCCGGTCACACTTGCTGGAAAATGCAGGGAGGGAGGGAGGGAGGGAGGCTATATGTGCCATGGTAATTTGATCTGCCACTGCACGATCCAACCCAACGGTGGGTGAAGCAGGTGTTTTCCCTTGCAGCCTGCTTCCGGTGCGACCTCATTTGGAGTACTGTGTACAGTTCTGGTCACCACATCTCAAAAAGGATATTATAGCATTGGAAAAAGTGCAGAGAAGGGCAACTAGAATGATCAAAGGGTTGGAACACCTTCCCTATGAAGAAAGGTTAAAATGCTTGGGGCTCTTTAGCTTGGAGAAACGACGGCTGAGGGGTGACATGATCGAGGTTTATAAGATTATGAATGGGATTGAGCAGGTTGAGAAAGAAGTACTTTTCTCCCTTTCTCACAATACAAGAACTCGTGGGCACTCCATGAAATTGCTGAGCAGTCGGGTTAGAACAGATAAAAGGAAATACTTCTTCACCCAAAGAGTGATTAACATATGGAATTCACTGCCACAGGAGGTGGTGGCAGCTACAAGCATGGACAGTTTCAAGAGGGAATTAGATAAACATCTGGAGCAGAAGTCCATCAGTGGCTATTAGCCACAGGGTATAGATGGGAACTCTCACTCTGAGGCAGGCAATGAACTCTATTCTTGGCGCTGGAGGGGGCAGCAGTGGGAGGGCTTCTGGTGTCCTGGCCCCACTGCTGGACCTCCTGATGGCACCTGGTATATTTTGGCCACTGTGTGACAGAGTGTTGGACTAGATGGGCCATTGGCCTGATTCAACATTGGCTTCTCTTATAACAACAACAAATGTTCTTATGTTCTTATGGTGTGCTTCATCCAGGAACCAGTGATGTGATCGGAGCATGCCACAGTGATCATGCCAGCAACTCCGTCCTCCGCCTGTTGCAACCTCTTTGATACTGGATTTTTTTGTGGTGTTTTTTTACTCCGCATCTTTGGCTGCCTGCTACGAGATGTTGACGGGTACGGGACACTTGCCAGATGTGTCCATGTGATCGCACCCATTAAATCTGCCCGGCATTTGTCCCTCTCTCGTGGCTAATTGTGCATGTGATCGGAGCCATAGTTACTTATTGCTTGAATATAGATTAAGATATTTATACTCAAAGCAGCTTACAGCACTGTTCCCTCCTCTCCCATTTCATGTCCCATTTCATCTTCTTAGGGAAGCAGCGTGGTGTAGTGGGGAAGGACAGTGGCGCCTCTAATCTGGAGAACCGGGTTTGATTCCCCGCTCCTCCACCTAAAAACCAGCAGGATGACCTTGGGCCAGTCCCAGTTCTCTCTGAACTCTCTCAGTCCCACCTACCTGACAAGGTGCTCATTATGGGGAGAGGAAGGGAAGGTGATTGTAAGCCCCTTTGAGACGCCTTATGGTAGAGAAAAGTGGGATATAAAACCAGCTCTTCTTCTTCTTTTTCTTCTTAACAACCTCCCTGTGTGGTAGCTTAGGCTTAGAGAGTGCGACTGGGCCAAAGTGACCCCGTGAGCTTCCACGGCAGAGCCAAACTAGACATGACTTTTCTGCAGAGACACCTCCGCCATTTTAGGGTGAAACGTCCTCTGCTTACAAAAGCCACGGGGGCCTGATTGTGACTGCGGCAGCGTGGGGGGGGGTCTCCTGTCCCCCCTCACACTTTTTCCACAAGCCCAGCCCCCTGGTGTTTGGAAACCACGGGCGGGCAGGTAAACAGAGGGCAGCTTTTATAAACAGAGGGAATTTCATCCCTAAAATGGTGGAGGTGTCCCTGTAGTGGACTTGGGGATGCCGTCGCATCTTGTTTGGCGCGTAGAAGGGACTTGAACCTTGCTCTCCCAGATACTAACCCAGCCCCCTAACCACTACACCACGGTGTCTCTGATTTATTTCCTTTGAAGGAAGCGTATCAAGTGACAGCCGGTGTGGGTTTGGAGTCAAGCAAATTGTACTCCATTATAAAGCTGAGGCTGGAATGGAATGTCATATGAGACAGGGACTGCTGCTCCAAATGGCATCTGCCTATCTAGATGTCCCTTTTTGTAATATGGAGAAGCCCGTGAAGTTTTTGTTTCTCTACTGGCACCAGTGGCACTCAGTGCCAGTTTGATGTAGTGGTTAAGTGCACGGACTCTAATCTGGGAGGACCAGGTTTGATTCCCCACTCCTGCACATTTAGCTGCTGGTGTGACCTTGGGTCAGTCACAAGTTCTCTCAGAGCCAGTCTCTCAAGGGCAGTTCTGGAAAGAGCTCTCTCAGCCCCACCTACCTCACAGGGTGTCTGTTGTGGGGAGGGGAAAGGAAAGGAGTTTGTAAACCGCTCTGAGACTCTGAGACTCTGAGTGAAGGGTGGGGTATAAATCCAATCTCCTCCTCCTCCTCTTCCTCTTCTTCTCAAGTTCTTTCAGATTTGTTTTCTCAAGAGCAGTTCTCAAAAGAGCTCTCTCAGTCCCACCTACCTCATGGTTCTTCTTCTTCTCAAGTTCTTTCAGAGCTGTTTTCTCAAGACCAGTTCTCAGAATAGCTTTCTCAGCCCCACCTATCTCACGGTTCTTCTTCTTCTTCTTCTTCTTCTTCTTCTTCTTCTTCTTCTTCTTCTTCTTCTTCTTCTTCTTCTTCTTCTTCTTCTTCTTCTTCTTCTTCTTCTTCTTCTCCTCCTCCTCCTCCTCCTCCTCCTCCTCCTCCTCCTCCTCCTCCTCCTCCTCCTCCTCCTCCTCCTCCTCCTCCTCCTCCTCCTCCTCCTTCTTCTTCTTCTTCTTCTTCTTCTTCTTCTTCTTCTTCTCCTCCTCCTCCTCCTCCTCCTCCTCCTCCTCCTCCTCCTCCTCCTCCTCCTCCTCCTCCTCCTCCTCCTCCTCCTCCTCCTCCTCCTCCTTCTTCTTCTTCTTCTTCTTCTTCTTTCTTTCATAGCTGTTTTCTCAAGACCAGTTCTTGAAAGAGCTCTCTCAGCCCCACCTACCTCATGGTTCTTCTTCGTCAAGTTCTTTCAGAGCTGTTATCTCAAGAGCAGTTCTTGAAAGAGCTCTCTCAGCCCCACCTACCTCATGGGGTGTCTGTTATGGGGAGGGGAAGGGAAAGGAGTTTGTAAACTGCTCTGAGACTCCTCCTCCTCCTCTTGTTCTTCTGATCAGGGGAGGTGAAGTATAAAAGATAATGATATTATCATGTGGAGCACCTGTCACTACTCCTGACTGAGAACGTAGGCATCATTTTTTTCAAGACTGCGGGAAAAGACAAACCCAAAACCATACATACAGGAGTTTAGAATGATGATATTACCACAAAATTGGGGGGGGGAGGGGAAGAAAGAGAAAAAAGCAGGCGCAAGGTGAAAGTGTATATTAGAGCTTTATAGATCCCTATGCATTTCACAGGAAGGCTTCTTCAAGGGATCTGTTATAAAATACAGCATAAAAAACATAATCACTAAAAGAACCAACAATTAGAAGATAAAGCTTTATACAGAGTTAAGACGAAATATGTAATTATGCAAATTCTCCTTCAAAAAGTTTTATAACTTTATGCAGAATTAAGATGAAATACATAACCATACATTCCTTTCCAAAACGACAACAATTGTTGTTCCCAAAGTGGGAGGTACACACAAATGTTTTATCTATATAATTCAAACTAGAGTGATAAAAAGAAAGAAACCATGAGAGAGAATTGTCTGTGCTTTATGTAATGTAATGCATCCTTGAGTCTTAAAGGGCCAGAAATTCCTAAGTAAGGAGCTTAGTCATGATGACTAGACAACTGGAGGAGATCCAGGCTCCCATTTAGCCCATAAGGGACTAAAGATCTAAGTCGAAGTATCCATTCTCCTTACCTTTTCCTTAATAAATTATCATTCTAGCCTGATACTTTTTGTGTAGCCCAGATGTCAGGCTCTTCAGAAAGTCAGTCAAACACCAGGCTTCATAAAGAAGATAGCGTTTATTGAAAGCAGTTCTAAAGGCATGGTAACATCTCTTTGTCAGTGATAGCTAATTCTAAGGATACATGTACAGTTATACCAGCTTGAAATGCCCCCCCCCCTCTATCTACCAATGGGCACTAAGCCCGTGGGCAGGAAAAGGTGCGGAAATCCTAAAGCAGTAAATAACCAAAAGGCCCCAGAGCTGTCCCAAACAGCGGAAACCCGAACTGTGAGACCAAGGACATTTGGTGAGATAACAGATTGCCCAGGTGGTGGAATTCTGAATCTCCTAGGCAACCTGCACACCTCCCTACATTCCAGAGCGTGAAAAGTTGCAGACCATCCCTCCCTCCCACCCTTCCATCCATCCGATGTCAGGATTACCTGACACCAGAACATGATGTCTGTCGGGGTATGTTTATATTCTGTAAAATGCAAGACCAGGGGTGCTCCTGTTCTTCCCAAGGAAGACTTGGCGGAACTCTCTGCCTACTAACATCAGGGCCCTGCGGGACTTGTTACAATTCCATGGGGCCTGCAAGGCAGAGATGTTCTGCCAAGCACGTGGCTGACAGCAATGGTTTTTAATGGTTTTAACAGTCTTAATAACTATCTGGCTTATCATCTGCTTTTCACCCCCTCCCCACCCCACTAATGTAAATTGGGAGGGTCAGAAAATTGTATTATGGTATCATGGAGATGTTAGGTTTTACGGATCAGGATTTTAGATTGTTTAATATATTTTATATGTATTTTGTGCACATTCGTTGTGCACTGCCCTGAGCCTGCTTCTGGGGAGGGCAATGTAGAAGCTTAATGAAATAAATATCTAGATAGATAAATAAAATATGTTACTTTTGTGCTCACAGAGGCGTGTTTTTAAGCATCCTGAAGTTTTCCCCAGATAGAGTTTTTCTTTTTTTTTGAAATAAAATTTTTATTGGGATACATTCAACATTTCCAATCACGTTACCAATACAATTTCAGAAAAGAAGATCCCCGTCCCAATCCCCCCACCCCCCTAATAGGCTTCCAACACTGCTAATAACAAACAGAAAAATTATAAGGCAATCAAGCTTAGACTTAAGTACATCGACAAACCAGGTAACACATTTGAATTATATATAACCTCTACAATTTCAACATATTGTATATAACAGTACATACAGTTCAAAATTCATTTCATTTCTCGTTCAATATCCATACGTATCCAAGTTATATATTTTCCCCTTCATTCTATATTCAGTTTCTAGATACAATTTCAATCCTTCCCAGTCTTTTAGGTATTGTTCTGCCATTTGTCCATTTAATTTCTTTGTCATTTTGTCCATTTCCGCTAAAAATAACAGTTTTCTCAACCAGTCATGTACATCTGGCACCTTCTCCATTTTCCAATGCTGAGCAAAGGCCATTCTCGCCGACGTAATCATGTACCATAACAATGTCCTTTTTTCTTGTGGAATTTTTTCCATTGTCAAACCGAGGAGAAGAAGTTCTGGCTTTCTCTCAATTGGGATTTTCAGTATTTTCTGCATCACACAATGTATATTAGACCAGTATGCTTTCACTTTATCACATGACCACCACATATGGTAAAAAGAACCCTCTACTTTTTTACATTTCCAGCATTTCCCAGATAGAGTTTTTCCATGGGCACCTGATAACATATACCACTCCCTTTGAATTAGTTTGTGAAACATCTCAATTCATATTCCCTCCCATCCGCAGGGTTTGAAAACTTTTTAATGTTGCATGTAAACTTACAGTAGGAACAGTTCCCACATTTAAAGTGACCCAAAGGCGGGTCTGTGCCTTGTAGAAGTGATTGACACTTATTGTTGACAGAGATAGATCACGATGGGTAGCCATGTTAGTCCGCAGCACTAGAAAAGAGCAAGAATCCAGTGGCACCTTAAAGACTGACAGAATGTGCGGCAGGGTAGTGTCCGCTGACGCCACCATGGATTGTCTGTGTCTCTGTTTCTCACCTGGCCTGCCTCCTCCAGCTGGCCCCTCGCTTCCCTCCCCATCCTTGGTATTCGCTTCTCGCCTCTGCCCATTATCTCTATTCTGTCCTTGAAGCTGAGCACCGCTTTTTCCCACTGGGAGCCGGGAGCCATGAGCCGTTTTCTTTTGGGCGTGCAAGTGTACCCCCCTCTATTGGTTTATGCCCTCCTGATGCATAGTATGAACTGGGTATAATTATCTGTCTCCCCGCCTAAACCCCATTCCTGACACGGAGTGTGTTGAATGATGACCCAAGTACCTTCCTCAATAAACTGCACTTCTCTAAAAGCCTGTTGTTGAGCATGAGTGACTGGGAACTCTGACAGGCAGGAGTTCTCATGAGTCACTACTCACTTATGAAGAAGGGAGCCGTGACTCACGAAAGCTCCTACCCTGCCACATATTTTGTTAGTCTTTAAGGTGCCACTGGATTTTTATTCTTTTCTCTTCTTAATAGAGTTATCACTGTGAACCAGTAAATCTTTAGACATCTTCATAGCCTGCCACATATTTTGTTAGTCTTTAAGGTCCTACTGGACTCTTCTTGCTCTTTTCTGTTAATAGAGTTATCACTGTGAACCGGTAAATCTTTAAGGTTAGAGGTCCTCTTAAAACAAATTAAAGGTTTATACTTGCAGCCGGGAATACCGTCTAATACGTTCCAGTTATGCTTTATACTTTTAGATAATTCGACCATTATGGAGTTAAATGAAATGCTGCATACTAGTCTGTCAGGGTCAGCTTTGCTGTTGGTCTGAGGGAATTGCCTTCTGTTCTTTTTTGTGAGTGCTTTTTTATATGCTGTTTGACGCATATAAACATATCAACACTGAGTTTGAAATACACGGTAGTAAACACCAGATTAACTTCCTAGATATTATGGTGAATTTTGATGGCACAAAATTATATACCAGCCTTTTAAAAAACTTACTGATAAGAACACACTGTTAAGATTTGATAGCCATCATCCTGTGCATATCAGAAAAAAACCTTACCTTATAGTCAGCTCTTGAGGTTACGAAGGAATTGGTCCGACGTTTTAGATTTTAAGAGAGAGTCCTCAATTTTAACTGATCATCTAAAAAGAGAGAGGATACCCGAGTCATCTGCTCACCACCCCTGCTCACCCATCTGCTCACTATCACTACCACTTTATTGCATGAAGACTTATTGACTATTACAGCTTGTGCTTCCAAGGGCAAAGGGACTTTCTGCCGTTATATCTGAGCATGATAAACTAAACGTAAATGTATGTTGCGGGCCTGTCTGCCAGCCCCTCCTTGAATGAGGAAGAGATGGAGGAAGCTGGCCCAGGCCCTTGGATGCTGCAGGAAGACCCACCAGACAAGGCGGAGACCCCATGAGGTACAGATGGGGAGTCTCAGACTGAAGTCAGCGTGCCACACCCTCAGACCTTCAGCCCAGGATTGGAAGCTGAAGCAGAGGCTCTGCAGCTGCCAGCCTCATCCCTGGGGTCACGAGAGTCTTTGTAATGCCAGAGAAGGCAGGCCCAGAGGAAGGTGCAGGAACAGCACTGTAGTGCATGGTTGGCAACCTAGCACTGGGCAACCTCTGCTCAGACAATGAAGACCTGCACCTGTCCCTAGGATGTCTCAGCAGGTTGAGGAGTTGCACCTGACCTGGCCTCGAATGATTCCTGATAAAAGCAGTCAGAAACGAGGACATCTGAATCTTTCTGTCACTGGCTACATTCCAGGAAGCAGAATGTCAACAGTGATGGATCATAGAATGGGACATAGACTATACCACCTCTTTGTATGATTTTCTGTATTTTCAGACTTTTGTTGACCTAGACATGCCTTCATAACTGGGGGCAGGCATCCTACCCCTCCTGTGACCAAGCTTTGAGCCCTCCATCAGCCTAAGGAACTTCCCTGCAACTTAAGTAGTTCTTTTGTTGGTGGAAGAGCCACTTAAGTTGGAGGAAGCCTCCAACTAAGCACACCCACTCTCCAGTTTTGTTCCTGGGGTTCAGCAGGGACCTACAACTTGTCAGGAGGGCATCAACAGAAATCTTTGCTCCTCAAAACTTAGCTGCCCTTAAATCCTTGAACTGGACAGTTGGACACAGGGCACTACTTTGATCATAAGTTCAGTCAACCACATATGTATTGGATCACTTTTGGCATCTATTTTATTTATTTCTGAACAAGAGCTAAACTACACATTTTGCAGGAAATCTGTGATGAGAATCTCTTCTGGATTCTTTAATGGGGATGGGCACAAACCGAACCATGAAGCAAAAGTTGGCATGATTTTTTCCCTGTCCATGGTTAGCAAACTGAAGTTTGTTCAGGGTCTACTATCACAAACTTCACAAACTTTTAAAGCAGTTTGCGGTAGTTCATGGATAGAGCAAGGGTTTAAAGGGACTCTGAGTCCCTTTAAATCCCTGCTTTCTGTTCCCTGTGAAAGCTGTAAAAACAGCTGAGCAGTGGGGAGGTGCTCCCTGTTGCTCAGCTGTTTTGGGCTGTCTTGGGCAGTCCCTTTAAAGTAGATGGCACAAGACAGTCTGAAACAGATTTTTTTTTGGCTTTCTGCAAACCTCATTTAAAGGGACTGCAGTTGCTTCAGTTCATGAACGAACCTCCCATTTTGGTTGGGTTTGTTGTTCAGTTCATGGTTTGGCCAGGGACCACAAACCGACACAAACTGCATTTTCCTGGTTTGTGCCCACCCCTGTTCTTTAAAGCAGGAAAGCAACTGCTTGTCAGTTTGGGACTAAAGAAGAACAGTTTATCCATACGGGGGAATACTTTATAGTTTAATAGCAGATGCTAATTAAACAAACAAACAAAAAACTTGCAGAAAATTAATCACATCATGTGGAATTAGAGTCCCAAGTTCTGAGATTCCAAGGGCCATTTCAGGCAATCATGGATTCTTATAATCAGGTGAGATAAATAAACAACTTCTTGGCTTCTGACATAAAACTGGAAAAGTAAATTGGTATTGTGCTGAGATAGGGAACTGGGGTATGGAATATTTCTTAGTATAACACCCTTTATACTTTTCAGTGTCATGGAGGGGCTTTAAACATTTACATGCCTGCAGCCCAATCCTCTGCATTTGGTCTGGGAATAAATCCCATTAAGTCCAGTCAAACTTACTCCCAAGTAACTGTGCATACAACTGTAGCCTCAGCTGATTAGATACATATGTGTGTGTGTGTGTGTGTGTGTGTGTGGAGAGAGAGAGAGAGAGAGAGAGAGAGAGAGAGAGAGAGAGAGAGAGAGAGAGAGAGAGAGAGAGAGAGAGGTCTGATAAGTTTAACCAGTGATCTGATTATTAGGCTTTAAGGGAGACATTTCATAGGATTCTTTTTCCAGAGCCAAAACTCCCCAGATGCTTATTTCACAGCAGGAGAGCTCTGTGTCTACGAATGTACCTGTATTTCCTTGCAATTCTCTCTGCCTCTCTCTTTGTGAAAACCGGAATTGTCTGCATCTCAAAATTGGCTTTTATGAACGAAAGGCGTACGATGTTGGAAAGCACCGTGTCAGCAGATCTAATGCCTCCAACCCAAAGTAATTAAGGTGTTTCGCGGCCTCAGAATTCCTCTTCTATCTCAGCGGTTTTGAACTGAGATATCAACACTCTGAACCTGATTGCAAAAGACTTGCTGCCAGCCAAGGAACAAAGTGATCAGGCAGACGTGTAATTTTTGATGGGCGTGAAAAAAAGCAACCTTTTCTTTTCACTTTCGATATGAGAATCAAATTTCTCATCCCTCGGTGAGTGATAGTGGCCATTTGTCAATCTCAGGGTGAAGACAGACATCTCATTTCAAGGGTGGCAGAGGTGTCTTCCAAAGCTACACAGTTTCTTCCCCTTTGTGCTTGGGATCATTCCTGGGTGGGTGGGGGACTTGAGTAGGCTTCCAACATACTTCAGTCTCAACCAAGTGAAAGCTGGCCATGGTGGGGATTGATTGGCTAGTGCTGGTGTCATCAACAACATGTCTCCTCCATTCCCAGAGCTATTCTGCCACTGTCTTTTTGATCAGGTGAAGGATGAGCATGTATATAAATACATGTGGGCAATTTAAAAGAGGGAGAATAGCCCACCTGATACACAAAGAGTGGGAGAGAAACTGAGAATAGAAGCATCCATCTATCCATCCACTTTTTAATCCTATCTAGCCTTTCATGGGCTTATTTTCTTTGCTTGCGTGTTTCTGTTGATTCGTTGTTGTTTTTCTGATCTGCACATATTTTGCTCCCTGTTTTGAGAGCCACTTTTGAGAACTAGTTTGATGCAACAGGAACACACAAGCAAGGAACATGAGAGTGTCAAAAAGAAGAAGAGATTGGATTTATACCCTGCCTTCACTACCCAAAGGAGTCTTAGAGTGGCTTACAAACTCCTTTCCCTTCCCCTCCCCACAACAGACACCCTGTGAGGTAGGTGGGGCTGAGAGAGCTCTGACAGAAACTGCTCTTTTTCAAGAACAGCTGTGCCAGAACTGTGGCTTGCCCAAGGTCATCCAGCAGCTGCGAGTGGAGGAGTGGGGACTCAAACCCGGTTCTCCCAGATCAGAGTCCGCACACTTAACCACTATACCAAACTGGCTTACAACCTGTGAGGTAGGTGGCGTTGAGTGAGTGAACTTGAGAGAACAGGTCTGAAAGAACTTGTGACTGACCCAAGGTCACACAGGCAGCTGCATGTGGAGGCGTGGGGAATCAAACCCGGTTCTCCCAGATTAGAGCCTGCACTCCTAACCACTACACCAAACTGCCCGAAGTGCAGAGCGGCTTCCTTCTTATTTTAATGTTCTCATTCTTATTTTAAGCTGACAACAACACTGTGAAGTAGGTGAAGGTGAGAAATAATGACTGAGCAAAGATCAACTGCCCGGCACAATGACCCAGGTCCTAGACCTACACTCTACATTTCTGTTATCCAAGAGGCAGTTCACAGGGCATCACTCAACTTTATTTATTTATTTATTCATTCCTGGCAATAAACCAATGCAATCAATAGAAGGAGACATCCGAAAGACAATGCAATAGGCGTTTGACTTGTAGAGATCCGGAAAACCAAGCAAAGATGAAGCCCAGCATAACATGGCACATTAAGTGGAAAGAAAAATTACATCGCAGGAGCCTACTTTCAGCAACAGACAGTACGGACTATACACCATGGTCCAGGCCAGAGTCTCCAGCCCTCCACGCCAGGCCTCTCCCTGAATCACAGTGTTATGGCACAGAACCATTTTTGATGTTTTTCCGACTGCAGTGCTGAGGAGTTTATATGAGGTCAGCCCATAAATGAAGCATTCCCAAATTTTCTTTTGCCAACGTGCTCTTGTGGGGATATCTTTTTTTTTGTTTCCATTTTTGTGCAATCGTTATTTTCGCTAACATCGTGGTTCCAGGCGGCAGGGTTTCCTATGATTAGTTACCTAGGAAGCTGTGAGATAATTCCAAATAACCTGATATATCGGAATTTGCTCTTCTTCTGATTGCACCCCAAATCATAAAAAAGGCGTCAATGTTTGTAAACTTTCTAGTTTGTATTCTAGTAGAATTTGACACTTTGAGTTAACTGTTAAATCTGCTTATGCAAGACTTCAGCCTTCTTTCTGTACCCCTTCTGAGTGTTATACAATGTTGGAAAAGTGTTAAATAGTAGATTTTTTCACCTTGAGTTAACCGTTAAATCTGCCTATGGATGACCTCTTTTTCTGCAACCCCTCCATTTGTTAAAAAATGGAACAGTGTTGAAAAATCAATAAAAATATAATTAAAAAAAGCAATGGCACAACCCCCCCCTTTTGAAAAATTCAGCTCCGCATTGCTTGCTGAAAGCCAGGACGGTGGGAGCCTTCCATTGATAGTGTAGCAATCGTCCTTACAAGCCCCGCCTCTCCTCCAGGGCTCTGAATCAATCCTTGAGATTTAGGCCTCAGGCAAATCCAAGTGATTGTCAGCCAATCAGAGCCCGGAGAACTCCAGCAGAAAGCAAGGAGGGTTGGAGCCTTCCTGACCTCCTCGGGCAGACCATTCCTTTAGGTGGGGACCACAGCAGAGAATGCACATGTACAAGCAATGGTTGATTTTGTCCATTTGCATGGTGGCACCCATAGAAGGCCCCGTTCAGGAGAGTGAAGCTATCATGGTAGGGAATACAAGGAGAGGAAGCCCGGTAGGCGTGAGGGACCAAGGCCATGGAGAGCTTTGTATGTAAGGTACCATCACGCCACTTCTCACTGATGGCGACCCTATGAGTCAATGCCTTTCAAAACATCTTCTCATTTACAGCCTTGCTGAGGTCTTGCAAATGGAGGGCCTTTGTGGCTTCCTTGATTGAGTCAACCTATCTCATCTTGAAAACCTTCCACTTTTCCGAGCATTATTGACTTTTCCAGTGACTCTTCTCACAATGTGACCGAATCACTATAACCTCAGCTTAGTCACTTTAGCTTCTAGGGAGAGCTCAGGCTTGATTTGATCTAGAATCCACTGATTTGTATTTTTGGCGATCCAGGGGATCTGTGAAACTCTTCTCCAACACCACATTTCAGAGGGATCCACTTTCTTCCTGCCCGCTTTCTTCGTTGTCCATCTTTCACGCCCATACATAGTAATGGGGAACACCAGGGCATGAATTAACTTGATCTTGTATGTGATATTCAGTACCTTAAACTGAGCCCAGTAACTGATGGGCAGCCCATGGAGTAACTGCAGGATGGGAGCAATATGCAGGGTCTGTTTGGTTTCCATTAATAACTGAGCTGCAGCATTGTGGGCCAACTGGAGCCTCTGGGCTGACTTTGAGGAGAGCCCTATGTAGAGTGCATTACAGTACTCCAGCCCCAGTGTTACTGGGGCATGGATCCAGAGGGCCAGATAATCCATTCCTAGTAGGGTTGCCAGGTCTGGGTTGGAAAATACCTGGAGACTTTGGGGGTGGATCTGGGAGAGGGTGGGGTTTGGGGAGGGGAGGGGAGGGGAGGGGCCTCAGCATGGTCCAATGCCATAGGGCCCCCCTCCACAGCGGCCATTTTCTCCAGGGGAGCTGATCTATGTCAGCTGGAGATCACTTGGAAAAGTGGGAGATCTCCAGGCCCCACCTGGAGGCTGGCAACTCTAATACCTAAGGCTAGGCTGACTTGGAAGATGGTGTTTTTTGCAGCTACATTAATCTATTTCTCTAGCAGTGATGTTGGATCCTGTATAACCCCAAGGCTCTTCACTTTGTCAGCAAGGCTCAGCCGAACCACATCAAAAGTGGGGAGCATAATGTCTGTCAAGAAGAAGAAGAAGAGAAGAAGAGGAGATTGGATTTATACCCTGCCCTTTACTCAGAGTCTCAGAGCAGCTTACAAACTCCTTTCCCCTCCCCTCCCCACAACAGACACCCCATGAGGTAGTTGGGGCTGAGAGAGCTCCCTTGAGAGAACAGTTCTGAAAGAACTATGGCTTGCCCAAGATCATCCAGCAGGTGCAAGTGGAAGAGTGGGGAATCAAACCCGGCTCTCCCAGATTAGAGGCCGCACACTTAACCACTACACCAGACTGGCTCTCAAGACTCCTGCCTTCCCAACCAGCATTACTTTTGTCTTCCCAGGGCTTCGTTTCAATTTATCCACTCTTAGCCATTTAACCACAGTAGCCAGGCAGAGGTTCAGGGCCTTTACCACATCACCAGGAGATCTGGATAAGGATATCTATAGCTGGGTATCATCTTCATATTGATGACAGCCAACCCCAAAACTATGAATGATTTGTTCTAAGTGTTTTTACGTAGAGATGGAGGACCATGGGGGATAAGTTTGTACCCTGTGTGACCCTCCCATTGGTACATATAAAACATTTCCAACAATTAAATAAAACATATAGAGAGGAGAGACAATGAGAGCTAGTGATTTCAAGTTAGTGTGTCAGACTGGGATCTGGGAGACCCAGTTTTGAATCCCCACCTTCATGGACGCTGTCTCGCTGTGTTGACAGCTCTGAGCTGAGAAATACCTGGAGATTTGGGGTGGTGCAGCCTGGGAAGGGTGAGGTTTGGGGAGGGACCTCAGCAGGATATAATGCCATAGAGTTAGGGTTGCCAGACCCCTGGTCAGGGTGGGGCTTCCCCCAATTTTGGGGGCTCCAATCTGCTGCTGGCCAGCTGGCTAGTGGGGGAAGCCCCACCCCAAGCAGCCCCTCCTGCATCAATGAGTTTGGTGCAATGATGCCACCTGGAAGTGATGTCATCACATCAGGCACATTGACACCCTAGCATTTCCCCCAAAAACTCTATGGTAACCATCTAAACCGTGAAGTTTTGTGAGCAAAAATTTTACTTTGTGAGCTCCTGGCATTAAATTTGTGAGCAAGCGATTTGGCTGTTGCATATATTAGTATGCATCCTTCCTGAGCAAAGACAAAAATGTGTGAGCCGGAGGCTAAAAAACCATGATCTAGCTCACACTAACTCAGCTTAGAGGGAACACTGATGGCAACTTTATGGTAAGAAGACTCCAGGACACACCAAGGAGCCCTCTGCTAAAAGCCAGGTAAGACCTGCCGACCCTACATAGAGTCCACCCTCCAAAGCAGCTGTTTTCTCCAGGGAAACTGATACCTGTCTTCTGGAGATCAGTTTTTAATAGTGGAAGATCTCCAGGTGCTACCTGGAGGTTGGTAACCATCTTTCTAAGTAATCTTGTCACACACACACTCTCAGCCTAACTGATCTCACAGAGTTGTTGCGAGGATAAAATCATGGAAAGGAGAACAATGTAAGATGCTTTGAGTCACTACTGCCGGTTTGTTGTAGTGGTTAAGAGTGGCAGACTCTGGAGAACCGGTTTGATTCCCTGCTCCTCCACCTGCAGCTGCTGGATGACCTTGGGCAAGCCATAGTTCTGTCAGAGCTGTCCTTCAAAGGGCAGTCCTTGAAAAAGCTCTCTCAGCCCCACCTACCTCACAGGGTGTCTGCTGTGGGGAGGGGAAGGGAAAGGAGTTTGTAAGCTGCTCTGAGACTCTGAGTGAAGGGCGGGGTATAAATCCAATATCTTCCTGCTCCTCCTCCTCCTTGTGTTCTTCTTCTTTTTCAGGTGGTATAGAATTGGAAAGACTTCTGCCTGGGGCCCTGGATAATGCTGAAAAGACCCATGCCATGACTTACTGTGAAGCACTTTCACATGTTTTTCTTGTGGCGCAGGGTGCCAGTAGATTGTGAATTCCATGCCCATGAGTGGTTTTAGGATGTATAGATGTGGCATCTGTTCCACAGAGAGAGAGAGAGAGAGAGAGAGAGAGAGAGAGAGAGAGAGAGAGAGAGAGAGAGAGAGAGAGAGAGAGAGAGAGAGAAATAACTTTGTTGTTTTGATTTGTAGCTATGAAAAGGCATCTTGTTTACTGCAAGCAGAGTGCGGAGGGAATCAGATTTTATGACAGCGGATGGCGGTTGGCTTGTTTAATCAGCCGCAACTCATTTTATGAAATATGCAAGGTTAATGCACAGAGATTTTATGGCTAATGCAGAGCCTTCCTCTACCTTTTCTTGCTGAATAGCTTTCCCACCAACTTCAAAGTGCGCCTCTTCAGAAAGAGACTAGAATAGAGAGGCACACGGAACAAATTACTCTGTCTTTGGTTAAATTAGTGATGAAACTATTAATACTGAAGGCAGTGTGACCTGATCAGTGGGAAGTAATAATATAAAGGATAATGAGAGAAAGGGAAGGGGGGGGGGAACCTAATACCTCTAATTTCAACAGACAAAGTCTGTTGTACTTATGCTGTACATGGCAGTATGGACAGCAGCTTATGCCGGAAAGATAAAAAAAAAAAAAGAAATCCCTAGTAACTGTTTAGTACAAGGAGACTCATTAATAGCAAACTCGGATGTAGGGCTAGTTAGCAAAGGGGTGACAACATAGAAGAATCGAATTTGGAATCTAACCACGCAATATTCAGCGGACTAAGACTCTTGACATTTTTTTTCCCCTCAGTAAGAAAGTTTCAAGCCCTTATTCTGGCTATTGAGATAAGCCTGAAAAGGGTAAGATTTTGTGGAGATGAAGGAAGACTTTTAGGACACTGCTCCCTTGCCCACTTGTTAGGGATGCCAGCCTCCAGGTGGGACCCGGGGAGGCCCTGGAATGGATGCTTTGGATTTCTCTCCTGTAAGCTGCCTTGAGTTCCTGTAAGATAGAATGGTGGCTAAATAAATAAACAAATAAAACCCTGCAAATCAAAGCGACTAGTTTTTTTGGGCAAAACTCTATGGTTTGGAGCTAACTCTACCCACCCCCTGTCTTCACCGATGTTCTACACAAATTTTTAAAATTTGACTGCAGCAGCTTCTAGGAACATATGATGAAGCTACCATCTCCACATGGCCCGGACTAAGAAGATCTAGAGACCAATGGCACCAAGCTGGGAAATCTCTGCACAAGGATAAATAGCACATTCTGTTTTAATCCATGCTGTTCTTAAACTGTCTTAATTGGCTTAGATTTATATTTAATATGTATTGAACTTTTTTGATACGTCCCAGACATTGTGTTTGTGATCGTCCCTGAGCCCACTCACGGGGAGGGCAGAATATAAATTTACATAAATAAATAAATAAAATAAAAAATACATCACTTCTGGGTGATACAGTCACATTGTGTTTGGGATGGTGACTCTCCCCTGCCGGCTACCTGGCTGGCATCAGAGTAGAGCATTGGAAACTGGGGGATCCCCCACATGCCGTGGGACCTGGCAACCCTACCCCTCCACAACACACACAAAACCCCTCTTTCAAATTAGCTCATCTCTGATAAGCGGCTGGGAGGAGGGAGGAATCCCCACCCCCCTTTGAGAAACGAGACTTCAAAGGAAAAGCGAAGGGGGTAAAGGGGAAAAAGTGTTGGTGAAAGTACCTGTGGGGTTTCATTGAAGATCAAGAGTAAGTTGGTCTCCTGAGGGACGCGGCACGAACTTTGATAAAGTAAACAAACAGGGAAAATGTCGGCTTTCAAAAAGGTCCCACAAAAGCTGGAAAAGAAGGGAGGAGGGACTTCAGGTCTGGGCAACCCCTCCCCCCCAGAGCCAGCTGTCAATCAACAGAAAAGCGAGCTACTGCACCCTCTGCTGGAGCAAATGCAGAAAATTAGCGAAACTTTGACTAACATGGAAGGTGTTCTCAACAGTAAACAAAAACAATTAACGGAAACAGCAAAAAGGATGGAGGAGATCGCACAGAAGTGTCTGGTCTTGACGGAAGATGCCAGGAAAATAAAGAAAAGGGTCAACAAACTAGAAAAGCATCAGGATATGCAAGAAAAAAGGATTTTAACGTTGCAGATGGAGAAATCTAATCTGACTCTCCGCTTTCAGGGCATCAAAGAAGAAGAGAAATAGGATCTCAGGTCCATACTGGCGAATGCCTTGGCACCCTTAACTGGCAGAGAAGTGAAAGAATTAAAAGAAGAGGTGGATACGGTTTATAGAGCCTATTCCGCTTTTACAAAGAAAAATAATCTGCCAGCAGAAGTGGTTGTCAAGTTCACTAAGCAACGTACCAGAGATCAAATCTTACGTGCAGTTTCAGCGGTGCCCTTGAAGATTGGGGAGCAGACTATTAGAACCTTGAAGGATGTTCCTTATGAAATCCGTATGAAAAGGAAAGCATATAAAGGGTTGACCACATTTCTACAAAGGCATCAGACTGTTTATAAATGGATCTTCCCCGAAGGGCTGGTGTTTAAGTAAAAGGATAAAAGAGAGAAGATTGACTCCGTCTTCAAAGCACAAGAATTTCTGAAGAGACACACCAGTACAGAGGAAGATGCAGCACTCGCAATTTGGTCGGAATCAACCAGCGAAGAGGACAGCGACCCAGAGGAGGGAGGTGCCGGAGCGGGAGACGTGAAGGCTAAAGAGGGCCCATCTTACAATTTGAGAGATACAAAAAGAAGACAATATAAGAAATAGCTGTTCGTGAAACGTCAGAAAGGAGCTGATTAATAACTAACCCCAAGGGACTTTACTAACTTACTAACAGAGTTATTTTGGACTTTTGAAATGTGACCTTCCAACCATGGTGGTTGCCTAAAACGGTATTTTTATTAACTGAAACTAATCCTTTAACAGAAAAATTCACTCAATCCTTTTCTTAATCCACCTATATACCCTACCTTTTTCTTATTATAAAAAGCAATAAAATTCTCTCCTCTTTAGGAGGGTTTTTATTATATATATATAAAAAAAAATTAGCTCATCTCTGGAGAGATGGACTTTTCATCCTTCCTGTATTCCAACACTGACACCTTTCCACCTCCTCAGCCTTAGCAAAAATGTATAAAAAGTTATCCCTCAGTCCATCCAAATTGTAGCAGGTTTTGGATCCCCGTCTGTTACCCCAGCTGTCCTGTTGGCTTCTCTACTCTTCCACCTCATTCTGCTGCCCTACTCCAGAGCTACCCAACTGTCTTCAGAAAGCAGGCTTAATGTCTTTGATTCCCACTGTTAATTTCCTCCCTTAGCAGCAGGTAGTTTGTTAGGGAAAGGGTTTAAGCTGTGGCCGAGTTCAGACTGGCAGTTTGACCCGATATAGGCACGTTTCAGAAACGTTTCACAAACGGATTAAAGGGCTGGTTCACACAGGCACATCTGTCAGGCATTCCCCAGCCATACTCAAAGCCATCTTGTAACACTTCCCTCCTGAGTTTAAAAGATACCAGGTGAAAGTGGTAGCAAACCCTGGAGAGCGCGTTCATTCTGCTTCCCAGAACTGTGAACACGAACGAGCTGATCTGATAGGGATGCGCTTATGCGCATGAGCGCATAAGTGCATATAACCGGATTACAAAAAAAATCTGCTTACAGCTGCGCCTCCACCAGGGGTGGGCCAACAGTGTGAATGCTCCCTTGTGTGTCCTCCCTGGTATGCTCCCGCATCAGTTGGTGCAGTGTGACCAGGAAAACCTGGAACAGGTTGTGCCGGGTCTTTTTGCCCCGACTCCCTCACGCTTCAAACTGCCAGTCTGACCTCAGCCTGTGTTTGTGTTTCACATGTCCATTTATTTCCTTTCTGTAACACCTCTATCTTTATTTACCTACCTGACTTAACTTTGTTCTCCTTCTGTTAATTTATTTATTTTTGTTTGTTTAAGAAGCTTATTCCTTTCATTTTTTTTTTTTTTTGGAGTGCTGGCCTGTATCTTGACCCTGGTAGACATAGGCTTGTGTCTACGATAGGTAAGTATCCCACAATAGATTCATACCATAGGTTAATACCTTTTGCTAGCTACAGGGTGCATGTGCACAGGGCTGGCTCGCTCACTAGGCAAGCTAGGTGTTCACCTAGAGCGTGCCGGCCCTTAGGGGCAACAAAAGCCCCCTGCTCCCACCAAAAAGCCAAGCCTCTTCCCTGGCTTGCCGGCCCGCCAACCCCCCCCCTTCCCTGGCTTGCTGGTGGTCCCCGCAACTGTGGGGCGCGCAGGCAAGCTGGCACTGGGACGGAAGGGGCGGGGGTTTAACCCCCTGCCCCTTCCCTGGCTTGCGGCTCGCCCGCACTCCCCATCCCCCCTGGGGGGGGGAGAGGAGGCGGGGGCAGCATGGTGGGTTTGCAGGCCCCACCGGGAGGTTGGTATCTGCACCCGGCCTAGGGCACAGAAACATCTCCAGCCATCCCTGCATGTGCATGAGTGACTTGGGTAACACTACCCTCATATCTCCAGGAATTTCCAACCTGCAGCCAGTGTTCCCTCCCAGCTGAGTTAGTGTGAGCTAGCTCACAGTTTTTTAGCCTCCGGCTCACACATTTTTGTCTTCGCTCAGGAAGGATGGCTCTGGAGCAAACAAATTTATGTAGGAGCCAACTTGCTCACTCAGAGCTTTAAGGCCAGTTGCTCACAAAGTGGAATTTTGTGCTCACAAGACTCCACAGCTTAGGAGGGAGCATTGCCTGCAGCTGCCAACCCTAGCCAAACCGGATGACACCCTCTTCCCAGGTTCACCCCAGAGAAGTGCCTCCATTTTGTAGTGTCCTGGAACTCCTTTTAAGAGCACCACAGGGGCCTGACAACTGCAGGTGGGGCCATGAGCCAGATCCAACCTCCGCCAGGTGGCAGAGATATGGTCCTAGGGAGAGGCCGGAAGCAGCATCAGGTGAGTCTTTATATTCCACCTCTGGTCTGGAGGCTTTTGTCGGTCTCATGATCGCCTCTGGGCCATTGCTGTTCAGACTGCTGCTCTTATAATATCTCTGCTGGCCAAAGCTTTAGGAGACAGGTACCTATACTGCATCCCTCTTTGTGAGAACTTTATTGCCTTCACTGGCAATGCTCCCTCTAAGCCGTGGAGTCTTGTGAGCAAAAATTCTGCTTTGTGAGCTACCGGCATTACAGTTGTGAGCGAGCGATTTGGCTACTGCCTAAATTAGTTTGCTCTGGAGCCATCCTTCCTGAGCGAAGACAAAATTGTGTGAGCTGGAGGCTAAAAACTCAGCTTAGAGGGAACACTCCTCACTGGTAATACTTATCCAGTAAGATGTCACAGGCTCGAGAGTGTAACTGAAACCAATTCATCCTGTTTATTAAAGCACAACATGAGTAACGGATAAGACAAACGATCAATGCAACTAAATGCTCAAAGCAAACATGAAGAACTTGGTTCGTAAAAAGTGGAGCGGTGAACTTTGAAACGATTAAGGCCAATAACAGAAACATATCAGCGCATAATGCATGACTGGCTGCGAGATGGACCTTGTAATGCGTTTCCAACAAATCAACTAAAAATAAAAATTAGCAGCTTAATGGCTAATGGTTGCATTGCGATGAAAAACCACATTTTGTTTCCGAATCGCCTCCAGTCCTCTGAGCCATGCAGTTCGTAGCTATCAGTCTGTGGTTGGGTGTTTCAGTCTAACAGCCTGGATTTCCGCTCTTTTTTTTTTAAGATAGGAGTCAGCAACATCCCAGGAAAAAAAGGAGAAACTGAATAGTAAAGGAGAGAGAGAGAATAAGAAAAGGAATTAAAAAGTAGAGAAGGCAATGGAAAGGAAAGGACTACAGGGACAGAAGTCCAAAATGGAGGGAAAAGGGACCAGAATGTCAGACCAGAACCAACGGGCTGAAATCAAATTAGAAGAGTTTTCAGCTAAACATTGGGAAAAACCTGACAGAGCAGTTCCTCAGTGGAACAGGCTTCCTCGGGAGGTGTTGGGCTCTCCTTCTTTGGAGGTTTTCAAACAGAGGCTCAGATGGCCATCTGACAGCAATGCTGATTCTGTGAACTTGGGCAGATCACGGGAAGGGAGGGCAGGAAGGGTCGCCTCAGTGCTCAGTTCTCGTGGCCCTTTCTCACACGCCCACGGAAATGCTGATTGCCACTTTGGGGTCAGGGAGCAATTTTTCTCCAGGCCAGTTTGGCCAAGGATCCTGGAGAGGTTTTTCCCGCCTCTTCTGGGCATGGAGCAGGGGTCACTAGGGGTGTGTGGAGGGGGAGGTATTTGTGAATTTCCTGTATTGTCCAGGGGGCTAGACCAGATGACCCTGGAGATCCCTTCCAACTCTATGATCCTATGACTGTTTGTCATGGAAATGGTTTTGGTGATGGTATAATGAGAGAGCGCTAGGAACTGTCTTGCTCTGAACGTTTCATATCTTTCTCCTTTATTGGGGGGCATCTTCGATGGAAAAAGGTGGGGGCAATCTTTCTCATGCTGATAGTCACCCATTTTTACCCAGTCACTTTCTATGGCGATCAATGTTCCTTCTAAGTTGAGTTAGTGTGAGCTAGCTCACGGTTTTTTAGCCTCCGGCTCACACGTTTTTGTCTTAGCTCAGGAAGTATGGCTCTGGAGCAAACTAATTTATGCAGTGGCCAAATCGCTCACTCACAACTTGAATGCCAGGAGCTCACAAATTAGAATTTTTGCTCACAAGACTCCACAGCTTAGAGGGAGTGTTGACGGCGATATTGTCTTTATCCAAGTATTTTCCATGGCAATAATGTGACCAATTTCCCAACACCCCCGCCCCTGTTTTTTTGGAAACAAAAACCAGGTAAGGTCATTTTGCTTTTGATAATGCCTGTTCAGCATTTTCTTTGGTCTCGGAAAATGAGCTTTCCCCTCCTTTTATCCATTAAACCGAGGGTCCCCAACATTATGCCTGTGGGTGCCATGGTGCCTGCCAACTGCTTTTAGGAAGTGGGTGGTAGCAGGTGGTTCTTTTGCCCAATGAGGCTTTGGATGGGCCAACGTAGGTTTGGCATAGGATGGGGGACAGGGAAGGCTTACTGGGAGCAGGAGGGAGGCCCAGCAGATGTTGCAGCAATGTGCTACATCACTTCCAATATGACCTGGAAATGACATCATCATGAAGTGACATCGGGGCATCATTCTAGTATTTGGGCAAAAACTCTATGGGAATTTTGGCTTCTACCATAGAGTTTTTGCCGAAATACCAGAGTGTTGCCCTGATGTCACCAACAGGATGATGTCATTTCTGGATCATGTTATAAGGGACATAGACACGTTGCTGCTACATTGACGGGGCCTTGCTCTTTTTCCAGATAAACTCCCCCTGCCAGCCAGCTGATTGGCAGCAGGGGGTGGGGCCTGGCGGGGGATCCCCACCTCCCCTGCCCTACTTTGGCAGCAGCTGCCAGAATAACTCAAGGATCTTCACCGTGTGACTGAAGCTAAGCCACGGCGGCCATTTTGTGGCTGGCTCCACCTCCTGTGGCAGCTGGTTTGTGGGAGCCATTTTGTAAATACTTGGTGGTGCCCCCAGGCTCAAAAGGGTTGGAGACCCCTGCATTAGAACATCAGCTGTCAGGGAGAAGCCAATCATCTTTATCACCGTCTTTTCTCTTTGCCTGATTGGCTGAATTCCTCCGTGCAGGACCCTTAACGGCATTCACAGCACCTTGGAGCCCTGCGAGGCTGTGGAATCAGACAGCTGTCTGGAGTCTTACTTTTTCGCTGCACCTGTAATTGGCCAAAAATCAGGCTTCTTCAGGGCAACACAGCAAATCTCCTTTGGGATTTAGAAGGACCGGATTAACACCCTCCCATGGCTATGTGTGCTACACGCCAAAGATATTAAAACACTTTCCTCGAGGAAATCCAAACCTGGCATCAAAGACAGCGGTGTGCTGTGCCCAGGTTCCGCTAGGCGAGGAGAAAGACAGAAGGCTGTATCGTCTTCACCCATCCCTGGCTTCTGAGACCTCAGTAAACATCATCGGCACACTTTCAAAAAAAGCCTTTGGGCTACCTGAGGGTGAGAAGCTACCCTTTAAAAGAAGCTGAATCTGCACCCAGTACCACATTCCAGGCTCCCGCACTCGCATGGAATCATAGCACATGGCTCTGTCCTAAAGAACTTGTGCTGTTTTGGAATTATCGTCGCAGGCTGCCCCAAACAGCTGCAACCTCTGTATCATTAATCCTTCCAACAGAACACACACTGCTCTGTCAGAACGTACTGGAGGCCTGAGCATTCCCGAGCACTTGCAGTAAGATTGCGAATGATACCCTACGACATTCCGAGACCTTGTTTCATAGCACTAAGACAGCACCAGCGTGGTTGGAGTGGGAGTAGAACTGTGGATTCCAGTCTGCAACACTGCCTTTCTTGAACAGTAAGCAGGCATAGAAAGGGGGACGTGCTCCCCTCCTGTTGAATGCTGTATCAGGGGAGAGACATGTGAGGAACTCGGCTCTGTTCGACTGATGCAATACAGGTAGCTGAGCAATCCTGGGATATCTCTACACAGTCACGGAAGCATGTACAGAAAACAGCTGGAAAATGTTTTTTTTTTTTTAAACTCAGTTTAAGAGAAGGCCCAGAAAGTCGTAAAGGAGGATTTAAATGATTGAGATATTGATTAGAATAATAAGCCAAAAGGACCAGGCTTTCACAGCTATCAAAGAAACACACAGTAAAGGGGAGTGGGTGGGATGCAGATGACTGGAGCATGACAGACAGATGTTGCTATCTGACTGTGCATTTTAAATCTGGAAGGGAACAGCAATGGCATTGGATCAAACTGCACATCTGATCACAGTCCAAGAGTGTTAATATAACCATGCTCGATCCAGGCTTCCATAAACATATCCATAGCTGAATGAGGAACCTTGCAGACAAATGGGTGTTTGATGAGCATGACCTCCCCCACAGTAGTTCCCTTTCAGAGAATCAGTCGCAGTGGGAAGGGGGTGGGGTGGGGAACTGGAGGTGACATCTCCTCTGATTCCACCATCCTACCATGTACCAGTTGGCAACACAGCCAACTGTTCAGCAGGGATACCACTGCACAGTTTGGGTTGGTTGCATACATAGGTTTGAACTGGGACCATGGGGTGCTATTGGCAGGTACCACTGTTAAAAGGCAGGCAATGGCCATGTGTAGCCAGAATGGCACCAGGAGTCACTTCTGCCTGGTGCTACTTAAGGATGGGGCCAATGAGGCCATCTTGATCCTCCAGTCATCCCCGTCCCTTCCTTTGAGTCATGCGTTGACATCATTCTCATGCTGCCTACAGCCTCTTGGGATCTCACTATGCTGAAGGTATTCCCATATTGCTTGTCAAAGCGGTCTGATGAATTTGGACCAACAAGACATCTGGACAATCCAATTAAAAAAAAGTTGATTTTCTTGGCCATAATTGAATACGATACAACTGGTGCAGAACAACATACGAGAAGAGGGGGAGGAGGAGGAGGAGGAAGAGGAGGAGATTGGATTTATACCCCGCCCTTCACTACCCAAAGGAGTCGGTTTATAATCTCCTCCCCCTCCCTACAATAGACACCCTGGGAAGTAGGTGGAGCTGAGAGAGCTCTTTCGAGAACTGCTCTTGAGAGAACAGCTCTGAAAGAACTTATGGCTGACCCGAGGTCACACCAGCAGCTGCATGTGAAGGAGTGGGGAATCAAACCAGGTTCTCTTAGCTTAGAGTCCACCCTCCTAACCACTACTCCAAACTGGCTCAAGAGACTGAGGTACAAATCAGGTGTCCCTGGTTTGAATTTCACCTCTACAATTGTTGGTCAATCAGGCTTTAGTCAAGGCACTCTTTCTCACCCCCCCACCCCATGATGAGCATTATAATAATATTGTCCGTACAGGTCTGTTGCAAGGATTACAATGAGATAATGAATGTGAAACCCTTTGATTACTCTGGAAGAGCAATTTAAATGCTAAATAAGGTTCTTATTAATGTTTACAACACACAGTTCTTCATAACAGCCCTTCCCATGGTTCAAAGAACATACATACCAATAATAAGCTCAAGCATGGAAAATGGGGCGGGCTCTTAGGAGGAATCCGAAACAGGAAAAATGAAAAGTTTTCCTAAAGGCAGCCTGACATGCCTGAGAAGTGGTACAACAAAGCCCCCAGTTCTCCATCTCCGACAGATGATACAGGACAAGGCAGGGCACCAAGCCGCATTGTGTATAACACATACAAAACTCCAAGGAATTCCCAAAATAATATGTGGGAGAGGAAGATGGAGATGAGCCAGCATGGGAAAATATGTGTTCCACTCAGTTGCACAAACTTGCAGGCAGAGACTAAACGTGGTGTGGTGGTTAAAGTGCCAGACTAGCATCTGTGAGACCCCGCTTGGAATCTCCAATTTGCCATGGAAGCTTTCTGGGTGAACTTGGGCCAATCACGTACTCTCAGCATGGGGCTGCCAGTCCCCAGTTGGGGCGGGGGATCCTCTGGTTTGGAGTCCCTCCCCAGCTTCAGGGTTATCAGAAATCAGGGGGAAAGGGATACCAGACTCCCCACCCACAAGCTGGAAATAAATGCAACTTACCAGAAGCAGGGAGGGAAGAAGCAGGAAGTAAACGTGACATGTCCACATCACCCAGAAGTGATGTAGGCACATGGGTGATGTCAGGGGCAACACTCTGGCTCAGGGGTCTTTTAGTAGAAAAAGAGCTGCAGGAGCTCATTAGCATATGGTATCCTAATGAGCTACTAGGCTATTAGCATATGCCATGCCACCTGACATCACCAGAAGTTATGTCAGTAGGGGAAGCAAAAGGGGGGGCATCTTCGAAAGCCTCCCCTTCCCTTCCCCAGCTGGCCTGCGGGGGGGAGCAAAGAGAGAAGGGGTTTAAAGTTTAAACCCCTTCTCATTAGAGTTGGGCCACAGAATGAGGAAAGAAAGAGAGAGAATAGAGAGGGGGAAAGAGGGAAAGAAAGAGAAGAAAAGAAGGAGGGAAAGAAAGAGAGAGAAGGGAAGAAGGAGGGAAACAGGGAAAGGAGGAAAAAGAAAAGAGGAGAAGGCGGGAAAGAGGAAAAGGAGAGAAGGAAAGGAGGGAATGAAAGAAATCTGGCGGCAATTCGGCTCCATTATATCCTATGGGCCATTGAAGTCAATGGTGAAAACATAGGGTATGTTCTGGGGGCTGGAGGGGGGTTGAGGGAGAGGCTCCAAACACACAGGATAGCTGATGGAGCCTCTCCCCAACATACCCACCAGGTTTCAAGAACATTGGACCAGGGGGTCCAATTCTATGGGCCTCCAAACAGGTTGCCCCCATTCCCTCCATTGTTCTCTATGGTGGGAAAAAAGTTACTTTTTCCCACTGTGCTGTTAGTAGCTCTGGGGGGGAGGGGGGTTGAGGGAGAGGCTCCAAACTTTCAGGGTAGCTTCGGGAGCATCTTCCCACATACACCCCCGCGTCTCAAAGCAATTGGACCAATGGGCCTAATTCTATGGGCACCCAAACAAGTTACCCCCATTACCTCCATTGTTTCCAATGGGGAACCCCAGCCAGCAGCACTTAAGGCAGGCAAGCAGGCAGCCACCCAGCAGTCAGACTCTCCCAGAGAATCTCAGGGAAAGTGAACTGTCTTGGGAGGCGCTTGTTTGCCATGAGCACAAGTGGCACACTCCAGAACAAGTGGCACTGTGGCAGAGCAAGCATGCCACAGTGCCACACAGAAACCCCAAAAGACCAAAAGGAACAACATGTATACATGTATAAATTGATGGTGAAACCTCATTGGACCATTCACACCACACGCACCTCAAAAAGAATATTTATAGTACTGGGAAAAATGAAGAAAAGGGCAGCTGCAGATGAAAGGAAGTGCAAACAGTGATTAACACATGGAATTCACTGCTACAGGAGGTGGTGGTGGCTGGCTGGCATGAACAGCTTCCAGATGGAATTTGACAAATGTATGGAGGCTGGAGCAGACAGGAAAAAAACAAACCAACCCCACCCCCCTAAGCAACAGCAGCCAGCAGAACTTTTTAAAGTTGTAAACCTGTAAGAACCAAAAAACCTTTCGTCTGTTCTAACTTCTAACCTGACTGCTCAGCAATTTCATGGAGTGCCCACGAGTTCTTGTCTTGTGAGAGAGGGTGAAAAGTACTTCTTTCTCTACCTGTTCTATCCCGTGCATAGTCTTGTAAACCTCTTATCATGTCACCTCTCAGTCATTGTTTCTCAAAACTAAGATCCCCAAACGTGATAACCTTTCTTCATAGGGAAAGTGTCCTCCTCTTATTATTGCAGTAGCCCTTTTCTGCATTTTTTCCAGTGCTCTCCCCCCCCCGAGCTACTAACAGCACCATGGGGAAAAATTGGACCCCCTGGTCCAATGTTCTTGAAACTTGGTGGGTATCTTGGGGAGAGGCTTCAACAGCTACCCTGTGAGTTTGGAGCCTCTCCCTCAAACCCCTCCCCTCCAGCCCCCGGAAAATACCCTATGTTTTCACCATTGACTTCAATGGCCCATAGGATATAATGGGGCTGAAATTGACATTCGGCTGGCCAAAAGACTCCCCAATGGGCTTGTAAGGCCGAAACTGACATGTGGGAGCCTTTCTGCCCTCCGAAGCTGCCGGAGCTGTGCTCTGGTGCGCTCCCCCCCAAAAAGACCCCTGCTCTGGCTTTTGGGCAAAACTCTATGGTTTGAAGCCAATTTTACCATGGAGTTTTGCCCCCAAAAACAGAGCATTACCCCCGATGTCACCGACTTCCTGGTGACACAGGCATGTCCAAGTACTACGAGCGCATCCAACTACCATGTCAGATTACACAGGGAAGCCATTGAAATTCATAAACATAAAAAAAAAATTTCAACAGAAAATAAGAGAGTTTAAAAATAAATAGGGCATGGTTTCCTGTCCTGAAAAGCACAAAAGTCTCTACATCTGACAACAGCACTACAAATAGGATTAGAATCTCAACAGCCGATCCACTTGCAAAAGAACCTCCTCAGGAAACAGGAAACCTCCTTGGGAAAGCTCCTCAGGAAACCATGTGCAAAAGAACCTTCTCAGAAAACAGCTAATCCATATGCAAAAGAACCTCCTCAGGAAGCTCCTTCATTAACAGTTCACAGCCTGGGGAACTCCTACATGACAATTGACTCAGCCCCACCCCAGCTTCCTGAGTAGATATAAATTACCTGCCTACCATTTTTCTTCTCACCGTGACACAGAGAGTACTCCATCTTTCTGCGTTATACTTTTGAGGATGCCAGTCACAGCTGCTGGCGAAACGTCAGGTACTACAATGCCGCGACCATGGCCACACAACCCGGAAAACCTACAACAGCTAATGAACTCTGGCTGTGAAAGCCTTCGACAATATATAGACATGGTGCGTTTATTTCCAAGTATGTCACTTTCTGGTCCAGGAATGCTCCCTCCACCCCCATGCCTGTGGGTCCGATGGATGTGGCAGCCCTGTCTCAGCCTAATCTGTCTCACGAGGTTGTTGTGATGATAAGATGGAGGAGAGGAGAACAATGTAAGCTGCTTTGGGTCCTCACTGTGGCAAAAGTCAGGGCATAAATGAAGTAAATCAGTCAACGAATGCCTTTCCTGCCATAAGTTTGCATGTATGAAAAAACAGAAAACAGTCTGAAATGTGTTTCGACCGGGTTTCTGAACAGATTGGTAGCTGTG
This sequence comes from Gekko gecko, assembly GCA_029375565.1. Lineage (NCBI taxonomy): Eukaryota > Metazoa > Chordata > Lepidosauria > Squamata > Gekkonidae > Gekko > Gekko gecko. Next base: position 19,056,833 of record JAPDNY010000009.1, on the reverse strand, counting down.
GCTCAGTGGTAGAGCATCTGCTTTTGCATGCAGAAGATCCCAGGTTCAATTCTTGACCTCTCCAGTTAAAAGGGTCAGGTAGCAGGTGACGCAAAGGACCACTGCCTGACAGAGTAGGCAGTACTGACCTTGATGGACCAATGGTCTGATTCAGCATAAGGAGCTTCTTATGTTCATGCAGGAAAGCTGATCTGCAAACGTATCCTGACCATCTTGGGCTTCACAAGGCGTGCGCGGTTTTTGTTGGAGGGAGCGACTCAGCATGCCTGGACACTGGGGGACACAACATCACTCTGAGTGTGCATTGATATTGCCTCATTGGATGGGATGTCTCTGTCTGTCTTAACCTGGGAGCTGTCCTCTGATCTCTGTCATTTTCTTAGTCCTCTCACTTCATCACATGGCCTTCCATGGAGTCACATGTCTCTTCGGGTCTCTCCTGTAGAGCCAATGCCCTCATACTCCCACACACATGATGCCGGACAAGCTGGCCGTTTGTGATGAGGAAAATACTCATTAGATTAGGCTTCTCCCTCTTCTTTCAATGGCAACGAAGTAAGTTTGCCTTTTTTGCAACGACTGGGCAAAACTCTGCTATATTAACCAGATCTCCCAATCATTTTGACCTACGTCAGTTTGGTGTAGTGGTTAAGTGCACGGACTCTAATCTGGGAGAACCGGGTTTGATTCCCCACTCCTCCACTTGCACCTACTGGATGCCCTTGGGCAAGCCATAGTTCTGGCACAGCTGTCCTTGAAAAAGAGCAGTTTCTGTCAGAGCTCTCTCAGCCACACCTACCTCACAGGGTGTCTGTTGTGGGGAGGGGAAGGGAAAGGAGTTTGTAAGCCGCTCTGAGACTCCTTCGGGTAGTGAAGGGCGGGGTATAAATCCAATCTCTTCTTCTTCTCTTCTTCTCCTGCTGGGATGATGATGGAGGGGCTGTAGCCAATGGATGCTTAGCTCTCAGTGGGATGACAGAGCGCTTCACTTTGGCCGGATCATGCCCAGCCTCTTTGTATATCGCCTTAATAGATAGAAGGCGAAAGCGATACAACCCCTTCGTATGTGATATTAGGAAAAAGAGACGGAGGTATGAGGCTTGCCTGTTCCACAATTCATTTCAATCTCTCTCTTTCTCTCTCTTTCTAGTGTAGGAGGAGAAGAAAGATGAATGGGAGGCTATTTTAGGAAAGCATCTTGGTTGAAATCCTGGCGCGATTGAAGCCAGTGGGAGTTCTAGCCCCCAGCTTCCTCTGAGCCAAGCATTCCTCTCTCAGCAACACACTTTTTAGCAGAAGGCTCTTGCTGTTGCAGATAATGGATTGACATCCCCGGCAGCTGGGTTTTAAGTAAAAGTGAGTTTCTTTTCCTGGTCGTCTTAAAAGGTACAGAAAGGAACAGAAGAGCGAGGGCCCCAAGTGATAGGACCTGTCTAATAACCGGAAACCAAGCCATTTCCCTGCAGCCAAGGGAGACATTAAGTCCCCCGAATTTTAATGTAAACAGTCACAGTCTGGTGTCTGCTCTAATCCAATAGAACCACCACTGTTAAATAAGGGATTAAGGAGAAAAACACTATATTGAAACCAGAAGTGTGTGGGGGGGTCAGGAACGGGCATGCTGTCATTAAATATTAGAGGTATGAGTTTTTTTTCCCCCTTCTGTCGCCACTTTTTTGGGGGTCTTTAATTCTCTGCTGGGAGCATTCGATCGCTGGAGAAATACTCTTCAAATCCCCCTTTTCTTCCATATGCGGGAATGCTGACTCCACGCTGAGTAATCCCCAGGTGTCCGGGGTTTTGTTAGATCTTTGCCTCCGTACATTGCCAAATTCTGCTGGCATCAGAGAAAGATGGCAGACCATTAAAGCCCTTTCTGAAGATGAATGCAGTCTCTGTTATTGGCGGTGTACATCAGACACTAAATTTAAAAAAAAAGATAATCTGAGGGAGGATTCCCCCCCCCCACAAAAAAAAAAAGTAATCCATCTGATCATACTTAAGAACGGAGGCATGGAGCTACCATGCCAGTAACGGGGTCCAAACGGTGGGCTGCACAAGAACAGCTAGACCACCGCAACAAACCCACCAATTAAACGACAAAAGACCAAAGGAGCTGTGCTCAGGGGAGACAAAGGGTGTGAAACAGTCAGATCTGGATTCCAGTCTGTTGTCATTTTAAAATGTGATTCCAGTGATTTAGTACTGGGATTAAAGACCGTCGTGTCAGGAAGAGAGTCAACTGGGATGAAAGTCTCCGGGGTTGTACCACCCGCTCAAGCCAGCTTCCCACCCCAAATTTCTGATAAGCGAGATCAATGGTTCCCATTCTGTAAGCAATTAAAATTCTCCACTCACCCTGGGGGCATGAATTGGCATGTGAATCGGGCTTTCCAGGGATTCTCTCACATGTGGAGTGGGGTGGAGGGTCAACGCTCCCTCTGAGCTGTGGAGTCCTGTGAGCAAAAATTCTGCTTTGTGAGCTACTGGCATTATAGTTGTGAGCAAGCGATTTGGCTGCTGCATAAATTAGTTTGCTCTGGAGCCCTCCTTCCTGAGCGAAGACAAAAATGTGTGAGCCGGAGGCTAAAAGACTGTGAGCTAGCTCACACCCACTCAGCCTAGAGGGGACACTGGTGGAGGTGTATGTTGGTGGACAAGCTTAGTATTTTTACATGGGATTGTATACGTTGTGAAATTTTAGACCTTGAGCCAGCAGAGACAGACAGACAGAGACAGACAGACAGACAGAGACTCAGTTCAGCCATCTCACAAAACAGTGGTTTAATTCAACTAACAATGGTTTGTGAGGTTGTCTGAATGGAGCCATTTCACTAAATAGCCCCAACATACCAGGATCTGAAGTTGGTTCCCAAACCACTTACACCTAATTGTGGTTTTGCATAATACAAGAATGGAGATGTCCTGGCTCAATCTTGGATTGTTCCCCAGTGAAATCAGCTTTTGTTGAGGACAACCAGAAGTTCAGTGACCATCAGCTGAATTCTGATTCAACAAATAAATCCAATATTGTTTCAGGTGATGTCCTAATTGAGAGAGAGAGAGAGAGAGAGAGAGAGAGAGAGAGAGAGAGAGAGAAGAGAGAAGAAAGAAAGAAAGAAAGAAAGAAAGAAAGAAAGAAAGAAAGAAAGAAAGAAAGAAAGAAAGAAAGAAAGAAAGAAAGAAAGAAAGAAAGAAAGAAAGAAAGATGGTCCAATCTCTCCCTATCATTTATCTCTCATCTGGCTTTGAGTGTAGGGATGTTTACTGATGGGGCAAAACTTATAACTTCTGCCCCTTGTCTCCTGGTAAGTGAAAAGCTTTCTAAGACAGGGGTCTGCCTCTTGCTGGCAAGGCCTGGCTGTTTTCAATAGCTCTACTTGCTGGCCAGATGGCAAATTCTAGAAAACACAATTTGGTTGATGCTTCCTTCCTGTAATAGGCAAGGAGAGGAAAAACGGTATCTCTGTCTCCCCTCCCTGATCACCTTGACCACTGATTGGCACAAGTAAAGCATTTCTGGCTATGGGGCTATGGGGAGGGGCCATGGCTTAGTGGCAGAGCATCTGCTCAGGATGCAGAAGGTCCCAGATTCAATCCCCAGCATCTCTAGTTAAAAGGACCAGGCAGTAGGGGATGTGAAAGACCTCTGCTTGAGACCCTGGAGAGCCGTTGCCAGTCCGAGTAGACAGGACTGACCAAAACAGACCAGTGGTCTGATTCAGTATAAGGTAGCTTTATGTGCTCATGTGTGCTCTACATGGCATGTAAGCTGGCTGACGCTGCCTACCTGTTGTGGAGTTGGAAGATGTTGTTTCTGCCTCTGTCTGCCTTGGAAACAAGCAAAGTTTGATGAGCCAGTCTGCTGTAGTGGTTAGGAGTGTGGACTCAAACCTGGGAGAACTGGGTTTGATTCGCCACTTCTCCACATGCAGCTGCTGGTGTGACATTGGGTCAGTCACAAGTTCTCTCAGAGCTGTTCTCTCAAGGGAAGCTCTTGAAAGAGCTCTCTCAACCCGACCTACCTTACAGGGTGTCTTTTATGGGGAAGGGAAGGGAAAGGAGATTGTAAGCCACTGTGAGACTGCTTTGGGTAGTGAAGGACGGGGTATAAATCCAAACTCCTCCTCCTCCTCCTCTTCTTCTTCCCCCTTCCAGCCGGGCATACATGCTTAGGCAATGAAGTCCTGTGCTTATCAGAAAAACCTCTCCAGATTTGTGAGAGAACCGAATGACTGGCAAAAAAGTAGAAAGAAATTCCACTTGGGACAAGCTTGTCTGATGGGAAGACTGGCAACTCTTCTGGTTGGATGACATCCCTGTCATTCCTGCATGTATCTTCTGAGTCACTGTCTCCCCTCATTACTTGCAGGGCCTGGCAAATGAAACCAGAAAATGAGGTGTTAGAACAGCTGTCAGCTCAGCAGGCCGCTGAGTGCTCCTAAATGTCAGAAATAATTGTGTTCAGATTTGCATCTTTGATGTTCGGATCCGACAGCAATTAATAAATATCCCCCTGTGCTTCCTAGAAGGAGGCTACCTGCCGTATCCCTGCAGACTCACTGGTCTGGTTTGCATTTTTCAGCCTCTACTGGGAGTAGGCCATTCTGCCCCCTATCTCCATCAAATATGACTGCTGCATTCTATCACTGCGACCATACCTGGATAGCCTAGGCTAGCCCGATCTCATCAGATCTCGGAAGCTAAGCAGGGTCAGCTCCAGATAGTACTTGGATGGGAGACCTCCAAGGAATATACGGGTTGTGATGCTCAGGCAGGCAATGGAGGACCACCTCTGAACATCTGTTGCCTTGAAGGCCTTATGGGGTCAACCTAAGACAGCTCTGACTTGATGGCACTTTCCACACCCACATCCTATGATGGCACACACAGAGATACAACAGAATTACCCACCATGAGAGGAGGCTGCCTGCAGTCTCTCTGCATGATGTCATCCCCCTTATGGACATCTCTCCTGAATCACTGTCTCCCGTTGTTACTCCCCCTATTTCCCAACTGCCTGGAAAATGCCCCAGCCCGACCAAAATGCTGCACCAGAACAAGAGAACCAGAGCCGGGAGGCCTTTGTGGGGTGGCCAGTCCTTATTCTTTCGCATCCTAAAAGTAGACCTTCTGGGGTGTAAGAGGGAAACATGCCTCCAATATTAATTTTTTTTTTTGGGGGGGGGGGGGGTTGAAGGGAGGGGCAGTCCGAACTCCACCAGGACTTGAAACTTCATATGCTGGGCTGGATCATAGCTTTTCGTTTGCTTTGCACTTTGACTGGTTGCCCCGTCACAGCCTGCGCACATCCATCAGGATGACGGTGTCATTTGATCTGACAAAAGAAACAGGCCAGCGACACGAAGCTTTGCAGTCATTAAAGGTTTGCCTGGTTTCCCAGGGATTGATAGAGCCTCCCCCCCCCCTTGGTGCCTGATCTCTGGAGAGTTGGCTGTGGAATGCAGAGCTCTCTTCGGCTGGGGTGCAACAGGCTGGCTGTCGAACAGAAATTTACTGCCAAGCAGGAGCAAGATCACTCTTCAGTTACTTGTTTGAAACATATGACTTCTGTTTTGTACATTTGGTGTGACCAGACTGGTGCAGTGGGGTTCCTGCAAAGAGGAGTGGGCATCTCAGACGGGTTTTTGAATAGGGTTATCGGGTCCTCCCTGGTCACTAGCAGAGGTGGGCTGGGGTAGGCTTGCCAGCAGCGTTCCCTCTAAGCTGAGTTAGTGTGAGCTAGCTCACCGTTTTTGAGCCTCCGGCTCACACATTTTTGTCTTCGCTCGGGAAGGACGGCTCCAGAGCAAACTGATTTAGGCAGCAGCCAAATCGCTCACTCAAAACTTTATTGCCAGGAGCTCACAAAGTAGAATTTTTGCTCACAAGACTCCGCAGCTTAGAGGGAGCGTCGGTTGCCAGCTCCAGGATGGGAAACTCCTAGAGTTTTGGGGGGTGAAACCTGGGGAGGAGAGAAGCCTCAGGGGGCTACAAGGCCACACCGTCCACCCTCCAAGGATCCGTTTTCTCCAGCTCTCTTGTAGTCCAGAGATAAGATGTAATTCCAGGGGTTCCCCAGGTCCCACCTGGAGGCTGGCATCCCTATTTTGAATAACATGTGGATCATGGACTTTACTTTTTCAGCTGAGATAGAGCCCCTGTTGCTTACGTCTTCTTCCTAGAATGCAAGGGCTGGAATCTACCAGAATGAAACTACTCGGTGAGCCTGTCAACATCGAACACCACCAGAGTATGATACTCTACCATTTCATTCATTCATTCATTCATTCATTCATTCATTCATTCATTCATTCATTCATATATATATATATATTGCCCACCCTTCCCGCGAATGGGCTCAGGGCAGGTAACAACATTTCATTTATACAATATATATTAATTAATACAATAAAATTAAAATTTAAAAACATGTCATAAATATTAAAATGGTGGTCACGGCAGATGAGAAGAGTTTTCTGATTGTGGGAGGTTCCTGGTCCATGGTGAAGATGAATAATGGCCAGTAATTGTCATGAGGGTAACAGAATGGCAATAACCTCAGGGAGCCCATATAGGGATGTCCGCTGTCTCAGCCGAAGGCCTGGCAGAACAGCTCCGTCTTGCAGGCCCTGAGGAATTGAAGCAGATCCCACAGGACCCTGACCTCAGTAGGGAACATGTTCCACCAGGCAGGGGCCAGGGCAGAGAAAGCCCTGGCTGAGGCAAGGTGGATGTCCCTCAGGCCAAGGACCACCAGGAGATGTTGAACCTTAGAGTATAGTGCTCTTCAGGGCATCTTTTTTTTTTAAAAAAAAAATGGTAACATCTGACTTATGAAGTGTTCTTATAAACCCAAAAGCTGGCACACATTGTGTGTAATTTTGGTGGGCCTGGCATAGTGGAGAACACTGTGGTCCAGACGCCAGATCTGTCATTAAGTAGGACTGGACAAGCAGTTCCTGTTTGTTTCATACTCATTCATATTTCAATGTTTTCAGTTCCTTCTTGTTTTTGGGTTTTTTTTTGTATTTTTTCATATGCGCATGAGAGTGTGGGTACCTGAAAGTCATGGCAACCTCTGGTGATTGACCCCTCCTGGGGGCCTGGAGGGTATTCAGAGAGGTGGCTGAATAAAGCCTGCCCCCGCCTCCCGACTGCTGGTACTCCAAGGAGGTCTCCCATCCAAGTCCTTGCCAGACTTAACCCTGCTTAGCTTCTGAGACCTGACGAGATTGAGCTTGACCGGCCTATCCACGTCAGGGCAGCTCCCTCTTTTTAATGTGGATTTTGTAGATTTCTTTGTTATGAATGTTATATCGATGATATATACAATGTTTAGCATGTACGTGCACCTGATTTACTGATCCACAGGTGACCGTGAAAACGTATGTATATTTTATTTATTTATTTATTTATTTATTTATTTATTTATTTATTTATTTTGAGATTTATACCCCGCCCTATCAGGTAGCATTATGCTCACTTAATAGGAAACGGTGCCCTGCCCATAGCTCAGGATAGTCCAATCGTGCCTTATCTCAGAAGCTTAGCAGGGTTGCCTCTGGTCAGTACTTGGACAGGAGACCACCAAGGAAGCCTGGAGCTGCTACGCAGAGGTAGGCAATGGCAAACCTCTTCTGAACGTCTCTTGCCTTGAAAACCCTTGAGGCAGGCCCATAGCCAGGATTTTTTCAGTTGGGGGGGCATTTAAATTTCTTAGGGGGCCACTGGCTAATCGGATTAAAGACATACCTGTCTCTTTCCCTGCACCTGCCACCACTCGGGGGCCCTGGGCAGGATGGGAAGCCTTGCCAGTAGGTTAGGGGGCCTGGCCCCAATATGCCCCACTGTAGCTACAGGCCTGCCTTGAGGGATTGTCATAAGTCGGCTGTGACTTGATGGCAAAAGGAAGGGGGGAAAAAGAAAAGAAACCAGTTTCAGAATAAAGAATCAGAGGAACAGCTCTAGGGTTGCCAGCCTCCAGGTGGTGGCTGGAGATCTCCCACTATTACAACTGATTTCCAGGCAATAGAGGTCAGTTCACCGGGAGAAAATGGCTGCTTTGGGAGGTGGACTCCGTGGCGTTAAACCTCACTGAAGTCCTTCACCACCACCCCAAACACCACTCTTCTCAGGCTCTGCCTCCCTGAATCTCCAAGTATTTTCCAATCTGGAGCTGGCAACCCTGAACAATTCCTGTAGGGTAGAAGCCATGCCAGAGTGGGCATTGTCGATTCAAAACACCAGGGTTGAGAAACTGGGGCCGATTTCCCACAAGCCACTGCTCCGCACTCCTTCCCTTTGCCCCGACGGTAGGTGTCAATTTCACACTAAGTGCTGCACGGCCGCATTTTGCCCCGCAGCTTCGCACAACTTCCTCGTCTACTCAATCCTCAAAAAACAGGATTGAGTAGACGCAGGGAAAATCGCGTGAAGCTGCGGGGCAAAATGCGGCCGCGCAGCACTTAGTGTGAAATTGACACGTACCGTCGGGGCAAAGGGAAGAGCGAACGCAGAGCAGCGGTTTGTGGGGAATCAGCCCCTGTTTTTTGAGGACCGAGTAGACGAAGTTGCGGAGCAAAATGCAGCCACAGGGCAGCGATTTGTTGGAAATTGGCCTGGAAGTCATCCCAACCATTAAGTTTAGAAGGTAACATTGGGCTGGATTTTCCCTATGCTCAGCATGCCACAATCTCACACACACACACAAAAAGTTGGGTGTACATCCTTTGCTTGTCTAACATAATGTCTTCTAATTTCCAAAATGCGATATCAAAGGTAGCATAAGAAGACCGTCTTGAAAGTATTACTCAAGCGAAATTCCCACCGGCCCCTAAGGCAGATCTTTTAATTAATGCTCTCAAAAGCCCTCGGAGCCTAACAAACAAACAACATGCTGGGATCTGCAAAGGGAGAAACTGAATGTGAGGAAGGAATCCCTGACTGCCAACAGAAAGGCCGTCTCTGCCCTGCTGAGACACGATCTCCCGCCCCCTCACAGGTTTCTAAGGGATGTCTAATTTTTAACCAGACTTCAGATGATGTGGAGACAAGGATTTTAGTCATGCTTGGCTTCTTATTCTCAGGAGTCTTGCCTTTGATCGAAGAGGATTGAAGAGAGCTCTGTGTGGTCAAGGTACTGCTTTTGTATCTGAATTATTACCGTAATTGGAATTAGACCTGCCAGTCCATAGACATTCAGGGGCCTAAGGGGCCTTCCCGCCCACCCTTCACCAGATACACCAGGAATTCCCCTGGATGTTCCACTTTCATTTAGAAAGACAAATCTTTATCCTCTATTTATTCGTCAGTTCATTTATCCTCGATTTATTTATTTGGCTTACAATCTCCTTTCCCTTCTCTTCCCCACAACAGATGCCCTGTGAGGTAGGTGGGACTGAGAGAACTCTGGGAGAACTGCTCTTGAGAGAACAGCTCTGAGAGAACTGTGGCTTGCCCAAGGTCACTCAGTAGCTACATGTGGAGGAATGGGGAATCAAACCCAGTTCTCCCAAATCAGAGTCCGCACTCCTAACCACTTCACTGGACTGGGTAGCATAAAATACCTTCCACTCAAGTGATACCAATACAAGGACTCTGTAATTTGTGGAAGGACCCTTGAGTTGTGGGTTCTCTTCAATTCTTCTGTGTGTGGTGCCCAATTTAGATTGTGGAATGTGGCATGCATGGAGGAGGTAGGGTTGCCAGACTCCCCAGTAGAGGTGGGGTTCCCCTGCTGATAGCCCCCTGCCACTGATCAGCTGGCTGGTGGGGGGAACTTACCCCCCAAAAGAGGGAGAGCCAGCTGATGTGCAGTGATGTGTCTATGTCCCTGCCTATGTGACCCGGAAGTGACGTCATCAAATTGGGGGTGTCAGGGTGATGTTCTAGTGTTTGGGCAAAAACTCTATGGCAGAAGTCAAATATACCATAGAGTTTTTGCCCAAATAGCAGAGCACCGCCTCAGTGTCCCCGACATGATAACGTCAGTTCTGGGTCACATGGGCAGTGGTGTAGGCATGTCACTGCATGTTGGCTGGGCCTCCCTCCCGCTCCCAGTAATTCACCCCCCCCACCAATCCCTCACCAGTTTCCAGGAGGGACCTGGCAACCCTAGGAGGAAGTCCTTCCGCCTACTCCTTGGCATGCAGTAGTCCTGAGAGTACAATGTTTGACCTGTTGGGGAAAACTTCAGGGATGTCATAATTGTTTGGGAGCAGGCAGGGAACCCTGTCCTGTCCAGTCGATGCCCACACTTACGATGGTGAGCCCCCCTCCCACAGGGGTTGGTGCCTTTCCCGTGGCTCAGCAGGACTGTGGAGGTCTGGCTGGAAGGCATGGCTGGGTCAGCCTTGTCAGCCCAGCAGGCCAGCATGAGTGCTCAGGTGAGACACAAGGAGGGCCCAACCCAGCCAAGGGGCGGAGACCCAGCCAAGTGTCAGGTAGCCCTGACATAAAGTATGGTTTGCAGAGGGAGTACTTTCGGTCTCCCATCCTCTGACCTTCTACTCACTGTCTATTATCAGGTCTCTGACCTTGCATCTCCAGCTGCTAGAGTTTTCAGCTGGGAACCAACGGTTTCTAGATTGTTCTGCTTGCTTTGCCCCCACGCGCGAATAGTACTCATTGGCTTCAGCTACATGGTGTGTGTGTGCTTGAATGTAGTATATCTTAGAAGGCCCCATTGTATGTGGCCATTGCTGACACAAGCTGTTCACGTGTCTTTAGTTCTGATTCACCATTAAACATTGTATTCTTAAGCCCTGTGTTGTGTGACCTGACTAAGGAGCCAGGCACCCAGGAGCTGATTTGCTGGGAAGGGATGAGGGGGTGGGGCCCTAGCTGGAGGGAGGAAGGCAGCCCAAGAGCAATAGGGGGTGGAGCATGTACGGCCTGAGTGGACCTCTTGAAACCCACTCAGCTTCAGGTCAAGGAAATATAGAGAGCAGGCCAGAAGCAAGGACAGGGTGGAGGCAGACCCAACTGAGCGCAGTGTTGAGAATAAAACCACTAATATTGTAATGCCCTTATGTAGATCTACGGTGTGACCTCATTTGGAATACGGTGTACAGTTCCAGTCACTGTATCTCGAAAAGGGTGTTGCAGAGCTGGAAAAAGTGCCCAGGAGGGCAACCAAGATGATTAGAGGGGTGGAACACCTTCACGGTGAGGAAAAAGATGGCTGGGGGGCAATGTTCCCTCTAAGCTTTGGAATCTTGTGAGCAAAAATTCTACTTTGTGAGCGACTGGCATTAAAGTTGTGAGTGAGCAATTTGGCTACTGCTTAAATTAGTTTGCTCTGGAGCCATCCTTCCCGAGCTGAGATGAATATGTGTGAGCCAGGGGCTAATAAACTGTGAGCTAGCTCACACTAACTCAGCTTAGAGGGAACACTGCTGGGGGGGCAGCATGATAGAGGTTTATAAAATGATGCACGGGGTGGAGAGAGTTGACAAAGAGAACTTTTTCTCCCTCTCCCTCTCCTAGAACTTGGGGGCCTCCAATGAAACTGATGGGCAGTAGGTTCAGGACGGACAAAAGGAAATACTAGTTTACACAGAGAGTGACAAAAATGTGGAATTCGCTGCCAGAGGGTGTGGTGATGGCCACAGGAATGAACAGCTATAAAGGGGGATTCAATAAGTCCATAGAGGATAAGTCATAGGCTTGCCAGGTCTGGGTTGGAAAATACCTGGAGACTTTGGGGGTGGATCTGGGAGACAGCAGGGTTTGGGGAGGGGAGGGGCCTCAGCATGGTACAGTGCCGTAGAGTCCACCCTTCAAAGCAGCCACTTCCTCCAGGGGAGCTGATCTCTGTCAGCTGGAGATCAGTTGTAAAAGTGTGAGATCTCCAGGCCCCACCTGGAGGCTGGCAACCCTAATAAGTCTATCAATAGCTACTAGCCATGGTGACTGAGGGGAACCTCCACACCCAGAGGCAGTAATCCTCTGAATCCCAGAGCCAGGAGGCAACATCAAGGGAAGGCCTTGGCTTCTATGCCCTGTTGTTGGCTGTCCAGAGGAACTGGTTGGCCACTGTGTGAGACAGGATGCTGGACTAGATGGACCACTGGTCTGACCCAGCAGGGCTCTTCTGCAGTTTTCTCTCTCTCTCTTTCTCATCTGAGCAAGAACCTGGTGTGATATATTAGGCTGAGGTTACTACCAGTCCAAACCCAATACTATATCTGCTATACCACACTGCCAGTTAAAGATCTCATTAACCCCGGAGGAGATTTTGGGAATAGTGAACTAGGAATAGTGGAATGAACTGAACCATGCAAGGCAGCTAACACATCACAATGGTCAAAAACGGTGGTCCAAAATATTATTTTTCAGGTGTCAAAACTGTATCGTCCCATATCTGGATTCTATTCTGCTTCACACAGACGTAGGTCTTTTTTTTTTTTTTTTTGCTAGGTTTCTTTTTGCTGTTGTTGTTTTTTAAAAAATCAACACAGTGAAGGCAATTTGTAATGCTTAACATTTCCCCTCTCTGCTCAAACAGAGTTTCTTGAAGGGCTTGGAGATTTGATAGACATTTGAGGGAGCTACCAGAATACGAATGAATGACATTAATGAGTTAGTCCGAGATGTTATCAATGGCTAATCAGGTTTGGGATATGTGGGACCTCTCGGTGTGTAGAGGGGGGAATGGGTGAGAAATTGCACTTCTGTGGCACGGAGAAGACAGGTTACACACACTGCCTCTCCTAATTGGCCGAATGGAATCTGAAATATCTGACTGAAAAGACGGTAGCGTATTGAAAGTCGGATGCGCTGCAAGAAAGGCTACGGGAACAGGAATGCCATTTTGCCTCCTGGGGATTATTAATTATAAACAGATCTTCCTTTGATTTCTCTTTCATGCTTTTATCCTGCCCCCACACCCCATTTTTTTGGTGTGACGGATGGCGAGGCGATTCCGGTAGAAACCACAATGGGCCCTGATTTGAGATGCTCCCCCCTTTTTTTATCATCACAAAATTCATTTTTTAATGCCAACGGAAATTAACCTGCTCAAACAAACTTGTTAGGGCCGATTCCCTTCTTCTTTTTCAAAAGCCGGACGGGCGCTGGCTGGCTTCCAAGAATTCTCTGCTCTCCATCTGCTGGGTGACTTCAAAGCAAAACAGGAGGGATAAATCCTCGTCTTGAAAGAACTTAACAAGCTGCTGACCCAGGAGCTAATGAATTTATTACCCTAGCATTGGTAGTGATGCGGGTGGCGGGATCCCCCATAATTGCAGATAACAAGTTGATTGGGACATTTCTGTTACAGTCAAAGTATTAATGTGTAAGAAATCATTACTACGGCTTGTGGTTAAAAGGTTGCAATTATAGAGCAATCTTTGTACGTTGGTTTTTCATCTGCAGCAGGCCGTTATCGACGTGCCCCCGCTCAAGTTTCCCCTTCTGTGATGGTGGACGTCACATTCCCCCAGTGCTCAGAACAGCAACTCTTTGTCCCTGACAAAGGATGGCTTCCCTTGGACAACAGCTGCTATTAGAATAGTCAAGAGCACGGTTTTGCATGAGTGGAAGGTTCTTCTCGGAGCAGTCAAAAGTCACAGTGGTGGTTGGGAAGTGCTGTCAAGTCGTAGTTGACTTGTGGCAACCCTGTAGAGTTTTCAAGGCAAGAGACGTTCAGAGATGGTTCGTCACTGCCTGCCCCTGTAGAGCAACCCTGGACTTCTTTGGTGGGTCTCCCATCCAAGTACTAAACAGGGCTGACCCTGCTTAGCTCCCAACTAGTGATGGGATCGATGAATGTCATAACATAGCTATTAACTGGAGCATCGGATGAAGTGAGCTCTTCCTCATGAAAATTTCTGCTAGAATAAATGCTGTTAAGTCTCCTAGGTGCTGAGGATGCCTTCTTGTCAATCTATTGGTTCACCTAGCTCTCTTTCACCCTCCTGTCCTGGATGCAGCTCTTTTGGGTTCCTGGCTGTGTAGATTCCAGGGGACCGATAATGGGTCTGCCGTCTCCTTCATGCAAGTTTCATGGCCTTCTTGGGATAATGTAGCCAGCTGGGGATTGCTGGAAACGCCGGGTGGATGCAAGGAACAAATCCACAAGAGCTCTCTGAAGTGCTTTCCCGCCTCTCTGCTGTTCTTGCCGTTATGTGTGAGAAACTGAGAAGGACTTCTAAATGTGCGAACGTGAGGTTTCTGAATCAATTGATGGCCATGCAGAGAGGTGGATTTTTCAGTCACATTTCAGTCTTCCTGCATTTTACTGCGGCTTGTGTCCTTAGCGCCAGGCATCGGAATAAAGAGGCAGCCTAGTTTTCAACAGGAGCCTAGCTTAATAACTTCGTTTCTTTCAGCTGCAGTGACAACCCAGGGCTCTTTTTGCAGCAGGAACTCCTTTGCATATTAGGTGACACGCCCCTAATGTAGCCAATCCTCCAAGAACTTACAGTAGCCCCTGTAAGAAGAGCTCTGTAAACTCTTGGAGGATTGGCTACATTAGGGGCGTGTCACCTAATATGCAAAGGCATCCCTGCTAACTTCCTTTCTCCCTGTTCCTGCACACCCAGTGGATGAGGGCAGTCGAAAACACTGGCCTGTATTCAAGGAACAGAGTTGTCACAAACACCGCACTATGCACATCTGTTTTTGGCTGGGCGCGTCTCCTGTTGCTAGGGATGCCAGCCTCCAGGTGGGACCTGGGGATCCCCTGGAATCTCCAGACTACAGAAGTCAGTTCCCCTGGAGAACAGTGAGGGGACTGTATGGCATTGTGCCCCACTGAGGTCCCTGTCCTCTCCAGGCTCCGTCCCCAAATCTCCAAGAGTTTCCCAACCTGGATCTGGCAACCCTACCTCCCATCCCTCACCAATGGCCAGGAGGGACCTGGAAACCCTGTGTCCCTATATTTCTGATTGTCTGTGGTGAATTGGAGGGGAAGAGACGTAGGTGGCCTGCATTTTTACAAACAGGTATGACTGAACTTGGACTGTCGCCTCCCAATCTTTCCCTCATTTCCATTCAAGTCCTATGATCTCACAAAGGAAAGTGAGATACGGAACTCAAGTTACTTTTCTAAAACTTCTAAACTGCAGGGTATTTTTTTTCTTACTGCTGGCTTCAAAGTACCGTGGTTGTACCAACCAGCTTTTCAACTTCAAGCTGTGCTTCTCTGCTCATCTAACCCAGCAAGGGAGCTTTCAACATTGGGAGAGAATTTAGTTTTGGGGGATTCGGGGAGGGGGGAACTTTTGTTTAAAAAAAGAAAGAAAAGAAACACAGGCAATTCGCGTTGCCCTTAAACCTAAATCCCTCCTCCCCCGTTTTTAAAAGGAAAAGCGGAAAGTAACAGTCTCGGTGGCCTAACAGAAACCTGTTGCGCTGCGCTTTCGGAAGCCTGAGAATTTGGGTCAGATATTTACTTCTTTTTGCCCCGCCCTTCGTCCAAACAGCATGGCACAAAAATGCTGGTCTTAGTTGGGTCAGAAATCGACGAGTCTGGAATTCTCAGGATTGTTGGGTTTAAAACATGAAGATATCAGATGGTGGTGGGGGGAGATATATTTGTGTTTCTTCGCTAAACTGTGGTACACACAAAATTTGGTTCCCCCGTCGTCCGAATATTCTGCCTTTGATGTCTTCCAGCTGAATACGTGAACTGACTCTCTTCAAAAGGACTGTGTCTGAGCATAGATGTTGAGTGACTGCGTAGGGACACCAAGCTATTGGTGGGTCCTGGAGATCGCCTGGAATTACAACTGATCTCTATACTACAGAGACCAGGTGTCCTGGAGAGCAGGTCCCCTGCAGTTTTGGAGGGTAGACTCTATGGTGTCACCATCCCTGCTGCGCTCCTCCCCTCCCCAAACTTCACCCCCAAATCTCCAGGAATTTGCCAGCCCTAAGAGAATTACACATCTCTGGCCAAATTAGGGAACTGCAGAGAGACTGAAATCTCCATACCCTACTAATCGAAAGGTGGTCAAGTTAGATGCTCTGTCGGGTGCCCAAACCGGATTTGAACAAGGCCTTCTGTTAGCCAGGCCTGAGCATCTTGTACCTGTGCCACTCACAGATAGGGTTGCCAGTTCCGGCTTGGGAAATTCCTGGAGATTTGGGGGTGGTGCCCGCAGAGGGTGGAGTTTTGGTGGGGGGGAGCTCAGCAGAGATGTGGCACCACAGAATTCAGCCTCTGAGGCAGCCATTTTTCCAGGGGGACTGATCTCTGTCATTTGGAGATCAGTCGTAATTCCACGGGATCTCCAGACCCCACCTGGAGGTTGGCAGGGCTACCTACAGCAGAGAAGGCAGGGAGGATCGGGAGCCCCTGCAGGCCAATGGCACCATCATGGCGGCAGTCTTCACCCTGGCTTCAGTTATCACTTGACTGGACCTCAACACATGACAACGTGGACCAGTTAGAACAGCCCGAGCTACATAATGGTTGGTGGTGAAGAAACCGACATTGTTGGAAGGTTTTCTATTCCTTCGCTACATCATCCTTAAGTATAATGTCTGAAGACGTGTTGCTGAGTGACCAAGATACAAGATAGCTCATGCCATAGTATTCCGTTACTATGTATGAGTGTGAAAGTCGGACGGTGAAGGAAACTGACAGGAAGAAAATTGATTCCTTTGAACTGTGGTGGTGGAGGAAAGTTTTATGGATACTGTAAAAAAAAAAAAACACACCCCAAATCAGTGGGTTCTAGATCAAATCAAGCCTGAACTCTCCCTAGAAGATAAAATGACCAAACTGAGGCTATCACATTTGGTCCCATCAAGGGTCATTTCGAGGGGGAGTGAGCATGAACAGCATTCTGGGAGTAGCAACATTTCCCCTCCTCTCTCGCAAGCAAACAAAGTCTTCCTTTTCTTCTTTGTGAGGCTGCAGAGGGAAGGGGCAGAACTGAGCTGATGAAAACCTTCACCTCAACCCTCAGATGCCACCAGTTGCCAACTCAGAACTGGGGAAATTCCTGAAGATTTGGGGGAGGGGACAGGGAGGTCTAGGAAGGGGCTAGACCTCAGCACAGAATAATGTCCACCCTCCAAAGCCGCTCTTTCCTCCAGGAGAACTGATCCCCCATCATCATTAAACCCTCTTGACTATTTTCTTTGTGCTTCTGAAGCAGTTTTCCTCCAGGTAAGCTGGAGTTGGGAAATGCCCAGAGATTTTTGGGGGTGGAGCCTGAGCGGTGGGTGTTGCCTTCTGACACACTTCCGGTGATGTCAGGGGGTGTGGCATATGCAAATAAGTTATGCTAATGAGTTGTGCTAATGAGCTCCTGCACCTCTTTTTCTACGAGAAGACCCCTGGGTTCCATTATGAGAAGAGAAGAGTCACTGGGAAAGACAAGAATGCTGGGAAAAGTTGAAGGCGACAGGAAAAGAGGAAGGCCCAACAGGAGGTGGACGGACACAATCGAGGAAGCCATGAGAGCCCTCTGTCTGCAAAACCTGAGCAAGGCTGTTAAGGAGAGGACATTTTGGAGGACATTAATTCATAGGGTTGCTATGAGTCAGAAGCAACTTGATGGCACTTCACACACACACACACACACACACACACACACACACGGACAGATCATATAAACCCAGTTAATAGGCTGCCTATTGAGTCAGCCCAGCTTGACTGAGGTGAGTCCCCATGCTTGCTTGTTCCTGCTGTATCTGGTGGCTTTCCGGATACCGACCTTGCTTCCTTCTGACCTAGGGTTGCCTGGAAACTGGTGGGAGGCCTGTGGGTGGGGACACAGGTGGGCACCATATCAGTTGTGGTGTCACATTACTGCTGGTTATAAAAACACACACCCCAGAGTGACACAGGCAGCTCTAAGCAGTGTTCCCTCTAAGCTGAGTTAGTGTGAGTTAGCTCACAGTTTTTAAGCCTCCAGCTCACACATTTTTGTCTTAGCTCAGGAAGGATGGCTCCAAAGCAAACTCATTTATGCCGTAGCCAAATCATTCGCTCACAACTTTAAGGCCAGCGGCTTCCAAAGTAGATTTTCTGCTCACAAGACTCCACAGCTTATAGGGAACATTGGCTCTAAGAATTGCCAGGCAGCTCAGCCGCAGCTGGTATCACATTTTTAATATTCCAACCCCCCCCTCCTGCAGCTGCTCAGAGCAGCGGCAAGCAACAGGGGCAGGGGGCAAGGACTCACCCACCTCCACGGGGGAAATAGGACCCTTACAGGCCTGTTGTTTCTGGCCCTTGGAACCTTATCAGACTCTAGGTTTTGACTTTTTGCCTCTTCTCACTGGCTCCCCTGGGCTGATCAGATGTTTGCTGATCTAGTTTGATGTAGTGGTTAAGTGTGCGGACTCTAATCTGGGAGAACTGGGTTTGATTCCCCACTCCTCCACTTGCACCTGCTGGAGTGACCTTGGGTCAGTCACAAGCTCTGGCACAGCTGTTCTCTCAAGGACAGTTTCTGGAAAGAGCTCTCTCAGCCCCACCTACCTCACAGGGTGTCTGTTGTGGGGAGGGGAAGGGAAAGGAGTTTATAAGCCGCTCTGAGACTCCCTTGGGTAGTGAAGGGCGGGGTATAAATCCAATCTCTTCTCTTCTTCTTCTCTTCTTCTTGTAGAAACTTCTGGGCATGAGCAATTAGGTGGCTACAGATTTTCTTTGCTCTGCTCTCTTCTCTACTCCACAAGGGCTGGATCTGTCAGAGAGTAGGACAGTAAAAATGGGGAAATTATCACAACCTGGGCGGGGGGGGGGACATTTTGCCTTCTAGTCACAGCAGACTTATGGCAACCCCATTGAATTTTCAAGGCAAGAGGCGTTTAGAGGTGGTTTGCCATCCCCTGCCTCTGCGTAGCCACCCTGGACTTCCTTGGTGGTCTCCCATCCGAGTACTAACCAGGGCTGATCCTGCTTAGCTTCTGAGATCTGATGAGGTTGGGCTGTCCAGATCTGGGTATCGCAATGTGGCAGGCCATAATATTTAGGTAGTCAGTTCTGTTTTGTTTGGTCAGCCATAAGTTGTAAAGGCCCGGTATCAAATGCCCACAGTGAGGCTGGCGGCTGGATAACAAGCTTCAAATTAACCATCCTCTAGACCGATCTTATCCCAGCCAGTGTTCCCTCTAAGCTGAGTTAGTGTGAGCTAGCTCACAGTCTTTTAGCCTCCAGCTCACACGTTTTAGTCTCCGCTCAGGAAGGACGGCTCCAGAGCAAACTGATTTATGCAGGAGCCAAACCGCTCACTCACAACTCTAATGCCAGTCGTTCACAAAGTAAAAATTTTTTTGCTCACAAGACTCTACAGCTTAGAGGGAACATTGATTTTCCCAGCCTCGCCAACAGCCTTCCTTGGATGAGGCACACAGGTGGCATACCAGGGCAAAAAGTTGAAGGATTAAACTTGTGGGAGTTGAGAGATGAGAACTCACGTTATTATCCTTTCTCGGACAGTAATTAAAAAGAGCGGAGACAGTCGATGTAGATAAAGCTATCATTTCAGGCAATCAATACCGTTAGACTTCAGTGAGCAAATTTCACAGAAACCCATTGAGATTTTTTTTTAAAAAAAAACAAACCCAAAACCCTCTCTTTCTCTTTTGCTCTTTCCATTGATGTTTTGCCACAGAAATTTTATGGTCTGTGTCAGCTTAATGGCCCCAGGTAGGCCTCGCATCTGCTTCGTTTTACCTTTTAATCCTGTCCCACACACGTTTCTATCCGGCGCGTCCAGGGTTTTCTGCTCTCGAATCACAATTAGCATTCTAACTAGGAGGCAACTTATCCCCCGCCCCCGTTTCATGTCACTCTCGTGTCACTGTCTTGTAAAAATAAAGGTCTAGCAGTTGTCAGTCCTCCTTCCTGTGCTGAAGTCCAGGCGGGTCCTGGTGAAATTTGCAAGCCATGGCCCAGATCTAGGAAAAGCGTCACGTTCCTATGAGCAGATGCTCTTTTTTTTTACAGTTTTATTGCCTCCCGTCCATAGATTCCAAATCCTCCAGCAACCTGAAATCATATTGTCTCTTGCTTCTGGGGGCTATAATAAGGGCTCTCTTTATTTATTTAAATACATCCCATCCTGCCCCCCTCCCCCAAGATTCCAGGCAGCTTGCAATATACCAGACCAGAAGACACAGTTGTCGATTTCCCACAAGCGCTGCTCCGCGCTTGCTCTTCCCTTTAGCCCAGATGGTATGTGTCAATTTCACACTAAGTACTGCGCAGCTGCATTTTGCCCTGCAGCTTCGCACCATTTTCCCCACATCTACTCAATCCTCAAAAAACAGGATTGAGTAGAGGCAAGGAAAACACACGAAGCTGTGGGGCAAAATGCGGCCGCACAGCACTTAGTGTGAAATTGACACATACCACTGGGGCAAAGGGAAGAGTGAGCGTGGAACAGCGCTTGTGGGAAATCAGCCAGTAACATGTATTGTGTATGCACCAGAGGACAAAACTAGATCCTCTGGGCTTAAGTTAAAAAGGAATGTAGATTCCAGCTGGACATTAAGAGGCACTCCCTAACAGTGGAGCAGGCATATCTGAGGGCGGGTGGGCTCTCGTTCGCTGGAGGCCTTCAAGCAAAAAACAGGACAGAAATCCATTGGAATGCTGTAGCTGTGGATTGCCAGCACTGGGGGAGACTGCTGGATGAGACAGCCCACAAAGGCCTTTCCGATCTACGATCCTATTTAAGACACCCATTCGATTGGTGGTGGAAAGTGCCTCCAAGCTGCAGCAGACATACAGTGGAATCTCTATGGTGCTCAAGTCAAAAGAGGGTCAGAAGTGGTTTGCCATTACCTCCCTTTGCATAGCAGCCATGGATTTCCTTGATGGCCTCCCATCCATGTACTGCTCAGGGCTGACCCTGCTTAGCTTTTCCTAAGGAGCAGGGTGTGGTACTAAATTGGAGAAGATCCATCCATTCCCTAAATCATTCATTTTCAATGACATATAAGTAATGCTTTGAGCATCAGCTGGTCTTCTGGGGAGCCCCTGTCCACTGACCAAAATTCTGGAGGGTATTCTTGGATGTGTGTTAGGGGAAGAATGGCCATTTAACTTACATGGAAAGTTTCTGATCGGCCACTGCTCCGGTGGCCAGGAGGAAGCAGCACCAAGTCCCGAAGTCTCAGGAACCATTCGGCGTTGGCCCTTTGGTAGTAACAACCAACAGTGTCAGCTCTGTTCTTCTGCAATGCCCCTGGTGCTGTGGGAGGAAGCAGTGGGTGAGCTGACACACAGTGTGAGCACCACTGGTGAGGTCCGAGCAGAGCGGTCTCCATGGTGCTGGCTTGTAGGGCTACAGGGGCACTAGCTTGATTTGTTCCTGAGCTTTTTTTTTTACTTCTAAGTCTGTCCTTGGTGCACACTACTCCTTGGAAGCCAATCAGCCCCCCTCCCATTATAAAACAAGTAATCATAGAATCACAGAGTTGGAAGGGACCTCCAGGGCCATGTAGTACAACCCCCTGCACAATGGAAGACACACCTGAAAGACAGGTTGTCTACCACTACTGACCCCTTCTATGGGAGCCGAATAGGGTTGTCAGCCCCAGGTTGGGAAATACCTTGAGAATTTGGAGGTGGACCCTGAGGAGAGTGGGAAGATAGTGGGGTGTAATGCCATAGAGTCCAACTTCCAAAGTGGCCATTTTCTCCAGGTGAGCTCATTTCAGTCTCCTGGAGATCAGTTGTAACCCCAGGAGATCTCCATCCACCACCTGGAGGTTGGCAACCCTAAGATATGGACATGCTGGGTCATTCTTGGATGTATTCTCTGTTCACTTGGGGGTAAGGCACAGAATTAACTTGTGACACCCACTACAGAGCCAGTTTGGTGTAGTGGTTAAGTGTGTGGACTCTTATCTGGGAGAACCGGGTTTGATTCTCCACTCCTCCACTTGCAGCTGTTGATGTGACCTTGGGTCATTCACAAGCTCTGGCACAGCTATTCTCTCAAGGACAGTTTGTGTTAGAGTTCTCTCAGCCCCACCTACCTCACAGGGTGTCTGTTGTGGGGAGGGGAAGGGAAAGGAGTTTGTAAGCCGCTCTGAGACGCCTTTGGGCAATGAAGGGCGGGGTATAAATCCAAACTCCTCCTCGTCCTCCTCGTCCTCCTCGTCCTCCTCGTCCTCCTCGTCCTCCTCCTCTTCTTCTTCTTCTTCTTCTTCTTCTTCTTCTTCTTCTTCTTCTTCTTCTTCTTCTTCTTCTTCTTCTTCTTCTTCTTCTTCTTCTTCTTCTTCTTCTTCTTCTTCTTCTTCTTCAGCATGTAACAACAGGCATCAGCTTTGAGCTGATTAAGATGTGCTACGGTGATACCTTGGCTAACGTGAAGGGGGACCAAGTCCTGAAATGACTGTCCCAAATCATTTTCATCGATTTACTTCAATGTAGTGCTTTGATAGATGGAAGGCAAAAATGTCTCCGTTCGCTGTGTCCACATTGCGCCTGTGGACGTTTTATGGCAGTCCACCTGAACAGGGAACATGCCATCAGAAAGCGCAAACAGAAAATAAAGGGGAGTGTCAGGTATCCAATTAGAGGGAACGATCTAAAGAGCAAAAACTATGGAACGCCCAATTGTGATTCAAGTAACACATCTATTCCCCTGACAGCAGCCGCATTTCATTAGGGCTGGTCTTGGGGAATGGAATCTTTCTCACTCTATAAACACCTGTGGGTTTACAACATACTCTTGCGGGGCCGTAACTTGTCCAAATATCGTGCAGAGATGGGAAACACTCTTCAGCCATAATGGATTTGTTGTTTTTTTTAAAAAAATTGGTGCCATGAAGATTTCCCCCCTCTCCTCCTGTAGCTGGAGAAACACCAAGTGGGCGACCTCACCCCATAGCAATGAGGATGGTGGGCTGCTGATAAATACAAGCAGGTTAACAGTAAAACATCGAATGCTGGCCAAATTAAAGTCAAAAGCAGATGAGATTTTTCAAGAGCCTGCGGAAACAGCAATGACAACAAAAGGTTGAGGTCCTCAATTGTTTTTTTTTACAAAGCGCTTTTAATGCAAACCTCAGTGGGCTTAAATGAACACAGGAATAAGCATGTCCTTGCTCTCCGCTAACCACAGCCGTACCGATTCGCTTAGTACGGCTCAATATGCACGGATTTGTACGGCACGATATGTACTGTAGCTCAGTCGAGGACGAGATGTAAGGGAGGGAGACAAGCAAATCGGCTCGCCTTAGAGGACGAAATGGCCAGGGAAGGGTTTCTGTCATAGGAAAAAGGGAAAGGCAAGAAGCGTAGGAACAGATGACCACCAAGTGACCATCCTTCCAAGCGATGGGCGCATTCCCTTGAGTCCGGTTTGTAATTAGTCTGTTAAAATGGATTAATTAAGAGGACATCTGCTGGACCTCTGAAATTAATCCTTTAAAAAAACAACCACCGCCGAATCAATCTTCTGTACTGCTGAGAATTAAACAACTAACGTCCGTTTGTATTCGTGATCTGCTTCACGGTAACGTACACTTCCCGTCGCTTGTGTTCACATTCCAGGAGACTTAACTTTTCAATCGGTCACATGAAGGGAAAAGAAGAAACTAGCACTGTATAGAAGGGTAGATGATTGACCAAGGCCCAAGTGCCTTGTTCTGGAGTTTTGGAAGATGACAACATGCCTTCTTAAGAATGATTTTTTTTTTTGGACGTCCTCTGTTCTCTCTGCTGTGGCTGGCCAAGTGGCCGCCTGTGAGCCGCAGCTGGTTCCTGGTGGCCACGCCAGCTTTTAATGGACAGAGGGTAAGATTGTATCCCACATTAAATATATATATATCTGTGTTGTAAGAAACAGAGATCTTTACTTTAAAACCGTTTTTCTCCTTTCCTGGTTTGCTCATATGGGAACGTGAGTTAATGTAGATATTTCAGTGCACTGATATAGCTCAGCACAGGTTGGTCAGGAGAATTTTTTTAGTTGGGGGCCAAAGGGAACAGTGGAAGGCTGCCCATTGTGTGTACCACGTTGATAACTTCTAAATAAATAAGTTGAGAGTGATGTATCAGGGAAAAAAATGCCTCAGGTTTTTTAGGAGAAGAGGAGGGGCACTTCGGCATTCTCATTTTCCTTGTTTGTGTGATCTTCTGGCCTTCAGACAGCTGGAAGAAGGAGAAGGAGGAGGAAAAAGGTTCATGAAATGTTGCAAAAAATATGTCTGACACCGATACCATTTAAACCAGAGAGGTTTTTGTTTAATATTATGCCTGATGTAAAAGACAAGAAAGTTAAGCACTTAATTATACATATAGTTACAGCAGCAAGAATCATCTGTACTAGGTATTGGAAGAAACCAGAGATACCAACGAAAGATGAACTCTTGACAAAAATCTTTGAAATAGTGCAAATGGATATATTGACAGACTCACTGAAAGATCAAAGTAAACAAAATGTGAGAGAAAATTGGACACCATTTTATGAATGGGTGAAAAGAAACGGTGGAAAGGAAGATCATGAATAACAGATTCTAGTTATTATAACCTAGGATAAATGTAAATTGAACTGTAAAGAATATGTACTTTTACAAGAACCATAATAGAAGATTTTAGAGACTGGTTTAAGTGCTTACAGAATTAGAAAGTATATAAATGAAAAGAAGTATGGAAGCAAAGGTTTAAGATGGAAATTGTATTGTAACAGCTATTATGTAAGCTCGATGGAAATTCTCTTGATGTCTTATCCCCTTCCCCATGTCCTTCCCTCCCTAAATGTCTTACATAATTAGTGAAAAACATTTTTTAAAAAAAGAGGAGGAGGAGGAGAAGGAAGACGAGGAGGAGATTGGATTTATACCCCACCCTTCACTTGGAGTCTCAGAGCAACTCATAATTGCCTTTCCCTTCCTCTCCCCACAACAGTCCCCTTGTGAGGGAGGTGGGGCTGAGAGAGTTCTGTGAGAGCTGGGACTGGCCCAAGGTCATCCCACAGGTTTCAAGCGGTGGAGTGGGGAATCAGATCCCACGTTCTCCACATTAGACTCTGCCGCTCTTAACCTCCACATCATGATGGCTGCCACTTCCTTTCCCCACAGCAGCCATCTTGTGAGGTAGGTGGGGCTGAGAGAGTTCTGAGAGAACGGTGCCTGGTCCAAGGCCACCCAGCAGGCTTTATGTGGTAGAGTGGTAGAATTAAACCCACTTCTCCTGATTAGAGTCTGCTGCTCTTGACCACCACACCCCTCTCAGAGAATACACTGACCCTCTGAAGTGAGTAGAAACTCTCCATCCCTAGTCTCTGCTATCCAGATGCCCAGTCAGAAATCTGAGTACAGAGATTTGCCAAGGCAAGGCCGGAAGTCCCGGCAGTTCTTCTGCTTTTACCGACCCGTCTTGCTAGTCTTGCTTGGCAAAGCAGTTCAGAATCCGTGCTCCGGTGTCTTATATTTCTTTGTTGCCACGGGGGAGTAGCAAAATACTAGCTGCTCATGTGATGCTGAATGAGGTATATTCTTAGCTCAGTGTGTGGGGACTTACCCACCTCACTCCCATTAACATTTAAAGGATTGCCTCTGCTTTCCTGGCTCTGCCGCTTCCAGCTGCCTCGGAAACAGCTGCAGAGAGAGCCTGTGTCACCGTCACCCCATCCAAATGTTAGGAACGGTCCTTACTTAATGATGAAAAATAATTCTCATATCTGCCCACCTGGAGAGGGAGCGGAAAGAGCCGATATTCCCCCCTCCTTCAACAGCCATTAAACTCCTTT
This sequence comes from Gekko gecko, assembly GCA_029375565.1. Classification (NCBI taxonomy): domain Eukaryota; kingdom Metazoa; phylum Chordata; class Lepidosauria; order Squamata; family Gekkonidae; genus Gekko; species Gekko gecko. The sequence goes on along the minus strand of JAPDNY010000009.1, from coordinate 19,031,157 downwards.
CAATTTAGTAATGAGAAATGAACTAAAACTATAAATAAAGCAGGTAAATCTGACAGTAATTGGTTTTCTATTGAAAAACAAGAAAACCAAAAAAAAAGCACCCACCTCAGGCTTTTCGAGATCTCACCCCAGCTAGAAACGTACAAGATTGTTTTAGGGAATAAGGTATCATCTTAGTCTCCCCTCTTTCTGTCTTTAATATGGAGATAATAATGCAGACCAGCCTTAAAGGGCAGTTGTAAGGAAAGCCAAGGGAATGGATGGGGAATGCCAGTTCTGGGTTGGGGAAAACCTGGAGAGTTGGTGGGTGGAGCCTGAGGAGGGCGGGGCTTGGGGAGGGCAGGGACTTCAATACGGTGTAATCCCATAGAGCAGGGGTGTCAAACATGCAGCCCAGGGGCGGATCAAGCCCCCAGAGGGCTTCTATCAGGCCCACAGCGGAACTGGCTGTCTTCTGCTTCTTCTTCCAGTTCTGCTGCTGCTGCTGCGTCATCGTAGGTTTGCAGCTTACAGATACACACCTGAACAGCAGACTCAAGATTGTAACAGCACAGGCATTTTGATGCAGTAATTCAGAGCAAGAGGTGTCAGTTGTCAGACACTGTTAAATAAACAAAATACTTGCAAGAGGGCTAATGTTTTAAGCATGTTTTAATTTTAAGTAAAAAAGAAAACCCTTTGTGTTTGTGTCCTTTATAAAGTTTATATCTCTGCTCCCTGGCCTTACATTTTATGACACATGTGGCCCGGCCCAACAAGGTCTCATTGATGTCAGACCTGGCCCTCATAATAAATGAGTCCGACACTCCTGCCGTAGAGTCTACCTCCCAAAGCAGTCATTTTCTCCAGGTAAATTGATCTCTATCTCCTGGGGATCAGTTGTCGTCACTGTTCCCTCTAAGCTGAGTTAGTCTGAGCTAGCTCACAGTTTTTTTAGCCTCCAGCTCACACATTTTTGTCTCCGCTCAGGAAGGATGGCTCCAGAGCAAGCTAATTGATGCAGTAGCCACATCACTCACTCACAACTTTAATGCCAGTCGCTCACAAAGTAGAATTTTTGCTCACAAGACTCCATAGCTTAGAGGGAGCATTGGTTGTTAGTACCAGGAGATCTCTAGCCACCACCTGGAGGGTGGCAACCCAGGAATGGATGCAAACCTGTTTCAACCCCTGACAGTCCTCTACAAATGTCAAGAATTACTTGGGCCAAAAATTGATGCACAAGCAAATTTCTCTCTGCATTGGGTAGTCCTTGAATGATCTGGCTACTTCTATTTGGACAGGATATGGCTGTTCATCCACAGACTAGAGGATCTTGAGTTGGACATCTGGCACGGATTTTAAAAGAGCTTCGTTTGTTACCTTTGTGTTTCCAGGTTTCATCGAAGGCGTCAGTTCTTACCTGTAAGGCCCTTCCTGACATCAGGCTTATAAACTGGAAGGGCCTTGTGCTGTGATCCAACTTCAATCTTTACAGCAAATTTCCATATCTATACACTCGCCAAAACTTATTGAGTTTTCACTCAGGTGTTTTCAATAGTTTGTGCCTTCCCAAAGGGGACAGGAGGGCTCCCACCTCAGCGAATTTTTGGAATCAGTATGAAACAGGTCTGTTTAGGAGGACCTCTGCGAAAGTTGAATTTATGTGGTTATGTGGGTTGGTGTTGTGGTGACAATTTTACAGAGCTGGTTTTATTTGTCACTCTGCTGTGCCTGTTTTTGGTATATGGTAATGTAAGCTGATTTGAACCCAGTGCAGCAACAGGAGAAATTGGGCCACCCCCCCCATGATAAAACCATAGAGTTTGCGGAGATTGCTAGATTGTCACCAGCAATGCATGACATCACTTCTGGTTACGTGACTGGAAGTGGCATCATGTGATGCAGGCCACATGATGCTCAGCTCAGCCCCCCAAAGTACTCTAGGGCTGCTGGTCTTTGGCACTGCCCTTGGCTAGCAACCATAAGTAGAGTTGCCGGGTCTGCCTTGGCAACCAATGGGAGGTGGGGTGGACTTACCAGGTATGGGGACACTTACCAGTGACATGCTGATGTTGTCAGCGACGCACTGACATGACTTCCTGTGCTCACTGGAAATTACACTGGCGCATTGCCGGCAAAGCCAGTGGCACTCTGGCATTAGGTCAAAACTCTGGCCAATTTCCCACAAGCCGCTGCTCTGTGCTTGCTCTTCCTTGTTTTTTGAGGATTGAGTAGATGCAGGGGAAATTGCGTAAAGCTGCGGGGCATAATGCGGTAGCGCAGCACTTAGTGGAGCTGCGGTGGCTCAAGTGGTTAAGACGCTGAACTGCAGGCTGTGGAAGGCCAGTAGTCCAGCAGTTCGAGACCTGAGTGCCACATGACGGAGAGAGCTCCCGTCTCTAGTTCCAGCTCCTGCCAACCTAGCAGTTCGAAAGCAAGAAATTGCAAGTAGATAAATAGGTACCACTTCATTGGGAAGGTAACAGCGTTCCGTGCACCTTGGTGTTTAGTCATGCCGGCCACATGACCACGGAAATGTCTTCAGACAGCGCTGGCTCTTCGGCTTTGAAACAGAGATGAGCACCGCAACCCTAGAGTCAGATTCGACTGGCTTTCGAGCAAGGGAACCTTTACCTTTACAGTACTTAGTGTGAAATTGACATGTACCATTGGGGCAAAGAGAAGAGCGAGCACGGAGCAGTGGCTTGTGGGAAATCGGCCTCTGTGGTTAAACCATAGTTCTGTCCAAATTCCAGAGTGTCTGTGGCATCTCCCAGTGTTGTCCTGGGTGCACAGGGAGTGATATCAGTCTTGTGTAGTGGTTAAGTGCACGGACTATAATCTGGGAGAACCGGGTTTGATTCCCCATTCCTCCACATGCAGCTGCTGGATGACCTAGGGTCAGCCACAGTTCTTGCAGAGCTGTTCTCTCAAGAGCAGTTCTCTCAAGAGCTCTCTGAGCCCCACCTACCTCACAGGGTGCCTGTTGTGGGGAAGGGAAGAGAAAGGAGATTGGAAGCCGCTCTGAGACGCCAAGTGAAGGGCAGGGTATAAATCCAATCTCTTCTCTCTTCTCTTCTTCTTCGCTGCATTTGGATGCTGCTTATGTCCCCCCCCAGCTGAGCAGCGGTACAAATGATCGACTAGAAGCAGGAGAGCCTCCACCCCGAGCGAAAGCCTGACAACCCTAACCCTAAATAAGATTTGCCAATATCCTTGGGCTGTTGGTTTCATACCCCCTAGAGGTGGTGGAAAGAGCAGTCCGGTCACAGCCGATTTATGGTGACACCACAGGGTTTTCAAGGCAGGAGATGTTCAGAGGTGGTTGGCCATTGCCTGCCTCTGCATCCTGACCCTGGTATTCCTTGGAGGTCTCCCATCCAACTACTAGCCAGGGCTTGCCTACTAGCCACCTACTTACTAGCCAGCTACTTGCCTAGCTTCTGAGATCTGATGAGAATGAGCGACCCCGGGCTCTCCCGGTCAGGGCTCCGTACTCCGACTTACACTGAAATTCGGCAGGTTTGTTTTAATTGGGCAGACTGCTGGCCCAGCCTGTATAATGCAGGTCCTAAAAGGCCTGTCTTGTTTATAGGCCCAATTTCATTTTTTTTTTTTTTTGTTTAAGTTATTTTCGTACTGTCTCACAGTAGGAACTCTGAAGGCAGCATACAGATGAAACATACATTAAAACAAACCATCTTCCAGCAGTCTCTGCTAATTGAAGTTTCTAAACCGTCTTCAAAGGGCTGTCTTCAAACAGCCTTCGGATTCAAAGTTCTGTTTTTGACCTGTGCCACCCAAGTCTTGCCTATCTGAAGGAATCTCTCCCCCCATGGAGACCCCACCATCTGGGCCTTTTCTTTATTCATTTAACTGTTTTTGCAGGAGAATTTTGCAGGCAGAAATGTCATGAACAGGCACAAGATCTAGAACCTTCCACAACTACCCTGTTATTTAATTAATTAATTTATTTAATCCAATGTAGGGGAGTGCATTTCGGTCTGCCCAAACTGAAAATATATCCCAAAAAAACACCTTATCAGTATTTTTTCAGGTATATTTCGGCATCCCAAATATATACAGGATTTTTCGGGAGAACTGGGAGAAAAATCCCCCCCCCAAATCCCGGATATATTTGGGAACTACCAGAGAACCCAGAACAACAGCTGATGGGCTGGAGTAGATGGCTCCCGCTACTCAGCTGTTTTGTGGCTTTCTTCTGCAGTCCCTTTAAACAGAGTTTTGTGAGCTCTGTTGGGCCGTCCGGTTTAAACCAGGTTGCCCAGCAGAGGCCCAGCTGAGTCTTTGGGGAGAGTTCTCCCTGCAGGATCAGCTGCTTTGCAAGGTGCTTTGGGGCAGTCTGTTTTTTTTGTGTGGCTTTGCCGCTGCTTTCTTTCTCAGTATTTTTTGGATCGGGTCTAAGTAAAGGTAAAGGTTCCCTTGCTCGAAAGCCAGTCGAATCCGACTCTAGGGTTGTGGTGCTCATCTCCATTTCAAAGCCGAAGAGCCAGCGCTGTCTGAAGACGTTTCCGTGGTCATGTGGCCGGCATGACTAAACACCAAGGCGCACGGAACGCTGTTACCTTCCCACCGAAGTGGTACCTATTTATCTACTTGCAATTTCTTGCTTTCAAACTGGTAGGTGGGCAGGAGCTGGAACTAGAGACGGGAGCTCACCTCGTCATGCGGCACTCTCGGGTCTTGAACTGCTGAACTACTGACCTTCCACAGCCTGCAGTTTAGCGTCTTAACCACTTGAGCCACTGCAGCTCCTGGATCAGGTCTATCGGGCTGAAAAAAAGAATCAGGATTCCTGAAAAATCCCCGGTCTGAATATTTTAATGGGATCACGATCCAGGGTTTTTCAGGAATCCCGAATATTTTTTTGGTCCAATAGACGTGAACCTAAAAATATCAAGAGAAAAAAAAAATTGCACGTCCCTGATCCAAGGTATACCCCACCACTCCCCCAACAAGCAAGGCTTGTTGACAATTCAATAAACCGTCATAAAGCAACAACAACAATAAATTTAAAACCAATGATATAAATCTCCTGTTGAAGATGGCTGCTTCCAACAATCCATGAGTAAAATGATCCAGTGGAAATAGGGTTGCCAACCTCCAGATCATAGCTGGAGATCTCCTGGGATTACAACTAATCTCCTGGCAACAAAGATTAGTTCAGCTGGAGAAAGTGTACTCTGTACCTCATTGAACTCCCTCCCTTTCCGAAACCCCACCCTCCTCATCCCCCATACCGCCAGGTATTTCCCCACCTGGACCTGGCAACCCTAGGTGGAAACAATACAAGAATTGCCAGACAGACGCAACATCGAATTATAAGCCTGTTGGAAGTGCTCTGGTTTGCAAGCCCTGTGGAAGCTAAGAAGGCCCTGCAGGGCACATGTGTCTTATGATAAAGCTTTCCACCAGGATGGGGCCACCACAGAGAAAGCCCTCACCCATATATAGGAAAGGCAAACCATTTGTGGGCCGTGCATTACCAGGAGATTGTGTGATGAAGAACACAGGCAGTATGGGAGATCATGGTGGTAGAGGCCTGCCTGCCTGGCAGGGAGAATCACCAAAATTGCCTCCTGACTGGCTTAAGGCAACAGTAAAAAGTCTCTTCATGTCATTCCTTTTTGAACCATGTCAGGTTTTCAGCCTGGCGTTTGGGTCTTGTCCTTGTATCGGTTATATTTATGTTTTATTTCTTTTGCCACTCATTTGGTTTCATTCTTGAATGTTACTGTGTTACAGTCTCAGGTAAGCTTGTCATGGAGCAGTAGGAAAATGTTAATAAATTTAAACCACCAATACCTATAGCCAGTTTGGTGTAGTGGTTAAGTGCGCGGACTCTAATCTGGGAGAACCGGGTTTGATTCCCCACTCCTCCACTTGCACCTGGCTGGATGACCTTGGGCAAGCCATAGTTCTGATAAGAGCTGTTCTTGAAAAAGAGCGGTTTCTGTCAGAGCTCTCTCAGCCCCACCTACTTCACAGGGTGTCTGTTGTGGGGAAGGGAAGGGAATGGAGATTGTAAGCTGCACTGAGACACCTTTGGGTAGTGAAGGGCTGGGTATAAATCCAATCTCCTCCTCCTCCTCGTCCTCCTCGTCCTCCTCGTCCTCCTCCTAGTCCTCCTCCTCCTCCTCTTCTTCTTCTTCTTCTTCTTCTTCTTCTTCTTCTTCTTCTTCTTCTTCTTCTTCTTCTTCTTCTTCTTCTTCTTCTTCTTCTTCTTCTTCTTCTTCTTCTTCTTCTTCTTCTTCTTCTTCTTCTTCTTCTTCTTCTTCTTCTATAATGTGACCACTGATGTGTTCTGCATAGTATAGTGGAGAGTTCGGGAGTTCCTTTGAAGTGTATCAAGGGTTCCTCAATAGGATTTCCAGCTCTAGGTGGGGGAACACCTGGGGATTTGGGGTCTGGAGCTTGAGGAGGGGAGGGACTTCAATAGGGTATAATGCCATAGTTATGAAAGTGGGGGGATCTCTAGGCTCCACCTGGAGGTTGGCAACCCTACAAGTTCTCAATGTGATGCTCAGGAATGATAGGTGAGGTCCTCTGAAACACGACATGTTCACCACTGCCCATCCTCCCTGCACTGCAATGCTTCTAGGGAGCACAGGGCAGCATTCTCAGTTCACATTGCGTGATGAGCCTTGAACAGAAGACAGACTTGAAATTAGTGCATTAGTTCATTCACTGGTGTATGAACATGCAGTATGTGTGTACAAAGTATGCACACGTAGGGTCCATCTCTGTGTCTGGGAAATGGCTTTTCTGAACATTCCCAGTCACAGGGAGAGAGCTTATGTGCATATGGTTTCTACACGCATACACTCCATGTGCACGAACCTGCAGTCACTGGTAGGAAGTGGGCAAGTCCAGTGTGCTTATGTCTATTTCCTGTCTATGCACATTGATTTCAGTGCATGTAATGTTGTTTGCAGAGAGTTAGTGTGAAGATTCATTAGGTAAAGCCTGGCTCACTCGAACACCCCCAGAATCCTCTGCAACGTGGCAGAAAAGACAATGTGGAAAGACAAGAAGTCTGGAAAGAAAATGCTGCAATATATTTGCACAGTCTCAGAACTGAAACGCTGGATTGTTTCGACTACCACCTAGTCCCATTACTGCTGACATGTCCATGATGGCTAGAGCAGACTTAAAGACCTCTGTACGATAGGGGACACAGAAAGAGGACGCTTCTCTGTTAAGAAGAAGTGCAGCAACAACATCTGCCAATCACAGAGGTGTTGCTTCATCAAGAATGTTCTTCAGACATCTGTCTTTTTCTATATAAGTGCACTTGCAGAGCAATGACATGATGGACATTTGGGGCAGCATGTCAGCCGAAATGAAAAATATTCATGCCAGCTAGAGACAAAGCCTACTCCGTAGACAAAAGTCATGCTTTATAGTTTCTCCTCCAGCTGAGGTTGCCAGGTCCTTCCTGGCAACCAGTGGGGGATGGAGGGGGACTTACCAGTAGAAAAAGAAGGCCTAAGCCACGTTGCCAGCGTTGCACACGTAGTGATGTCATCACACCCGCAATTTCCAGGCAACATTCTGGTACTGGAGTAGAAACTATGATAAAACCAGCTTCTACCATAGAGTTTTTGCCTAAATACGAGAGTATTTCCCAGAAGTCACTGGCATGATGATGTCACTTCCTGTGCAGTGATGGCAACGTGGCCTAGGCCTTTTTCTTTTTACTGGTAAGTCCTTCTGCCATCCAGCTGATGGGGGGCTGGAGGGCAGGGCCTGACAGAGGGGGACCCCCACCTCCACTGGGGGATCTGGCAACCTAGCCCCCAAAAGCTACTACATCATTCCTACTCATTAAGTGGCATAAAATGATGCATGGGAAATAGGGGTTTCGTTAAAAAACAACAACAACCCAGCAATGACTGAGGATTTAAAGAAGGTCGCTCGTGAAAGCAATACGAGAAGCTTTCTGGAAAGGCATCTGGGAACAGCATCTGGGATTAAGGGGCCTCCATTAGGGATCCAAAGAGTGCATTCCCCGCCCTGCAAGGTCTCGTGCTGCATGAGATTATTTTTCAGGAGTACCTGTATCTTTAGTTATTATGAGGCTTTAAAAAATATTTATAAAGTACTACTAGAGTGTCTGGCACTTCACACCAGTTTGTAAAAGAAAAGAGGAAAGAAGACAGGGCCTGTTCTCAAAGAGCTTCCAATCAAAATTGAACACTGAGAAACTTAACAGAGAGAGGAGGAAAGATAAGGAGAGCAAAACAAGGATGTGAGAAATACTTACTTAAATCGTACTACTCAATTAACCCAGGGCCACAGCCAGGATTTTGTAATTCGGAAGGGCCTTTAAATAAGTTGGGGGGGGCTGATGTCACAAAATTAAATATAAAAATTTAAAAACTCACTTTTGCAGCATTCACAGTCTGCTTGCCTATGTGGGGAAGCAAGCTGTGCTTGGGGAAGGGGCGGCAATGGGGGGCTGGGAGCTGCACGGAAGTCGGGGGGCCTTGGCAGGAAGTCAGGGGGCCAGGCCCCTAAATTCCCCACTGTAACTATAGCCCTGAATTAACCTGTAGGTTGTGAGCAGTGTCACAACAGAATCATGTAAACAAGGCTAAATTATTTTTTTCCAAAAAGCATTTTCTATTTGCTATAATGTATGAAAGAAACATTTGCAATAGCCAAAGTAACCTAAGAATCGACCCTGTTCAGAAGTCCTAAGTTTTCTCCCGCTGATGCACCTACCACCTCACCTAAAGAGAGAGTAATCCCCAAATGTCTCAGATTTGAGAGAAGGGGGCATTCCAATAAACAGTGTTGCTGCACAGGGCTCTTTTTGTAGCAGGAACTCCTTTGCATATTAGGTGACACACCCCTAATGTAGCCAATCCTCCAAGAGTTTATAGTAGCCCCTGTAAGAAGAGCTCTGTAAGCTCTTGGAGGACTGGCTACATTAGGGGTGTGTCACCTGATATGCAAAGGAGTTCCTGCTACAAAAAGAATCCTGGTGTTGCATAGTATCAATTTCCCCAGAAGCACATAAGCCTAGCCTCTTGGAACAGGGCACCTTCCTATAACTATAATAACAGGGTGGGAAGTAAACTTGTTCCATGCCTTCAGTGAGCACAGACAATAAAAATCAAGCCTTTTGGGATCAAAATGCCCTGCACTTTCCCTTTCCTCTAAGGAACTCAAGCCAGGGTTCTTCTGTTTTACCCTCGTAACAGGCCGGATGAGGTAGGTCAGGCTGAAGAGAGTGTGATGGGTCCCGAATCACATAACCACACATGAAATCGCCTTCTATTGAATCAGATTCTTGGATCTTCGAAGTCATTACTGCTGGCAGTGGCTCTCCAGTGTCCCAGGCAGAGCTCTTTCACATTACCCGTTGCCTGACCCTTTTTACCGGAGGGGCTGGGAATTGAACCTGGGCCCTCCTGCAAACCAAGAAGAGGCTCCGCCACCAACCTACAGCTCCCCCCAAGTTTCCTGGCAGAGAGAGGTCTGAACTTGGTGTGGGGGGGAGGGGTTCGAATCCAGGTCTCCCTAATCTGAGTCCGACATTCTAAGCACTGCACTACGTTGGTTCTCTAGTAGTGCCACGTCTCCCCTGGCCACCAGTGGAGGATGGAGGGGCGTGGGGTTGCCAGATCCAGGTTGGGAAACTCCTGGAGATTTGGGGGTGGAGCCAAGGGTAGACAGGGACCTCAGTGGGGTACAGTGCCCTAGAGTCCACCCTCCAAAGCAGCCATTTTTCTCCAGGGGAACTGATCTCTGTAATATGGAGAGGATCTGTAATTCCAGGGGATCCCCAGGTCCCACCTGGAGGCTGGCATCCCTATTTTTCCTCCTGTTCCCATTCCTGGGTTATAGAAGAAGACGAGAAGAAGAGATTGGATTTACACCCCGCCCTTCACTACCCAAAGGTGTCTCAGAGCAGTTTACCAACTCCTTTCCCTTCCCCTCCCCACAACAGACACCCTGTGAGGTAGGTGGGGCTGAGAGAGCTCTGACAGAAACTGCTCTTTTTCAAAGACAGCTGTGCCAGAACTATGGCTTGCCCAAGGTCATCTAGCAGGTGCGAGTGGAGGAGTGGGGAATCAAACCCGGTGCTCCCAGATTAGAGTCCACACGCCTAACCGCTACACCAAACTATATGACTGGCAGTATGACTGACTTTTAAATCTGTGGGATATTATCCTTTTACCTTCACAATGATTCTTGCATCTCTGTTGTCAAAACCCCAACAATATTCCCTGCCTGTGGCATGTTAAGCAGTACTAGGCAGTTGACAGCGATGTGCCCTGTCATCCCGGTTTCGATTCCAGCCATGGGGGTCAGTGCCCCGGCGTCAACCCCGGAGACCCGAGAGCGGGGACCTCTGCTCCCCATACATCTTTAAATATCCAGAGGGAGGCCCAGCCTCGCAAATCACTATCACAGGACATGAGCCCGGCTGCCAGCGAAGCCAGACTTATTAGAAAGCCACCGCCTCGGCGCATCTATTAGCGTCACTTCTTTGCTGTGGAAGGGGCCACTTCTTTGCTGCCCTGAGACAGGAAATCGATACCCTCGTGACCAATCTCCACCTAAGTGGGCTGTGGCGAGGCAGATACGTTTGCAGCCAGCTGCATGCAGAAAATGGCGAAGGGGCATTTTTCAGCCTAAACAGACAAGCTTGATGGGGAGGAGGCATTTGGCGAGGGGAAGCTAACTGCGGCTGGCCGGCTGGCTGGCTGGCCAGTTGGCTGGTTGGCTGACTCTGTGTGTGTGTGTGTGTGTGTGTGTGTGTGTGTGAGAGAGAGAGAGAGAGAGAGAGAGAGAGAGAGAGAGAGAGAGAGAGAGAGAGAGAGAGAGAGAGAGAGACCTGACCATCTGAGCAGGGTTGCTGAGACTTAGGGTTGTCAGCCTCCAGGAGGGGACTGGAGATCTCTTGCTTTTCCAACTGATCTCTAGCTGACAGAGATTGCCCCCCCTGGAGAAAATGGCTGCTCTGAAGGGTGGACTCTATGCAGGCCCTTAGCTACAGTGGGACATCTCAGGGCTAGGCCCCCTCACTTACTGGCAAGGCCCCACAACTTCCTATCTAGCCCAAGGTCCCTGAGCACTGGCAGGTGCAGGGAAGGAGCCAGGTATTCCTTTAATATGCTTGCCACACCGGCAGTACCGCAACAGCACCAGCACTTTACACAGCACTTTATACAGAATGCCGCCATATTTTAATGTAATTTAGTATTTATTGTATTGTTTTTAGATGTAGTAATATTGTGTTTTAAATTGTATACTGGTTTTAACTGCTTGTAAGCCGCCCTGAGCTGCTTCGGCGGGAGGGCGGGATAAAAGTCCAATAAATAAATAAATAAATAAATAAATAAATAAATAAATAAATAAATAAATTTAATTCAATTGGCCAGTGCCCCCTAAGAAATTTAAATGCCCCCCCCCCAGCTTAAAAAACCATGGCTAAGGGCCTGAGTCTATGGCATTGCACCATGCTGAGGCCGCTCCTGTCCCCAAACTTCCGCAGTACCTCAAGGTTTTTATGATCAGTCCATATTTCAAACGGTACTTGGGAACCCTCTCACCAGTGTCTCCATGTGATTAATGCTAAACGTATAGATGCAGCTTCCTTATCCCAAATGGGCCAGAACCTTTCAGTATCATTGAATTTTCTTGATACATAAGCTAGGGGTTGTAGCTGTCCCTGCGCGTTCTCTTGTAAAATCACCCCACCCATAGCAGTATCTGATGCGTCAACTTGGACCACAAATTTCTTTGTCTCATCGGGGTGTGCTAGTATAGGCTCAGACGTGAACAGCCGTTTTAATTGATCAAATGCAAATTGACACTGAGGCGTCCAGTTCAAAGGGGCCCCCGGCATTGAAGCCTTGGATCCCTTCCCCTTAGTCTTTAGAAGTTCGGTGAGGGGGAGGGCAACTTGGGCAAAGTGGGGTAAGAATTGACGGTAAAAGTTGGCGAAACCGAGAAAACTTTGGAGCTGTCGTCTGGTTTTTGGAGGCTCCCACATTACAACATCCTGGACCTTCTTTGGGTCCATTTCCAACCCCTCAGAGGATATGCGGTACCCCAGAAAGTCAATACATTCCTGATGAAATTCACACTTTGACAGTTTAACGAACAGTTTGTTGTCTAAAAGCCTTTCCAGTACTTTTCGCATGAGGATGGTGTGGGATTTTAGGTCTGGGGTATAGACCAAAATATCATCCAAGTAAACGACCACTCCCTTGAATAAGTAGGGGTGTAGGACCTCATTGATTAAGTTCATGAAGACCCCTGGTGCCCCTTGTAAACCGAATGGCATCACCCGATATTCAAATTGCCCCAGCGGGGTATTAAATGCAGTTTTGTACTCATCCCCTTCTCTGATGCGAACTCGAAAATAGGCATCTCTCAAATCCAGTTTGGAGAACACTTTCCCTTTTGCCACCTCTGCCAATAAGTCTTTAATGAGGGGCATTGGGTAGGCATTGGTTGCAGACACTGCGTTAAGACCCCGGTAATCCGTGCAGAGTCTGAGCCCCCCATCTTTCTTTTTACAAAACAATACAGGTGCTGCGAAAGGGGATGACGCTGGCCTGATAAATCCACGAGCCAGATTTTTATCAATAAAGCGGCGCAGTTCTTGCTTCTCACCAGGACTCATGGCATAAATTTTCCCTTTTGGCAATTTCTGCCCCGGAAGAATTTCAATAGCACAGTCAGAGTTGCGATGGGGGGTAGTTCATCCGCCTCCTCCTCCTCAAAAACTCTAGTCAAATACTGGTAATCCCTAGGGATGCGGTTCAGGTCCTCCATTGCTAAGCAAGCGCGTGGAGGTTCATTGCAGGGAAGGTTCCCCCACCCTGGGTCCCATTTATGTTCTGTACATTTCGGTGAGATAAATTGAACATCCCCCTCTTCCCATAGAATGTAAGGGTTATGTCCATGCAACCAAGGGCTACCCAATACTAAGGGAAATTGGGCTTGAGGAGCTATCACAAATGAACGTAGCTCCCAGTGGGCACCAATGCCTATTCTTAACGGGACAGTCTCAAATCGGCATGGTTCTTTCATTGGAGACCCATCCATCTGTGTGAAAGTTATTGGGTCTTTCAAGTTGACCACGGCTGCCTCCAGCCCTACCACCATAGACGGGTTTATGAGGTCCCTCCCACACCCCGAGTCAATGAGGGCTCGAACCCGAATGTGGGTCATCATTGCTGGGTTCATTACTAGGACAGTCACAAAGAAGAGAGAGGGGTAATTGCTCACCAGTTTAGGCGCCTCAGGTGTTGGGTCCTGTTGTGTAGCGCCATTCACAAACAGGACCATTTCATTTCCCTGCACCTCATTCTCTTCCTCCAGCAAGAAGGTATCCAGTTGGTCCGGCCCCGCGAAAAGGGCTCGTGGGTTGCGTGGTTTTGCGGTGCCTTTCTTCGGGGTGGGGTTCATCCATCTTCTGGGTTCTTCTTGTTGTAGGGCCCGATTGGAGTCTCCTTTCGGGCAAGCCGCTGCAAAGTGTCCCTTTTCCCCACACCGCAGGCAGAGTCCCTGCCGCATACGCTGATCCCTCATTCCACTTGGGGTGGTTGCCGGTTTGGACTTGGCTTGGCCCGCCGTCGAACTCGGACGGTTGTAACCAAACGATGAGTCCAGTTTCATCATGCGTAGACGACTCTCGGCCTTCTCGGCTTCCTCCATCCAACCTTGGAGAGTGCGAGGCTGCTGAGAGCTGAGGATGTTATTGCGGATGTCTACTGCTAGACCCATTCGATATTGTTGGGCCAGAACCGCATCAGTCCAATCCCGAATTTTCACAGCATGCCTTTGAAACTCCCTGGAATACTCTCGCACTGAGAGTTTACCTTGTCTGAAGGTACGAAGGAAAGCTTCTGCCTTTTCCGCCGCCCCGAATCCTCGAAGCGGTTTCTCAAAGCCCACATGAAGTCATCTACATTCCCCAGCTCCGCAGCCTCCAGATCATGGAGAGCAACATACCAGCTTGTAGCACTCCCTCGGAATCTGGATGCGATAAACTCCACCTGCTGTTCTTCATCTGGGAAAACATGGCCCCATCTTTGGATAAATTTTCCGACTTGCAATGTGAAAAAAGACACAGTCTCTGGATCTCCATCAAATGTGATTTCAAGCATATCCTTAGGTCGGATTACTGGGGGGCCTGCGCCATAACCTGGATCGGCTGCATAAGAGGGACCGGAGCAGGTGGTTGGGGCGGAGGTGCAGCAGGCGGCTGGGGTGGCCCTGGTTGGCCTGGCCCTGGACCTGGTGCTGGTCCGACTGGTGGAGGCGGAGCTGGTGCCGGCCGGCCCGGTCCTGGACCCGGAGGTGCTGGTTGACCCGGTCCTGGACCCGGAGGTGCTGGTTGGCCTGGCCTCGGGCCCGGAGGAGCAGGAGGTGGTCGTCCCGGTATCAACGGTGGCGCCGGGGCCGGTGCTGGTCTAGGCTGTGTCAGCGGATGCGCCCGAATAGCTTGGTCCATCATCTGTGGTAGAGATTGCATTAGCTTGCTCATGTCCTTCACCAGACGTCGGGTATCCTCTTGGATAGAGTCCATGCGAGCGTCGGTATCTGGCCCCGACCCAGTTCGGGGAGATCCTCGAGGTACTCTCCCCTGGGGAAGGCCAAAACTGCCTCTGGGATCAATCAAACTGTCTCGGCTTTGGCTCCCCGGCAAAGTCCATGTCGACTGGGTGGTATCCAACAGGTTCTTTGACCAATCGCGTGACCTACGATAGGTCACCCCTTTATCCCATGGCGTTGGGACTCCGGGCACATAGGTTCGGGGAAGCGCTCCTCCTTGAGATGGCAGGTGCCCGGCCGGGCTATAGACTGGGAGAGCGTACTGAACCCCCAATGTGCTTAATACTGGCGAGGTCAACACTCCGGCTCCCGATTGTGATGCTGGTGCGAGCACAACTGTGGTAGTAGTCACCGGCACTATAGTGGTGGTCGGGAGGGTGACCACTGCAGCCGCCACAGTGGTAACAGGAACCGTGCCCCCTAAGGTAGCGGCCGCCGCCGCTGCGCCTGTGGCTCCTGGAGTGGCCGTCGCCGCTGCTGCCCCCGTGGTACCTGGAGTAGTTGTTGCTGTCGCTGCGCCTGTGGCTCCTGGACTGGTAGCCGCCGCAGCTGCTCCCGTGGCTCCCGTACCTGCTCCGCTCATCTTGGTAGACGGCGGAAACTGACGGTAGTGGGAATGATGATTCCTGACAATTTCTGTCAGGTTTTGAAAAATCAAGTAGATCCAGTCATTCTTGCACAAAGAAAGGTTTATTGGATTATCTTGCTATAAACCCACAGTAGGAGGTCATTGTCAGGAATAGGGGGCAAAGCACAGCAAGCTAACTTATAGTATGATGCAATGAAGCGCCTAGCAAATAGAACTTGAGCACTCGCGCGGGAACTCCCGGCGGGAGAAATACTTCATGAGCGGGAGACTACTCCCCCCTCCCCTTGCCTTCCCAGGACTGGAAAATTCTCAGCTACACAAGAATAGCCCAAAGCCTACATTCAAGGCCACCGTGATAAGGAGAAGCGGCAGGGAAGAAGCTCCCACGTTTCTGCCTGCATACCTACGCAAGCGCATAGCGGGGTTAGGAAACATACAACAATGGATTCAGTGAGAAACATCAAACGCAAGTTTTTCTTACATTCTGCCCTTCCCAAAACACCACCCACCCGCCACTTAGGAAGGAGAGAACCCCCGGGTTTGTGAGGGTATCGATTGTGAAAGTTTCGCAAGTGTTCAGGTGCATTGATATCTGAAACTTTCACCCATTCTTTATGTTGGGGCCCGAAATGTACCCATTGGATCAGGTACAGAAGTTGTCCACGTAAAACCTTAGAGTCAAGGATATCTGCAATCTCGTAGTGTTCCTCATCATCAATCATCAGAGGGGGGAGGCTCCGGCATCGCAGTTTGCCATTTAGTCGGGGGTAACGCAGGTTTGAGGAGGCTGTAATGGAAAATTGGATGTATAGCTTTAAGAGACTTAGGCAGATCTAGCTGAACAGTCACCGGATTTATACATCTTAACACTTTGAAAGGACCGACAAATTTCCAAGCCAGTTTTCTGGACTGTTGCTGCAACTTTAAGTTTTTTGTAGATAGATAGACAGAGTCCCCTGGTTTCAGATTCCATCCCCCTGCTCTTTTTTTATCTGCTTGTTTTTTGTACTGTGCCTTGGCTTCATTCAAAGTCTCAACAATTAGGGGCCAAGACTCGCGGAAAGTTTTACACCATGCTGAAGCTTTCCCCACGCCTTCCCCGGTTGCAAGAAGGGGAGAGGGGGCTGTCATAACCCATGGCCGCTTTGAATGGTGACATCTTCGTTGAAGCGTGCCATGAATTGTTGTATGCAAACTCCGCTAATGGCAGTAAATCAACCCAATTGTCTTGTTGATAATTAGAAAAACATCTCAGGTATTGCTCCAATGTCTGGTTTACTCTCTCCGTTTGCCCATCAGTTTCAGGGTGATAGGCAGTACTGAGAGCACGTTCAATACCCATGAGGGTCATTAATTCCGACCACAATTTAGAAACAAATTGACTTCCCCTATCGGATATTATTTTCAGTGGTAATGTATGTAGTCTGGCAATGTGTTGAAGGAATGCCTTAGCCAAAGCCCTGGCAGTTGGCAAACCGGGGAACGGTATAAAATGCGCTTGCTTTGAGAACAAGTCTACCACCACCCAAATGACCGTCATCTGTCTAGAAGGGGGAAGATCAGTGATAAAGTCCATCGAAATTACTTCCCAGGGTCGGGTCGGGGTGGGGAGAGGCTGCAGGAGACCTGGAGGTTTCCCCGGTCGATTTTTACAATGGTTGCATGTTGGGCATGACTGTATATAGAGTGATAGATCCTGTTTCATTCGGGGCCACCAGAACCCACGCTGCAGAAGTTTTAAGGATTTCACATATCCGAAGTGCCCTGCAGATTTTGAGTCATGAACATTCCAGACTGAGAGGGTCGCGGCAGTCGTGAGAGCCATGATGTAGAAACCTGTACAGTGCAAGGTGGAGATAGGTGAATGCAAGACGATGGGAGGGAGAAGGCGGCGGCCGCAAGCTGAAAACACCGAGAGGGTCCGCTTTTCACAAGCGACGCTCACCACCTCGCAGCTTCCCGCTGCTGAGAGAATCCGGCTGGTGAGGACCGTTTCCCACTCTTCTCCGGCCATCGGCTGTTCGGGTCTCAACTTGCTTCTTTAGAAGATTTTCCTGATGTCCTCCAAGCTCTCCCCATTCACCATGCTCGCCACTTTACAAAACTCCACCTTCTTCTGGATCCACCTCCAAAGTCTCCAGGTATTTTCCAAACCAGACCTGGCAACCAATGCTCCCTCTAAGCCATGAAGTCTTGTGAGAAAAAATTCTACTCTGTCAGCTACTGGCATCAAAGTTGTGAGCGAGCGATTTGGCTGCTGTATGAATTCGTTTGCTCTGGAGCCCTCCTTCCTGAGCTAAGACAAAAAATGTGTGAGCTGGAGGCTAAAAAAAAACTGAGCTGGCTCACACTAACTCAGCTTAGAGGGAACACTGCTGGCAGCCCTACTGAGACTGCTGGGCAAGCATTGAGCGGATTGTGGCGATTCAGCGGCAAAAGCACTTTGGTAATTGTCTCAGATGACTAACCTCCCGGATCTCCTGGAATCACAACTGACCGTCAGACTACCGACATTTTATTTATTACTCATTTATTTACTTGAGGTGTTTATACCACTTCTCCTGGAGAAAATGGCCATTTTGGGAGGTGGATGACGTGGCACTATACCCTACCGAGACCCCCTCCTTAAATCTCACTCACCCAGGCTCCACCCTCAAGTCTCCAGGTATTTCCAAACCCAGAGCTGGCCAACCCTGTTATCCATATCCTCTGCTGGGTACAGAACGTGGACCACTGGTTAAGACTGGTCTGGTAACAAAGGCCTGGCAGAAGATGTTGAGAGACAGACAATCAAAGAGCGATCTTGGCAAAAGGCAGGAATATCCCGAAACTTAACATTCCTGAGCAAAGAACTCTCTCTCTCTCTCTCTCTCTCTGAGACCCAGTTTAGTGTAGTGGTAAGGAGCGCGGACTCTAATCTGGGAGAACCAGGTTTGATTTCCCACTTCTCCACATGCAGCTGCTGGAGTGACCTTGGGTCAATCCGTTCTCTCAGAGCTGTTCTCTCAAGAGCCGTTCTCTCAGAGCTCTCTCAGCCCCACCTACCTCACAGGGTGTCTGTTGTGAGGAGAGGAAGGGAAGGAGATTGTAAGCCGCTCTGAGACTCTGAGTAAAGGGTGGGGTATACATCCAGTCTTCTCCTCCTCATCATGTTTATTTGAGGGTCTAACTTTCACTCCCCTGAGTAGCAATAATACATCCTTGAAGATGTGGGTCTTCTGAGGAGAACAGAGCCATGGAACAGAAACTTCCTGAGAACTTTTGCGATATGTTGCATCATTTTAAATACTATTCATTTGTCGGTTAGTTTGTTCATTTATAACCTGCTCCCTCTACCCCCAGTGAGACTCAGGGCGGCTAGCACCATATAAAATACACTAATAAAAACAATACAAAGGTACAATAAATAATCTTTAAAATATATAACGGTTAAAAATCTACCCTATTAAAAATCTATCTGCCATCAGGTAGGGTAGGGTGCATGGTTGGTAAAGACACAGCTGAGACATGCCAGCTGCTTGGGGGATCACAATCACCCAAAGGGCACTTGAAAAAGAGCAATTTTGCATGCCCTGAGGAACTTAGGGAGCCACTACTGAGAAGGCCCTTGCTCTTGTTGACACAAAGTGAGCAGTTGGCAAACTTGGGCCTTGTCTGACATAGGTTTCTTAACTGTCAGTCTGACTTTGGCTCTGTATGCTAATCGCCCTGCTTCATTCTGGCTGGGAGAGGGAACTATGTGAGTGTGTGTGTGTGTGTATATACCTGCTTTGCTGGGAGTAGCACTCACTTGTAACTGCGTCTATGCGGGGCCTCCCTTCCATGGGAAGAATGCATCCTTGGGTACCAGACACTGCTAGATAATGTAACCCTATGCTTGCAGGTGCTGGGGGAGGGTTAACAGTGCACTGTAGATTTTGGCGGGCTGGTTGTATTTGTGTGATTGGACTGGTCACGGGGGGGGGGGTTGTTTGAATTGTGCATAATGAGAGAACTGGCGCCAAGGGAGTCAGTTCTGCCACAGCTTCGTCTATGCTTGAAACCTCTTCATCTCTCAAGAAACAAATCACTGCCAAGAGAGTGTTGTTGGGAGCGCGTTTTGTTCAAGACCTGACAGTGGTATGTAATTATATTCGAGTTAACTGATTTCACACTGAAATAGCTCGTTCTGATTTGAGCCCCCCAAATCATTTAGTTGGTAAACTTCAAAATGCTGGAAGTCATGCAAGGAGAGGAGGGGCTAATCCTGAAAATCATAAGCAGAGTTGTGCCCTTCGAAGTGTCCAGTGCAGTCAAGGGAGCTTTGAAGAATGCCACACTGTTGTAATCCCACCTGCACTCTTCGGCTGAGGACAGACTGGCAATTTGCAGCGGGAGCCAGTCATGGCAAAAAAGCCCTGGACCGAACTGTTCTGGGGTTTCCCGGTCACACAGCTCGGACTGATGCAGGAGCATACCTGGAGGAGGCAGGCAGGAGCATTCAGACTGCTGACCTGGAGGCACGGCTGTAAACGGCTTTTTCCTGGTAAATTGGCTGGATGCCTATGTGTGTATGAGTGCATGAGCGCTCATGCGCCCAAACACACATAGGCATCCAGCCGATTTGAGGAGGATCCTGCTGCGCTGGCACCGCATTGGGCGGTAGAGTGGAGCACAGCCAATCATATCGCTGCTCCCTTATGCACAATGCGGGTTGCTCCCGGCTTTTCCACGTAGTGTTCACACTGCCGGGAAGTGGACAAACGCGGCATAAAGGCACTCTTTGGGGATTTGCTACCACTTTTATGAGGTATCTATTAAACGTGGGAGCGAAGTGGAACAGCATGGGTTGCCTACGGGTGGGGAACGCCAGGCAGACGTGCCTGTGTGAATGCCCCCTTTAATCCGCTTTTAAAACGTTGCTGAAATGTGGCTATAGCAGGGCAAATTGCCAGTCTGAATTCAGCCTTCTTCCGTCTCACCAGGAGCTTCGGTGTGTGTGTGTGTGAGTGTCAGGACTGAGCATTGTGCAGCATCACATGATGCCGCAACATCACTTCCAGTTCCTGGGTCGTTCTAACAATCCCCACAAACTCTATGGGAGACCAGGCTACAGTGCCACTTTTTCAGCAAGTGTTGCCAAGCTGCTCCAGGCTACCTGCAGGGTGGGTGGGGGAAGAGTTACCAGCTGCAGGCTGGGAAACTCCTAGAGATTTGGGGATGGAGCAGCCCCATAGCTAGGGAATTCTTTGGGAGGGGGCCTCAGGGGGCCCACCAGCTAATTAAATGAAAGTACAGTGCAGGTGGTAAGTTGGAGCACTTCGGGGGCAGCCCAGGAGGGAGGGGGCCCAGAAGAAACACTAGGGGGCTGGGCCCCGTGGGCCCCATGTTAGCTACGGGCCGTGGGGAATAAGGAGGGACCTCAGTGGGGTACACCACCACACAGTCCACCGTCCAAAGCATCCATTTTCTCCAGGGGAAGTGATCTCTGTAGTCAGGAGATGAGCTGTAATTCCAGGGGATCCCCAGATCCCACCTGGAGGATGGCATCTCTGTTTTCAGCTCAGTTTCTCCCCCTTCTGCACCGGCTTATCCAGGGTCCTCTACAAGGTTCTAAAGGGTTTTGTTTTGTTTTTTTGGTGGCTACCATTTTTCTTTACCCTGAAAAAAAAAGCTTAAGCTAAAAATGCATCGGTAATTTCTCTTTGTTTTTGTTTTCTAATGGATATTTTAACCATTGAAATCTTAAATGAATCCGCTGCCGCTGAGCCCTTGTCCTCTTGCTATGATGTGCAAAAGCAAGTGAGTCAATTAAGCTGTCATTTGAACCTGCACGCAGTCACGTTCCCAAGAAAGTCCCCAGTAGCAGAAAAACGGCAGCATGTGGGAGGACCAAATTGGAGTGGATGAAGCCAGCCTGAAGCGGCTGCTGAAGTCAGTGGATTTTCATTTGATCGTAAGAGGGCCGAGCGTTCTAAGAATCTGGGATCAAAGTCATAGCAGAATCCTAATACGGATATATATCATAGCGTTCGCTTTTGTGAGATTGATAGTAAGGCTTCTTAAAAGCTAGCTAAGGCCTTTTATAAACCGAACTGGTAAGTTATCTGCTTTAACAGCCTGCAATTTCTCCTTCGTGGTTCTGTGGGATTTAAGGTGGGGAGGAAGGGAGTGTTTCACATGAATGCTTGAAACGATAAAAAAAAAACACACCAGCATTTCGACATCGCACAGGAAACCCAGCACTGAAATATTAGCCTCCCTTGATGTCGTCGCCAGAAAATGCCATATGATAGATCTCCTCCTGATAAGATCCAATGATTATCGTGGCTGCTGATGGAACAGCCGTTCCCCGACCATGCGCCTTTGACTTTCTGAAATGACAGAAGGTCTCTGGTCTGGAGACTGTGAAGTTATCTCATGGATTCAAGAATATAATAAAGAAAAGAAGCATAAAGCCTCCTTTGGGAGGATGAGTTTCTTCATCTTTCAGTGAGTCCATCCAGAGGGTCGGCTTTTGGTCCACACCATTCATCTTTCCACTCCAAAGACTGTTCTCGGGAATGAAAAGCCTTATAGGGCCAGGTATCCCGGCTTACTCCTCCTGTTCTCCCTCTGCCCACACAAAGTTATGTCCCGATAAATACAATCTCTGACGTCTGTATTTCTGCTTGGTATTTTAAAACCTCTGTTGTGTTGACGAGCTTTGATCCCAGTCGCCCGATGATTTGCGAGTTGGGTAGCAGATCTGTTATGTGTGGGACTACTGATACGACTGCCTCCTTCCCTCAACTCGGAAAGAAAACTAGCTCGGGCATTCCAAATCGGAATGCAGCATTTCCTGCTTCCAAAGGAACTTGGTCATCTAGGAGATGACCAATGACAAGCGATTTTAAGGGTTGCCTCATGGGCAGGATGGAGTAGGGAGGCCGGCCTCCAGGTGGGACCTGGGGATCCCCCAGAATTACTGGTCATCTCTAGACCATAGAGATCAGTTCCCCTGGAGAAAATGGATGCTTTGGAGGGTGAACTCTATGGCATTGTACCTCAGCAAGGTCCCTGCCATTTCCAGTCTCCATCCCCAGATCTCCAACTTGGAGCTGGCAGGCCCACCCCCTGTTGGTGGCCAGGGGTGATCTGGAAGCCCTAAGGAGAATAGCTCCTTACCCACATTATGACCCTGCTGCCTACAGAAGTGCTTTCAGATGAGAACAGGAAGTGAGCCCTGTGTCACTATTGTGTTTTTGGGACCGCTAACTCTGACAGAAAAAATGCCAGTTGTAATGTATCCACGCGGGAACATGGGCTCAGGACAGCCATGTGCTCAGACTGGTTCTAACCGGTCCGCAATGCGGCCAGGCAAAGGGCCTGAGCTTCGCTCTCAAAGACAATGGACTGCAGGGTCCTAGCTCCCCTCCAATCGAGGAGCTGGAGATGACTCAATCACTGTAAATAGCGAATCACGGGGTGCGGTGTGTGTTGGGGGTGGGTTCTTTTGGGGATAAAAGCCGGCCTGCGAGCCGGCTTCTCTTGTCTTGTTCTTCAACTAATAAAGTATGTGAGAGCTGAAATCACTCGTCAGTCTCAGTACTTTTCACCAGTGATGCGGATAAATGAGGGGACTGGCCAGCTAGGGAACTGGTTAGAGGGCCGCACCCAAAGAGCGGTGGTCAATGGCATTTCATCAGATTGGAGGGAGGTGTCCATTGGGGTGCCGCAGGGCTCGGTACTTTTCAATATTTTTAGCAATGATCTGCATGAAGGGGTAGGAGGGCTACTCATTAAATTTGCTGATGATACCAAATTGGGAGGGATAGCAAACACCCAAGAAGACAGAGTTAAAATTCAACAAGACCTGAACAATCTGGAGAAGCGGGCAGAGTTGCAAACAGGATGCAATTCAACAAAGATAAATGCACAGTATTACATCTGGGCCACAAAAATGCCAAGCACAAATACTGGATGGGGGATACATTTCTGGGGAGTAGAGTATGCGGAAGAGATCTTGGGGGTAAGGGTGAACTGTAAACTAAATAAGAGCAGTCAGTGTGATGCGGTGGCAAAAAAGGCAAATTCAATGAAGGGGGGGATGTAAATCCAGTCTCCCCCTTCCCCTCCCCTCCTCTTCTTCTTCTTCTCCTCTTTTCCTACATCATCATCTGAAAAATCTATTTTGGTGGTAGATGAATGGTGTCTTGGGTAAAACTGGTGGGCTCTAATCTCTGGAACTGGGGTTTATTCCCCACTCCTCCACATGAAGCCTGGTGGGTGGCTTTGGGCCAGTCACAGTTCATCTTGAGGAGCCAACATTTCTTCTAAAGAATTCTGCTTTTACAAACCCCTTGAAACTGCAAGAGAGATGCAGATCCCATGTCCTCCAAAAGGCTATTCCATAACATGGGTCCAGTCACAGAAAACAACATGAGCAGGCAGCTGAAGAATGTACCCTGGCAGGTTGGGTTGCCAGGTCCACCCTGGCCACTGGCAGGGGATGGGAGGGTATGGCTGCCAAATCCAGGTTGGGAATCAGAATCATAGAGTTGGAAGGGACCTCCAGGGTCATCTAGTCCAACCCCTTGCACAATGCAGGAAATCCACTAATACCTCCCCCTCCACACCTCCAGTGACCGCTGCTCCACACCCAGAAGATGGCAAAAAAAATCTCCAGGATCCCTGGCCAAAGCAGCCAGGAGAAAAATTGCTTCCTGACCTCAAAGTGGTGATCAGCATTTCCATCTTGTTTGGATTTGCGATGCTGTTTTATATTTCAGTTGAAATTTTTTATAATCTTTTTTCTTTGTATCTTTCAATTGCGTTGATGCTGAGCCTTTTTTATATCCTTTTCTTTCTCGATCTTCTCTGGGTTCTCTCTCTTCTACTTCTTCCTTCTCCTCTTCTTCTTCCTCTTCTTGTTCCTCTTCTTCTTCATGGGGCTTTTGCCAACCTAGATCTTCCCCAAAGTTTTCTAGAAAGTTTTCTAATTTGAAGACAGAATCCAACCTATATCTTTGGCTTCTGTACATAAATTGGAGTCCCTCTGGTATTAACCATCTATACTGGATTTCATTGCTTCTTAATATTTCAGCTAAAATAGCGTATTTTTGGCGTCGCTCCCTAATTTCCCTGGGCATGTACGAAAGGGCCACAAGCACTAAGCACTGATGCAACCCTTCCTGCCCTCCCTTCCTGCCTAAGTTCACAGAAACTCCTGGAGATTTAGGGATGGAATCTGGTTAGGACAGTGGGGTGCAGCGCCACAGAGTCCACCCTCCGAAGCACCCATTTTCTCCAGGGGAACTGATCTCTGTAGTCTGGAGATGAGCTGTGATTCCAGGGGATCCCCAGGTCCCACCTGGAGGCTGGCATCCCTATTTTCAGGGAGGGAATGACCAGCAGGCTTTTCTGTGAAGCTGTTACATGGGCCTTTATTGGGAGAGGCAATCCTTCACGTACATCGGCCCCAGGACATGAAGACACTGCAGAGTGATTAAACCTGTGAGTGATTAGAAGTGCCCCCAAACGCCCTGGCCTGGATAGCCCAGGGACGCCTGATCTCATCAGGTCTCGGAAGCCAAGCAGAGATGACTCTGGCAAGTACTTGGATGGGAAACCTCCTTGGAATACCAGAGGTGGGAGGCGGGGGCAGGCTTCACACAGCCACCTCTCTGAATATCCTCCAGGCCCACAGTAGGGGTCAGTCACTGGAGGTTGCCATGACTTCCAGGTGCACGCGCGCTCACACACATGCACATATAAATAAAAAATACAAAAAAAAAATAATTTAAATAGAAGTGCCCCCCTAGCATTTCCCCTCTGCTCTAACCAAGCTGATTACAATCCCTTGCAACACCCCTCCCATCTTCTAACTAGAATAAAAGGACTCCGAGATCTCCATTTCTACTCATGCCTGAAGAAGAGAGCCAGGAGTCTCAAAAGCTTCTGCCTTGAGACTCTTGCTGATCTCTAAGGTGCTTCTTGGACTCAGAACTGTTTTCCTGCAGACCCAACATGGCCGCCCTCTGAAACTAGAACGGTGAAGGGCATCCTTCAGCCACTATACTGTTTTCCGTGGCTGGGAACAGGCTTCAGAAATACAAAACCTTTCCTTCTCTATGCATTGCAATTCTGTTTTATGTCCCACCGTTCCTAAAACATTGAGATTCTATTGCATTGTAGCTCTCAAGTGCCTGGCATTATGAACAGCGCTGATGCGAAAATTTCACCAAACTGGAGTCTGGGAAATCAATCTCTCAGAACACTCGACAGTAGTGAAATGCCAGGTTTTTATACTTGACATCTACTGTTAAGTTTTATACGAGAATGAGTTCGGGGTGACTAAAATTAGATTAAGGGAGGAGAAATGAGTATTCACAAATAAGTATAGGCTCCAATCACACGCAGAATTAGCAGCGCTAGAGGGACGAATGACGGGTGGATTTTACGGGCGGGATCACACAGGAACATCTGGCAAGCGTCCCGCACCCGTCGCCAACCCGTCTCGCCCCTCTGAAGAAGCTGAGTTAAAAAATACCTGTACCTGGGAAAGTGCAGTAGCAAACGGGTTTACGACAGGCCGCAGACGGACGTCTCCGTGTGATGGCACTGGCGCTCTCTCATTGCGTCAGTGATCCCTCGTTGAAGCGCACTGGAAACACGGGACAAAGAATTGTGTCTGATCGTGCAGTGGCATGTCAAATTACTACGGGGTAAATAGCCTCGCTTCCCCCCCCCCACATGTTATCTGGCATGTGTGACTGGGACCATGATTTGGCAAATTTGACATTCAGAGAATTTCTAAAGAACATTTGGCAATGAGGTTCTCTGAAGTTAATTTCTGGGAATAATTTTGTGTTGGTTTGAGTTCTAAAGGTAAAAGGTAAAGGTTCCCTTGCTCGAAAGCCAGTCGAATCCAACTCTAGGGTTGCAGTGCTCATCTCCATTTCAAAGCCGAAGAGCCAGCGCTGTCCAAAGATGTTTCTGTGGTCATGTGGCCGGCATGACTAAACACCAAGGCGCACGGAACGCTGTTACCTTCCCACCGAAGTGGTACCTATTTATCTACTTGCAATTTCTTGCTTTTGAACTGCTAAGTTGGCAGGAGCTGGAACTAGAGACGGGAGCTCACTCCGTCTTGCGGCACCCGGGTCTCAAACTGCTGAACTACTGACCTTCCACAGCCTGCAGTTCAGTGTCTTAACCACTTGAGCCACCACAGCTCCTAAAACTTTAGTTTAAGTTTAAAGCCTTTGCATTTCAAACTGAGTTTCTGAGAAAGCTGGATTCCGCCCCCCCCCCCCAATATCATTCTTCTCTAAATGTGATGGGAGACTCCCATCAGGTTAAATTTGTTTGGGCACAGAGAAGTAGATTTCAAGGTAGGAAACAGAAAAGTCAGTGAAATACAGGTGGTGTTGTGAAATACTGGATCAAGTTATGCATTTTGTCTCAGGAAGTGAGATGTTCCTGAAAGGAGTCGTTTTAAATTTTGTACCACTATAGTGGGAGTTGACATACATCTTGAATGTACAAGAATTTACTCAGCCCTGAATGGGGCAGAATTGAATGTGTGCACTAAGTGCATTGAAAACACAATACCTAAGGTGGTGTGAAGCGGTATGAAAATATCTGTGGTGTTTTAATCTGTGCTGGTTAATTCATGCAGCAAACACCGGGTGATAATGTGCCTATGTGAACAGCCCTAGTTGGTGCTTGGGGGAGGGCAAGAGTGGGAGGGCTTCTGGAGTTCTGGCCCCGCTGGTGGACCTCCTGATGGCACCTGGGTTTTGGCCATTGTGTGACACAGTGTTGGACTGGATGGGCCATTGGCCTGATCCAACATGGCTTCTCTTATGTTCTTATGTCCATCTGTTCTCATCCCACAAATGGATGTCTAGTCTCCTGCCCTGGAGACACTGACCAAAGGGAGCGAAGTTAACTGCGGCAGAGTCAACCCAGATGATCCATGTGCCTCAGTTAAAAAATCAAATACCAGACAATTGATTGTTCTTAACTGGAACACAAAACTAGAGAAAGAGCTACATAACTCCACTTTATTAGAGGATAGTGGATATCCTTGGTTTATGATAGAAAGGTCAGAGGAGACCTTATGCAGAGGTAATGGGACGGATCCTACCCAGCATGAGCATGTTAGAGCGTGCTAGATGAAAGGGAAACGTCCCACCTCCCCAAATGCTAGTGCAGCCTGCAGTTACCTCCTTGGAATTGGCCCTAGGGGATTAGCAGACCTCCAGAAACACCTCCAGGAACAGTGGGAGAGAAACTGGAGGTCAGCAGTGGAGAAAGTTACCAGTTTTTATCCTATCTTCTATGGGCTGACGTGCCTTCCTCAAACAGAAAAGGCACTTACAGAGAAATCCTAAACAGTATGTCTTTGACCTGGATAGCCCGGGTAAGCCCAGTCTCATCAGATCTGGGAAGCTCAGCAGGGTCAACTCTGGCAAGCACTTGGATGGGAGACCTCCTTGGAATACCAGCAGTCGGGAGGAGGGGGCAGGCTTTACTCAGCCACCTCTCTGAATATCCTCCAGGTCTGAAGTAGGGGGTCAGTCACCAGAGGTCACCATGACTTCCAGGTGTACACACACTCTCACACACATGCACATATAAAAAAATACCCCCCCAAGGGTATGTCCTGCTTGCATTCACTGGGATTCCTAGAAAATGGCTCTTGGGATTGCAAGCGTCGTGTGTCCATCAAACAGCTGAGAGCCAATGCAATGTAGCGGTTAGAGCATCAGACTAGGATTTTGGGTGACCCAGGTTCAGATCCCCAGTCTTCCATGGAAGTTTGCTGGGTGACCTTGGGCCTATCACACACTCTCAGCCTAGCCTACTTCACAGGGTTGTTGTGAGGATAAAATGGAAGGGGGAGAGAATATTGTAAGCCACTTGGGGTCCTCACTGGGAGAAAGGTGAGGTAGAAACAAAGTAAAGAATTGCAATATGTCGCCAAAGGCTTTCGCGACCAGAGTCCATTAGTTGTTGTAGACAGGGCTCTTTTTGTAGCAGGAACTCCCTTGCACATTAGGCGACACACCCCTGATGAAGCCAGTCCTCCCAGAGCTTACAGCAGCCCCTTGTAAGAAGAGCTCTGTAAGCTCTTGGAGGATTGGCTACATTAGGGGTGTGTCGCCTAATATGCAAAGGCGTTCCTGCTACAAAAAGAGCCCTAGTTGTAGATTTTCCAGGCTGTGTCGCCGTGGTCTTGGCTTTGTAGGACCTGACAGGCCGTGACTGGCATCCTCAGAGGTATAACACAGAAAGATGGAGGACTCTCTGTGTCAAGGTACTCCATCTTTCTGTGTTAGATCTCTGAGGATGCCAGTCATGCCTGCTGGTGAGACGTCAGGTCCTACAACGCCAAGACCATGGCCATATAGCCTGAAAAAATCTACAACAACTATTAAAGAATTACACCTTGCAAAGTGCAGTTTAACTCGATGGCTGCATCAGTATCTATCCTGTCATTCGACTCCACCTGGACCAGACCCACCAGGTAGTTCTAAAACACCACAAACCATTGAAGCATCATAGATGCTGGAACTGTACTGGGAATGCCACACGTTGAAGAATTTAACATGCACAGAACAATTTAGAAGGGTTAACAAGTGCCTGAGTAGCAGCAGAGAGCTGACATCATGGTTCTAAGGCATCTCAACACCAGTGTTCCCTCTAAGCTGAGTTAGTGTGAGTGAGCTCACAGTTTCTTAGCCTCCGGCTCACACATTTTTGACTTAGCTCAGGAAGGATGGCTCCAGAAAGTAATCTATGCAGTAGCCAAATCGCTCGCTCACGACTTTAACACCAGTAGCTCACAAAGTCGAATTTTTGCTCACACGGCTCCACAGCTTAGAGGGAGCACTGCTAACACCCCACCATGTTTCTGCGGCACTGTTATCTGGACAATCCGACTGTCTAAAATGTACCATGTAGATTTCTGTTCTTCCCACTCAGGGATAGATTTCAGTGGTACTGGAGAGGTGAAAGCATTTATGAAAAATATCTTCCCGTCCTTTGTAAATTGCTCACATCATAAACATCCGACGGTATATGAATTACAGCCCCTGTTCTTAGGTTACTGCCTTTGCAAACAAACAGAGTTGCAGTTAAATATTTAATGCTGAAGGCGTCAGGTTAAATATGCATACACAAAAAGATTAGTCTATTCTGTTTGGCAACGAATGCTACCAAGGTTAGTAAGCGTAAGTGAAGTTGATCGTCATTAACCTTGGGAAGATTAAGCTCCTAATAGTAAATAATTGCCACCCTCAATTTAAAAATAAATAAATAAATAAATAAATAAATAAAGAGTGCCGAAACGCTCAATTTGAAACGCCGCAGAAAAAGCCATCTAAATAGCTGTGCTAAAATTAAACATGTAGCAAAAAACAAACAAACCCCAAAAAACCTGGTGTAATAATTTGACCACTTAAAAGGTTTTATTGCAATTGCCCATTTTGATGTATGCGTGGCAACTTGCATACTAATGTGAAAAAAAGCCGTGCTATTTTGCCTGAAGACTATCTTTATGTATAGGTTGTGCAATGTTTACTCATGAGGGTGTCCCACTGCGGTCACTTGGATTTAGACAAAAGGGTTTTTCTTTTTTTAAAAAAGAAAATACATATAATTTAAACTGGGAAAGATTCATGACAAGTGGGAACCCGCGTTACTCACGGGGGATCCCTCCCCCCAGTCACTGCTGATTCCCTTGTGGGGAGGTTCCCAGTGGGGTGGAGACTCACAGGGAGCCTGGCATCCTCCTCAGATGCTGCTTGGCCTGCTGTGGCTGCTGGTGTTCTCTGCCACCACTGCCAGGCCCAGTGTGGCTGCTGGGTGCCCTCCGCCACCGTGAGCTGGGTGGGTAATCCATATCCCTCACAGTGCCAAACCTGGTGGTGCTCCTGAGCCCACTGTAGGCTTGCCAGGTGAGACTTACAAGACAGTGGGGCACTTTCCAGGAGCCTCCGGGAGAGGGGAGGGAAGAAGCACGACTGAACTCCAAAGTTCCTTTTAAATGCCTTCCCTCCATTGGAAATAGTGGAGGATGGGGGCACCTTCTTTTGGGGCTCATAAAAGTGGACCTCGTGATCCAAACTTTTTGAAACTTGGAGGGGTTTTTGAGGAGAGGCATGAGATGCTATGCTGAGAATTTGGGGCCTCCGTCTAAAAAAAGCCCCTCCCAGAGCCCCAGATACCCACAGATCGATGCTCCATTATACCCTACGAGGACTGGTCTCCATTGGGTACAATGGAGTGCCCAGCAGACATTCCCTCCCCCTTTCTGATACCCCTGAAGTGGGGGGAGGGCCTCCAAACCAGGGGACCCCCAGCCCCCAACTGGGGATAGGCAACCCTTTTCCAGTGGTGTGTTCCACCGTCTCTGGGCCCAGCATGGCTGCCATGCTGTCAGGCCTAGCATGGCTCCTGTGTGGCTGCCACCCTCAGTGCCACTGCCAGGCTCAGTGTGGCTTTCAGCCTGCCACACCACCAATGCCAGGCCCAGTGCAGTTCCTGGTTTTTTTTTTTAATTTTGGGAGAAATTTACCCCACTCCCCCTTTGCTTTTTTTTTTTTAAAGCCAGATTCTTCTACAAGCCTAGGAGGTCCCCAGAATATGCAGAAACATCTGTTTAGCCTCTGTGTGGCCGCCATCTGTGGATTTAGCTATCTGCAGATGGGGGGCATGGGGGGCTAATAGTATATAGATTAGCTCTCAGATTACAAAACAATAGCATAGCTTGTTTTTCTAAAGATCATTTATACAGAACTTTTAATGTATATTGCTTTTCCCTCGCAAGCAATTCATTGCGTTGTGGATGCAGAATTGCGGCTGAGAGCAAGTTGTCGAGGACACAGCAGTGGGTCAATAGTAGCTGAGGCTCTTGTCACTTTCTCTCTCAAGTCGAACTCTAACTTTCTACTGATTCAAGCACATTGGCTCTCTCATCTCATGTCAACCTTCAATCGCAAAATGGTTTAAAATCTATCTTGTTTCAGAAAATGTAGGGGAAAACAGTACCCTGACCCAGATACCCCAGGCTAGCCTGAACTCGTCAGATCTCAGAACCTAAGCAGGGTCAGCCTTGGTCAGTGTTTGGATGGGAGACCACCAAGGAAGACCAGGGTTGCTGGCAACAGGCAACCGCCCTCTGAACTTGAAAACCTTTTGGGCTCTCCATAAATCAGCTGTGACTTGACAGCCAAACAACAAACAACAAAAAGGGAAAACAGTGGTTCTCATAGGGCTGGGGTTGTGAGGATAAAATGGAGGAGGGCTGAACAATATAGGGTTGCCAGGTAATTACCTTGCCTGCAGTGGGGGATTTTTTTTTGAGGGGGGCATTCCAGGGTGGGTGGGGATGTCATGCGACATCTCCAACATGATGACATCAGACAGAAGCGATGACATGTGGGGGGATGCTCAGGTATTTGGGCAAACTCTATGGGTTTTTTCAGTCTCAAAACCATAGAGTTTGCCCAAATACCAGAGTGTCCCTGCGTGATGTCCCCAGCACGATGATGTCACTTCTGGGTGATGTCATTGTATCGGGGATGTCTCATAGTGATATCCCTGTTTGGGGGTGGGGCTTACCCCACCGGACAGCTGCAATTAAATCTGTATGCCTGCATGGTACTGACTTAAGTGACCACTGCCTCTGATGTCACTATGTGATCCTGGCGGGTAAAGCCACAAGGTCTTTCTCTCCTTGGCCACTGCTTAGCCTCAGCAAACACCCATGGATGGAGAGCCAGTGAGGAGCAGTGGTTAAGAATGGCAGACTCTGATCTGGAGAACTGGGCTTGACCACCCACTACTCCACCACATGAAGCCTACTGGGTAACCTTGGACCAGTCATGGTTCTCTCAGAACTCTCTCTGACCCAACTACCTCACAAGGTGCCTGTTGTGGGGAGAGGAAGGGAAGGAGGTAACAGTGTTCTGTGCGCCTTGATGTTTAGTCATGCTGGCCACATGACCACAGAAACATCTTCGGACAGCGCTGGCTCTTTGGCTTGGAAATGGAGATGAGCACTGCAACCCTAGAGTCAGATTCGACTGACTTTTGCGCAAAGGAACCTTTACCTATACTTTAAGGTAGAGAAAAGCAAGGGTATAAAAACCAGCTTCTTCCACTGAACTTGGAAGGATGTACCTCCTAGTAAACACAAACAGGCCCAGGCTGTTAATTCCAGCAGCTCTGAAATAAAAATCACAAAAATCCTTTTCTTTTCTTTTTTAACAAAAATAACGAGGGGCATAAAACAAGAATCAGCAGGAACTGCTGGAAAACAAGCCTTCAGGAAATGAACTTTTTTTTTTTTTTTGGAGAAATATACAGAATAACAGAAACAAGGGTCTTTAGGAGGTTTGATATATGTGGTATTAGTTCAAAGCGCCAAACATATTTACTATGGCTCTAAAGACGTCAGGACATTTCTCATGTTTATTCTGCCTCAGAGCAACTATAACTCCGAGCCTTTAATACCCAGCAGGCTTCTGGTTTCCTTCAGGGCCCTGTCCTATCAAACTGCGAAAGGTTTCCTGTCTCTTTCAGCTGCCACATCTGAACAGCTCCTGATGCATAATCAGTAGAATCTGCGAACAACAAAATATGTGTTTTGCACTGTGGCCTTCCAAGGAAATCCGCTGGGCCTCTGTGCAGCTGCTGAAGGGCTTGATTTGGAAGCATCTGATTTCCCAGGGCTTGCGAGGCATCCATCTCCATCACGCCGCCGATCGCCAGCGACCGCCGAGCTAAGTATCTCATCCGAGATGCCTTTCGATTAGCGCCGACCAACACTTACTCTCCCCATTTCGACATCGCTGTCTGTTAAACCAAATCTCAGGTGGGCTTGCAATAACAGGAGGCTCAGTCTAGCAGATCAAATAAGATTATCGAGGACGGATAACCACTACAAAACACTTTTCTTGTTTTTGTTTAGGCCGCATCACTGGGTTAGGAGGAAGGACTCAGGGTTTGGTTCTAAGCGCTAAACGCTTCTGTGCTAGCTAGGTTTGCCTATAAAACGAGGACGACGAGAACCAGGTCTGCTTCCCTGAACTCCTTGGAGGAAGGCTGATATACAGTGAGAGCCACACCTGAACTCATGAATCTGCCTTCTATTGAATCAGGTATTTTGGTCCACCTAAGTCAGTATTGTCTACTCAGACTGGTAGCGGTTCTCCAGGGTCTCAGGCTGAGGTCTTTCACATAACCTACTACCTGGTCCTTTCTACTGGGGATGCCGGTGATTGAATGCTCTACCACTGAGCCAATGGCCCCACCCCAATGATCTCCATCAGCTAGGGTTGCCAACCTCCAGGTGGTAGCTGGAGAGCTCCTGAGATCACAACTGACCTCCAGGTGGGGGCAATCAGTTCACCTGGACAAAACAGCTGCTTTGGAAGGCAGACCCTATGGCATTGTACTCTATTGAAGAGCCTCCCCTCCCCAAAGCATGCCCTCCTCAGACTCTGCCCCCCAATCTCCAGGTATCTCTCAGCCCAGACCTGGCAACCCTGTATCACTGACACTGGATGGTCTAGCGGTTGCTAACCGGGAAACCACCAATGGAAGGATGCAGTGTTTGTGTGCAGACCACTCACTCTATTCACCTTCCAGGACTTCTGGCTACATACCACTCAATGAAATTGCTGAGCCGTCGGGTTAGAATGGATAAAAGGAAGTCCTTCTTCACCCAAAGAGTGCGTAACACATGGCATTCACGGCCACAGGAGATGGTGGCAGCTACAAGGATGGACAGCTTCAAGAGGGAATTAGATAAGCAAATGGAGCAGAGGTCCATCAGTGGCTATTAGCCACAACGTATGTATAGGGACTCTGGGGCAAGTGATGCTCTGTATTCTTGGTGCTTGGGGGGGGTCAACAGTGGGTTGTTTGGGGGGGTCTAGTGTCCTGGCCCCACTGGTGGACCTCCTGATGGCATCGGGTATTTTTGGCCACTGTGTGACAGAGCGTTGGACTAGATGGGCCAGTGGCCTGATCCAACACTGGCT
Source organism: Gekko gecko (assembly GCA_029375565.1). Classification (NCBI taxonomy): domain Eukaryota; kingdom Metazoa; phylum Chordata; class Lepidosauria; order Squamata; family Gekkonidae; genus Gekko; species Gekko gecko. Next base: position 18,996,963 of record JAPDNY010000009.1, on the reverse strand, counting down.
TCTCTTATGTTCTTATGTACCAGCCATCTCCTGACAGATGCCTCCACGCTCATGTTGATGGGTGTCCTGCTAGTAATGAATGATACATGAATATGCAAACATTCATTTAGCCCCTTTGTATCTTGCTGTTCCTCCATGGATCTGGACGTGTCAGTGGGTTCAAAGATCCCACAGGCTTTCCGATGCCTGTGGAGGAACGGTGACCCGGGACCACAATTCCGATTCATTGCTATGCTCCGTCTCCATTAGTTCAAGATTCACTTGCCCGGGGAATTCTGCAGGGTTTTCTTCTTGCATGCTATAAAACAAACAGCCCATTATTAATTAGTAAGTTATCTGCTACGGAGTCTATAATTTAGGTGTCATTGGTAGGGTGCTCCGCAACAGTTTCCATTCATGTCTGTGGGGCTGTTCCAATGATAGCAATCGAGTTATTCCCCCCCCCCACCTTACCTTGGGAACAGTGTTGTTCGCCGATCTCCATTCTAAAAAAGGAAACATGCAGATTTCATTAATTAGATCTGAGACTGTGGGACAGGAATTCCCTGACACAGAAGGGGAGATGTTCTGAGGCACTGCAGAAGGAATTCGGTTGCGCGGATCCCACTGGCTTTAACAAGGGGGTCACACGGCCAACATCTCCTGGAATGCTTTGAAAGACAAACGATGGCTGATCAAAATTGAATCAAGGGTGTTAAAAGTAAATCCATTGGAACAGGGCCTCTATCTCCTCTTTCCCCGCTGTGAGGGCAATCGCCCCACGGTGTGTCACGCTTGCTGCCGATTGTGCCCCAGTGAATCAGGAGTGAAGCATTTTTTGTATTGCAGAGCAGTGGGGAGGAAAGGGGGGGGGGTCGACAGCCAGAAGTTGGTGCTTCCAGAATATGTGACGCCAGTCGCGGCTATTTAGAGAAGCCATTACTGTCTCTGGCTATTGAGCAGAGAGCGAGTAATCTGCGTTTTATGCTCTCGTGAGTGGATGCCTGGAAGGAATTTGTAGAATATCCCTTGAGAAAGGGGGTGTGGGTGTGGGGGGGGAGACAGCCCTGAGCTTCCTGGGATTGCCAGTTATGTGTCTGTAATTGAAAAAGTGGGACTTTACAGCTGGAATAAATAAAGAGCTCTGATTGCAAAGAAGAGGGTGATGTTGCGTTGATAGAATACGAAGACAGAATAGTAGGGAGCAAACACTTGTGGACAGGGGAGACGGGTCCCTTATCGTTGCTGGTTGTAGAATTAGGCCCTGCCCGTTTTTTTGGAGCATCCTTTAAGTGCTCAGAATGTAAGTCCATCTACATGTGGTGTAGCGAACAATGTTCCCTCTAAGCTGTGGAGTCTTATGAGCAAAAACCCTACTTTGTGAGCTCCTGGCGTTAAAGTTGTGAGCGAGCGATTTGGCTGCTGCATAAATTAGTTTGCTCTGGAGCCCTCCTTCCTGAGCCAAGAGAAAAAGGTGTGAGATGGAGGCTAAAAAACTGTGAGCTAGCTCACACTAACTCAGCTTAGAGGGAACACTGATAGTGAAATGGTTTCATTGGGGGTGTGTGTGTGTCACAGTATTGGATCTATCGGGCCTGCCTGGGACTGGGATGACACAAACTGCTTGTGAAGTTGATTTTCTGGTGGGAGTCCCATGATGATGCATGCGCATTTCCAGTGCTGAAAACCACACTGGCCTGGATAGCTCAGGCTAGTCTGATCTTGTTAGGGAGAGTTGCCAGCTCTGGGTCAGGAAATACCTGGAGATTTGGGGGTGGAGCCTGAGGAAGGTGGGGTTTGGGGAGGGGAGGGACTTCAATGGAGTACAATGCCATAAAGTCCACCTTCCAAAGTGGCCGTTTCCTCCGGGGGAACTGATCTTCGTTACCTGGAGATCAGTTGAAATCCCAGGTGATCTCCAACCTGGAGGTTGGCAATCCTATTGACAGATCTCAGAAGCTAAGCAGGGTTGGCCCTGCTCAGTATTTGGAAGGGAGACCCTCAAGGAATACCAGGGTTGCGATGCAGAGGGGAAGCTACCTCCGAATGTCTCTTGCCTAGAAAATCCTCCAGTGTTGCCCTACAGTAGCTGCGACGTGACGGCAAAAAGTGCAGCAGAAGAATGGCGGGTTTTTGTGACAACATTTGTCTTGTGTTTTAAATTACTTCTTGTATTTTATTATGTGTAAATTGTATACTGTGTGCCAGGTTTTGGAAGCCCGCCCTGAGCCCGCCTTGGCAGGGAGGGCGGGGTAAAAGTTAAAACAATAAATAAATAAGTAAACATGGATTGCTTCATACCTTGTATATTGAAGCAAGGGCGTAGACTTTCCAATTTCCCAGGGGGGCTGGGGCTGGGCCAGAGGCATTGCTGTGCTAGGTCCTTAAAAGAACCGAGGCCCAGTGACATCATAGGGAGGAGCCAGTGACATCGCAGGCCATTGTCACTATTTATGGAGGCGGAGCCATGTGGCATTCCTGGCTCCTATTATCTCCAGTGGGCCTTCAAGTCTCTCCCATTGTTTGTAATAGGCAATCCTGTCATTTCTTTTATACATCCCAGTTAGTTGTCCCTTTGAAACTGTACCACACGTATAGAGTGTACATTCCTTGCCAATGTTCCTTCTGGACTGCACACAGGGCAAAAGGAAATTTTAAAAGGCCTCTGATCTGCATGCCAATCAAGGATAATGATGTGTGGCATAAACATGAGTTAAGTGTTAAGTGTTCTCCCTGGATGGTGTACATACCAAGAACATATCTGTTGCCATTTCCCTCTCTTCCTGCTCACCACTCAGGGAAACAAAAGCCCTGTTTACATATTACAGTGAACATATGTCCATCTTGCATGGACATATGTTGTTAGAAAGAGGTAATATACTTTTGCATTACAAATAAAAGCAGCCCGCCTGCATCCTCCCCCCCCCAGCCCCAATGGCTCAGAAACAAAGCACGGCATGGGCAAAATTCTCTGCAAAGAACCCTGGAGAACCACTGCCAGTCTGAGCAGACAATGATTACACTGATGGACTGATGGTAGAGAGACCATGCTTTGCGTGCCAAAGGATAAAGGTTTAAACCGAGGAGGTCTAAGAAAACAGCTGTTGGAAAGGATCTTTCTCTGTCTGAGCCTGTAGAGCTCACCTGCATCAGAGCAGACCATGCTGAAGTAGATGGACCAATGGCATGAAGATCAGTGTGGACTGAGGAGACCCATGTTCAGATCTACATTTTGCATGACACTTACTCGGTGATACTGGGACAGTTAGATTTGAGTCCAGGAGCAGATTAGAGACCAACAAGAGTTTCAGGGAATAAGCTTCCAAGAGTCAAAGCCCCCTTCATCAGGCTGGGTGATATTGCCATTGTTGTGAGGTCAATATAAGGGAAGGGAGACTGGAGGAAGGGTGGAATAAAGAGGGGATTGACAGACAACATGTGAGCAACAGAGTCCATTGTGATAGAAGAGGATTTTACAGGAAAAAAATAGCACCAACTGATGTGACCAAGAACACAGATCTTCCCAAACTAAAACATCATAAATTATAGCCTGAACATGAACCTATATTGTAATGCATTAAGTGATGTAGCAGTGGTGACAAAACCTCTAGTGGCATTTAGTTGAACTTCCTGGACAGACAGATGTATTTTCGGTTGCCACTAGCCAAACTGGTCAGACTTTAGAGAGTTGGGACAAGCAGCAAGGCTTGAGGAAGGGGATGTAGATCCATGGTTATAGAAAAGAAGGGGGCTAGAAAACAAAGCAGTCCAAATGAAGCACAACATAGAAAGCTGTACATAGTTGAGAGGAATTAGAAAGGAATGGAGATGCACAGTTGGTGTGAAGTACATTTGAGAAATTATAGAAACAGCATGGAAGTTTCTTAGTTGGGGTTAGCTACAATGCTATTGCAAGGTCCACAGAAACCTGTATGACATTTTCAGACATTCTTTCTCAGTGTCCTCAGGATTGGACTATAAAGAGCTCTATTCAAATCCTTAACCACTGAGCTTGCTAATACTTTCTCTTCTTTCAGTTCCTTAGATCAATTTGCCCAATCCCCCATCAAACTCAAATCTTGCAACTATGAGTAAATTATTATTACACTTCTATCACATGGCTCTTTCCTAATGATTGTGGCTTCCAAGAATAGGTTGAAGATGATTGCCTAGGAAGCACCCACACAGCACCATGCCATGGACCCAGATGGCTCAGGTTAGCCTGATCTCATCAGATTTTGGAAGCTAAGCAGAGTCAGCTCTGACTAGTATTTGGATGGGAGATCTCCAAGGAATACCAGGGACATCATCTTTGAATGTCTGTTGCCTTGAAAATCCTACAGGGTTACCATGAGTTGGCTATGACTTGCTAGCATTTTACATCACACCAGGGCAAGTGCGCTTTAATGCCCAGAACCATTTGGGCAAGGTGTAATGTATAACTACTGTCAGTAGCATGAGATGGACCCACAGCTCAATTGGCTCTCATATCACTGCCATAGCATACAAAATAGTAAAACACTCAGTAGCACCTTTAGGACTAACAAACTGTATTGTAGCATAATTATTACTGTAACACAAGAAAGCCACACAAACTTTTCCAATCTCACTTCAGTGCCAGTTCCAGTCCTCAAACTCACAGAGAAACCCAAACACTCTCAATTTTGGTAGAATGACACCCCTCCCCTCCTCCACCTGGGTGGTTTGGCAAATGTAAGCCAATGCCAGAGGTTTGCATGCACCAAGTCACACAGCAGAACCAGCGCTTCCAATTTCAGCACTGGAGCTAGGGATGCCAGCCTCCAGGTGGGACCTGGGGATCCCCTGGAATTGCAGCTCATTGCCAGTCTAAAGAGATCAGTTTTCCTGGGGGGAAATGATGTTCTGGAGGGTGGACTCTATGGCATTGTGCCCCACTGAGGTCCCCGTCCTCCCCAGACTCCATTCCCAAATCTCCAGGAGTTTCCTAACCTGGATTGGGCCACCCTCCCCTCATCCCCCAGAGGTGGCCAGGGGGTACCTGGCAATCCTAACTGGGGCTATTTTAGCAAGGGAGAGGGGGGAAGCTGGGGGAAAAACATATAGATTGGGAGAGAGAAATGAAAGACAGAGGGAAGGGAAGTGAAGAAAGTCAGACTGGAAGGGAAGCAGCCTGGAGTGGGGGTGGGGCAGCTTCCCAGCGTTTCCAGCTCTCACACATCTCAAGGGAAAGGGAAAGAGAAACAGAAAGAGAGAGAGGGACAGAAAGCACAGCCCCCCCCCCCCCGCTCCCAATTACAGGAGAAAGTGAGCCCAGGATTTTCTGTATCCTGGAGCAATGTGCTCCATGCAGCACAAGGGTTCCTGGGTTTTGTTTTCTCCTGCAGCCCAGTTTAAACTGGACTGCAGGAGAAAGCAAGCCACTCACCGATGGCAGGGGCAACCAGAGGCCACAGAAGGGCCCCCCACCTTCCCCCTCCCTCCATTCTTGCCCAGCTCCCCTCCCCAATCCTCCAATCCTCTCCCACCTCCCCTGCTTGGACTTGCAGGATGGCTGGGTGGCTGCAGCCCTGGGCTCCCACCCACCCCACCCCACCTGAAACAATCCCCCACTCCTTACACCCCCACCTACTTACCCTTCAGGCTGGTGGTGGCAGCAAGCAGAGGCAGCATGTGCTGCCTCGAAGCCAGCCTCCATGTGCAGCTCTCCAGTTGAACTGACCGCTGCTGGGAACTGTGGGTGGAGCTTAGCTTCCAGGAGGAAGCAAGCCCCCACCCCCTTGACTTCCGTCCCATTCCTAGCCCGGCCAACGAGTCTCAGAAAGCGGAGGGGAAAACCCTCCGCTTTCAAAATGGGGTGGGGGGCGGGAGGGGGGTAGAAAGGCTCTGGCTGACACCAGTTGCCTCCGGGGGGGGCTCAGTACTTTCGGGGGAGGCTTGAGCTCCCCAGCCCCCCTGAAGATGACGCCTATGTATTGAAGGGGTTTCTGTAAAGGCCCTGTAGCATTGCAACCATCGTAGTGAGTCCGTGTGATGCAGCTGATAGATTGTGGACCTGACTTCAGATCACTGCTTATTTTTGCAACTCTCTGGACAGCCTTGAGTTAGTTACTGGTGTAATACATACATTGGATTAAAATTATCCCTTTATATATGAGGTAGGGAATCATGACCACATATGCTCCTAGCACAGGAGTCCCCAACATTTCTTGAACCTATAGGCACATTTGGAACTTGAAGGTGATGGGCAAAACCACAAAATGACCACCACAGAATGTGGAGCCAGTCACACAGAAGAAAAGAAGAAGAGAAGAGATTGGATTTATCCCTTCACTACCCAAAAGAGTCTCAGAGCAGCTTACAAACTCCTTTCCCTTCCCCTCCCCACAACAGACGCCCTGTGAGGTAGGTGGGGCTGAGAGAGCTCTGACAGAAACTGCTCTTTTTCAAGAACAGCTCTTATCAGAACTACAGCTTGCCCAAGGTCATCCAGCAGGTGAAAGTGGAGGAGTGGGGAATCAAACCCAGTTCTCTCAGATTCGAATCTGCACACTTAACCACTACACCAAACTGCACATAATGGCTGCCATACAGAAAGGAAGTTCAATTGCAAGGGACACGAGGAGTGATTTAAATATATGTGTGTGTGTGGGCGAAACCACACACATACACACACCTGAAAAGAGAGGAAAACCAACACTGTAGTGGTAGCTACCAACATCACTTTGCACAGCCAATCAGATCTCCAATGACCAATCAGAAGGCTTGCTGGGCAGGAGCCCCACCCACTTTTCTAAAAACCCCTGGCAGGCACCAGGACAGGTGTCAGTGGTTGCCATGGTGTGCATGGACACCATATTTGATCCCCTGTCCTGGCACATGATGGGTTGGATCCAGTGATGCTCATATGCAAGGACTGTGAAACTTCCACGCTTTCCTCTCTACCTAGTAGCTATTTCCATCCTTGGGAAAGTTGATTTATGGGGTCAGGGGAACACTTGTAGAATAACAGTCACTTGGGTCAGTGTGCTGTAGTGAGGAAAAAGAGAGGGTGAGATCCTTCCTTTCTTCCTCTTCCATCAGCTGAGCTCCATTCACTCATCACTTAGTCAGAGAGAGAGAGAGAGACAGAGAGACAGAGAGACAGAGAGACAGAGACAGAGACAGAGACAGAGACAGAGAGACAGAGAGACAGAGACAGAGACACAGAGAGAGAGAGAGAGAGAGAGAGAGAGAGAGAGAGAGAGAGAGAGAGGACAATGCCACCCCCATCTCTCTGCCTCCTGTTCCGTGTGGGTTTTGTAACCAAGTTGTTGTTGTTTTGTTTTTTAATGGTAATTAGCATACTGGCATACCACTGTATCAATTGCTGGTTCTTAACCCCCACCATCAACCCCCCCCCAGCACAAAAACACCTTGGTGGAGTCATGAGGGAGAAGGGAATGGGTACCCTGGGGACAGGGGCAGGACAGGGAAAACCCAGATCGTCCAGCCCACGCAGTAGCCAGCCTAGCTTTGCTGAGATCTTTTTCGAAATATCGCCGCAACGCAGGTTTGGGAAAGATTGTTGGGAAGTCGAGGGAAACCTGCATGGATGCACCTCAATACTCTACGGAAGCGGGTCCCCAGCTTCCCAAAAACTTTGATCCCAGGGCAAATCACCTGCGTGGGAATTAGGATTACCAGCTCTGAGCTAGGAAATACCTGGAGACTTTGGGGGTGGAGCCAGGGGAGGGTGGAGTTTGGGGAGGGGAGGGGCCTCAGCAGGGTACAATGCCACAGAGCCCACCGTGTCCACAGCGCCCATTCTCTCCAGGGGAACTGATCTCTGCCACCTGGAGAGCAGCTGCAATCCTGAGGGATTTCCAGTCACCACCTGGAGATTGGTAACCCTAGTGGAAGCAGTCCCACTCTGACATCTGAATGGCTGTTCCATGCTGGCTCACCACAGCCTCGTGCATTTTGCCCGGAAAACCTTGAAAGGAGAATGAGATCAAAAGGTGGCAAAAACAAACTTGTGTCAGGGATTGGAACCCAAAACCGAGTCTCCATTGGTTTGCAAGGAAAGAACATATGGAGGCGGAGGAACATGGTGAGCTGGGTTTGCCTCTGCATAATTTGCAAAATGGTCCCGAGATACACCTGCTTGATCAGCAGTGCCGAATACTGAGAAATGTATTTATTTGTTTGTCTTTACTGTTTTTTGCAACGGCAGACCCTCATCCCACAATAAACCTCGTTCCACCGGAAAACATGGAAGAATATTTCGAAATACTAAATATGAAAAACATGTATACTTTTTTTCAGTGTTCACTGATATGAGATTTTGCATTTTATGCTGGGAAGGGTGGAAACAGTAAAGTTACCAAACAAGTTCAGGAAGTTTGAGTTTACGAGTGGGCTTTCCTGTGGAAAGGTCGAGATCCTTCTTACAAGAATCAAAGGCTAATCTTTGGCTCTATAATGACGGTCGCTTGATGAAGAAGGCTAAATGAGTCGCCGTCTGTCCGTATTTGTCGATTTACCGTAAATGTCAACTGAACAATACGGCATGTTCACCTTCTATTCACAATAGCCTCCTAATGTACATTCTAAAGAGCCTAACAACCTCCTCCTTCATTGTTGTCCCACACAACAGAAACTGGGGCACAGGTTATTTTTGACCTGAAATAGAATTGGGGGGAGGGGGGGAGAGACTGTTTTAAAAAGTGTTTTAAAACGCGACAAAGACGGCTATGACACAGGGCTCTTGTAAAGATAACAATGAGCCTTCTGGATATTGAAAAAAAAAAGCACTTTAGAGAAATGCGATAATAACGCTTATAGAAATGATTAATAATGAAACGCGGCCCATATTGTGCGTTCGGAGGTCAGAAGGGGGCCTGACTTCTCGATCAGAATTCTGTGGAGGAAAGGAGCTTATTGTAATACCGCCTGTGTACTATTAAGTGTGTGAGTTAAAGTAACAGAATCGTTCTGTTTTTCAGTAACAGAAAGGAGGTGGTTTTTTTTTAAAAAAAAAAAAATAATAATGCAGAGAGCTGAAGCATCAACTGAATGAAAGCAGACACTGGAACAATAGGTACATCTTTGGATGACTCCGGATTCGGAAGAGAATAAATTATATTTCTCTCAGGAGCGCCCAGGCAACGATTTGGGCCCACCGACACAATTCCCTGTTTATCTGACCTATTAATAGAGGGCAAAATTCCAAAGAAATGTTTAATTAACATTTGTAATTAGTGCTACCCCCAAAAAAAAGAAAAAGAAAAAAAGGGCCGGCTTTAAAGAACCGGCAGCCCGGAGACAAGGTCCAAGAGACGGCGAGCTTTCTCACCCGGTAATTATGGCAGCTCCCAGAGGGGCTCTCCTTCGCCTCATTAACATCACAGTAGGACGGTGCCACTGTTGGCAACTGGTGGGTGTCTAAGTGGCTCACTCCCGGGGAGCGCATGAATGGGGGGGGGGAGCAAAAGGCAAAAAAAGGGGGTTCTGAGCTGCAAATAAGCGTGAATGCTTGCCAGCCCAGCACTTCATTCAAGCCCTGAATTGCTTCAACCGTAAAGGACGTTGCAGAAGAAGAGGAAACAGGCCCATTCTGCATCTAACATTCGCGCTGCTGTTTTACCAAAGCCGCACTGGAACAGAAAAAGATGTGGCTCAAAACCACATTCAAGTACTCCCGGGCCAAAGCCGTACTGCCTGCAGAGCCACCCCTGAATGGCCATAAAACGGCCATAAATCTATGCAGAGCGTACCAGAAAACCGAGAGGTCAAACAAAGTGAAAGCTGACATGCAGTCTGGACACTGCCATAAAATCCGACCATCGATCAAAGTGGAAGTGGCATGCAATGTGGAGGGGAATTTCTGTTCCAGCCTGGGTTTGGTACAACAGCAGAGCACATGCTAGGTGCAGAATGGGCCATAGAATGACACAAGTCTCGACCCAGGATTGCTGGGTCATTTGTATAACCTTCCCAACCAAATGAGGATCTGAATTTCACCAGGTGCAGATATGTGGTAAAACCAGGGTCACCAACTCTGGCTTGGGAAATGCCTGGAGATTTGGGGGCAGTGCCTAGGGCCCCAATCAGACGGTTCTTTAAATCTGACCCAGGCACGAGTGCCTGGCAGACTTAAAGGGAATGACCAGACAGCAACATCTGGGAAAGGTGCTGCTTCCATGATCAGCCCGTTTAGCCCCGCCAGGGAGCCATACTTAAACTATACCAGTGAAAATCCAGTACTTTTGACTGCTGACGGGCCAATGGCAGCCTCTCCTCCATCTGATTGTTCCAGCGCACAATCAGCCCATCAGGATGGTCTGATATACGCATAAACATGTAAATGTGTGACAGCCGCAGAGCTCTGCTCAAATGTTCTGGACAATTTCATGTTTCTGAATGGCCCATGAAATTTATGAACTGCATTAACTGAAATGGTACCAAGAGGAAGGTACTACTGGCAGTGCTTTAACCATTCAATTCCACTCATGCACAGAAAAACAAGTACATGTTGAGGCACAGATGCACATGTGCAAACCAATTTTTTTTTAAAAAAAACTCACCACGTTGCTCCTTCAGGTGGACACCATCTAGACAATCCACCATGGTGTACGCGCGCGGTAAGGGGAGCTGTCTGGTTGTGCAAGGCCGTATAAAAAAGATCTGGATCAAATTAGAGCTGGGCCAATGGCGGGATTACCTGCCCATCTGAACGCACCCTAGGAAGCGTGGAGTTAGGAGAAGGAACTCAGTTGGAATGTGATGCTATTGAGTTAACTCGCCAAAGCTGCCCTGGGGGAAACCCAGAAGTAATGACAAGCCTATCTAGGAGTCTAGATAAAACCATAGAGTTTCTAGTGATTACATCACTTCTGATGGTCGCTTGACCATTTCCCCACCCCCCTGGACTTCCACCGATTTCCAGATCACGCCTTGTGACCCTGTTCAGTTGCTATGTCGAGAAACGTTTATTCTTCCAAGTATTTAACCTTTGGATCAATTTTAGCATTTCCTGACTGTCTAATCAATGCTCATCTTTGCATACTGACTGGATTTATTTTATTGGGAACAATACCTGTTGTGGGTTTTCCTTAGATTTATGATTATACTGTCTTTGCTGCCTTGAGGGCTCTTTCTGAGCTGAAAGACAAGAGATACATTTTCTCAGTTTAAATAAGCAAAAAAGAAGAACCTTTATTGGAGAATGTACAAAATCAACATTGAGCTGTGGTTTTTCAGGATTGTTGAATTAATACCCTTTCATGGGCAATTAAGGTGCAAAGTACTAATAAACGTTTTACAATTGCATGGTGCATTCACATACATTGTGTCAATAATTCTCACACCCCTATTAGGGCCCAGGACAGACTGGCAATTTGCCAGTCGCGGCAAAAAAAACCTGGAGTAAACGATACCGGGTTTTCCCGCCCACACAGCAGGGGCCTCTGCCAGAAGTTACCGGACGGAGGCGCGCGGGAGCGTTCAGACTGCCGCACCAGAGGCGCGCTATATTCACTGTTTCCCCATTATTTTGGCTGTGGGCGTATGTGTGCATAAGCGCATTTTGCCGTTTTTTGTTTTTTTTTGCCCTGCAACGCCGGCACCGCATTGGGCAGTGGAGCGGAGCGTAGCCAATCACACCGCTGCTGCCTCATGCCCAACGTGGGTTGCTCCCGGCTTTTCGGCTGCGCGTTCAGACTCCCCGGAAGCGGAGAAACGCGCGACGAACGCAGGCTTTCAAGATTTGCGCCGGCTTTTATCAGGTGTTTTTTAATCAGGCAGTGAAGCGCGAGAGCACCGGTAGGCTACGGGTGGGGGATGCCAGGCAGATGTGCCTGTGTGAACATCCCATTTACCCCGATATTGAGTCGTTGTCAGCCCGGGTCCCATCCCGCAGCAAATTGCCAGTCTGTCCTGGGCCTAGTACTAGTATGATTACTCCCATATTAATAGTATTATATTTATACCCATATGCCAGCAGAGTTGGCACAGGGTCATCTGTTAATGATTCTCTACTTCTGAGAAGTGGGTTTTCTTACAATTCCCCATGTTCCTCTGAATCCGCTGAGCATCTCTACATGCACCAGCCTTCTTGGACTCAAGAGATACACCTTTAGCAGTCCTTGCCCCTACCTAGAGACAGGTTTAGAATAGGTTCCTCTAGGTCAATGTTTCCCAACCTGTGGTTCAGGACCCCAAAGTGGGTACTAAAGCTTCTGACAGTGGGTCATGGGCAGGGCTGCCAGGCCCCCTGGGGGGGTGGGGGGTTGTCCACTCAAAGGGCCGCTGACCCACCAGCTCAGATTCGGTGGGTGGGGGAAACCCCACTCCTAAGTGTCCGGATCGGGCCAATGTGCATGGAGCAATGATGTCACCCAGAGGTGATGTCATCGTGCTGGGCACGTCACTGGGGGGATGCTGTAGCATTTGTCCTGAAAACTCCATGGTATCATAGAGTTTTCAGGAAAAGTCCTGGAGCAGGAGCTTCACCCCCTGTTAAAAGTCATGGGCCAGCCCTCCCAAATGGCTGCCCATGACCTTTCCATCGCTCTCTCATGTATTCTGGAAACCAAGATGTGACCCTGGAAACAGTGTCTTCTGTGTCATACATGTGTCGACATTTTTTTCTTCACTGCATATACATGTTGATCAGGTAAAATGTGTCCTGATGGTTAGTAGTTTCTTAGAAACACAGGAAGGATTAGGGGGCACAATGGAGAAGCAGAGGGTGTTCAGAGGCTGGGATGTCACCTCCATAGGCAAAGGCTGTGTATGTCAGAATGCCGTTTGTTTGGGGTTCATAGTGGGGGCAGCTGGGCCCTTTGTGTGATGTTTGTGGGTTTCTCAAAAGCATCTGGTTAGCCACTGTAGAAAATGGAGTGTCAAAGATCATAGTTTTGCCTAGGGGGCCAAAAAACCTTGGGTCAGCCCTGAATGGGTTACCATACCAAGTAAATTTGGACTTGTGGGTCACTGTACCAAAAAGGTTGGGAACCAGTGCTCTAGGTCAACCAGTAATTAACCCTTTGAAAATAGGTCAGCATGGCCGTGTGAGTAAGAGAGCCCCCCCGCGCTTTTCTCAGTTCTTTATGGTAGAGAAAGCATAAAGAGGCCAGTTCAGGGGTGTGTGTGTGTGTGGGGGGGAAGAATGATGCAAAAGATGGCTCAAAACCAAAGTACAAATCGTGAAAAAAAATCACTTTATGCACACACAAAGAAGATAATGGGCAAATCTAAAATGGTGAAATTGAAAACAAAAGAAAAACAAGTTTCATGCTACTCAGGGGTCATTTCATAGAAAAAGAGGTGCAGGAGCTCATTAGCATACCTATTAGCATAACTCATTAGCATATGCCACGCCCCCTGACATCACCGGAAATGTGTCAGAAGGGAAAGCAAAAAAGGGGGGGGCATTTTCAAAAGCCTCCCTTTCTATTCCCCAGCAGGCCTGCCAAGGCAGGCTGGGTGGAGGGGGAAGTGAAGGGAGAAAGGGTTTAAAGTTTAAACCCCTTCTTTCTAGAGCCTTTGTATTCTGTGGCTCCATAGGATACAATAGGAGATCATGCCGCTCTAGAGAAGTTTAAAGTTTAAACTCCTTCTCTTTTCACTTCCTTCGCAAGGCCGCTGGGAGCTGGGGGTGGGGCTTGCCACCACCACTATTTATGCCCATTCCTGGGCTGCCGGAGCACTGCTCCAGCTTGTTCTGGCCCCAAATGCCCCCTGATGCTACCTAAAGCTTGTAAGACCATACATGTTTCCATTCCTTGGAAGAGAAATCACCCTTCCAGCAGCAGCCTTGACTATGGATGACGAGTCTTACATCTTTCTGGGCCACATTTCAAGGGGCTCCTCAGAAGGAGGGAGATCAGTTTTGTTCCAGTAAGGAAAGGCAGACTCATTTGAAACTCTGGCCAAGGGAAGATCTAACCATGAACACCTTTCCTTAGGACCCTGAGGTGTTTTGCACACTGTTTTTTAATGTGCAAACAGCAAGTAGAGGGAGAATGCCGGAGGGCCAGAGTAAGAGAAACTCTCCTTTGAGCCCCTAGTTGGACAGTTTGAAAACCTGGAGTTGGCAACCCCAGAGAGCGGTGCCTTCTAAACTTACAGGGTTCCATATTCTGGTTATGGTTGCCAACCTCCAGGTTGTGGGCGGAGATCTCCTGGAAATCTGACTGATCTCCAGGCTACAGAGATAGATCCCCCTGGAGAAAATGGCTGCTTTGGAAGGTGGACTCTACGGAATTATACCCAGCTGAGTTCTCTCCCCAAACACTCCCATCCTCAGGCTCCCCTCCCCAAATCACCAGGAATTTCCCAAACCAGAGTTGGCAACCTTAATTCTGGTGGCTTCCAGAAGGTAGAAGAAGAAGAGGAGGAGGAGGAGGAAGAGGAGGAGATTGGATTTGTACCCCACCCTTCACTACCCAAAGGAGTCTCAGAGCGGTTTACAAACTCCTTTCGCTTCCCCTCCCCACAACAGACACCCTGTGAGGTAGGTGGGGCTGAGAGAGCTCTGACAGAAACTGCTGTTTTTCAAGAATACCTCTGACAGAACTATGGCTTGCCCAAGGTCATCCAGCAGGTGCAAGTGGAGGAGTGGGGAATCATACCCGATTCTCCCAGATTAGAGTCTGCACATTTAACCACTACACCAAACTGATGTAGTTTGCAAGTATCAAAGCACTGAACAATCTAAACTGGTGTTCTATAAAGAGCCCTTCAGCTGAAAAGCTGCATATTTACTTACTTACTTACTTATAGCACACAGTTCTCTCTGAGAATCAAGGCAGATTACACTGTGCAAGAGACAGTCCAAGAGCTTGAGTCATCCAGCAAAGGCACAATAAGCCAGTGTCACAAAGTATTAGAAACAATGGAGAAAAGGTATCAGAGGTGACACGTCATAGACATGGGGTTGCCAGCCCTAGGTAGCAAAATTCCTGGAGATTTTGGGGGTGGAAGTTGGAGAGGGGGCAGAGTTTTGGGGAGGGGAGGTTGCTCTGACGGAATGGGATGCCACTCTTCAGAACTGCCATGTTCTCCTGGGGAATTGATCTCTGTGGTCTGGAGGTCAGTTGTAATTCTGGGAGCATTTCAGGCCCCACCTGGAAGTTAGCTACTGTACATAAGCAGTGCCCCCCCCCCAATAAAACAAACAAACAGTGCAGTAAGAACAAGACAGAATTGTTTTCTGTTGCTTTTACTTCATCGTCTTCTACCTTTGTAACCTACTTTCGGCATTATGGCATGGCATACCTTAGATAGTTCTTTTATTTTTTTGTTTGCTTGCTTTCCACTTCAGAAATCCTAGCCCAAGGACATTGAATTGAGTTGCTTTCTATATTTTGTAATCCACCTTGAGTCTCGGATAAAAGGCAAAATATAAATCAAGTAAAATAAAATAAAGATAATACGTACAGTAAAGATCAGAACAGACTGTAACCGTGTTCCCTTCATACCAGTTTTCTCCATTCCATTATGCATTATACATATGTACGTGCAATTTGTGGAGACTCCAGCAAGGGGCTTTGAAGGCAAGTGAGAAGCAGAGGTGACTTGCCATTGCCTTCCTCTGCAGAGTCTTCCTTGGTGGTTTCCCTTCCAAGTACCAACCCTACTTAACTTCCGAGATTTGCCCAGATCAGGCTATACGATGCTACCCTCCCTTCCCTATCCCAATATATTACAGCCTTATTCCCTGCCCTGGTGCCTGAAGCACAATAAAGTAGGCGGAAGATAAGCCTCAAGAGGGAGGGGATTTCAAGTGTCCGAAGCCACCACCGAAATGCAGTTTTATGCCCTACATCTGGTTTATTTACTGATTACATTTATAGTCTGCCTTTGTTCTGACACAGAGGAATTCCCAAGTGATCTCCTGTCCAACCCTGACTGGTTCCAGTACTGGCTAGCTTTATCAGGTTGTTGGATCGTGTGCCCACCGACCATTGTTGTGGTTAGCCATTCAGTCATGTTCAACTCTTGGCAATTCTGTGGGCCAGCTCTCTCCACGTTTTCTGATTGTGTACTGTTTCTTTGAGTTGTTCCATGTTCAGGCTGGTGTCGACTTTTACGGTGTCTCGCTACCGTGTTCTTTGGTGGCCCAGTTTCCTTTTGCTGCTAACCAATCCAAGTCTAATTGCTTTTTTTCTACTGAGTTCTTCCCCATGACATGGCCGAAATAAGTCAGTCACAGTTTTGTGATTTCCCCCCCTTCCGATGGCATGTCTGGTTTTATGCACTCCAATACTTGCCACCAACCATACCCTGAGACAAACATTGCCATTGGAACTCTGAAGCTGAGAGAATAACAGCCTCCCTCAGGAGGAAGACTTGCGGCTGAGATGAAGTTTGAACCCAGGCTTGACGTATCTCACATTCTATAAAAGGAACGTGGAATGAAACAGAATAACAATGATCTCCCAGCTACAAGTGTAGCAGACTGGTTATGAGGCAACTTCTGCCAGTGAATGTTGGTCTCATTTCGTGTGGCATGAAGTTTGTCAAAATGTGTGCTGCAGCTAAAAATAACAAGGCATAATGGGTCAAACCTTGAGTCTCTGGAGGTATCTGTTTGTGCTTTGCAGATGAGAGGAAACACTCTTTCCTCCCCAATGAATCAAGTGAGAAGTAGATGTCTTCTTTCATCTAGAGAAGCAGAAAGAAGCAAATGGGGGGAAAAAAAACACCACTTCTGCGAAGAAAAGCTAAACAAGAACCCGAAGGGCTGATCTGCAAACACAGTGGAAATAAAAATTCAGAACTGAATTATTTTGACGTTTTACAATTATATTTGGAGGGAGGCTGGTTTGCCCAATCTGTTTCCCTTTATGTGAATAAATGCAAAAGAAAATGGGATGAAGATCATTCTCTATTGATGTGTAAAATCTAGCAGTACCGACTGCATGGGCCATGCGGGGAAGGGAGAGAGGTTTTAACTCTTCAACCCACACTTGGTTTCATTAATTGAAACTCACCTGCAATTAGCGTTTTAAAGGAAAATGGACTTTATAAAAGGCACGTTTCTTCCCCTTTAAAGTAATAACAACAAAACTGCTCAGTTTCCATTTGTGAGATCAAGAGGAGGTTGGGGGTCTTCAGCTTGGAGCTCTTCAGCTTGGAGAAACGACGGCTGAGGGGTGACATGATCGAAGTTTATAATATTATGAATAGGATTGAGCAAGTTGAGAAAGAAGTACTTTTCTCCCTTTCTCACAATACAAGAACTCGTGGGCACTCCATGAAATTGCTGAGCAGTCGGGTTAGAACAGATAAAAGGAAATACTTCTTCACCCAAAGAGGGATTAACATATGGAATTCACTGCCACAGGAGGTGGTGGCAGCTACAAGCATGGACAGTTTCAAGAGGGAATTAGATAAACATATGGAGCAGAAGTCCATCAGTGGCTATTAGCCACAGGGTATAGATGGGAAGTCTCAGTCTGGGGCAGGTGATGCACTCTATTCTTGGTGCTGGAGGGGGCAGCAGTGGGAGGGCTTCTAGTGTCCTGGCCCCACTGCTGGACCTCCTGATGGCACCTGGTATATTTTGGCCGTTGTGTGACAGAGTGTTGGACTAGATGGGCCATTGGCCTGATTCAACATTGGCTTCTCTTATGTTCTTATGTTTTTAGGTCGAAGGATTAAAACCCCTCTCAGTTTCCCTGTGTGGCTGTCATGTACTACACACTTATGCAGCTTGAATTTTACATATGGGCAGAGATCCAGGATCGTCATCACATCTCTTTTTGCTCTAAGTTGCAGCTGCTTCACAGCTACAAACATGGCCGAAGTTGCACGGGGAAACATTAGGGTGAGCTATGGCTGCAACTGTTCCTTTGCCACCGATTGATGGATGGGTGGATGGTATTTTTATGCTGCTTTGCTCCCCGGAGGTGCCCAAGGAAACCCGAAGAACATAAGAAGAGCTCCATTGGATCAGACCAATGGTCCATCTAGGCCAGCATCCTGTCTCAGACAGTGTGTTCAGTACAATTATATATTTTAACAATTTCCTCTTTCCCTTCCTTGAATGCTCCCATAGGCTCGGCCCCTTCCCTGCCTCCTGTCCTTAAGAAGAGCCCTGCTGGACCAGCGGTCCATTTGGTCCAGCATCCTGTCTCACACAGCGGCCAACCAGTTCCTCTGGACAGCCAGCAACAGGGCATAGAGGCTGAGGCCTTCCCCTGACATAGTTCTGTTAGAGTTGTTCTTGAAAGAGCAGTTTCTGTCAGAGCTCTCCCAGCCCCACCTACCTCACAGGGTGTCTGTTCTGGAGTGGGAAAGGGAAAGGAGTTTGTAAGCCGCTCTGAGACTCTTTTAGGATTGAAGGGTGGGGTATAAATCTAATCTCTTCTTCTCTTCTTCTCCTCCTGATGTTGCCTCCTGGCTCTTGGATTCAGAGGATTAGCCCCTCTGGATATGGAGGTTCCCCTCAGTCCCAATGGCTAGTAGCCAATGATAGACTTCTTCTCCATGAATCTAACAAGGAGACTTACAGACTCCCCCCGCCAATACAACAACCAATGCATACAATGCCGTGTAAACAAACCAAACAAAATGACATTGGGCTGGCCCTGATCTGCCCAGTTGCCTCACTAGAACCCCTTGGATTGATAGATCTGTTTATCTGCTCCATTTATACCCCACCTTTGTCCAAAAGAGACACCCCAAGTGGCTTGCATCATTCTCCTCTCCCCCATTTTATCTTCACAAAAACCTCCTCAAGGTAGGTTTGGCTGAGAGAGGGAGAGTGACTGGCCCAAGGTCACCCAACGGGCTTTCATGGCACAACGGGGATCTGAACCTAGGCCTGCTACACTCTAGCCACTGTACCATGCCAGGTAAGAGCTAAGAGCAATGAGTCCTTTGGCTCTCGCTCATTGGCTCCCGCCCCTGGCTATGCCCAGGCTAAATACCTGTAAATAAAGGAGAGGCAAACTCATTTCCTAGAGAATGCAGCTGCTGCCAGCAAGACAGGAAAATATTTCCTCCTCTACCTCTGGACATGACAGATGAAAGACATGCAACCACACTTCTGAAAATGCCAGGCTCATGCTTCTGTGTATGCCCGGTTGCTTCTCTTTATATGTCATAGAATCATAGAGTTGGAGGAGGCCGTACAGACCATCTAGTCCAACCCCCTGCTCAATTAGGATCATCCTAGACTAATCAAATGAGAAGGCAGCATTCACTGGAGAAGACCGTGATGCTGGGAAGGATTGAAGGTCAAAGAAGAAGAGGACGGCAAAGGATGAGATGGTTAGACAGTGCTATCGAGGCAACGAACATGAAATTAAGCAAACTCTGAAGCACGACGGAAGGCAGGAGGGCCTAGCGTGATGTGGTCCATGGGGTCGCGAAGAGTCAGACTCGACTGTGCGCCTGAACAACGACAAAGAGCAACCATGGCAAGTGTTGATCCAGCCCCTGCTTGAAGATTGCCAGTGAGAGGAAGCTCACCACCTCCCTAGGCAGCCAATTCCACTGTCAATCTACTCTTACTATACATCCCCTCCCTCCGCAATATTCAGCCGGTACCTCCCTGCCCTTAATTAAGACCCATGGTTGTGAGTCCTCTCCTCTGCTGCCAACAGGAGCAGCTCCCTGCCCTCCTCTAAGTGACAACCCTTCAAATACTTCAAGAGAGCAATCATGCCCCCCCTCTCAACCTTCTCTTCTCCAGGCTGAACATCCCCAAGTCTCTCAGCCTTTCCTCTTAGGGCTTGGTCTCCGGGCTGCCAATCATTCCCATCACTCTCTTGCGTACCTGCTCCATTCTGTCCACATCCTGCTCCGTTCTGTCCACAGGCTTGCAGCTTGATATGAAAATCCACTTATTATGTTGGGGGTGGTATGTAAGTGTGGTGCTCAAACAAACCCATGAATCATGACCCAGTCAAGCATATACAACACAAGACTTGATGTTGCAGTCCTCAAATGGTTGAACATGCATACATGAACTAGCCCCATTAGTATTCTTTCCCCATGTGATTCTTGACACCATTCCTGTCCACTGCTAGGGGAATCATTACTCTCTGAGCCTTATGAATTTGGAATCCTTATATCTTAAAAAGAAAAAATTGAGTCCAGCAGTATACAACAAGGAACCTTATTTCCCATCAGATTTATTTGCCATACCTATAAGCAGTTGAAAATTCTTAAGTTGCTTAACTGTACTTGTCCACAATTAATCTTCTGCAATAACAGTTAATGGAAAATCTCTTTACGGACCAATGAACTGTTGATAATAGTGTGGATATTACATTTTCTACAGAATGCTGCCCCTATAACTGATTTAGCTGTTTCATGGAATCATTAAGGTGGAAACCAACCATCTCAGCCCCCTTTATTAAGACAAGACACTGTATACCCAAAACATTTTAACCAGATGCCTCTCAGCCCTTCCTGGAACAGCATTCTTCTTCATGGCATCGCTTGACAGTTGATTATATCATAAAACAATGTTTATAATTTCTCCTGACATTTAATGTCCTTAACCATCTCTCTAACTTTAAACTTGAAAGGAATGTAACAGATTTTCTTTTTAAAAAAATATTTTTTGCCAGTAGCAGATTCAAAATATGCCTTTAAAGAAAGCTATTTGTAAATTTTGATTTTACCACAGAAAACGTATTTAAGAGGAAACATACGGAACAGCAGAAAAAGTGTTTTTAACTTTATTTAAATCATGGCTCTCAGCTCTCAATCGAGTGGGAAAAAAGTCTACGAATATGAGGGCACGGAGCTCCAGAATTATATTAAGGATGCTGAGGTTTGTTGAACGCCTCTAGAGATGGCTCTCTTCTCACCTGCTCAGGGATCCTTTCTATAGGGTGGGAGTTATTATGACAGAAAAGACAAGGCCTCTAATGGATGCCCGGCAGGCAACCCGAAACGAAGGGCAACAAGCAGGTGGGCGACCTGAGGACCACAACCAATGCTCCCTCTAAGCTACGGAGTCCTTTGAGCAAAAATTCTACTTTGTGAGTGACTGGCATTAAAGCTGCAAGCAGGTGATTTGGCTACTGCATAAATTAGTTTGCTCTGGAGCCCTCCCTCCTGAGCTAAAGACAAAAAAAAAATGTGTGAACCGGAGGCTAAAAAACTGCGAGCTGGCTCACACTAACTCAGCTTAGAAGGAACACTGACCACAACTAGTGCATGGAGACAGATCAGATTTGGCCAATCAGACATCAGATTCAGCATCATGTCAACTAGCATGAACCAATCCATTACCTCAGTTCCATTCAAATCACTTGGCTCCAACTCAGCCGCGATACTATAAAAGTATCTTATGGTCGGGCAGCTGAGGAAATCCTGGCTTCTTCTAGGTCTTCCTATTGCAAATATAATCCATCCTTGATCCAAAAGAATGGCTGTTTTAAAGCACACAATTATTACACTTCAAGACATAAGAACATAAGAGGAGCCAACGTTGGATCAGGCCAATGGCCCATCTAATCCAACACTCTGTCACACAGTGGCCAAAAATACCAGGTGCCATCAGGAGGTCCAGCAGTGGGGCCAGGACACTAGAAGCCCTTTCCACATCTAAGAATAACTTTTGCCAAAGGGTCCTCGCAAACCTAAAATAAAATTTATTGCAATGTTGCCCTGCAAATGTGGTTGTACACAAATATGTACTTAGCAACCTTGATGAGAAATAGGTCTCTGCAGGTCACAGTATCTTTGACATAATTCTGGAGTTCTGTTGGAGTAGAAGACCCTCCATTTCAAGAAAAGCTTTAGGGATATATCTGTGCGGGATATAGACACTTTGCCCGTATATGGAAGCAAACGGGCAGACTTCTGAGCGCATGAATCAACTGTGGAGGTTTGGACAGCAGCCAAAGTCATATCCTATTTCAGTTACTACGCACTTTGGCATTCTTTGCTTAATTTTTATGCTGTAATAGCAAATATTCCCAATGGATACTCTACAAACCGGACAATAAATCATTCAGTAAGAATACAGCATCCCTGCTGTTTTCAGTCACGGCAGGGCCTAGCTATCTGTCTGGATCGATTTCAGAAGCGGGACACAATCCACTTGTTCGCCAACATCATTCAAAATGATGGGACAAAACTGGTGTTATAACTGGATGCTTTCTACAGTTTTAATTAGGGATGTATTCAGAAGTCTTGCTTGAACTCAGCTTGCTTTATTCATTATTATTACTATTATTATTTGCATTGGTTCTTCAGTATCATTGTGTCAAATGTTTGAAGTCATTACGGTATTGAGGTGGCACTGCCATTGGTTTCAATGTGATGCACAATCCCGGTGGAAACCCTTCCATCCATCATCCAGTAAGGACAAAATGCTCAGAGATGGTCCCCTACGAACAAAACACTTACGTCTTTCCCTGAAGTCACCAGGCATGCATTGGGATTCCTGTGGAAAGGGATGCTTAGGCCAAAATGACTTCTAAGTTGCCAGCCAATGCCTGGCACCCAGCAGGAGACGGGGGCCAGGAGCATGGGGGACACTGGCATTGCACACAATGTTGTCACTTTCTGGAGAAAACCAGAAGTGATATCATGCCGCTCTAGGAATCACCAAAAACTCTATGGTAAAACCATCATAATAGAAGACCCGGCAACCCTGCTTCTGCCGCTATTCCTTCCCTGCACCCTACCTTCTGTCATTGACTGCATGTAAAGTATTTTCCTGCACCTACAATTAAGCTAAGACCTGGTAGCTGGCATAGCAAGAACCACCTCTTCTTACATACACCAAATCAGAGAACCAGCAACAAGATTGGGGGAAATGCTGTGTACAGAAATAGCAGTCAGGGACACCACCTTGCAATGTGAATATGGGCTATGTGTTCTAGGTGGCTGGCAGGCCTATCAGGCACAACTCTATAGAATCACCTTCTCCTTCTGAACACATGAAGCTGCCTTATACTGAATCAGGCCTTTGGGCCATCAAGTTCAGTATTGTCTACTCCAACTGGCAGCAGCTCTCCAAGGTCTTTTGCATCACCTACTTCCTGGTCCTTTAAATTGTGGATGCTGGGGATTGTACCTGGGATCTTCTGGATGACCTTGGGCAAGCCATAGTTCTGTTCTTGAAAGAGCAGTTCTGGAAAGAGCTCTCTCAGGCCCACCCACCTTACAGGGTGTCTGTTGTGGGGAGGGGAAGAGAAAGGAGTTTGTAAACCATTCTGAGACTCCGAATGAAGGATGGGGTATAAATCCAATCTCCTCCTCCTCCTCCTCCTTCTTCTTCCCAAGCAGATGCTCTACCACTGAGCCACAGCCCTTTCCTTTCTTCCACTTCTCCCACATAAGAATGGAAATATAAAGATGGTGAGAAGATTTTTTTTTTTAAAAAATGATAGCAGAATGCAGCCAAAGACACCAAGGCACTGCAGAAAATGGCCAGAAATAGCATCATTAATTCTGATCCCAAAGTCAAAGGAAATACCATTCAGATTACTTATCCCTTCAATGAAGGTGGCTTCAGGAGGGCAGCCCTGTTGTTCTGCAGTAGAAGAACATGAGTTGAGTCCCATAGCACCTTAAAGACCAACTTTGGAGGCCCTGGAAATCTTATCAGTAGGGCTACTGGACTTGAATCTTGCTTATCCCTTCAGCGTTAACCAAGAGGATTTGTTGTTCTTGGGTTCTGAAGAGCTCCTTCCCGAACACGTACCCCTAGCTTTAATATATTGCTGTTTACAGCCTTCTTTCCCCTGAATTTAACTTTGTAGATTGCTTTGAACACTTCCAGCAAGAAAGCGGGAAAGTGACGGATGAATATGACAAAGGAAGACGTCCTTCCAATTCAACCGGAATGTTAAATCCTGATTTTTGCCTCACTACATCAGCTGCCACTGAGTCCGATTGCCTGTTATCAGATCGACCCGATTTCCATGTGCTTAAATGACAACTTGAACAGGCGTTGTGAGCCACTACTGCCTGTCTGGTGAGAAGTTTGCGCCGGAATGCTTTTTCACGTGACTGAACCTCCTCCAGTTCTTCTTCATAACCAGGACATCTGTAAAGTTCTTATATTATTGGGGGGGGGGGCGTTAAGGAGACAGCTCTTAAGGCTCCTGTCTATAAAATCATTCACTCAGTTTTTGAAAAAAGAAAAGGCAATCTCTTTAATAGAAAATGGCTTTCCTCCAGTGCACGGAGAGTTCCTGTCACCTATGATGGAGGGAAACTCTTTTGCATCCCATTTCAAAAGGCATCTTTTGGAAAAATGGGCCAATCTGATTTCATTACTATAATGGTTGGAAATGAAGCCCCTCCCTGGCGCTCCTAGGCATATTCAAGAAACCTTAGGCTGCTGCAGCTGATGGCTTCCCAGGGGAGCTGTTGTTTTGGATGGACATGGCCTGTCATTTGACAGCCTCCAAAATAAATATGTCAATTGCCCTGAGGTGTACTGCCCAACTTTGAAGCTGAAAACTTTGCACAAGTCTTTTGAAAGAGAGGAGCGTCCAACAAAACAGCTCTTCTTTACAGAGGTAGCCATTAATGATTTAAGATAAATTTCTTATAGACAGTCAGAGCCTTGATGAGAGGGTGGTGTTTACACGCCGTGCTTAATAATGGAAGCTAGTGGGAAGTATAGAAGATCTTGGCATTTACCTGTAAATCTGAAACTCAGTTGAGGCCCCACTAACAAATAATTTGCACTAAAAATGGCACCTCCCGGGGCTCTTTTTGTAGCAGGAACTCCTTTGCATTTTAGGCGACACACCCCTAATGTAGCCAATCCTCCAAAAGCTTACAGTAGCCCCTGTAAGAAGGGGTCAGTAAGCTCTTGGAGGATTGGCTACATTAGGGGTGTGTTGCCTAATATGCAAAGGAGTTCCTGCTACAAAAAGAGCCCTGACACTTCCTATAGTTATTTGGTAAAATGGGAAGAGTGGATTGTTTCCTTTCCATTCTTTATTGTTTTGGAAGATTGATCTACTCTGAATGTCATCCTTCAACATTAGAAACTCTTCTAGTTATTCAGCTATCAATATACCTGTAGTTTTCTGTTCCTTCACTTCTCCACCGCGATCTACATACCCAATGCACAGGCAAAATCTGATAAAACAAGGCCAAAAATGCGAACTGAGTTGCATGAACATTTTGCATCAACATTTTTGTGCTGTAATCTCCTGATGTGCACATGTGTTCGGGTGCATTGGGGAAATGCTACCACAAAAGCACCACAATGGACACAATCACACACGAGCATATAATTTTTTTTTTTTTGGTTCCTGCTTTGCATTGAAATAGGAGGAAATCTGTGAAAGGAGGAATGCTAAGTTGTGGCTTGTGGATGCGCAGTCCTCTTTAAACCAGATGGAATTTCTTTTTCTTCTTTTTCTTTTTGAAGCAATGGAGGATTTCTAGTCCATCGTTTCCATTTCAGGGGGAAATGAAGTAACTTGGAGCTTTGAGAGAAATATGGGGAAGGCAAATTTTTGGACCTAGGACAGATAAAAATCTTGTAAATGTAAATAATAAAGAAACAGTAAAACAGTGCTATGGAATGTGGTGAAAGGAGGACCCAGGCTCTGTAACTGTGAAAAGTCCTTTTGGTGGTACAGCTATCTGATTATTTTTTCTTTTAATGTGATAACTTCCGTGAGTTATCTAGTGGGAAAGTCCATTCTGGTCTGGAGCACTTCCAATAGGACACGTCTAAAGTAACATGATTGTGGCTCCCATCCAACATAAATCAGTTTGGGACCATATCTTTTTTTCACCCCAAGAGTCCAATATTTATTTATTTATTTTTAAGCTAGGGGTGGTGGAAAGTGCCATCAAATTGTTGCCAACTTACAGCAACCCCATAGAGTTTTCGAAACAAGAGACAGTCAGAGGTGATTTGCCATTGCCTGCCTTTGCATAGCAATCCTAGTATTCCTTGGTGGTCTCCCATCCAACTACTCACCAGAGCCAACCCTGCTTAGCTTCCAAATTCTGACAAAGTTGGGTTATCCAGTTCAGGGCATTCTATATATATGAAAGCTCAACATATTGGCACTTTCCTGCTCTCCCATTGGCTGTGCTGTTTGCTCTATCAGCCATTGGCCCATCAACTGCCACTCAAGAGTACTTGTGTGACATTGGCTGGGTGCTGGATCTGCTCCTCTCCCCCATCCACTGCTAGCCTGGACACTCTTCCCTGACAGAATAAACTGCCAAAACAGCTGTCTCTCCTGATGAAAAGGCTTCTGCTGTGGCTTGGCTCCTCCATGGCTGGCTGGCTGTCAAACCATTATCTCCTCTTCCTGCTGTGCAGCTCACTTTCCCTTCAGTGGCTGTTGCTAGGCAACCAAGCTTGGTTCTGTCAGTAAAAAGGTGGGGGGAGGAGGCCCTTTCCAGGCCTACTTTGGCTTTTGTGGGGAACTCATTAGGGCCAGTCCTGACTAGGGTTGCCAGCTCCAGGTTGGGAAATTCCTGGAGATTTTGTGGTAGAGTTTACAGAAGCCAGAGTTTGGGGAGGGGAGAGGCCTCTGCTGAATAGAATACCATACAATCCACCCTCCGAAGCAGTTACGTTCTCCAGGGGGAGAGAGCGATCTGTTGTCTGGAGTTCAGTTGTGATACCAGGCAATGCCACAGCCAGTGTGGCGTAGCAGTTAGCATTCAGAGCAGGGTCTGCCAGACCCAGGTTCTTGCTGTGGTAGTTGAGTGGGTGATTTTGGACCAGTCACAGACTTTCAGCCTAACCACACAGGGTTGTTGTGCAGATCCAAAGGGGGAGAGGAGAATGATGTAAGCTGCAGAGAAAGACTGTACTTTTCCTCCTGGGGAACCATTGTTGCCAATCTCCAGGTGATGACTGGAGATCACTCAGAATTACAACTGCTCTCCAGATGGCAGAGATCAGTTTCCTGGAGAAAACGATGGACTGTGTCATTATACCCTGCAGTTCTAAGTGCACTGAAGTTAATGGGCTTAGAAGAGGGGATGGGCACAAATTCATAATTTTTGGGGTGCCAGTTGATGGTTTGCAAACTAAAATTTGTGGCAGGTCAACCAGCACAAAATTTCAAGCTGTTCATGGTGGTTCATGGCAGTTCATGAATGGACACATTTCCAGACAGACAGTCTCCACTCAATCAAAATGTTTACCAAACTTCAAAACAACAAAGCAACTTCAAAGCAATGGGGGGGTCTCTAGTCTTGAAACACCAATAGGTTCCCTACGCATTTGATGTATGTAGCTTGAACTTTTTTTTTTTTTTTTGATATAACTCTCCTAAAAAGGAGAGAATTTTATTCTTTTTATAGGAAAAGGGTAGGGTAGACAGATGGAGAAAGAAAAAAGATGGAGTGAAGTTTTTTCTGTTAAAAAAGGTTAGTTTTAGTTAGTAATCAATACCATTTTTGGCATCCATCACGGTTAGAAGATCTTCTTTTTAACTTTGCAAAGTCCAAAATCACTCTGTTAGTACAGTTAGTAAAGTCCATTGGGGTTAGTTATTGAACAGCTCCTTTCAGATGTTACACGAACAGTTAGTTCTCAAGGTGTCTTCTTTTTAAGTCTCTTCCAATTATGGATTGAGTCTTTTTTAATCTTGATGCCTTCCGTTCCGTCACCTCCTTCCCCTGGGCTGCTGTCTTCTTCACTGCTTATATTAATCCAAATTTCGAGTGCTGCGTCTTCCTCCATGCTGGTGTGTCTCTTCAGAAGCTTTTGTGTTTTACAGATGTAATCCAACTTCTCTCTTTTCTCTTTTTCCTTATACTTCTGGCGTTCAAATTTCCTGGGCTCCATAAACACTGCACAAGAGATTAGATCTCTGATATGTTGCCTGCTATGCTCAACAACCCCTTCTACTGGCAGATTATTTTCTTTTATAAAAGCGGAATAGGCTTTGGGAGCCATGTCCACCTCTTCTTTTAATTCTTTCGCTTCACTGCCAGTTAGGGGTGTCAAGACATTCGTCAAGGTAAATCCGAGATCTTCTTTCTCTTCTTCTTTTACGCCCTGGAAACTTATAGTCAGATTCGATTTCTGCGCGATTTCCGCCATCTTCCTTGTTGTTTCCGATATTTGTTTCTGTCGACTGATGAGAACACTTTCCACTTTAAGCAAAGTTTTGTTGATTTTCTGCATTTGCTCCAGCAGGGGGCACAGTATCTCATTTCCCGTTTGATTGACAGCAAGCTCTGGGGGGGGGCTACCCGGACTGGAAGTCCCTCCCCTCTTCTCTTCCGGTATCTGCAGGACTTTTTCCAAAGTCGATATTTTCTTTTTTTTGTTTACTTTTTCAAAGTTCGTGCCGCATCCCCCAGGAAGCTAATCGGGTCGCAATCTTCCATAAAACCCCAACGGTACTTTCACCAACACTTTTTTCTCTCTGCCCCCCTTCGCGCTCCCTTTATAGATCTCGCTTTTCAAAGGGGGTGGGGACTCCTCCCTCCTCCCATATGCTTATACGCTTGCGGGGGGGTTCCAAATTACGCTTCAAAATAGATCTTCAACTCACGATTCGATGCCACTTCTTCTTTTTATGTTAAATCATAGCGCTGTCTTCACTCCTGGAAGTCAGTGGCGCTGCTAAGTCCCATTACAGGCACGATGCAGCGGGGCCGATTGGGGCGGGGAGAAAGCCTCAATTTCCCGGCTATCTGCCGGCAAAGAGGCTACTCCCCAAGCGCCCCCAGTTCGGAGCCTTTGCCTAAGGCTCACTAGGGTCTTTCGCACATGCGAAGACCCCCTGACTACGCGTGGGCTAACCACCTCCGGGAGCGTCCCGAAAGGTGGCCGCCATTCGCAACGCCGAAACCGAAACCCAGCCATAGCTTGAACTTTTGAACCTGCACCTGACATTTCCTCAAAAGCACTTTCATGGGGGCATCTTCTTTGAGGGGCCATAACTTGGACCCCCCCCCAAGTCCAATTTGTGCAGAACATGGAGGGCATGTAGAGGAGCATCAGGGGGAAATCCCCTGCAAGTCTGATGCCCATTCTATATATTCCTGTCATTTTCCCAGAAAGCACTTTCATGGGGGCACCTTTTTTGGGAGGCTGTAACCTGGACCTTGTAAATCCAGTCCTCACCAAACTTGGAGGGCAGGTAGACGAGAGTCATCGAGAGACTCCTGCAAGTCTGGTATCTTTAGCACACCAGGGGGGCATTCTACCATGCCATGAAACTCACAAACCTTATGAGTACATTTGGCAGCTAAAAGTTTATGACAGTTCATGGTTTGTGAACCAGGCATGCCACAAACCACGAACTGAACTGCATCTTCCCGGTTCATGCCCATCCCTACTTAGAAGGGTGTAACTCTGCTTAACACTGCCCTGCAAATTAATGGAAATGATTTTTTTTCAGGGTTGTGCAGCGAATCCAAAGCTTTCCCTCTGCAACACCCCAAAACGGAGGAAAAATAATCAGACCCCTTTGACATCCTTTGAAGTTCGGCGTTGTCTTTTTCCTCCACAGCCTGTGTTTTCCTCATCAATGATGCAGGTTCTAAAACCTTTGCTGCCAGAGTTGAAATGAGAAAACAGCAGGGGGAAAAAAAATCCCACAGATCCATCTTTAAGCTTTTGGGCAAAGAAGGAGCAATGTTTCAGTCTTGTGGTATCAGAAATACAAGGAAATGATTGCGAAGGGGGGGGAAGCAGAGGAGCTTGAGCAAATTGTGTGGGCTAGTAGGTCTATTGAGAGACTGGGTATTTGTGATTAGCTGATCTCTAGCCTTCAAACTGAAGATAACAAAGCCACTGCCTTATTGGAGGTTTCCCCTGGCTTTACGGCACATGTATAACACCCTGGCTTTTCAGAGCCATTAATTACTCCATCTGCCCACCATATTGTTTTTGCTTTCTCATCAAACCCCAGTGCCTTCTTGTAGGTCACCAGGGAGACGGTGAAGCAGCCAGGCCACCAGACCCCGCATTGTACCAGGAAAACCTCGTAATTGATCCCGACAGAAAGGAGCGAAGAGTGCAGGAGTTCAGAGACAAACAACATCCAGTGTCTTGGTAACCTCCCAGAGTTGAAAGACGACCTGGAAAATTCCGAGGTGTGAGGTATCGATATAACAGCTTCTCTGCAGCTTAACAACTGGGAATCACTTATCTACAAGGTCAGCGAAAGAAATGTGCAGTCAGGTTAATAGCAAGGGAAAGCAATTGGTTAAAAAAAAAAGTGGGAAAAGTTAACTGATAATGGGGGGGAAGCCGTATGTGAAGGGGCTTTCATGAAGCCTGTTTTTGTTTTAATTTCAATTCTTTATTTTAGTTTAAAACAGTAAAAAAAAAAACACCAGTTATAACATTCTACAACAGTGGAACTCGGCAAAGTTACTACAATAACAAATAAGGAATTCGAAATAGTTTACACGTGGTGAAAAACTTCATAATGCTTTTTAGGAACAGTGAATTTAGAGAACTCAGCATTAAACATATACTCAAGAAAAGGAAACCATGTCAAATGAAGATTTGATTTCTTACATGAAAGATTAGTGTTAGCAATTACTCCCGATATTTTGTCCATAGCACAGAAGTCCCATACTTCCAAACGCCATGAAGATAATAGTAACTTATTAGGGGACTTCCATCTACTGGCAACAACAACCTTTGCAGCCGCCTGTTTTGAACTGAATGCTGAGTATGACACATGAATGCTTTGGACTACTGAAGAATATAATACATTGCTATATAGGTAGACTATTAATGTGATTATATTTGTGTAATGTTATCATCATATTGGCTCATTTTACACGGGATATCAATCAGAACTGTTGTATATAAGTTTCTTAGAGTGTATCGATGTGGCTTTATGTCATAGAATCATAGAATCACCGAGTTGGAAGGGGTCCTACAGACCATCTAGTCCAACCCCCTGCCCAATGCAGGACAAGTGACATGTTTATGTAAGGAAGGTGGATGTGAGGGTGATCTGGCTGCGACATCTGTCACGCCATTGATCACCAGGGTTGATTTGGCTGATCTGGCTGCCTAGGTGAGTGTCCCCTACCTCCCTCACTGCTCCATGTGTGTCCCTCCCGAAGCTGCATGCTCGGTCAAAGAAGATGACCATCCTGAATAGGAGTGTACTGTTCTTCAGTAAGGAAGGTAAACCACGACAGCTTTCTGTGCTGGGGGGGGGAGGGATATAGGAATGTCTGCTTATTTTTAGGTTTTCCCCAGTCTTTAGTTATCAATCAAAAGCCAATGGAATAACAGGAGTTATCTGCATTGTGGTGTTTTTCATCCCCTTGTATGGTTGCCAGGTCCCCCCTGACTACCAATGGGGAGTGGAGGGGTAGGGATCAGGGCTGTTTTTGTAGCAGGAACTCCTTTGCATATTAGGCCACACACTCCTAATGTAGCCAATCCTCCAAGCGCTTACAGAGCTCTTCTTACAGGGGCTACTGTAAGCTCTTGGAGGATTGGCTACATTAGGGGTGTGTCACCTAATATGCAAAGGAGTTTCTGCTACAAAAAGAGCCCTGGTAGGGTTATCAGATCCAAATTGGGGAACTCCTGGAGATTTAGAGATGGAGCCCCAGGGAGGACAGGGACCTCAGTGGGATTCAGTTCCATGAAGTCTACACTCTAAAACAGCCATTTCCTCCAGGAGAACTGATCTCTGTAGTATGGAGATGAGTTGTAATCCTGGGGCACCCCCAGGTAGCACCTGGAGGCTGGCATCTGTACCCCCCCCATTGTTTGGTTTTGTTGGTATATGGCTCTCCTTCCTTGTTCTGATTTTTGCCCCATACTCTATATAAGATGAAGGGCTGTGGCTATTGTTACTGCATGTTTCTTAAATTCTTGACTTCATAATTAGTGATGGGGGGTGAGTTGGGAGAGTTTACAGTACGAACATCCCTCGTTGGAAACCTCCACTCTGTTATATATTCTCATCCAAGGCCTCTTGAATTCCAGCCTGACTTATAAATAGGACTTCCCCCTGCCACCAGCCTGACCTTTCTGCCAACTGCTTACTTTATGAGCAAAATTATCATGGCAAAGGGGAAAGGAAACACAAGGTGGCAGAGAGACCTGTCTGGTGGAGCCAGGAGAGGCCTGATAGGTTAAAAGGGGTTAGACAGATTCATGGAGATCCATCAATGGTGGCTGAAGAGAGCCCTCATCTACAGTGTCAGCAGACCTCTGAACAGCAGTGAAGAAGAAGAAGAGTAGGTTTTATAATCCACTTTTCCCCTACCTTAAGGAGTCTCAAAGGGGCTTACAATCTCCTTCCCTTTCCCTCCCCACAACAGGCACTAGGGTTGCCAAGTTACTTACAGGTAATAGCAGGGGAGACTTGGTTCCTCACCGGGACATTTGCGCGTGCTCGCCACGATGACGTCACATGGAAGTGATGTCATCACACCGGGCACATCACTGGCTGACGCTCTAGCAATCAGCCTGGAAACTCTATGCTACCATAGAGTTTTCAGGCTGATTGCCAGAGCGTCAGCTGGCGATATGCCCAGCATGATGATGTCACCTCTGGGTGACATCATTGCACTGGGCACATTGGCCTTTTCCGGACTGGCGGATTGGGAACCCTTTTTTGGGGGGAACCTCTGCCCTCCCAGGGGACCTGACAGCTCTAACAGTCACCTTGTGAGGTAGGTGGGGCTTGAGAGGGTTCTGAGAGAATGGTGACTGGCACAAGGTCACCCAGCAGGCTTCAGGTGGAGGCATGGGGAATCAAAACTGGCTTTCCAGATTAGATTCCCTGCTCTTAACCACTACACCATGCTGGTTGGGTCTGTGAGGCAGCAGGAGGGGAGAGGCTCTGTAGCCTGTGGGCAGTCCGGGGCAACTGGTTGGCTGCTGTGTGAAACAGGATGCTGGACTGAATGGACCACTGGTCTGATCCTGCAGCTCTTCTTATACTCTCAGCCCCCCTAAAATTAGTTGCTTTAGCTCAGGAGAGGCTGAGTTGTAGGGCATCCAATGAAACTGATGAGCAACAGGTTCAGGAGGCACAAAAGGAAATACTGCTTTCCAGAGAGAGTGATAAAAATGTGGAATTAATTGCCAGGTCTATCCGTGGCTACTAGCCATGGTGACAGAGGGGAACCTCCACATTCAGAAGCACTAATCCTCTGAATCTGAGCCCCAAGAGGCAACATCAGGGGAAGACCTCGCCCTCTATGCCCTGTTGTTGGCCATTCAAAGGATCTGGTTGGCCACTGTTGTGAGACAGGATGCTGAGCGAGATGGACCACTGGTCTGACCCAGCAGGGCTCTTCGTATGTTCTTATGTCTTAATGGAGTTTAGCCAAAGAGGAAGAGCTGGGCAGCTGGGTAAGTTTTTTCTTCTGCGTTCTTATTACCTCGTATAAGGTAAAATTATGTATGTAAAAAGTTAAGTGGAAAAAGGGGGTTAGAGTTAGTGTAATTGGTATTATTATAATAATCATATTGCTATTGCGGGGCTATGTATCTCAAACTGAAGACCATAGCCTGATTTCTGTGGTGTTGCCTTTGTTTCTTTTTGCAAAGAGAGTGCATTGGAGGAACCCAGCATTTGGTGAAGCTGCAACCAGCTCACCACAGAGTTGCCACCTGCAGCCATCAGAAGCTTAGCTGAAACCTTAAAGACTCTCTGTTGCAAGTTTCTGTTCATGGTTAGAATGACTTGCCTAGTTACAGAAATCTTGTTCGATTGTTCCGTACGTCAGAGGGCTTTGAGTTAAGGAAACTCTGCTTAACTTAAAACTGTCTTGCAAATCCTGCCCCGATTTTGTCCCAAAGAACCCACACAGACAGAGGTTAGATAGTCATTTCTTTTATTGCTCTTGATGCTCCTGAGCACCCTCAGGAACATTGTATACTCCCGGGGTTCATGGGAGTTGTAGTCATCCCAACAGCAAATTATACTCCTGATCCTGTTTATGAGGATCCAGAGCTGAGAGAAGGATCCATAGAGCTGAAGGAAAGGCATACCTGGCTTGAATAAGACCGGCCTTGCAGTGATTCCGTTGGCCGGTTTAGATGCTCCGCCCCTTTCCTGCCCTCCACCCCTGAAAGGAGCAGAGGCAACCCAGTGCCTGGGAAGTCCAGTAGTTTGTGTCAGATCATGGGTTGGGTCCAGCCATTTTGTTTGTGGCCCATTCTCTCTCAGGCTGTGGTCACACGTGCCAGATAACGCTGGGGGGGGAACGTGAGGCTATTCGCTCCGTAGCAATTTGACCCGCATTGGCACGATCACACAGTCCATGGGAGCTGTGGGGACAGCCCGCCACTGTGTGATCAGACGCAAACTGCAGGTGAATCAGGTTTTTTTTTTATGCCACGTGTTTCCGATGCACTTAAACAGGGGATTGATGAATCAGATCTCCACAATGAGGGCTTCCTATGGCAGTATGTGATGAATTGCATACTGGGAAGGGGAGGAAAAAATGGCACAGAGTCGGGATGGCCTGGCACGATCACACAGGGGAAAGTCCACCTGTGGCCCATAGCAACCTGTTCGATAGTGGACTTTCCCTAGTGACTTTTAACTCCGCTCTTGCGGCGGAGCACAAAGGGTTGCCGACAGGTGTGGGACGCTGGCCAGATGTTCACGTCTGATCGCGCCCGTTAAATCCACCCGGCATTTGTGCCTGTGGCACGGCTAATTGTGCGTGTGATCGCAGCCTCCGTTTACTTCTTCAGTACAGCCCATCAATGTATGGTTTTTATCTGTGGAAATTCCCATGAGCTCCAGTATAGCCTTTTGGGTGGTCAAAGGGGACCTCTTACTTCCTTTTTCAGCAGCAGGAAAACGGGGCAGGTCCAATCCCATGATCTGTACTTTTCCACTATAGATCATGCATAACAATTTCAGATTTCCATTACACTGCTAGAGAGATGTTGATGTTTTTTCATGGGAAATATTGTGAATAATTTAGCCAACTGCAGATAAGAAGAGGAGGAGGAGGAAGAGGAGGAGATTGGATTTATACCCCACCCTTTACTCGGAGTCTGAGAGCAGCTTACAGACTCCTTTTGCTTCCTCTCCCCACAACAGACACCCTGTGAGGTAGGTGGGCTGAGAGAGCTCTTTCCAGAACAGTCCTTGAGAGAACAGCTCTGACAGAACTATGGCTTGCCTAAGGTCGTCCAACAACTGTGAGTGGAGGAGTGGGGAATCAAACCCGGTTCTCTCAGATTAGAGTCCGCACACTTAACCACTACGCCAAACTGGCTGCATATGGGGTGTGTGACTAGGGTTGCCTGGAGAAATCACAATTAGGGTTGCCAACCTCCAGGTGAGGCCTGGAGATTCCCTGCTATTACATTTGATCTCTGGGCAATAGAGATCAGTTCCCCTGGAGAAAATGGCTGAGAACTGGCGTGGTGTGGTTGTTAAGAGCGGCAGATTCCTGTCAGAAGAACTGGGTTTGATTCCCCACTTCTCCACATGAAAGTGACCTTGGGTCCGTCACAGTTCTCTCAGAAGTCTCTCAGCCCCACTTACCTCACAAGGAAAGCGATTGTGAGCTGCTTTCAGACTCCTTAGGAGGGAGAGAATCTGGCAGTCCTGCCCCCCCATCCCCCGCTGGAGGCCAGGGGGGGGACCTGACCAGTGTTCCCCCTAAGCTGAGTTAGTGTGAGCTAGCTCACAGTTGTTTAGCCTCCTGCTCACACCTTTTTGTCTTGGCTCAGGAAGGATGGCTCCAGAGCAAACTAATTTCTGCAGTCACCAAATCCCTCGCTCACAACTTTAATGCCAGTAGCTCACAAAGTAGGATTTTTGCCCACAAGACTCCACAGCCTAGAGAGAACAGTGGACCTGACAACCCTGAACCACCGAGTCCGCTTGTCCAGTTGGGCCGGCTCTGGTCTTCACCTGTGCTTCAGCAGACTTGCAAAGGTTGTTAATAAATATGCTCCGGCCCGTATGTTCTGTATTCCTAATAAATAATCTCCCTGAAATGATGATGTGATTGCTAGCAAACCTTACTTACCAGTTTGATTGCATTCACTTTTCACTATGAACATTAAGAATGGGAGTTAATTTAACTTGCATGTATTATTCAGGGCATGTCTTTTAAACTTCTGACGGTGTCATTAATATACACGTATGGGGCCATTTTCAGAGATGTGCAGAGAGTGTGGAAGGACTCCGGAATGGGTAACTGAGTAATGATTCCTTCTTTTGTGATGTAATTAAGTTATTAAAAATTCATCCATAAAAACATGAAAGTGCATTTTTTTTCTTACGCTTCAATAAATTTTAAATATTCTGCATATCTTTATATTTTGCAGAACGAGGCTGTGACTGCTGATGGTTGCTGCCAAGAATATGTGCATTGAATGAGGGAGATTTACTGTAAGACCGTGGATGCGGCAAATTAAGGCCGCCAACCCAGGCAGCCTTATGAGAAAGTAAGCGCCATCAAAATTGTTTAAAATCAGGCTCCCCTTTTTCAAATTGTCACGTCAGAGAAGGAGAAGAAGAAGAGATTGGATTTATATCCCGTCCGTCACTTGGAGTCTCAGAGTGGTTTACAATCTCCTTTCCCTTCCCTTCCCTACAACAGACACTGAGAGAACTCTTGAGAGGACTGCTCTTGAGAGGACAGCTTTTGAGAGAACTTGTGACTGGCCCAAGGTCACACCAGCAGCTGCATGTGGAGAAGTGGGGAATCAAACCCGGTTCTCCCAGATTAGAGTCCGCACTCTTAACCACTCCACCAAACTGGCTCTCATGATGCTGGCAGGGCTATCAAGAAGAGGGCACGGGGGGGGGGAATTCAGGGGGCATAAGTCAACTGCAGGGATCCTGAAGCCAGACTTATGCTATATTCACTGAATGCCTTTTTCTTTTTTAAAAAAAATCCTGGTGTAGTTCTGACTACAGCCAGTAGGGGCATAGAGAAGATAGAGCACAGCAAGCAGTAGTATTTCAACTCTGGTGTCTCAGCCTTTCTGCAAAGTTTACTCCATGGCTGAGGGAAACCATTTGCTCATCAGATCCTGCTAAACCTGTCAGCCAAGCCACTACTTGAGTAAGGCAAGACCAGGCTGGACAAGCTGTGCTCATTGCCAGGATGCAGCCACCTAACAAGGTCATTATCTATGGTTTCCCTCTTTCTTTAGTTTCACTGAAAAGTATTGAGGTCGGAGGCTCAGCATAGTGAATCAGCTCTTGTTTATTGGATTACATCAGGAACAAAAGATAAATGGGCCAGTAAGTGCCCGGCTTATATGCGTGCCCTGCACCACACCCACACACACACATCCATCACCCGTGATTGGCCTTATTTATACATCCACAATTCAATAGGGTTACTTTCGGATCCGGGCGAGCCCATAGGTGCGCCTTCAGATCCGAAGTGGCTATTGTCTTTGGAACGAAGCTCTGAGGTTTGTTGGACCGCATGGTCAGGCCGCCATGTGGCGGCCATCTTATTCCAGTTAATACATAACATTCGCCCAGCTCCTCTACAGGCCGATATTGCAAAGAGGCAGATCTGTTAGTGTGTGGTAGCATAATAATAATAATAATAAAAAAACCTTTTGTTGTTTTTTCATACATTTCTCTAACCCTTCCCCACACGTTTCTCCTCCATTTTGCTCTCTTTGTTTCATAGGTTTGCCATTTCCCCACTTTAGGCCCCCCCCGATCCCAATGAAGATCCTCTGTCCTCCTGCCAACAGCAGGTAGGAACCTGGCAACCCTATTGTTTCATGTCGACCATTTGTCTGTCCCCACTTCTAATTTTTCTCCCCACTCCTATTTTTCAGTCTCAACTCATCCATCCTGGTAGGCATCTTAGAATGTGTTTAATAGTCGTATAGTAGCATATCTTTGTTGACATTATGAACAGAAGGGGGGCTGTTAATATTTCCCCATAATTTATCAAGGTAGTAAAATGATCCCCCCACCTCCACCCCTCGCATGCGTCTAACTAGACAATACTGACCTTGATGGAAGAAAGGCCTGATTCAGTATAACACACAGAACAAAATACATTTGTTATTATTACAAAGTGCTCAGTAACTACAGATTAAAAACACACGTAGAATGGGGATTTAAACAAAGAGATAGTGGGTATCAAATTACACCCACATAACATATAGCAGCAAATGTAAGTTGCATGTACAATAACTAAGACCAAACGTTGGTTACATACAATAACTAAGACCAAACGTTGGTTACATACAATAACTAAGACCAAACGTTGGTTACATACAATAACTAAGACCAAACGTTGGTTACATACAATAACTAAGACCAAACGTTGGTTACATACAATAACTAAGACCAAACGTTGGTTACATACAATAACTAAGACCAAACGTTGGTTACATACAATAACTAAGACCAAACGTTGGTTACATACAATAACTAAGACCAAACGTTGGTGTCAGGTTTTGAAAATCAAGTAGATCCAGTCATTCTTGCACAAAGAAAGGTTTATTGGATTATCTTGCTATAAACCCACAGTAGAAGGTCATTGTCAGGAATAGGGGGCAAAGCAAAGCAAGCTAACTTATAGTGTGATGCAATGAAGCGCCTAGCAAATAGAACTTGAGCACTCGCGCGGGAACTCCCGGCGGGAGAAATACTTGATGAGCGGGAGACTACTCCCCCCTCCCCTTGCCTTCCCAGGACTGGAAAATTCTCAGCTACACAAGAATAGCCCAAAGCCTACATTCAAGGCCACCGTGATAAGGAGAAGCGGCAGGGAAGAAGCTCCCACGTTTCTGCCTGCATACCTACGCAAGCGCATAGCGGGGTTAGGAAACATACAACAATGGATTCAGTGAGAAACATCAAACGCAAGTTTTTCTTACATTCTGCCCTTCCCAAAACACCACCCACCCGCCACTTAGGAAGGAGAGAACCCCCGGGTTTGTGAGGGTATCGATTGTGAAAGTTTCGCAAGTGTTCAGGTGCATTGATATCTGAAACTTTCACCCATTCTTTATGTTGGGGCCCGAAATGTACCCATTGGATCAGGTACAGAAGTTGTCCACGTAAAACCTTAGAGTCAAGGATATCTGCAATCTCGTAGTGTTCCTCATCATCAATCATCAGAGGGGGGGGAGGCTCCGGCATCGCAGTTTGCCATTTAGTCGGGGGTAACGCAGGTTTGAGGAGGCTGTAATGGAAAATTGGATGTATAGCTTTAAGAGACTTAGGCAGATCTAGCTGAACAGTCACTGGATTTATACATCTTAACACCTTGAAAGGACCAACAAATTTCCAAGCCAGTTTTCTGGACTGTTGCTGCAACTTTAAGTTTTTTGTAGATAGATAGACAGA
This sequence comes from Gekko gecko, assembly GCA_029375565.1. Lineage (NCBI taxonomy): Eukaryota > Metazoa > Chordata > Lepidosauria > Squamata > Gekkonidae > Gekko > Gekko gecko. The sequence goes on along the minus strand of JAPDNY010000009.1, from coordinate 18,957,787 downwards.
GTCCCCTGGTTTCAGATTCCATCCCCCTGCTCTTTTTTTATCTGCTTGTTTTTTGTACTGTGCCTTGGCTTCATTCAAAGTCTCAACAATTAGGGGCCAAGACTCGCGGAAAGTTTTACACCATGCTGAAGCTTTCCCCACGCCTTCCCCGGTTGCAAGAAGGGGAGAGGGGGCTGTCATAACCCATGGCCGCTTTGAATGGTGACATCTTCGTTGAAGCGTGCCATGAATTGTTGTATGCAAACTCCGCTAATGGCAGTAAATCAACCCAATTGTCTTGTTGATAATTAGAAAAACATCTCAGGTATTGCTCCAATGTCTGGTTTACTCTCTCCGTTTGCCCATCAGTTTCAGGGTGATAGGCAGTACTGAGAGCACGTTCAATACCCATGAGGGTCATTAATTCCGACCACAATTTAGAAACAAATTGACTTCCCCTATCGGATATTATTTTCAGTGGTAATGTATGTAGTCTGGCAATGTGTTGAAGGAATGCCTTAGCCAAAGCCCTGGCAGTTGGCAAACCGGGGAACGGTATAAAATGCGCTTGCTTTGAGAACAAGTCTACCACCACCCAAATGACCGTCATCTGTCTAGAAGGGGGAAGATCAGTGATAAAGTCCATCGAAATTACTTCCCAGGGTCGGGTCGGGGTGGGGAGAGGCTGCAGGAGACCTGGAGGTTTCCCCGGTCGATTTTTACAACGGTTGCATGTTGGGCATGACTGTATATAGAGTGATAGATCCTGTTTCATTCGGGGCCACCAGAACCCACGCTGCAGAAGTTTTAAGGATTTCACATATCCGAAGTGCCCTGCAGATTTTGAGTCATGAACTGTTTGCAACATTTGGGATCGAGTGGCTGCAGGGACAAACATCTTATTCCCCTTAAACCAGCAACCGTTTGGATCACATCTCACATCATCCCTGCCTTGCAACTCACTTGTCTCTTGCGGGGTGATGTCAGTGAGAAATTGTTTCTCCCAGGGTAAGGTTTGGATAAGATTCTCTGAAGTTCGTTTGGCTTTGCGGGTTACAACTGCACCAACCAGTTGTTCTGGGGTAAACATAGACTCTTGTACCTCCACCCTCTTACTGAAATGTTGGGGAAGACGGGAAAGAGCATCCGCCAGGTGATTAGCCTTCCCTGGAAAGTGGTGAAGAGTAAATTGAAACTTGGAGAAGAACTCAGCCCACCTAAATTGTTTAGCATTTAAATTTCGGGGTTTCCGCAGTACCTCAAGGTTTTTATGATCAGTCCATATTTCAAACGGTACTTGGGAACCCTCTAACCAGTGTCTCCATGTGATTAATGCTAAACGTATAGATGCAGCTTCCTTATCCCAAATGGGCCAGAACCTTTCAGTATCATTGAATTTTCTTGATACATAAGCTAGGGGTTGTAGCTGTCCCTGCGCGTTCTCTTGTAAAATCACCCCACCCATAGCAGTATCTGATGCGTCAACTTGGACCACAAATTTCTTTGTCTCATCGGGGTGTGCTAGTATAGGCTCAGACGTGAACAGCCGTTTTAATTGATCAAATGCAAATTGACACTGAGGCGTCCAGTTCAAAGGGGCCCCCGGCATTGAAGCCTTGGATCCCTTCCCCTTAGTCTTTAGAAGTTCGGTGAGGGGAAGGGCAACTTGGGCAAAGTGGGGTAAGAATTGACGGTAAAAGTTGGCGAAACCGAGAAAACTTTGGAGCTGTCGTCTGGTTTTTGGGGGCTCCCACATTACAACATCCTGGACCTTCTTTGGGTCCATTTCCAACCCCTCAGAGGATATGCGGTACCCCAGAAAGTCAATACATTCCTGATGAAATTCACACTTTGACAGTTTAACGAACAGTTTGTTGTCTAAAAGCCTTTCCAGTACTTTTCGCATGAGGATGGTGTGGGATTTTAGGTCTGGGGTATAGACCAAGATATCATCCAAGTAAACGACCACCCCCTTGAATAAGTAGGGGTGTAGGACCTCATTGATTAAGTTCATGAAGACCCCTGGTGCCCCTTGTAAACCGAATGGCATCACCCGATATTCAAATTGCCCCAGCGGGGTATTAAATGCAGTTTTGTACTCATCCCCTTCTCTGATGCGAACTCGAAAATAGGCATCTCTCAAATCCAGTTTGGAGAACACTTTCCCTTTTGCCACCTCTGCCAATAAGTCTTTAATGAGGGGCATTGGGTAGGCATTGGTTGCAGACACTGCGTTAAGACCCCGGTAATCCGTGCAGAGTCTGAGCCCCCCATCTTTCTTTTTACAAAACAATACAGGTGCTGCGAAAGGGGATGACGCTGGCCTGATAAATCCACGAGCCAGATTTTTATCAATAAAGCGGCGTAGTTCTTGCTTCTCACCAGGACTCATGGCATAAATTTTCCCTTTTGGCAATTTCTGCCCCGGAAGAATTTCAATAGCACAGTCAGAGTTGCGATGGGGGGGTAGTTCATCCGCCTCCTCCTCCTCAAAAACTCTAGTCAAATACTGGTAATCCCTAGGGATGCGGTTCAGGTCCTCCATTGCTAAGCAAGCGCGTGGAGGTTCATTGCAGGGAAGGTTCCCCCACCCTGGGTCCCATTTGTGTTCTGTACATTTCGGTGAGATAAATTGAACATCCCCCTCTTCCCATAGAATGTAAGGGTTGTGTCCATGCAACCAAGGGCTACCCAATACTAAGGGAAATTGGGCTTGAGGAGCTATCACAAATGAACGTAGCTCCCAGTGGGCACCAATGCCTATTCTTAACGGGACAGTCTCAAATCGGCATGGTTCTTTCATTGGAGACCCATCCATCTGTGTGAAAGTTATTGGGTCTTTCAAGTTGACCACGGCTGCCTCCAGCCCTACCACCATAGACGGGTTTATGAGGTCCCTCCCACACCCCGAGTCAATGAGGGCTCGAACCCAAATGTGGGTCATCATTGCTGGGTTCATTACTAGGACAGTCACAAAGAAGAGAGAGGGGTAATTGCTCACCAGTTTAGGCGCCTCAGGTGTTGGGTCCTGTTGTGTAGCGCCATTCACAAACAGGACCATTTCATTTCCCTGCACCTCATTCTCTTCCTCCAGCAAGAAGGTATCCAGTTGGTCCGGCCCCGCGAAAAGGGCCCGTGGGTTGCGTGGTTTTGCGGTGCCTTTCTTCGGGGTGGGGTTCATCCATCTTCTGGGTTCTTCTTGTTGTAAGGCCCGATTGGAGTCTCCTTTCGGGCAAGCAGCTGCAAAGTGTCCCTTTTCCCCACACCGCAGGCAGAGTCCCTGCCGCATACGCTGATCCCTCATTCCACTTGGGGTGGTTGCCGGTTTGGACTTGGCTTGGCCCGCCGTCGAACTCGGACGGTTGTAACCAAACGATGAGTCCAGTTTCATCATGCGTAGACGACTCTCGGCCTTCTCGGCTTCCTCCATCCAACCTTGGAGGGTGCGAGGCTGCTGAGAGCTGAGGATGTTATTGCGGATGTCTACTGCTAGACCCATTCGATATTGTTGGGCCAGGACCGCATCAGTCCAATCCCGAATCTTCACAGCATGCCTTTGAAACTCCCTGGAATACTCTCGCACTGAGAGTTTACCTTGTCTGAAGGTACGAAGGAAAGCTTCTGCCTTTTCCGCCGCCCCCGAATCCTCGAAGCGGTTTCTCAAAGCCCACATGAAGTCATCTACATTCCCCAGCTCCGCAGCCTCCAGATCATGGAGAGCAACATACCAGCTTGTAGCACTCCCTCGGAATCTGGATGCGATAAACTCCACCTGCTGTTCTTCATCTGGGAAAACATGGCCCCATCTTTGGACAAATTTTCCGACTTGCAATATGAAAAAAGACACAGTCTCTGGATCTCCATCAAATGTGATTTCAAGCATATCCTTAGGTCGGATTACTGGGGGGCCTGCGCCATAACCTGGATCGGCTGCATAAGAGGGACCGGAGCAGGTGGTTGGGGCGGAGGTGCAGCAGGCGGCTGGGGTGGCCCTGGTTGGCCTGGCCCTGGACCTGGTGCTGGTCCGACTGGTGGAGGCGGAGCTGGTGCCGGCCGGCCCGGTCCTGGACCCGGAGGTGCTGGTTGACCCGGTCCTGGACCCGGAGGTGCTGGTTGGCCTGGCCTCGGGCCCGGAGGAGCAGGAGGTGGTCGTCCCGGTATCAACGGTGGCGCCGGGGCCGGTGCTGGTCTAGGCTGTGTCAGCGGATGCGCCCGAATAGCTTGGTCCATCATCTGTGGTAGAGATTGCATTAGCTTGCTCATGTCCTTCACCAGACGTCGGGTATCCTCTTGGATAGAGTCCATGCGAGCGTCGGTATCTGGCCCCGACCCAGTTCTGGGAGATCCTCGAGGTACTCTCCCCTGGGGAAGGCCAAAACTGCCTCTGGGATCAATCAAACTGTCTCGGCTTTGGCTCCCCGGCAAAGTCCATGTCGACTGGGTAGTATCCAACAGGTTCTTTGACCAATCGCGTGACCTACGATAGGTCACCCCTTTATCCCATGGCGTTGGGACTCCGGGCACATAGGTTCGGGGAAGCGCTCCTCCTTGAGATGGCAGGTGCCCGGCCGGGCTATAGACTGGGAGAGCGTACTGAACCCCCAATGTGCTTAATACTGGCGGGGTCAACACTCCCGCTCCCGATTGTGATGCTGGTGCGATCAAAACTGTGGTAGTAGTCACCGGCACAATAGTGGTGGTCGGGAGGGTGACCACTGCAGCCGCCACAGTGGTAACAGGAACCGTGCCCCCTAAGGTAACGGCCGCCGCCGCTGCGCCTGTGGCTCCTGGAGTGGCCGTCGCCGCTGCTGCCCCCGTGGCCCCTGGAGTAGTTGTTGCTGTCGCTGCGCCTGTGGCTCCTGGACTGGTAGCCGCCGCAGCTGCTCCCGTGGCTCCCGTACCCGCTCCGCTCATCTTGGTAGACGGCGGAAACTGACGGTAGTGGGAATGATGATTCCTGACAATTTCTGTCAGGTTTTGAAAATCAAGTAGATCCAGTCATTCTTGCACAAAGAAAGGTTTATTGGATTATCTTGCTATAAACCCACAGTAGAAGGTCATTGTCAGGAATAGGGGGCAAAGCAAAGCAAGCTAACTTATAGTGTGATGCAATGAAGCGCCTAGCAAATAGAACTTGAGCACTCGCGCGGGAACTCCCGGCGGGAGAAATACTTGATGAGCGGGAGACTACTCCCCCCTCCCCTTGCCTTCCCAGGACTGGAAAATTCTCAGCTACACAAGAATAGCCCAAAGCCTACATTCAAGGCCACCGTGATAAGGAGAAGCGGCAGGGAAGAAGCTCCCACGTTTCTGCCTGCATACCTACGCAAGCGCATAGCGGGGTTAGGAAACATACAACAATGGATTCAGTGAGAAACATCAAACGCAAGTTTTTCTTACAGTTGGTTACATACAATAACTAAGACCAAACGTTGGTTACGCATAGGACAACCACTAGACCAAATGCGTTTCAGCCCAGAGGGCCTTCTTCAGTGCTCTAAATAATAACAACACACACTAGAAATGTAAATATGAAATACCTGTTCCAGGCCAGGCAGATTGTGTGTGAATCAGTGAAATAGTGTCACTCTGAATAATAGTGATAAAAGTTTTGATGCCAATCAGATTTTTGTATATTCAGGAGCCCACACCCATCAATGATGACAGCTTTAAGCAACCATTCTGCCCTTAGCCATTGCTCTATTCACAGTGTGCGTTCATGTGTCAACCGAAAGGGAAGGGAACCTGTAGTTGTTCCAGATAATGCAGGGTCATGTCCTACTTCGCTCTCCCCCTACCCACCAAAGAACTGTAATAACGACACTTCACATTTGTCCTCAGCTCCAGAATATGGAGAACAAAGGCTTTCCTGGCGCGACTTCTGCTTCTGGATTTGAACGCCATGCTGATGAAGATATCGGAGGGGAGAGTGTCGCATCACATTTTATTGTCCTTCTTCATTCCAAGCCCTAACTCCCTTGTGTCTCGTTCAAATCCATACATTTAAAAGTGACATTCTTTCCATTTGTACCAGTGTCAACAACTGTAGAAAAATGCAAGCCGGAAGACATTGCTAACCCTTGTGTCTTGCGTATTGAAAAAGAGGTTCCTCTTGCCCTTAGTCTCTAAAGACATTAAGGTTCTGTGAAGGCTCTGTGAATGGAGATAAGTGGGGTTACAGGGGTGAGGGGCAGGCTCTATATTTCATACACATTTATGTTCTTTAAAGATTTCCATCCCAGTTTCCACCCCACTGCAGACTTGAATAATAACATAAGACCATAAGAGAAGCCATGTTGGATCAAACCAATGGTCCATCCAGTTTGTGTCACCGTGGTCAAAACCCAGGTGCCATCAGGAGGTCCACCAATGGGGCCAGAACTCCAGAATGCCTCCCACTGTTGCCCCCCAAGCCCGAAGAATACAGAGCACCACTGACCCAGACAGCTTGTTCCATCTATACCTTGTGGCTAATAAGGTTTACCCAGACCCCTCTTGAATGGTCTTATAAAGAAATATATACAAATTTGACAACAATAAAACACAAAATTCCAGCTCCTAGAGCTGGTCCAAAGATCTACTGGTCAGCTCACTCAGGAACACTGTCTGCAAGACATGGCCAAGGAGCAAGAGCCCTTTGACCTGTACCAAAGACTCTCTGCTCCGGTCACACCTTAAGTTGGAGGAATATCTCACCCCTCTTCTGTAGTCTTCCAAACTATCCTTTATGCATACGTTTGGAGGAGTCTAGTACTTATCCTTCTTTTGGCCAGGAAGGACATCTTCCCAGGAGTCCATCTAGGGAGGCCAGAAGGAGAGATTTGCCTCTCTCTGTGCAATAGCTAACCTGGCTTCTCTTCAGAGTCATTCAGCTCAACAGTATTTGCCTGGTAGAGTTTCTGCTAGCTTGACTGCAGGTGAGGTAGCCACACTGCTTAGTTCTAGCAGCCTTGGGCTGGATGGCCATATTCTTGTAGTCCAAATCAGACATACCCAATTTGTCCGAATTAATATTGACCGACAGGCTGCGTTTCATGGCTGTTTCGCATGCTATGCAAAGGCAATTTCAAGGGCTGAGGATTCAACAGGGGGGACAAAAGCTCTTCAGAATCCAGTGCTGAAATGTTATGGAATGCTGGTTGTGCGGCTGGTGGGAGACTATAACAAAATGAAACTGATGGTGAATTTTCTTTTTCGGTTCAAAGAAGAATGGCTTTAGGGGATCTGAAGCTGTTAGTTGAACCCCAGAAGGCTGAGGAAACCATAACTTTCCATGGATGGCTTTAACCTCTTGTGCTTCCTCTACCATACGTTCCCGCAAGGCTGAGTTCTACCTCCTCAGGATGATAGCTATTGGATCCAGTCAGCTTTTTAAATAATCTCACCAAATCTGCCTCCTTACAATGGTCCCTGTCCTACTTCGGGTTGCTAGGCTCTGCCTGGCACAGAGTTTTTGGCATTCCTAAAGGAGACTGATATCACTTCTGGATTTTCCCCAGAAGTGACATCAATCCTCTCTAGGAATTACTGAAAACTCTTTGGTTTTACCAGAAGTGACATCATGCTGTGATCGACAGCATTTCCCCCCTTCTCCTACTGGCTGCTGGAGTGGTAGTGGGCAAGGCCCCCCTTGCTCAGATATGGTGACTTTACTGATGGGATAATCCGAGACCAAAACTGAACCAAACACATGGCGACTTAGTCCTGCATGATTTTTGTCAATGCAGGTCCCATGATCCCCTACATAAAATTTTTGGTGGTCAAATTGGCCACCAAAAGCTGGTTGGATCCAATCCATTGGACTAGAATTTTAAACCCACTGCTTGTGTTTACACCTTAGAACTGTTCCCTCTTAGTTGAGTTAGTGTGAGCTAGCTAGCTCATGGTTTTTTAGCCTCCGGCTCATGCATTTTTGTCTTCGCTCAGGAAGGAGGGCTCCAGGGCAAACTAACTTATGCAGCAGCCAAATTGCTCGCTCACAACTTTAATGCCAGTAGCTCACAAAGCAGAATTTTTGCTCACAGGACTCCACAGCTTAGAGGGAACATTGCACCTTAGGATACTTTTTATTTCCCACCAACAAAATACCTCCTGTGTATGAGTACATTTGGAAGTTCAGCACTGCTTTTATGTGCCATAAACTAGAGCCCATCTTCAATATAAACTGTATCACCTTTTATGTTTATCTTATTATTGCCCGATTTCAGACTGGCAGTTTGGCCTGATATAGGCACGTTTCACAAATGGATTAAAGGGGCTGGTTCACACAGGCACAGCTGTCAGGCGTTCCCCAGCCGTACTCAACCCGTCTTGTAACGCTTCCCTCCCGAGTTTAAAAAGTACCAGGGGAAAGTGGTAGGAAACCCTGGAGAGCGTGTTGATCCCGCTTCCTGGACGTATGCATGCTAAAAGCCGTGTGAACAAGCCACATTGATAATTGCTGCTGCGCGTATATGCCTATGTGCCTATGTGCATAGGCGCATGTCGCCGGAGTGAGAAAAAGCCGCTTACAGCTGCGCCTCTGCCAGGGTCAGGCCAACAGTGTGAACTCTCCCTGCACCTCCTCCCTGGTATGCTCACACAAGAGTTGGTACAGTGTGACTGGGAATACCCGGAACACATTGTTCTGGGTCTTTTTGCCGCGACTCCCTCGAGCCTCATACTGCCAGTCTGACCTCAGCCATTGTTTATCATCTTGGGAGATCAGTGAGCTGAGGATGCAGAATATATAGATACAAAAAGGGGGACCCGCAATACTCGCGGGGGGGAGGAGAAGCTCCATGGGAGGAGAAGGAAGCAGCCGCAGGTGAGCCTTCTCCCCTGCTCCCCCGTCCCTGGCACCCACAGTGAGGCCCGTGCCCCTCCAAGCCTTCTCCCTCCTCTGTCCCAGCACTGGCGGTGAGGCCTGAACTCAGCCCACCAAGCTTTCTCCCCCACCCCAGCAGTGGTGGTGAGGCCTGGCCAGCCCACTAAGCTTTCCCCTCCCCCTTCCCCAGCAGTGGTGGCAGCAAGACCTGAGCTTGGTCCGCCAAATTTTCTCCCTTCCCCCCCGGGCAGTGGCAAAGGCTGAGTGGCTTACAGCCACTAGCTGGCCAAGCATTCTCCCACCCCCTCCCCCTCCCTGACAGCGGTGGCAGCAAAGCTGTTCTCTGTTGGGGCTGTTGGGCTTGCCAGGATTCCTCCCCCCGATGACAGCAGCAACAGCCGCAGCTGAGTCTAGCCACCAGCCCTCCAAGGTTTCTCCCTCCCCCCCGCCACTGTGGCCGTGAGCAGCAAAGGTGGCGAGCCCTTTGTGGCTCTTCTCCCTCCCCCGCCACCGCTGCCAGCAGCAATGGCGGCAATGGCCATGGCTCTCAGCTAGTGGCTGCCAAGACTTCTCTTCCTGCGCTGCCGCCGCCGCCAGCAGCCACAGTTCCTATTGGTGAGTGCTTTCTCTTTAAATATCCCCCGTATACTTTTTTCAACTTTTTAGATTTTTCTGCACACCTGGGGACTGCCCCACATGTGCAGGAAACTCTCCCTGCCTCCCAAGTGCCCCCGATGTGTGAATTTAGATATCCGCACACAGGGGGCAACTTGGGAATTAGATATATAGATTGGAAATAAATAGATTTCCAATAGTTTCAAAATGGATTGACAGAGACTGCTTCAATAGTCTATCTAGCCCTTTCTTCAAGGAGCTCATGTAGTGTGTCATAGAATTATAGTGTTTTTATTATGGTTGCCAACAGGGCTTTTTTTGTAGAAAAAGCCCAGCAGGAACTCATTAGCATAATAGGCCACACCCCTGACAGCACATCTCATTAGCATATTAGGCCACACCCCATGTTACCAGAAGGATGGTCATCATCCAGCCACACCCACCTTTTGCTTCTTATTCTGTTTACCTTGTTTGTTGTCAAAACCTAGGGCTTCTTTTGTAGCAGGAACTCCTTTGCATGTTAGGCCACACACCCCTAATGTAGCCAATCCTCATGAGTCTCTGCTGCTGGGTGTGGCCTACTATGCTAATGAGTTCCTGCTGGGTGTGGCCAACTCAGGAGCCAGCCAACACAGCTGTCCTTGAAAAAGAACAGTTTCTGTCAGAGCTCTCTCAGCCCCGCCTACCTCACAGGGTGTATGTTGTGGGGAGGGGAAGGGAAAGGAGTCTGTAAGCCACTCTGAGACTCCTTTGGGTAGTGAAGGATGGGGTATAAATCTGATCTCTTCTTCTTCTTCTTCTTCTTCTTCTTCTTCTTCTTCTTCTTCTTCTTCTTCTTCTTCTTCTTCTTCTTCTTCTTCTTCTTCTTCTTCTTCTTCTCCTCCTCCTCCTCCTCCTCCTCCTCCTCCTCCTCCTCCTCCTCCTCCTCCTCCTCCAAAGCAGCCATTTTCTCCAGGGGAACCTAGGTCTTGCTCACCTGGAGATCAATTGTAATAGCGAGAGATCCCCAGACGCCACCTGGAGGTTGAGAGCCCAAGCTGGGCAATGTGTGTGAATTGTTCAAGTAGGGTTGCTAGCTCCGGATTGGGGGATTCCTGGAGATCTGGGGCCAGAGTCTAGGGAGAGTGGGGGAACGGAGGATGCTCAGCAGGGAGGCGATGCCATAGAGCAGGGGTGTCAAACGTGCAGCCCACGGACTGGACAAGGCCCTCGGAGGGCCCCAAACTCGTCCACAAGGGCCTGGCTGTTTCCTGCTTCCTTTTCAAGTTCAAGGCGTAAGGGTTCACGCAGACACACACTTTTTCAGAGATCTGAAGGAGCGTGCATGCACACAAACACACTTATATCTAGAATTAAACTCCATTGCTCTTAAAGGTGCCACTGGACTCAAAACTGTGCTCTGTTGCTTCAAACCAATGCGGCTACCCCCACCCGATCCAAATGCCCTGCGTGTTTTTGAATGGATGAATCTGAACAACCAAACGTTGCCGTCCTGACAGTGATGCTAACGCTCTTTTTAATCGGTACTTTTTATCCCTCCACGCAAACATCTCTCTTGAACAATTCATAGCCTTTGTAAAAAAATAATAATAATGAAGGTTCGGTAGCAGGTTGCAGGATGTTTCTTTTCTTTTTTTCTTTTTTAAATAATGTTTAGGAAAAGTGGTACCTAATGTAAGCAGCAAGCCATTGTTTCCAACAGACCCTCTCTGAGCTTCACAAATGCTAACAATAGCCTTGCTTTTTTAAGCAAATAATGATTTGCCGACTAATCTTTTGTCTGCAGGCGTGATTGTTTTATTGTTGTTGTAAGGATCAAAAGCGCCCCCCCAGTTTGGGTCTGCGTTCTTTACACACACCTACATCTCACATACATCCTGATTTCATTTCTGGTATATATTTTCCCCCCTATCCTCTGTACTATTCGTTAGTTGCTTTTCTATTGACAACGCTCCAAAAACACATAACGTTAGTGGACATTGGTGCACAGTTCAGCAGCACCTTGCATGAGGACTGCATGCCTGATTTTCACCTAACAGGTGTCCTGACTTAATGTTCTTTAGGATACTGGGTAGCGGTAGTGAATCAAGACCTCTGACCAGTGTTCCCTCTAAGCTGAGTTAGTGTGAGCCAGCTCACTGTTTTTTAGTCTCTGGCGCACAGATTTTTGTCTTAGCTCAGGAAGGATGGCGTCAGAGCAAACTAATTTATACAGTAGCCAAATGGCTCACTCACAACTTTAATGACAGTAGCTCACAAAGTAGAATTTTTGCTCATAAGACTCCAGAGCTTAGAGGGAACGTTGCCTCTGACTGTGATCTTAGGGCCAAACTAATCAGTGTGCAAAAAAAAAAAATCCCTGAATAATCCCCTCCCCACAACTACTTAGGAACTGTGAAGAGCAGGGAAAGATCACTGGATGAGACTGTATTTAACACCTTCCTCCCATGCCTCTTCTGTGATTTCAAATGCCCCCCTGAAGCTATAATAAATATTGAAAACACGAAATGCAAGCATTTGGACCTGCCTTTTCCTTTTAACCCAGAAGTTCTTGTTGGAATGAAGGACTCAGCATGCCTGGATGGGCACTACATCACTCTAAGTGTATATTTTGGTGTAGTGGTTAAATGCGTGGACTCTAATCTGGGAGAACCAGGTTTGATTCCCCACTCCTCCACTTGCAGCTGCTGGATGACCTTGGGCAAGCCATAGTTCTGGCACAGCTGTCCTTGAAAAAGAGCAGTTTGTGTCAGAGCTCTCTCAGCCCCACCTACCTCACAGGGTGTCTGTTGTGGGGAGTGGAAGGGAAAGGAGTTTGTAAGCCGCTCTGAGACTCCTTTGGGTAGTAAAGGGCGGGGTATAAATCCAATCTTGTCTTCTTCTTCTTCTTCTTCTTCTTCTTCTTCTTCTGATGAATGGGATGCCTCTTTTGTCTTATCCTGGGAGCTGTTTTCTGACCCCTCCTCTCTCTGTCTCCCTTTCTCCTCTCACTCTCTACACATGGCCTTCCATGGAGACACATGTCTCTGCAGGTCTCTCCTGTACAGGCAATGCCTTCATAATTCCACACACATGACGCTGGACAATCTGGCATTTGTGACAGGGAAAGTACTCTATAGATCAGGGCTTTTCTCTCTCCTTTCAGCTGCAACCTGAATGTGAACTGGATCTACTTGAATAAATGTAAGTTTACATTTTTTGCAATATGGTTCTTGGGAATTTCTTTTTTTACCACACTCACTATCATACTTCTATAACTGAGCAAAACTCTGCTATTTTTGTTGTTCAGTCACACAGTCAAGCCCGACTCTTGGCGACTCCATGGACCACACCATGCCAGACCCTCCTGTCTTCCGTTGTCCTCCAGAGTTTGCTCAATTTCATGCTCGTTGCATCGATGACACTGTCTAACCATCTCATCCTCTGTCGTCCCCTTCTTCTTTGACCTTCAGTCTTTCCCAGCAATCAGGGTCTTCTCCAGTGAGTGCTCCCTTCTCATTGGGTGGCCAAAGTATTTGAGCTTCAGCTTCTGTGACTGGCCTTCCACGGAACAGTCAGGGCTGATTTCTTTTAGAACTGACTGATTTGATCTCCTTGCAGTCCAAGGGACTCATCAGAGAGATTCTGGCAAACCATATAGGTCTAGACGGGCCAATGACTTGCTGCAGTAAACTGTGCCTCCCCGTGAGCTGCTCCATCCACCTGATGGTGACATTTGCATGTGCATCGCTGGAGGACGGGATTCCATCACATGAGGGTGGTCTTGGTGCTGCTTTCTACACAGGGGAAGGGTGCCTCATAGCGCAATCCTGAACAGTCTTCTAAGCCCACTGATTTGAATTTACTTACAAGGGTGTGACTTTCTTTAGGACTGAACTGCAGGATGGCGTCTAGCAGCTTAGGCAGTTGGGATGCCACCCTCCAGGTGGGGCCTGGGGATCCCCAGGAATTACAGCTCATCTCCAGACTGCAGGGATCAGTTCCCCTGGAGAAAAAGGCTGCTTTGAAGGGTGAACTCGATATCATTGTTACTGAGGTTAACCGGTGTGGCTAGTCCAGTCACCATTAGTTAGCAGAGTGCTTAAATGAAGTCACAAACACAGCAGCGTCACTTTACCAGGCCACTCAGCTTACGAAGCAACACGGAGCCACATTGTGGGTTTAGAAGAGAAACACTGCTCACTTTATTTAAGAAGTACACTTAGGACAGGAAAGAGCAGAGATACGATAGAGGACTAACTAACTAGCTAAAGGAGGGAAGCAGATGGAAAGAGGCCCATCTGCTTCATGGTGCCAAGAGAGGACCGTATGTCTGTCTTGGTCCGTGCAGCAAGAGAGCTCATCCTCATCTGAGTGAGAGAGAAGAAGGAAGGGGAAATGGTCCCGAAGAAGAAGAAGAGGAGGAGGAAGAGGAGGAGGAGGAGGAGATTGGATTTATACTCTGCCCTTCACTACCCAAAGGTATCTCAGAGCGGCTTACAAACTCCTTTCCCTTCCCCTCCCCACAACAGACACCTTGTGAGGTAGGTGGGGCTGAGAGAGCTCTTGACAGAAACTGCTGTTTTTCAAGAACAGCTCTTGTCAGAACTATGGCTTGCCCAAGGTCATCCAGCAGGTGCAAGTGGAGGAGTGGGGAAACAAATCCGGTTCTCCGAGATTAGAGACCGCACACTTAACTGCTACACCAAACCACGACACACAATCTTCATTTCGAAGGGGACAGTGGCAGAAGGGTAGCTACAGGAAGAAAGGTCAGTGTGCCTCTCTAGCTATCTCCCCAGGAGTTTCCCAACTTGGATCTGGCAACCCTACTACCCCTCCCCTGACAATGGCCAGGGGGAACTGGCAACCCTATCAAGCAGACTGATTTGTTCCAGATGGGCAGCCATTTTGGACTGTCCGTAGCCGCAGGAAAGAGTAAGAGTCCAGTATTGCCTTAAAGACTAGAAAAATCTGTGGCTAGGTAGGAGCTTTTGCGTGTCTGAAGAAGTGGAGAGCCAGTTTGGTGTAGTGGTTAAGTGCGTGGACTCGTATCTGGGAGAACCGGGTTTGATTCCCCACTCCTCCACTGGCACCTGGCTGGATGACCTTGGGCAAGCCATATTCTGTTTGTTCTCTCAAGGACAGTTTCTGTCAGAAGTTCTCTCAGCCCCACCTACCTCACAGGGTGTCTGTTGTGGGGAGGGGAAGGGAAAGGAATTTGTAAGCCGCTCTGAGACTCCTTCAAGTAGTGAAGGGCGGGGTATAAATCCAATCTCTTCCTCTTCTTCTTCCTACCCTGACACAAATTTTGTTAGTTTTTAAGGTGATACCGGACTCTTGCTCTTTCCTACTGATTTGTTTCAAGTGCCATCCTTAGGTTATTAGTGCAAGTGTGTGGCGCGAGATAGTTGTACACGATCACCACAGAATTCAGAAGCTCAGCATTTTAAAATCTGTATATATTTCCTTGCTACTTTGAGGGGATTGTGGGAGGTTTCCGCTCTGAATATGTGTGTGATAGATTTTACACATCATTTCCCCCCTGAATTATTATTATAAGAAGAAGAAGAGGAGAAGGAGGAGATTGGATTTATACCCCACTCTTCATTCAGAGTCTCAGAGTGGTTTACAAACTCCTTTCCCTTCCCCTTCGCACAGCAGACACCCTGGGAGGTAGGTGGGGCTGAGAGAGCTCTGACAGAAACTGCTCTTTTTCAAGAACAGCTGTGCCAGAACTTGTGACTGACCCAAGGTCACATCAGCAGGTGCAGGTGGAGGAGTGGGGAATCAAACCCGGTTCTCTCAGATTACAGTCTGCACACTTAACCACTACACCAAACCACCCCACCAAACTTCCCATAGTTCAGGATTTCCCCCCCTGTTTTGTTTTGTACCTTTCCCTTTTCCATTCCAGATAATTATTTGTGTGAACCTCTGTTTTGCAATTTTGGAATCATAACGCCAAGGACATTTTAAAAACAGCTTCCAGGAAACAGATGGTAAATCACTGAGAACGGTGTCAGAATATTGCCTCATGAAAGAAAATCCATACTCTGGTTCTAGAGCAAGATTTGTGCTTCCATCTATTTTATAAATTCTCTTCTTTTCCTTTGCTATAATTTCCTGCTCCGCATGTATTGCAAACCCATCTATATTCTCCCTGATGCTTTTGCAATTATTTGAAATGGAGAGACCACCTGCTAGAAAGTTCAAACAGTTCTTGAAATTCTGAAAGAGAGGACAAATTATCTGTGATATGATTTGGGCAGGGCATTTGACTGGTCAAAAACAGAGACTGGGTTAATCAAATATTGAAGAAGAAGAGGAGGAGACTGGATTTATACCCCGCCCTTCACTCGGAGTCTCAGAGAAACTTACAAACTCCTTTCCCTTCCCCTCCCCGCAACAGACACCCTGTGAGGTAGGTGGGGCTGAGTGATGGAAACTGCTCTTTTTCAAGGACAGCTCTGACAAAACTATGGCTTGCCCAAGGTCATCCAGCAGCTGTAAGTGGAGGCGTAGGGAATCAAACCTGTTTCTCCCAGATTAGAGTCTGTGCACTTAACCACTACACCAAACTGGTTCTCAAATACCACCAAATGATCGTTCTTGTCTTTTTTTTTTTAAAGAATTGTTTTGAACAATAAACAATGATACTTTTATCATCAGTAGATGAGATGCTTACCTAATTAGTTAACTTGAAAAGCAATGGAAATGCAGAATGGATTGGCAGTGGATTGAATTCCGCAGAGGATTTCCGCAGAGGGCAATTTGTGCTGACTCTCCGCTCCCACAGCTGGTCTCTAACAGGACACCTCTTATGCTGTCCCTGGGGAGGGGGTCACTTTGTCCCTCATAGGCAGCATTGGGGGGGGGGCATTTTGAGCTGCAGCAGGTGTAGGGGGAGATAAGGAAGTCATTCTCTGCAGTCAGAAATGCTTTCTCCATGCAGGAATGACCCATTGTGTTCCTGAGCCACAACCAAGTCCAAGTTTCTGAAGGACTATTAAGTTAGCAGAATATGCAAGTCATACGATGCAGCAGCCAAAGGCAGCGAGAGTCCAGGAGCCCCTTAAGGACTAAATCCAGGAGCACCATAAAGACTAACAACATTTGTGCAGGGCCAGGGCTGGCCTGCCCACTAGGCGAGCTAGGTGCTTGCCTAGGGCGCTGGGCCTGCAGGGGTGCCAAACGGCCCCCGCCCCCCTGCCGCCACCGCCGCCTCCCCACCACCACCACCAGCAAAGCGCCCCAGCGGGGCTCAGGAGGCAGCGGCGGCAGAGCTTGCCTGCCCTCCCCCTGCTGGTGCTCCCCCTCCCCCGCCACCTCCCCTCTCCTCCAAGCCGGTGCTAAAAGGGAGGGAAGGGGTGGAGGCTTAAACCCAACCTCCTCCCTGGCTTGCCTCAGTGCCCCTGCAGCTGCAGAGTGCTGAGGCAAGCCGGTGCTGGGAGGGAAGGGGCGGGGGGTTGAACCCCGCAGCTGCAGAGTGCCCAGGAAAGCCAGTGCTCCGCCGTCCCCCGGTCTCCAGGCCCCACCGGGAGGTTGGCATCCCCAGTGGGGTGGGCACCCCAGGCTGTCCTGTCTAGGGTGCCCAGACACCTGGGGCTGGCCCTGGGCAGGGCGTGAGCTGAAGAAGTGAGCAATAACTCATGAAAGCTCCCATTATTGTTCAGTCGCACAGTCAAGGCCGACTCTTTGTGACCTGATGGACCACATCACACCAGGCCCTCCTGTCCTCCGTTGTCCTCCGGAGTTTGCTCAACTTCATGTTTGTTGCATCGGTAACACTGTCTGACCCTCTATGAAAGCTTCTCGCCTGCCACCAATTGTGTTAGTCTTTAAGGTGCTCCTGGACTCCCGCTCTTTCCTCCTGCTACGGCCAGACTCAAATGGCGACCCATCTTGATCTACCTCCACGGAACCTAGCAGAGTCTACCTGGCTGCTAAGAAACAAAGCTCTACAGTGTCTCTCTGTCTTTGCAAACCTACTATCAGTGACATGGCCTTAAATCAAATGCCAACCACTGTAGGAATACACATGCAAGGAGATAAGTTGTCTTTATTTCATTAAGGGCTGAGTTCAGGCTGGCAGTTTGCCCTGAGATAGGCACGTTTCAGCAACATTTCACAATCGGATTAAAGGGGGTGTTCACACAGGCACATCTGTCTGGTGTTCCCCACCTGTAGTCAACCCGTCATGTACCGCTTCTTTAAAAGATGCTTGGTGAAAGTGGTAGCAAATCCTGGAGAGTGCCTTTATCCCGCTTCATTCCACTTCCGGGAAGTGTGAACGCTAACCCGAAAAGCCAGGAACAACCCACGGTAATAATGTCTGCTGGGTGTTTCCGCGCATAAGGTGCACTTGATTGCCCTGGAGAGGCAGTAGTGATGTGATTGGATGTGCTCCACTCTACTGCCCAATGCGGTGCCAGTGCAATGGGATCCTCCCCAAATCTCCCTGATGTACTTATGTGCACATAGCCGGATTACCAGGAAAAAGCCGTTTACAGCCGTGCCTCCAGGCCAGCAGTCTGAACGCTCCCTTGTGCCTCCTCCCAGTATGCTCCTGCATCAGACCGCGCAGTGTGACCGGGAAAACTGTTCTGGGTCTTTTTTTGCAATGACTCCTTCCTGCTTCAAACTGCCAGTCTGAACTCAGCCAAGGTAAGTTAAATGACTATCAGCCTAATGTGTGAATGGACTCCATTGGGGAAAGATGGCATGGGAGAAGACAGGCATGTTCTAACTTTGGCATCATAGCAGTAATCCCTGGGGTTGTCACCTCCAGGCTGGAAAACTCCTGGAGATTTGGGTGGTGGAGCCAGGGGAGGACAGGGACCCCAGTGGGGCACAATGCCCTAGAGTCTACCCTCCAAAGCAGCCATTCTCTCCAGGGGAACTGACCTCTATAGACTGGAGGTGAGCTGTAATTCCAGGAGATTCCTGGAGGCTGGCATCCCCAGTAACCACTTTTTCTCCCATGAAAGTCATCATTTGATGTGGGCATCATCTGATGATTAACATAGCATACGGGAAGTATTAGAAAAGGTAATATTGATTTAGTTATATTTCTAGAAATATCCTCCCCAGCGTCATGTCTTGGACCGATAAAGTTGGGGATAGAATTTGACTGCATTTATTTCTTAATCTTTTGAAATGTTGGGTAATTTTGTTTTTGCATCTTACTATTTTTAATAATATTTTATATCTTTATAATAAAAAAGTACAACTGTAGGAAGCAACTTGCAGCCATGTGAAAGTGGGGATTCGAGGGACACTACCTAACAGTGTGATACTATGCAACGTTACACCATTCTAAGTCAATTGGATTCAATTGGCTTAGAATGGCATTACTCTGTTTAAGATTGCACTGTGAACCCCTCTGAACTTAGGAGACATGTGATGTCACATTAGGAAATCCACCTAAGAACCTTCACACTGAGCCAGAATATTAGCTGGGCTCCTGGTTTTGTTACATGTCTACAAACAGCATAATAAAAAGTAGAGACATCACCCTGCCAACAAAAGTCTGTATGGTCAAAGCAATGGTATTCCCAGTATTAATGTAGGGCTGTGTGAGTTGGACCATAAGGAAGGCCAAGCGCTGAAGAATAGATGCTTTTGAATTAATGTGCTGGAGAAGAGAATCTCTAGGACTGCAAGGAGATCAAATCAATCAGTCCTAAAAGAAATCAACCCGGACTGTTCCCTGGAAGGCCAGCTACAGAAGCTGAAGCTCAAATACTTTGGCCACCAAATGAGAAGGGAGCACTCTCTGGAGAAGACCCTGATGCTGGGAAAGATTGAAGGTCAAAGAAGGAGGGGACGGCAAAGGATGAGATGGCTAAACAGTGTTATCAATGAAATAAACATGAAATTAAGCAGACTCTGGAGGACAGCGGAAGACTGACGTGATGTGGTCCATGGGGTCGTGAAGAGTTGGACTCGACTGTGCGACTGAACAGCAACAAAAATATGAACCCAAACATACAGCAGCAACATCAGCCACCTGCTTATGCAGGAGGTCCCAGGTTCAGTCCCCAGCATCTCTAGGTAAAAAGGACCAGGAAGTAGGTGGTGGTGAAGGAACTCTGCCTGAGACCCTGGAGACTGGCTGACAGTCTGAGTAGACAATACTGACCTTGATGGATCAATGGTCTGATCCAGTCTAAGGGATCCTCATGTGAATCCAGGCAGGAAAACAGAATTCAGCTTTTGCTTTGCATCATCAACTTTCAGGATATATACCCACTGACTCCTGTTTACGCAGAGAAGGCTTAGATTCCTGCAGTGTAAATCTGTCCTCCTGGCTCCTCTCCTTAGCCTTTTTATTATTATTCCAGTCAAAGCAAAAGAAAGAAAAACCCTTTAAAAACAAGAAAGAGAAAAGGAACGCCAGGGAAAGACAGAAGTGCTGACACTTCAGCCTTCCGTTTCAGAAAAATTCTGATGCCCGAGCTGCTTTTCATTCCCATCTCTCCCGAAGACATTAAACATTTTCTTTAAAGGACAACCCGTGTCACTGCGTGTCATGGTTCTGCAGTCTTGGGCCTGTGCTTTTGTGGGTTTTAATCACCGATGCAATTCCAGACCTGGGTCTTACTGCTTATCATGGCTGGTTTCCCCTCTATTAAAACCAGGGAAAACATTCTGATCAGCGTTAGGTTGTTGTCGAGGGGGTAGTTGGGGGGTGCTCTGAATGAACACGGCCCATTTGGTCACAGGCAAAAAAAAAACACCCTGCAAGGCATCCTAGTAACCTCCCTGCCATTGATCTGACCGCATTTTAACTCGGTTGAGATTTCTCGTTGTGTGGGTGAGAAGAATACACCATTCTTAAGAAGGCAGAAAGAAACCATCAGCGGGGAAATAAGGCCACGGGCTTCATTCAGTTTCCTAAAGGGCTGCAGATTGCATTCTAAGTGGTGCTTAACCCTTTCTGGGATCTGTATTTAGAACGAGTTGCATTTCCCAAGGTTGCGCTGTTCCCAAGAGAATAGCAGATCATCACCTTGGAACATTTCGCAGATGAAAGTGGGAGCACGCGCGTGTATTTACATGTCTCCTGTTTTCATACTGAGAATCTCTGACTGAGCTACGCTGCACTCCAGACAGCAGAAGGCTTCTCCACTCACTGTGAGCTCTGCTCTTGCAGCAAGGCAGGTGTGCAAATAAGCCAACTGCCACAGTTTCCTTGTTTATTGTGTTCACATTGATGCATCTGCTTTTTTTTTTTATCACCCGGGGTTTTTGTTTTTCAATGCATGCTTAATCTCACAATGGGTGGCTGTACTTAAAGGACGAGGCGTGCACCCCCAGCGTGGAGTAGTGGTTAAGAGCGGTGGACTCTAATCTGGAGAACTGAGTTTGATTCCCTACTCCTCCCCATGAAGCCTGCTGGGTGACCTTGTGCCATTCCCAGTTCTCTCAGAATCTCAGCCCCACCTGCCTCACAAGGTGCCTGTTGTGGAGAAAGAGGAAGGGAAGGCTATTGTAAACCGACTCCTTAGGGTAGAGAAACACAGGGTACAAAATCTTCCTCTTCCTCTTCTTCTTATCCCACCCTTTCTCTAAGGGGTCTAGGGTAACTGTTTTACCCTTTTGGGATTCCCTTTACGTTCCCCTATGCACAGTCCAATCATCTAACCATGAGACCACTCTGGTATTCTAAAAATCTGACCAAAGGGCAAAACTGGGACAGGAATTCATTAGGGGATCAGAAAAATGAGATTCTCTTGGTAACTATGACAAACTTAGAGCCAGTATCAGAGATGGAGTGTCGTCGTCCCCCCCCCCCAAACTACCAGTATATGAATAAAATGTACTCCACTGGGACGTGCTATTTTAGTGTACAGAAATACATTACACTCTTCTTACTTTACTGTCTTTTTGACTCACGGGTCTTGAACGGATTGACACCTAACCCTCTAACAGGCAATCACCACAGCCAAATATTTAGCGACTGCTAAAGTAGTTATCCAATCCTCATCTACAACCAAAAACTGTGCAAAATTTTGAGATGGTAATTCCATGCAACCTATAAAGAGAGAGGACAAATGCCTTCCTCTCTCAAATCAGAGCAAGTGTCACAATCCGAAATACACTGCACTTGGAAGTCTTCTTCTGTAGAATTAAAAAGCTCAAAGCAATTTGATCAGCCTGTTGTGGGGTATCTTCTCCTCTAGACTCAGCAGTGAATGAAACTTCAGATCCCCAAGCGGTTAATACTATTTTTCTCCTAAACTGCATACTCATAATATTATTTATGGGGAAACAGCTCAATTTGGACATGGGAGAAATCAAAATGTTGACAGTCAGCATTAAAAAACCCCGACGTTTATTTTGCATTTTCTTTGATCTGTACTACATTAAATTATATCATCGTCGAGCCTGCTCTGCACATGGCATCAGTGTGCACTGGGATAAACAGAAGCCTGTTGGGTACACTCACAAGTTAACTTAAAACATCCAGCTGGGGTGGGGAGGATCTCCTGTTCCTGGTAATCAATGGGAAGAGTGGAAAAGACGGTCCCACAAGCTCTGTGGTGATCCCCTCATAAAAGGGTTGCCAGCACCCCCCTTCCGGCTACCAGTGGGGGATGGAGGGGATAGGGTTGCCAGTGTCCGGATGGGAAACTCCTGGAGATTTGGAGATGGAGCCTGGGGAGGGCAGGGACCTCAGGGGGGTAAAAATGCCAGAGTCCACCTCCCAAAGCCTCCATTTTCTCCAGGGGAACTGACCTCTGTTGTCTGGAGCTGTAATTTTGAGGGATCCCCAAGTCCCACCTGGAGGCTGGCAGCCCTATTGTTTGGTGCAGTGGTTAAGTGTGCAGACTCTAATCTGGGAGAACCAGGTTTGATTCCCCACTCCTCCACTTGCACCTGCTGGATGACCTTGCGCAAGCCATAGCTCTGTCAGAGCTGTTCTTGAAAAAGAGCAGTTTCTGTCAGAGCAATCTCAGCCTCACCTACCTCACAGGGTGTCTGTTGTGGGGAGGGGAAAGGAAAGGAGTTTGTAAGCCGCTCTGAGACTCTGAGTAAAGGGCAGGGTATAAATCCAATCTCCTCCTCCTCCTCCTCCTCTTCTTCTGGCACTATGTCTACTGATTGGGAAATAACTTGGTTGTTGTTGTTGTTCAGTCGCACAGTCGAGTCCAACTCTTCACGACCCCATGGACCAGATTACTCCAGGCCCTCCTGTCTTCTGCTGTCCGCTGAAGTTTGCTCAATTTCATGTTCGTTGCATCGATGACGCTGTCTAACCATCTCATCCTTTGCCGTCCCCTTCTTCTTTGACCTTCAATCTTTCCCAGCATCAGGGTCTTCTCCAGTGAATGCTCCCTTCTCATTTGGTGGCCAAAGTATTTGAGCTTCAGCTTCAGGATCTGGCCTTCCAGGAAACAATCAGGGTTGATTTCTTTTAGGATTGACTGATTTGATCTCCTTGCAGTCCAAGAGACTCTCAAGAGTCTTCTCCAGAACCATAGTTCAAAAGAATCTATTCTTCGGCGCTCGGCCTTCCTTATAGTCCAACTCTCGCAGCCATACATTACTACGTAGTAATAACTTGGTTAGCCAAGGCCAATTCCAAATGATGCTGGCGGGAGTTTTTTCCATCACTAATTTCTGGGGGTGGGTGGGTGGGTTGCAGGTTAGCTTGGAATATGGTCTGTCCAAGCAGTGCAGGGATTTAATGAGGAGATGAAACTTTCACGCTAAGCACAGCCTATTTGCAATTTATCGTAATTAACTATATCTCATTATCAATAGATACATGTGAGGCACAAAATTATAAAAGGCCAGTTCACCAGTATGCACATGTGCATCCCTTTTCACCCAGGATTCCATAAAGGACAAAGATCCTGGCCATTGCAAAACACATATTATAAAATGCCATCCCATTTGGGATACTGTGTACAGTTCTGGTCACCACACCTCAAAACAGGTCTTATAGCATTGGAAAGGGTGTAGAAAAGGGCAACTAAAATGGTTAAGGGGATAGAACACATTTCCTATGAAGAAAGGTTAAAGGGGTTAGGGCTTTTGAGCTTGGAGAAACGACGACTGAGGGGTGACGTGACAGGGGTTTACAAAATCATGCATGGGATAGAGAAGGTAGAGAAAGAAGTACTTTTCTCCCTTTCTCACAAGACAAGAACTCATGGGCACTCAATGAAATTGCTGAGCACTCGGGTTAGAACAGATAAAAGGAAATACTTCTTCACCCAAAGAGTGGTTAACACATGGAATTCACTGCCACAGGAAATGGTGGCGGCTACAAGCATAGATAGCTTCAAGAGCAGATTGGATAAACATGTAGAACAGAAGTCCATCAGTGGCTATTAGCCACAAGGTATAGATGGAACACTATGTATGGGCTAGTGATATTCTGTATTCCTGGTGCTTGGGGGGCAACAGTAGGAGGCTTCTGGAATTCTGGCCCCGCTGGTAGACCTCCTGATGGCACCTCAGGTTTGGCCGCTGTGTGACACAGAGCGTTGGACTGGATGGGCCATTGGCCTGATCCAACATGGCTTCTCTTATGTCCTAATGTCTTCAGTCCTAAGCTGGTCTACTCAGAACACTACTTAGGCCTTACTCTCAGGAAAGTGTTCTTAAGATCACTCTGCAATTGTCTTCAATGGACATGCTATGCTAAATATTTTAAAAAATCCAGTACATTTTGGAATTCACACACCAATTTGGACGATCCCTGATTAAACCTGTGAATGTCCCGTAATGTAGATCCACTCTTTGCTTTTTAGATACAAATGCTGACAATCGCTTTAGAGGACTGCTACTACTGCTACTCTTTGGTGTAATCTCTCAGATGTTGGATACATCTGGCATTATCCACATTCAAATGGGACATGCTATGCTAAATATTAAAATACATGCTGTGCTAAATATTTTAAAATCCGGTACATTTTGGAGTTCGCACACCAATCTGAACAATCCCTGATTAAAGCTGTGAATCTCCCACAATGTAGATGTACCCTTTGCTTTTTAGATACAAATGCTGACAATCACTTTAGAGGACTGCTACTGCTTCTCTTTGGTGTAATCTCTCAAATTTTGGATACACAAAAAGTAACTGGCATCATCTACATTCAGATGGGAATGTCCACATTTACCCTGTCCCGAACATTCACTGCAACATTTCTGTTCAAATCTCTACCAGATGTTCAAAATGATAGTCTCTGTTCAAAGCCAACCCTAACCAGCACTTCTTTCATTAAAGCGAGCTCTCCCCCCCACCCTTTGCCAGTCGCAATGAATCCAGGAATTAATCAACACAGTTCTCTCTTTGCAAGAGGCCATCGGCAGCTACAAAAGGGTATGCATTTGCACTGGGCTGAAGAATGTATCCAAAAGAGGGACTGAAGGTTTGCCAGCCTGAATTTTAAGTGGCACTTCTGAACCGTTTCTTTTACTGCCCTCCCTCCCCCGTCTCATTAAAAATAAGGCATTAAGTAGATAACAAGAGACACAGTAACTGGTTTAATAAGCTGCTTTTCAGAAGTTGCGCTCGTGGAAAGTGGATTCCATTCTTGCCTCTTTGAACTCCATGTGAGAATGCGTTTGGTGCAGATGGCAGAGAGGCGCATTCTTTTGAAGTTGGCTCCCTGGGTAATATGGGAGAGCGCCATGGACACAATGTTTGCACTGCACTCCTAAAACTGGCCTGTCTATTCGTGGAAACTGCTTCCATCCTACATCCTTTTCCAAACTCTTTTGGCAGGGAGGGGTTATACTAGGAGACAACCAGACTTTGATTCCGTTTGCTGTTGGGTTGGCATCTCTCCCTAACTGGGGACTTTTCCGCATATGCACGCGTTCCTCATTTTGCACATGTTCGCACCAAAGGAAATCTGCAGTCATCGCCTGATACACCCCCCTGCCTGTGTCATTTCACTTTAAAGATAATTTTGCAGGTTAATGAACTTAAACACAATACTTTAAAATAATCACTGGAGATAACAGATGGAAAAGCGAGCTAATCCCAAAGCCTCGAAGAGAATGTTTGATTCCAGGCTCGCAGGCTCATTTAAATTCACGGCTGGTAAGTCCATCACTTTCAAGTATTGATCTATGATAAGCCATTTTTATTAATTTTTTCCTTAGAAAATTCAGAAGTATTAGGGGAGATTCAACAAGGAAGGGAGCATAGCTCTTTAATTTGACTGATTGGGCCAATTTACCAGCCTGGCCTATTATGAAACAGGACATCCTGCAAGCCCCTGACTCCGAAAGCTTTTATCTCCTCTGTCGCAGAATCTAGTCCTTGCCCTCCAATGCTGTGAGGTTGATCAGGAAGTGTCATAAGAACATAAAAGAAGCCAGTGTTGGATCAGGCCAATGTCCCATCCAGTCCAACACTCTGTCACACAGTGGCCAAAAATACCAGGTGCCATCAGGAGGTCCAGCAGAGAGGCCAGGACACTAGAAGCCCTCCCACTGTTGCCCCCCCCCCCAAGTGTCCTTTCCAAGAATCAGACCTACCTCATCCCAAGTTTCCCTCACCCTTTCTCTTTCTGGCTTCCCCCCAGTTGACTTCTCTATGAAAATTTACTGTAAGGGTCTAGTGATGTGATTTGGTTATGCTTTGAAGTGTGCAAGGTCTCATGTGGGGCAAAAAGTTCACGTGTTTTCTTTAAACTGAACGGGCTCTGAGATACCCACAGTTTTCTTTATGGGTTATTGGCTTTCAGGAAGTAGCCCCCCCTCCGTCAGCCTTTCCAGTTCTCAATTTTCTAAATTGGGTAACTGTGATAGGGCTCAATAGATTAGCCCTATCCTGTGGGGCCAAACTAGATGGTACCTTTGACATGAGTCAATCCAACTTGCAGTCATATGCACCATCACAGAACAAATGCACTGTGGTCGGTGTGGGTGGAGGGAGGGGGAGTTTCATCCTTCCCTCCATGAGATTTACCTGAGTCAAAATGGCTGCGGGAGGCCCAGTTTGCCCTGCTGTGGAGTTGCATATGGACTGATTGCACAAGGGAAGCTGCAAAGCGGGCAAACAGGAAAATGGCACAGGAAGGAAGGCCGAAGGCTCCTGTGCAGTCTCCCTTTACTTTGTTCCTAAGCCGAACTGGGTCCTTCTGGCACACGCGGGAATGCTGGTTCCTCAGCAGCATATAGATTGCAACCCTGACCCAACTTGGGTCAAAAGCATGGTCTAGTTTGGTCCTGTGACTCTGAGATAGGGATGCCAGTGTCCAGGTGGGACCTGGGGATCTCCTGGAATCACACCACATCTCCAGACTACAGAGGTCAATTCCCCTGGAGAAAATGGATGTTTTGGAGGGTGGACTGTACAGCATTGTACGCCACTGAGGTCCCTGTCCTCCACAGGCTCCATTTCCAAATCTCCAGGAGTTTCCCAACCTGGATCTGGCAGCCCTATGCCCCATCCTCTACCAGTGGCTGGGGGGACCTGGCAACCCTACTCCAAGATTGTGGTTTCCTATCCAACATTGCCCCAGAGTCAGGTACTTCAGAAAGTCAGTCAAACACCAGGCTTCATGCAGAAGATAGCGTTTATTGAAAGCAGTTCTAAAGACACATTAACAATTCCTTGTCAGAGATAAAGCCCTACAAAGAAGCCTCTACAGTTATACCCACAGGGTTTTGCCCCCCCCTTCAACCTACCAATGACTACCAAGCCCGCGCGCGGAAAAGGGGTGCAAAAGTTGTAAGGCAGTAAATAACCAAATGGCCCGAAGCTGTCTCTGCAGAAGAAACAAGAAGAAAACAAGAACTGTGAGACCAAGGCCATTTGGTGTGATAGCAGATAGCCCAGGCTGTGAAATCCTCTGTTGCCTAGACAACCTGCACGCCTCCCCACATTCCAGACATGAAAAGTTACAGACCATCTACCCCTCCTACCCTTCCATCCATCTCATGGCAGGATTACCTGACACCCAGGATCAGGAGGTAGTCCATGGGGCTAAGGCACAGCTGTCACTGGCTCTAATGGGAATGGAAAAAAGAGACAGGGTTATTTTAATAGACTCCTGTGAACACAGAGATACTAGAATTCTTAGTGATGAGGCTGAAATATGTATCTCTGGGAGCACCCTATGGATACCATAGGAAAAATGCATACGGATGTACCAGGCATAATATGAGTGGTAAGCTTGCCGATGACACCCATATATATATTTTTTAAACATACAGATTCTTCACAATCAAGCTCAAGGGAAACGGGTTCTTCATATTTCTTGCTGTTTGCTGCAGAGCAGTGATTGGCTGCCACCTCTGATGTCATGAGGTCGCTTACCCTATCACTTCCGGGTGAAGATTTCCTACTGGTTTTTGTTGTTGTTGTTGTTGTTTTTTAATGGATGTTCATTTGAATTAATGGGCATGTCATACGTTTAAAAAACGCAGGAAGCCTGACAGAATATAGGAGGCGGGGCAAGACATTCAAACTAACATTTGGATTGCAGACAGGTACCATTTGTACCATGTAGGGAGAAGGAAGTTATATCCTCCACAGTTTGGTGTAGTGGTTATATCCTCGAGAGCCAGTTTGGTATAGTGGTTAAGCGTGTGGACTCTAATCTGGGAGAACTGGGTTTGATTCCCCACTCCTCCACTTGCACCTGCTGATGTGACCTTGGGTCAGTCACAAGCTCTGGCAAAGCTGTCCTTGAAAAAGAGCAGTTTGTGTTAGAGTTCTCTCAGCCCCACCTACCTCACAAGGTGTCTGTTGTGGGGAGGGGAAGGGAGAGGAGTTTGTAAGCCGCTCTGAGACTCCAAGTGAAGGGTGGGGTATAAATCCAATCTCTTCTTCTTCTTCACAGTGGGAAAATATGTTTTGGGTTAGATTTTAGCTGTGCTTCTCTGCACAGTTGCACTAGGTTTATAACCCAGAGGTACATACTTGGTGGAGGAAAAGCAGCACGGCAGAGCCTGATCCCGTCAGATCTCAGAAGCTAAGCAGGGTCCATACCTGGAAGGGAGACCACCAAGGAAGACTCTGCAGAGAAAAAACAATGGCCAACCACCTCCGCTTCTCACTTGCCTCAAAAGCCCCTTGCTGGGGTCACCGTTGCAACTTAACAGCACTTAGGTAGGTGCATGCTTGGCGGGAGATAGCGTCGTCAGCTGTGAACAGACTTAGCAGGCCATTCTGGCAGCCCCTTCTTTTCTGCACTCCAGTGCCGAACAGCTCCATCAAAGGTAGGGAAGGTCTTCTGAGAAGGCTGCATAAGAAGAAAAGATCTTGCAATATTTTGACAGAGCTGACATTCAATGGAGCTGATCGGCAGTGGGAGTGGAGAACAAACGGCAAGCAGCTGGAATCAATTTTTTCTATCCCACTTACAACAGTAAATTAAAGGTATCGCAATCAGTGGGACCAGTCTCCATCGTACATGTCCCCAGTTCCAGATGTCCTCTTTACACATAGAGCATTACCTCAACTGATGTGTGCAGAAGTCTGTTTCTGTGCTTGAATTGGTTTTGATGGGCTGGGACATCCGTCTTCTTCCGTTGGATATAAGAAGCTAATTCAACATTGCACCCCTTTCTGAATCCAAGATAGGGTTCATTAACATCTGACCAAACAACGAAACGCCTACATTTACCGAAGCATGGTTCATAAATTGTTCAAACAGGAATTTATTTCATTTTTTTAAAAAATGTGTTGCTTTGGTGATGTTCACACATTTGGAAGTACGGCGCAGGGTTAAAATATGAATTTACTAATGCAAAGCTGTAGGGGAGGGGAAATCGCCTCATTTAATTACTTCCCGATACTGCTTTCCTCTGATTTTTTCAGTAATAAGGGCGCACTTTATGGTCATCACAAATTCAGGCTGAAATTTAAACCACCCAATTACACGATGTTATTATTTTCCTATAGTCATGAATATTTTACTGTAATTCTTTATTGCATTGGGTAACATTTTCAGAAATCTGTCAATATAACATGAAATATAACATGAAATACCAAAGGTGGGGAAAAAAGAGCTTGAAGGCTACAGTCCTGAGCTTCTTTGGTGTAGTGGTTAAGTGTGCGGACTCTAATCTGGGAGAACGGGGTTTGATTCCCCACTCCTCCACTTGCACCTGGCTGGATGACCTTGGGCAAGCCGTAGTTCTGATAAGAGCTGTTCTTGAAAATGAGCAGTTTCTGTCAAGAGCTCTCTCAGCCCCACCTACCTCACAGGGTGTCTGTTGTGGGGAGGGGAAGGGAAGGGAGTTTGTAAGCCGCTCTGAGACACCTTTGGGTAGTGAAGGGCGGGGTATAAATCCAATCTCTTCTTCTCTTCTTGATGATGGACCCAAATGGAAAAACAAAGACACGGTGAATGCATTATGTCTGAATAGCACTAGGGAATGGTCACATCGAGAACATCTGCAGAAAGACAATGATGAAAGAAAGTTTAGAATGATGGATAATAGGCTGGGTCTTGGACATGTTGAATCTGAGATGCTGAAGAAATGTTCTGGGTTAAAGAGTACTAGCATCTGGGTGAGAGGGCTGGTGGTGCTGGGGTCCAAAAAGCTCCTAAGGTTCTTTGTACTTATGACTGGGTGAACTTGTTTGCTTGTAGAGATGGGTCAGAGGACAGGACAATCCAGGGATCAGTGTGCTATTGAAATATCCTGCTCAAACATCTCCTTAGTCTTCCTAATGGCCTATCAAAGGGCTTATGTACCCAGGAAAGTCTTGCAATCAGGGAAGCCTTTTTAAAGAATGTAAGAAGAGCCCTGCTGAAACAGACCAATAGTCCATCTAGTCCAGCATTCGGTCTCATACAGTGGCCAATCAGTTCCTCTGGATGCCCAATAACAGGGCATAGAGGCCGAGGCGTTCCCCTGATGTTGCCTCCTGGCTCTGGGATACAGAGGATTAGTGCCTCTGAATGGGGAGGTTCCCCACAGTCACAATGGCTAGTAGCCATTAATATCCTCCATGACTCTATCTAATCCCCTTTGAAAGCTGTTTATTCCTGGGGCCATCACTACATACTCCACATTTTAATCACTCTCTGTGTAAAGTAGTATTTCCTTTTGTCTGTCATGAACCTACTGCCCATCAGCTTCATTGGGTGCCATTAAAAACAACAACTACAATGACAAAACACCTTTAACCAAAACCCAAGAACAAATAAAAGCATAATTGGAATGATTACCCAGACTGTGAATATCACTTTCGACATCATCATTGTTCTTGTATTATAAGCTGCTACGCATGCAGTTGATCTGACCATTTCTCGGCTTTGCATCCTGGCTGTGTAAAGGATACCCAGCTAGCTGCTGTGCCAGGACTGCCCTTTAATCCATTAGGATATATAAGTGTTACCCTGCCAGATCAGACCAGCGGTCCATCTGTTCTGGCATCTTGTCTCCCACCAGTTACCCTGGAGGGCCAACAAGCAGGACATAAAAGCCCAGGTCTTCCCCGATGCTGCCTCCAAGCACTGGTAGTCAGAGGTTTGTGGCCTCGGTATATGGAAGTTCCCTTTACTCAACACGGCCATCGATGGACTTCTCCTCCATTGGTCTAATCCTTCTTTAAAGCCATCTATGCTTGAGGCCAACACTACATCCCCTAGCACTGACTCCCACAACTTAATTACTAATTCATTTCCAGAATGAAAAGGTATGGCAACAATATCTGTTCTAGTAGGCTTGGAACAGATAAAAGGAAGTAGGTCTTCACCCAAAGAGTTATTAACACGTGGAATTCACTGCTGCAGGAAGTGGTGGCAGCTACAAGCACAAGCAGCTTCAAGAGGGGACTGGATAAACATATGGAGCAGAGATCCATCAGTGGCTCTTAGTGTCTGGGGCAGCGATGTTCTGTATTCTTGGTGCTGGGGGGGGGCAACAGTGGGAGGGCTTCTGGAGTTCTGACCCCACTGGTGGACCTCCTGATGGCACCTGGGTTTTGGCCACTGCGTGACACAGAGTGTTGGACTGGATGGGCCATTGGCCTGATCCAACATTGGCTTCTCTTATGTGCTTATATCTGGGGCAGTGATGCTCTTTATTCTTGGTGCTGGGGGGGACAGTGGGAGGGCCTCTGGAGTTCTGACCCCTCTGGCGGACCTCCTGATGGCACCTGGGTTTTGTCCACTGTGTCTAGGGCTGGATGGGCCATTGTCCTGATTCAACATGGCCTCTTTATGTTCCGAATACGGAAGGGTTTATCTGGGGTCCCTCTGGGTGCATTGGTACAAACAAGCGCGCTTTTGAGGAGCAGCGAGTCCTAAATATACTTGTGATTCTTTTCCGAACTAACTTTTAACAGCTTGCATAGTCTGCACACTGCTGCTTTGAAATGGTGCCACTTCTGAAGCAGCGTGTATCTGTTATGCAAAGATTGCTGCGGCAAACACAGATTTTAATTAAGAGAAGAATAAGCAGGTGCATTATTAAAAAAAAAACCAACCCCAAATACAGAGAATATCTTCATCCGTGAGCAGTTATTGTTATAAGCACATCAAAAAAAAAAAGTACCTACTCTCTTAAAAGACCTGGACTTTTTTTTTTTCTCTAAGTTCCTTTCCTCATTCATTATGCAAGCCAAATGCATTAGCTCTAGAGAGAAATGATCACCTTTTTATTCCTTCTTTTAGGAGAATTCCTTCAGTTGCATACCCAGGGGTGCAGAAAGGCTGTGCTATCAATTATCCCGGAGACGACGACTTTATGCAGAATCGTTACTTCTGCTAAACTAGCTCACATTTATATTGAGGTTGTTCCCAATTAATTATGAATATCTATCGCACCTAGAGCCCATCTTGCCTTGCTGGAGGGAGGTCCCCTCCCAGCATCCCATAATAAAGAAGACTGACATTGGCTACTTTACCTTATAAGATTTTAAGTCCATATCCTCGCTTCTGTAAGCTGACACGTGTTCTAAATAAGTACATTCACATTTCATGAGACAGTCAGTCAAGCACTATTCCTTTCAACCTTAAGGATCAGAACATGATCTGTACGGGAGTTCTCAATCTCTTTGAGCCTGCAGGCAGCTTTGGAATTCTGACCAGGGGGGCGGGGGCATCTAGGAAATGAATACCAAAGGAGGTGGAGCCAGTCACAAAATGGCTCCCACCAGAGGTGGAGTCAACCACTAGATGTCAGGGAGTTCATTTGTAACACTAATAGTAACTCTTCAGCACTTCAGACGGAAACTCTGTTCAACAGGATGCCTTTTAAAACAAACGTATTGCTATTTTCTTACACACACATGGCTTACCTTCAGTCATGCAGTGAAGAGCTTTGTATGGTGGCAGCAGCAGCTGCTGAAGCAACTTTTTAAGCATCTGCCCAGCCAATCAGATCTCCAGGGACCAATTGGAAGCCCTATTGGTCAAAGGTCCCACCTGGCCCTGCCCACGTTCTACAAACAGTTGGTAGGCACCAGGAAATATGTCAGTGGGCGGCATAGTGCCCACTACGCTGGGGACCTCCGATCTATTATATCAATAATTGGGTTGGGTTGGATCCAACCGGCTCTTCTTCCATTGGTAAAAATGGGTCCCCTGCCCCGCTGACCACCAAAAGTGCTATGCTGGGGGTCATACAACCTTCATGAATGAAAGCTACATGGGACAGAGGTTATAATAAAGAGGTGATCTGGGTAAGATTATAAGAACAAGCCGCATGGATCTAACTCAATTTGCCCCGCTATAGCCCCATTTCAGTGACAATTTAATAGCGGATTAAAGGGGGCGTTCACACAGGCACATCTGCCTGGTGTTCCCTACCTGTAGCAGACCCATGCTTTTCCACTTCGCTCCCGCATTTAATAGATTCCTCATAAAAGTGGGAGCAAATCCCTGAAGAGTGCCTTTATGCTGCATTTGTCTGCTTCCCGGCAGTGTGAATGCTATGCCGAAAAGCTGGGAGCAAACTGCGTTGCGCATAAGGGAGCAGCGATATGATTGGCTGTGCTCCGCTCTACCACCCAACGTAGTGCCGGCACAGTGGGATCCTCCCCAAATCGGCTGGATGCCTATGTGTGTATGAGTGCATGAGCGCATGAGCGCTCATGCACTCATACACATATAGGCATCCTGCCGACTTACCAGGAAAAAGCTGTTTACAGCCGCGCCTCCAGGCAGGCAGTCTGAACGCTCCCACGCGCCTCCTCTCGGTATGCTCCCGCATCAGTCCGAGCTGTGTGACTGGGAAAACCCGGAACAATTTATTCTGGGGCTTTTTTGCCACGACTGGCTCCCACTGCAAATTGCCAGTCTGTCCTCAGCCTATGTTGTGAATTTGGGTAAGACTATAGCAGCCATATGGAGCTGCGGTGGCTCAAGTGGTTAAGACGCTGAACTGCAGGCTGTGGAAGGTCAGTAGTTCAGCAGTTCGAGACCCGGGTGCCGCATGACAGGGTGAGCTCCCGTCTCTAGTTCCAGCTCCTGCCAACCTAGCAGTTCGAAAGCAAGAAATTGCAAGTAGATAAATAGGTACCACTTTGGTGGGAAGGTAACAGCGTTCCGTGCGCCTCGGTGTTTAGTCATGCCGGCCACATGACCACGGAAACGTCTTCGGACAGCGCTGGCTCTTCGGCTTTGAAACGGAGATGAGCACCGCAACCCTAGAGTCGGATTCGACTGGCTTTCGAGCAAGGGAACCTTTACCTTTTACTATAGCAGCCATATTTTCTGAATCATGTTTGCCAAGATTATATAACTATGGGGATGGGGGAGAATCTATCTATCTATCTATCTATCTATCTATCTATCTATCTATCTATCTATCTTCTGTCTACCTATCTATCTATCTATCTATCTATCATCTATCTATCTATCTATCTATCTATCTATCTATCTATCTATCTATCTATCTATCTATCTATCATCTATCTATCTATCTATCTATCTATCTATCTATCTATCTATCTATCTATCTATCTATCTATCTATCATCTATCTATCTATCTATCATCTATCTATCATCTATCTATCTATCTATCTATCTATCTATCTATCTATCTATCTATCTATCTATCTATCATCTATCTATCTATCATCATCTATCTATGAAAAAAAATCTGCGAGTAGGAAAGATGAGTTCTTAATGACTCTTGCTGTCACCAGATGCCTTCATTACCGAACAGGGCTTGCAAAGATGCTTGAGCCTGGTTCATGCATACAGATGGTTCAGGCACATCCTTCAAAAATGGAGCGTTATATGCATCGTTCATGTACATTGTCATGTCATGTCTTATAATGTAGGTGTGTGAAGTGAGGAAACAAAACCGCATAGATGTTGCCTTTGCTTGTGCTTAAGAGATAGGAGAAAGAGGGGTATGCAATAGGGCAGCAGCTCTCCTACAGCAGGAAATCCTGCTGCCCTGACTTCCCACATTCTCTGCTGGTGCTTGACAGGCCAGCAGGGAAGAAAGGGTGTGGGGATTTGGCATCATGCTGATAACGCAATGTCACTTCCAGTGCGAACCAGAAGTGACATCACTGCATTGCTGTGACACTCTAGGATTCACCCAAAATGGCTTCTCTTATGTATTGTATTGAAGTGATGATGTTACTTCTGGTTTGCACAAGAAGTGATGTTGTGGCTCCAATCAGGTGGGTCCTCACCCCACCCCTGCAATCTCCTGCCAGGTGTCAGTAGTGGGCTGGCAATCCTCCCACCCACACCTATCCACACCATCTGTAGAACAAAGTTCGAGTCTGGTGGCACCTTTAAGACCAACGAAGTTTAATTCTGGGGATAAGCTTTTTTGTGCATGCACACTTCTTCAGGTGGGAATGCCCATTGGTTGCTCAGTTCTGGGGAGAACGCTTTTCATCATATTTACCTAATAACTGGCTACAAGATTCCCAATAAACCTAAACTGGTTTTAATTGACTTGTGGGAAGGCCTATTGATCCCTAAAACTTGGCAAAGTCTCATAATGACTTTACTTATAGCTGCTAAATGGGTGTTAACTATGAATTGGAAAAAGCCTACTTCACCTACGATTGATGACTGGTATCTTAAGGTCTGAGGATAATAGCAGATTCCATATCTTATACTGATCCATATTTAGGCTTTTCCAATATGTTGGACAAGTGGATACCATTTTTAGAATATGCTATGGAAAATTCTACCTCCCAAAACAGTGAGAGAGTGAGTCAATTTGGTGAAGTGGTTAATGTGCAGACTCTAATCTGGGAGAACCGGGTTTGATTCCTCACTCCTCCACATGCAGCTGCTGGATGACCTTGGGCAAGCCATAGTTCTGTCAGAGCTGTCCTTGAAAGGGAAGTTCTTGAAAGAGCTCTCCCAGTCCCACCTACCTCACAGGGGAATGGAAAGGAGTTTATAAACTGCTCTGAAATTCCAAGTGAAGGGCAGGGTATAAATATCTTCTTCTTATCATCATCATCATCATCATCATCATCATCATCATCATCATCATCATCATCATCATCATCATCATCAATAGTACTAGGTCATGATGTCTCTGTAACTCTACATCTACAATTATGAGTCTCCTTAAGTTTGTACATCTCTTGTTAAAGGTTATTCCCTCCTAATATTGGCCATTCTATGTTAATCCTGTAAAAATGTAGACATAGAAATTATTACTTATTACTTGCTTTCACTGCTGAATTGTATTGTATTGGCTTTTTAATATGTAATGTTTATTAGTTTACAAACAATAAAATGTTTAATAATAAAAAAAAGATACGCCACGGCTGAACACACCTTTTGCTTTCTCCCTTCTAGGTTCGCTTGAATTGTCTAGGTTCACTGCTACAGTTCTTCAGCTGTACGCTAAACATTCAAAAGGGGGGTTGGGATCACTAAGCCAAAGATTTAAGTCAGGGCCTTAAGTTTACAAATATTTTTTGGGGGGGCTTGAACTGCAAAAACACTAACTTCCGACGTGCTTTGTGCAAACGACAGTGCTTTGTTGGACCAAGTCCATGAATCGGTACCTAAGATTAAAAAAAAAAAAAATAGCTGCTATGAACTTATAAAAATAGACAACCCTTTGCATGCAAAACAAACATACGGATTAATCTCATTAAGAAGGAAGCACAGTACTTGAAACCTCCTTTGGTTTCATTCTTTTTTCCCCTTGCATTATTTTTTTCCCCAGAGCTTTCTTCTGCTTGCAGCCAAGTAGGTTTTCCAGACAGAGAAGAAATCCGAGCAGATCAGAGCTGTTTCCCTCAGAAGTCACTGGCAGCTCCTATCTGCAATAATCTGTGATAGATGGCACGATAATGCCCAATATGTCTCGGGCCTCACGAAACTGGAGCAGTGGGGGGGGGGAAATCTGAAAACTTAAAAATGATAGATTGCCTTCCTGGAATTACACAAAATAACGGGCTCATTGTTAATTTAAAACCTGCCGCCTGGCGCATAAAAATTTAAAGCATTTAAGGCCCATATGTTTTTTAGTGGTCGGAAAATTGCAGTCGCTCCGTGGGAAATAATAGACAAGCAGCTTCCCGGCTTTCTGTTTTTGCGGATGAAGTTTTGTTTCGGAGGGGAGGGGATTTATCTTTCGTTGTTGCATCCTCTGCCAGACAGGCCAGTGTTGAAATGCTTGGACGGAATCGGGTTCCGAGGCTCACTCAGTCAACAGACAGGGGGACGGGGTTGTGCCAGCGACTTAGACGTTGTGCTAAACGTGAAGCTGGTGCCAAGACTCTCCCCCCCCCATAATGTCAGTAGATTATTTTTCTTTTTGCTTTGTGTCATGATGCCACACAGTTTTGAGCTCCTCGTCTCTAATTGGCAGCTACTGGAGAGGAGCTAGGAAGAGCGGCATGGCGTGATGTCACAACGTAGGCAAATTCTGCTAGCGGTTATGGGTGAGGAGGAGTAAGAGAGACACACACCAGCCTTTTTAAGCAGCAGCTGAACATTTCAGGAAGCTTCTGTTGGTATATTTGGTTAATCTAGCAGTGTTTTGCCCAGTCGTAGAAGCGTGATACTGAGTGCAGTAAATAAATCTCCCAAGAAGTATATAACAAAAGGGGCGAACTTGCATTTATTGAGGTAGACCCAGTTCACATTCTGGTTGCAGTCAAAAGAGGAGAGAGAAGACTAATCTAGGTCCTTTCCGGACTGGGATCTCACCCCTGGTTTTATCAGAGTTCCGCTCGTGACACAATACCTTGCATTTATCCCTGGTTATAACAACATCCATTTATCCTGGGACAAGTGTGGGGTGAAACTGGGGTGACCTCAACGTAATGTGGAAACAAAAAATACCCTGAGATAATTACCAGGGTGAACTCAAGTGTAGTGTAGAATGTAAGTTTGGTGTAGTGATTAAGTGCACGGACTCTAATCTGGGAGAACTGGGTTTGATTCCCCACTCCTCCACCTGCACCTGCTGGATGACCTTGGGCAAGCCATAGTTCTGGCACAGCTGTCCTTGAAAAAGAGCAGTTTCTGTCAGAGCTCTCTCAGTCCCACCTACCTCACAGGGTGTCTGTTGTGGGGAGGGGAAGGGAAAGGAGTTTGTAAAGGGTGGGATATACATCCAATCTCTTCTTCTCTTCTTCTTCTAAGTTTAGGGACAGGGGTGAACCAGGATTTAAGGTCTAGTGTGGAAAGGATCCTAAAGAGTATTTCCCTATCACAAATGACCACCTTGTCCAGCAACAGAAGTATGTGGGGGTATGAGGATGTTGTATCTACAGGAGAGACAACCTTCATTTAGTAGGAAGGAAGGCAACAATCAGGTTGGAAAGATCAGAGCAGGTGGCCCAGCCCATGACATTTTGGGCTGCAAAGGTGGTAGCACGGAGACAAGCCACAATGAAGCAATTCCATATCCCCTGTGGGAAAATGTGAAGTAATTCAGAACATGCTAAGACTTGTAAGCCAACACTGTTCTGTGTTCGATTACAGCCATGACCCCTCCAATGTGTTGACTGAACACATGGGCAAAGAGAACGGCATGAGTGAGTTGGCCACGCCTATCACCTTCACATGATCGCCAGCTTGGGAATACAGCACCCATGTGTACCCCCCCTTCCTGTAGTGGGCAATGTTTAGAAAGCAGAGACCCTGAGCACGGGGAGGGTGCATGGGTGTGGACACTTCCCCCTTACATCTGCAACCAGGACCCCTGTCCTTCCCCATCCATTCAGTCAAGGTGTGGAGGGTTTTGTGTAGAGGATTTATATCTCTTTCAATAAGTCTGCTTTTTATCACTGTGGCTGCGATCATACGTACAATTAGAACTGACATAGGTGCGAAGGTTGGGCAGATTTAAAGGGTGCAATCAGATAACATCTGGGAAGTGCCCTGCAGCCGTCGGCAACCTGTTCTGCTCCACTGCAGAAGTGGAGTTAAAAGACACCATGGGAAATCTGGTAGTAAATGGGTTGCGACGGGCCACGGGTGGACTTTCCTGTGTCAGCGTGCTCGCATGGTGTCGGGATGGTCTGATCAGGCCATCCTGACTCCGTGCCATTGTCCCCCCTCCCTCCTTCACAGTATGTGCATCATCGCAATTCATTGATCCCTTGTTTAAGCGCATGGGGAAAAAAACAGCACAAAAATCCCCAACCCCCCCCCAGTTGCATCTGATCACACACTGATGGACTGTGCCCACAGCTTCAAAGGGAAGTGTGATCATGCAACTGTGGGTCAAATTCCTCCAGAGGAAATAGCCTTGCACCCTGGGTCATTTAGGGTTGCCAAGTCACCCGTGGCCACTGTCAGGGGGTGGGGGTAGGGTGGCCAGATCCAAGTTGAGAAACTCCTGGAGATTTGGGAGGTGGAGCCTGGGGAGGACAGGGACCTCAGTGGGTCACAGTGCTGCAGAGTCCACCCTCCAGAGTATCCATTTCCTCCAGGAGAACTGATCTCTATAGTCTGGAGATGAGCTGTCATACCAGGGGATCGCCAGGTCCCACCTGGACATTGGCATCCCTAATGGTCATTCCTTCACTAAACATTTATGAAACCCTTTCTTAACCTCACATTCCAAACAACAGCTTGTATCCAGAATAATTTCTTTATGTCTGCCCTACCAGTGTCTAGTCTTACCGAATCCATGAAGTTGCGGTCTTCTTCTTTTTGTGTGCATGGGGATGGTCTTGCTTATCAGCTTTTAGTACTTCCTCACCTCCCATGGTCCCAGTGACAGATTAACCATTAAGCAGACTAAACATGTGTTTAGGGCACCAGGGCCAAAGGGGGCACCACAAAGTTGGGAAAAGGGTGAAAAGGGAAAAAAATCACGAATGAAGATTTGTAAAAAAAATAAATAAATGATAAAACTAGTGCAAATTGATCGCGGTGCACCCTAGGGTTATCTTCTATTTTTTGTTGGTGAGGTGCAGTGTCATAGGCTATGTTTAAAAGTAAAACGATGGAGCCAAATTCAGTTGCCATGGAAGTCATTTCAATAACCCTCTCCGGGTCAGTGTGGAAAGGAGGGGGGCACCAAGATTGGTCGGTGCTTAGGGCACCCGTGAGCCTTAATCCGCCCCTGCATGGCCCCCTGTGTCCCTCAGAGAAACTTCACATGTTCTCATTACTTTCTGTCTGATCGCAAGCCTGGCATCGACGCACTTGACTTCATCCAGCAACCTCTCATCTGGGACATGCTCGGCAGCCTGTCTGGTTGACACAAACATGACGCTCTCTTGTTTAGTTAGGGATTCTAGCTAATTAGTCAGTATCTCCCCCAAATGTTTGCTGGCCTAGGGTTATATTCTGGTGAGTAAATGTTCCATATGTTATATAATGCCCTGACCTAGTTATATAAATGGATACAGCACAGGTCTGCTTGTGCAAGATCTTATGCATTACCTAGCACTTTCCTCCATAAGAACATAAGAGAAACCAGTGTTGGATCAGGCCAATGGCCCATCCAGTCAGACACTCTGTCACACAGTGGCCAAACACACCAGGTGCCATCAGGAGGTCCAGCAGTGCGGCCAGGACTCTAGAAGCCCTCCCACAGTTGCCCCCTCTAAGCACCAAGAATACAGAGAATCACTTGCCCCAGCCTGAGAGTTCCTATCTAGACCTTGTGGCTAATAGCCACTGATGGACCTCTGCTCCAATTCCGCCTTGAAGTCATCTGTGCTTGTAGCTGCCACCACCTCCTGTGGCAGTGAATTCCATGCATTAATCACTCGTTGGGTGAAGAAGTACTTCCTTTTATCCATTCTAACCCGACTGCTCTGCAAATTAATGGAGTGCCCACGAGTTCTTGTATTGTGAGAAAGGGAGAAAAGTACTACTTTCTCTACCTGCTCTATCCCATGCATAATCTTATAAACCTTCCCGGTGTCTTTTAACTCCGCTTCTGCAGTGGAGCAGAAGGGGTTGCCAGTGGCTGCGCGGCGCTTCCCAGATGTTGTTGTCTGATCGCACCCTGTAAATCCGCCCGGCATTCACACCTGTGTCAGGCCTACTTGTGCGTATGATCGCAGCCCCAATCTGACAAGATGGCGCCAGCCTGAGCCATAACTAGGGACACAAAAGA
Organism: Gekko gecko; assembly: GCA_029375565.1. NCBI lineage: Eukaryota > Metazoa > Chordata > Lepidosauria > Squamata > Gekkonidae > Gekko > Gekko gecko. The sequence goes on along the minus strand of JAPDNY010000009.1, from coordinate 18,916,946 downwards.
ATTTTATGGGATTTCCGGTCCAACTTGAACTTGTGATGATTTCTTTTAAGCTGTGGTGGTTACATTTGTTTGATTCCCAGAAAAAAAGGGGGGGCGGGGGGGCTCCATGGCTTTGAGATTAAAAGTAGCTTTTGTTCTTTCCCACGTTTCTGCTGACAGTTTATTCCTTTCTTTTTGCTGATGGATGCATACAAGTTTATGGGAGGGTGTCGGTGCAAGGAAACAGAAAGTGGATCAGATCCTATGGATCTGTTCTGCTGGTGGAGGCACTTCTCTTTGGTGGCGGGGGACTTCCGATGCGAGGCGTTCTTTCCACCAGTTTGTTGTCCGCCCATTCGTTTGTTCTGTCGCTAACTCAGAATGTCAGCTGATATATCCACAGTCGTCGTTAGGAGGGAGCCGATGCAATTTACAGATCAAAAGATGGCATAATCATTTGCAAAGGCGCAACACTGATAACCACCATCTAGTCATCTGCAATAAAATCATTTGCAAAAGCACAACACTGATAATTATAAAGCAATCAAGTCAGATTTTTTTTTTAAAAAATGATCAAATTGGAGGAAAAAATGGACTCCTTGTAGGTTGGCAAATACCAAGAAAACCCAATAGCCTGTTTTCAGCTTTGGTTATCCAAGTGAGAAGGAGTTCAGTACACTCTTACTTGCCCTGCTGAAATCGATTAATTGGACTTACAAATTACTTTGCTTTGGTTGGATTGTGTGTTTTAATCTTTATGCTTCCCAGTAAAGAATTCAACCTGGTAATCTCGATTTACTGAAATTGTGAAGACTGAACTAGCAGGTGTCGTTTCGTTTCAAATATTAGAGTGGCCCATGCATATCCATCAGTTAAGTTTAAGTATCAGATTTATTTATTTAGGAAATCTGGACACTACCTCTCCGGTAACCAGCTTGAGGTAGCTTACAAAGTAACACAAGATAACATACTTTCTTTTTCCAGGTATCCCCCCCCCCCAGCATTAAAAACCACAGGAAGAACATAAAAGCAGTTTCCTGCCCCTCTCGACCCCATGCACCTCAGTTAACCTGAGCTCTTTTCAGAGGTTCATAATGTGTGGAATGAACATGCTGAAGGAGGAGCAGGACCAGAGTGTTAACTGCCCCTTCAGATGAACATCCTCTCTAGACCATATGTGCAATCTTGTTGCTTATGCAGAAAATGTACACAAAATGGGAAATATACATACATTCACTTTTTTTTTTTTCTGGAAAAAGAGGTGCCAGAACTCTCAAGAGGGAAGTAATGTTTTCAATCTATATACGGGAAACTCATGAACTTTTAAAACTTTTAAAAAGAATTTTGTCAAAGAGATTCTGGAACTCTGGTCCAGTGTATTCTCCCGGAAAAAAGCCCTGCCTGCATCAGCAGCTAAAATCCTGCTCACCTACGTGCAATCACTTGAGGTTTTATGATGGCCGGAAAAGGGCTCCCATGACACTTTCATTCTCTCTCTTTCTCATAAACATTACTCTTGATTTTATACAAATGTGCCAGTTACTTATTAAAACATATATCTTATACAGACAAGGGTCCAATCTGCACTGGTCTTTCCCACAGCTGTGCCAATGATCTCAAACTGTCTCACAAATTTATATCTGTATTTCATGCCGCATGCGCTCTCCTACTGTTTCATCTCAACATTGGCTGTCTGCATCATTTTATTGCCATTTGGTGGTGACTACAAGATCACTACGGTGTCCCACCATGTTATTTGGATTTGGTTTTAAGGTGGTTTAATTGCTCCTCCCTGCCCTCAAGCCGCTATGAACAATAAGCAGACAACTGGAGCTGAATCCCCCCCCCCATCTTTTCTAAAGAGATACACAAATTGTCACAAAGGAAACAAGTTAGCTGAAAATCCAGTCATCTGCATTTAAAAGCAGCCAGGGAACATTTTCCTGCAATCATATTTTTTTGTGGTGGTGGTGGTGGTTTGGGGCAACTGCTGGGTATTTTGTGTTTTTTACCCACCTTGTTCCATCTTTCCTGCCCCTCTGCCTCCTGCCTCCCTCTCCACCAGGCCACCCGCCTTTACTTTCTGCGGGGTTCACAGGTGCCATTTCCTCCCCACAGCGCAGTTCAACGCCCTGCCAGTGCCCCCGGGATGCTGTTCCTCCCCCCTCTTTCACGTGCTCCCTCTGTCCTGATGCAAACAGCGAGCTTTTTATACTGAGCCAAATGGAAGGCAAAGGAAGCTGGTGCCACAGCAGAATAGCAAATGCAGATTGGGCCAAGGTTAAGAACATAAGAGAAGCCAATGTTGGATCAGGCCAATGGCCCATCCAGTCCAATACTCTGTCACACAGTGGCCAAAATATATCAGGTGCCATCAGGAGGTCCAGCAGTGGGGCCAGGACACTAGAAGCCCTCCCACTGCTGCCCCCTCCAGCACCAAGAATAGAGTGCATCACCTGCCCCAGACTGAGAGTTCCCATCCATACCCTGTGGCTAATAGCCACTGGTGGACTTCTGCTCCATATGTTTATCTAATTCCCTCTTGAAACTGTCCATGCTTGCAGCTGCCACCACCTCCTGTGGCAGTGAATTCCATATGTTAATCACTCTTTGGGTGAAGAAGTACTTCCTTTTATCTGTTCTAACTCGACTGCTCAGAAATTTCATGGAGTGCCCACGAGTTCTTGTATTGTGAGAAAGGGAGAAAAGGACTTCTTTCTCAACCTGCTTGTCAGGTGTCTGGTATTGAACCGGATACTCCGGTATTTTCAATGACTGTATGGGGAAAACAAAACTGACAAAATACCAGACATTTAAATGCCCAGTATATTTTTTTTTTCATTTTTTCTTAAACAGGCAGTGAAAATACCGGACTGACGGGGTCAACCGTCAACGTACCAAGCCCAAGCAGCCTGAGCTGTGCTGTTTGAGTTTGGAAGAGGAAGACCATGAAGCTGTGAAGCTGGCAGCCAGCGCTGCTTTGCTTTTGGGGGGCGGGTGCTACTCCCAGTGCTGACAGTGTGCTTCACGCTGTTTGCGCTGAGAGGAGGCCAGGCCAAGCCCAGGCGAGAAGCCAGGAGCAGCCACTGCTGATTCGTGTTGGAGGGGGTGCTCCACCCAGTGTGAACAGCACACTCCACACTCACCATTTCTGCAGTAGTGAAATTCCCTGCATTGACATCTTTAAGACTGTGCGTTCTGTGGAATTTTCCACAGTAGATTTTTCCTCACCAGGTGCAACCCCAAAGTTTTCTTCCTCCTTACCCCATGTTTTCAGAACTCGCTAAAACCGGGGATACCAAAAAATGCAGGAATTTCACTACTGTGGAGATGGTCTTGGGAGGAGGTGGCGCTAAGCCCAAGTGTGAACTTGGCAACGGCCACTGCAGCTTTACATTTTGGCTGGGTGCTCCTCCCCGCACAAAGAATCATAGAATGTTAGAGGTGGAAGGGACCTTGCAGGTCATCTAGTCCAACCCCCTGCACTCTGCAGGAGCGTAGCCAAAAGATAGCCCTACAACATACCTGAAAGATGGTCATCCAGCCTCTGCTTAAAAACGTCCAGCGAAGGAGATTCCACCACCTCCTTCCCAAGGCATTCTGTTCCACTGCTGAACCACTCTTACAGTTAGGAAGTTTCTTCTGATATTTAGCCGGTAACGACTCCCTTGTAATTTTCACCCATTAGATCTAGTCTTACAATCCAGAGCAAGAGAGAATAGATCTGCTCCATCTTCTACATGACAGCCCTTCAGATATTTGAAGACTGCAATCATGTCCCCTCTAAGCCTTCTCTTTCCCAGGCTAAACATACCCAACTCTTTCAGCCTTTCCTCATAAGACTTGGATTTCAACCCTCTCACCATCCTCGTTGCCCTCCTCTGGACACGCTTGAGCTTGTCAACATCCTTCCTAAAATGTGGTGCCCAAAACTGGACACAGCACCTCCAGGTGAGGCCTGACCAGAGCATGAAACACTTTGTTTATGCTGGAGGGAGGCAGGGCGTGCCTAGCTCAAATGCGAAGCTGCAGCCTCTGCCATTTCCCATTGGGGGGGGGCCACTCCTCACAGTGAGAGCACCGTGATTTGTGCTGTTTGTATTTGGGGGAGGTTGTGCCTTATTATTTATTTATTTAATCTATTTGTTCCCCATCTATCCTCTCCTTCATTCTCTCCTCAAAACAGTCTGTGAGGCAGGTGAGGCAGAGTGTACGTGACTGGCCCAAAGTCACTTAGTGGCTTTCAGTGACAGAGTGTGGATTGAAATTGAGGTCTCCCAGCTCCTATCTGAAATGCTTGTAAGGGAAGGCTACAGCCACTTCTCCCTGCCTGCTGTGGTTTGGAGGAACCAAACTCCCATCGTGCATGTGATGGAAAGCCCTCGTTTTGTTCCCCCCAACAAACACGAGGGCTTCATAATGTTTAGATGGCACCTCAGTTCAGCATCTACCTCACAGTGTTCTGGTGACGATAAAATGGGACATGTCTGCCACCCCAAGAAGAAATGCACGATAGATTTAAACTGAAGAAGGACTGTTGTTTTGAATTCAGAATGCCTCAGCTACTTTTCCTAAGACAAACTTCTTCATTGTAAAAAGGAAGAAATTACAGATAAGCTTATGCAAGTTACGTGGAAGCCGAGGACAAGGGAAAATCCGTTATAAACGCCTTGAACTAAACGGCTAGGATGTTTTTGTGTTTCCTGAATATTAAAATGTGTGAATAATAAATAGCAAATAAAGCAGACCAAAACACGTCAAATAAACAAAACAATGTTAATTTACACTGTTAACTGGGAGGAGGGGAAAAAAATGTATTTCTCTCAAGACACAGGTTTTAGCCATCTACCACAAACCAGTACAAATGCAGGTCTGGAAACAGGGATTGATCCTGGTGGCTTTTTCACCCAGTCTCTCCTAATTCTCCTCCTTGCCACAGCTATTTTCCCACACGGCTGTTGTTCATGCAGGTCCCAAGATCCCCACTGTAGAAGAAAAGAAGAAGAAGAGATTGGATTTGTACCCCACCCTTCACTACTCAAAGGAGTCTCAGAGCGGCTTACAAACTCCTTTCCTTTCCCCTCACCTCAACAGACACCCTGTGAGGTAGGTGGGGCTGAGAGAGCTCTGATAGAAATTGCTCTTTTTCAAGGACAGCTGTGCCAGAACTATGGCTTGCCCAAGGTCATCCAGCAGGTGCAAGTGGAGGAGTGGGGGGATCAAACCTGGTTCTCCCAGATTAGAGTCCACGCACCTAACTCTTTTGGTAGTCAAAGAGGCTCTCCTCTTCCCCTTTTCACTTGTGGAAAAAGCTGGTGAGGTTCAATCCAGAATTAGGACACAATCCAGCCAAGATTGACAACTTTCAGATTTCATTGTTAAAGAACATGGACGTTGCCTTGTACCTTGCAAGTAACCAACCATCTGGCCAGTTGTATGCCAAGTTTCATTTTTGTTTGCCAGAGTAGGGGTGAATCATACATTATGCAGTCCCAGGCAATGCCTAGGGTTCCAGATAGGTGTCTAGTTACAGTGGGGCTATTGGGGGTTCTGCCCCTTTCTTAAAGGCACAGCCCTGCGAGAATTTCTTCTGTAAATGCTTTCTTCAATCATTTTTAAACATTTTTTTAAAAGGCATGCACTCCTCTAAGCAGAGTGGATTGCTGTAGTAGACTAATTGCTGCACTGAGCAAGAGGGTTGGAGTAGGTGACCTCTAGGATCCCTTGTAACTCTGTGTCAAGAAACTGGTCTCCTCTAGGAGAGTTTTTCTGCTTGTTAGCTTTCTTGACTATAGAAGTCATCACTCCCACCTGCTGGCTTGTTACCAGAATTGTTGTTTAGGCTGGCAGGAGTGATTAACTTGCAGCAGCTGAGAACTGTTATCTAAAGTGGTCGACAGCTTGCAATTTAGAGCTCTGTCCTGGTAACAGCTTTCTATTGGCTAAATAGCTTTTATTTTCAGCCCCACCAGAAAAAGAATTGCCCCACAAGCCACAAAATCCTGGCTACGGGTCTGTCTCCAGAACTGGACGGATGCCAACTGGCCCTGTTGCCCCTGCCCCCCCCCCACCTGCAGCACTGGGATTTGCCTCAGCAAGTGGCAGCCCCAGGAGGCACCCGCCAGCCTCAGTGGGAAGCCACAGGGAGCCCACTCTTTCTCTTCTTCCATTGTGGCCATGGGACAGGCCTCCTCTTCCTTCCCTTTGCCTTGCTGGGGAGGCAAGGAGGATGGGCCGCAGTTGCCTGACTCCCCTCGCTACCTTGTCTCTGTGTGGGGGATGAAGAAGATGGGCCACAGCTTCCCTGTTCCATGTCTCACCACCAGGGGGCAGGGGTGGGGGAGGCAGGCAGAAGCTTCCTTGTAGCATGCCATGCTTTGCCTTGCTGCCGCACCTTGCCTCACAACTCTACAGGGATGCCTGCCTCCAGGCGGGACCTGGGGATCCCCAGCTCATCTCCAGACTACAGAGATTAGTTCCCCTGGAGAAAATGGATGCTTTGGAGGGTGGAGTCTATGGCATTGTGCCCCACTGAGGTCCCTGGCCTCCCCAGGCTCCACCTCCAAATCTCCAGGAGTTCACCAACCTGGATCCCCATCCTCTGCCAGTTGCCAAGGGGGCCTGGCAAACCTAACTCCAAATGTGCTGGCATGGAAAGAAGCCACAGTGAAGTGATTCTATATCCATCGTGCGGGGTGTGTGTGTGTGTGTGTGTGACGTATGAGACTCAACAAAGGATTCAGCTTCGAGTGATTCCAGCTTTATTAAACAGCAACTGTAAGTCAGGAACACACGAACAAACAAGGAGAGCTCAGCTCCTTCTTTTAAACTCTCCCGGGCTTTCCAAGCCACACCCATTACAAGTTAAAGACCAATCAGAATACAGGGATAAAGGCCAATCAGGACCGTTCCCTCTTTGCAACAATATCACTCAGTGATTGGGTAATTACACAGGTTTCGCAGAAACCGACCAATAGCAATGCGACATCTGAAGAGCCACGTTCAGACTCAAGCTTAACATGTGAATAGATAGGAGCGATTCACATTCAGTACATAACAGGGGGGGTATGAAGTAACTCAGAATATGCTTAGACTTGTAGGATCTGGCCACCCTTTACTCCCATCCCCTGCTGGTGGTTGGAGGGGGGGACCTGGCAACGTTACAGTTGTGTCTTGGCGGGGCACAGGACGAGGGGGCAGGCAGCAGCTTCTCGCCCTCATGTTAGTGCTGGGGTGGAAGGGCGAATGGTCACTTTCTCAGGCTTGGGAAGGGAGGGAAAGACTGCTGACCAGGACACAAAAAGTGGCCCTCTTCCAAAGGCAGGGCTCTGTTGACCGACCTTCTAGAAGCTCATGATCCCAATACAGATGACTTCCTCTCAAATGTATTGCTGCTTGTGCGGCTTCATTCTATGAACCTGAACTATTGGGGGGGGGGTCTTAGTTGGTTTAATCTACAGATTAATCCTGTAAAACTTTAGTTGATTAAGAAGAGTATAGACAAGCTGGAACGTGTCCAGAGGAGGGCAACAGAGATGGTGAGGGGTCTGGAGACCGAGTCCTATGAGGAAAAATTGAAGAAGATGGGTATGTTTAGCCTGGAGAGGAGATGACTGAGAGGTGATATGATAACCATCTTCAAGTACTTGAAGGGCTGTCATATAGAGGATGGGGCGGAGTTGTTTTCTGTCCCCAGAAGGTCGGACCAGAACCAGTGGGTTGAAATTAAATCAAAAGAGTTTTTGGCTAAATATTAGGAAGAACTTTCTGACAGAGTTGTTCCTGAGTGGAACAGGTTTCCTCGGGAGGTGATGGGCTCTTCTTTGGAGGTTTTTAAACAGAGACTATGTTGTGTACTAACTGAGAACTGCACACGTGGTCACCTCAGCACGCGGTTATGCAAATCGGCAAAGCTTCACTTACCTAAACAATAGCCAGCATGGATCCTAGAATGGACCTATCGGTAAGGCAAAATCCAAGCAGTAACCTATAAGAAATTGGGGGCACTGTAAATAACCCAGGGCTATTTTTGGGCAGGAGCTGCGGTGGCTCAAGTGGTTAAGACGCTGAACTGCAGGCTGTGGAAGGTCAGTAGTTCAGCAGTTCGAGACCCGGGTGCCGCATGACAGGGTGAGCTCCCGTCTCTAGTTCCAGCTCCTGCCAACCTAGCAGTTCGAAAGCAAGAAATTGCAAGTAGATAAATAGGTACCACTTCGGTGGGAAGGTAACAGTGTTCCGTGCACCTTGGTGTTTAGTCATGCCGGCCACATGACCACGGAAATGTCTTCGGACAGCGCTGGCTCTTCGGCTTTGAAACGGAGATGAGCACCGCAACCCTAGAGTCGGATTCGACTGGCTTTCGAGCAAGGGAACCTTTACCTTTACCTTTATTTTTGGGCAGGAACGCACAGGAACGGAGTTCCGGCTGGCTTCTGAGTTGGCCACGCCCAGCAGGAACTCATTAGCATAATAGGTCACACCCAACAGCAGAAACTCATTAGGATTGGCTACATTGGGGGGGGGGCTAACATGCAAAGGAGTTCCTGCTACAAAAAAAGCCCTGGGTTTTGATGACAAGCTAGGTAAACAGAATAAGAAGCAAAAGGTGGGCGTGGCTGGATGACCACACCTCTGGTAACATGGGGGTGTGGCCTAATATGCTAAAGAGCTGTGCTGTCAGGGGTGTGTGTGTGTGTGTGTGTGTGTGGTTTCCAGCTGGGATTTAAGATGGCTGCCGGGCCTGCTCTGTTGTTGTGGAATTGAGCTGTAAATGAACTATGAGCTGAAATCACGCATCTGGACCCAGTCCATCATCAGACTAGATGGCCATCTGAAAGCAATGCTGATTGTGTGAGCTTGGGCAGATCATGAGAAGGGAAGGCAAGAAGGGTGGCCTCATTGCTTAGTTCTCGTGGCCCTTCCTTACATGCCCAGGGAAATGCTGATTGCCACTTTGGGGCCAGGAAGCAATCTCCCTCCAGGCCAGTTTGGCCAGGGATCCTGGAGGTTTCATTTTTTGTTTGGGTCATCTTCTGGGCATGGAGCAGGGGGTCACTGGAGGTGTGTGTGGGTATTTGCGAATCCCCTGCATTGTGCAGAGGATTGGACTAGATGATGGTGGAGGTCCCTTCCAATTCTATGATTCTATGATTAATTGGTGCTGGCCATTTTTATTTGCCAGGTCCAACTTTTATTCTTTTAGGCACTCCTGTTTGACTTCAGGGGCTATTTTAATTTGTACGTGGTATTCGTGCCCAGGCAAGCTCGATGCCATCAGATCTTGGACGCTGAGCAGGGTCAGCCCTGGTTAGTACGTGGATGGGAGACCACCAAGGAAGTCTGGCGTTGATATGCGGAGGCAGGCAATGGGCGAGCCATCTCCTGTTCGTCTCTTGCCTTGCGGACCCTATGAAGGTAGTCACAAGTTGGCTTCAGCTTGATGGCACTTTATGCTAACATGGCGTTTGTAATACAGAATGTGAATATTATTAATGAAGCCCCTTCCAACAACTGAGAGAACAGGCCTAAACGGGTCTACTCAGAACCCTGCTCAGGTCTATTCAAGAGGGCTTACTCCCAGGAAAGCGCTCTTAGAATGGCACAATGAATATTCTAACCAATTCTGATTTGAAATTTATTTGTCTGTAGCTAATAAATGTATGTGTGTGGTGCATTGGTTAGGAGTGTGGACTCTAATCTGGGAGAGCTGGGTTTGATTCCCCACTCCTCCACATGCAGCTGCTGGTGTGACCTTGGGTCAGTTACAAGTTCTCTCAGAGCTGTTCTCTCAGGAGCAGTTCTTGAAGGAGCTCTCTCAGCCCTACCTACCTCACAGGGTGTCTGTTGTGGGGAGGGGAAGGGAGAGGGGATTGTAAGCCCTTCTGAGTGAAAGCCCAGTCTCTTCTCTTCTTCTTATGTATGTGCTTCATTATTATAATTCTAAAAAGGAAAAAGAAAGATTTTCAGAATGATCAACGGGATCTTAAAGCATTGGTACCCTCTTTGCTTCAGTAACAGGAACATTCGACGCAGACAGAAACTTAATTCATCTGTTTTTCCTCTAACTTTTAAAAACATCCTCATTTCCAACAAAGAAATGTCCACCCTGTTAAATGTCTACACTGGAAGCCAAATGAAATGAGCTGGCTTCCCGAGCCATAAAACAGTATCTGACATTGTGCAGTGCACAAATTATCTCTCTGCAATATTAAAGACGGGGGATGGGGGTGGGGGTGTTTCAGGATTTCAGCATTGCATAATGGCTTCATCCAAGCGGCTTTCCGTGAGTGGATGCATTTCTCTTAATAAAATTAAACTAGTGACATTTAAAGAAGAAATATTGACCCAAACGGCATCAGTGCAGGCGATGAAGATGAAACAAAAACAGCTCCTCCACCCTCACAAATCATACCTTTATTCCATTTCATTCCTGGGAGCCGGCATCTTTCATCCACTTAAAAAATTATTTGGCATCCTCTCAAAAAAAAAAAAAAAAAGATGTGACCCAAGATTTTCACTGAAATGTCCTTATATAATCCTTTTGCTCACTTCTGCTTTCTCGTCTCCCAGAGTGAAGGGTCTGTGGGCAAATGGGTTGAAAATAAAGAGCCCCCCCCCAACTCACCTCAATAAAATTTTCTGTCTTGTAAATGTCATCATCATCATCATCAGAAGAGATTGGATTTATACCCTGCCTTTCACTACCCAAGGGAGTCTCAGAGCGGCTTACAAACTCCTTTCCCTTCCCCTCCCCACAACAGACGCCCTGTGAGGTAGGTGGGGCTGAGAGAGCTCTGACAGAAACTGCTCTTTTTCAAGAACAGCTCTGACAGAACTATGGCTTGCCCAAGGTCATCCAGCAGGTGCAAGTGGAGGAGTGGGGAATCAAACCTGGTTCTCCCAGATTAGAGTCCGTGCACTTAATCACTACACCAAACTGCCTCTCTCAGGAGCGTTATAAGAAATCACTGCAAACACAAGTGACGTGACTGAACCCAGTGGCAAATTCTATGGCCAGGGTTGCCAGCTCTGGGTTGAGAAATACTTGGGAGATTTTGGGGGTGGAGTCTAAGGAGGGGAGGTTTTGGGGAGGGGAGGGACTTCAATGGGGTGTAATGCCACGCAACCCACCTTCCCAAGCGGCCATTTTCTTTAGGTGAACTGATCGCTGCGGCCTCGAGAGCAATTGCAGTCTAAAGAGATCTCCAGCTATCACCTGGAGGTTGGCAACGTTGCCTCTGGGGGCAGTCACAGGGTTGTGTTTACTGTGTAGAGGGAATGTCAGGGTGGCTACTGACAGGGAAGAAGTTGAGGGAAAGAGATTCCCAGCAAACTATTCTTCCCTCAGGAATTTTTCCCCCCAAGGCAGTCTTCTTTCTAATGTTGGAATCTGCCTTGATGACAGTCATGCCAAGTCCCACCGGGGGGCGGGTAACCCCCCGCCCGAGAGGCCCGTTACCCGCCCCCAGAAAATTGGGCCCGGGGGGAACTCCACCCCCTTCTGGCAACGTCCCCAGTGTGATGATGTCACTTGGAGGTGACATCATCACGCTGGGCACGTTGGGGGTGGGACACTCTATGATTCGAGGGAAAACTCTATGGTTTTTCCTCGAATCCTGGTGGCCCCGCCCCCAACGTCCCAACGTGATGATGTCACTTCCGGGTGGTGTCATGGCAGCAGCACGCGCGCTTTGCGTGCGCGCAGGGACTCCAAGGATAGAGCAGGACTCCTCCGCTCTAAGGTAATTTACACTTGGCATCCCTACTTGATGAGAAGTCAAGGGGAAAATGGCTGGGTGAAGAAAAGGGCTTCCTCACATAGATAAGGCATCTCAGAGTTAGCCGTTTCTAGCTTTTCCTCTTAGCATTAGATTTGTTCACCCCCAGAGCAAGTCCATAGAAATGACCTTGCCCAGCTGCCAACTTACCCTGGGTATGCAAAGTGAAAGCCTTTCACAGGCCGCTACTGAAAACCTTTCTGACATTTGGCTCAATTTATCTCTCTCTGATCAGGGACGGATTAAGGTGCCCTCGATACTGGTGCCCTCAACACTGACCAATCTTGGTGCCCCCCTCCTTTCCACACTGACCTAGTCCATTTTAGCTGCTGACCTGTCTGACCAGATACACCATGCAGGTTGCAGCAATACAAACATTTATTCATATGATAACACAATATACTGTACAAACTAAACCAAGCTTTGGCTACATAAAGTTCTACAGAAATGCAATACAACATCTATTTTAATATTTCACAAGTCAAATGTATTAAAGTTCCAATATTCATGACTTGAAAGGCATTTTTCTACATTTTTTCACCCTTTCCCCAACTTTGTGGTTCCCCTTTGGCCCTGGTGCCCTAAGCACGTGCTTAGTCTGCTTAATGGTTACTCTGCCACTGACTCTGATGCTTCCCACACTTTAATGTCCCAGCTGCCAGCATCACACAAAAGGCATCTTCCTGGCTTTCAGGAAATCATGACCATAGAGCATTTTTTAGAGAAGAGACATATGGCAACCCCACAGGTTTTCAAGGCAAGAGACATTTAGTGGTGGTTTGCCATTACCTGCCAACGTGGTCTTTCCTGTTGGTCTCCCATTCAAGTTCTGACCGGGACCAGGCCTGCTGATCTTCCAAGATTGGATGAGCTATCCTAGTCAGGGCTGATGGTATCAGGGTTTCATCATAAAGTTTCCACAGTTTCATCCCTGAAGGGGCGTAGAATAGGAGCAGACAAATCTTCAGCACTTCCTTAAATGTAATCAGGTATATATGGTGGTGCCACCAATAAATCCTTTAATTTCAGTACCTTGTTTGAAAGGTCAGTTTCCTGCTTTAACTGCAGGTAAGTGACCAAACACAGCACCCAATTCTTATTTCCAGGAAGCCAAAAAATCAGACCTTCTTCCATATTTTAGAGTAACAGAAGACATTTAGATTAGTATTAAAAAAGAATTAAGCTGTTTTAGCAGTCTTACTTTTCCTTAATAAAGGGATTCAGGGTTGCCAAGTACTTACCATAATTCGGCGGGGGACACACAGTCCCCGGCCAGAACATTCCTCCTTGTAACACCCAACCCGCACGATGCCATCACCAGGAAGTAACACCAGGTGACGCTCTGGCAATGGGGCTGGAAACTTGATGGTACCATTGAGTTTCCAGCCCTATTGCCAGAGCGTCGCTCAACGTCACTTCCTGGCAATGGCATCGTGTGCTGCATCTTTTCCCCCCCCAGGAATGGTCCTGCCAAGAAGTATGTGTCCCCCACCAAATTACGGTAAGTACTTGGGAAGCCTGAAGGGATTTGACTTAAATATATATTCATATTATCAAAAGCTCAGCATCAGAGCTTTTCCATATGTTTCTTCTTTTGCCAGTTCTGCTTCAGTTTCTCCCCTGCTTTCCACATGCATTTTTTGTACCTTTAGTTTTCACTTTCTTTTGTGTTTTGTTCCCCTCCACCCCACCCCTGTTCTATTGAGACCACTTTTAACCTGATGTTTTTTTTCTGGAAGCTGGTTTTGAGTCAGCTGTTTCCTAGTGTGCAATGTTTCTATTTGTTTTCTTTGTTCTGCCCACTCCCGCCCACTTCCAGCTCACTTTTCAGTGACTGTTGTAATTCTTAAACCTCTCCCCCACCCAAGACAGTGATTTTCAATTTTTTAAAAAGGCCATAGATAATGGTATAACACTTTAGTGTTGTAATGATAGTTTTAGCGGGTTCTCTGAATATCCAGCTTTAATTTTTTTTTTAAAGTCAGTCTCTAGTCTCTTCCCTCATGGTGGTATACGGAATCTCCACAAGGGAAGGAGTTAGAAACTAAAAGAAATGAAAGCTGGGAATTGAAGAAGAAAAAGAAGGGAAGAAGAAGAGATTGGATTTATACCCCACCCTTCACTCAGAGTCTCAGAGTGGCTTACAAACTCCTCTCCCTTCCTCTCCCCACAACAGACACCCTGGGAGGTAGGTGGGGCCGAGAGAACTCTGACAGAAACTGCTATTTTTCAAGAACAGCTGTGCCAGAATTTGTGACTGACCCAAGGTCACATCAGCAGGTGCAAGTGGAGGAGTGGGGGAATCAAACCCGGTTCTCCCAGATTAGAGTCCACACACTTAACCACCACACCAAACTTCCCATAGTTCAAGATTCCCCCCCCCTGTTTTTGTTTTGTACCTTTCCCTTTTCCATTCCAGATCATTATTTGGATTGGATTGGATTTATACCCCACCCTTCATTCAGAGTCTCAGAGTGGCTTGCAAACTCCTCTCCCTTCCTCTCCCCACAACAGACACCCTGTGAGGTAGTTGGGGCTGAGAGAGCTCTGACAGAAACTGCTCTTTTCAAGGACAGAACTATGACTTGCCCAAGGTCATCCAGCAGCTGCAAGTGGAGGAGTGGGGAATCAAACCCAGTTCTCCCAGATCACAGTCCGCACACTTAACCGCTTCACCAAACCGGCTCTCTTGAGAGAACCTGCTTAAATTATCTTTACAACTCTACAGTGTTATTTTGATATTTTAGGACTAAAAAAAATAATATGAGTGGGTTCTGAGACACCACTGATGATGGCACTGATGACGACAACACCCTCTCTTAGAAATCCTCATTCTTTAAGCCACGTGAGGGAGAAAATAACCTGACCATACAACTGTAAAAATGCACAGGGAGGGCAGCCGTGTGGAAGAGCCCTGCCCAAGCCGATTCCAGTGCTTGTGGATCGGCTTCCAAGAAAATCGGGAGGAACGCCAGTGTGTGGAAAAGGTCTCGGTGCCTTTTTGAGATACTCAGAAAAGTATGAAATAATTTACCATCTAAAAAAAAAAAAAGGCCAGGAGCCGTGGTGGTTTGAACCGACATCTTGGAGCTCACAGCTCTGGAATCTTGGCCTGTAGACCAGGGGAGCCGCCTGCTTCTAGGGCGAGCTGCTGGCACCGTCTCCCCTGCACCACAGCACCCGCCTTAAGCAGGCCAGTGGAAGAAGCAGACTCACTTGAAGGCATCCAGTGAGAGATGGAGAGCACAGAGGCATAAAGCCTACAGGCTCAGCCCTTCGGTCTGAGTGATTTGTCTGTGCTGCGAATATTCGGTTCATTCAGCTGATCCTGGTTCCTGCTGACTTCTGCCTGTTTTGATCCCGTGCCTCTTCCCTGGACTGCCTTCTGGATACCTAGCTATGCTTCCTCCACCACACCAGGGCTGTAACAAGGGCAAAGCGAGTGAGGCACTTGTAGGATTGCCAGGTCTTACCCGGCTGCTGGCGGTGGGGGGTTCCAGTCTTGCTCCGGGAGTCTTCTGGCACCACAGAGTTTTTGCCCAAATGCTAGAGTGTCCCCCGTGGGTGACGTCATTGTGCTGGGCACGTTGAGCAGGATGGGGCTGTTCAGGGGTGGGGGGATGGCAACCCCAGGCTCTTGCCTTGGGTACACCTAAGGTCGCCAACCTCCAGGCAGTGGCTGGAGATCTCCTGGTATTACAACTGATCTCCAGGTTTCAGAGATCAGTTCCTTTGGAGAAAATGGCTGCTGTGGAAGTTGGACTCTATGACATTATACCCCATTGAAATCTCTCCCCTCCCAAAACCCCGCCCTCCTCAGGCTCCACCCCCAAAACTCCAGGTATTTCCTAACCTAGAGCTGGCAACTCTAGGTGCCCAAAGCTGAGGGGTGCAGGGAAAGTATATCATGACGAGAAGAAACGTGTTGTTATTACACTTGTTATCTATGTACTTACTGTTTTACCTAAATATTGACTATGAAAGTGTAAGGGGGCACAATGTTATAGTCCCACCTCAGGAGCAAAATTAGCTAGTTATGGCGGTGCTCCACACTTACAGACTTGTTACCTCTCTCCAGGCCAGTCCTTTGACTACTTCAGCCTTGGCTTCCCTTCAGACTCTTTCCTACACCTCTGTGACTGGCAAACAAGATGGACCACTCACTGGGTTGGATCCAGTGACTACCTCACACTAAGGGTCCAACGAGATGTGATGGTGTCCCCTGAGTCCACCAGGGAGCTTTTGATGATACGAATTTTAGGGATGGAATTCCCTCTGTTTACAAATGTCGTAGAGGGGCAATCTTTATTGGAATTGTAGCATGGGGGGAAGCATAAATCCCCAGGATTTAGGCTTTTTTAAAATGGCATGGGGTGGGGACAGGAGCCCCAAGGGATTTGTAAACAGAGGGAATTTTTTTTTTCTAAAATGAAGGATATTTCCCTGTGGTGGACTGTGGGACCCCATGACGTCTAGTTCAGCCCTAAGTGACAAGCATTCAAGAAGAAGTTTCGCTAAACCAAAGAAAGGCTTCCTCCATTGGGGGAAGGCTCTTTGCCCCAAAGTTGTTGGGTCTGACCCTGTTTTAGAAGACAGGGCCATCTTTAACATTTCTCTCTATCTAAATTACCTATGGCTATAGGACTCCACACCAAACAAACGCCAAACAACAATGGCAGGGATATTTATGCCTCATCCCCACCAATTAATTCCCTTGCTGATTCAAACTCTCTCCTTCCTCTCAAGCAGTCAACTAAAGCGTCAGTTGATTAATCTACCTAGTAAAGCGTGCAGCCTTAATGGTTTCTCATTCTAACGCGTCGCCTTCTCTGTTTGTGCCGTCAACAGGCAGAGGCCATCTCTTAATGCAGACATTACGAACGCAGCCATTTACCATAATCTGGTAGATATTGTTGCCGGAGAAATGAGTCCATTTAATGAAAACAAACAACGAAACATTACCCGATTTTAACAGGCAAAACGAGAATCTAATTAAGTAGCAGAAATGAGTGGCTCCAGTGTCGCAGTCTTGAGTCTCTGTGGCATTTCTTTGCTGCAGTTCTTGTTGCCAAAAACAATAAAGAAATGTGGCATTTCAGAGCCCTGACAGCTCCCCAGCCCCCTCAGAACACAGGGTAACTTTTGTGTTCCTTAAAAAAAAAGAACGTTTCCTGCTGGCAAATGGGATAAATATACAAATGATACCAAGGCCCCATTTTTCTCCTCTCCTCTGCTTCTGTCAGGGCCTAATATAATTTGGTTATGTCTGATGTCTGTTCGTATTATCATGCAGAGACGACGTTGTCTGAAAGACATCGTCTTTATGTCTGGCTGGCGCAAACTGCTGAGATAATCCACAAAGGTGCTGTTCCATGTTACGGCAGAGGACTCTGTCGAGAAACTAATGGGCAGGCAAGGGAACCGCTCGGTCGCGAGGGCGTTTTTGCGTTCCCACCGTTGAATAAAAACAACAGCAGGATGCAATGGAACCATGCGGCAAGGATGTCAGAATGCGGAGACGGCAGGCATGGGGAGAAGGCGATCCTTTGCAAGTGCTCGTGTTGGTTTAATATGGAATATTTCAGCTGGCCCTAAGTGAGGCAGAGCCTTCTGTGTGTCATTTGAAGAGTCATAATGGCTTAATTTTCCTTTTGGAAAATTTCTGTGAGGGGAATGGTAATCGGTGACCAAGGGTCTGATTGTCGGAGGAGTTGCAGACAATAAAAATCCTTCATAAAAGCAGAACTGAACTCTGTGTCAGGCAAACGGGCTCTGTTTCTGGATTTGGCGCAACAAAAACTTATTTATTATTCACTTATTTACTTCAGTTTGGTGTAGTGGTTAAGTGCGTGGACTCTTATCTGGGAGAACCGGGTTTGATTCCCCACTCCTCCACTCGCACCTGCTGATGTGACCTTGGGTCAGTCACAAGCTCTGGCACAGCTGTTCTCTCAAGGACAGTTTCTGTCAGAAGTTCTCTCAGCCCCGCCTACCTCACAGGGTGTCTGTTTTGGGGAGGGGAAGGGAAAGGAGTTTGTAAGCCGCTCTGAGACGCCTTTGGGCAGTGAAGGGCGGGATATAAATCCAATCTCTTCTCTTCTTCTACCTCACAGGGTGTCTGTTGTGGGGAGGGGAAGGGAAAGGAGTTTGTAAGCCGCTCTGAGACGCCTTTGGGCAGTGAAGGGCGGGATATAAATCCAATCTCTTCTCTTCTTCTACCTCACAGGGTGTCTGTTGTGGGGAGGGGAAGGGAAAGGAGTTTGTAAGCCGCTCTGAGACGCCTTTGGGCAGTGAAGGGCGGGGTATAAATCCAAACTCTTCTTCTTCTTCTTCTTCATGTGTGCAGGGGGAAAGACAGGGTAGAAATGAAGTGTATCATTCTCCTCTCCTCCATTTTATCCTCACAACAACCCTGTGAGGAAAGTTAGGCTGAGAGAGCGTAACTGGCCCAAGGTCAACCAGCGAGCTTCCGTTGC
This sequence comes from Gekko gecko, assembly GCA_029375565.1. NCBI lineage: Eukaryota > Metazoa > Chordata > Lepidosauria > Squamata > Gekkonidae > Gekko > Gekko gecko. The sequence goes on along the minus strand of JAPDNY010000009.1, from coordinate 18,898,714 downwards.
GCGGGTGTGGATTTAAACCTGGGTCTCCCAGATATGAGTCCGACACTCTTAAGCACTGCATAGGGTTGCCAAGTCCTACCTTTTTAATAGCGGGGGAGTCCAGTGCCTCGTCTGTGAGTTCTTTCACCATAGAGTTTTCAGGCTGGTTGCTAGAGTGTCACCTGGCGACATGCCCGGCGTGATAATGTTGCTTCTGGGTGATGTCATCATGCTGGGCACATCAGCCCTATCTGGTCACTTTGGGGGTGGGGTTCCCCCTGCTAGCCAGATCCGGACTGGCGGGTTGGAGGTCCTTTCGGTGGGAAAACCCCCACCCCCAGGGGGACCCGGCAGCCCTAGCACTACACCACACTGGCTTCACTGCTATTCCTTCTTCCAAGGAACTCTGGAAACTGCTATTCTACAGGTGAGGCTAGGGGGTCCACATGACAGTTCTCTACAACCTCACTGACCCAACAAACTGAGGCAAGAAAGCCATGGCTAAGTCTGCATACAACTGCTCCAGCTTTGCAATGTAAATGTACCCATTTCCCTGTCTCTCAATCCACAATATTAGGATGGAGGGAAAGGAGATTTCCTCATCCAGCTGGTATTTTCATTCTTCAAAGAAAGAAGGGGAACATGAGAAGCTGCCTTGTACTGCATCAGACTGTCAGTCTTGCAAGGTCAGTACTGTCTACTCAGACCTGCAGCAGCTCCCCAGCATCTTAGGTAGACTTCTGTCTTTCACATAACCTACTACCTGATCTCCACTCTCTGGCTTTCAGTCCGTGCCCACTGAAGTGCTGTTTGGAAGGTATACCAACAAACCACAGGAACAATGGCTGAGCTCAGACTGGCAGTTTGCCCCGAGATAGGCACGTTTCAGCAACGTTTCACAACTGGATTAAAGAGGGTGTCCACACAGGCACATCTGTCTGGCGTTCCCCACACGTAGTCAACCTGTCCTGTACTGCTTCGCTCCTGCATTTAAAAGATACCTAGTGAAAGCGGTAGCAAATCCCAGAGAGCGTGTTTATCCTGTTTCATCCCCCTTCCGGGAAGTGTGAACGCTAACCTGAAAAGCTGGGAACAACCCACGGTAACACATAAAGTGCACCTGATTGCTCTGGAGAGGCAGCAGCGATATGATTGGATGTGTTCCGCTCTACCACCCAATGTGGTGCCAGCACAACGGGATCCTTCCCAAATTGCCCTGATGTGCTTGTGCGCATGAGCGCATATGCGCACATAGCCGATTACCAAGAAAAAACCGTTTACAGCTGTGCCTCCGGGCCAGTAGTCTGAACGCTCCCTTGTGCCGCCTCCCAGTATGCTCCCGCATCAGTCCACACAGTGTGACCGGGAAAACCCGGAACAGTTTGTTCTGGGGCTTTTTTGCCACGACTCGCTCCTGCTTCAAACTGCCAGTCTGAACTCAGCCAATGTGTATGCATATGTGGTACCGCAGTGGAAGATCTATTTCATTACATTATAGTTTGTCCTTTATACTCAGACCTAAGAAGCAGATTCCTATCTGGAGTTTTAAGCCAACTTTGCAACTTACCTGACAATGAAAAGTTGGTTTTTCTCTTGTCGGACATGTATCCTCTGCTTACTCGCAAGGTAGCGCTTTTTGCGCTTGCAGCTAGAAAAGTTAGATCCAAGATGGTTTCTAGTTGTCAAACTGGTAGCATAACTCTTATGATTTTAAAACTTTGTTTGTTTTATTTGTTGAAATGTTATATAGTCTTATTCTGAAGGCATTGTTTTTAGAACAGTACTTTTGAACCTTAAATTTATATTGTGCATATTTTATATTGTAAATATACAATACATTTACTTACTTACTTACTACCTGATCCTGTCACTGGGGATTCTCAGGATCAAGCCTTGGGCCTTCTACATGCAAAGGAGATGTTCTACAACAGAGCCATAGACCCTTCGGTCTGAGTCAGAGAGAACAGAGCTATTTGCTTCTTCTGTTGAGCTGATGGTTCACTCCCAGGCTACAGAGATACCCTACCTTTATTCTTCTTTCCTCTGCCTGCTATCTGACTACTTCCTGACCCCTTTGCCTGACTCGTGAGTGTTTATATCCTGTTACAATGGGAGAATGGTGTTGATTACAAGGGGGTATTTCTCCTGCTCATTGGCCTAGCTGAGGATAGGAACTTGCTTGCTACTTCTGAAACCCAGACACCACTCCCCACTGGGATCTCTTTTCTGTCTTCATCTTCCTTTTCTGCAGCTCGTGGATTTTTAAAATCCATCTCTATTACTGCTCGCTCCAATATAAGAACTAGAAACTGAATTTGGAATTCTACCAAAAGGACAAGCAGGAGATGTTCCTTCGACACAAAGGCTGCATAAAGGGCCAGGGCATCTCAAGCCAAGAATTTCAGCTGTGGCACCCAGTCATCACTAAGAGCCCCAGAACTTGTGATTCATTCTGCACTATATATCAAGCATGCAGAGGGGCATACAATCTGGTGATTGTGGGGCAGATCCTCTTGAACAAGTACTGTTGGGTGATTGCCTCCATTTTGGCTTTTATGCCCACCCCAATGTTTGTTTGGGGCTGTAAACCCTGATTTGCAAGCAAGGCCTAGATGTTCTACCATGGACCACTCGAAAGGGGAACCCTGTCACTGTTCTATCCTTGTATATGTCCTTCTTCTGATTTCTTAGGCCTTTTGCTTTCAGATCAAGACTCCATCTAACATTCAACAAGTATCACTATTCAATAAGTATCAGTGTGTGTCCCACAAGGTCACTCCCCGCCCCAAAATCCTGCTCTCCACAGACTTCACCCTTAAAATCTCCATGTATGTCCCAACCTAGAGCTGGCAACACTAGACAGCACTATGGTCAGGGTCACAACATCGTTTGACCATTCCAGGCCCTAAGGACACCAGACTTGCAGCCATCAGGGCCAGGGCCTTTTCTGTGGAGGCTCCATACTGGTGGAACGAGCTCCCAGAAGAGATCAGGGCCCTGCAGGATCTTTTACAGTTCTGCAGGGCCTGCAAGATGGAGCTCTTCCACCAGGCTTTCAACTAAGGAGCCACCATACCACTACCACCAACACCTGTGGTTGTGGGTTGGCCCTGGCCTGGAGATTGTGCCATACCATCGTGCAATGACGAAGATCACTGAATCAGAAATAACTGTTTGTATACCACATAGTATGCCATCTTAATTACTGAAAGACAATTACTACCTCTAGCATCTTAATTATCGGGTGTTTAATGTTTATAATGTTTTAACTTTTGTATATGATTTTATGATATTGGGTACCAATTAATGTAAGCTGCCCTGAGCCTGCTTGCGGGGAGGGTGGGGTATAAATTCAAGTAATAAATAAATAAATGTTGTCATTTGTCTGTGAATTCTGCTGCTTGTCCTATAACTGGGGACAGAATCGTCCCCCCAAGTGTGCCCTTGAAAGCACTGGCAGTGGTTATGCCTTCCACTAGGCTCCACGCCACCCATGTTTTTTTATAGTGGCAGATCAGCTGTCAATGCATGACATGTGTCCTTGTCTCTCTTCTTCTTTCCGGATTATTTTTCCGTTTAGATGCTTGCACCCCTTCCTTGGTGCCTGGACTCCCAACTTGGGCCTTCAAGGATTGCCAGCTTTTATAAATAAACAAGAAGAAATAAACTCATGACCGTATCCAACTTAGAAGCATTATTGATTTCAGGGGAGGGGAAAGGAGACTGCTTATTCTCAAGGGGAAAACGTATTAGTGATATTTATATAGATGTGTTTTGCAAGACAACTTTATCCTCTATCTGAAGACGGGGATGGGGGGGGGGGGAATGAGGAAAAGGACAGATGTTAATTATGAACCAGATCAAAGAAATCTTGAAAAGTGATATATAAAAGCAGTCCCTCTTTTTGTGCATGTACTTTCCCATTTCCATTAATTAACATTTTGAGATCTGAGAATCTGGTTGCGAGCCTTCATAATAACAAGCAAATTATTGGGTGGCGCTAGAGAGGATAGTTCACCTCCAAAGCATGAATATGTGCACACACATACTACAAAGGGTGGGTCAAATGAGTCTTCCTGCTGGAATTGTTCATGATGTTTATAATGGATGGCTGAATAGTCCTTATGAGCGTGAAGGTCTCCTTCTTTGAACTGACAATGTCAGGGCTGAAATTCAGTGCACATATCAGTTAGGACAGTGGCTCGGTGCATGCACTCAGGATGTGGCAGCAACAGTCTGTCATTTCATCCCATGTGGAAAGGTCCTCTTTTCACATCCAGTGGCGAGGGAGTGATTTCCCTTGGGTGCCATCCCTTGTGGAAGCATCTGACTCGTTCAGGTCAAGTTGGAAGGAATTATGACATTTGTCTTTCCCACCCAGCTAGTGCACTCCCTCCCAGCATGGTACCCATGGAGTAGGAAAGGCCTACACTTTCAGTACAGATCATGAAATTGCTGAATTTATTCATACACAGCACACGCAGTTTTGCGGAGATTGCACAAGGGCGAAGCAGTCCCCATGCAGACAAAACCACGAATGAAGAGGGCCCCTATTTTTATTAAGTATGTGTTTCCTCTCTGCATGTGTAAAATGCGGTCAAGTTGCCACTGACTTATGGTGATCTCCCAGAAAGGGTCTTTCAAGGCAAGTGAGAAACAGAAGTGGTTTACCATTGCCTTCTTTTACACAATCTTTCTTGGTGGTCTCCCTTCCAAGTACTGACCCTGCTTAGCTTCCAAGATCTGATGAACTGGGCTACACTATGCTGCCTTTCTTCCATGTGTTTCCTACAAGATTACGTTTCTTCTCTCTCCCCAGGAAGCATAGGGATATTTAGAAACAAGGGGCTCTTCCCCCCCCGTGCACTATCAAAGAAGGTATCATCCTCTGAAAAGGCTGCAACACATGTATATGGAACATTGGAAATAGTGCTTACGAACCTAACAGCAAATGGAATTATCAAGATCAGTTTCTTCTACACCCGATAGTGTCATGGCAGTTTTCACATGCAAGGTTTAAAGTAGCACTTCATGCACTGAGATTTGTAATGCAAACGTAAAATCTGCATTTTTCAAATTAGCCTAAAACATACCTAGTGGCAGCAGCAGGGTGGGAAATCACACTGTTAGAATTGCACTGCTTCCCAGACAGATTGGCCCGTGCACGTCCTCAGGTAAAAGAGCCAGCTTCCACAGCCAGTTACTTATCCCTCTTTGGCAAGTTAAGTTTTATGACTTTGGGAGAGCTAGAAAGCCTGGTGGGGGATATTCAGGGCTCTTTTTGTGGCAGGGACTCCTTTGCATATTAGGCCACACACCCCTAATGTAGCCAATCCTCCAAGAGCTGACAGAGCTCTTCTTACAGGGGCTACTGTAAGCTCTTGGAGGATTGGCTACATTAGGGGTGTGTCGCTTAATATGCAATGGAGTTCCTGGTGCAGAAAGAGCCCTGGGGATATTTAGTGACCCATAGATGTAGCAGGCCCTGCTCTGGCGATGAAGTGCCTCAGCTCCGGTGACAAAGTGTCTGGGATAAGGGAATAAACAGGCGAGCTGAGCAGGTGTGTGAGTTCACCAGCAGGGTGACAAAGCCAGGGCACTAGTCTCTCAACCAATGCTCCCTCTATGTTGTGGAGTCTAGTGAGCAAAAATTCTACTTTGTGAGGTACTTGTCAGCTCGCTGCCATGTATTGTGGAGGTTGGTGGAGCAGGCCCATAGCCAGGATTTTGTAATTCAAGGGGCCTTTAAATAAGTCAGGGGGCACTGACGTTACAAAATTAAAAAAAAGTAAATATATTTTTCAAAAAACTCACTTTTGCAGCATCTGCATTCTGCCTGCCTACTTGGGGAAGCAAGCCATGCTTGGGAAAGGGGCAGCAGTGGGGAGTCCTCCTGGCAGGCCAGAGAGCCGGGGGCCTGGAGGCTGGATGGAAGTCAGGGGGCCTTAGCAGGAAGTCAGGGGGCGAGGCTCCGAAATGCCCCACTGTAGCTACAGACCTGGGGTGGAGGAGGCTGGGGGGAAGGAGACTGAATTCCTTGGAATGTCACTTTCACTTTCTCGCTGTCTATGTCTAGGCTCTTATTTGTAGTTTATGAGCCTGACCTTGGTAACATCTTCTCTGATTACACTGGGTCCATTACATTCTGGCGGGCTCTTCTTGCCACCTTCGTTGGCTCCCTTCCACCCTCTGACCTGCTTTGCTTCCAGTATATCATTCCCACCCTGTGCCTTTCCCCTCAGTTTCAGCACAGAACCTGAAGTATAGATGTCCTACCAATACTGATCAATAAACTTCCTTTTCCCAAAGAAGTGAGTTGTTGTTTCTGATTGCTGTGGGAGTCTGACATTACTGACATTAAAGCTGTGAGTGAGCAATTTGGCTACTGCATCAATTAGTTTGCTCTGGAGCCATCCATCCCGAGCTAAGACAAAAATGTGTGAGCCGGAGGCTAAAAAACTGTGAGCTAGCTCACACTAACTCAGCTTAGAGGGAACACTGCTCTTGACATCCCTAAAACAGTAAGCACATTTTCCACAAACAAATCTACATAAATAGGAAGTTTTATAAAAAGGGGGGGGGGATAAAAACTAACCCCCCTAAATAATAAAAAGGCAATTATGAAGCCAGCAGGGGGTTGGGGGCTATTTAGGGCATTGCACTGAGTGTGAAATGTATGGCTATCTACCAACTGGACAGAAGTCATGGGTGTGTGCTTGGTGCAAGGAGCTCCTGGTTCTCAGAGAATGAGTTCATACCCTCGAGGCCAAGGTGGCTGACCTGGAGAAGCAGTTAGTTAGGCACACAGATAAGACTTGTGGGAACTTGTTAGATATGTCTCACTCAGAGAATGGCAGTCTTGTTGCTGTCAAGGAGCATGAGAGTCAAGGGGAAACAGGGCATCGTGCTGATGATAAGGGAAGTGTGTCCCCAGAAGGGTCCCCTTCTTCAGTTGGTGAATAGGTATTCTTTTGTGCCAAGGAATCATCCCTGGGTAGGGAGGGAAGGAGGCTCCTGGTAATTGATGATTCGATCCTTAGGCATGTAGATGGATGGGTTGCGAATCAGAGTACTGACCGCATGGTGACTTGTCTACCTGATGCAAAGGTAGTGGACATTACACATGGTCTAGATAGGCTGGTAGACAATGCTGGGGAGGAGCCAGTGGTTGGCACCAACACTGTGGGGAAATGTAGTTGTGTGGTCCTGGAGAGAAAAAAAAATAGGCTGCTAGGCAGGAGACTCAAGGCCAGGACCTCCAAGGTAGCCAAAAGGAAGCTCAACTCTGTGATTTTGTTATCACCCACCAGATCAAAGGTTAGAGGAAGATTTAAAATCAGCAAAAGAGTTAAGGAAAGCAGCTAGACAAAATAATTGTGTCGTAATAGGTGATTTTAACTACTCACACATTGATTGGGTCAATATGTGTTCAAGTCAGGAGAAAGAGATTGGGTTTCTAGATACTGTCAGAGACTGTGCCATGGAACATATGGTTACTGCACCTATCAAGGGGAAGTGATCCTGGCCCTGGTCCTAAGTAATGCTCATGACCTGGTGAGAGATGAAATTGTGATAGCACCGAATAGGAACAGTGACCATAATGCTATTTAGTTTAACATATATGTAAATAGGGAGTTACCCAAAAAGACCAACACAACCACATTTAACTTTAGAAGTGGCAACTTCTCTCACATGAGGGGGCTTGTGAAGAAGAAATTGAAAGGAAAGGTAAGGAGGGTCAAATCTCTTCAGGAGACTTGGAGACTATCTAAAACTACAATCCTAGAAGCTCAGATGAAATGTATACTACAGTACAGGAAAGGTACTAACAGGTATAAAAAATGCCTGCATGGTTAACGAACAAAATAATGGAAATAGTAAAAGGTAAGAAAGATTCCTTTAAGTGATGAAAGGCTAGTCCAAGGGCAATAAATAAAACGGAGCACAGGCTTTGGCAAACAAAATGCAAGTTGGTTATCAGACAGGCAAAAAGGGACTATGAGGAACATATTGCAAAAAAAAAAAATAAGACGAAAAATAAAAATTTCTTCAAACACATTAGTAGCAGGAAACCAGCTAGGGAGGCAGAGGGACCCTTGGATGAGGGGCAAAAGGATTTCTAAAGGATGACAGGGAAATGGCAGAGAAGCTGAATGCATTTTCTGCCTCGGTCTTTGCGGTAGATGATGAGAGGTGCTTGCCTATTCCAGAACTGCTGATTTTGGGAGGGGGTGTTGAAAGACCTGTGTCAGATTGAGGTTACAAGAGAGGAGGTCCTATGACTGATGGACAAATTTAAAAAGTGACAAATCACCAGGCCCAGATGACATCCATCCAAGAATTCTGAAAGAACTCAGATGTGAACTTGTGGATCTCCTGCCAAAAATATACGATCTATCACTACAATCTCTCACTGAAAATGTCAACTCAGTGTGCAACTGCAACAAAAAAGTCAAATGCTATACAGGGGATTATTAGGAAGGGAACTGAAAACAAATCAGCCAGTATCATCATGCCCCTGTATAAATCTATGCTGCTGCCTCATTTGGAATACTGTGTACAGTTCTGGTCACCGCTCCTCAAAAAAGATATTATAACATTGGAAAAGGTGCAAAAAAGGGCAACTGAAATGATTAAGATGATGGAACATTTTCCTTGTAAGGAAAGATTGAAGAGGTTAGGGCTCTTTAGCTTGGAGAAACAATGGCTGAGGAGTGACATGATAGAGGTTAACAAAATTATGCATGAGATGGAGAAGGTAGAGAAAGAACTACCTTTCTCTTTTTCTCACAATACAAGAACTTGTGGGCACTCAATGAAATTGATGAGCAGTAGGTTTAGAACAGATAAAAAGGAGCACTTCTTCACCCAAAGAGTAGTTAACATGGGGAATTCAGTGCAGCAGGAAGTGGTGGCAGCTACAAGCACAGACAGCTTCAAGAGAGGATTGGATAAAGATATGGAGCAGAGGTCCATCAGTGTCTCTTAGCCACAAGATATAGATGGAACACTCTGTCTGGGGCAGTATTCTTGGTGCTTGGGGGGCCACAGTGGGAGGGCTTCTGGAGTTCTGGCCCCACTGTGGACCTCCTGATAACACCAGGGTTTATGGCCACTGTGTGACACAGAGTGTTGGACTGGATGGGCCTGATTCAACATGGCTTCTCTTGTGTTCTTATGTTCAGTTCAAGCAGGGCCTAGGTGCAAAGAAAGTCTTTGCCCAGTCTGAAAATGGTGATCATTTCTCTGGTGCTGCTTCAGGTGCTTACTATTCTGATTTCCAAATGTGTCAGCATTGTGATTTGTGACCCACCCTGCTCAACATAGCCCACCATCCATGGATGGTGACCAACCAGTGACTTGGCAAGGCTCTCATTTCTGAAGTCCCAGGAAGGTAGCCAAAGCTAACATCTCATCCAGACCATATTAGATCATCATATGACTTGAGAGCTTACAAGGTGTGCAAGTGCATTTAGGTGAAGTTATTCCCAAGTCTTCACACTGAGTTAGACTGAAGGACGATCTTGGATTACCTGGCCATCAATATCTATGGCTGAGATTTTTAAGGAAGAAAGCCATAGAAGTTGAGATATTCAATGTAATTTATCTTCCTCATTCTAACTGATCATACTTTCAACAAAAGGAAAAATCAGGTTTGTTTGACAAGACCTGCATTTGATAAAGTCATGTTGAGTGGCATCTAATTACATTTCTAGATCCTAAAAAGTCATTGATTGAGTTTGGTATTAGGTCTCCACCCGCTCTATTCTAATGTCAGGTTAATCAGCCGGTAATTATATTGTACCATCCACCTTTCTGAACTAAAAGAGTAATATTATCCAAAACTCATCATCTTTTTTTCTTCAGTAGGTTCTTAAAAACATTTAAAGAACCAGTTGCTAGAATCATGGAATGCAGACATGGCTGTGCTTATGTTCAGCCTAATTTCTAACACCATACCCAAATGTCATCTCGCAATGGGTTAGATCCAACCCGTTTTCCTGCTGATAAAAAAAAGGATGGCCGGGTGCCCTTGAACCACTCAAAAAGGTTACCCTAGGGATCATGAGACTTGCATGCACATAAGCCATGTGGGACAGGTGTGCATGCCAGCCTCCAGGTGGGACCTGGGGATCCCCCCGGAATTGCAGCCCATCTCCAGAATACAGAGATTGGATTCCCTGGAAAAAATGAATCCTTTGGAGAGTAGACTTTGGCAACCCACTGAGGTCCCTGTCCTTCCCAAGCTCCGCCTCTAGATCTCTAGGGATTTCCCATCCTGAATCTGGCAACCATCCCCCCATCCCCTGCCAGTGGCTGGGGGGACCTGACACCCATAGGGATGGGGGCTACAGTAAGAGGGGAACTGGCTTACCGAAATGCTGGCTGCTGCCATCAGGGGTGGATTAAGGCTCACTGGTGCCCTAAGCACTGACCAGTCTTGGTGTCCCCCTCCTTTCCACACTGTCACTGACCAGTCCATTTTAGTTGTTGACCTGTCTGACCAGATATGCACTAGTTTTATCAATTTTTTTTTTACAAAGCTTCATTCTTTTTTTTTTCTTTTCACCCTTTTCCCAACTTTGTGGTGCCCCCTTTGGCCCTGGTGCCCTAAGCACATGCGTAGTCTGCTTAATGGTTAAACTGCCACTGGCTGCCATCTCTATGTGGTTTTGAGAGTAAAGTCTCAGTTCTGAATGCTGTAGCAAGAGGAACATGGACTCGGCCTTCCTTTTGCTGCATGAAAACCAATAGAATAGTCCTCTGGATCGTGGCCTGTAAGTATTTTCAAGTCTGAAATGCCCATTGGCATTTGTGACTGAATCCCAGTTCCAGTGGATGTACAATCCCATTCCCATTCCCTATTTAACTCATTTCTTTGCCACCTGCTCAAGGTGGCTTATAACAAATATAAACCGTTGTGCACCATTAAAAAAAGATCCATCAATTAACAACTTAAAAAACTACCAAGCTGTGTAAGTCAGATGAGCACCCTAAAACTAGCAGTAGCAGGAAAGCCACACAAAGACCAGGGCACAAGTTATCATTAGCATCAGCTCCGTAGAACAGGGGCCCCATAAATATATTGACTGCAGATAAAGGGCACAGGGCAGGTAAAAGCTAGTGGTCAGATGACCTACTAAATGTCCTTTTGTGATTAATAAAATCACCCTTAAAAAGGTAAAGGTTCCCTTGCTTGAAAGCCAGTCGAATCCGACTCTAGGGTTGCGGTGCTCATCTCCGTTTCAAAGCTGAAGAGCCAGCGCTGTCCGAAGATGTTTCTGTGGTCATGTGGCCGGCATGACTAAACACCAAGGCGCACAGAACGCTGTTACCTTCCCACCGAAGTGGTACCTATTTATCTACTTGCAATTTCTTGCTTTCGAACTGTAGGTTGGCAGGAACTGGAACTAGAGACAGGAGCTCACCCCGTCATGCGGCACTCTCGGGTCTTGAACTGCTGAACTACTGACCTTCCACAGCCTGCAGTTCAGCGTCTTAACCACTTGAGCCACCGCAGCTCCTAAAATCACCCTTACCTAGTACCTAAAGGGTATTCAAGCAGGTCTAAGATATATTTCCAGAGGGAGAGCATTCCACATTGACATGAAGTATGGATTTGCACATTGAATTCCTGGCAACATTTTGGATCCCCACCCTGACCTCCTTCTGGATGACTAGATGAAGCTCAGAAAACCACCACCACACCTTTATATATTTGAGTGGTGCTTTTCTAGATGGTGTTTAAATGGGAGGGAGTAGAGTGGGTCACCAAGGGGCTACTCTGCATTCATCTGCTTGGTAGTTAAGTTCTATTTTATTCAGTGGGGCTTATTCCCTGAAGCACATGCTAAGCCTGGCATTGGATCCAGGTGTGTAGCCATGTTGGTCAGAAGCAGCAGAAAAAAAATTATTTATTTATTTATTTATTTATTTATTTATTTCGATTTCTATACCGCTCAATCCTGGAGGCTCTGAGCGGTTTACATAGTAATTTTATTACCTAACTAGGGCCACACTTGAATGGGGAGGTGAGAGTCCAGTGGGGCATCTTTAAGGCCAATAAAGTTTCATTCCAGGTATAAGCTTTTGTGTGCATGCATATTTCTTGAAAGCGTGCATGCACACAAAAGCTGATACCTAGAATAAAACTTTGTTGGTCTTAAAGGACTCAAACTTTGTTCAGCACCATATTGTAAGAAGCCGTCTACTTGGGTATGTTGCAGCAGAGAAAAGCAAAAATAGATAAATAAAATCTTGCTAAATTCTGCTTCCAAAGAAATTTAATGCTGGATTGTATGGTTCTGGTAGTGGCACACCTGGGTTTCAACTGGGGAAAGAAAGTTGCTGGAATCTCTTGGGGGTTCAAACATTCACTGCTTTCGGCTCACATCCTGTTTGCTAGTCGTGAATGGAGACCAGATTTTTTGACGGTCGGTTCGATAGTTCATTGATCTGTTCATGGGTGTTTGGCAGGTTACTTCTCTGCATTCCTTCCTAACCATGCTGTACAGCACAACTGTCTTTTTGCGCAATTGCATTCTTGCATAGCCTGAGTTCTACTGCTCCCTTTGCCGTGTAACTGCACCACTCGGCAGGCAATTGTTTAAATAAACTCATGAATCCTATACATCAGACATATATGGATGTGGTTTCAATAAAATCCTGCTCTGTTCATCTAAGTAGTCCTTGGTGACATTAATGGCTGCTGACCGGTGTGAATCAGCAGCATCTTTGCACATGGGCAGTTTTGTGAAAACGTGATGCAAATCATTTCGGCAGGCTCTGCTCAGCATGAATTGAACAGACAGAAAAGGCTGCTCATCCTGACCTGATCAGACTGAGTGATCAGCTCACATCTGACTGTTACCTTTGACCACAGTAAGTTAGGGGAGGGGGCATGGCTCAGTGGTAGAGCATCTGCTTGGCACGCAGCAGGACCCAGGTTCAATCCCTGTCATCTCTGGTAAAACAGAGATGTTCCACCAGGCTGATGGTTGAGGATAGCAACAGTTTACCATCTAGCCTGGCCTCTGTCAGTTTGATGTAGTGGTTAAGTACGCGGACTCTAATCTAGGAGAACTGGGCTTGATTCCCCGTTCCTCCACTTGCACTTGCTGGATGACCTTGGGCAAGCCATAGTTCTGTCAGAGCTGTTCTTGGAAAAGAGCAGTTTCTGTCAGAGCTCTCTCAGCCCCATGTGATGAACTGAGTGAAAACAGTCTGAATGTAGGCAGTGGCAGAGGCTCACTCTGATTGGTGAGCCGCCTCCGTGGCAATGGAAGGTATCCAGGAGGGGGGAAAGGTCTGGTCAGTTAGGCAGTTGGGGGCTGGAAGCTTGAGGAGACAGAGGGAGAGTGGTTAGTTTGAAGAGCTCTGTTCTGAGAGAGAGTTATTGAGAAGGAGCTTTTAGTGGCTTCCTCCTGAGGGAAAACTCAGGCCCCGTTCACATGGAGCATTTGCCTCGCCAAAGGCACGGTAGCCCTGAGGACTTTCCATGCGCGATCACACTGGCACATCTGGGAGGTGTAGCACTCCCATGGCCAACCCGCAGCTTCCCGGGAAAACGCGGAGTAAAAAAACTACTAGGGACAAAGCACTAGTTTCCGGAAACCCCAGGGCAAAGGCTGGCGTCTGATCACGGGAGCGCCAGTATCCCGCGGCTTCCGACGCCCACCCATGTCCCAGGGTTTCTGGATGTTGTACGTTTTCATGGGATGCACACCAACCCCGAATGGCGCATGAGCACATGCAAGACACCGACAGCGCGGCTTGCTTGCTCTGCTGCGCTGCTTTTTTGCCACGCTGCAGCAGTGTGGTGTGATCGGCGCTCAGCGCCAGAGCGTGGCAACCTGGTGGCCCGCGTGATTGGGCTACCGCGCCTTATTTTGCTCCGGGGCGAACTACCATGCCTCCCCCCCGCGTTTTCTAGCCTGTATGACCGGGGCCTCAGTCTGTGGCACAGTGACAGGGTGTCACAGAGCAGAGGGACAGATAAGACTCTGCGGAGAGGTTTTGCCAGACTCAAAAGGGTAGACCTCTGTTTAAAAGAAAAACACTAACACACACAGGGAAGGACTGTAGCTCTATTATCCAGAGAAAAGTCTTAGGGACAGACAGATCTCCAGCACAACTGGGGAGCCTTGAGTAATACATTGTATATGATCTGTAACATTACAACTGCCTGCCTATTGTAAAGAAATTTCTTATAGGTCGGGGTTTATTGTTCTTATTATCCCTGCCTGACTTTTAAGAAGCCTGCAACAGTGTTATTAGTGTTCATATTGGGAATTGGCTGGTTGCCAACTGTTTAGATCATATAAACCTTTAAAAACCATTTTCCGATTCCCCTACCCTTTTATAAAGAACAAAACGTCTCATTTTATTTAAAACCACGCTATCGGTGCCATTCTTTTATATCTGTCAGGAAAGGTTTGGGCTCCTGAGGTAAAAGGGAAGGGGATGACAGAAGTCATATAGGTCCCCTTTACCAGAGTACGGAGGATACCTCACACCCCATCTCACAGGGTGTCTGTTGTGGGGAGGGGAAGGGAAAGGAGATTGTAAGCCGCTCTGGGACTCCTTCAGGTAGCGAAGGGCGGGGTATGAATCCAATCTCTTCTTCTTCTTCTCTCACAGGGAAGCTATAACTAATACCAAATGTCTTGGATGAGTTTTATGTTGTATTATACTGTTTTAACTGTTTACACTGTTAATTATTTAGATTTATTGATGTATTGGCATATGTTGCAAACCACTTTATCCCCCTGGGGGAGGGCAGTTTATAAACTGAATGAATGAATGAATCAATCAATCAATCAATCAATCAATCAATCTCCACTTTGAAGGACAAAGCTAGGGGGTGATGGGAAAGACCTCTGCCTGAGACCCTGGAGAGCTGCTGCCAGTCTGAGGAGGCAATACTGACCTTGACAGACCCCAAGGGTGTGTTCAGATGGCTCTATAGATCTGCTTGAGGCATGAGTGCCTCATGGATTTAAATGTAATGTCCAGACATCAACATCTGGGAAATGTCCATCTTCCATGAACATCCCGTTTTGTCACGCTTTGGAGCCGTACTAAAAAGGTAGTACTTTAAAACTGGAGTTTTTGGTTCCTGATGGGCCATTCATGGACTTCCCCCCGTCTGATAGTTCCAGCACGCAATTAAAAAATGGCGCCCGTTCGGGATGGTCTGACATCAGATCATCCCGAACAGGCACCATTTAAAAAAATCTTGATTCTGCACATGTGTGGATAAACAAGGACACGATATCACACCGATGTGCATGCACAAAAAGTGTTGGTTTTTTTTAAAACATTGCAAGTGCCTCCTTCACTGGACGCCATCTAGACACTCCACAGCAGAGGCAGCACGTGGTAAGGCGATTCCTCCGGGGGATGTCTGGACGTGCAAGGACGGAGTAAAAAGATCAGGATCAAATGTGAGCTGGCATACTGTTAGGATTAGCTGCCTGTCTGAACACACCCCAAGGGTCTGATTTAAGTACAAGGCAGCTTCACATGTGCTCATATGACTGTTTATTTATTATTTATTAATTTATTATTAATTTATTATTTTAGAGTGGGTGCAGGCAAACATAGACTAAAATACCATAAAATATAAACACATAGATACGTAACAATAAAATTTCAAACTGTAATATGCATAAAGTGCAAATTTATTCAGAAGGCAATGACTACAGTGGGGCAATATAGGTGGGCCAGTGTCCGGTTGTCTTGATGTCAGTAGCATAGCACAGGGCCTTGATGGTGCAATTTCCAGCACTCATTCCTCAGTGGCGGCCCCTAATCGAAAGCCTGGTGAAAGAGCTCCATTTTACAGGCCCTGCGGAACAGTAGAAGGTCCCGCAGGGCCCTGATATCTTCCGGGAGCTCATTCCTCCAGTATGGAGCCACCACTGAGAAGGCCCTGGCTCTGGTGACAGCCAGTCTGGCATCTTTTGGCCCTGGGACAGTCAGGCGATTTTGAGTCCCCGACCTCAGTGCTCTCTGGGGGACATGTGGGGAAAGGCAGACCTCAGGTAGGCAGGCCCCTGTTGAGTGTGTGCACGGCAAAAATAGCAGCATCTCTAGTTCTGTCATGGAAGAAGAAGAAGAAGAGAAGGAGGAGGAGGAGGAGGAGGAAGAAGAGACTGGATTTATACCCCACCCTTCACTACCCAAAGGAGTCTCAGAGTGGCTTGCAACCTCCTTTCCCATCCCCTCCCCAAAGCAGACACCCTGTGAGGTAGGTAGGGCTGAGAGAGCTCATTCGAGATCTGCTCATGAGAGAACAGCTCTGAGAGAACTGTGTGATTGACCCAAAGTCACTCCAGCAGCTGCATGTGGAGGAGTGGGGAATCAGACCCGGTTCTCCCAGATTAGAGTCCGCGCTCCTAACCACTACATCAAACTGGCTCTCAGAAGTCCAGGAGTTTGCTAAAATCTTCTACATATATTCAAAGTCTCTGGGATACAAATCCTTGGTGTTGTTTTCATCAACAGCATTGTAATGTGCTATGGAGCCTGAGATGACCATTCCAAAATCCTCTGGTTTCCAGAATTCAGCATGGAGATTTTTGCCATGAGAGGAAGGGCCTCAAATAAAGGGGGGGGGAGGTTAGTCTCACAGGAGCCAAGAAGGAGAAGTGTCTTCATCAGGAGAGACAGCCGTTTTGATAGTTTATTCTGTGAGGGAAGAGTGTCCAGGCTGGCAGTGGGCTGGGGAGAGGAGTGGACCCAGCACCCAGCCATTGGCACACAAGTACTCTTGAGTGGTGGTTGATGGGCCAGGGGCTGATGGAGCACACTGTACAGCCAACGGGAGAGCTGAAAATGGCCAATACGTAAGGTGATTATATATATAGGATTTTAAAAAAATTAATTGGCCTATATTTATTGTTGTAACCTGCCCCAAGCCTTGCTCATCTGAAACTACACAATATTATATATTTTGTGTTGTTAATGTTTTGAACTAATAATAACATATACAAATTGTGTAAGCGCTTTGTGTTTGACAGTTATTTTGATGTTACCAATTCTATTCTGTTACTGTGTCACCTATTTTGAATCAATACTGTTCACAGGATCAGCCTTATTAAAGCTGGTAGTACTATTTGTTTATGGGAACAAAGACTTGGGGTGATTTCCCACTAAAGCTGACTCGGGGTTGCGCCGCCATTTGGCCTGATACTATTAGTCAATTTCACACCTGAAGCCGTGGGGCTGCATTTTGACCCGCGGCTTCGCCCGATTTCCCCGCAGTTTCGTAATCCTCAAAAAACAGGATTACGAAACTGCGGGGGAAATCGGGTGAAGCCGCAGATCAAAATGCAGCCCCGCTGCTTCGGGTGTGAAATTGACTAATAGTATTGGGGCAAACGGCGGCGCAACCCCGAGGCAGCTGTAGTGGGAAATCACCCTTGAAGTTATGTCGTCTGGTTTTTCTTTCATTCACAAACACGTGTTGAGCGTATGGACTGGCATTGCCATAAATGTGGATGATTTCCACATCAAGCAAACCTGCCCTTGTTACCGCCACTGTGCCAGAGCACTCTCACGAGAGGAAGAGGATGCAGCAAAGCTTACATGCCGCCTGCCTTAATTTGTATCTCTGTCATCTCTCTCCAGAGGAACCGGGAGTCCAAAAGCTTGTTGCATTTCAACCAGCAGACGTTAGTTCCAATTAAAGGGCTCACATTAAAGTGCCGTCTCTGTCTCTTTCCATAGGACCAGGAGAATGGCAATTCTAAACAATGTCCTGAGAGACCTTTAGCAGAAACAAGCAAGGGATTTAATTAATGTTAGGGCTCTTTATAAATAAAATGACAAGGAGACACCACAGTCCCTTACCTGCTTGTTTATCTGTTGGTCTTACAGCCCCAGAGTTCCCTCTTCCCAGCTCTAATGGTAATTGTAATGGAAGGATTTTATTGGGGACAGGATAGGTAGACTCTGTGGCTGGATAATGGAGAAGAGGATTCTAAATAAACATCACTTATCTAAATCCATGCATGTTTCTCTGTCATATATATTTGTTATTCTCAGGGTTTTTTTCCTAGAGGAAAAAAAAAATACCGGTGTTCTTTCTAGGATCTGAGAAAACACTGTGAGCTCTTTCGTATTGGCACCCTTTTCCAAATGGTGATGTTCTTTGAGGAGGGAAAAAAGTGTAATTCATTCCAACTTTCTGTGGTTTTATTAGGACTGGTTAACTGTAGAAATGCATTGCTGTAAAAATATACGCTGCTCTTCTCACCTTTAAAACGTTTTACAGCTTTGCTTCTTTTCTTTAAAAGAACAACATTGTTCTGCCGGGCACTCTGTATCCATCCGTGGACTCGCCACTTGTCAAACACAACTTAAGAACCAGTTTTATACAAGGTATAAGAAAGATTTATCCATGCTAGATTCAAAGAAGCTTGCTGTTATCTGTTAAAATGTGGTTCTTATCCTGCATTCCAGCCCCTTCATGTGCCATTTCAGCACACTGGAGAAAACTTGCATGATGTGAGATTCAAGTGGGTAGCTGCATTAGTCTGAAGCAACAGAGCAAAGTTTGAGTCCAATGGCACCTTTAAGGCCAGGTTGGGTTGCCATATTGGGGTTGGGAAATACCTGGAGACTTTTGGGGTGGATCCAGGAGAGGGTGGGGTTTGGGGAGGGGAGGGGCCTCAGCATGGTGCAATGCCATTGAGTCCACCCTTCAAAGCAGCCATTTTCTCCAGGGGACCTGATCTCTGTCAGCTGGAGATCAGTTGGAAAAGTAGGAGATCTCCAGGCCCCACCAGGAGGCTGGCAACCCTAGGCCAACAAAGTTTAATTCTGAGTATAAGCTTTCGTGTGCATGCACACAAAAGCTTATACCCAGAATTGAACTTTGCCAGTCTTAAAGGTGCCACTGGACTCAAACTTTGTTATTGCATTGATGTGTTACCGGTGCACGTGAAGAGGATGACATGTGGATCGAAAACCTCCTACATTTTAACTGGGAAGCCGGAGTGTTGGGAACCCAGCAGAAGAAAGCATTTGGCTTGCACTCTACTATGTATCAGCTCTTGACTGCTTCTTAGTTGAATGCACAACTCGGTCTAATTCTGGAAGGTGTGAAAGTTATGCACTTTCCCTGTTTGTTAAACTACTCCCACCATATACAAAACTAGGGCTTCAGGGTTAGGGTGATGTGAAAATGTTCCTCCATGGTATACTATGTATGGGAAAAACGAAATTAGTCTTGTGGCACTTTAAACGTCAACACAATTTCTTTTCAACCTAAGCTTTTGTGGGCGTCTTTGTGCCCATCATGGGGGAGGGGTGTTCAATGAAGGATTCCCTCCGTCTGCAGTTTGAAATGGTACTGTCCAGGATATGGCCGCCCTGAACTGGATAGCTCAGCCTGGTCTCATCAGGTCTTAGGAGCTAAGCAGGGTTGGCCATGGTCAGTGTTTGGATCATGGGAGGCTTCCAAGGAATACCGGAGTCATGACGTGGGGGCAGGCAATGGCAAACCGCCTTGGAATGTCTCTTGCCTTGAAAACCCTCTGGGGCAGCCGTAAGTCAGCTGTGACTTGATGCCACTTTCCACCACCACCAAGGCAGGGCATCTGTTTTTTGCACAAGGTCCGGGGTTCAGTCCCGGGCACCTCCAATTATAAGGACCCAGAAGTAAGTGATGTGGAAGACCTGAGATCCTGGAGAGTCGTTGCAGGTCAGAGTAGACAAGACTGACATTGGCAGGCCAATGTTTGGCTCAATATGGCAGTGTAATGTGATCAGTTGTTCCAGTCCTGATTCCGCGCAACATACGGAATGGCTCTAGTCCTTGGCCTCATTTTTTCCCTAATTGCCTAGAAGCTATGATTGCATGATCTTTCTGGTGATAGTGGGGTGAACTGAGAAGTCCTGAGCTGTGGAGGAGGTTCTGCAGCATGCTTTTATTTCTTCCCATTGATGTACAATACCTGGTACTTTGGGGGGAAATCCATTACTTTCAGAAAAATTTTGAATCCAGCAAGGGCTGATGGAGCAGCAGTATGAGCCACACCTACTGATCCTCTTCCAGATGAGCCAAGGTGTAAGCCAAAAGTTCATTAACCTCCCTCAAGTGTGAGCAACAATTCCTTTATGCATCTCAGATGCTCACTCCCATGTGCATGCCAAGATGCAAACACACAGAAATAAGTCAGTTGTTGTAGTGGTTAAGAGCAACGGACTCTAATCTGGAGAACCAGGCTGGGTAACTTTGGGTCAGTCAAAGTCTGAGCTGTTCTCTCAATAGCAGTTCTCTCTGAGCTCTCTCAGCCCCACCTATCTAGGGTGTCTGTTGCGGGGAGGGGAAGGGAAAGGAGGCTGTAAGCTGCTCTGAGACTCCAAGTGAAGGGCGGGGTATAAATCCAATCTCCTCCTCCTTCTCTTCTTCTTCTTCTTCTTCTTCTTCTTCTTCTTCTTCTTCTTCTTCTTCTTCTTCTTCTTCTTCTTCTTCTTCTTCTTCTTCTTCTTCTTCTTCTTCTTCTTCTTCTTCTTCTTCTCCTCCTCCTCCTCCTCCTCCTCCTCCTCCTCCTCCTCCTCCTCCTCCTCCTCCTCGGAGCATAATGGAAACTGGATATGGCCCACAAGTCTTCAATTACCTATCCTCTTGTAGGCCATGCCTGCACCATTTCAGAACTTGTATTTCCATGCTCTTCAAGGGAAGAGTTGTCCAAGACTGTTAATTAAACAATTGCATGACTGTTGGCATGTTTGTCATGATATGTTTTAACAAAACCTTCCTTCCTTCCTTCCTTCCTTCCTTCCTTCCTTCCTTCCTTCCTTCCTTCCTTCCTTCCTTCCTTCCTTCCTTCCTTCCTTCCTTCCTTCCTTCCTTCCCCTTATGGGAAGAGAAGATGGCATGATATAGTCCAAGCTTGCCAGATCTCAGAAGCTAAGCAGGCTCAGTACTTGAAATGAAGACCAACAAGGAAGCCTCTGCAGAGGAAGGCCATGGCCAGCCACCTCTGCTTCTCACTTGCCTTGACAGCCCCTTGCTGGTTTTGCCATGAGTTGAAAGCTAAGAAAAGTTAGTACATGGAAGGGAAACCAACAAGGAAGATCTTGCAGGGAAAGGCAAGGCAAACCACCTCTGCTTCCCACTTGTCTTGCTGAAGTCTTGTTGGGGTCACATGCCTTGCCTTGCTGGGATTGCCATAAGCCAGCTACAACTTGACAACACTTCACACACACACACACAGTAGAAAAGAGCAAGAGTCCAGGAGCACCTTAAAGACTAACCAAAATTGTGGCAGGGTACGAGCTTTCGTGACTCTGAGTCTGAAGAAGTGAACAGTGACTCAAGAAAGCTCCCACCCTGCCACAGATTTTGTTAGTCTTCTAAGGTTCTCCTGGATTCTGGCTCTTTCCTCCTGCTATAGACAGACTAACACGACCACCCATCTTGATCTACCTCCATGGAAGACACTTTTCCTTCTGGCTCAAGATGGCCGTAGGACTCAATGGAAAGATTCACTTTTGACTGGTGAGGAGAAAATTTAATTAGTGGGGTCGGAAGTTAAGTTTTTTGTTCTTTCTGAGGAGATTCTTCCCCCTACCACCCCGTACATTTAAACGTATTAGGAAAAGAAAATATTAAAGTTGCCCTTGGCTTCTGATAATGAGTTAGAATAATAAATTAGAGGAAATGACTTTATTTCATAAGTGGTAAATAACTATGCTGAGTACACTTCCATGTTACCTCACAATTACATTAATATTTCAAAAAGCCAGGGCACTTTATTGGAGTGACCCAGACACACATACCTCCCTAATTCTGCCCTTTACCCTGAAGGATGAAAACAAAATGAATCATAATGGAAGATGTTTTTTTTCCTCCCTCTTCCATATCCATTTATTCAACAGAATTCACTTATTACAATAACCGAAGACTTCCTTTTCCAGTCATAAAAAAACTTAATAACACATGTGGATCTACATTACCTCGTAGTTCATCATTTCACTACCCGCCCTCCAGCCAGTCCAGTTTTTAATAAAGCAATTTCTCTTGGCCTTCTTCCTTTTAGACTGAAATCCCAAGAACGCTTCCCTGGGAATCAGGGTGACTGAATAAGGTTGGACTTACTTCTCAGATGACTTGCTCAAGATTGCGCCCTTAAGCATATAACAGTGATCAAGGTAATCACAGAAACGATATTCCAAGCCTTGAATGCGCAGTGGCGAAAGTGTTTCCATCTGTAAATAAGGATCGCCAGCTTTGTTTATTCTTAATCAGCGAAGTTAATTGGTGGGTAACAATTTAAATGCGTCGGCCTGTGGAAGGAGGGCAATTGCGGTGATTTTGGGCCGGGTGTATTACCGTGACAGAAGGTGATTTCTTTTTTAAAATGGAAATAGAAATGAGATTGCTTCCACCCTAATAATTAGAAACATGAAGCTGGGATGGGCCTCGGGGTCATCTAGTCCAACTTTCTGCACAATGCATGAAACTCACAACTACCTCCCCCACCCCCACACTTCCCCAGTAGCCCCTGCTCTATGCCCAGAGCAGTAGCATTTCTTATACTGATGGAACAAAAAAATTTACTTTTTTGATCAGAAGAAGAAGAAGAGGAGGAGGAGAAAGAGATTGGATTTGTACCTCACCCTTCAGACGGAGTCTCAGAGCGGCTTACAAACTCCTTTTCCCTTCCCCTCCCCGCGACAGACACCCTGCGAGGTAGGTGGGGCTGAGAGAGCTCTTTTGAGAACTGACCTTTCAAGGACAGCTCTTGTCAGAACTATGGCTCGCCCAAGGTCATCCAGCAGCTGCAAGTGGAGGAGTGGGGAATTAAACCTGGTTGTCCCGGATTAGAGTCCGTGCACTTAACCACTACACCAAACTACACCAAATGGTCCCAAATTGTACTGCGATTTTGTTTTGCACCTCAACACACTGTCTTTGCACAGCACCAATCCTCTACCTACCATTCAGCCAACCCAGTGAATGAGGGTGAAAAGTACTGAGGTCTGAGTCTCAGCATGGTGAAATCAGCTCAGGTTTATTTGGTTACATCGGAATGAAGATAAAACTAGCCGGTCCACAGCTGGCTTATATTCGTGCTTGCACTCACACCCAACACACCACCAATACCCGTGATAGGTTCTATTTACATGGCCCAAGTAGCTATAGGTTCCCGTCAAGATCCGAGCGCTCCCATTGGTCTGCACTAGGATCCATGGTGTCTATTGTTCTAGGACCGAAGGTCTGAAGGTCCGCTTGACCGCATGGCCAGGTGCACACAGTCACGGTCATCTTAATACATAACAGAGGGGGAATAAAATCAGTCGACAAAAGGAGAGCTTCCCTTGGTTGTCTTGAGCCTAGTGGAGTTTGGGGGAGTGGGGCAGAAGTTTTATGGACTGTCTTCCTAATAATTACTCAGTTTGCCTGCTTGGTCTCCAAAGCCAAGCTGGAAGCCCTTTGAATCCAGTGTTCTAAATTATATGCAGATTCAGGTGGGTAGCTGGTCTGAAGCAACCAGGAGAACTTCGAGTCCAGTGGCACCTTTAAGACCAACGAAGTTTAATTCTGGGCAGAAGCTTTTGTGTGCGTGCCTGCTTACTTGAAATAGTTCTAAATTGTGGTGCGATTTTGTTTCGCGCATTGACTTGGTTGGTCTTAGAAGGGGCCACTGGACTCAAACTTTGTTCTGACTGAGATATTCCCTACATTCTTGCACTGATGCCTGAAACCAGATGCCAGAGCAGCTGTACCCTTGAAATGGAGTTGATTTTCAATTGTGGTTGATATTACATTATGCATTACCTAGCCATGATGACCTCGGGGCGTACATAAACCAAGCACACCAGCCCACTGTAAGCAGGCGCTCAAAGCAGCTTCCTGGCTCACCAAGGCACAGGTGGAAAACTACTCAAAATGCTGCTTATTTTGAATTGGAAACAAATCATCCAAGTGAATGAATGAGCTACTTGACTCAAGGGAATGAGCACTGCAAACATGGTTAAGTCTGATATTCTGTGGCCTTATTTGCACAATACTTCCCTGCCTGGGGGAACCTTAAGATAAATAAAAGTGAACAATTCCCAGTTTCTTCCTGGTATTATAAATGATCCCCCACTGCCTTCCTTATCTTAAAAAAAAAAGTCATCCTTATTTAATCAACTCGGTTCTCTCTCACACTTTCCACCAGAGGTGCTCAAGGCGATTAACACAGGAAAACGTAAACACTTAAAAAGAGAGAGAGAGACAGAGACCAAAAATAAAACAATCCATCAAATGAAATGGCAGCAGTGGACTTGACAGGTCATCTGCTAAAAACAGAAGCAATAACAATAATTAATCAGTGAATCGGTTTAAAAAGCTGCTTTAATCAGCTGCAAACCTCGACTTGGCTGGGTAATCTTAGCAGAACTTCAGCGCAAACCGTGGAATTACGCTGGCAGCCACCGCACAGAGATTCAGCATTTGGGGGCCTCCATTCCTTTTGAAGTCTCCAGCGTCTCCAAGGTTTGCGCCGGCTATTTTTGAAGTCTGGCATCTCTAGTTTGTTCTTCCGTGCCACAATTGCGGTAAACGGCGAGCCCCTTTGCTTTTATCTTTTCCCTCTTTTGCTTTTATGTTTTTCATCGCATCCCCCAACTTCCACGACTCCGGGCAATATGAGTCATGTTTCATTTTTGAGAATAATAATAACCTCCCCACCCTGCGCTCGCTTATTGTTATGCAGATCCTTGGTATCGCTCGGCAACATCTTCTTTCAGTCTCCCCTTCCCCCCCATGCAAGTTGTTTGGGGATTAATTGTTAAGGGTAAGTTAACATTTGCTTTCCTTCCCCATGCAGGCAATCAATAAGAATACCAAAGCAAACTTCTTAAGTGGGCAGCGCTTGACAACTATATGTGCTGACACCTTTGAAATACACATGCCATAAATACAATCTCCTCATTAGCCAAGTGTGGCAGATAATTATCACCTGCACGGAATAGTAATTTCTCTGCTTGTCAGGTATCTGCACTGAGGTGGCTATTTTGTATTTATTTTACGTTAGGCTGGTTGTGTCGGCAAAAGTGAGGGTGGCGAGCAGAAGCAGAACCAGCTCTGCTGCTTAGGATGATGTCCTCCTCCTCCACATGGCTTGGTACTGTCTATTTTTCATGCATTTTTATTTGGCTATTTGGACCCCTCCTTTATATCTGGTGGGAACCCAAAGCAACTTATGACCAATGTTCCCACTAAGCTGTGGAATCTGGTGAGCAAAAATTCTACTTTGTGAGCTACTGGCATTAAAGTTGTGAGCGAGCAGTTTGGCTAGTGCCTAAATTCATTTGCTCTGGAGCCATCCTTCCTGAGCTAAGACAAAAATGTGTGAGCCAGAGGCTAAAAAACTGTGAGCTAGCTCACACTAACTCAGCTAAGAGGGATCACTGCTTACGACATCATTTTCTCCTCCTCCTTTTATCCTTAGAAACCCCCCAAACATGTGAAGTAGATTAGGCTGAGGGTTATGAAAGGCCCAGGGTCACCCAGCAAGCTCCGTGGCAGAGCAGGGATCTAAACTTGGATCTCCGAGATACTAGTCTAAGGTCCTGATCAGACGGGTCTTTAGATCCATGCCAGGCACAAGGGCCTGGCAGATTTAAAGAGAATGATCAGACCGCTGGGGACATCTGGGGAATGTGCCGCTTCCATGATCAACCCATTCAGCCCCACTAGGGAGCTGTACTTAAAAGATACCAGTTTCAGTCTGGGGCAAATGCTTGCTGACAGACCAATGGGGGACTTTCCCCCATCTGATCATTCCAGCATGCAATCCTCCCGTCGGGATGGTCTGATTCCAGAGCATCCCGAACAGCCACCATTAAAAAAACCCCTCTTAGTGATATGCGCATAAATGTGTAAACGCACAACAGCTGCAGAGCTCTGCTCAAATGTTCCGGACAATTTCATGTTTCTGAAGGACTCATGAAATTTATGAACTGCATTAATTGAAATGTTACCTAGAGGGAGGTACTGTTGATGATGTGTTAACCATTCAATTCCACACATGCGTGGAAAAACAAGTACACTTTGAGGTGCAGATGTGCATGCACAAACAGATTAAAAAAACCCAACGATTGCGTGGCTCCTTCAGGTGGACACAGTCTAGACATCCACCACGGAGTATGTGCGTGGTAAGCGGAGCTGTCTGGTCGTGCGACGTTGGATAAAAAAAGATCTGGATCAAATTAGAGCCGGGCCAATGGCGGGATTTGCTGCCCATCTGAACAGGACCTAATACTTTAACCACTGTGCCACATTGGCTTGCTGGCTGTCAATAGCACTCTGCATCCTGAAATTGAGGAAGGACCTTTTCCAACACCTGCTACCCAAGAGCCTTTAAAAGGAGGAAGAGAAGAAGAGTTAGTTTTATATCCTGCCCTTCGCTATCCAAAGGAGTCTTGGAGCGGCTTATGATCGCCTTCCCTTCCTCTCCCCAGAACAGGCAAGGGTTCTGAGAGAATGGTGACTAGACCAAGGTCACCCAGCTGTAGAGGAGTAGAGAATCAAACCTGGTTATCCAGATTAGAGTCTGCTGCTCTTAACCACCGCACCAAGCTGGCTTTCACACCAAGGAGACACCAGAAATTGTCCCTAGGACCTTTGGCACGTGTTCTGCCATTGAGCCATCTCCCAAAGAGCTGAGCCAAGGACCCTCCTCCTCTTATCACTTCAGCATTACTCCAGATATCTCCCCCCCATAGATCCCATTCAGTTGAGCCCTCCAGTGATAAAATATCTGGTGATGTGTGAATCAGCTTTCACTGTGATGGACTGATGTGGCCAACACAACCCCTTCAGATAGTGTCAGCTTTTACTGATGATGGCTGGAGTTGGTTATGTAATACAAAACTGAAAGCTATAACAAGGTTTTGTGAATTTTTTCCATCACCTTAAAATTTGGTCTGATCCGGTCGCTACAACAGGTGAGCCCCTCAAGTTAAAGACAGCTGTCTTCTGGGGTCTGCCAAGAACTTAACACCCCTGCCCCCCTTTCTCTTTTGGCAGTCTCAAGTAGACAGTGCAACCAGGAAACTTTAGGTCTGCGAGGTGACATAAATGAGTGGCATTGTTGGGTTTGGTGCAAGACTGACGGAAATCGAGGGGAAGTAATAGCTATATATAAATATTGCTATACGAAACAAGTATGGTGACAATTAAGTTAATTCTTATTGTTAGTCGTATTGCAGTGACCGTGTTGGACAAGAAAACATACTGTTTTTCACAGAAGTAGGTAAAATCCGTTTTCACCCAGGGTCATAGTTGGTTGGATCCAGTGCTCCCTCTAAGCTGTGGTGTCTCATGAGCAAAAATTCTACTTTGTGAGCTACTGGCCTTAAAGTTGTGAGCAAGTGATTTGGCTACTGCATAAATTAGTTTGCTCTGGAGCCATCCTTCCTGAGCTAAGACACAAATGCGTACGCTGGAGGCTAAAAAACTGTGAGCTAGCTCACACCAACTCAGCTTAGAGGGAACACTGCCTTGGATCATGAAATTATTGGACATTAGGGTTGGAAAACTATGAGTCCCTAGGGGGATCTGTGACACCCGCTGCCAATTCAGACAGACTAACAGCAATTAATGTTGATCAGACAAGTAATTCCAATTAGACAGCTAAGTACATTGTTTTATTGGGGGGGATTTGTATTTTTAAGGAGTTTTCATATTTTTCTGAAAACCTGGAAAGTCCCCTAAGTTTGCAGAACTATCTGTTTTGGGTAAGTGGGCCCTGATTCACAGATTTATATATCCGTAGATGGGGACCCATTTGAGAAGTATCTATCGATTTATCAATCAATATAGATATATACACACAACTTATTTCTATATGACTGAGTGTTCTGGTTATGGAGTGCAGCAAGGTGGCTGTGATACAGAGGGGATAATGTACCCAGTGACCAGGACAGAGGTGTTCGTGAGCATCCTGAACTCCCCCGCAAACTGGATTTGATTCCCCACTCCTCCACATGCAGCTGCTGGTGTGGCCTTTGGGTCAATAACAAGTTCTTTCAGAGTTGTTCTCTCACAAGCAGTCCTTGAAAGAGCTCTCTGAGCCCCACCTAGCTCACAGGGTGTCTGTTGTGGAGAGGGGAAGGGAAAGGAAAGGAGATTGTAAGCCGCTCTGAGACTCTGAGTGAAGAGTGGGGTATAACTCCAACCTCCTCTTCTTCTACCAGCTCAGTGCTTGCGACAGGTGAACGAAATGTGAGCGGAATTGGCGCATACTCGAGGGCCTCCCTAATGACCGTGTTTCCTCACAGAAAGAGCAGCGCCTTCTCTAGCTTTAAATAAAATATAACCCAATTGTGAGTTGGATGGAGGACTATAGCTCACTTCCAGTGGTTCCGCTGAACCCTGCCGATTTGCATTCCATTTTGTGCCCGTTGGCTCATTAAGGAAAGGCATGCTGCATTTGCGCCGAGAAAGGTCCTTAAAAAATATTGCGAGCGGGGCCTGATGGGAGATTATGTAACCCTCTCACATATTATAGTGACTGCTTATGTGACAGGCCGACTCTCAAACCCTGGACACCTGACGGCTGACATTTCTGCCACGCTCTCCCCACTCTGAGTGGCTGCTTCTGCTGCCGTCTGTCAAAGAGCCCCTCCAGGCAATTTATCAGAAAGCGGCAGACAATCCCAAGAGAGATCTGCAAGCCAGCAGGGGTCCCATCCCGACCGAGTGTCAAATCACCATGGTTTGACTGCATACATTCTAGATATGCATGGAGATAAAATTGTTTTTTAGAGACTGTGCATCCCAATTCCGTTGTTGTTGTTGTTGTTACCATCAAGGCAATTCCAGTCAGGTGAATACCTCCCCAAATGAACACACGGATTAGGGACAAGGGTTATGTTGTCGCTTGGCACTCCGGCATCAACTTGCGCTTGGGATGCTAACAGGCGAGTCGAGTCTCATGTTTTCACATATATATGCCACGTAGTTATACATTCTGAGTTGCACGCCACAGAGAGGAGGCTGAGTTATAACGACACAAAGACTAAGGAGTGTGCCTTAGGAGAAGAGACCGAACATCTCACTTTTCGTTCTTTCTTACTAGAGAAGGCGGATGTCTCAGAATGCAGATTCTCCCCCCCCCCCCAAAAAAAATCCACTTTAAAAAGGGCTTGTTAGGGATGAAAAATCAAATTACCAAATGACAGAATTACGTTTGCCAGCACATCGCTTGCCGTTCCATCCTAGCTAGAAGCTCGGAATCAAAGCAGATAATTTTTTTAAAATTTTCCCCCACATCTTTCTCCCACTGGTCCCTGGGGAGGAGGAAGAGATCAAGGAGACGGCAACCGCAGCTGCACTGGCCTAAGTGGGAGGAGTTGGTGAAAGGTCACCTGGCTCTTGGGCAAAGACATCTAGGAGGTAAGGATCAAACCCTTTGGCTTGGTGACACTTATGAAAAGTAGCAAATGTTACTCCTGCCCTCAGAGTACCCGTTGCCAGTGGCAGATTAACCATTAAGCAGACTAAGCACGCGCTTAGGGCACCAGGGCCAAAGGGGGCACCACAAAGTTGGGAAAAAGGTGAAAAGAAAAAAAAATCATGAATGAAGATTTGTAAAAAAAAATAATAATAATGATAAAACTAGTGCAAATTGATCATGGTGCACCCTAGGGTTATCTTCTATTTTTTGTTGGCCAGGTGCAGTGTCAGGGGCTATATTTAAAAGTAAAATGCATGTGTTTAAAAGTAAAATGATGGAGCCAAATTGAGTTGTCACGACAGTCATTTCAATGAGGGGGGCACCAAGATTGGTCAGTGCTTAGGGCAGCAAGAGGGGGGCACCAAGATCGGTCAGTGCTTAGGGCACCAGTGAGCCTTAATCTGCCCATTGCCCTGTGACTCTTTGAAGGAAGTGTACCTGGAACACTTCCTTCTTGTTTCAGAAGGAGGGTCTGAAAGACTCTAGTTTATTGGCAAACTTTATAACACAGAGCCGAACTGGTGCTGGCATACATGTGGCTGTAAGAGCTAATAGTGTGCTGTGGGAGCTGGAATTGGAGACTTTTGGGAGTCTGACAGTACACAGTACGATCCTGTGCAGCGTTACTTCAGTCTAGGCAAACTGATTTCTGTGGAGAACGCCCACTGTGTCTGTTCTGGCCTTCTTTCCCTTCAGTCAACCTCTTCTTGGGGTGGATAATTTTTCTACACTTCTGTGTCGGATGAGACGGGATACTTTCATCATGAAGGACAAGTGCAAGGGATCCCCTCAGAGGAGACCAATCAATAGGATTGCCATGGCCACCGGCAGGGAATGGGGGGTGGGGTTGCCAGATACAGGCAGGGAAACTCCTGGAGATTTGGGGATGGAGCCTGGGAGGGACAGGGACCTCAGCGTGGGGCACAATGCCTTAGAGGGTCCACTCTCCAAAGCATCCATTTCCCCCAGGGGAACTCGGTAGTCTGGAGATGAGCTGTAATTCCGGGGGATCCCCAAGTCCCACCTGGAGGCTGGCATCCCTATTGCTCACTGAATCTCTGGACCTACCTTCTTCCAGTGAGGAATAAGGCCCAGATTAGTGTTCTGTATACAAGCAAGGGGGACTGAGCTCCTCCGGAAGTGGGTGCGTCTTATTCCTACGCACTGGACAAAAAGAAGTCATCTCCGGTTTCGAGCGAACAGTGCTTCCCATTGCAGATAAAGAGATAGCGAGCAGAAGCTTGGATAACACTGTTACTGACATTATTTCAGTCATATAAACTATTTCTCCACAGCCACCAAGACCACTTCATAAAATATGTATAATAGATATAGGTATAATGAGGCTGTTTTTCAACAGTTTCTTTTTTTGGTCTTTCCTCATTCTTGTTGTTGTCTTGCGCTACTCATTTGCTTGAGAAACGGAAAATCTATGGCCCTATCTAAAGGATAGGGAAAGGGGGGGGAAAAAACCCAAAGGAACTGCAAACTAATATGGACTCTAGTAGATTAGAAGTCCCCATACCTGAATGGCCCAGGCGAGCTCGATCTTGTCAGATTTCAGAAGCTAAGGAGGGTTGGCTCTGGTTGGGAATGAGATGGGAGACCACCACGGAGGTCCAGGGTTGCTATGTAGAGACTGGCAATTGGTAACCATCTCTGTTCAGTTCTTGCCTTGAAAACCCTATGGGGTCTCCATAAATTGGCTGCAACTTGCTGGCACTTTTCACTACAGACTAGAAATCACATAATTCATATCAATGTAAGTATGAGTTGCGGTCCAGGTACAAGAAATATCTGAGAATGGCCAAGTATGCCTGACTAAATACAGAAACAAAGATATAGTTCAAAGGTGGAGAATATTATATGAGGGCCAACCAGTAGTCATCTAAGATCATTAGTTAGCCACTAATGTGAGCCTTATCAACAGGACTGCTAGGTATTGTTCAAAGGTGGATCTGAAAACATATGAGAGACTGAGTAAATTTTCAGCTTTGCCTTAGAAGGAACTCCTTGTTTTGCAACCTGCATACTTGATAAAACATGGGCTCAAGTAATCGCCTTTAATTATCTACATGGTATCTGTTGGTGGAATCATCATATTCTTTTTTCTTTCTCATATTCTTTGAAGGTACCACTAAAATATAAACAGTCATGTTTTAATAAAAAAGACATGAAATGGAAGCAAGGATTCTCTAATAATATTTTTATTTGAGTACTATATTGTCATGACCCCAGGGGGTCGCCACCGTCTGCTGCCACCACCCTGGACTTATGGTCCCTTGAGAAGGCCCAGGGTACCCTCTCAAGCCCATCCAAAAATGCTCCTTTTACAGCTGAGAAAACACAGGCATGATGACCAGACAGAGTACTTAACAATGGTTTATTAAGAACAATACTGGGGCAAGGCAAATAAGGCAAAGTGCTTCAAAAAGATATAACAGTATTGAAAGGCAAAAAGAACACAAAGCTAACGCAGCTACCTATTACTCCTTAACTGGTACTACTTAAGGCCTATCTTCTTACCAGGCCTCCTGCCTAACACTCACGCTGAGCCCAGTGAGGAATCCTTTCCTCTCAGATCAGCCTTTCCCCCTCAGTGACTCTGTGAGAGGGAAAACCGCAAAAGAGCCAAAGAACCATTTCCTCACAGCCCTCTTTAGACCAGGCTTAACTTATTCACTCTCCCAAGTAAGGGAACTCCATGAGCTTACAGTAGCCCCTGTAAGAAGAGCTCTGTAAGCTCTCAGAGGATTGGCTACATTAGGGGTGTGTGGCCTAACATGCAAATGAGTTCCTGCTACATAAAGAGCCCTGGTTTTTGGATGGGGAACATTGATCCAGGATCGCTACGCAGAGGCCGGCAATGGCAAACTGCCTCTGAACACCTCCTGCCTAGAAAACCCTACAGCATTGGCATAACACCGCTGCAACTGGGTGGCACTTCCAACCTATCTCAGTCAACCAAGACTATCCAAGGAACTGGTTTATGTAATACTTGCACGTGACACATCACCCTATGGGGTAGGGGCAGTTTTGGGTCACCTACTCCTGGACGGAAGAGAGGTCCCGGTCGTATATTATTCTCACACACTGTCACCCGCTGAGTGCAATTACATGCAGATAGACTGAGAGGGGCTCGCCATCGTGGCCGGCGTAAAAAAATTCCACAATTTTGTCTATGGCTGGCCTTTCACGATTGTCACGGATCATAAGCCACTCCTGGGGTTGTTTGCGGCTGATAAGCAAATGCCAAAGGTCCTATTGCCCTGTGTCCTGCATTGGCCCTTGCTCTTGACAGGGTACAATTACAGGTTGGAACATCAGCCGGGCAAGGCGATGGGACATGCTGATGCGCTGAGTTAGCTTCCACTCCTTCTGGCAGCTGAAGACCCAGCTCCTGCCCCAGGGGTACTCATGTTAGAAGGGCTCCCAGAACCCCCACTGCAGGCTTCGGACATGGCTGCCCACACTTCCAAGGACCCCGTCTTCTCCTGGGTCTTGGGCTGGGTGGTAAGGGGATGGTTACTGGCTCCCGCAGGGATAGAGTTTACTGCGTTCAAGGCCAGGAAAGATGAGCTATCAGCTCTAAAGTGTGGTGATACCGGGATCCATAGCGGGTGTAGTCCACATGAAGGCCCTTGCAAGGAGTTACATGTGGTGGCCCGGGATAGATGCAGAGATAGAGACATGGGTCCGGGGGTGCAAAATCTGACAGAAGGTCCACCCCAACCCCCTGAGTGCCCCAACACAGAAGTGGGAGTCCACCCACAAACCCTGGTCCCAGCTACACATGGATTTTACCAGGCTGTTCCAAGGGCTCCTCTTCTTAATTACTGTGGACTCATACTTGAAGTGGGTAGAGATCAGCCCAGTGTCTACCATCGTCCAAAGCTGTGATAAAGTCCCTCTGGTGAATCTTTTCCACACATAGCTTACCGGACACACTTGTGTCAGATAATGGGGCCGCATTTACCTTGGCCAAATTCCAGGCATTCCTGCAGCGAAACCTCATACAATACACATGGTCAGCCCCCTTCCACCCCATGAGTAACGGACAGGCAGAGAGAACGGTCCAGAGGGCAAAGGACACCCTGTGCTGCATAACAGATGGGGACTGGGAGTTTCGGATTGCCCAATTCCTCCTGACTCAGAGGACAATGCCAAACCCTGTCTCTGGCCACAATCCCGTGGAACTGCTAACGGGCCACCACCCAGCGACCCTCTTGGACCGGCTAACCCCCAACCATGCCCCCGAGTCCTGGAAGCTCATCAAGGACTGAGAGGCGCCCAGGGGGTTCTTTTCCGGGGACCCAGTCTATTTTAAAAACTACGGGGCAGGTCCACAATGGTTGGCCAGTAGGATCATTAAGCCCACCAGTATCCTATGAGGTTGTCACATAAGGGGATAAGTTACTGTAGAAGCATGTCAACCAACTGCAACAGTGACAAGCCTCGGAAGCCGTGGCACCCTCAAGGCAACCCAATGACCCCAAGATCCCCACACCAGCACCTGAAGTACAGGCCCCAACCACAGAGGGGCATGAATCCATCCCCCAAGGAGAAACCAGTCCAGCAACAGGTGACACAGCAGTTCCACTGCCGCAGCAACCACTGCAACAAACACCTCAACCAGCAGTTCCTGACCCTCCAGCTGAAAGGCCGACCACAGACCCAGTACCAGCTCCTAGAAGGTCTCTCTGGGAGTGCCGACCCCCTTCATACCTGCAGGACTACGTCACCTGGGTAGGGACAGAACCAAGGGGGGAGGGGTGTTATGTCCTGTGACCAGGGACTAGCATCAGCCAGAAGCAGCCAAGCTTCAGTCCAGAAAACAATAGGGACTAGGCTCCTGAATTCCCAGTAAGGAGCTAATAGGAACCTTGGCTGGAAATTCGAACCCGCCAATACAGCAATGGGGCATTCCCCCCATTTTGTATATAGTTGGCCACCTGGCCGTTGTTTGTTGTTCAATATGTAAAGTACCAATAAATGTGTCTTCGCTTATGTCGTGGTCTGAGTCCTGATGTATGGAACCCAGTACTTTACAGTCTAGATGTCTGTTTTAGGCTGCAGTGGCTCAAGTGGTTAAGACACTGAACTGCAAGACTGGCAGGTCAGTAGATCAGCAGTTTGAGACCCAAGTGCCGCATGATGGAGTGAGCTCCCGTCTCTGGTCTCAGCTCCTGCCAACCTAGCAGTTTGAAAGCAAGAAATTGCAAGTACATAAATAGGTACCACTTCTGTGGGAAGGTAACAGCATTCTGTGCACCTTGGCATCTAGTCATGCCGGCCACATGACCATGGAAACATCTTTGGACAGCGCTGGCTCTTCGGCTTGGAAACGGAGATGAGCACCGCATCCCTGGAGTCAGATTCGACTGACTTTCGTGCACGGGAAGCCTAGATGTCTGTTGGGGGTTACCTGTGGAAGGTGATTTTGATAGTTTGAAACAAGATTTGTATTCTCCCTCGCGAGTTGCCCCTTTAATTTTCTCCTCAGCTTGCAAGATATGCCTTTACAGAAAGCATGGGGGGGGGGCACCACAGAAAGGGGAGATTTCCTGAAAGAAAAGACTTCCAAACCTCCCATTCTTCTAAAAACAAATTTCCTGCCTTCAAAGCATAATGTGGAGAACAATTCAACAAGATTGAATTTGTAACCTCACCTCTGCCCAGCTGATCCTTTCCTTTCCCGACCAACAGATGCCGGTGTCCTTGTAGATTGGTGATGATGACGAACTGCTAACATGGGGCTGTTAAAAATCTCAAGTCACATATTTCCACCCCCTCAAGTCCTTTCAGATGTGTAACTGATAAACTGCACATATCGCAGCAGTGAACAAAAGGTATTGTTGTAGATGTTTTCGGAAACAAAGACATTTGTCTTCTCTCTTTCCCCTGTTACCTATATTGTTCTCTCCCAAACTAGTTAGTTGAATTTTAAGATTGCTTTGCAGCGAGGTATCACCAATGACATATGCTCCAATTGTCCCTGTCTCATAATGCATTCTTAAAATATGAGGAGAGATTATACATTTTGAGGGAGCATTTTTGCTCAGTTGTGTCACATGAAGCTGCTTTTTGTGGAGTCAGACTATTGGCCTGTCTAAGGTCAGCATTAGCTCCTCGGGCTCTCCAGTAGGGATGGGCAGGAGCCAGCAGGTGAACTAAAGTTTGTGGTGAATTTTGGCCAGTTTGTGGTTCACGAAGTAAAGTTTGTAGCAGGTCAACTGGCACAAACTTTCCGTGAACTTTCAAGCTGTTCATGGAGGTTTGTGCTGGCTTGTGAATGGATGCATTTCCAGACAGACTGTCTCAGCTCAATCTAAATGTTTTCCAAACTTCAAAGCAACTTGTAGGGCCTGTAGAGGAGCTTGCTGAGGATCTATATACTCCTGAACCTCCTGAACCTGTGCCTCTCAAAATGACTGCTTGGCATCGCCCCAGAAAGCACTTTTCTGGGGGCATCTTATTGGTGGGTGGTATAACTCAGATCCCATCAATCCAACCCTCATCAAACTTGGAGAACAGGTAGAGGAGAGTCAGCTGGTTGGTGTCTCTAGCATACCGGGGTGGGGGGAGCTTTTCTACCAGGTCATGACCCTTACTAGGGCTCTTTTTGTAGCAGGAACTCCTTTGCATATTAGGTGACACACCCCTAATGTAGCCAATCTTCCAAGAGCTTACAGTAGGCTCTGTAAGAAGAGGTCTGTAAGCTCTTGGAGGATTTGGCTACATTAGGGTGTGTCACCTAATATGCACAGGAGTTCCTGCTATAAAAAGAGCCCTGACCCTTACAATCTGAAACAGTCTATTTGGCCTCATGGTTTGTGAACCAGGCATGCCACAAACTGCAAAGTGAATCACATTTTCCCAGTTCATGCCCACCTCTACTCTCGAGGGTCTCATGTAGCAGAGGACATTTGCATCACTTACTACTAATCCTTTTTAGTGGAGATACCAGGGACTGAACTGGGGACCTTCTGCGTGAACATGCATGAAACTACTTTATACTGAACCAGGCCACTGGTCCATCACAGTCAGCATTCCCTACTCAGTTTGGCAGTACCTTTCTAGAATCCCAGGCAGAGGTCTTTCAGAAGAAAAAGAGCTGGGTTTTATACCCTCGCTTTTCTCTATCTGAAGAAGTCTCAAGGCAGCGTCCCTTGCTCTCCCCACAACAGGCACCTTGTGAGGCTGGTAGGGCTGAGAGAGTTCCGAGAGAACTGTGACTGGCCTGAGGTCACCCAGCAGACTTCATGTGGAGGACTGGGGAATCAAATCTGGTCCTCTAGGTTAGAGACAATCACTCTTAACCCCTATACCATGCTGCTACTCACATCAACTACTGCCAGATTCTTTAACTGGACATGCTGAGGATTGAACCTGGGATCTTCCACATGCAAGCAGATGTTCTGGCAATGAGCCATGGTCCTCCCCCCCAAAGCTAACCAGATGCATAGGGCTTCTTAAGTGCATGCAAGGTAGGCTGTACTACAGCCTCAGTCTTCTTGTGTTTCCTCACTCCAGCAAAGCATCCATTAGGATACTCCATTGCCTGAATTTCCAGATCTATCAGCTAGTTGCCCAATAAATGGTTCCAATTTATCAGCCATGTTTATTCATGAAAGAAATATGTGTTTCATTATGAAATATATTTAGGATTAAATTGCCTCTTCAAACCTTGGGTGGGGAGCAACTATACTTTTCATCCCATGTCTGTGACAGCACAGCAAACTTCTTTTATTAATCGTTCCTTTTTCTTCTCTACGTTGAGGACACAATGCAACAGAGGACAGAATCCTGGCATGGAATGAATCTAATAAATGCTCTCCAGTATGATCAAGTATGTGGCACCCTAGAGTTTTCAAGGTAAGTCCTCTAGGGAGACCTAATGGACCTTAAACAAATTCTCTTTGTGGTGGTCTATTTGATGTTTGTGCAAACATTTCACCAAGGAGACATTCCCCATTAATCTCTGCTCTGGGAACCTCTCTCTACATTGCATTTTCTGCGCTAGAATTTAATTAAGATCCATTTATACAATCAGCAGAATTAAGTGGTAAAGCTTGCCTTGGACTGTACCATTTCAGGCCACACAGAGGTGGGTGGGTCACAAGTCCAGATGCTACTCAAGGGGGGAAAAAATTATTTATGTATTTATTTAAGTATTTGAAGGGCTGTCACTTAGAGGAGGACAGGGAGCTGTTCCTGTTGGCAGCAGAGGAGAGGACTTGCAATAATGGGTTCAAATTGAGGGCAGGAAGGTACCGACTGGATCTTAGGAAAAACCTTTTTACAGTAAGAATTGTTCAACAGTGGGATCAGCTACCTAGGGAGGCGGTGAGCTCCCCCTCACTGGCAGTCTTTAAGCAGCGGCTGGACAAACAGGGATGCTGTAGGCTGATCCTGCACTGAGCTAGATGGCCTGTATGGCCCCTTCCAACTCTGTGATTCTGTGATTCTATGATTCTATGTAGAAAACAGCATGTCAGCGTAACCTTCATTCCCCCAACATGCTAATTTTCTCTATGTGGGGACTTAAACATTTAACTTCAGCTAGCCTGTCAAGAGGTGAAATTTTTCACTTCATTAATCTGGACAGTGGAATGACATGGCATACTTGGTTCCATTTTCAACATTTTTATGTTTGCCACCTTGTGGACCCTGATTGGGTGAAAAGGTGGCATAAACATGTTTTAAATAAGTAAAAAAAAATAAATAAACAACCCCCCAGCCCTGAAACCTGAGATCCTTTTCCCAGAGGACCAGACTCTGTATAGGAAGGAAGGAAGGAAGGAAGGAAGGAAGGAAGGAAGGAAGGAAGGAAGGAAGGAAGGAAGGAAGGAAGGAAGGAAGGAGGGAAGGAGGGAGGGAGGGAAGGAAGGAAGGAAGGAAGGAAGGAGGGAGGGAAGGAGGGAGGGAGGGAAGGAAGGAAGGAAGGAAGGAGAGGGAGGGAGGGAGGGAAGGAAGGAGGGAGGGAGGGAAGGAAGGAGGGAGGGAGGGAGGGAGGGAAGGAAGGAAGGAGGGAGGGAGGGAGGGAGGGAAGGAAGGAAGGAAGGAAGGAAGGAGGGAGGGAAGGAAGGAAGGAAGGAAGGAAGGAAGGAAGGAAGGAAGGAAGGAGGGAGGGAGGGAGGGAGGGAGGGAAGGAAGGAAGGAGGGAGGGAGGGAGGGAGGGAGGGAAGGAAGGAAGGAAGGAAGGAAGGAAGGAGGGAGGGAGGGAAGGAAGGAAGGAAGGAAGGAAGGAGGGAGGAGGGAGGGAGGGAGGGAAGGAAGGAGGGAGGGAGGGAAGGAAGGAAGGAGGGAGGGAAGGAAGGAAGGAAGGAAGGAAGGAGGGAAGGAAGGAAGGAAGGAAGGAAGGAAGGAAGGAAGGAAGGAAGGAGGGAAGGAAGGAAGGAAGGAAGGAAGGAAGGAAGGAAGGAAGGAAGGAAGGACGGGATGGGAGGGAGAGAAGGAAGGAAGGAAGGAAGGAAGGAAGGAAGGAAGGAAGGAGGGAGGGAGGGAGGGAAGGCCAATGGAAGGAAGGAAGCGAAGGAGTGGCTATGGCGAGAGGAAGGTAGCTGAAGGAAGCGAGGCTGAGCGGAGGCGACAGGAAGGAAGGAAGGAGGGAGGGAAGGCAGGAAGGAAGGAGGGAGGAAGGAAGGAAGGAAGGAAGGAAGGCAGAAAGAAAGAAAGAAAGAAAGAAAGAAAGAAAGAAAGAAAGAAAGAAAGAAAGAAAGAAAGAAAGAAAGAAAGAAAGAAAGAAAGAAAGAAAGAAAGAAAGAAAGAAAGAAACTCTTACACTGGAGGTCTCTAAGCCACAATTGGATGGACATCTGCCGGGGATGCTGCAGCTTGATATTCCAGCAAATGAACTGGGAACAGGGATGGATGACCTCTACGTACATTTCAGTTCTAATTCTCTACAACTTTATAACTGGCGATGCTGAGGATCCAAATATGTCCTTCTACAAGGCTTTTTTTGGGGGTGGGGGGAGGTGTTAGAACTCTCAAGAGGGAAATGAAGTTTTCAATCTGTATACTGAAACCTCATGAACTTTAAAACATTTTAAAAAGGATTTTGTCAAAGAGGTTCCGGAACTCTGTTCCACTGAGTCCCCCCAGAAAAAAAGCACAGATCCAAAGCCCCCATGTCAGCCAGCAAGAAAACAAAATAATAGTCATTCCTGTCCCAACTTCTGTTCATTTGAATTCAACTAACAGGCCAATCCAACTAGAGTGAAAACCATAAGGAAGGGAATCAAAGGTCCACTTTAACTGTTCTGGAGGAGTCTCTGAATACCAGCCAGGGTGACCCTCTTTTGGTCAGGAGTTCCACTTCACAGGTGCCATCTAGGGATGTGTGTGTGGATATATCTGGTCTGAAAATATGCCCCCCAAAATACCTTATTGGTATATATTCTGGGTCCAGAGACACATTAGAGAATCCTGGTCAATGCCGGTATCCAGATCTGAAAAAGCAGGAATACCCAGCATTTTAAAGCCCTATATGGTCAGGGACCAGCATACCTACAAGACTCCCTCTCCCCATATCAGCCCCGGAGGGCACTGAGGTCCACAAATCAACATCTCTTGGTGGTCCCCAGTCTCAACCAGGGCCTTTTCAGCCCTGGCCCCCACCTGGTGGAATGAGCTCCCCTATGAGATCAGGGCCCTGCAGGACTTAGTGCCATTTTGCAGGGCCTGCAAGCTGGAGCTCTTCCATCAGACATTTGGTTGAGTTAGCGGATGTCCCCCCTCCCCCCCAGCTTCTGGCCAATCAACCACCAGTAGCCTGGATCTGATTAGACACTGGATTTGATTTAACATCTGATATCTCCACTTTTACATGGTATTTTAGGATACTATTCTGTGCAAAAATAATAATAATAATAATGGTGTTTTAACTGTATTATTGTAATTGTTGTACACTACCCTGAGCCCATCTGGGGACAGTGGTATATAAATCAAATAAATAAATAAATAAAAGTGCCAAATTTGGTGGGGTTTGCTTTTTTCAGGTTTCCCAGGGAACAGGTGATGTTTTCCCTCTAAGACATATTCCCCACCTTCATTTTCTAATTACTACCGAATTAATACACCTGGATGATATCACACTGCTCAGAAGTCTAGAGGCTGATGAGATTTGCACCACACCGTTCCTTAACGGTACCTTACACTATCTGATTCCGTTGTTTGGTTTCGGGTGGGGGACCTTAAATTGCCCTGATCAATCCTCTAGCAGCATTTGCAGACTGAAGATTCGCAGTCTAAGCGCTGGGAGAGCAAAGGAGAATTGCAATCAGGCAAAAGAAGGGTCCGATATATCAAATTGGCGCGCCACGTTATCAGAATATGGTGAACAAGGAAAGAGGGACATCACCCGAGGGGAATCACTTTGACAGATATCGTTGCACCCAAGGAAGCAATAGAGACAAGGTAGATGCATATAGTATTTGATTTCCAGACCGATAGCCAAATGTATTTGTTTCTCTCCCCTATTGATAGATGAAATGCTGCGCTGAAAAGGCAACAGTTGATACAATTTCAGTTCTGATTTTGGCACAATCCCTTAATCATACAAAATGACGTTTCTTTATAGAATCTTTGACTTTCTGAACAATAATGGCATTGTACTTCTTCCTCCTTTCAAGTTTCACTTCATTCCACAAAGTCCTTCTTTTGCTTCTCTGTAAGTGAGCCAGTCTTTTCCCTCTAGATAGGCAGACAATGGTAGATGATAGATAGATAGATGATAGATAGATAGATAGATGGATAGATAGATGGATGGATAGATAGGTATAGGTCTCTCTCTCTCTCTCTCTCTCTCTCTCTCTCTCTCTCTCTCTCTCTCTCTCTCTCTCTCTCTCATATCCTTGTGGCAAGAGGACCCAGCTTGTCTTGGTTGACAAGAGGACCTAGCTGTGCTTGGTTAGTCATAAGCAGGAGATACTCTCTTGTCCTTTAACTTCTCCTTCTGTAACTCCTTACATGGTTGCCCTCACAGCTTTAAAGAACCTGGAGGAGAGAGAAATTCTGATGAGCATTGGTGATGTTTTGGGTGGGCGGAAGCACTCTGAACTTCACCATCCATCTTGCAGTGCCCATGGGTAATGCAACCCCTCTTGGTGTTTACAACAGCGTTACGTTTCTGCCTTCTACAGGAATGATGTTTGTCCCACTAAAGCACAGTTGCCCTGGTGAGGTGGTATGGCAAAATCCTCAAAGGGGTTAGAGAATGATGGCATCTAATTTCACCACAATATCAATACGACCCATTTTCATATGCTAAATGAACATTACGGGCCAAACCAGATCTAAAAGTTGGGAAGATTTTTTTTTTTAAATGGAAGGCTTGGACAGAAAGGGTTGTTGTTGTTTTTCCCCTTTAGACCAATTAATAGACTATGATGGTGAGTTTGTGTTATTCTCGCAGCTGAGGTCTACTCCAGACATGACATGTCAACCAATGTTGAATGGCCATATTTACAACTGCAACATCTGTTGGTATCTAAATATGTCCTGTATCACTAAATATTTCAGAATCAACATTACTCTTGGAAACCCTCATTGAATTAATGTAGAAAGTGGAACCCACAATATTTGTTTATAAACTTGGTTGTCAGTTAATCAATATAATATGCTAAGTCTCATAAATAAATTGAATGAGCTAGATTGCCCTATTTTGCAATGGGATATGGCTCTGTCTTTGATACCTATTCTTTCTATGGACCTCAAGCTGTGACTTCTTCAGCTAAAAAATATGTTCAGGATATACTGGACACCACAGTGCCTTTTTAGCAAAGGACTAAGTGGAGTATCTAATTGCTCATGTTGTAACTTACAAGACAGATCTATTAAACATATGCTTTGTCCCTGTCCAGTTATTTGTTCTTTTTGGAGGGAGTAATTACTCATATCCATTTTGTATTAGAACATTCATGGATCTACAGGAGAGTCCGGCAGAGATGTGTGTCTCCAGGGAAGGACATGTGGAGTGAGAGGACAAAGAAGAGAGGACGGTCAGAGGGCAACTCCCAGGTTAAGACAAAGAGAGGGATCTCATACAAGGAGATAACGTCTGTACACAGTTAGAGTGATGTAGAACCCCCCAATGTCCAGGCATGCTGTGCTGCTCATTCCAAGATAGGCTCGTACCTGTGTGGTGTGTTCTAATGCCAATGTTTGGTGATAGCATGAAGGCAGTTTGATGCAGTGGTTAGGAGTGCAGACTCTAATCTGGGAGAACTGGGTTTGATTCCCCACTCCTCCACTCGCAGCTGCTGGCGTGACCTTGGGCCAGTTACAAATTCTTTCAGAGCTATTCTCTCAGGAGCATTTCTCGAAAGAGCTCTCTCAAAATCACCTACCTCATGAGGTGTCTGTTGTGGGGAGGGGAAGGGAAAGGAGATTATAAATCGCTCTGAGACTCCAAGTGAAAGGCAGGGTATAAAGCCAATCTCCTCCTCCTCCTCCTCCTCCTCCTCCTCCTCCTCTTCTTCTTCTTTTTTTTAACTTCCCGAAGGGGATTTTTTATTGCTTTTTCATAGTAGACAACTAAAACTATAATGGAAAAAGGGAAGGGGACTACATCTAGGGAAAAAGAAAAGAATACCCACACTAAACTAAAAACCCAAAAGAGGGAGATCATTACCTCAGTTAAAATCTATGTTAGTACTATATTGTTAGTGAACAATGCATGCTGTGAGTTACTATCTATCTCTGCTATATAGTTAGTTGATTACTTGTTATGGGAGAATTCCAGAGCATCCCCCAAACTTGCTTCATAAAGGCAATTTTCAGAGTCCTTCTGCCTTTACTTAGGCTTTCTATCTCTAAAAGCATAAGATGGTCTGCGGGCTGCAGTGCCTTCTTCCATGGCCAAGTCTTCATCCGTCTCCAAGGGTGTGGAGCCACTCGAACCAGTTTCACCATCTTCTTTGGTTCCCAGATGGCGTTTCAGGAATTCTTTAGCCTTGTGCACGGAGTCAATCATCTCTCTCTTATCGTGTAGCTTAAAGATGACCCCTTCTGGAACTGCCCATTTATATGTGATTTGATTCGTTTGAAGGAAAAGGATTAAGTTCTTGTAATTCTTCCATTTTTGGTGAATTTCAAATGGAATGTCTTTTAAAGTCTCAATAGTAGCATTCCCAAGTTTCATTGGAGTTG
This sequence comes from Gekko gecko, assembly GCA_029375565.1. Lineage (NCBI taxonomy): Eukaryota > Metazoa > Chordata > Lepidosauria > Squamata > Gekkonidae > Gekko > Gekko gecko. The sequence goes on along the minus strand of JAPDNY010000009.1, from coordinate 18,855,113 downwards.
CTGATGTAACTTTTAAAATTGCATCCCTAGTTTGTCTTCTTGAAAATCTCACTGAAATTTCTCCAGGTAGGCTATTCTTTTTGGTGTAGTTTGAATACTCCCTATACGCTGCTTCTATATCGTGCATTATTTCTTCCACTTTTAAGCCTACAGCTGGTGCGATGAGATCACTAAGGAACCTCTTTAAATCTTTCGGTGATTCAGGAACTCCCTGGAACCTGAGGACCATGTTTGTTTTCTCCATTTGTAGAAAGAAAAGCCTGTTTTCCTGATGGTTCTGCTTATTTGTTATTTGTTCCACCCTTTTCTTCAAAGTCTTGCTTTCGGTGTGCATCTCTTTCACCACCTCTATCGTTTGCTCCATCTGCTTAACATTTTTAGCCAGCTGGAGCCGTTGCACTTCAAGAGTCTGGTTTAGGGCAGTTAACTGCTGGTTAATACCAGCGAGCTGTTCCATCACCGGCTTGAGTGTCTCCACTAAAAGCCTTGCGATGTCCACTCCCTCTTCTTCCAGTCTCGGACTTTGCCCATCCGGAGATTTTGGTTTCGCTCATTTCCTCCCTGCGCCCGACATTTTGGCCATTTGTTTACAAAAGCCAACCGCTATTTCTCCTCCTCTGAAAATTGCTTATGCTTTAAATCCGCTCTGGTATGTCTCACCAAACAAGTCAAACGTTCAGTTTTTCCCTTTCCCCCTCTCTTTTTCTGTAACATCTTTCGCTCCTGAATGGGGGGGGGGTATCCCACCATTCTCCATTTACTGATGTAGGGGTGGTTAAGGGATTGTTCAATTATCTCAAAGTTTGCTGTATCCAACTCACGTTCATTGCCAGTCACTCCGACCTCACTTACATTCCGCCAATCACTCGATCTCCGGTGCTTGTTCGGGCCAGCCCAGCTGTGCCATGCGGCCATGCAGTGGTAGGACTGTCAGGGCGAAGGAGTGCCTCAATTCTCCAGCATTACGCCATCGAAGAGGCCACCCCTCAAAAGCCCTATGGCTTGGAACCCTCTCCAAGGGCTCTGTGGGAGAGCCATGTCAGTAGCTCCCCTCCAAACCGCTGGTATACAAATCGCTCCCCCAAGCTTCAGGGAGAGTGACTGCCCTCGCTACATCATTAACCAGAAACCACCTCCTCCTCCTCCTCCTTCTTCTACCCCTTCTCCTCCTCCTCCCCTCCCCTTCCCCTCCTTCTCCTCCTCCTCCTCCCCCCTTGAAAAACCCATGAAGTTTTTTGGCCCTGTCTAGTTATTTTGTACCAAATGGTAAGACTTTTTTTTAAAAAAGTACATGTGTACAACTGACTAGTTTTGCTTATTTTTCATTTAAAGAATTTGGGATGGAGCGCAGTGAGGGAAGAAGTCCTTGCGTGCACTGTGTAAGTGTGGAAAGTGACCCAGTAAACAGTCTGGAGCTTCTGGTGAGGAACCCAACTGCCTGCCAAACAATCATCTCCCTGACCGCAACAGGCAAGTGGGAGACATGCCAAGCTGGTGGCAGCGTGAGCATCCTGCGATGACAGATAGTCACACCTCTCAGGGAGACCAGATAGGCCACCACCCCTTGGCAAGTTGATGCTTGGTGACAAGTCCACATTTTCTTGCCATGTAACATGTGAAAACAGAATGGATTTTCAGGGATTTGAGTTTTAAATTCTGATGTTTCCATTCCTGTCATTTTCAAAGTGCACCTGTTTGGTGAGATAGTCCCAGCATTTGTCATACCCAGATGGCGAAATGCTTCCTCACCCCCCCCACCCCGGTCTGCTTTGAAACAAACAGCCATTGTCTAGGAGGATGGTGACTTCCTACAAGAGTGGGCGCATTTAACTGCTTTTGAACGTTGCCTTGTTAACTGCTTTCCAGGAATGTGTCTGGTTCTTTTAAATGGCACTATAAAAAAAGTCAGCCTGGCCAGAAAGCCTTTCCCCAAAGACCGATTATTTTTGACCAAAACATGACTCAGGTTGCGGTCAGCCTCTCTCCTTATTACAAATCGTTTTTCTCTGAGTGTCCTTTTCCAGTTTGCAGGAAGTTTGACCAACCTGGGCTTGATCCCCAGTGCAACCAATATCTAAGACAGACAGACAGACAGACAGACTGAATTTAGAGTTCAGTGGCACCTATAAGGCCAACAAGGTTTTATTCAAGGTATGAGCTTTCGTCTGCATGCACATTTTTTTCAAATACATTAGAAGGAAGGTAAGGTTCAAACTTATAGATGGGCTGATAAGATAGACAGACAGACAAATACAGAGAGATAGATATATATAGAGAGATACAGACAGACAGATAGATCAAAAATACCTTAATCTTATCTTGTCCATCTTAGTTATGATGAAAATTGATTCAGTGCATTTCACTGTCCACTTCATTACCATTTCTGGTCTAATTTATTAGACCATCCAAATCACACCGGTAGGAAATGTAATTGCTGAAGGGGGCACAACCTGTTAACCACTGCAGACTCTCTTGTGGAAGCCAGTTACAGTTGCCGAAGATAATTGTGTTTTAATTAGTTCTTTATTAGAAGAGCTTTACCCCTCAGAAACAATTACATTATCAAAGAAGGTCATGCTGTTTTCCTTTTCTGTTGGAAGTGTTGATCTCAGGTGTACCTGTAGTCTTTCTGAGCATTAGGCTCCCCACTCTATTACTGGAGCAGTGTGGGAGCGATTTCCCTGTGACTGGATCCCTCTCTTCCTGGGTCACACCTGTAAAAAGAGATTTCATGGGTCAAGAGAACCATGTTGGTTCCCCCCCCCCATGCCACTGTTGCTGCTTCCTGTGAGTGGCTCCTGTGCCACTCAATAACATATGCATTAGCTATTTGTTTGTAGCAATCCCTTCTAAGGATGCGCATGAAATGGGGAAATGAGGTTTGATTCATGATTCACGGCATGCCCAGTTCACCAACCGTGAACCATCCCAAACTTTTAGGGCCAAATGAACCAGTTCGGTTCATGAGGTTCGTAAGGCAGTAGAACAGGCGCCGGTTCAGGTGTGTATAGAACGAATCCTGTGCAAGCTAGAGACATCAAAGTCACAGGGGGCCTTCCCCAGATGCTCCTGTACGTGCCCTTCAAGTTCTGCTCCTGTTGATCTGAAGTTATGTAAATGTTTTGATTGAATGGAGACAGTTCATATGGAGATGTATTCATTCATGAACTGGCACAAACCTCCACAAGGATGGAAAGTTCATGGAGAGTTCGTGCCAGTTGCCCAGCCACAAACTTCACTTCACGAACCACAAAGCACCCAAAATTCATCACAAACTTTAGTTCATGAGTTGGTTCATCCCCATCCCTAATCTCTTCTCAGAGCAAGGAAGATATATAGATTTAAGGCTAAACACACAGTGCTAATATAAAAAAAAATATGATATATTTTAGTTTTGCATAGGAAGTTTTAAAATCACAATAAAAAATACATATCTATGGTTAGATATATGTGTTTTGCCATATTTGACCATTGTTTTGGTTTCAACCTATCTGGTTACCTTTCCTGTACAGGGTTGGCCCCCCACCTCTTTTTGGTCTTACCTATGGATATATGGATTTTAACTAAAGATCAATATTTGGGCTCTTCTTCGTCTCTTCCTAACCAGGTGCATGGGAATACACCAATCCAATCCTTGTCTGGAATCCTTGTCTGGAGCCAGTTTGGTGCAGTGGTTAAGTGTGTGGACTTTAATTTGGGAGAACTGGTTTTGATTTCCCACTCCTCCACTTGCACCTGCTGGATGACCTTGGGCAAGGCATAATTCTGGGCAAGCCAGAGCTCTCTCAGCCCCACCTACCTCATAGGGTGTCTGTTGTGGGGAGGGGAAGGGAAAGGAGTTTGTAAGCCACGCTGAGACTCTGAGTGAAGAGTGGGATATAAATCCAGTCTCCTCCTCCTCCTCCTCCTCCTCCTCCTCCTCCTCCTCCTCCTCCTCCTCCTCTTCTTCTATTGTAGTCTGCTGTTGTGTCTCAAAGGCAGGCCCGTAGCCAAGATTTTTTTAATTTGGGGGGCCTTTAAATAAGTCAGGGGGCATCCCGCACACACCCCTGCACACACACCCCTGGAGGGGAAATCGGGGGGCCTTGGTAGGAAGTCAGGGGGCCAGGCCCCGAGATGCCCCACTGTAGCTACAGGCCTGCTCAAGGGTCAGGCATGTGTAAAGCACATCATGGTAAATCAATCCTATAGTTTACCAAGGTATGAATGATAATGGAGAGGAAATCACTACTTTGCAGACATTTGCTAACCCACTAAAAATCACACTCACCAGTTGACAAAGCCTGCAGTCCTAAAGATCTCCTGAAGAAATCAGTGAGACTTCCACCATGACAAACATGCTTAAGAATGGACTGACAAGTTGCTTGAATCATTTGGGAAAGATGCATCATTTGTGCCAATCTTGTAAGTACATGACCTCTGGAGAGGTGTCATCTAGGTTTTGTAAATAAATAATAGGTACTAAATAATGATGAATCAAAACCAAAGATTTAATTGCTACGAGCATCCTATGAAGCTTTTCAGAGGCCCACCCAAGATTCCAGCCACGGCCACTGAAACAAGCTAAAATGGTTTTCTGTACACCTCTGTGTGCCGTTTTTTTTAATTTCAGCCCTTGCAAGGCTTTGTGTGTGTATGTGACATATCACAGTGGGGTGCTAGAGCAGGAAGGTAGGAAGGTTTGCGAAGACACTGTCTGCCTCTGAGCATCTGCAGAGTGAAATTTTGCCACCTCCTCTCTTAGGGTTGCCAATCCTCAGGCGGCCCCTGGAGATCTCCAGGAATTGCAACTGATCTGCAGATGACAAAGATCAGACTACAGATCTCCCGACTACAAAGGTCACTTCCCCGGGGAAAATGGCTGTTTTGGAGTTGGACTCTATGGCCCTTTGCCCTGCTGAGGTCTCCCCACATCCCACCTTCTGCAAGGTCTACCCCCAAATCTCCTCACATCTCAATTTTGATCAAAACAGAATTTACTCAAAACAGACTCCAAATTCCTAAAAAGAGGAAAAGAAACAGATTGTTGGATTTCAGGAAGTAAAGAGGAATTAACAAAATTTATCTTAACAATTATTAAACATTGTGCTGGGGAATCACAGGACCTACATGGACAAAAACCACATGGACCAAGAGCTGTAGTAAGGAGGAGAACAGAATGAGGTTGAGTGAAAGAGCTGTTTGGATCCAACCCTATGTGAATTGCCTCCATCTATATAATTGGGAATGTTGTCTGCACTGGCACAACCCTGTTCTCCTCTCTACACACACTGGGTTGGATTCAGCACAAAATTTCTGATTGTGCTTGAGCTCTCACACAAGCAAAAATGCAAGAGGAAGACTGTGGTAGCTGCTTGTGCCAAGTCAAACCAATTGCATCCCCTCTTGCATTTCTATTTGCATGAGATCCTGTGCAGCCAACTTCTGGGCACTACAGTATGTGAGAAGGGGAGTGCTGGGTGTTGCACATGATCTTGCGTGAGTGACACAGAACTGTGCTAAGTCCATTTATCTTTCTCCTTCAGCATCACAGGATCCAAGCCAGTTGCCTGTACATAGTTATGCCATGTGTACAGGGCTGGTATTGGGGAGGGGCTGTGGCTCAGTGGAAGAGCTTCTACAAGAGGACAAGTCCTCTTGGGGATCAAACACTCCCATTAATAGGAAACAAAGAGTGAGTATAAATGGGAAACTTTCTCAGTGGAGGGTGGTAAGCAGTGGGGTACCACAGGGATCAGTACTTAGTCTGATGGTTTTTAACTTGTTTATTAACGATTTGGAGTTGGGAGTAAGCAGTGAAGTGGCTAAATTTGCAGATGACACTAAATTATTCAGGGTGGTGAAAACCAGGGAGGATTGTGAGGCACTCCAAAGGGATCTGTCGAGGATGGGCGAGTGGGCATCAACGTGGCAAATGGGGTTCAATGTGGCCAAGTGCAAAGTGATGCACATTGGAGCCCCAAATCCTAAATATAAATACATAGTGATGGGGTCCGAACTGGCAGAGACTGACCAAGAGAGAGATCTTGGAATTGTAGTATATAACTCAATGACAATGTCTAGACAGTGTGTGACTGCAATAAAAAAGGCCAATCCTATGCTGGGGATTATTAGGAAGGGAAATGAAAACAAATCAGCCAGTATCATAATGCCCCTGTATGAATCAATGGTGCAACCTCATTTGGAGTACTGTGTACAGTTCTGGTCACCATACCTCAAAAAGGATATTATAGCATTGGGAAAAAATGCAGAAAAGGGCAACTAGAATGATAAAAGGGTTGGATCACTTTCCCTATGAAGAAAGGTTAAAACACTTGGAGAAATGACAGCTGAGGGGTGACATGATCGAGGTTTATAAGATTATGCAATGGGATAGAGCAGGTTGAGAAAGAAGTACTTTTCTCCCTTTCTCACAATACAAGAACTCATGGGCACTCAATGAAATTGCTGAGTAGTCGGGTTAGAAGGGATAAAAGAAAGTACTTCTTCACCCAAAGAGTGATTAACACATGGAATTCACTGTCACAGGAGGTGGTGGTGGCTACAAGCATGGACAGCTTCAAGAGGGAATTAGATAAGCATATGGAGCAGAAGTCCATCAGTGGCTATTAGCCACAAGGTCTAGATAGGAACTCTCATTCTGGGGCAAGTGATGCTCAGTATCCTTGGTGCTTGGGGGGGGCAACAGTGGGAGGGCTTCTAGTGGCCCCACTGCTGGACCTCCTGAGGGCACCTGGTATTTTTGGTCACTGTGTGACAGAGTGTTGGACTAGATGGGCCATTGGCCTGATCCAACATTGGCTTCTCTTATGTTCTTATGTTCTTGGCATACATCCCAGGTTCAATACCCGGCATCTCCAGTTAAAAGGATGAGGTAGTAGGTGATGGGAAAGACCTCTGCTTGAGATCCTGGCCAGTCTGAGTAGACATCACTGATCTTGATGGACTGATTGGTCTGATTCTTGTTACTACCAGTGGCCTACCTCGTTGTTGGAGGAAATTAGCTATGAGACAAAGGAGGCCAGAGGGGGACCAGGGACCTCACACCTATATATACCAAGGTCCGGTTCAGTAGGAAGACTCCAGATTTGAAGAGCAAATTAGATGGTTTTTATTGAAGAATTTCCCTGATTACAGTCACACTAAGCAGTCAAGAAAGAGCACGGAATTCAGAACTAAGAAAAATAGAAGAGATGATAGCAATAGTTGAGGGTCAGTTATGGGGGTTATACTACCTGTCCAGATGTGCAGAAGTCCATGATGAGAATAATGCAAATGTCCAGCATTCCACACTATGGAGAAGGAGGTCCAAATAAGAGACTTTGGGGTGCTCTCAGGCTGAGTTCACACTGGCAGTTGCCCCAATACAGGCATGTTTCAGAGACGTTTCACAAACAGATTAAAGGGCCAGTTCACACATGCACATCTGTCAGGCGTTCCCCAGCCTTACTCAACCCGTCTTGTAATGCTCCCCTCCTGAGTTTAAAAGATACCAGGTGAAAGTGGTAGCAAGCCCCGGAGAGCGCGTTTATCCCACATTCATCCCACTTCCCAGAGTGTGAAATCGAACAAGCTGATCCAGGAGGGATGCTCTTATGCACATATCGTCAGATTACGCTACAAAAAACTGCTTACAGCTGCGCCTCCACCAGGGGCGGGCCAACAGTGTGAATGCTCCCTTGCGCGTCCTCCCTAGTATGCTCCCGCATCAGTTGGTGCAGTGTGACTGGGAAAACCCAGGAACAAATTGTTCTGGGTCTTTTTGCCACGACTCCCTCACGCTTCAAACTGCCAGTCTGAACTCGGCCTCAGAGAGCACAACGAGGCGGGGTATGCTCGCTATTTTTATAGGAATTCTGGGGGCAGTCTCTGGGGCCAGCTTCATGCATGTCCAAATGTACAGTGAGAACTCTAATTCAGTGCCCCATGACATTTCATGTTTAATTTCTGCTATTTTTCCCCCTGGCCAGCATTACCCTACTTTTTGTCCGAGGACAGACTGGCAATTTGCCACGGTAGCAAGTCGCGGCAAAAAAACCCCGGATTAAACTATACCGGGTTTTCCCGTCCACACAGCGAGGGCTGCTGCCGGAAGATACGGGACGGAGGCGTGCGGGAGCGTTCAGACTGCCGTGCCGGAGGTGTGCTATATTCGCCGTTTCCCCATTAATTCGGCTGTGGGTGTATGTGTGCATGAGCGCTCATGCGCTCATGCGCATAAGCGCATTTTGCTGATTTTTTTTTTTTGCCCTGCAATGCCGGCACCACATTGGGCAGTGGAGTGGAGCACAGCCAATCACAGTGCTGCTGCCTCGTGCCCAACGCGGGTTGCTCCCGGCTTTTCGCCTGGTAGACTCCCCAGAAGCGGAGAAATGTGCGACGAATGCAGGCTTTTGGATTTGCGAAGGCTTTTATCAGGTGTTTTTTTAATCCGGCACTGAAGCGCGAGGGCTCCGGTAAGCTCCGGGTGGGGGACGCCAGGCAGATGTGCCTGTGTGAACATTCCATTTAATCCGATATTGAGTCGTTGTCAGCCCGGGTCCCATCCCGGGGCAAATTGCCAGTCTGTCCTCGGCCCTAGTTTCCTCTTTTTGCAAGATTTTGGCTCAAGGATAGAAAAAACTCAACATTTGTATGTCCAAGCATAGGACTTCGTTGCCTCCTCCCCCTTCAACTGCCCTTCGTACAACAGGATAACCCACATTTGACAAAGTTCCTTCTGTTCTATCGAAAAGACAAAGCGGCTATTTGACAGGCAGGAACAGGTGAGGCTTTGTGACTCAGTGCTGAAAGCCTGAACAGATTTAAAGAAATGACAATTGATGTGGGATGCCCATTACAATGAGGAACATTTGATAAGTGATCGGTCCTCAGAAGATAGCTGCCTGCAAGAGGTATAATCAATAAAACGAATAGATGTGTGTCTCAGTAGTGAGTCTTGGTTTTTGTTTTTCCATTTTGCTTTTTGGGGTTTTTTTGGATTCAAGGAGATGCTGGTAATCTGACAGGTGACATTTATCTCTAAGGCGACCTTTCCACCTGGGTGTGTATTCAGCCTTCCAGGCTCCATCATGACCAATTCTACCATCATGTTTGGTTTTGACAGAGCTGTTGCCAAAGAAAATGAGATCCTGACATATTGCTATGGGATGGCCTGTTATACACTGTTAGACGTCAGCCGAGAACCAGCTTTCTGTGTCTCGCTCTTGCAAAATGTCAGCTGTTTTAGAAAACCAGGGTGTTGGGTGTTTTTTTTAAAGAAATGTTCAAAGTTATGTAAAATAAGTGTTCGGGATCTATTTTTAGAAAATACCCGCAGGTAGAGATTTAAAGGAAGGAGGTAAGAAGGATCCTTCTCTTATTAAAGCTGGTGAAACGTCGTGGAAGACCGAACTGTGCAGAAACATGTAGCCAAATGCAATGGAACGGAATGATTATGGGTTGGACCCACCCGGCTTTTCTGCTGCTGAAAAGTGAAGGAGAGGCTATGCTGGGACTCCTGGGAACTGCATGGACAAACGGGGTGTGCAACGGGAGGCTGTAGGAAGGAGGAGAATTAGGTGAGATTGAGCAAAAGCACTGGCTAGATCCAACCCCAAATTGCCAGTGGGGTTAGTCATACTGCAGGCTTCTTTTGAAACAGAAGGCACGTTCAAAAGCACTCCTTAGTACAAAAGAGGTCAGTTGGTTTGCCTACAAAGAGCATTTTGGATCCAGATAATTGCCATTAATTTACCGCTACCAAAGACTGAAGAGCAATACAGTCTCAGTGTGTGTGCTTTACAGAAATTGGTGTGATCCTGTCTATGTATCTCCATTGATCCCAGTGTAATGGAATTTCTGAGGGACTACATCTCCCAACTGTTGGCATGAGCGACTCAGAATGCCAGGACGTGGCGGGGGGGGGGGGCTGCTACATCATGCAAGGTATGTATGGGTGTTATCTCCTTGAATGGGATTCCTCTCTTTGTCTTCGTCTTTTCCTTTTTTTTTTTTTTTGGCCCCCGAAGGGGATTTTTTATTGCTTTTCTGAATACTACAAAGAAAATACAGAAAACTACAAGAAACAAGAGGGGGGAACACCTACTAATCTATAGGAGAGAAAGTAACAGTCCCCAAACTACACTAGAAACCCCAAGTATGAGCGACTATTCTTAAGCTTAAAATATGGTTATACAATTTAACATATTTAGAATTAGCATCTTCTGTGGCTGGTGGTTCTGTTCATCCAATACTGTAAGAGAAAATAAACAGGTTAATTATTGCTCTCTTGAAAACACCCCAGGTATAATAGTAGGCACTTCATTCAAAGTCCTTCAGCCTCTATTTTGCTTTCTCTTTCTCTTTCCTGACTCTCAGATCATAAGTAGTTGGTGCTGCTGCTCCTGGTTCCAGCCCCAAGCCCCCCTCTGTGGACCCTGAGTCCTCTTCGCCACTCGATTTGTCTGTCTGGTCCAGCTTTCCGCCTTCCTTTGCTATTATTATTATTGTTTATTTAGTTTTTCATTCCACCAACAACAAACAGTCACACGTAACCCATAACAATACATCACGACAATGAACACTACAAACACTAAACAACAGCAGTCATCCCATCACCCCATTACATATAAAACAAAAATGTACATCGAGTCTTCTTACTAATCTATTTAAATTGTTTTTGAGGTCGAAGAGGAATATTAACAATTTTGTCTCATCCATCTGTATACTTTTTCCCATCTATCTTGACATATTGTTTCATCCTTTCCTGAGAGTAGCACGTTTAATTTATCTGTCTCAGCTATTTCCATCAGTTTCTCTATTATTTCTTCTTTACTAGGGATAATATTTGTCTTCCAACGTCTGGCTATCCCAATCCTTGCCATCGTAACTATATACAATATCAATCTTACATCCTCTTTCTTGAGTCCTACCGGTACCATATTGAGCAGAAAGATTTCGGGCTTAAATTCTAGGTTTACATTAGTGATTTCCTTAACAATTTTGTTAATCATTCGCCAGAATTCTTTAATTTGTCTACATTCCCACCAAATATGAATATAGGTCCCTACTTTTTCCCCACATCTCCAACACTTATCAGATGCCTTTTTATAACACTTAGCTACTTTATCTGGGGTCCAGTGCCATCTGTAAAACATTTTATAGATATTTTCTTTATAATTTGTTGCTCTTAACAGGTTCAAAGATCTCCAAGCTCTGGACCACTGTTCGGTCGGAATCGTGTGCCCTATGTCTTCCATCCACTTAATCATATTTGGTTTGATAGTTTCGTCCATCATATCTTCTCCTAGGAAAAATCTGTACAACTTCTGTATTAACTTATCCGCTGATGAAAGCCAAATCTTGTCCAATTGCGTGGGTGCATTTATAAAATTTATTTTTTGGTCTTTAGCAAATCTGGATTTTAATTGGTTTTTTTCCCAAATAGTTAGGCTTGCTGTTTTGATTTCTTGCTTCTCTAGGGATTTTAATTCATTCTCTTTTGTCAATAATGTTTCATACGTTAGTCCTTTCTTTTTTTCATATAAGGATGGTAATATGAATGCCTCTAAAGGGGATACCCACTTTGGAATTTTAGTGTAATGCCTCATTTTAATTTCCTTCCATATTTTACTTAGTGGGCCTCTAAATACATGGTTTCGGAATGTCACTTGTTTTTTATCCAAATTGTACCAGATGTGGGCATGCCAGCCCATCTGCAGATCATGTCCCTCCAATTGCAGAAGTCTCTCATCTTCCAAGAGGACCCAATCTCTTATCCAACCCATAGCCGCTGCCTGGTAATATAGCCTCCAGTTTGGGAGGCCCAGTCCGCCGTTTTCTTTTTTATCTGTAAGAAGTTTCTTATTAATTCTTGGTTTTTTGGCGTGCCAAATAAATCTCCTGACTATACGGTTTAAATTTTCGAGCCATTTCATGTTCCTCAATATCGGGATGCACTGAGCCAAAAAGAGGAAACGCGGAAGAATATTCATTTTTATTGTCTCAATTCTTCCCATAAATGAGATATGCAAATCGTGCCATCTTCTAAGATCCAGTCTTATCTCTTCTAGTAATTTAGTGTAGTTGTTTTTAAATAAGTTTTTATTATTATCTGTCAGAATTATTCCCAGATACTTAATCCTGTCCACTACCTGCATATTTGTGATATTTTGAATTTTCATTCTTTGATCTTCAGAACAATTTTTGGCAAGTATTTTAGTTTTTCTCATGTTAATTCTTAGGCCTGCCACTTGCCCGTATGTCTGGAGATCCTGCAATAAGAACGGTAGCGACGATTCAGGTTCCTCTAGGATAAAGACCAGGTCATCCGCAAATGCCTGAAGTTTATATTGTTCTTTTTTGATTTTAGCACCTGTTATATCTTTATTTTTCCTTACAATCTCATTTAGCGTTTCTAATCCAAAGATAAATAGTAATGGTGACAGCGGGCAGCCCTGCCTTGTTCCTTTCTGGATAGCTATATTACCAGTCAGCTCTCCATTAACAATAACTTTTGCGTATTGTTCTTCATAAATGGCTTTAATTGCGTTTAAAAATTCTTGTCCGCAGTTCCATAACTTTAATTTCTGTTTTATGAATTCCCAATTTACATTATCAAACGCTTTCTCCGCATCTAAGAAGACCAAAGCCAATTGTCTTCCAGGGTTTTGATCATAGTATTCTAGGATATTTATAATATTTCTTATATTATTTTTAATTTGTCTTTTAGGTAGAAATCCTGATTGGTCTTTGTGTATAATCTCTACCATAACCCTTTTAAATCTATTTGCTAAGATTGCTGCAAAGATTTTGTAGTCTACATTTAATAATGAAATCGGTCTATAGTTTTTAATGTCGTTTCTTTCTGATTCTGGTTTATGAATGAGGGTAATTAAAGCTTCTTTCCAGGTCTGCGGAATTTTACTGGTGGTCATAACATCATTGACTAGGTCCTTTAATAGAGGTGATATTTCATTCTCTATTGTTTTATAGATTTCCGCTGCAATTGCATCTGGTCCCGGAGATTTTTTTTGTTTCTGATTTTTGATTGCCTCCACTACTTCACACATGGTAATTTTCCCGTTCAGTTGTTTTCTTTGTTGCTCTGAGAACTTGCCCGGTTCATATTTCAGTACGAAATCTTCAATTTGTTGTTCATCTTGTAGGCTTTGTTTATATAAATTTCTATAGAAATTTTCTACTATATTTTTTAATTCCTGTATTTTAAAATTTTCCTCTTGTCTTTCATTTTTCAATGCCACAATTATTTTCTTGTCCCTCTCCTTTTTAAGTTTATATGCTAGCCATCGTGAGATTTTATTTGCATTTTCAAAAAAATATGCTTTAGTACATTCTATCTTTCTCGCTATTTCCTGCATTAACCATAGATTTATTTGATGTTGTACTAATTTTATTTTTATCCTAAGTTCCCTCACATCTTTTGCTTTCTGACTCAACTTTTCCATTTCCCTTAGTTCCAAAGTTAGCTTTTTAAACTTTTCTCTTTTTTGCTTATTTCTTCCCGCTTCTTGTCTTATAAAAATACCTCTTATGAACGCTTTTAAGGTATCCCACGTATTAAACAATGATGTATCTTCTCTTTTATTTATTTGTATAAACTCCTTTACCTCTTGTTTAAGTTTTTTGACAAAATCCTTATCTTTAACCAAATTTGTATTTATCCTCCCTCTATTTATTTTCTGTGATCCCTGTAGTGCAAGCCACATTGGGTTATGGTCTGCATAGGTATTTGCCAGAATCTCCACTTCCGTGACATGCCTTATTAGGTTAATATTCATCCAGATCATATCTATTCTCGACCAAGACTTGTGTCTGTTTGAAAAGAAAGTATAATCCCTTTTTTGGGGATTTCTGGTTCTCCATACATCTATAAGATTAAACTCTTCTACTAAATCCAAAATTTTTTTGGTAATACTAGCCCCGCTTTATGAGTTTTCTTTCCCTTTTTCCTATCTTCCTTAGCATCTAGTACTGCATTGTAGTCTCCAACAATGCATAAGTTCTCAGGGTTTTCTTTAGTGATAAGATTAGTAAGTTCTAAAAAAAAACTATCTTGGTTTTGATTCGGTGCGTATATGTTTACAACTAGTATATCTGTCTCATTAATCTTAACTTGTACCCCCACAATCCTTCCATTGGGGGACTTGAACCTCAATATTGGATTCAGTTTTTCCTTGACATAGGTAACTACCCCTCGCTTTTTTGTTTCATCTGAGGCAACAAATGCTAGCCCTAATTTTTTGCATAACAAATACTTTTCTTGTTGTTGTTTAATGTGTGTTTCTTGTAGGCATGTAATATCACTTTTTAATTTAGAAGCCTGGTGGAATATTCTTCTTCTCTTTTGGGGACTATTCAGTCCATTAACATTAATTGATACTAAGGATACATTTTTATTTACCATCTTTTTATTATTTCTTTCCCAGATAGCTAAATTTCTTAAGTTGTTGCCTAGTTTGTATTTGAGATTCCGCTCTGTCCTTTATTTGCTGTTTCCTGTAACTTGTTTTCTTTTGTTCTCTTATTGGGGCTCCCATGTGACCCCTAGTCTTTCCTTCCATTTCTTCACTTGTCCTTGGGTCTCTTTCCACTTCTTCATCTTCCAGATCTTCTTCATAATCTGATGGCTTTTGCCACCCCATTTCTTCTCCATACCTTTCTAAAAAGTTCTCCAATTTAAATGTGGAGTCAATCCTCCACCTTTGAGCTTTATATGTAAACAGCAAGCCTTCTGGTATCAACCACCTGTATTGGGTTTGGCTCTTACGGAGTAACTCTGCTAAACAGTTATATTTTTGCCGCTTTTCCCTCACTCTCCAAGGGATATCTTTTAGGATCCTTATTTCCTCCCCTGCAATTTTTAATGTTTTCTTATTTGCCTCTTGTAATATCTGGTCCCTCACGGATTTCCGTATAAATTTGGCATGGACCTCCCTTGGGGCTCTATTTCTTCTGGCATATGCCGAATTTCTCCTGTAAGCCACCTCAATGTTATAGGCTATTTCTGCTTCATTGAAGATGCTAAACTGTTCGCTAATATTTCTAGCAAGCTCTTCCTTCAAATTCTTTTCTAATTTCTCAGGCACATTTTGAAATCTCAAAATCATTTCTGATTTTTCCATTTCTAGAGTTATTAATGATTCCTCAATTTTCTCTGACCTAACCTTTAAATCCATTACCTCTTGATCTATGTCCTCCACCCTTTCCTTTAGTTGGTTTGTAGTTTTTATCAGTTTTTTAATTTCTGTTTTAATTTCCTCTGTATCACTTTTTAATTGGTTTGCTATCAGGTCCATTTTATTTTGCATAGGTTCCAATTCTTTTTTGATAATATCCGCATTTTGTTCTGCCGCTATCTGCAAAAAGTTCTTCATCATATTTTGTAGCTCCGTTGCTGATATGTAGGGCTTTAATTGAGAGAGCCCCCCTGTTTGGCTAGGAGATGCTGTTGGAGTTTTTTTGCCTGTCCCTGATGCCATTATTAATTTCAAGTATATATATTTATTCTTATATACCTTTAAACACACCTATGTCAAACCCTAACCCTATATCATTAGTCTCCTTTACCCTTTGTTTATGTTAATCAACATAAGAATATTACTGGATTTCTCCCTTTAAATTGCACAATTTTTCTTTTCCTATCTTCACTACTATCTCATTTCCAAACTACTCCACGTTCTCCCTTCTTTGCCCTTTCTTGCGTCCTTCTCCGTCAGCCTTCGTCAGTTCTGTCAATATCTCTGGAGAGCTCCTTCGTTACACAGCATCAGTTCTTGCCACATCTGTTCATTCCATTCTCCTCCGCCTCGCTCCACTCAGCTCTCGACTCTGCTCTTCCCTCCGCCCTTCTCTGGCCACCTCCGTCGCTCTCCCGCCTCTCAAAGGGGTTCCTCCGTCGCGTTTCCACCTCTCGTCATCACACCCGGTCGTTTGCTCACTGCTTGTTCTTCCCAGCTCCTTTTTTGCTGCGTCAGGCCACCCGGTAATCACCGCTGTTTAAAGAGACAGGCAAGAATTATTTGTGTAGTTTAGTACGCTTTTTTAATACCATGGAACCTATAACCTTTCTTTCTGACTACTTTCTTCACTTTGCGATATGTTAGCTAGCCGCTGCTCCTGTCCTTCTTCGCTTTAATTTCCCCTGTTTCTCTCCCCCGTCTCTTTCCCTCACGTTAATTATGTCCTGTCCTCCTCCTTATCCCTCGTCCCATAAGATAAATAAAACAACACTTAGCTTCGGTTTTATGAGCTTTCTCTTTCTCTCGGTTGTAAATTCTGCTCCCTCTTCGACCTTCCACGCTCGGATTCACAGCAAGAAGGAGAGAAAAAAAACATTTCTTGCTGCCTTCTTCTTTACTCCCGCATAGAGACCAACCAAAAAGTCCCCCCAGAAAAGTCGCCACTCTTCTGAGTTGGATTGAAGCCTCTTGCAGGCACCTTCAAAAACAAAAACAAGAAAGTGCCCTGGCACATAGCATTGCCAAGAAAAGTAAAGTTGTAGAGGTAAAGACGCGGAGCTCACTCCCACACGTCTAGCCCCTCCGAGCTCTCGCCGCCATCTCTTTCCGCCTTCCTTTGGATCACCATGTTTTTTCAGGAATTCTTGCGCCTTAAAAATGGAATCAATCTTTTCTCTTTTGTCCTTAAATTTGAACAGCACTCCTTCCAGGATTACCCATCTATAGGGTACAGAATTTAATTGTAAGAAGTTAGTCAGTTCCTTGTAGCTCTTCCTTCTTTGTCTAACTTTGAATGGAATGTCCTTTAAAACCTTGATTGTAGAGTTTCCGATTTTCAGGGATGACCTCGACACTGCTTTCAATATCTGATCTCTGGCACTTCGCTTGGTGAATTTCACCACTACCTTCCCAGGTAGATTGTTTTTTTTGTTTTTTTGTTTTTCGTGTATGTAGAATGGACCCTATATACCAGGTCCATATTGCTTATAATTGTTTCCATTTTACAATCCACCACGGGGGCCAATGCCTGCGCCAATATTAGCCTGAGATCTTCTCCATCAGTCTCTGGTACATCCTGAAAACGAAGAACCATATTAGCTTTTACCATCTGAAGCTGAATCAGTTTATCCTCTTGCAGCTCTTGTCGTTTCTCAATTTTTTGGACTTTTTTTGTTAATTTGCTTATTAGCAGTGTCTGTTTCTAAGCACTTTGCAGCCATTTGTTCCATTTTTTTTAATGTTTCTGTCAGTTGTGTCTGTTGCACAGCCAGTGTCTGGTTAATATTCCCGAGATGTTGATTAATAACAGTCAATTGCTCCAGCAGAGGGCGTATCTGCTCTGCGAGCAGCTTGGCGACGTCAGAGACTTCCTCCGAGTGAGGGCTGGGAGGGACGACTTGCTTCTTCCCCACTTTCTCCCACTTCCTGCTTGGTCCAGACATGTTGGAAAGATTGTTTACATTAACAGAGTCCATGCTGAAGGGTCTGAATTTCGACCTAAAGCTTTTTCAAGCCTGGTAAGTCCCAAGAGACCACTTCTACTGCTGGATTTTACATTCGCCCCCTTCTTCTTGCGTATCTTAATAGTTCCCAAGTGTGTGATTGGGGGAACTCTCCCTCCTCCCGCCTCTTCTGTTGGGAGGGGAGGGGAACGCCTGGAAAGTTTTATTTCTCATTCCACCAAACTCACAGTTTTGCCGATCACTTTATTCTTGTTTCGCTTTCTCTGTCAATGCTTCATCACTCCGCTGGTCCTGGCTAGCGCCTCTTTGGTCAATTCACATCGGCCTCACAGTACGTCAGAACCATCGGAACGGCTTGGAGCCTCAATTCTCCCACTGCGCGTGGGAGGAGAGGCTACCAGGCAAAAGTCCCCTGGCCCGGAGTCCATCCCAAGGACTCCTTGGAGGGTTGCGCTCATGCGAACCCCCTCCTGGCACCTGTGCACGGTACGCGTCCCTGGTAGAGTTTGGGAGACACGTCTGCTAGTCAAGTCGCCATGACCGGAAATTGACAGTTGCCTTTTCCTGAGGGAAGGAGGGAGAAGGGAAAGGAAGAGAGAAAACAATGAAACTAGAGGTCTGGAGGAGAATTACAGCCAGGAATAAGCCTGTGAGGGCTTGATACCAGTGGGGATTGAAGAAATTGGAGGAAAAGAACTTCCTTCTGACCTGTTTATTGTCTATGTTAGGAGAGCCCTGGGGAGGCAGACCTGCAACCAGGGCTGCTGAGAGCCACCATGGGCTCCTGGACAAAGATTCCACCTGGGTCCCCCATATAAAGGTTGCCAGCCCCCCCCCGCTAGAGGCCAGGGATTGCCTGCCCCAGACCCAGACCCCACCCTCTGTGGTCTATCAGCAGGCTGGCATGAGAACTTACAAGGAGCAGGAGGGAGGCCCAGGCTTCTGATGTGTGCTGGAAGTGATGTCATCACGTCAACAATGTCACAGTGATGATGTCACATCCGGTACACGACAGAAATGGTATTGCCATCTCACTGGTGACCTAGCCTGACCCTCCCTCCCACTCTTGGTAAGTCCCCCCACCCCCTGCCCCATATGACTCTGACCCAAATAATGTGTCTGATTTTGTAATTTTAGATTTGTACACATATATAAAAGGAGAGGAGGAGGAGATTGGATTTATATCCCACCCTTCCCTCGGTGTCTCAGAGCGGCTTACAAACTCCTTTCCCTTCCCTTCCCCACAACAGACACCCTGTGAGGTAGGTGGGGCTGGGAGAGCTCTTTCCAGAACTGTCCTTGAGAGAACAGCTCTGACAGAACTACAGCTTGCCCAAGGTCATCCAGCAGCTGCAAGTGGAGGAGTGGGGATCAAACCCAGACTAGAGTCCACACACTTAACCACTACACCAACATGCACCAGTATAGAACTACACTTTACATCTGATGAAGTGGGCTGTAGTTCAAAGCTTCGTATCACTATGAATCTTTAGTAAGTCAGTCAGTAAGAAATCTATCTAAGTTTACCCTCATGCAAACGGATTATGTAGTGGTGCTGGATGAGAAGTAGTGGAATAACTGGAATTGATTTTGCTGACATATTTTCTTAGAAACGATTATGTCATTTGTCATATTACATGCAGCTTATAAGCACGTAGCAAAGTAGCATTTACAAAGAGATATTAAGTGTCCCACCAATACAATGATATTATATACAGTAATAACAACAACCCACTATCTCAACAGTATTTACAATGTAATTTAAATCTAATTAAGGGGGGTATGTAACCACTAAGACATATCAACATCCTACTACCATGCATATAAAGGGGGGAGCATCCCTTTTACAACTTTGATCCATCATGGGAAAGTATTAACTCTCCCCTTCTGTTGATAATGTTTACAAGTGTTTCCTGCTATACTACTATTAAGAGAATGTAAGAAGAGAAGCCAATGTTGGATCAGGCCAAAGGCCCATCCAGTCCAACACTCTGTGGCACACAGTGGCCAAAAATACCAGGTTCCATCAGGAGGTCCACCA
This sequence comes from Gekko gecko, assembly GCA_029375565.1. Lineage (NCBI taxonomy): Eukaryota > Metazoa > Chordata > Lepidosauria > Squamata > Gekkonidae > Gekko > Gekko gecko. The sequence goes on along the minus strand of JAPDNY010000009.1, from coordinate 18,835,647 downwards.
GTGGGGCCAGGACACTAGAAGCCCTCCCACTGTTGCCCCCCCAGCACCAAGAATACAGAGCATCCCTTGCCCCAGAGCTCCTATCTATACCTTGTGGCTAATAGCCACTGATGGACCTCTGCTCCATATGCTTATCTTATTCCCTCTTGATGCCATCCATGCTTGTAGCCACCACCACCTCTTGTGGCAGTGAATTCCATGTGTTAATCACTCTGTGGGTGAAGAAGGACTTCCTTTTATCCCTTCTAACCCAACTGCTCAGCAATTTCATTGAGTGCTTACGAATAAGAACATAAGAGAAGCCAGTGTTAGATCAATGCTGGAATGACTGGTCTAAGGTCAGCCAATGGGCTTCTTGGCTGAATGGGGATATGAACCCAGGACTCCCAAGTCTTACTCACATAGTCTAACCACTACACCATACTGGATCTCGATAATGAGAGGATACAGTTCTCAGTCATCCAAAGACTAGTTACAAAAAAGGCGATAAAACACATTTGGCACCCACTTATATATCCTAACAAAAGCCAAATAATCAGCTTTCTCCAAATGAAAAAAATAAATACCTGATGCTGATGATGATTCCTTAACTAAATAATGTATCAAAGGCACTAATGGGTAGTGTTCCCTCTAAGCTGAGTTAGTGTGAGCTAGCTCACAGTTTTTCAGCCTCTGGCTCACAGATTTCTTTGTCTTAGAGCAGGAAGGACGGCACCAGAGCAAACTAATTCATGCAGCAGCCAAATCACTTGCTCACAACTTTAATGCCAGTAGCTCACAAAGTAGAATTTTTGCGCACAAGACTTTACAGCTTAGAGGGAGCACTCCTTGTGAAGAAGTTTCTCAGATTCTTTAATATGCTTATCCTGTTTTGCCCATAGGCTTTTAGACATGGTAACATCAGTCAAATATTTAAAATGTAAAGCAAAGCAACGTGATCATACATATTTTTGGATAATTATATTTCCTAAATATAGTGCAAACAGGATTATTACACAAATGGAAACAGTCACAGTCCAATATCAATGTTAAAAGGATGGGCCTACCTTTGACAAAGTCCTTCTTCTGTAGTTGTATGTAGTAGTAGTAGTGTGAATGACCAGTGGCACTGAAGTCTTTCCGTCTATGCATCTGATCTGTGGTCTTGTCGAGACTGCATGCATCTCCTTCTCTGATGCACTCTTGGGTTCCTGATTTCATCTAGCAGTTAGTCCGGTGCCATTATTGATCACACATTAGCCTTTTACATTTTTTTGTCACTGACTTTGGCTTACACTGCAATAAATCCGATTGCGCCTGATTACAAAACCATGTGGGCCAGCACCGGTAGATCTGCAGGGTTTTGATGTGACAAGTGGTGACACATCAATCCCTGAAAGAGCACCGTGGAAATCAGGGACGTCCATGTATGCACTTTTTAATTTCATGCTTGCTTTCAGAGCGAGCCTTTTCATTTTGCCCATGTTCATCATCAGTGTTCCTCAGGGGTCTTTTCGGGGGGAGCCCACCGGAGCGCAGCTCCGGGAGCTCAGAAGCCAAGCCCCGCCCCCAGCCGGCGTCCCGGAGAGTCTTTCAGGCAGCCGAATGTCAATTTCAGCTCCATTATATCCTATGGGCCATTGAAGTCAATGGTGAAAACATAGGGTATATTCTAGGGGCTGGAGGGGAGGGTTTGAGAGAGAGGCTCGAAACTCACAGGATAGCTGATGGAGCCTCTCCCCAAGATACCCACCAAGTTTCAAGAACATTGGACCAGGGGTCCAATTCTATGGCCCCTAAACAGGTTGCCCCTATTCCCTCCATTGTTCTCTATAGTGGGAAAAAAATAACTTATTTTCTCACCATAGAGAACAATGGAGGAAATGGGGCAACCTGTTTGGGAGCCCATAGAATTGGACCCCTGGTCCAATGTTCTTGAAATTTGGTGGGTATCTTGGGGAGAGGCTCCATCAGCTATCCTGTGATCTTGGAGCCTCTCCCTCAAACCCCTCCCCTCAGTCCCAGAATATACCCTATGTTTTCACCATTGACTTCAATGGCCCATAGGGTATAATGGGGCTGAATTGCCACTGAATTTCTTTCATTCCCTCCTTTCCTTCTTTCTTTTTCCTCTTTCCCTCATTCTTCTCTTCTCTTCTCTTCTCTTCTCTTCTCTTCTCTTCTCTTCTCTTCTCTTCTCTTCTCTTCTCTTCTCTTCTCTTCTCTTCTCTTCTCTTCTCTTCTCTTCTCTTCTCTTCTCTTCTCTTCTTCTTCTTCTCTCTTTCTTTCTTTCCCACCTTCTTCTCTTCTCTTTTTTCCTCCTTTCCCTGTTTCCCTCCCTCTTCCCTCTCTTTCTTTCTCTCTTTCCTTCCTTCTTTCCTTCTCTCTACTCTCTCTCTTTCCTTCCCTATTTCCTCCTTCTGTGGCTGAACTCTAGTGAGAAGGAGTTTAAACTTTAAACCCCTTCTCTCTTAGCTCCCCCACCCAGACCAGCTGGGGAAGGGAAGGGGAGGCTTTTGAAGATGCTTCCCCCCCTTTTGCTTCCCCTTCTGACATCACTTCCGGTGATGTCAGGGGGTGTGGCATATGCTAATAGCCTAATAGCTCATTAGCATACCATATGCTAATGAGCTCCTGCAGCTGTTCTTCTACGAAAAGACCCCTGGTGTTCCTAATACGTTTCTTTTACACTGGAGATCTTTAACGCATGGATCGAGATTCTCATATGGGTTGTTGCCAGATCCACCATGGCTGTGCTCTTCTTGAGAGGACCTGCTGTACCATACCGGCTGCTTCTCTTTGCACCCCCACAGAAAGGAACAGTAGAATGGTAACAGTAGGAGGACACTCCTTCCTGTCACATGACTTTGGTTCATACGACTTCCTGCCACTTGTTTGCAGCTCAGCAGGTCCCAAGCAGCTGCCCGTGGGTACAAGTAGGTCCTGAGCAGTGTTCCCTCTAAGCTGAGTTAGTGTGAGTTAGCTCACAGTTTTTTAGCCTCCAGCTCATGCCTTTTGTCTTGGCTCCAGAGCAAGCTAATTTATGCAGCAGCCAAATCGCTCGCTCACAACTTTAATGCCAGGAGTAGCTCACAAAGTAGAATTTTTGCTCACAAGGTTCCACAGCTTAGAGGGAGCACTGGTCCTGAGATGGGAAAGATCGACATCCACTGTTTTGCATCGTTTTTACACCATTCATAAAGGAGCGTATATCCAACTATGCAATCCCTCCAGCAAAATGACATTTCCAATTGCGAAAGAGGGAGTAGTGATTTCAGCTGCAGCCCTCCGCTTTGCCTGATATACTTTTCCTGATAGTCTACTGACCCTTTGGAACAAAACGGGGCATTCAGTGAGCTACGGTAGGGAGAAGGAAGTATCTTGCTCTGCAAAGTCCGCAGGTCTTCTGATACGTCCCGGTAGATGCCATTTATGTGCTCCAGTAATATTGAAAAACCACCTACATTTAGTAAGAAAAACATTAATGGGAGGAAACAGGAATAAAATTTGCAGATTTGAATCACACGAAGGAGAAGAAATTGGGTGGCTGTTTTTTACTCAAACCAGCAGGACTACAAAATTCAGTGGCACCCCTCAATGAAAATCTTTTGCAAATTGGGCTCTTGAAGGGCGGTTGACTATTTATCTGAAAGAAGTGACTGCTCCATTGGACCCGAAGGTTAATTGATTTATTATGCTCTTTTCAAGTGGAAACGTCTGAAAATGCTATCAGAACACAAACCTCCCATGTGCTCCTCTAGGTACGATTTAACTTTGAAGTGAAAAAAAGCCCTCCTTCGGTTGCAGTATCTTCTGATGGATCGTATTCACATTGAAACGCCGCACCAGCTGTCCCAAAATATGTCAGCACAAAGAATCGCATGCAGTCTAGTGCCTAATTAGCAATCTGTTGCCCTACTTGTGTATAGACGCAGTTGGTACGGAAAATCAAACTCTCCGAGGGGATTTTATTCCAGCTCTTAATTTTGTGCCTACCATCATCGAGCAGAATACAGAGACGTACAAAGGCCAGGGCCCAGACTCTCTGCACAATCGTTTGTGCAAATGGTCACCTAAGTTAAGGCAATCAGCAATCTTTTAAGTTATATTTTGTTGTGTTCCTTAAATATTTATAGTATGTCACCTTATATTTATATTGGAAATATTTACGGCATTTTTGTTGTTGTTGTTCAGTTGCACAGTCCAGTCCAATTCTTCGTGACCACATCACACCAGGCCCTCCTGTCTTCCGCCGTCCTCTGGAGTTTGTTCAACTTCACGTTCATTGCATCGGTAACACTGTCTAACTATCTCATCCTTTGTCATCCCCTTCTTCTTTGACCTTCAGTCTTTCCCAGCATCAGGGTCTTCTCCAGTGAGGGCTCCCTTCTCATTTGATGGCCAAACTATTTGAGCTTCATCTTCAATATCTGGCCTTCCAGGGAACAGTCAGGGTTGATTTCTTTTAGGATTGACTGATTTGATCTGCTTGCAGTCCAAGGGACTCTCAAGAGTCTTCTCTAGCACCATAATTCAAAAGCATCTATTCTGCACTCGGTCTTCCTTATGGTCCAACTCTTGCAGCTATACATTACTACTGGGAATACCATTGCTTTGACCATGCGGACATCTGTTGGCAGGGTGATGTCTCTACTTTTTATTATGCTGTCTAGGTTTGTCATCACTTTCCTCCCAAGGAGTAGGCGTCTTTTAATTTCATGGCTGCAGTCAAAGGGGGGTCTGAAGTATCTTATAACATTGTTCTCTCCTCCTCCATGTTATCCTCACAAGAACAATAACCTTGTGAGGTAGGCTAGGCTGTGAGAGAGTGAGTGGTCAAGGTCCTGTTAAATAAATAACCAGCACAGCCCCAGGAACTCTGTACTACATGGTTTAACTATATGCTTCAATCATCTCTGAGATCACAGGAACACATGAAGCTGTTGAGTTAAATGTAAAAAAATAATAATAATCATGTGCCTTGGAAGCACAGAAGCTTTATGCAGTATCCCTGATGCTCCACATTTCACAGTTAAGGGGAAAATGCTGTTCAAACAAATTACAAAGATGGTCTGACTCCAAAGGTAACAAAAGAAAGAAATTTTACTTAAAAAATAGAAGCACATCTTACATGACCTGTTCATGTAGGCACATTTAACTTAATGTGAACAGAATAACTTCAAAAGGGTTAACTTGCCACAGCTCCAAGCCCAGGTAAGAGAGAAGAAGAGAGGTCCTATACATAAGATGAAACAGGAGGCAAGCAGGGGCCAAAGAGGCTCAGCATCTAACTGATGAGAGGGTGGGGCCTACTGCCAAGGGTACCTGAGTGAGAGAATTCTCCAATCCTTTCCCTCCCAGATCCTCTGGCCTGCAGAGTCACAATATCCAACAGAAGCTGCCATAAGATCCTTAAGGTCCATCAAGGTCAGTATTGTCTAATCAGACTGACAGTGGTTCTTCAGGGTCTCTAGCAAGAGTCTTTCACATCACATGGTCCTTTTAACTGGAGATGCTGGGGACTGAACCTGGAATCTTCTGCATGCTAAGCAGATGCTCTGCCACTGAGCCACTGAGCCCCAGAAAGCTTTCAGGACAGAGTGGGGATTCAAATGTCCCTCCCAGTTCCTAGCCTGACATGCTAGCCATTATATCTCTCCACTGTTATATGTGCCAAAGTCTTCTCAGCGGGCTTCACTTGGATCTAGTGAAGCTTGCACATTATGAAATGTGCAGTGTTTGAAAGCACTAATCAATCATATTGGTAATTATGCTCTGTACTAGGAGTAAGGCCTGTTGTGGGAAGAAATACAACAGACTCTAGAAAGGCTCCAGGTGAGTGTCCCGGCTGTGGCTGGTGGGGTGGTGGAGGGAAGGGGAAAATAGGGGGAAGTGAGCCATATTTATTTCCTTCTGTTTAGCTGTAAGGCAGGGCTGTCTCAAGTCATTTTGCTCCCCCAAGTGGGTAGTACAGGAGAAGAGCTGCATGCCATGTTTTCTGGGGTCCAAGGGTCTGGAAAGCTGTTCTGCAACCATTTACAGGGTTGCCAACTCTGGGTGGGGAAATACCTGTAGATTTGAGGGGTAGAGCCTGGGGAGGGCAGGGTTTGGAATGGGGAGGGACCTCAGCAGGTTCTTTCAATTCCAAAGCTGCTTCCTGTTTAACACTAACTGATTATCTTGTCTCTTTATCTGACTCGCTCTTGGGACTTCCAACTTGGGAGTTGTGGTTCTAATTCCCTTTGCTATGGTTGATGTAAGGCCAGCTGAGAACTACAACTCCCAAGGTGCAATGCATCAAAAGTGGGATTAAATATATATATATATATATATGTATATGTGCTTCAAGTGCATCAACCTTCCTCTCCACCATGACATCCTATTGCATTTCTGCTGTGTTAGGAGTCCTTGAATAGAACCAGAACATTAATTTTAAAACTGGGTCCTCTGTGACTCACTTGGAAGCTTTCTGGTGCCCTGTTCCTCCCTAGCACATCGTATCTCTGGGAAAAAGCAGAGACACCAAGCTATGAGGACTATGCTTGGATTGAAATGAGTGACCATACTGTAGCATTCCTAGCCCAGCAGGGGCAGATCAGATGCGGACAGGGAGGAAAGGACATTCCTGGAGCCTAAAGGAGTTCTTCTGCATGAGTCTAAACTTTCCATGTGGGATTTGGGAGTTAACATACACTTGTCACTTAAAAAGATACACGTAATTCAGAATGTACAATAATACCCAAGAGGATTCACGAGGGGAAATTCCATCTCTGCAATGCTCCCCACTTCATTCACTCTTGCCCTCTTCCCAAATTGCCACAGGGTTGCCAGCTCTGAGTTGGGAAATACCTGGAGATTTTGGCGGGGTAGAGCCTGGGAAGGACAGAGTTTGGGGGGTGAAGGATTGCTTGCAGTAGGGTACAATGCCATAAAGCCCACTCTCCAAAGCACCCATTTTCTCTAGGGGTTATCTGAACATCAGTTGCAATAGTGGGAGATCTCCAGGTACAACCTGGGGGTTGGCAAGCCTAAGAATTGTCCAGTTGTCATTTCCCCTCCCTCCTCGACTCACTTGGTCACCCTTCCTGCCTCCTTCCTGAGCCCTCCCAATCACTAGGGCTCCTCCCCTTTCCAACTCATCAGATCATTCCAGTCTTCTCCCCCTCAATCCACCTAAGCATCCATTACCTTCCCCCTCACCTAGCTATACAATCAGTTGTCTTTCCCCCTTCTCTACCTTTTGTTTTCACATGGTTTTCTTTATGCTACATCTGTTAATGCACAGCTATTGCAAGTTACTTGGAAGGGGGGAGGAGTTAAATGACCCGTTGGTAACTTTTTTAAAAATTAAAATTTATTAAATATAATGCAAAAATACATGTATCATCACAAAAAAAACAAGCGAAGGAAAGAAGTAATAACACATATATGGCGATAGGAAGGTAAGTAACATATTAATCCTATGAAAGGCATTAAGCCTGTTCATAACCCCCTCAAGAGACAACTACCAAACACTCAGAAATGAATCCAGTCCTGATAGTGTACATTAGAGGGAATAATCTTATTCTCAGCAAGATATTGCAATATCAGGAGCCAGGTAACGACTTGGTTTTCGGTTTCGGTGCTGCGAATGGCGGCCGCTTCTCGGGAAGCTCCCGGAGGCGGTCAGCCCACGCGCGGAATGGGGGGTCTTCGCATATGCGAAAGACCCTAGTGAGCCTTAGTCAAAGGCTCCGAACCGGGGCGCATGGGGAGTAGCCTCTTTGCCGGCACACCGCCGGGAAGTTGAGGCTTCCTCCCCGCTCCAATCGGCCCCGCCGCGTAGTGCGTCCCGGATGGGACTTAGCAGCCCTGCCGACTTCCAGGAGTGAGTTAAAGCGGTCTGGACTAACATGAAACGATGAAATGGCATCTAATCGTGAGTTGAAGATCTGTTTTGAAGCGAAAATTTAAACCCCCCCGCAAGCGCATAAGCATATGGGAGGAGGGAGGAATCCCTATCCTCTTTAAGAAGTGAGATTTAAAAGAGAAATGCGAAGGGGGGTAAAGAGAAAAAAGAGTGTTGGTGAAAGTACCGTTGGGGTTTTTTAGAAGACTGCGACTTCAGCAGCTTTTCGGGGGATGCGGCACGAACTGTGAAAAAGTAAATAAAAAAGAAAATGTCGATGCCGGGGAATGTCCTGCGCAAACCGGAAGAGAAGGAAGGAGGGACTTCCGGTCCGGGCAACCCCCCCCAGAGCTAGCTGTCAATCAACAGGAGAAGGAGATACTGCGCCACCTGCTGGAGTAAATGCATCAAATCAACGAAATTTTTTAAAATGGAATGTGTTCTCATCAGTTGTCAAAAAGAAATGTCGGAAATAACAAGGAAGATGGCAAAAATTGTATAGAAGGACAATTTGACTCTAAACTTTCTGGTTATGAAAAAAGAAGAGAAAGAAGATCTCAGATTTACTGTGGCGAATGTCTTGACACCCCTAACTGGCAGTGGAGCGAATAAATAAAAAGAAGAGGTGGATATGGCTCTCAAAGCCTGTTCTGCCTCTAAAAAAAAGGAAATACTCTGCCAGTAGAATGGGGTGTTGAGCTTAGCAAGCAATGGAGATCTAATTTCATGAGTAGTGTTTATGGAGCCAGCGGAAATTGATTGCCAGAAATAACAGGAAAAACAAAGAAAAGAGAGAAGATGGACTAAAATACAGAATTTTCTGAAGAGACACGCCAGCATGGAAGACGCAGCACTCAAAACTTGGATAAATGAAGATGACGGCAGCCCAGGGGAAGGAGGTGACGGATCGGGAGACATCAAGTTAAAAGGACTTAATTTGTAATTGGAGAGACTTAAAAAGAAATTGTTCGAGTAACATCTGAAAGGAGCCGTAATAATTAACCCCAGTGGACTTTACTAACTTTATTAACAGAGTTGTTTTGGACTTTGGAAAGTTAAAAAGAAGATCTTCTAACCGTGATGGATGCCAAATATTGGATTGAATATTAATTAAAACTAACCTTTACTAACAGGAAAAAAACTCACTCCGCTCTTTTTCTTTCCCCACCTGTCTACCTTACCCGTTTCTTATAAAAAGAATAAAATTCTCTCCTTTTTAGGAGAGTTATTTCAAAAAAAAAAAAAAGGAGCCAGGTAACTACAGAAGTGCCATTTGTATCATCACAGGAGTGGGGGGTTAGACCATCAGCAATCTTTCCCATCACAAATTGTGCCCATAGTTTATCGAACCATAGTTCTATAGTTGGTGCTTCCTTGGCTTTCTATTTGGAGGCAATGGCTAGCCTTGCCACTGTTAGTAGGGTGGAAATCATAGCCTTCTTACCCTTTCTTGGTGTACAGTCAGACCACAGTTCTAGTAGGACTAGATCTAAGGTAAGAGAGATGACCTGTCCTACCATTTTAGCGATTCCAGCTAAAACATCTTGCCAGAATCCTTGGCTGACTGGGCAATCCCATCAGCAATTTCGGAATGTGCCAACTTGGCCACATCCCTTCCAACACAATGGGCTGATATCCTTGTTTATCTGTGACCTGGAGGGAGGGTAGTACCACCTGGTCTGCATCTTAAAGGCCTGAAGCTGAGTATTAAAAAAAAAAATGAGTAATGAGCACCTGAGTTCCAAACCTGGTGCCATTCCATAAGTGAGAGTTCCCTACCCAGGTCCAGTTCCCATTTCTCCTGCACAAGTGTCTGGCCTTCTGTGAAGACCTTTATGAGGATGCTAGAAATTGAAGATAAGAGGCCTCTCAAGCCCCCATCATAATTCTTACAAATAGTCTCAAAATCTGAAAACAGGGACAAGGAGGAGCCTTTTCTTTTAAGAGTTTCTATCCTGTCCCTGATTTGGAAATACCTAAACCACTGAATACTTGTTGGTAACATTTAATATTTTTCCTCAAGCTAGGGGATTACCCTAGGTTTCTATAAAAATATACCTTAGCCCTGGCCCATGCCAGAAGATCTTTTGATCTGCTTGGCAGAGCTACCCATTGCTATTAAATATATGGTAGATAACAGCTTTCTGGATCAAATCAAGCCTGAACTCTTCCTAAAGGCTAAAATGACTAAACTGAGGCTTTTGTACTTTGGCTACATTAAGGCCCAATCTACATCTAGCATTTGCTCTGCTGTTTTACCAAACCCACAGTGGAACAGAAAAAGATGGAGCTCAAAATCAAATTCAAATACCCCAGGCCAGGGGTGGGCAAACTGCGGCTCGGGAGCCACATGCGGCTCTTTCACACATATTGTGTGGCTCCCAGCAGGGCAGCTGGGGAAGTGAAGGGGAGGCATGCATTTGATCCCTTCCTCCCTCCCTCCCCCATCCCTCCTATCTATTTGCTTTCTTTCTTTGTTTCTCTCTCTCTCTCTCTCTCTTTCTTTCCACCTCTTTCATTCTTTCTTTCCACCTCCCCCTCTTTCTCTCTCTCTCTTAGACAAATAAATATCATTGGACAAATAAATATCATTAGCAATATCTGTTTTTATCCCTTTTGTTTTTATTTTTGGCAGTCTCATTTAATGGTAATAAAAAGCAAATCTGCATATTTTCTAAATAAAAATGTGTGCGTAATATTTGTTCATGTCTTGCAGCTCTCAACCATCTGAAATTTATTCTATGTGACTCTTACGTTGAGCAAGTTTGCCTGCCCCAGGCCAACGCCCCAGGCCAACGCTCTACTGACTGCAGAGTCACCCCTGCTGAATGGCCATAAAACGGCCATAAATCTATGCAGACGGCTACCATAAAATGGGAGATCAGGTGAAGTGAAAGTGGCCTGCAATGCAGAAGGGAGTTTCGGTTCCAGCGTGGGTTTGGTAAAACAGCGGAGCAAATGCTAGATGTAGATTGGGCCTATGAGAATGCAAGAGTCACTGGGGGGCGGGATACAGTAATGCCAGGGAAAGCTGAAGGAAGCAGGAAAAGAGGAAGGCCCAACAGGAGATGGATTGACTCAGTCATGGAAGCCACAAAGGCCCTCAGTTGGCAAGACCTCAGCAAGGCTGTTAATGATAGGGCGTTTGGGAGGACATTCATTCATAAGGTCACCGTAAGCCAACGGTGACTTGACAGCATTTCACACACACACACACACCCCTCTGCCATTTGATACTGAGGCTGAAACTAGATGCTACCTCACTTCTGTAGCCGACACCAAACACAACAGGCCAGCATCTCCTTCTCTGCTCTCTCCTGATAATGTCTAGTAATACTAAATTGTGCTCTCTCTTCCATTTGTCTGCTTCATTGCTTGCTGTTTGCAGGGGCAGGAAATTGGCCATTTCCACAGTAGTGAAATTCCTCCCATTGACATTTTTAAAACCGTGTGTTGCGTGACATTTTCTGCTGCAAGTTTGTCCCCCACCAAGTGCAAAAACAGGGTAAAGTCGTTCTTACCCTGTGTTTTCTGAATCCTCAGCTTTAGCGAGTTTTGAAAATGCGGGGCTAGAAAGAGAAAACTTCGGGTTTGCATCTGGGGAGGAAAAATCTACTGTGGAAAATTTCACATAGCGCACAGTTTAATGCGGGGAATTTCACTACTGCAGAAATGGTTAAAGTCACAGCACAATACTGCATCCTGCCCTTTGTGTCACTAGACATTACTGGGAGAAAGAGAAAAGAGGACACACAGGGATGCCATTTTCAGCAGCAGTCCCTTGTCATCTGTAAGTCCAGTTCTGCTCTCAGAGGTTTTGCTGATGATGGGCATCCAGCATTCCCCGTCAAAGGAGTTCCTCTCATTCTGTCAATGAATCGATAGCCCAAACTGTGATACTAAATACAGAGTCCATTTGTGAATGGAGCCGGAAGTCTCTCAACGCGTGCCATCTTCCCTGCTTTGGCTTGTTTAATATGCAGCCTCACTGCCTCCTATTCAAGCTACAGGATAAATCTGCAGAAATGACACTTACACATTCCACAAATCTTACAACACTCCATAAGCTCTGTCGACATCATGTTTCAAGGCTGGAATTTTTAAAAGGTCACTGTTCTAGAAAAGAGACAACATCTCACCCAAGAGCTCTACTGGAAGACTGTGCGGAAGATGAGATTATAGTCGGGATTGTTTTTTTTTTTATCATCTCTGCTTCAACGAAACCAAAGGAACTGAATCGCCCCGATAATCTAATATTTGACATGCACATGATAGGATTTAATTTCATCTTGTTTCCCCTTCTCTTCTACTGTAATGATGGCTTAAAGTGAGAACCCTATTCCTGATCCCCGTGCTCCTGCCTGTAGAGGTGAGGTTAGTCTCGCTGACAACCAGAGACAGGGCCTTTCCACTGGCGGCACCACGCTTTTGGAATAACCTTCTCCTCAAAGCTTGTCTGGCACCTACTTTGCTGTCCTTTATCTTTTTTTTTAACTTTTTCAATTTTTTATTGAAAGACTTGAACAAATACAAATAACAATGTAAACAACCATTGAACCAGGCAGTAAATAAGACACACCCAAACTTCAGATAACACACACATTTGCATTAATACATTCAGCCTTTCAGCTCTCTAGTATATTTAGTGAACCCCACCAAACCTGCCACAAGTGAATTAATTCAGATTATATTTAGCTCTGTTCATTGCAGAAGACCTAAGCAGCTCAATGGTCCCATTTTATGTCAGAAGCGTAACCAAGAAAGATAAGGAGTGTTTGTTGGAAGTATGTTCTTGTTTGCCATATACTGAAGTAACCGAAACCAAATGGACTCGAAGCGAGAAGCCACGGAGGATGAACCTCTGTTCGGTGATTGGATGACATCTGTAATTTTAGCTAGAATAAACTGGTCCCATATTTTATCATACCAGATCTGAATAGTCAGGGAAGTGGTCAATTTCCAGAGTGAAGCTATTGTTGTTCTTGCCATAGCCTATAAGATTGAGGTGACTTCTTTAAGAGCTACTGTTCAACCATCAAATCCAAAATATTAAGAAGTGCCAAATCTGGAGTGATGAGTAAATTCAGCTGAGTAATCTCATTGATTTGTCCAATGACTTTGCACCAAAAGGGGAATACTTTAGGATACTCCCACAACAAGGATAGTAAGAACCTATGTGACCACAATTTTTCCAGCACTGGGGACTATGAGAAGATGTCATTTTATTCAGACGTTCTGGGGTGTAATACCAGCAGGAGATTGTTTTGAAGAACTGAAGTTTGATGCTAAAGCTTTTCAAAGAATTTGCAGGTGAGTTCCATACCTTTTGCCAGTGCGAATCTGACAAATTCATGTGTAGGTCCGCTTGCCAACTAAGTTGATGCTTTAATAGGGAGTTATCTTCAGTACCTAGTAAGATTTTATATAGCTTAGCCATCAGCCCTTTGATACGATCCGCATATAATAATAAAATCTGTTCAAAGGCTGATTTTGGTTCAGTAAATACTTCTTGAGAGGCTAATGTTTCTATTAAATCTCTTAATTGTAGGTAACAGTGCCAGGGAAGTTGTGCGTCTAGATGAGAGTCGAAGAATGCTTTGTCGCGTATCCTCCCTTGAGATATAAAATCAGCTAAACGAGACAAGCCAGTAAGTCTCCAAACTTTGTAGGATTTTCTTTTGAGCAGGTGGGAACCATGGCTGGTTTATTATAGTGGATAGAGAGGAGATGCCTGGAATTAGTTTCTTCTTACTGTGATCCCAGATTTAGGGTGCCAAGATGGTGGCATCCATGTTATTTCCTGCAACGTGAAGGGTTTCACGTACTCCTGCTCCATCTGAACTCAAATTGATTGAGAATTTTGTTGTTGTATTTGAATCAAAGTTGATAGTGCTGATAATGCTGAAGCATAGAAATAATTGCAAAGTGATGGGAAGTCCAGATCTCCCAGAGAAGAAGGTTTGATTAGTATTTTCTGATTAATTCTGCATTTTCCCCCTCCCATAGGAAGGAAGGAAGTTTTCTTTGCCAGAGGTGGAGATATCTCTCTGGAATGTAAATTGGTACTGTTCTGAAAAGAAACAAAAAACGTGGCAGGATAAAGCTTTTAACCAAGTGTATGTGATCCGGAAGAGAAAAGGTAAGTGCTTCCCAGTCTTTTAATCATTGTCCTATGTCTTCATATAATTTGATGTGGTTGTAGCGCAGAAGACCTTTCAAATCAATCGGGATCTGAACAGCTAAATGCCTCCAGGAGTCAGTAACCCATTTAAAAGGGAGATTTGTTTTAGTTGTGTTTGAGTATTAGTCTGGAGCCAGACTGGGTACAACTCTGATTTACTTGGACTAATATGCAAACCTGAAATCTTCCCAAAGTCAGACAACATATGCTGAATATGTGGAATAGATTGGGGCGGGTTAGAGATATACAAGGTCAGGTCATCAGCATATAAATTAACTTTGTGTTCAGTGTCGCCCACAGAGATGCCAGCAAATTCCTTGCATTGTCTTAATTCTTCTGCCAGGGGTTCTATAGCAAGCGCGAAGAGCAGTGGAGAGAGTGGGCATCCTTGTCTTGTTCCTCTTGATGGGTTAAAGGGGTAGGATAAATGACCATTGATTCGTACCTTTGAAGTAGGCTTAGTATATAATGACCGAAAAGCAGTCAAGAAGTTTGGCCCAAGACCCAAAAAGAGAGCATATATGGCACTGTGAAGAACAACATTAAGTGTTCATCTTACATTATCAGCCAGGAATCTTTTTGAGATAAAACCCATTTGATCTTCATTGATATATTCTGCGATACAGGATAAAGGATTTCAGTCTGTTGGCTAGTATAGAAGTAAATATTTTTGCATTGTGATTAAGTGATGCAATTGAATGAAAAGAAGCTGGGTTATTGAGGTCTTTGTCACCCTTTGGAATTACAGCTATGATGGAGTCCCTCCAAGACAAAGGCTTTCCCCCTGTTTGCAAGGCAAAATACTTTCTTTTTTTGCAGGTTTTTTTAACCGAGGGTTTCAGTCTTCTCTAGCTGTGTTTATGAAGTGCCTCTAGCTTGAGGACTTCTTTATGGATGTGAGCTGAGGTGGCCAAATTGGTTATATGCTGTTTTTATGCTTCTGGTTCAAAATGGACACTTCTTATGTTGCTGTTTTCATGATTTTATTGTTTCTACTTTTTATGCTTGTGGCTTAAAATGGATACTTCATATGTTGCTGTTTTCATGCTTTTATTGTTTTTACTTTGTGAGCTGCCTCAAGCATGTCTCTGAAAGGGCAGCATGTAAATTCTCTTAATAAAGAAAAATAAATCATACTGGCAAGACCATGAGAAAGGACCTTATGCTGACATGAACAGCAGCAGAAGTCCTAGTTGAGTTGGGTTCTCCTCTGACTTTACTCTGCATGAAATCCCAGTACTCCGTACAACATTTTATGAGGCATCAGACTGAGGCTGTAGGTTACTGTAAATATTATATTATTACTGCCCTCTCTGATCTTTCTAAGGGCTTTTCTGCATTATCATTTTCCTCACTTGTAAGTTCCTGCAAGTTTTTATGCCAGACATAAACCAGTGTAATATCGAATTGACCACTAGAGGGAACAAAACACTACAGAACAGATACCCCCCCCCGAATGTACAAGGGAAATGAGACAGTGGAAAAGCTCTACATCATTTTACAATTTAGGATGATGGAGAGATTAGAGTGCTGGGCTACAGCTAAGGATACCCAGGTTCAAATCCCCACTTACCCACTCATTCACTCCTCAGAACACAGAGATCTGTTGCCTCTTCTCTCTGGGATGGTCTGCCTCTTCTGCTGAATGTCCAGCTTCAAAAGGGACTCACATGGAGAGGTGAGAGAGGAAGAGAACACCCAGCTAGTTAGCCAGATCGAGATCAGTTGAATTAATCCTGGTGATCAGTGGGGTGACAGATGTTGCAGTCAGATTGTCCTCTTATCCAAACTGGGAAGGAAGAAACCACATGTACCACCCAGAGCTCCTTGGAGGAAATGCAGGTAAATATGAGGCTGAGAGACAGGGAAAGTAATGTTAGGGTTCAATCATATGAGGGACACATTAGACTAAAAGGGAATGTAACAGTTTATTGCCAAACACTCATAGCATTCTCCTAACTTCCTTGAATGTCCTCTGACTCTGACTCTCTACAGCTCCTCCCTCTCAGCCCGCAGGGATCTTCTATAAACTCCCATCCTCTATGGTAGAGTTTCCAGGTTCCCCCTGGCCACTGACGCAGGTTGTGGGTAGACTCACGAAACTCCTGGAGATTTGGGGGTGGAGCCTGGGGAGAACAGGGACCTTTGTGATGCTATGGAATCCAACCTCCAAAATATCCATTTTCTCCAGGGGAACTGATCTCTGTAGTCTGGAGATGGGCTGTAATTCTGGGGGATCCATAAGTCCCACCTGGAGGCTGGCATCCCTACTATGTTTCTATAACGACATGTCTCTAAATTGCAACAATCTCCACAGGAAAGTCACAAAAGAATAACCAACAGCAATGAAAACGAGGCAAACTGAAACGTATCAAGTTAGGGTCCCTAACTGAGCCCATGAGCTGAGGCCCTGGGCTTCCGCCTAGAAGTTCTCTTCTGAGGGCCCCACATTCTGAAGTGTGAAAATAATGGCATCATGAGGGGGGGAAAGGGAATTTAAACCATCCATTGAAGGATACAAGAGAAGCCTTTGCTTCATTGAGTTATAATATCCTGTACGTCACTGCCAAGAAACATCTTCCCCTCAGATGAATATAAAAGATTTGATTTTTCAGGGTCCCACACACGTGGCGTATTACACGGAGACGGCTCGAGAGCACCCTAATGAAAAACTAAACTCTTCCCTCCATATTAATACACTTCAAACTCCTGTTTTCAAGCCACACATGCCGGCATTGAACTGTTGAGGCCCACATAAATTCTGGTTATCCGTACAGCCGTGCGTGCATGCGGGGGGGGGGACTCGGAGAGCAGTTCTTTATTAATAGCGGGACTGAGTGAATCAGTCAGCTCGCTTAATGATCTGGCCCATCATTTGAATCCATTGAAAGTAGCCTGTAAGCACCTTGGGGAACACAGATCAAGCATGACCTTGACTGATGGTTGCTTGTATTAAATCCTCTTCCAATATATATATATATATATATTTGATATTAACTCACTTGCTCCCGAGAAGGGCCCAAAGCCGCAACAGCGCAATTGGGATAATCTGATATTCCGTCGCTCGCTCACAACCTGAACTGTTTGTCATTTCTTTTGAATCCTTTCGGGTATTTCTTTTTTCTTTCAGTTCTGGAGAACTTCTGTTTTTAAAAATAAAACCCTTCAAAAAGACAGGTGTACGTGTTTCGCGGGCAGCCGAATAGGATGAATATTTCTCCCCTCTGTTTGTCCCTTAAAGCAGAAATGATACCAGGGCCAGTGGTGGGAGCTACT
Source organism: Gekko gecko (assembly GCA_029375565.1). NCBI lineage: Eukaryota > Metazoa > Chordata > Lepidosauria > Squamata > Gekkonidae > Gekko > Gekko gecko. The sequence goes on along the minus strand of JAPDNY010000009.1, from coordinate 18,818,323 downwards.
GCAGGATCGCTTCTGAGCCAGGCGACAGTCAGCAGGCATTCTCTGGGTGTGATCACGCAAGCAAGTTGGCCCGACATAGCCACCCCTCAACTCCAGATCAAATGGGTGCGATCAAACACGCACACCTGGCTCCTGTGCCCCAGTCATCCATACCTTGGGCTAAAACGACTCCCATGAGGATTAGAAGAGAAGAAGAAGAGATTGGATTTATACCCCACCCTGAGATTCGAACCTGGGTCTCCCAGCCAGACTCTAGTCCACCACTCTAACCACGACCCCGCACCAGCTCTCTGTGCTTCTCATATTCATCCTGCTCCTTTCCATCCTCCAGGTTCTTCTCACGTTGCTCTGAAATGCCCCTGGTGTGTCTGTCAGACTTTGAAGCTGATGCCAAGAAGCATCTCCCCAAGGCCACGTGGGATTATTTTGCTGCTGGGGCTGATGACTCCTGTACCCAGGATGACAACCTCAGGGCATTTAAAAGGTACGAGGGATTATGCATCTCTGAGTGGTTTACAAACTCCTTTCCCTTCCCATCCCCACAACAGACACCCTATGAGGTAGGTGGGGCTGAGAGAGCTCTGACTGAGAACTGCTCATGTGAGAAAAGCTCTGAGAGAACTGTGGCTTGCCCAAGGTCATCCAGCAGGTGCAAGTGGAAGAGTGGGGAATCAAACCCCGTTCTCCCAGATTAGAGTCTGCACACTTAACCACTACACCAAACTGGATTAAATAGCCACTGGCAAATTCTGGTGGCAACCTCAGGAAGGTGCTTCCATGGTGAGTTTCCCGGGTGTCTGATGGCCCTGGCATGTCATGGAAATGCATGAGCAGTGTGATCATTCCTCTTTGTTTCCAGCGTGTCCTTGTTTCCCTCTCCAGCCCTACTCCAAGGTGCACTTCAGCGCCCCCATCAACTGCTTGTGTTGCTCCTGCCTGGAAGCATGCACATGCATGCAGAGCCTGGTGTTTGGGTGAGGAAGCATGGGGAAGTTAATTCCACTGATGTGAGTGATCAACCATGGGCCTACAGCATTATGATGCCAGCTTAGTGGCTGCTGTGTGGTCGGCACAAAGCCCACCAAACTCAAACGGCTTGTCTTGAGCCGATTTCCTGCCGCAGCAACCTACCCATCTGACCACACCCTCTGTCTCCATTGCCTCTTTGGGTGGCTGTTTGGTCAGTCATCGGAGGAGAAAATTATGTGTTTGTTGCATAGCAACTGTGATTGCAGACAGCAGTTGGCAGCTCTGGGGTCAAGAAAACCCCTGAAGGTCCATCAGGCCCTTTGGCTCCCAACCCTGAGCATGAGTGTAGAGTGGGATTGCCAGAGTCCAGGTGGCATCTGGAGACCTCCTGTTATTACAGTCAAACCTCCAATTGCTCCTTTGGAGAGTGGACTGGATGACATCACACCCTGCTGAGGTGTCCCTCCCCTCCCCAAACCCCGCCCTCCTCAGGCTCCACTCCCCAAATCCCCGGGTATTTCCCAATCCAGAGCTGGCAAGTAGAGTGTCTACTAGGATTTCCAGCTCCTGCTTGGGAGATTGGAGGGTGGTGACTGTGAAGGGCAAAGTTTGAGGATGGAAGAAGCTCAGTGGGATGTGATGCCCTAGAATCTGCCCTCCAAGTGGAGAAAGTCCTGGAAAATTGGGAGGTAGAGCTTGGGGAGGGTAGCGTTTAGGGATGGGAGGGACCTCAGAGGAGGCATAATGTCACCCTCTGAAGCTGCCATTTCCTCCAGGGGAACTGATAAGAACGTAAGAGAAGCCAGTGTTGGATCAGGCCAGTAGCCCATCCAGTCCAACACTCTGTGTCACACAGTGGCCAAAATTACTAGGTGCCATCAGGAGGTCCATCAGTGGGGCCAGGACACTAGAAGCCCTCCCACTGTTGACCTCCCCGCCCAAGCACCAAGAAGACAGAGCATCCCTTGCCCCAGAGTCCCTATCTATACCTTGTGGCTAATAGCCACTGATGGATCTTTGCTCCATTTGTTGATCTAATTCCCTCTTGAAGCTGTCCATGCTTGTAGCCGCCACCACCTCCTGTGGCAGTGAATTCCATGTCTTAATCACTCTTTGGGTGAAGAAGGACATCTTTTTATCTCTACAGTCTGGAGATGGGGAAACTCCAGGCTCCACCTGGAGGTTGTCAACCGGAATGATGGCTTAAGTTGGTGATGCGCCTGGAGAGTTCCTGCTGCTTCATGATCCAAAAAGAGGGGGGAAGGGGTGTGTGGTGGAGAGGCACTGGCTGTGTAAAGTACTGGGTTTCGGGCCTCATGACTCGGACGACGACATAAGAGAAGACGCGTTTATTCGTACTTCACATAAGACAAGAACACACAGTAACGGCCGGAGGCCAACTATATACAGTTAGGGGGGACGGCCCTCTATTCCTATTGGCGGGTTTGAATCGCCCGCCAATGCTGCCATTGGTTCACTTCTGGCGAGCTCAGGAACCTAGTCCCTATTGTTCTCAGAGAGCGAAGCTTGGCTGTATTTCGCCAGCTCAGCCCTCTGATCCCAGGACACAACACCCCTCCCCCATAGTTCGTCTCCTATCAGGTGACGTAGTCCTTTAAGTATGCTGGTGGCCTCCTTTCTCTTAGCGAACGTCGGGGGCCGGTACCGGACTGGCGGGGCCCCTGTCGGTTGGTCCGCCCGCCCGAGGAGCTGGGGCCTCTGGAAGTAGCCGAGGCGGTGACGGTGGTGGCTGTAACGGTGGCGGCAGCGGCGGCGGCGGTTCGGCTGCTACCGGGGCCAACGGTGGCGGCAGCGGCGGCGGCGGTTCAGCGGCTGCTGGGGCCCCTCCGGATTCCGTGGACTCCCTGGCGCTGGTTCCGCTGTCGGTTCTTGCGGTCGATCGGATGATGGGGCCGGGGCGGCATTTCCCGGTAACTCGATCTCTCTATCGGGGTCTTGTCACCTCCGGAGCTGGTCGATGTGTTTGCGGAGGACCCGGTCCCCATCGGTTAGGACCTCGTATGACACCGGCCCGGTGGGTTTTAGGATGCGCCCTGCCACCCACTGCGGCCCTGCTCCGTAGTTCCGGAAGTAGACAGGGTCTCCCGGTAGGAAGCTTCGGGGCGCCTCCCTGTTCTCGACCAGCTTTCTCTCGGGGGCTCGGTCTGGGTGGAGTCTGTCTAATAAAGTGGTAGGGCGGCGGCCCATTAATAGTTCGGCGGGGCAGTGGCCGGAGATGGGGTTTGGGGTGGTGCGGTATGTGAGAAGGAAGCGGGCCAGCCGGAACTCCCAGTCCCCCTCCGTTATGCGGCTCAGGGCCTCTTTGGCGGTGCGTACTGTCCTCTCCGCCTGTCCATTAGTTGCTGGGTGGAAAGGCGCGGATCGTATGTGCCTGATGAGGTTCCTTTCGAGGAACGCTTGAAACTCCGCAGATGTGAATGCTGCCCCGTTGTCCGACACGATTGTGTCGGGTAACCCGTTCGTTGCGAATATTTTCCGCAGGGCCCTTATTGCCGCCTTGGTAGAGGTGGTGGACACTGGGCTTATTTCCACCCATTTTGAATAAGAGTCTACCGTTACCATGAACTGGAGCCCCTGGAACGGCCCCGCAAAGTCTATGTGCAGGCGTGACCACGGCTTGTGGGTAGACTCCCAGCTTTGGGTTGGCGCTCTCGGTGGATTGGGGCGGACCTCCTGACATCGTGTGCACCCTCGGACCCAGGATTCGATTTCTGCGTCCACCCCGGGCCACCATACGTAGCTCCTTGCTAGAGCTTTCATTCGTACGATGCCCGGGTGGGCCTCGTGCAGCGTTTCTAACACCCCTTGTCTCATGGGCCCCGGAATGATCACCCTGTCTCCCCATAGTAAACACCCTTTCAATGCGGACAGCTCTTCCCGCCTGGCCTTGTATGCTGCGAACTCTGGCCCTGTCTGTTCCGCTGGCCACCCCCTCACCACCCAGTTTAGGACCCGGGAGAGAATGGGATCTCGGGACGTGCGGGCGGCCACGTCTGCAGCCTGAAGGGGGGTTTGGCAGTTCCTCCATCAGCAAGACAGCGGGGGCTGGGGCTGGATCTTCCCCTGTCTGCGGCAGCGGTAGGCGGCTCAAGGCGTCGGCATGACCCAGCGCCTTGCCCGGCCGATGCTCCAGTCGGTATTGGTAACCCGCTAAAAATAAGGACCAGCGCAACACCCGGGCGACAAAACTTGCGGCGTTTGTTTGTCCGCCGCGAACAGTCCCAGGAGCGGCTTATGGTCGGTTACGAGCGTGAAGGGCCGCCCGTACACAAAATTGTGGAATTTTTTTACCCCCGCCACCAGTGCCAAGCCCTCCCTGTCGATTTGGGCGTAGTTCCGGCTCCGCGGGGGACAGCGTGCGGGAGTAGTAAGCCACCGGGACCTCCCTCCCATCCGGTAGCTTGTGGGCCAAGACGGCCCCGACCCCATATGGTGATGCGTCGCACGCAAGGATGACCGGGAGCTTTTCATCGAAGTGCGCGAGTACCGCGTTTGAAATCAAGAGGACTTTCACCCCCCGAAACGCCGCCGCCTCCCTCGCTCCCCAGGCCCAAGGTGTCGCCTTATCTAGCAGCCTGTGTAGGGGTTCGGCCACGGCGGCTTTGTGGGGGAGAAATGAGTGATAAAAGTTCAGGAGGCCTAAGAACGCCTGGAGCTCGGCCTTGGACTTCGGGGCGGGGGCCTCCACGATGGCCTTCACCTTGTCCCTCGCCGGATGCAGGCCTGAAGCGTCTACCCGGTATCCCAAGAATTCCACCTCCTGCACCCCGAGGAGACACTTCTCCCGCTTCACTTTCAGCCCCGCGGCTTGGAAGCGTTCCAGTACAGTTCTGAGGCGGGCGGCGAAGCTTTCCGGGGTGGTCGCGGCGATGAGGACGTCGTCGAAGAACGGCGTCACTCCAGGGATCCCTTTTAACAGATCGTCCATTAGATTTTGGAAGATCCCTGGGGCCACACTGACCCCGAACTGCAGCCTCTTCACCCGGAAGGCTCCCCGGTGGGTCACTATTGTCTGTGCCTCGGCCGTGGCCTCATCTACTGGGAGTTGCTGGTACGCCTGCGCGAGATCCAGCTTTCCAAATATGCGCGCCCCCGCCAGTGTTGCTAGGACATGGCTGACCACGGGTACGGGGTATGCGTGCGCCTGAAGTGCCTGGTTAATAGTGCACTTATAGTCCGCGCAGATGCGGATCTCCCCGTTTGGCTTGACTGGTGTCACAATCGGGGTTTCCCATCTCGCGTTCGGAACGGGCTCTAAGACTCCCTGGGCCACCAGCCGGTCTAGTTCGGTCTCTATTTTAGGGCGTAGGGCCAGGGGCACGGTGCGGAAGCGCCGACGGATGGGCGTCACGGTGGGGTCTAAGTGGAGCGACACCGGGGGCCCTTTGTAACATCCCAGTTTCCCGTCAAAGACCTCCGGAAACTCCTTGCACACCGCCCCCCAGTCCCGCACCCCACATTTATTTACTCCCCCAATCGATATGCCTAGGGCCTCGAACCATGCCCGCCCCAGGAGACTCGCGAGATTTCCCTCTACCACCACCAAGTCCAAGTTCCCCTCAAAGTCTCGGTACTGCACTCGGAAAGTGCCGACTCCCCGGATGGGGACAGGGTTCTTTTGAAAGTCCACCAAGCTTAGTGGCGATGGACGTAGAGGGGTCCCCCTAGTGGGCAAAGTCTTTTTAAAGTGTCCAGGGAAACGATGGACGCCGCCGATCCCGAGTCCACTTCCATGCAACAGGGGGACCCCTCGATCCGCACGGTTACTTGGATCTTCGGGGTAGAGGAGAGGTTGGGGTTGGGGAGGCGAAGTACCTGCAGTGGTTGGTCGGTGAGGTGGTACAACTCGGCGACCTCTTCCGATGTCTCGTGTGCGGTGGACGATGCGCGGTACTGGGGGACCGACGATCTCGAATTCCGGGGGCCCTTGGACCGGCAGACCCGTGCGAGGTGTCCCTGCTTACCGCACCCGTGACAGACAGCATCCCGGAACTTGCAGGATTTCCGGCCGTGGCCCTCCCCGCAGCTGGCACAGATGGCTCGGTGGCCGGAATACTTGGCTTGCTCCCTGTTGGCCTGCTGGAACGGCGCCGGCCGGCGTTGTTGGGGTTTGAGGGCGAAGACCTCGTCCGTCTCTTCGTTTCCGGGGCTTGGGCTCCTTCCAACCACCTGCACGGCCGCGACCGGGCGATCCCCTTCTGCGGCCTCGTGGGCAGTGGCGGCGTCGAGGGCCTCGTCCAAGGTGAGCTTCCGGTGTCCCACCAACTTGCGCCGCAGCTTTGGGTCCGCCAGGCCCCACACGAACTGTGTCAGCAGGTTGTCCTCCACCTTCGGAAACCCGCAGTCCACGGCTAGTGCCCTTAGCGCGGCTAGGAAGTTGGCGATGGATTCCCCTCGGGTCTGGACTCGCCTCTGGAAATCCATCCTCTTGGCCAGGAAGGTCGGCCGGGGGCTGAAGTAGCCATTGAGGACGTCCAGGATTTCCCCGAACGAGCTCTCCAAGGCCGTGCGGGGCACCAAGAGGCTCTTGGCGAGGCGGACGGTTTGGGTGCCGCAGGCGTTCAGGAGGATCGCTCGTTTCTGGTCGGGGTGGCGGATTTCGTTGAGCTCCAAGTAGCTGATGAGCTGGTCGACCCATGCGTCCCAGGTTTCTGGCTGCGACTGGTCGAAGTGCTCCAGGGTTACGTGGGAAGCGGCCATGGTTCTGTCGGGAACGGCGTGCGCCGGGGCGAGCGGTGCGGTGCTGCTCTCTGGGTCAGCGATGCGATGCTCGGCGAGCGGTGCGGTGCTGCTCTCGGGGTCAGCGATGCGTTGCTCGGCGGTGTCCGTTTCGTCGTTCATGGAGTCACGGAAGGCGTTAGTATCCCACCTTCGTCGCCACTGTAAAGTACTGGGTTTCGGGCCTCATGACTCGGACGACGACATAAGAGAAGACGCGTTTATTCGTACTTCACATAAGACAAGAACACACAGTAACGGCCGGAGGCCAACTATATACAGTTAGGGGGGGACGGCCCTCTATTCCTATTGGCGGGTTTGAATCGCCCGCCAATGCTGCCATTGGTTCACTTCTGGCGAGCTCAGGAACCTAGTCCCTATTGTTCTCAGAGAGCGAAGCTTGGCTGTATTTCGCCAGCTCAGCCCTCTGATCCCAGGACACAACAGGCTGAGCCCCTTTTTTACTTGGCTACCACCAATGAAAGACAACTTTGGGCGCGTGGGGAGGGCTTGACTGAAGCATATCAGAACAAGCCTAGAGGCAGAAATGCTATAGTAACACCTGATCCTTGGTTTGAGAAATCCACCCGACTTTGCTTGCTCTGCCTGCTGGTCAGGGAATAGGCTTGCCAGATCCAGGCTGGGAAACTCCTGGAGATTTGGGGGTGGAGCCTGAGGAGGACCGGGACCTCAGTGGGGTACAATACCACAAAGCCCACCCTCCAAAGCCTCCATTCTCTCCAGAGGAATTGATCTCCGTAGTCTGGAGATGAGGATTAATTCCATGGGATCCCCAGGTCCCACCTGGAGGCTGGCTCTCCTATCAAGGAGAGCCCTGCCCCCAGGAGCAAAAAGGTGGGGCCAGGTGAGCAAGCAGCAAGAATAGGTGGTGCATGCTGTCAACAGGGCTGTGCAAGGTCAGCAGTGCACACTGTTAATGCTACTCCTGTGCTCTGGGAGAAGAGAGGGATAGTTTTGGGGGTGGGGGGTGGGAATGCCTCTGGCTGTCTCATACCCAACTCAATAAGCAAAGCATAGTTGCTAACCAAGCCATCCAATCTTTCTCGATCAACTATTTCCTACCTGTGTGGCATTGAAGGCAGAAAAACCTCAATATTTAGGGCTGCCAACTCTGGGTTGGGAAATACCTGGAGATTTTGAGGGTGGCTCCTGGAGAAGGTGGGGTTTGGGGAGAGGAAGGACCTCAGCAGGATATAATGCCATAGATGCCACCAGGGCTCTTTTTGTAGGAGGAATTCCTTTGCATATTAGGCCATACACCCCCAATGTAGCCAATCCTCCAAGAGCTTACAGAGCAATTCTTACATGGGCTGCTGTAAGCTCTTGGAGGACTGGCTACATTAGGGATGTGTTGCCTAATATGCAAAGGAGTTCCTGCTACACAAAAAGAGCCCTGGATGCCACCCTCCAAAACAAGCCATTTTCTCCAGTGGATCTGATCCTGGTCACCTGGAGATCAATTCTAACAGCAGAAGATCTCCGGGTACCACCTGACAACCCTAACAATACTTCACTGTTCCTTCTGGGTATTAGCAGAGGCGCTTTCAGTGGGGGGCCAGGAGAGGATTATGGGAAGAGGACTGCCAGCTCTTTGATGCCGGCTGAGCATTTGAACTCCCTTCTCTTTGTAGGTACTTAGAGCTTGGGGGTGGCCAAGGCACCGGCCCTTGAGTAAGAGTCAAAGGGCTCTCAGCTCTCAGCCAGTGGCTTAGAGATTGTGTCCTTTCCGCACTTGGATCTCGTCCCCGGTTTTATCAGAGTTCAATACCTTGCATTTATCCCTGGTTATGACAGCATCCGTTCATTTCGGGAAAAGGGTGGGGTGAAACCGGAGTGACCTCAATGCAATGTGGAAACGAATAAAATACCCCAAGATAATTGCAGGGGTGAACTCATGTGTAGTGTAGAATGTAAGTTTGGAGACAGGGCTGAACCAGGATTTAAGGTCTAGTGCGGAAAGGATGTGTCCCGGATGGTGGATGCCAATCCAGCCCAGGGTGTTTTGTGTACCTTTGGGGTCCCTCTGCCTTGCTTATTTGTTTACACTGCATTTGATTTGATTTGCCCTCATACTCCCACATACATGTTGCCAGCAGTGTTCCCTCTAAGCTGAGTTAGTGTGAGCTAGCTCACAATTTTTTAGCCTCCGGCTCACACATTTTTGTCTTCGCTCAGAAAGGATGGCTCCAGAGCAAACTAATTTATGCAGCAGCCAAATCGCTCGCTCATTACTTTAATTCCATTAGCTCACGAAGTAGAATTTTTGCTCATAAGACTCCACAGCTTAGAGGGAACATTCGTTGCCGGACAAGCTGGCCATTTGTGACAGGGAAAGGACTCTGTGGACTAGACTTTTTTTCTCTTCTTTTGAGTGCAGCTGGAATGGGAACGGGATCTACCTGAATGAATGAAAGTTTACTTTCTTTGCAATATATTTCTTGGGAGATAGATTTCCTGGTCTCAGTATCATGTTTCTGTGACTGGGAAAAATTCTGCCATATTAACCAAATATCCCAATTGGGGGGGGGGGATAATGAAAATCTAGCTATTTACTACCCTGGGAATGGCTCATTTTTAGTTTGACAATTATCCTGTTTGGATACTGGTTTTTTTTGGGTTTTTTTAAAGAATCTTTAGCTGTACATTTGCTATTTTGTGTGTTCCAAGAGGAGCCCCTTTCAACGTGAAGGAATTTTTTTTTGTTCTTTTCAAAAAGTGGCACATCACAGCAGGTTACGTGCTGGATCGCATCAAAACGCCAACATAAAATAATGAGTCACAATTAAAGAGACGTAAGTTGGGGGGGCGTCTGCCTCTTTTTTTTTTTTTGATGGGCAGCTTTGGAAAGCAATTTAGAGAACGGCATACATTGTACGAATAGGTCATTTCAATTAGCTGCGATTCCTGTCAATCTGGAAATATTTCATAACCTCTCTGTTTCAGAAGCCATTAGCTGGCTCCACACTGTGCGCATTGATTTCATTTTATTGGAGTGTTTCACTTTCTTTTTTATAGCTGCCTCATATTAGGAGTTATATGAGTTTGGGGGTTGTACAGCGCAGATTGATTTAAAATCATTTGCCCATTTCTTAACTTTTAGGAGCTCTTCAATCTTTCAAATTGAAATTTCTAATCCTCCTGGAGATTGTAAGAAGGGTTTTAGTATCTTTCCCTCAGAATACAAGGTCAGTAGCTTAAGTGCGTATTATTCTCAATTCCTTTTTAAAAAATATTTTCTGAAGTATGAAATATGCAGAAATTCCAAACTATTAATAAGCCACCAGTCCCTCCTCAGTCCTGTCTTATCTCTGAGATGATGACGGAGGAGTCAGCTGGTACTTCTTGGGAGTAAGCCAGAGCAAGTCTTCTCAGAACTAAGTGTCATGTTATTCAGTGGGGCATGCTCCCAGGAAAGTATCCTTAGGATTTCATGGCTTAGGTGACTGCTTGTGTGAACGTGACCCAGTAGCCATGAGTTACTGATCCCCAGTGATAGCTTGCTCATCCTGGAGGGTGTGAGGCACTTATTCCCCGTTCTGGAGCCAGTTTGGTGTCATGGTTAGGAGCGCAGAGTCTAATCTGGGAGAACTGGGTTTGATTCCCCACTCCTCCACATGCAGCTGCTGGCGTGACCTTGGGTTAGTCACAAGTTCTCTCAGAGCTGTTCTCACACAAGCAGTTTCTCTCAGAGCTCTCTCAGCCCCGCCTACCTCACAGGGTGTCTGTTGTGGGGAGGGGAAGGGACAGGAGATTGTAAGCTGCTCTGAGACTCCGAGTGAAGGGCGGGGTATAAATCCAATCTCTTCTTCTTCTTTTAGCATTGCCAACTTCCAGGTGGTGACTGGAGATCACCTAGGATTACACCTGGTATCCAGGTAACAGGCAACATTCCCTTGAACCCATCAAAACTTATTAAGAAGGAAATATGCACAAATTTGGGTTTAAAGCCAAAAAGTTTCACTGAAGAGATGAGTTTGGAGGAGGAATTTGACGGAAGGAAGAGTAGCGGGACCACGTAGGTGTGCTGCTCGGGAGTTCCGTGCATAAATCTGTAGTTTCCCCCCATTAGCTCTGGAGTTAACAGTTCACATCGAGAAGCACTTGGGACTCCAATTTATATTATCAAGTCTCATCAGGATTAAAAGACTGGAGAGGCAGGGGGAAAAAACCCAGAGAAGTACAGTTCTTTGGGTAATAAATTATTCATGGCTTCTAACTATCGGAGATAATTAAAATTACCTGCTTTCAGCAGATATGCCATTAACGACAATTTCCTCCTTTTAAAAATAGGCCCATTTCATGCTATCACATTCAAACAGCTGGATCCGCCATGTACATGCGCACAGCCAGATGTTGGCACAGACCTGTCGCACGCATTCTCTGAGCTGCATTTGTTCCTTAAAGACGTGCAGGCACATTTGTGAGCCAATCGTGCATCTATTAATAATAATAATAAGCAAATGGCACTTTCCCAAGTTGCAACAAGCTACCAGCTTTATACACGAGCTGGAGAAATGTGCCACACAGGTGTCTTGGGCAGCGAGGACTAAGATCTTGGGCAATATCTAAGAGTACCACCTGAAACAGAGTTACATCTTCCACTCGGGATGGTGCGTTAAGGCCCTTATGGTAAGCATCCACTGATATTCATATCACATCTACCCATAAAGAACTGTGCTGGTTACCTGTCTCTTTCTGGGCACCATCCCAAATGTTACTATTGATCTTGAAAGACCTTAATGGATTTGGCCTTGGATATCTGAAGGAATTCCTCATCCTGTATAATCTTCCAGAGATATGATCAGAGGCGGTCCTACCAAGGATTCTTAAATGGTGGCTTCCCCAAGCCTTCAGAGAGAATTAGTCCAGCATGCTTTGGACCTGATATTTCTTCCCTTGTGTGCTACCAAAGTATAACAATCTCACCGCTAGTGCCTATGACTCCCCTCCATTTCAACCACTTGGGTCCTCACATATATGCAGCCTGGGAGCTATTATTACACCAAAGAGGGCTGGAGCAAGCAGCAACAGCAGCAGCAAGGAAGTGGAACATCCAAAGCAGGCAGGGACAGCAGCATCAGAAACTTAAGAACATAAGAACATAAGAGAAGCCAATGTTGGATCAGGCCAATGGCCCATCCAGTCCAACACGCTGTGTCACACAGTGGCCAAAAATACCCAGTGCCATCAGGAGGTCCAGCAGTGGGGCCAGGACACCAGAAGCCCTCCCACTGTTGCCCCCCACCCCCAAGCACCAAGAATACAGAGTGCACTTGCCCCAGAGTCCCTATCTATACCTTGTGGCTAAGAGCCACTGATGGACCTTTGGAACTTTCCTTGGGAAGACCATTCTTTTGGCCCAGCCCCATAGCTAGATGATTTTCGTGGGGGGTGGCCCCACTGGGGAGGCGTGACGTCACTTCTGATATCACAAAAGTCATAAAATAAAAACAGAAGAGCTGGCTCCCTGCTGTGGATCAAGCTCTTCCAGCTTCCTTCATTTCCCATGGCCGAGTTCAAGGGCGCAGCCTCTCCAGCAGGGACGCCTGCCCACACTCCCCTCCCCTCCCTTCCCCTCCTCCTTCCCACCCTCCCATTTTCCCCTTCTGTCCCCTCCCCCCAACTCTGGAACATAATGAAGAGCTTTTGTGCGGTATTTGAAAAATACCGAACTAGTCTTCTAATAAACAGCCACCTTCTCCCCCATTCCCTCTCCAGGCGATGGTGGATAAAATAGCCACCGGTGGGTCAGGGGCAGCTGGGACACTGCTCTGAGCGAGGGGAGGTGGAGAACCCCCCCCGCTTTCTCCCTTCTCCGGCCTCACCTGCCTGCTTCCCCTCTCAGGCTGGCCCTCTCACCTTGCCCTGACCAGGCCGCGGGGCTGAGCTTGGCTTGTAGCAGCTCTCTGTCTCCCCAGGGGCTGTGTACATGTGCCCTTTACCTATGCTGGGATTAGTGTGCTGGCCTCCGTGGCTCTGGCTTTGGGTCCAATCTTGGCAGTCCCCCCTGCCCCCAGCCCCATTAGAAGAAGAAGAAGAGTTTGGATTTATACCCTGCCCTTCACTGCCCAAAGGCGTCTCAGAACGGCTTAAAACTCCTTTCCCTTCCCCTTCCCACAACAGACACCCTGTGAGGTAGGGGGGCTGAGAGAACTTCTTTTTTTTTTTTTGGTAAATACAATTTATTGTTGGATATATCACATACTCATACATTTTCAACCAACCTATATATCCATTTTTCTAATTTCCCTTCTACCCCCAAACAAGGCTTCCCGCACTGCTCCAACCCCATTAATATCTCTCTTGTTCTGTTACAGTTACTTCTAAACTTATTTTCTCTTACTAACGGTAACAATTCAAAAATCTAATTCTATTTCATTTTCCTCTTAATAACTATCAAAGCAAATCAAACCACGTTTAATGTCCCAATTTTTCAACAAGTATTTTTGAAAGTCTTTCCAGTCTTCAAAGAACGTTTCATCTTCTTCGTTGTTTAACTTTCTTGTTAATTTGTCCATTTCTGCCAAAAACAACGTCTTTTTAATCCATTCCCAAGGGGCTGAGAGAACTTCTGACAGAAACTGTCCTTGGGAGAACAGCTGTGCCAGAGCTTGTGACTGACCCAAGGTCACATCAGCAGGTGCAAGTGGAGGAGTGGGGAATCAGACCCGGTTCTCCCAGATAAGAGTCCACGCACTGAACCACTACACCAAACTGGCTCTCCTTAGCTCCTTACCCTCCCCTCAGAAGCCCCCTAGAGACAGCTCACCTGCCTTGCACTCTGTCTGTCTGTCTCTCTCTCTCTCACACACACCCCTCTCACTCCCAGCCTCACCTCCCTACTGGGGGGTATTGCAGATTCGGGGAGGGGCACAGCCCCCCACCGTCCCTCCTAGCTAAGGCCCTGCTTCGACCATATGTTGCAACTACAACAGCAGGTGGAGCTCACAAATGGCCTTTAAATATGAATTTGACAATCTCTGAGAAACAGCTAGGTGGCATTGCCATCAAAGAACAGTGGTGGGGAGGAGCGCAGCCAAAGAAAGCGGAAAAATGAGAACGACGGAGCTGGCTGCTGGGCAAGAAGAAGATGCGCTTGACTCTTTCCAGGTGGGGCTATTGTTGGAGTGAGTGACTCAGCATGCCTGGACACGGGGGGGGAGATGCTCTATCAATCTGAGTGTTCATAAGTGTTCTCTCCTTGAACGGGATGCCTCTCTTGGTCTTAACCTGGAAGCTGCCCTCTGACCCCTCCCCTGTCTCTTCCTTTGTCCTCCCACTTACCGCACATGGCCTTCCATGGAGGCACCTATCTCTGGAGGTCTCTCCTGTAAAGACAACACCCTCATACTCCCACACACAGGATGCCGGATTAGCTGTCCTTTACTCTTTACATTGGGTTTCTTTCCCTCCTTTTGACTGCAACATGAGTGTAAACTGGATCTACCTGAATAAATGTAATATGCTTTTTGGCAATATGCTTCTTGGGAGATTTATTTTTTGCCCTCCATATCATGCTTCTATGACTGGGCAAAACTCTGCAATGTGAGCCAGATATCCCAATAGCTACAGTGTCAGACTTGCTCACCACAGACTGCCGGTTGGCTGGCTGACTTGCTATGCCCCACCTCCTCCGCCTCAGACATTCAGCATGAGTTTGGCCGGGCACCAGGTAAAGGGTAGAAGAAGAAGAAGAGATTGGACTTACACCCCACCTTTCACTACCCAAAGGAATCTCAGGCCCCGGTCACATGGAGCATTTGCCCCGCGGAAGGCACGATAGTCAGGCAGATTTTCCGTGTGCGATCACACCGGAACATCTGGGAGGCGTAGCACACCCGTGGCCAACTCGTGGTGTGCTGTCGAAGATGCACATTTAAAAGGTACCTGAAACAACCTACTGGCAAATGGTTTGCCATGGGCTGCATATGGACTCCTGCGGTGTGATCCTGCCAGTGTGTGGCTATTCCCCTGGGTCATCCTCTTTGCTGCGCGCGCCTGATGGATGAAACCGCAGTGTGCCACCCTCATGTCTGATCCCATTCTGGTGGGTCTAATTGTGCTGACGCAATTTAAAAACTCCTTTCCCTTCCCCCTTCCACAACAGGTGGGGCTAAGAGAGCTCTGACAGAAACTGCTCTTTTTCAAGAACAGCTGTGCCAGAACTAGGGCTTGCCCAAGGTCATCCAGCAGGTGCAAGTGGAGGAGTGGGGAATCAAACCTGGTTCTCCCGGATTAGAGTCTGTGCACTTAACCACTGGTAGGATGGCCTGTTCTGGCCTGCAGACCCTATTTTGCCCTGCCCTCCAAGGTTTTTTGAACACCTGGAGATGCTTTTCTTTCTCTCTTGGGTAGCCCCACACCACCACCTGACCTTTATAAGGAATCACCCACTGGGAGGATCAGAAAGTTTCTTCCTCAAGCCTCTCTAATATTTCAGTTCCTCTAAATTCCCTAGAAGACCAGATTCTGAAGCTGAAGCTCAAATACTTTGGCCACCAAATAAGAAGGGAGCACTCCCTGGAGAAGCCCCTGATGCTGGGAGAGATTGAAGGTAACAGAAGAAGGCGATGACAAAGGATGGGATGGTTAGACAGTGTTACTGATGCAGCAAACATGGAATCGAGCAAACTCCAGAGGATGGCGGAAGACAGGAGGGCCTGGCATGATGTGGTCCATGAGGCTGCAAAGAGTCGGACTCGACTGTGCGACTGAACAGCAACAAGAAGATATTTCCTGCTTGAAGGTGTGTGTGGGGGGTGGACTGGACCCACCTAGTTGTCTCTAGCTAGACCTATTAGCATCTGTATGAACGTGTCCTGAGGTATGTCTGGAAAGCGACTGAACTGATTCCCCCCCCCACCTGGCTGTTCTCTGCCTGCGGTGGGGGAGTTTAAAACTCAGAGTGGAGGTTTTGCTGATTTCAAACCTCCAAAGAAAAAAATTCATTTCTTCACAGCTTTCATAAGCCTACAAGAGCCCGTGACCCACTTAGCAAGTGGGTCACAATCCACAGGTTGGGAAACATGGATGTATGTTCACAAACTCCTTGGGAAAAGGGTATGTTATTGTGGCTAACAAGGTTCGTGATCCAGTTACAATCTAGCACTTTTAATATCAATTGATTCCAACAGGAGAGAGTTATGGTTTTCTACAATCAATTCTCAATTGAGCTAATTGAACAACATCTCCCTTGCTTTTTTACAAGTACAACATCTGCAAAATGTTGATTTCCCCTACAATTTCGGTGTTGCCAATATATATATATATATATATATGGAAAAAAATAAATAAATGTATTTTGAAATGCATCAGGAAAATTATTAGGGAAGAACAAAGTTCGAGTCCAGTGGCATCTTTAAGAACAACTAAGTTTTATTTGCGGTATAAGCTTTTGTGTGCAGGCACACTTTTGCATATACATTGAAATGGAAGTTACCAATCCGTACAGATCGGTAGAAGGTGAGCACCAAATTAGCATAAGCATAATAAACAGTGTTTAACAGTAGCAAGAAGTTTGTGGGAAATTGCTCATTTTTTTATGATGTGGATAGAGATGAAAATAGGAAGCAGAGAGGAAGCCCCTGGAACAGATAGAGATACTCCTCCAGATGCGTCCTAGAGCATCGCTCTGCAACACATCCAAAGACACAAGTAGATCTTTATTGGTGCAGCAGACAAACTGGCCACGTTTGAAGCAGTCTTTCTTCCTTTTCTTCCAGCTGCTCAGGGATTTCTGTACATGACCTCCTAAATCAGTTAGTAGCTGAACACAAAGCATGAATGAAGCTTCTAACTATTTTTTTTTAGTAAATACAGTTTATTATTGGATATATCACACGTTCAAACATTTTCAATCAACCTACATACCCATTTCTCTAATTTTCCTCCCCCCCCAAACAAGACTTCCCGCACCGCTCCAACCCCATTAATATCTCTCTTATTCTGTTACAATTATTTCTAAACTTATTTTCTCTATCAAACGGTAACAATTCAAAAATCTAATTCTATTTCATTTTCCACTTAATAACTATCAAAACAAACCAAACCACGCTTAATGTCCCAATTTTTCAACAAGTATTTTTGAAAGTCTTTCCAGTCTTCAAAAAAAGTTTCATCTTCTTCGTTGTTTAATTTTCTTGTTAATTTATCCATTTCTGCTAAGAACAACGTCTTTTTAATCCATTCCCATGTTTCAGGTACTTTATCTTGTTTCCAACATTGAGCAAAAGTCAGTCTTGCTGCTGTAGTCAAGTACCATAGTAATGTTCTCTTGGCTACATTTATTTCTTCCATTTTAAGACCTAACAATAACATCTGTGGGTCTTTCTTAAAAGTACAATTCAAAATTTTTTGTATCTCATTGTGGATCTCTGTCCAATACTTTACTGCTTTATCACATGTCCACCACATATGGTAAAAAGACCCCTCATGTTTTTTACATTTCCAACATTTGTTGGACATACTTTCATTTATAATAGCAATTTTTTTAGGCGTCATATACCATCTATACATCATTTTATAACAATTCTCTTTAACATTTACACACGTTGAAATTTTCATTGATTTTTTCCACAAGTATTCCCAAGATGTCATTAATATCTCATTATTAACATTTACTGCCCATTTTATCATTTGCTCCTTTACAACTTCATCCTCAGTATACCATTTCAATAACACCTTGTACAGTTTAGAAATCGTTTTTTTATCTTTCTCAAGCCATATAGTTTCAATTTCAATATTCTTTTCTCTAAAACCATGTTCTCTTTTATCGGTCTTAAATAAGTCATAAATCTGTCTATACTTCAACCAATCATATTCAAATTCAACATCAAATCTATCTTTTAACACAAAATTTTTCCCTTCAGATTTTAAAAGATTTTTGTAAGGTAGCCAGTCTAGTCCTTGGTTTCTTGAATATGGATTAATCACTTCAGCTGGTACAATCCAAAGTGGTCTTTCTTCTGAGAAGAATTTTCTATATCTCGTCCATGTCTCGAACAGTGATTGTCTTACAAAGTGGTGTTTAAAAAATTTATCCATTTTTACTTTTCCATACCATAAATATGCATGCCATCCGAATTTATTATCATGTCCTTCAAGAGCCAATAACTTCTTATTCTCCAAATTAATCCACTGTTGCAACCATGTTAAACAGACGGCATCATAATACAGTCTTAAATTTGGTAGTTGTAAGCCTCCTCTCTCTCTTGCATCACATAAAATTTTCATTTTAATCCTTGGCTTTCTTCCTGCCCATACAAATTTGGATAATTCTTTCTGCCACGAATCCAGTATTTTCCTTTGTTTTAGTATTGGAATAGTCTGAAACAAAAACATCAAACGCGGCAAGATATTCATTTTTACAGTCGCGATTCTTCCCATCAATGATAAATTCAAAGTATCCCATTTCTTCATATCTTGCTGAATCTTATGCCACACCTTTTCATAATTGTTTTTAAACAAGTCAATATTTTTCATAGTTAAATCAATTCCAAGATATTTAGTCTTTGTGACTACTTCACATTGTATTTTCTCTTGAAGTTCTGTCTGTCTTTGTTTCGTCATATTTTTGCACATCACTTTAGTTTTATTTTTATTAACATAAAATCCCGCAACTGAACCAAATTCTTCAATTTTTTCCATCAATTGTGGTATTTTCTCAATTGGGTCTTGAATCATAAACATTACATCATCTGCAAATGCCCTATACTTATAGGCGAAACCTTTCACTGTAAGTCCTTCAATACTGTCATCTTTTCTTATCGCTGTCAGTAATATTTCCAATATCCAAATAAACAACAACGGGGATAACGGGCAGCCTTGACGTGTTCCCTTTTGGACTCGGAAGAAGTCCGTCTTTTCTTTGTTTATATTCAAAGCCGCTTTTTGTTCTGAATATATTGCCACAATCATGTTTAAAAAGGACTGTCCAATATTCATTTTTTCAATAACTTGCAGCATAAACTCCCAATTTAAATTATCAAAAGCTTTTTCCGCATCTAAGAAGAGGAATCCAACTTCTTTTCAGGATGCTTGTCATAATATTCAATTGCGTCTATCACCACTCTTAGATTATCTCTAATTTGTCTATTTGGTAAAAATCCCGCTTGTTCTTCCGCTATCGTATCTTTCAAATATTTTTCAGTCTCTCTGAAATTATTTTTGCAAATAATTTGTAGTCATTATTTAATAGCGATATTGGTCTATAGTTCTTTACTTGAGTCAAATCCAAACCTTCTTTAGGTATCAATGAAATATTTGCTTCCTTCCATGAATCTGGGATCCGCTTGGTCTGTCTTATCTCATTTGACAGAAGTACTAAAATAGGGGTTAGCTCCTCTTTAAATTTCTTATAAAATTTTGCTGTAAAGCCATCTGGTCCTGGAGCTTTGCCCAACTTTGCATCTTCTATCGCCATTGTCACTTCTTCTTTCGTTACTAAACCATTTAATAGTTCTTTAATTTGTTTTCCCAGCTCTGGAACTTCAATCGTCTCCAAGTATTTCTTGATTCTCTGTTGGTCAATTCCCTTCTTTTGAAATAATTTGGCGTAGTATTTAAAAAAAGCTCTTTTTATACCATTCAGGCTCATCACCTCCTTTCCATCTTCAACAATCTTGGATATAAAGTTCCTATCTTTTCTATTTTTCAATTGCCATGCCAAAAACTTTCCTGGTTTATTTGCACCCTCAAATGCTTTTTGCTGTAATTTTTTTAAGTTCCAATATAATTCTCTGTTTAAAAGAACATTCAGCTGATCTTGCAGGAAGTGGATCTCTTTAACAATTTTCTTCTTCCCTGGTCTTTTTTTAGTTCCTTTTCTTTTTGTCGAATTTTTTCATGAAGATCTTTCTGTTGCTGAATCTTTTGCTTTTTATCTTTGGAGTTCAGAGAGATAAGCATGCCTCTGATTACTGCTTTGTATGTATCCCATACAACTTGTATATCCGTGCCTTTATTCAAATTCAGTTCAAAAAAACTTTTCGTTTCCTTTTTTAAGATTTCATTAATTTGTTTTTGATCCAGTAAATCTTCATTAATTCTCCAGAATAGCTGTTTAGGTTTTGCTTTAGATATCCAAAGTAGGGGATTATGATCAGAGTTAGTTTTCGGTAGAATTTGTATTTTATAAGTTTTTTGCGCCATCTCCTCTGACATCCAAATCATGTCAATTCGAGAAAAAGAATTATGTCTATTCGAATAAAACGTGTAATCCTTAGTCTTAGGATTCCACTTCCTCCAAACATCTTCTAACTTTTCTTGCTTCATCAATTGAAAAAAATTTTTTGGTAACTTTCCAACTGTCTCTCCACTTGCTTTGGACTTTCTATCCAATGTGTTGTTCACTGTACCATTAAAGTCTCCCGCAAGAACAATTTGGTCATAATTTAAACATTCCAACTCTTTAGTCAAATCATTGAAAAAGGTCTCTTTTGCACCATTGGGTGCATATATATTAACAAGCAATGTCTTTTTTCTATCCATACAGATTTCCACGCCAACATACCTTCCTTCTTTGTCGGAAAAAATTTGCTTAGGATCCAAATCTTTTGAAATATAAATCACTGTTCCTTTTTCTTGTTAACTGCTGAAGAATGAAATTCTTCTCCCAATTTTTATTAGTCAGATATTTGTCGTCTTGTTTTCTTATGTGTGTTTCTTGTAAACAAATTATATTACATTTTTGTTTTTCCAGCCAATGATTCACCAGTCTTCTTTTACCTGGTGAATTTAATCCATTTACGTTCCAAGATAAAAATTTGTAATCCATAATGGTGTTAAATTAAATATCTTCCGGTCGGAGAAAATGGCGAATTGACACACTTTGCGAGTTGTGCAGAGTGTACTGCGGCATCTGACGACAGTCTGGGCTCTATCTGGCCCAGCGCAGCACTCTCCAGGCGGGGGAGTGGCAAGCAAGCAGCGAAGCCTGAGGGGGGTTGAGATCGGTGTGGATAAGCTTCGGAGGAAGCTTGTTTACACTTTGATCTCCCTCCGTGAAGAGGGCAGTTGCAAATCAACTCTACAGATGCCAGCCGGGCTGAGAATTCAGCATAAATTCGCCATCTACCGATCTCTTTATTATCTGATTAACATCGTTTACAGAAGAAGCACCGCGAAACCCCGAGACTACAAGCAAGGTAACAAACAAACGATTAAGCGCTTACCGGTTTAAAGGAGACTGTGATATTGAAACGTATGGATAAGCGTTGAAACCTTTAAGGAACTATTTCGCTTGAATTAAAAGTAAAAAGAAAGCTTTCCGTTAGAGAAAAAGGCTGAAAAGAGACTTTGTTTTGCATTCCTGTGGTCAGCCAAGTCTAAACGCTACGCAGTAGAAACGAAACTAACTGTGACTCTGTGATACAGGAAGTGGGCTAGAGTGGAGGCTTTTAGAGGCTGCTGTGTTTGAAGCGGAGGGACATTTTATTGTGTGACACCATCCTTACTGGAAGTTGGATTACAGAGACGGACAGGTGAGCAGGAAGTTTAAAAGGAGCCTACTCTAGCCAAAAAAACCATAGAGAAATTGCGCCCGACATTTTTGGGAGGACTAAAATTTAAAATGCTATTTTCAAGCCGAAAAAGCGTTTAAACAAGTTCTAAAGGTGGCGATTTGGCTTGAAGATTGTTAATATAAAGTCTGATTAACATTGAAGTGGCCTCCAAGACGGATTTGAGAACAAGACCTAGAGCTGCTTCATCACCCAGTCCAAGAATGACTGCAAAGGAAAAAAAGAGTGGCAAGCAGCTATAGAAGCGATGGAGAAACGGATGACGGAGAATCTTGGAAAACAAATAGAATCACAGTTGCAACAACAATTGGAGCAAATAGAGCAAGTGCAAATTCAAGTACAGAAAAAAATATGGAAGAATTGAAAGAACTGGTACTTGCAGAAGTGTCAGGGATTAAAAAAGATACAGAAGAACTTAAAAAGGAAGTCAAAAGTCTGGTGACAAAATCTGAAGATATGGAACAAAAGGTTAAAAAAACCTTGTCAGAGAATGCAAGGTTGGAGACCATGATGGATTACAGGGCTACTCAGAATCACTTGAGATTGAGAGGGATAGAAGAGGAGGAAGATCAAGATCTACGGGCCCTAATAATTAAGACATTGACAACTTACATAGGGGAAGATGAAGGAGATTTGGATGCAGACTTTGACTTGATTTACAGAGTAAATTCGGCTTATGCCAAAAGAAAGCAATTACCCAGAGATGTAATTGTTCAATTTGTGACAACAAAGATGAAGGAAGACGTTTTCAAGAAACAATTTTCACAACCGTTGGAAATTAATGGAAAGAAAATAATAATCTTGAGAGAAATTCCGAGATCAATTCTACAAGATAGAAAGAAATTCAAGAAATTGACAGACAGGCTAAAAGAAATGAATATTAGGTTCAGATGGGAGATTCCATATGGACTTACATTCATGTACAACTCGGTGAGATCAACTCTTAAAACTGAAGGAGATTTATATAGATTCAAAGCGAACAATCTGGACGATTTTGAAGCTTCTAACTATTAAAGATGGCTCTCCAGGTGAGTTCAGTAGCAGTGCCTGTTACAAGCCCAATGACATGACTCAGCTGGTGTAGTAGGTATGCTATAGATAGGGTGAGGCTTGACGGAGACGACCCCTTCCCATTATTCCAGCTGACCAACATGTGATGTAATTGAATAACAACCATCAGGAAATGTTGCACCTTATTCATTCGTTCCATCGTGAATACTGCAATCCCTCCTCCCCGTGGATTTGGAGATTGATCCATTCAATTCCCCTTCTTACTCTTGCCTCCTTTCCCACACAGCTTTTGTCCATGCAGGTCTGGTGATCCCCAGCATAGGAATTTTGGTGGGCAAAGGAGACCCTTTCCTTCCCTTTTCACCAGCAGAAATGCACACAATAAACATAAATGAATGAAAAGCTGCTTATAGATTTTCTGCACACCTATTTACCAAGGGTTAATGTAGCTAAGATCTACATCAAAACTTACAAAGAGGGGGTTCCAACAGTCACTGACTGTTACAGAGGATGTTTGAGGACTGAGCTCTGCCGCCCCAACCCCCAATTCATCTTGGAAATACATCTATAAGAGTCAAATCTACATTCTCTGGTATGGGTAAGACGGGAGTAATCAAATATAAGCCTTCTCAGTCTGATTCTAAATTGATCAAAGTGCTACTTGCTTCAGCTAAACAGAAAAAAAGGTGGGAGAGTTGCCCCTTACAAATAAACCCAAAATGACTGCCAGTCTGTTAGATGAGTCACCAGTCACTATGAATGCCGTAACTCACTCCCTTACCACTCAAACATCAGAAATACTAGAAAGTATATCTGAATTTCCCCGCCCCCTGGATGATAGACTTAATGAGATCCAACTAGCCATACAGCAAGTTGATAAAATGGAGGAAGGGCTATGGAACTAGGCAACCAAAATGAAATCTGCACACTGCAAGAGAGTGAGACTCAAATGGGGGAGCAGATCTTAAACCTTGAGATGGTGGCCCATCGATTGAATCTTAAACTTAGAGGCATTAAAGAGGAAGCTGAGGGATCTACCTTGTTGTCTTCATATATATGTGGCTGGTTAGTGTCTGTGATTACTCTGGAGGAGTGGGTGGCACCAGTGATGGCTAATGCCTATTGGAGAGGTCCCATTGGAAACACCTCTGCCTTGAGTCCAAGAGACATTATAATCATGTTCGTAGATCATCATACATGCAAATGAATATTAGAAGAGGCTTGGACTTGTGGTTTCTTACCTCATCAAGGGGACTAGATTTCAGTATCCCCTGATCTTTCCCAGGAAGCCTGGCATTCATAAAGAACTAAAATCAACAATTAGAAGCAATTGCTGCCGGCATAAAATACAAGTTGATGGCTCTGTGTAAAATCTAATGTCACATAATAGAAAATCTCTGTATTCTTCAAATGGTGCCAGTGGTATTGCCTTGCTCCGCACCTTAAATATCCATCAAATTGAAGATCAACCCATGGAGGATCAACAGAGATGTACCCAGAAAAGAAAACCTGCTTCACCCCCCCCAATGGAATAAGATCCCCATATGTACAATTTCATGAAAAGCAATCACCTTGAGGCTGAACTCTGTATATCTGTTCTAATTTACCAGTGTCTGCACTGGCTTTGTGTAACTTCAAAACAGTGTTATTATTTATCTCTGAGAGGAGGGGATGGGGGTTGTCTAGTTTGCTCTAGCTTTTAGATAGTGTTTCAGGGTTCCCTGTTCCTAAACTGTGGTCGAATAATTGTTGGGCAGAGTGTGTGTTCATATTAAACGAATGAAAACATTCCAGATATGATTGGTTCTTCAACAAATCACTTTTATTTAATGAATTATTATACAAAGATATAGAAACTCAAATCTCAAACTATTTAAAGACAAACAACACAGAGGATTCTTCCCCAGACTATGTTTGGGATGCTTTAAAGGGATGTTTTGAGAGGATTCCTATTTCTTTATTAAGCCAAGACCTGAAAATGTTCACTACAATTCATTACTAGTTATATTCATATTGACCAGACTGGATTTATGCTGGGCAGAGAAATTATAGATAATACTTCTAAGACCCTAAACATAATTGACTTTTGCCAATTCAATAATCTACAATCAATCATTCTACCACTGGACATCTATAAGGCTTTTGATAGCCTTGGGCTATGGTCACACACACTAAAAAATCCACTTTCAATCCACTTTCAATCCACTTTCAAACTGGATTTTGCCAGTCCACACAGTAAAAATCTAGTTGGAAAGTGCATTGAAAGTGGATTACTGAGTATGTGCGATTGCAGCCTTAAATTCCCATATCTGAAAGCTCTGCTTTTCCACACAGGGTTTGGACATAACTTCCTTAGAAATCCCTAAATATGTTATATTCAGAACCTAAAGCTCAGCTGATGAGTAATGGTGATTTTTCTAATACTTTCATTCTAGGAAAGGGGAACATGTCAAGGGTGTCCCTTATCGCACCTTAGCTAATTCTATCAGACAAAATAGTTTAGTTAAAGGTGTGAAAATAGGCAGTAATGGATTGAAACTGAGTTGTTTTTGCAGATGATCTCATTATTTATCTTACTAAACCTATTAATTTGATCCCATACCTTCAAGTAGACATTGACAACTTTGCTAGGGTTTCTGGGCTGTCCATCAATCAAGAGAAAACGGTTCTCTTCTCCATGCATTTATCGCCATTGACCGTTTCTCATGAAAAAGTTTCATACTCATTTAAATGGGTTCCCTCATTTTGGATGTCTCTGGGATTTAAAATCCCAATGAATTTAGATGACGGACTAAAAATCAGTTTGAAAGAACTTCACTTCTTTGTTTTAATTATTTTCAACTAAATCACCTAGTCTCAAGACTCCAGTTTCACAAATTACACAATAGAGCATTCACACCTCTTGAACTGATTCTTAAAAAGAGCTGATGACATTAAATGTGGCTTTATTAAAATGACATAGAAATTGCTGATAGAAAATTACTCACCTAAAATAACTAGATTCCAGAAAAGATGGCACTCGTACTGTAATATGACATTATCAGGTGAGAATTGGAATACTATCCTGAGATCCTCTGTCTTTAAATCCTCAAGCATAACTACTAAGCTATAATCTTACAAAATTGTAACACAATGGTTCCTTACTCCACAAAAAATACTCTATGGCTGCGATCATATGCACAATTAGACCTGACATAGGTGTGAATGCCAGGCAGATTTAAAGGGTGTGATCAGAATACAACATCTGGGAAGCGCCCCACAGCCATCGGCAACCTGTTCAGCTCTGCCACAGAAGCAGAGTTAAAAGACACTGGGGAAAATTTGGTAGTAAACAGGTTGCAATGGCCCATGGATGGACTTTCCGCTGTCTGATTGCTCCAGTGTGCTCTCATGGTTTTGGGATGGTCTGATCAGGCCATCCCAACTCTGTGCCATTGTTCCCCCCCTTCGCGGAATGCACATCATTACAAACTCCATAGGAAGCCCTTGGTGCAGTGTGCACTTCATTGATCCCTCGTTTAAGCAAATGGGGGGGAAATGGCACCAAAAAATTGACTTACCCGTAGTTGCATCTGATCACACACTGACAGACTGCACCCACAGCTTCAAAGGGAGTTGTGATCGTGCAACTGCGGGTCAAATTCCTCCGGAGGAAATAGCCTCGCTTCCCCCCCCCATTTTTTCTGATGCGTGTGACCGCAACCCAAATGAAACAGTCACCTACTCCAAACTGCTGGAAACTGTGTGGAGAAGTGGGGCCCTTTGACCACTGTTGGTGGCAATGCAGGCTCATTCATGAGTTCTGGAGTTTGGTTTTAGACCAAATATGCCAGATAATGGGCTATGATGTCCCATTTATGCCTGATATTATATTTTTGAATTTTGGGCCAGATTCCTCTATTCCTAAAATTAAGAAAGACTTGATTTTGACATTAATAGTGGCAGCAAAAACTGCCATTGCTTCAAAATGGAAAACCAATTCACTTCCAATGTTATCCCTGCGGTTTGATAAAATATGGAATATTTACATGATGAAAAAGATAATCGATCTATCGTTACAATGCGAACTCTTCTCTAGACACACAGATTTCACTGAGAAATGGTACCCTGTTCTAGATTATATGTCAATGTATAATACTATTCAAAAAACCACCACAACTCTAAAATCTTCAACCCATTTTAAATCATTGATAGTTAGTAAAAGGCTTTTATTGCTGAAATATTTATAGACCTTTAATATTTAACAAAAATTAATTTCGTCTCTCTAATGTTTACACTGTAATATACTAGCTTATTACTATTCATAGGAAACTTAGATTAAGTATTCTTGTTGTACTTTACCTACCATCTAGATACTCAAACGATACACGTAACCTACGAGTTTATTATTATTGAATGTTGTTATTTGTTATTTGCTGTTCATGAATTCAGTAAAATATGTTAACTAGAAAAACTTACAAACAGTCCCACGTACACATGGCAGTGGGAACCATTTTTTTGCTTATCCTTCTCTCTTCTTAATGTTTCACTGCTCCCAATCTGGCTACGAAATTATTTTAGAATGATCTGTAGAGCGAAACCTCCAGAGGCAGCAAGACAGCAGGTGGCCTGTTTAGTCAGTGCCATAGCACCTTATGATAATGCAATTGATCTCCATATGTTTCTACTCTGTCTCTCTCTCTCAGAGCATCACCACCTTAAGTTGCTTCAACATCCCAGCACAAAGCCTTGATTCATAAATAACTGGATTGCCAGAAAGAAAAGACGCAGAGGCTGGCTTTGACGGCTAGGCCTGATTCTATCCAGTCTGGAAAGCTGCTTTGAAAGCTGTGTGTGCTGTCATTGCATTCAGAATGACAACTGAAAAGAGATTTCCTGAAACGGACAGTAAAGAATGCCTGAAAAGACAGAAGAACTGGGTTCAAGTCTAGCAGCGCCTTAGGAACCAACAAGATTTTTAAGGTATAATCTTTCGAGGATCAAAACTCCCTTTGTCAGGGAGGAATGGAAGACAAAGAGGAGGAAGACTTGGTTGCTTTTCTCTACCTTGAGGAGTCTCAAAGTGGCTTACAATCGCCTTCCCTTCCTCTCCCCACAATAGGCACCTTGTGAGGTAGGTCGGGCTGAGAGAATTCTAAGAGAACAGTGACTGACTCAAGATCGCCCAGCAGGCTCCGTGTGGAGGAATGGGGAATTAAGCCCAGTTCTCCAGACTAGAGTCTTCAGTTCTTAACCACTACACGATGGTGGTGCTCATGGAGAACTCTGAGTCTTTATATCCTAGTCAGATGTTCGTAGGATGCTGCAAAGGTTAGAGGATGTTGCAAAGAAGGGAGCCTGGATGCAAAGATACAATGCAAAATGTAATCAGGGATTGACTCGATTCGTATGTACTTAGCT
The DNA here is from genome assembly GCA_029375565.1 of Gekko gecko. Classification (NCBI taxonomy): domain Eukaryota; kingdom Metazoa; phylum Chordata; class Lepidosauria; order Squamata; family Gekkonidae; genus Gekko; species Gekko gecko. The sequence continues at coordinate 18,790,664 of JAPDNY010000009.1, read as the reverse complement.
TCAGCTAGGTTGCTTGATTAGCTTTTCTGAGAACCAGTTAATTTGTATGGTATGTTGGCCATGATGTATTATCATCATGAATGAATTCAGAGTTCATACCAGAAGACAACCGTGAAGAGCCCTGCTGGACCAGATCAGTGTGAGAGAGCACCAGTGTGATGTAGTGGTTAAGAGCGGTGGACTCTAATCTAGAAAACTACGTTTGATTCCCCACTCCACCACATGGAGCCTGCTGGGTGACCTTGGGCCAGTCACAGTTGTCTCTGAATTCTCTCAGCCCCACCTGCTTCACAAGGTGCCTGTTGTGGGGTGTTGTGTCCACTGACCACTTCAGGCCGTCAGCGAAGGGCCCTGAGCTTGAGTCCCGGAGAACAATGGGACTGGGGCTCCAAGCTCCTGCTTTGGGGAACCAATGGGAATGGCGGCAGGAATTCAAACCCGCCAATGGCACCAGGGGGTGTTCCCCTTAGCTTGTATATAGTTGGCCAGCTGGCCAGGTCTTTGTCTTTTTGTATAATAGTGAACCATGCTGATCACTACATTGTTGTCTGTGGTTTCATTATGCGTCTAACCCACTATACAACATGGGGAGAGAACGCAATTGTAAACTGCTCTGAGACTCCTTAAGGTAGAGAGTGGTAAGGTATAAAAAGTGTTTCTTCTTTTATTAGTCCCGCACTGTCAGAGACTCTAACTTAGTCAGCCAAACACCAGGTCTTGTTCATTGAAGCAAGAATAGCATTTTATTATGAAGCTGCAATAGAAGGTTACTGAAGCAGATACATTGTTCAGAATAACGTGGTTACAAAAAGCAAGCAGTTATACCAGAAAGGGGGTGAATGGGGACCCCCCCTTCCACCAATAAGTGACTAGTATGCGAATGAGAACTGAAAGTTACTATACTAATGAAGTTCCCACCGCCCCCATTGTTCCCAGCCAAGCTGTAGCTTTGAAAGTGATAGGAAGCTCACAGCCTGTCTCCATCAAGGTCAGGGTGTTAAGTCTACCAGAGATAGAGCCGGCCGGGCTCGGCCTCCGCATTCCATTCTAACACACCAGGTGCATAAATCAACACCCCACGATCCCAACCTCCCGCCCTACACGCCACAATGTCACACAAAGCCCATCCTCCCACCCTACTCCATCCATCATGGCAGGACTACCTGACACGCACACTGTTTTATGCAGTGGCCAATCACTGAGATCCAGTTAAAGCACAGGTTTTGTGGAGAACATTTAATCTGAAAATCAGGAAGGTGAAACTGAATTTAGAATCATGTATTCTTGGATTAGTTATGCTAGATCATTATATAAGTGATTGGGGCAATACTTGGAATTCACATTACTACTTCTGGGCATCACCAGTGATACGACAGAAACTATGAATAGTTGTGGATTGTTCATCCTTTTCAGCTGGTATTCTTCCCCTGATAAAAAATGCCAGACTATCTGTTTGAATAATCTCTTCCAAAGTATAGAAGGACATTTATGCTTACGTGTTTGAATACCTTGCCATTGGCAATGTTGTCAGGAAGGTTTAACGGTATTCCATACACTAATAGATTTTGTGGATGTGGTACTCATCAAAATGACCCTGTAGATCATATTATTTTGGGTTGTCCTGAATTTTCCGATTTGAGAGCTGAATTGATTTTTCCTTTCCTTATGCAGGTCTTTATCTCTCTAGAAGCTCAGGCCCTTCCTGCACTCACAGCTCATGGTCGCTTACTCTTGAGAATCTGAGCAGTTGAGCCTTTAAGGTTAACTTTGTATTTTGTGTCCTTGCCTTCTGCACGATTTCTTTTTCTCTAGTTAATTTTTGTGTATGCATTCTGCATCTACAACCAAAACCCACACATGTTTTGCTTAATTGTGGCTAGCGTCACTTGTGACCTGTGGAGGGGGCGTCCAATTGCCACCGACTTGGCCTAGTGTGTAAGCAAGGGATGGGGCTCTTTTTGTAGCAGGAACTCTTTTTGCATATTAGGCGATACACCCCTAATGTAGCCAATCCTCCAAGAGCTCACAGTAGCCCCTGTAAGAAGAGCTCTGTAAACACTCGGAGGATTGGCTACATTAGAGGTGTGTGGCCTAACATGCAAAGGAGTTCCTGCTACAAAAAGAGCCCTGGGCACACTGCACCCTCCCACTTTCTCTCCTCTCCTCCCCACTCTTCCACCCCTCCAGTTAGCTGCCACTGGGCTACTCCAGGCATGCACGGCCCATAGAAGGATGCCAGCTTGGTGGCTGGCTGGCTGGTCTGTCAGAAGGGGTGGCATCCCAAGGATTTTAATTTTGTAGAAAAAAATGTGCCTTCAAGCCTCTCCCATTGTTTCCAGTGGGCAATCCTGTCATTCTGTCAGGTAGCCCTGCCATGATGGATGGAGGGGAGGGGAGGATGGAAATGGGCGCCTTAGTGGCGTGACAGGCGGGAGGTTGGAATCTGGGGAGTTGTTGATTTATGCTTAGGGTGTGAGAATGGAATGTAGCTCTGGTTACCCCTATCTTCCGCAGACTGGACATTCTGACCTTGAGGAGTCAAGCTGCGAGCTTTACTATCGCTTTCAAAGCTGCAGCTTTGCTGTGAATAATGGGGGCGTTGGGAACTTCATTAGCGTAGTAACTTTCGATTCCCAATCGCATGTTATTCCTTGGCTGGTAGAAGGGGGGGTCCCCATTCACCCCCTTCCCTGTATAACCGCTTGCTTTCTGTAACCAAGTCATTCTGAACAATGTACCTGCTTCAGTGACCTTTTCTATTGCAGATCTATAATAAACGCTATCCTTGCTTGCATTACAAGGCCTGGTGTTTTGCTGACTAAGTTAGGACTTCTGACAGTTTGTTCAGAATGACTTGGTTACAGAAAGCAAGCGGTTCAAGAGGGGGAAATAATGGACCCGGGTCTATTGACCCATGTGAGAGTACGAGCTCTCATTGACTCTGGGTGTGGGAGAGACCTCATCAACCCCACACTAATAACGGGACTTGGGGCAAAAGTTGTTAAACTAAATGAACCCCTGGTTTTTACTCAAATGGACGGGTCCACCATGAAAGAACCCTGTAAATACGAGACTGTTCCCTTGAGGGTGGGACTCGGGCAACACTGGGAAGAAAGACCTTTCGTGGTTACCCCATCAGCCCGCTTTCCCCTGGTTCTAGGGAGCCCGTGGTTCTTTGATCACGATCCTCATGTACTATGGGTGGAGGGGAAGGTAAACTTCATCTCCGAAAAATGCCGGCCCCACTTATGGAGAAAAGAGTGGGGACCCATGACAGGGGGGCAACTCCTAGTGACGGCGGGGGTAGCGGACGCGGAGCTGGAAGGCATCCCCCCCGAGTACCATGACCTGGCTCCTGTTTTTGGGGAGGAGGAGGCCAATGAATTGCCCCCCCACAGGAACTCTGACTGTGCAATTGAAATTTTACCCAACCAAAAGTTACCGAAGGGAAAACTGTATTCTATGAGCCCCTCGGAAAAAGTGGAACTGAGGAAATTCATTGACAAAAACCTCAGTAGGGGTTTTATACGGCCAGCATCATCCCCGTTTGCGGCTCCCGTGCTTTTCCAGAAAAAAAAGGATGGGGGGTTGCGGCTATGCACCGACTATCGTGGGTTGAATGCAGTGTCCAACACAAATGCTTACCCCATGCCCCTCATAAAAGTCTTGTTAGCGGCGGTGGCTGGGGGGAAAATTTTCTCGAAGCTAGACCTCCGGGATGCCTATTTCAGAGTCCGAATTCGGGAGGGGGATGAATTTAAAACGGCGTTTAACACCCCTCTGGGCCAGTTCGAATACTTGGTCATGCCATTCGGGCTCCAAGGGGCCCCGGGGGTCTTCATGAACTTGATTAACGAGGTGCTGCACAAGTATTTGTTCAAGGGGGTCCTTGTTTACCTTGATGACATTCTTTTGTATTCCCCCGACCTGAAATCTCATGTGAAACTGGTGCGGGAAGTGTTACAAACGTTGCACAAGCATAAACTGTTTGCTAAACTATCCAAGTGTGAATTTCACAAAACAGAGATCCCTTTTCTGGGCTACCGCATATCCCAAAAGGGAATTGAAATGGACCCTGACAAAATTAAGGATGTAGTAGGGTGGGAGCCTCCCAAAACGCGGAGGCAACTCCAGGGGTTCCTCGGATTCGCGAACTTTTATAGATCATTTCTATCGAACTTTGCCAAGGTGGCCCTTCCCTTGACTGACCTATTGAAAACCAAAGGGAAACCACCCGAATGCACTCGACCCGGGGCCAAACTAGAGTGGTCACCAGAGTGCCAAAGGGCTTTTGACAAATTAAAAGCCCTTTTTACGTCGGAACCTGTCTTAGCCCACCCGAATGAACTTAAGAAATTCATTGTCCAAGTTGACGCCTCAGACGTTGCTATGGGGGGGGCGATCCTCCAAGAGGGGGAGGATGGTAAATTGCACCCCCTTGCTTATGTGTCCAGAAAATTTAACGATACTGAACGGAATTGGTCGGTGTGGGAAAAAGAAGCAGGATCGATCCGCTTAGCGTTAGCTACCTGGCGCCATTGGCTAGAGGGGGCGCGAGTCCCGTTCGAGGTCTGGACTGATCACAAAAACCTCGAGCTGCTCCGCTCCCCCCGTTCCCTGAACGCCAAACAGCTACGTTGGGCTGATTTCTTCTCCAAGTTTAATTTCACACTGCACCACTTCCCGGGGACATCTAACTCGCTGGCCGATGCACTGTCACGCCTCCCTCAACACGACAGCAAGAGGGAGGAGATTCATGACTCCGTTTTCACGCCTTCCCAGTTGGGAGGGGCGGTAACCACTCGGAGGCAGGCCAAACTTTCCCCCCCGTCGCCAGTCCCTCCTCCCCATGACTGGGCAGTGAAATTCTCTACGGCTCTGTCAGACGCGGATAGGGAGGAGATGAAGGGGGAAGAAGGAATCTCCCAAGATGCGCATGGCTGCTGGACTAAAAACAACAAACTCTTTGTCCCACGGTCCCTCAGGGGGGAGGTGATGGGCTGGGCACACGGGTCAAAGCTGGCTGGACACACGGGGTTTGTGAAATCTCTCCAGCTCCTACAAAGACAATTTTGGTGGCCGGGGCTAAGAAAAGACATTTCACTCTTCACGTCAGCTTGCCAAACGTGCTTGATGAGTAAACCTCGGCCCGGTAAACCCCCGGGTGCTCTGCAACCCCTCCCCACGCCGGCTCGCCCGTGGGAAGTGATCTCTATGGACTTTATTACGGACCTACCCGCTAGCGGGGGAAAGACTGTTATTTGGGTGATAGTAGACCTGTTTACCAAACAGGCTCATTTCGTTCCGTTTGCCTCCATCCCCTCTGCCAAAAAATTGGCCTCTGCGTTCTTGCAACACGTAGTGAGGCTCCACACTTTACCTATTAAAGTGATATCGGATAGGGGGGTTCAATTCGTTTCACGATTCTGGAGCGAACTTATGTCACTGCTTGGGGTGGAGAGGGGGGTTAGCAGTGCATACCATCCAGAATCCGATGGGCAGACTGAACGTGTGAATCAAACTTTGGAACAATACTTGCGGTGTTTTTCCAACTTTCAGCAGGACAATTGGCATTCGCTTTTGCCTTTAGCTGAGTTCTGTTACAATAATACTCAACACTCGTCGACAGGAATGTCACCGTTTAAAGCGGTACATGGATATGATGCCCCGCCTCTGCCATTTTTAAATTCTCCCGACCTCCCGGCGGGAGATGCTGGAGACTGGTGCAGACAATTGCAGTTGGCGTGGGTATCGTTAGCCAAGACTCTGGAGGAGGCTAAGAATGCTTACAAAATCCAGGCCAACAAGAAACGTAACCTTACCTGGATTCCAAAGTGTGGAGAGTTTGCTTATTTGTCCACGCAACACTTGCGTCGCATTCAGCCGAGTCGCAAGCTTGGTTGGAAATATATTGGACCCTTTGAGATTGTGAGAGTAATTAACAATGTAACTGTTGAACTTGCTTTACCCAAATCTCTAAAGTCTGTTCATCCTGTTTTTCATGTAAGGCTTCTACGCCAGGCGCCTGAGGAGAACAAATGGCGACCACAAAGGCCGACCCCGCCTCCGCTGCTAGTGGGGGGGGGGAACCTCACTATGAAGTATCGCAAATCTTGGACTCTAAGATCTCTCGCAATCGCTTGTTTTATCTGGTTGAATGGATTGATTTTGGGCCGGAGCAGAGGGAATGGGTGTGGGCGGAAAATGTTCTGCCCCCCCGGCTTATCCGGGCATTTCACAAGTTGTACCCCCATAAACCAAAGGGGTAGGGTTATTTTCGAGGGGGCTGCATGTCAGGTAGCCCTGCCATGATGGATGGAGGGGAGGGGAGGATGGAAATGGGCGCCTTAGTGGCGTGACAGGCGGGAGGTTGGAATCTGGGGAGTTGTTGATTTATGCTTAGGGTGTGAGAATGGAATGTAGCTCTGGTTACCCCTATCTTCCGCAGACTGGACATTCTGACCTTGAGGAGTCAAGCTGCGAGCTTTACTATCGCTTTCAAAGCTGCAGCTTTGCTGTGAATAATGGGGGCGTTGGGAACTTCATTAGCGTAGTAACTTTCGATTCCCAATCGCATGTTATTCCTTGGCTGGTAGAAGGGGGGGTCCCCATTCACCCCCTTCCCTGTATAACCGCTTGCTTTCTGTAACCAAGACATTCTGAACAATGTACCTGCTTCAGTGACCTTTTCTATTGCAGATCTATAATAAACGCTATCCTTGCTTGCATTACAAGGCCTGGTGTTTTGCTGACTAAGTTAGGACTTCTGACACATTCCTTTTAATACATCCCCCTCCAAGTTGTGTGCAGATTGGCTTTGGGAAGGGAACAGATCCCTCCCTCGGGTCCAATGTGCAAAGGGGGAGGAGTGTGTCAAATGCCCCCCCAAAGCTAGAAGTGTCAAATGCCCAGAGGACCTCCCCAGTCTGTCCCCCTACCTGCCTTCCAAGTTGTGTGCAGACTGGCTTTGGGGAAGGGGGAAAAAGATCCTTCCCTAGGGTCCAATGTGCAAAGGACGGAGGAGTATGTCAAATCCCCCCCCCCGCAAGCTAGAAGCATCAAAATAAAAGTGGAAATAGGGATGGGGGAGTTGGGTGGAGATGACTACAGCCTTGTCAATCAGTCTGCTTATTATTCCCTGTGAATCGGAAGCTGAAGAGCAAAAAGGTCTGGGGAGAGACCACTTTCAGATACCCTGGGGCAATGCCATGATGACTACGAAGCCATCTCCGAATGGCCTAAAACAATGCAGAATCTGGAAAGAACTGCAATGCAGGAGGAAAGTGAGAGTGGGCTGCAATGCGGAGGGAGATTCTGCTTCTGATGTGGCTGTGGACAAACTGCAGGGGAACAGATGAGTGCCGAATCGGTCTGAGTCTTCTTGGCTACTACGAGATGATGACAAATAAGTAACTCTGTGTGTGGCTAAGTTTTTGGTGGCTGTAGTAAAATCACATTGCAACTCAGATAGTAAATCTTAGGCTTCCCTTTCAGGGTGTGATGGTTCACTGTTTATGGCTTGTGTTTTGGAAGCAGTAATTTAAAAGAACAGTGGCCAACCAGTTGCCCTGGAGGGCCAACAGACAGGGCATAGAGGTCAAGCCCTTCTCCTGATGTTGCCTCCTAGCAATGGGTTTCAAAAGTTTACTGACTCTGAATATGGAGGTTCCCTTTACTGGCCCATTGATGGATGTCTCATCCATAAATCTGTCTGATTCCCCTTTAAAGCAGTTTACAATCATGGCCATTACTAATTCCACTAGTGGTGAATTCCACAAATGTATTTACACATTCTTTTTTGTCTGTTTTGTAGCTATTGCCCATCAACTTCATTGGGTGCCTTTGAGTTCTAGTCGTATGGGAAAGAGTGAAAAAGCTACATCTATCCACCTTCTCCATTCCAAACATAATGTTATAAATCTGTCATGCCTCCCTTAACTATCTTTTTTGCCAACTAAAAAAGTCCCAGACTCTTCAGCCTTTGCACTGTTCTACCATTCTAGATTGCAACAAAACTTTGGCATTTCAGAGAACCATGCCTGCCATTGCTGAAGACTAGGGGTGTGCATTATGAAATTCCTACGCTGGAGATATATACAGACATTTTTGGGTTAAGATTGTCACAATGATTTCCCAGAATGGGAACACAAATCCAGGATTCTTGGGAATTATGAACCTCCTCCCTCAAAGAATCCTTTTTCTTCTTGAGTTTAGGTGCTTAGCAGTGATGCGGCATGCACTTGTGTTTTTCTTTGATTCTACTGATTTCTCCCTTCCAATCAGATCTTTGAAAGACACCCCAGCCCCTACCCTTAAATTCTTCCCATAGGGAATAATGGAAAAGTGGAGGTTCTTGCTCAATTCTTATTCTATACCACTTTTGGGGGGTGGATACCATAACTGGTCCAATTTACTTGAAATATGGGAGTTCGTTAGTGGACAGGCAGTACCTAGCTCCCTGGCAAATCTGGTGTCATTTCATTGAAAAACAGCTACTCCAGACCCACCCTGGAAAAAGTCCTTCCTTCTTCAGCTTAGTGAAAGAAAACAAAGAACAGACCACATCAAGAAGGATGGCAAATGCAGAGTTTTCAGTGGAAAAAATAAATAAATTTTAGTAAGTCATTGTAAGTACAGGATAAGTAAATGACTGCAGACTTAAAAAAAAAAATTTGGTGGTCAGCGCCAGTTTCCCCCAATAGGAATCAATGGAGAGAACTGTGTTCAGTGGAGTAAAGTGTGTCTGCTTCACAAGGAACCTACTTTTAGAGTCTGTTAAATGGAACCCCTTGGCCAAAATCACTTGAAACCAGGGGGGTGTCTTTAGATTGGAGGAACGACTATTTTCTCTGTAATATGCTACTGTTACCTTTATAAACACCTGCCCCAGACCCATCCAATATATTCCCCATTGAAAGTACTGATCCCAAAGCACTGTAATTCGAAAAGCCACATGGATTTGAATTGTGAACTGGCAATGAATGTCCTACACAAACATAGGTAATTATGGAAACCCTGAACCCTGGATGTGAAAATATAACAATTTTATTTTCTTGACACCCCCCCTTACTGAGGACCTCCTGAGAAAGTTTCAAAAATTTCAGCACCTTGAGAAGTATAAAAACTGCTGGTAGAGGAATACCTTTCCTTCACAGAATGATATTTCCCAGGGTTTCCCAGTGGGATGAAAGCAAAACAAGTTAAAGGCTGTTGTAAGAAGTCTTCCTGTTACAGTAGCTTTCAGGAAGATTGGCAACAAGTCTTACTTATTGCTTCTCCAAGAAAACAGCATGTGCTAGCCTTATCTGAACGCTCCTCCCTAATCAACATATGAGGCCCATAGAAGAAATTCACCATCTGGTCCATGGCATCCAGTACCATCCATACTGATGTGTTCAGATCATTGTGCCAATAGCGATGGACAACTGTTCAACAGGGCAGCCAAAGGCAGCATTTGACAGTGAGCAACCAGACAAGTTATCCATAGGGGAAGAGTGATCAGGCAGAAGGATAATGGTGCAGACACACAGTGGTGCCGATTTTATGTGCAGATGACATCAGCAGGATATTAAGTCACAAACCAGCAAGATGCCCATAAACTATATTTACGGAGAATCGCTTACACATAACAGATGCAATCACAGTGCTACCTGCCTCTCTGTGCCAGGGGCTTGGAATGGGACTCTCTTATGGTGTTTTTCAAAGATGCAAGGCTACTGTTTGCTGATTGTCAGTATAACAATCATGAATCCTGTGTCCTTTCTCTATGACCTTAATACTTTTTGGGGGGCGGGGACCCATCCTCCCCACCATTGCTGCACCCAAAGTGGGTCCTGGATGCCACTGTAGCTGGGCCCTAAGTAGCTCCTGGACTCTGTTGCTGCCCAGAGTAGCTCCCAGATTTGGCCACAGACATACCCAGGCCTGGAGCAGCTCCCAGACATGACTGCAACCATCTGTCCAGGGCAAAAATAAGTCCATTGTCTGCATATATGCAGATAATGCTCTTTTATTTAACCCCCCCAATGTATTTTTTTAAGTTTTTGGATTCCCCTAAATTTGCAGGACTGTCTGTTTTCTGTCAACTGCTCTATACATTTGGATTTAAGTATCCAAAGATCAGCCTACTTTTGACTATATATTCAACTATATATTTGAATACAAGATGGTATACCATTTGGTGCTCACCTAAGGAGGGCTTTGCAATGTTTATAGCTCCTGATGTGTGTTGATAGCTGGGTTTCTGCACGTGTGTAGTTTTGGGGCAAAAAAATAGAATGCAAACTTGTCCAACAGGCATTCCGGCCTTGACTAAAATACCCAACGATCAGCTCATGCCCGAATGCCTGTCGAACAAATTTGTGTTCTGTTCTTTTTTTTGTCACAGCTGAACGAGGCCAGTTCAACTGTTGAACATGATAGACGTGACATTCACAATGTTCTTACTTTTACAAGGTGTAAAAATGGCCCATGATCAGTGGTATCCGTCTTTTGCGTCTCTCCTGCGTACGTACGTAAGTGCTGCCCAGTTCCATTTGACATATGGACCTGGCAAAGGGCTTTCAAGGCAAATGAGAAACAAAGGCGGTTTTGCCATTGCCTTCCTCTACGGAATCTTCCTTAGTGGTCTCCTATTCAAGCACCAACTCTGCTTAGTTTCCAACACTGTGATATACCATGCCATGCCATACTATTCACTGTTAGAGCAAGGAATACTGGAGAGATGCAGGCAACACCCGATTCTATGGGTGGGTACTTTCAGGTCACAAAAACTGCTCGTAGATTAACACATGCTCCATAGCATACTAGCAGTTCTCTTATGGAAGGTTAGAGCAGGCCCATAGCCACCATGGGGCATTTGGGGGTGGAGCCCTGCCATGGATGAGCCCTGCCCCACCCTGGGAGGATGCCAGCCCCCCAGCCCCCACCCACCCCACTGTGCTCCTTACCCCTGCCCCTCCGCGGCCTCCCCAGCTCTTCCAGGGAAGTTGCCCTGCTGCTTTATGTCAGTTTCACTCCCACCAATTAGCTGTTAGATTTACCAGCTGATAGGTGGGAGTGAAACTGACCAGAAGCATCAGGGCAGCTTCTTTTCCCTTTCCCAGCCTCCCTACCACTAAGGGGGATGGGGAAGGAAAGGGAAGGGGCCCTGCTGCTTCTGGTCAGTTTCACTCCCCTCCCATCAGCTGTTAAACCTACCAGCCGATCAGAGGGGAGTGAAACTGACCAGAGGGGCAGGGGAGGCTCTGGAAGGGAAGGGAAGGCCCTAAACGACCTTCCCAGGGAACTAATCTAATCTTATTTTTTAAAATAATGTTAGTTTTATTATTATTATTATAATCACACCAACATACAAAACACAAACAAACACACAAAACATACAAAACATACAAATTGGGGGAGATTCTTTACATCATTACAGTATCTGTTAAGTACTTCTTACCACGTCCTTTTATATTATGTATTACATGAGAAATCAACATATAGTTATAAATAAATTCTGTGATGTCTCCAAATCCATTATAAGTTTACATAGTTCAATTACTATAATCTTCCAGCCAAATATAAAATCTTGACCATGTGTTCTGGAATTTTTCTTGTTGTTCTCTCAGAACTAAAGCCAATCTGTCCATCGCCGCAGTTTCTAAAATTTTAGTTATGATTTCTTCTTTTGCGGGTATTTCATCTTTTCTCTAATACTTAGCATACAACATTCTTGCCGTAGTTAATGCATGAATAATCAGATAAAAGTCTTGAGGGTTTTTTTTACAATTTTCTGGTCTTACATTTGGCTGAGTTCAGACTGACAGTTTGAAGTGGGAGGGAGTCGTTGCAAAAAAGACCCGGAACAAACTGTTCCGGGTTTTCCCGGTCACATTGTGTGGACTGATGCGGGAGCATACTGGGAGGAGGCACGAGGGAGCGTTCAGACTGCTGGCTTGGAGGCACAGCTGTAAATGGCTTTTTCCTGGTAATTTGGCTATGTGCACATGTGCGCTCATGCACATAAGTGTATCAGGGCGATTTGGGGAGGATCCCATTGCACTGGCACCGCATTGGGCGGTAGAGTGGGGCACATCCAATCATATTGCTGCTGCCTTTCCAGGGCAATCAAGTGCACCTTATGGATGGAACCACCGGGGATAAACGGGCTCTCTGGGATTTGCTACCACTTTCACCAGGTATCTTTTAAATGCGGGAGAGAAATGGTACACAACGGGTTGACTATGGGTGGGGAACATCAGACAGATGTGCCTGTGTGAACGGCCCCCTTTAATCCACTTGTGCAACGTTGCTCACACGTGACTATAGCGGGGCAAACTGCCAGTCTGAACTCAGCCTTTGATAAGAATAGTTCAGGAGGAAAAGGTATGGTACAGTTTAACATTTTTTTGTAATATTTTATGTATCTAAGCCCAATACTTTTTAGAACTAATCGAATCTAATTAGTAATCTAATTAAGCTCCCCCACTCCCCTGCCCCAGCACCCTGGGCCCTGCACCGCCAACCAGAATTTTCTGGCTATGAGTCTGGGTTAGAGTGTCCTGGCATGCAGCTGTGGAATAGGCAGTCTTTGGCAAGGAGGGATATAAATTGAAAATAATAAATAATAAAGAAATAAATATAGGTCAGCTCACTCATACAAGTGGCAATGATATAAATTAGTATTTACCGGCAATATCTGTTTTTCCCTCTTGATTATATGCCCACGAATGCATCACAACCTCTTTGCAGATTGTGTCCCCAGGTAGGAGTCCATTTCCAGATTCTTGTCACAGGAAAGTTACACCTTTCTGACAAAGCATGGCACAGTCCCTCTTTGCAAATATATTGTTTTCAGGCAGCGTATTTGGGGGTGGAAAACCTAAGCAAATAAGGCATAACTCCTCTGTTCAGTTGCGATCAGATCTCTCTCCTGAGGCATTTTTATAAAAGCAGGCAATTAAAGCCCGTTATTCCAGTTTTGCAACAAAAATCAAACTAATGATAGTTGAAATTTCCTTTCCCATGGGTAGTCTCTTTATTGTAGATTTGTTTTGGCTTTGTTGTGAATTGTACCACTCCAGGTACTCTCTGGAGAGGAGTAGTTTGGATTAATGTTAACAGACAAGTTTTAGGAGTGGGTATTCAGGGAGTTGGTTGCATATACAGTTGGCATGCTCACTTTTTGGTTTCATACTGTGAGCTGAAATCTGTTGATCTAATTTTTGAGTCTATCTTCTCGAGCCTTGTTGTCTTTCATTTTTGCTTTAGCATGTTCAAAAACAACAACAGCAACAACAACCAGATACAATTTTCTTGTGAGGATGAACACTGGGGTGTCTTTTAAAGTGTGAGTTTGAGATTTGAAAAGCACTTCTAACTCCCCCCCCATTTTCTTTTTCTTTTTACAATACAGCACAGGTAAGAACTTTGCAAGCCTTCATTTAGGGCAGGCATATTGCACAGCCTAAGAGCATGGCGGTAATACATACACACATACATACATACATACATACATACATGCATACATATATATAAAAAAAGACAAGACGGAAACCTGATTGAAATAACTTAGTATATATCAGTAGCCTGATGGTATTGGGAGATGTGATTAATATAGCAGAGTTTTGCCCAGTCATAGAAGCATGATGCTGACTACAGTAAATAAATGTCTCAAGAAGTCTATTGCAGAGAGAGAGAGAGAGAGAGAGAGAGAGAGAGAGAGAGAGAGAGAGAGAGAGAGAGAGAGAGAGCGCTTACATTTATTCAAGTAGATCCAGTCGCACCAGACCTGGGGATCCCCTGGAATTATAGCTCATGTCCAGACTAAACAGATCAGTTCTCCTGGAGAAAATGGCTGCTTCGGAAGGCGGACTCTATGGCTTTGTAGCTGACCGAGGTCCCTGTCCTCCTCAGGCTCCATCCCCAAATCTCCAGGAGTTTGGATCTGGCATCCTTAGTTCCCCATCCCCTGCTGGTGGCCAAGGAGGACCTGGCAACCCAGTGGGGAGCAGCACAGCATACAAAAATAAAGTACAACAATACAGAATAAACAAACACACAGGGGGAAGGAGGGAGGGAGGGAGGCTTCTTAGGCCCAGAGCAGACCACCACCTCTTTCCCCCTGTGCCATGAAATCTTCCTACTGGCTCTAGGCTTCAGTCCACAGGCCAAGAGATGATGGACAAGATCTTTTTGATGAAGGACAAGATCCCTTGTGACAGCCATGCCTGGGCTGAAAGTATTTGCAACAGGAGAGAGACGTAGGCTGAATTCAGACTGGCAGTTTGCAGACTGGCAGTCGCAGCAAAAAAAGCCCCGGGATAAACTGTTCTGGGTTTTCCCGGTCACATGGGGTCAACAGATGCGGGAGCATGCTGGGAGGAAGTGTGCAGGAGCGTTCAAACTGCTGGCCCGGAGAAAGGTGCTCTCTGGGATTTGCTATCACTTTTGTCAGGTATCTTTTTAACGCAGGAGCGAAGTGGAACAGCACGGGTTGCCTGTGGGTGGGGAACACCAGGCAGATATGCTTGTGTGAATGCCCCTTTTAATCTGCTTGGGAGATGCGGCTGAAAAGTGGCTATTGCAGGGCAAATTGCCAGTTTGAACTCAGCCAAAGTCTGCTTCCACGACAGATTGTTTTTCCGTGGTCGTAAGGTAGCTGTTGCGATTGTGAGTGAAATTGCCGTAAGAATGGAGATTCCAGATGGGAGGGAATAATCAATTTTCTGCCCATAGTTAGACATGGGCTGTGGTTGCATGTACTAAATAATCCACTTTCAATCCATTTTCAATGTAGGCTGATTCTGTGTTGGCTTTTCCCTCCGTTGTTTTACGAGACCCCCGTTGGAACAGAAATCCCCCTCTGCATTGCATGTTGCTTTCACTTCCTTTGAATATCGTTGTTTTATGAGACCCCCGTTGGAACAGAAATCTCCCTCTGCATTGCATGTTGCTTTCACTTCCTTTGAATATCAGATTTTATGGTAGCCTCCACACTCCATGCCGCTTTCACTCTCTTTGATCATCGGGTTTCATGGTACCTTCTGCATAGATTTGTGGCCGTTTTATGGCCATTCAGAGGTGACTTTGCAGTCAGTACTGATGTTGACCTGGGGTATTTGAGCGTGGTTTTGAGCTGCACTTTTTCCTCCCAGTTGAGAAAACGTGGAGCGAATGCTAGATGCAGAATTGCCCGTATCTTCCAACTGGATTTTGCAAGTCCACACAGTAAAATCCAGTTGGTAAGTACACTGAAAGTGGATTGAAAGTGAATTATTTAGTGTGTGTGACTGCAGCCACAGTTTCCTTTTCACATATGATGCATACTGAACCCCCACCACTGTTCTCTTCTCACACCACAACTATCAGTTTTCTCCCTTCACCCACACTGTCATTTTTTAAAAAAAATTGGGTGCATGCACAGCTCTCCATAGTAATGGCACAATGCCTTTTTAAAAACCTTTTTAAAAATATCCTCCCTGCGTTTGCCTCAGCACCACAGGATGACCCTCCCCGCTCCACTGTTTAAAAGGCAGATGGAGGTGTGGGCAATTCCTCTTAGGTTATGCCAATCCTGCAATGGCTGCAAGAGACTGTCCCCTGGTGACCATCCACAATGAAAAGAGTAAGCCCTGACCTGGATCATCCAGGCAAGCCTGATCTCATTAGATTTTGGAAGCTAAGCAGGGCTGACCCCTGGCAAGGACTTGGAAGGGCGACCTCCAAGGAATATCAGGGCCAGGACACAGAAGAAGGTAATATAAGCCACCTCTCTGAAATGTCCTAGCCCCACTAGGGGCCACCAGAAGTCACTGTGACTTCCAGGCTCGCAAGCATAAATACACTAAATACTCACCCCCCAAAAAAATAAAAAGAGTAATTCATTAGTCCAAGGGTATCCAACGTGATGCCTTCCGGTGCCATGGCACCAATCAAGTGTTTTTAAAAAGAGGGCAGGGCCAGGTGGGGCTTTTGTCCAGCAAGACTTCTGATTGGCCACTGGAGATTTGATTGGCTGTGCAGATTTTTTTTAATTGTTACTTTGGGGGAGTTGCCACCACAGCACAAGGATGTGTAACCGAATGTAAGCTGTGGCAATCATTTTGTGGCTGGCTCCGCCTCCTGCAGAAACCATGTTGAGGCTGGGCTTACCACGCCACAGGCCCGTAGCCAGGATTTTTTAATTTGTGGGGGGGGGCTTTTAAAAAGTCAAGGTGCACCCTGCACACACCCCTGCACATGCCTGGGCTGTATGGGAAGTTGAGGGGCCATGGTGGCAAGTCAGGGGGCCTGGCCCCCAAATGCCCCACGGTAGCCCTGGGCCTGCCATGCCATGTAAAAATCCCAAAGGTGCCCACAGGCTCAGAAAGGTTGGAGACCCCTGGGCTAGCCTGGACTTTTTAGCCTGGGGCTCTGCAGATAACTCTGAAGGAGTCTAATGAGAATTCTCAGCGCTCTCAGCCCAGTCACAAAATGGCTGCCATGAAAGGTGGAGCCGACCACATAATGTCAGGGAGTGAGGTGATGCATAACTCACATGGGGATGCTTCAACTCCCCCCCTCCCCAGCCAGGAGCTCTGTCTAAAAGGAACAGATTGTTTTACAAATATTTCCTTGCCCCTCCTGGCCCCACCCACTTTCTAAAAACACTTGGTGACCACCAGAAAGGGTATTGGAGGCTTCCATGGCCCCCGTGGGTACCACATTGGGAACCCTTGGTGGAATGGAAAGGAGGAGGAGGAGGAGGAAGAAGAAGAAGAAGAAGAAGAAGAAGAAGAAGAAGAAGAAGAAGAAGAAGAGGAAGAGGAAGAGGAAGAGGAAGAGGAAGAAGAAGAAGAAGAAGAAGAAGAAGAAGAAGAAGAAGAAGAAGAAGAAGAAGAAGGAGGAGGAGGAGGAGGAGGAGGAGGAGGAGGAGGAGGAGATTGGATTTATACCCCGTCCTTCACTACCTGAAGGAGTCTCAGAGTGGTTTACAATCTCCTTTCCCTCCCCCTCCCCACAACAGACACCTTTTGAGGTAGGTGGGGCTAAGAGAGCTCTCTCAAGAACTGCCCTTGAGAGAACAGCTCTGAAAGAACTTATGACTGACCCAAGGTCACAGCAGCAGCTGCATGTGGAGGAGTGGGGAATCAAACCTGGTTCTCCCAGGTTAGAGACTGGGCCTCAACCACTACACAAAACTGGGTCAATCCTCCCCCAGCTGCCTAAATGAAATAGTTCGGGGTGGGGAAAAACCTGTCTTCCAAGTCTTCCCCCATCACGACTGCAGCTCCAGGGACTTTGGCTGGGAAAAGTTTATAGATCAACCTTTCTCCACTAGACATCAGGCACAGCTTTGCTGCCATACAGCTTCTGTTTAAATTTGTTCTTGGTTAAATGTAACTTTTTGTCCACAGAAAAAAGAAAAAAAAACACACCCCTAATTTTAGGGTAATAAACATTTCCCACTAGCTCATTTTAATTATCTATCCTTTTAATAATATCTCTGCTATATTATTTATTGGCCTCTAAAGAGGTTCTCTGTTTCAAGCCTGTCCAGCGGTAATGACATCTTACACCCCAGATTGATTTGTTGATGGATATGAATGCTGACAGTTTTGTAAAGGGAATGCAACACGTTCTAATTGGCTTTTGAATGGTGGTGCCCGATTTCTCTCTTTGTGATTTATTCTTACTTCGCGTTCAGCCCAGGCGGTGAGGCTGGACAGCAGCTCCTCATAGGGGAGACGCAGATAAACCTTTCAAGGAACGTAAGAAGAGCCCTGCTAGATCAGACCAAGGTCCATTGAGTCCAGAATACAGTTTCTAACAGTAGCCAGCAAGGTGGTTTCAGGAGGCTCATATGGAGAGCACCAGGGCGACTGCCCTCCCTGTTACACGTCTCCCAGCAACTGCTATTCAGAGGTACACTTGTCCTGAAAATGCAGGTTCTTTTTTGCCATCCTAGCTAACAGACTTTAACAGTCTTCTCCTTCATGATGTGCAGAATTCTTTATAAAGGACATCAAGTGGCTAGCCGTTATTATATCATGTGGCCGTGAGTTTCACTAAATTAAACACCGGGTAGAGAAATGCTCTGGTTTTATCTACCCTGGTCAGATTCTGAAGTTTGTGCCAATGGCTTTTATTGGGTTAGTTTGAGAAAGGGCAAAAAAGGAAATCTTTCCCCCGCCTTGTTCATAATTGTAGGGACATTTTCTGATGGTCCCCATTGTCTTTTCCCCCTAACCTAAGGGCCCGGTCACACTGATGTTTTGATCGGGGTTTGCTGCTGTTCCCTCATGCATGTCAGTTTCACGTTCACACGCACCAATCCACCTCCCGCCCCGAAGCAGGCTCACTCTCGCAATGCTGTGGGGTTTTCCTGAACCCTGGAAAATCAGGTGTTTTCCTGGCACTTCTGCTTTGAATGCACGATTTCGCCAATCTGGACAGCCCATCTTTCATAATGATTGCGATTAGGGCCGTCTGAACGGTCTTTGTGAATTTTTTTTTAAGCTTCCGGTCTGAGCGCTTGAGGAAACATGTGCTTAATAAATCCATTTAACGTTTAATAATGGATTTATTGAGCGCATGTTTAGTCAAGCGCTCAAACCGGAAGCACAAAGATGGCCCTGGAGGCAGGAACGAGAGGCAGGGGCTCCAGCAGCCTGGACGGGGCCGGCAAGGAGGATGGCGGAGACAGCGGAGCCTTTTTTTGTGGGGCAATGGTGGCAGCAGCAGCAGCACCCCCCCACACACAGTGACAGCAGGAGCAGCAGCCACCTGAGCCTCCCCCATGGCCGGCAGGATCGCCTGGAGGGACGGTGCAGCAGCAGGCAAGTGGGTGCTGGAAGAGAGGGGCTGGTTGCATCTAGTCAGCCCAATGCGAAGAAAAATGTTCCCGATTTAAACAAAGCGGGAACAAAGCGTAATTACCTTGCCGTGTGACCACGGCCTAAGAAGAACAAAAGGTTCCACCCTCTTGCCCCGGAGAGCCTTGTGCTCCACTGAACAGCCCTGTCCTGAAGGACGTCTGCTTAGCCTCAGCCAGGGCTAAGGCCAGGCCCGTATCTACAGTGGGCCATTTCGGGGCCCAGACCCCTGACTTTCCACCCAGCCCCCCCAACTTACCACCCTGGCCAGGACCCCTGACTTATTTCTTGAGCTTGCTGCTCCTGCCAGGGGTGGCAGCAAGCCTCGTGCTGCCCTCCGCTCCCCCCAGCAGCTCTCTGTATCTTTACGGGGTCCTTGGAGGGCAAAGCAAGTCCTGCCTCCAGTCCCACGCTGCTCATCTTGCCCGCCTCTCCCTTTCTTCTAGCTGGCAGAGCAAGCAAGCCTCACCTCCACTCCCACGCCACTACAAGCCCCAGCCATCTCCACTCCATCCCTCCAATTCCCAAGCCGGCAAGTCGAGCTCCGCACAAGTCGGCTGGAGTTTACTTATTTGGAGGAGGAGTGGGGTGTGTGTCAGGGATGCCAGACTCCAGGTGGAACCTGGGGATCCCAAATCTGGAATTAGAGTTTAAAAATCCCAACAATGTCCCCTCCCCCTGAATGTGGGGAGGATGCATAATGGGTGCCCCACAGGAAAAAATAAATTGCCCCACAAAAGGAAAAATCCTGGCTATGGGCCTGGCTAAGACCTTTTTCTGCCCTGGCCCCCATCTGGTGGAACACGCTCCCAATTGAGATCAGGGCCCTTCAGGACTTACTACAGTTCCACCGGGCCTGCAAAGCAGAGCTGTTCTGCTAGGCCCTTGGTTGAGGTGGCCAACCACCTCAACCATCTTGGTCTCCCCTGCCCATAGCAGTCCTACAGATGCCTACCGTCCTGCTAACATCTAA
This sequence comes from Gekko gecko, assembly GCA_029375565.1. Taxonomy (NCBI): domain Eukaryota; kingdom Metazoa; phylum Chordata; class Lepidosauria; order Squamata; family Gekkonidae; genus Gekko; species Gekko gecko. The sequence continues at coordinate 18,770,852 of JAPDNY010000009.1, read as the reverse complement.
TGGGAAGTGTATTGGGCTGCTCTGGACTAATATTATGATTCTTTGCTGCTATCTTGTTTTATTTGGGCCCTGGTCACACACCGAATTTGCCACAGGAGAGCCATGATCGAATGGCAGAGTTTCCGGGCACGATCACATCACAACATCTGGGAGGCATAGCACTCCTGTGGCCAACCCGTGGCTTCCTGCCGAAGTCGCGGAGTAAAAAAACTACCGCCTCGAAGGTACTGGCAAACGGTTTGCCACGGGCTGCCTGTGGACTCCCTCGGCGTGATTGCGCCGGTGTGCGGCTTTTCCCTCCGGCCCCTCCGTGATGCACAGGCGTGGAGGGAAGGAACAGTGGCATGCCGCCAACGCATGGGATCACATCCTGGTGGATCTAATTGCGGCACTGCAAATAGCCCCACCTCCCCCCCATGTTATTCGGCTTGTATGACCGGGGCCTTGATTGGTTTTTAATCGTATATTGATTCTTTTTATTTCTGTTGTGAGCTGCCCTGAGCCCATCATGGGATAGGGTGGGATATAGGCAGGGCTCTTTTTGTAGCAGGAACTCCTTTGCATATTAGGCGACACACCCCTAATGTAGCCAATCCTCCAAGAGCTTACAGTAGCCCCTGTAAGAAGAGTTCTGTGAGCTCTTGGAGGATTGGCTACATCAGGGGATGTGTTGCCTAATATGCAAAGGAGTTCCTGCTACAAAAAAGAGCCCTGGTTAGAAGTACAATAAATAAATAAATTGCCAAGTTGCAAAGGACTTTTCTGGGGTGCAGGAGTATAAAAACCATGACGACGAAAAGATAACAGCATGTCTCTCATTTGACACAGTCCTGCGGAACAGTTAAACATGAGCAGTATCCGTTCTTCAAAATAATCAATCAAGGTGGCCCTAAAAATGGTAATGCTATACCAGAGGGCTAGCTTGATCCCGTCAGATCTTGGAAGCTAAGCAGAGCTGGGCCCTGGCTAGTATTTGGATGGGAGACCATCAAGGAACAACAGGGTCACCACAGAGGCAGGCAATGGCCAACCACCTCTGAATGCTCAATGGGGTCACCACAAGTCAGCTGTGACTTGATTGGAAAAAAAACAAAACAGAGGCTGTTCCTGGAACATAATGTGACAAACAGGTCTCAAGCGGATGTATAAAAGACAGGGCTCTTTTTGTAGCAGGAACTCCTTTGCATATTAGGCGACACACCCCTAAGGTAGCCAATCCTCCAAAAGCTTAGAGTAGCCCCTGTAAGAAGAGCTCTGTAAACTCTTGGAGGATTGGCTACATTAGGGGTGTGTCACCTAATATGCAAAGGAGTTCCTGCTACAAAAAGAGTCCTGAAAAGAGAGAATATAATGGATGTGTGGGGAGAGGTGAGAGATTTCTCTGCTTCACTGCTTCTGTTGCCCCAACTGGGCCTGGTTTTATGTCCTCATTACCCCTAACAGCACCTATAAAGATAGCCGTGGGGAGAGGGGGGCTTCACTTCCTCTTCTGAGCGCCAAACTAAATGTGACAGTCCAGGAGGTCTGTGTGGCTGGATTTTTTTCTAACTCAAAGTCACATAGTGCCCCAGTTCAGACTGGTTAACTCATCCAGCCCTTCCCCCTCTGAACAGGCCCTGCTTTTCTCCCCAGCACCGGACAGGCAGGACCACTAGGTAAGCCCAGGTGTCTAGGGCCCCAGGTGTGGAGGAGCATCAAAACCATGAGAGAAGCCTCCTCTACTGGCCTGAAGGGACGCTTGGCTTTAACCGGCTTCTAGAATCTCCATATTGGTTGGTCCTGGTCTTCTATATCTGCCGTGATGCAATATGGAGGGCTTTGTAAGAATTTAGCAATCTCTAATTTTGCATTGTTCATTTTGAAAGCCCAGTAATTAACACATGGATTCTAGTCTTTGCACTTTATTGAATGGGAGGACTGAAGTCATAGTTCTCCTAGGGTGGCAAAAAAACCCTTGTGTGGCTAGCCCTGCCTCGACAAACTGGGTGGGTGGTGAAGTGGTCAAGAGCTGCAGACTCTAATTGGTAGAGCCGGGTTTGATTCTCCTCTCTTCCCTCCACATAAAGCTTGCTGGGTGAGCTTGGGTCCCAGTTCTCTCAGAACTCTCTCAGCCCTGCCTGCCTCACAAGGGGCCTGTTGTGGGAAGAGGAAGGGAAGGCAATTGTAAGCTGCCTTGAGACTCCTTTGGCTGGAGAAAATCAGGGCATAAAGACTTTCTCTTCTTCTTCTTCTGTTTGCTCCAGTGAGGCAGATGACAACTTCTGGCATTTACTTCAAATGGTGGTACAAGGAAGGGGATATGAAGAGGGTGAGGCAAGGGGAGAGAGAAAAGCTCCAGGCTCCATCCTTCCTCCTGCCCATTAGCTACCTGGCTGGCTGGCATTGCCAACCTGTTGCCCTCCCCCAAAAACCTGTTGCAGCAGCATATGGTTGTGAGGTCCCCCCTCCAGCCACTTTTGGGGGATTGAGGGGTAGGGTTGCAAGATCCAGGTTGGGAAACTCCTGGAGATCTGGGGATGGAGCCTGGGGAGGAGAGGAACCTCAGTGGGTACGATGCCTTAGAGTCCACTCCCCACAGTGCCCATTTACTTCAGGGTTACTAATCTCTGTAGTCTGGAGATGAGCCATAATTCCAGGGGATCCCCAGGTCCCACCTGGAGGCTGGCATCCCTAAATATGGAGCTTGGCGTTTTCTGATGGGTAGGGCAGATTTAGGCAGAACAGTTGCCAGGGGTTGGCAGATTTCATTTTGGAGGGAAGTACCCTGATACTAATCATGGTGGCTTATAGCCCTAAATGCTATGCATAATGGGGGAAATGGATGCTCTGGAGGGCGGGCTCAAAGGCATTGTCCCCCACTAAGGTCCCTGTCCTCCCCAGGCTCCACCTCCAAATCTCTAAGAGTTTCCCAACCCAGAGCTGGCAACCCTACCCTCCACCCTCACTAGGAACTGGGTTTGGGGGCTGGCAACCCTCTCCATATTTGACCCACCCAACCTCATTGAGCTTCATCCCCACCATCAATCCAAGCCCATTTCTGTCCCATGAACGAACTCACCCCTCGCTCTGCCGGCTGAAGTTTTTACCATCCCCAATTGACAGCTCTAAAAAGATTTCATATAAGAAACGGTCTTTCTTCCATCGACACTCGGTTATAAGAGTGTCTGAGCCTCTCGCCAAAAGGATCATCTAACCCGACCGCTTTCCGCGAGGCAAAAATGAGCCACTCTTGCACTAAGCCGGAGAGGCATTCCTCGAGCTTCTTTTTTTCTAAAAGAAGTAAATAAATAATTGAAACCAGCATCCACGAAATGAAATCTGACCAATGCATTCACGTCGTAAACCAGCAGAGGACGAGCACCATTAAAACAATGAGACAATAGTAGGTGTTGCTGCCGTGAACGCCGTCCGTCACTTGGCAGAATATCGAACACTACAAACAGATGCCCGTTTCCCTTCTTCCCATACAAAATCAAAGGGGCATGACAGCCATTTTAGAAACCTTGAGCTCTCCCCTGCAACCAACTCCTTTAGGGCATTTCATTTCCTTTTATGTAACCATCCAGCCTGCCAAAAAACAGTCTTGCCCCCCACCCCCAATCCCGGCTGCGGGCACTGAATTTAATTTCTCTCTCTCTCATCGTCACTGTCTAAATTGGGGGGGGGAATGCTTCATATTTCCCTACTTCAGAAGGATAAGCTCATTAACGTATGAAAGGTATTCAGATAACATGCTGACGAGTGGCATGGGGTGGGGGGGAAGGCTTATGCATAAGTAAACAGCCCATTCCAAATTGTTTTACCATCTCGGGCACATTTGCCACTGCAAATTGCCAGGATGGCAAACGACGTCCTTATTTCTTCCGCGTCTTCTTGCAGAGAGATACCATCAGCGGGAGGCTCAGAAATGTCAACTGTAATTAAAAATGTAATTTTCAAAGACATTTCACAGTTTATTCACAAGGAGAATGGCTTTCTAGCCTCTGAACTTTTAAGCTGCTCGGCTGAGTCAAAGAGTTGGAAGTTTCCTTTTGAATCCTTGCTTTACCGCATGCACATGTATAGCCGGGCACTTGTCAGAGTTGCAAGTTGTCTGGGAAGCCTGGGCAAATAATGGGATGGAGCCCGAGAGGGCAGAAAGGTGCTTCCCCCCCCCTCTTTTTCCTCAGGAGTTTTCTTCGGCACAATTTCATTGCTGCAATATTTCCATCTTAAAAAAAATTCAGGCACACTATTTTTTTCTCCCCTTGACATCAGTTCCATTGCAAATTCTCTGACAGACCGGGCTGTTTGGTTGAAGAGTAGAGTAGGGGTGGTCAGCCATTTGGTCTAAAACAAGACAAAATAAAGAAACCATGTGACATCTTCTTGTGAAGATGTCAGAGGGCCAGCAAACAGAAAGTGGTGTGGTTCTGCAGGAAAGACACACATGAAGCTGCCTTCTACTGAATCAGTAGATCCATCAAAGTCAGTATTGTCTACTCAGACTGGCAGCAGCTCTCCCGAGTTTCAGGCGGAAGTCTTTCACATCACCTACTACCTGATCCTTGAACTGGAGATGCTGGGGATTGAACCCGGGACCTTCCGCATACCAAACAGATGCTTTACCACTGAGCCATGGTCCCTCCCTGTGATGCTTGTACATGGTTGTACAACCATGTCCTTGGAATAAGCCAAGACCCAGTGGCAGCACCCCAGGGGCTCACTTCTGCCCCTTGGATGGAGAACTGACCCTGAATGGCAAGCAAAATGGGCTAGCATGCTGCTGCTTGGTAGGTGTGTCAGGAGTGGCCTACCCCATAGCAGACCAAGAAGAAGCAGGTTAGCCGAGAGCCCCCAGACAGATTCCCTCTGGGTCCTCACCTACCCTCCTGAAGTGCATCCTGAACATCATAGGAAAACCAATCACATTATTTGTCCAGTGCCATAGGCAAGAAGAAGAGGAGGAGGAGGAGGAGGAGGAAGTAGTAGTAGTAGTGGTGGTGGTGGTGGAAGAGGAGGAGATTGGATTTATATCCCACCCTTCACTTGGAGTCTCAGAGCAGTTTACAAACTCATTTCCCTTCCTCTCCCCACAACAGACACCCTGTGAGGTAGGTAGGGCTGAGAGAGCTCTTTTGAGGACTGTCCTTGAGAGAACAGCTCTGAGAGAACTTGTGACTGACCCAAGGTCACACTAGCAGCTGCAAGTGGAGGCATGGGGAATCAAACTTGGTTCTCCCAGATTAGAGTCCATGCACGTAACCACTACACCAAACTGGGGTTACCAGCTCTGGGTTGGAGATTTTGGTGGTGGATCCTGGGGATGATGGTGCTTATGGAGGGGAGGGACCTCAGCAGGGCACAGTGCCATCAAGCCATTTTCTCCAGGGAAACTGATCTTGGTTGCCTGGAGATCAATTGTAATAGCTGGAGATCTCCAGGTGCCATCTGGAGGTGAGCAACCCTATCCCAGATGAGCTAGACATTTTTATCACCTGGCCTTTTCATCTATTTTACTACCCCCCAATGCAATGGATTAGACCCCTCCACGCTCTCCACCTTGTATCTAGGTCTTCCAGCCTCTGCCTTCACCCTTGCTCCTCCACCACTTGTGGTTGCGCTTGGCCAGGCACACTTGGAGCAAGCCAGTGGTGCCGCCAGCACCTGAGGGTCTCATCTCTGTCCCTTGAGCAGAGCCCCGGACCCTGCGGGCCAAGTAAAATGGTCTACCAGATCCTCAGGTTCCAGCAGTTCCCCCCTGAATTTGGAAGATGAATCCCAGTCACCCCAGGAGTGATTCAACAGCAGGTGTCCTTCCAATGATCTATGGAGGCCCTTTTCCTCTGTCCAGAGTCTAATTTCTGTCGGAATGTTTAGGAGTGCATCCTGTCACCCTCGAGGATACTATCTGCTATGGCCTGGGCCTAACCCTTTTCTTTGTGTTCTGCCACTGCCTCCCAGAAGGGGTGAGGTGGGTACCTATCCTTGGCAACTTCCGCTGAGGTTGGAAGAGGGAGGGATATAAAATGGAGCAGTGTGAAGGCTATAGATGTATGCTCTGGTTTATCTGTTTTAATGAGCTGTTTTAAAGATGTATTTAGATGGTCTTGATGTATTGTATTTGACGCTGAGTCCTTGAATCCTGGCAGTGTCAGAAGAGAGGTGGGGATATTTAATACAATCTCTGTGTGTTTTGCTGTCATGTCACAGCCGACTTATGGTCACCTTGACTGATGGCGATCCTGTAGAGTTTGCAAGGCAAGAGATGTTCAGAGATGAACCAATCAATAAATGCTAGTGTCTGGCACAGAGTTGCCACTCAAAAAAAATGCAGACTGCAGTCCTATGTACAGTTCTCTGAGGACTGGACTTCTTGAACCAAGTAGGACTTAACTTATGTGTATATTTGCACATGATCGGATTTATACTCTTCATCCTACGGGTTGGCTGGGAAAGCATTGTTACTCAAAGCCTGCCCCTCACACACGGGCATCTCTTGAATTCTCATGACAGTGATTTGGTTATCAAAATGACATGCAGTGGAACACATGAACTGCCTCTGTTGGTGAGTATTGTGTCTGAGGTAAAGGCAGGGATAATGATGGGATTAAGAACTGTCCCAAAATCTGAATGAAGCGTAGCTCAGGTCAGAATTTCATTAGTAGTTTTCTGTCCGCACATCCCAAGGTCACCCAAAGTTCTCCACAGCTTTCTATGGACATGGTAACCCCACCATTAGCTAGGGTGAGGCAAAACCTCCTCAGGTGAAAGGATATGAACACCATTAAAGGGAAATCAATTCTCAAATTTATCATTTTCCACCTCAGGCATTGAAAAGCTTTGTCTGGCACTAACTGTGGGTGGCTTCCCTCATGAATGGCTTTTGTTCAGTGACTGAAACACCAGGGCAACTGTAATCCATTTTTTTATTTTTCAGGCCACAGGAGGAAGGAGAATGGAGCAGAGAACCGAGAAGGGCTCAGCACTGGCAGAAATTAACATTGTCTGGTTTCATTTTCCTGGGAAATGGGAGGCATGAAGGGGGAAAGCATCAGCAGAGGTGTGTATGCCAATGACCATCATCCAACACCAAAAGTTCCCACTGAATAGGATCACCCCAATACCCAGTGTTTTCACTTTCCACCAATCATGGCATTGTCTTGCTGGCTTTCAGAGGATTTTCTAATTCTATATAGCCACGGATCCGGGTGACCATTATTCATCCCTCCGTCCCTCCTTTCCTTCCTCCTTGAGGCAGTTTGCCATTGTGAATAAACCATAGTTATATCTGAGGCTGTGCACATACTAGGCTAGGAAGTAGAAAGAAGAATGCTCTTTTCTGGAATCCACAGGACATGTGGCGGATAGAGAGGCAGTAGTTTCCTCTGTCCCCCAGTATTATGTAGGTAGCCCCAGACAGCCTTTAGTAGGGTTTCCAGCAAGGGTTCCCCCGCTTGTTGGGGCTTCTGCCCACTGCTGACCAGCTGGTCATTGTGGGAAGCCCAGCCTCCAAACAGCCACATCTGGGCACAATGTCCTTGATGTGATGACATCACCTGGAAGTGATATCATCACTTTGGTGATGTGACGTGCAACACTCTGGTTTGAGGTCAAAACTCTACAGTAAATTTGTCCTAAAACCATAGAGTTTTGCCCTTAAACCAGAGTGTTGCTGCATGATGTCACTTCTAGGTTGAACCTCTGTCAGGTTCAACAGCAAGCAAGTCCAGGCACACTTCACTTAGAAAGTCATGCTTTATTGGAATACCAGTCTGCTGCCCATTAATGCAGATTCATTGTCAGGAATAACGGATAGTGTATGGGGAGCTGTGTATATACTCTGATGCTTCAACTAGCCAAGCAAATGAGATCCGAGCGCATGTGCGGGAAATCTCCCGGCGGGATATTACATAATGAATGGGAGACCACCCCCCTCCATTAGAAGGCCGATACATTCACACCAGCTGGGAACCCAAACCCTCCCCTCTGTTCAAGGTCACACAGATAGTGGCTGCTAGCAAAGGAATGTCCCCCACGGTTCCTTAAGCAAAGCAAAGCTATGCGCATGCGAGCAAGCAAGGAAGGAAGGAAGTTATACAGAAAACATGGCAGTTATCTGACACAGTGCCATCCTGGAATGCCTCCCAAAATCTCACCACAGGCATGGGCGAGGGGACCTGGCAATCCTAGCCTTTAGGCCCTGCAGCAAAATACTTTTCTTGCACAAGCTGGAAGGCTGGCAGAGCTATGAAGATGGCAGGATCAGAAGAACAGATGCCTAGGAAGAGCATGAATGAGACCCAGAGATGCCAGTAGAGCGACTGGGCTACCACGAGCAGGGAGAGGCAATAGGGTGCACGCAACCCCCCCTCCCCCTGCACTATCTGATGCCAGAGCCAAGCCAGCTCACTAAAAGTCAGCCCTGGAGGGGCCAGTTTGGTGTAGCCAGTTAGGTGTGGTGGTTAGAAGTGCAGACTCTAATCTGGGAGAACCGGGTTTGGTTCCCCACTCCTCCACATGCAGCTGCTGGTGTGACCTTGGATCAGTTACAAGTTCTTTCGGAGTTGTTCTCTCAGGAGCAGTTCTCAAGAGAGCTCTTTCAGCCTTACCTACCTCACAGGGTGTCTGTTGTGGGGAGGGGAAGGGAAAAGACATTGTAGGCCACTCTGAGACCCCTTCAGGTAGTGAAGGGTGGTGTGTAAATCCAGTCTCCTCCTCCTCCCACCCAAGTTCTGACTCAGAACCCCCAGGACCTGATAGAAAGTTTCAGCTCAAGTATGTGTGTGTGTGGGGGGGGAGAGTTGCACCTGAAAACATGCTTCCTGTTGAAAACAATGGCAATAGGACTGACTGGTGGACCTCCTGATGGAACCTGGTGTTTTTTGGCCACCATGTGACAGAGTGTTGGACTGGATGGGCCATTGGCCTGATCCAACATTGGCTTCTCTTATGTCCTTATGAATTGGATAAGCATATGGAGCAGAGGTCCATCAGTGGCTATTAGCCACGAGATATAGATAGGGACTCTGGGGCAAGGGATGCTCTGTATTCTTCGTGCTGGGGGGGGCAACAGTGGGAGGGTTTCTAGTGTCCTGGCCCCACTGCTGGACCTCCTGATGGGACCTAGTATTTTTGGCCACTGTGTGACACAGAGTGTTGGACTGGATGGGCCACTGGCCTGATCCAACACTGGCTTCTCTTATGTTCTTACTAGCGATAGGCAGCCTGGAGTTTTTGCCTTCCTCTGGCCACAGAGCAGAAGTCACTGGGGAGTGGGGTGTGTAATTGTGGATGTCTTGCATTGCGCAAGGCGTTGGACTAGATGACCCTTGAGATCCCCTCCAGCTCTGTCTCTGTGTTACCATCCTGCATCCCGCAGTGCCAGTGATTCAATTTGAAAATGTTAATTTATTTTAAAGAAGGCCCTACAGAGAAATTCTCCCCATTCTGTTATTCCCTGAACATCTCGAGTAAGCCTTCCAAAGTGTTCGTTTGGCATTCGGTAATCTGGTCACGCTGTATATTAAAGCTAATATAAATGATAAATCAGCATTCTAAGTGGGCTGCAGATGGTTTCAGGCACATCAGTGGGAGGTGTTAAAGGTGCAAACCCTCCATTTCTCTTAAGGGCTGTTGCAAGTAAAAGGAACACACCAGCCATAAGCGCACTGCTGAGTCACACGTTAACCCTTGGAAGACTGGGAGTGTCAAAAGAAAGATGGTTCATGAATGCCTGTGGGCCGAATAGCAACTGGTTAGAATGTTATGATCCTTGCTAAAATATATTAATAATAAACTTTCCTCATGTTTCCTTCAACACTCTCCTGGCCACGGCATTACAAGCCTCTGCATAAAATCTCATAACTGGCTGTGGCAGCCTTCATTTCATCCCCGTACATCCGCTTCTCAGCGGGAAGCCTCTCTTCCCAGTGCAAATTCGGTAATGAGAAAGTAATAGGTTGATTTTTAAACAATATTGATCTTCTCAATCTCATAATTGCTAAACGTTTAGCGGCATCCGAGCAGCGAGATAGCTCAATCAGGCTGGATATGAGGGCAGAATATAATTCCGTAGCGAGGCGGGGCTGGCCCTCGACACAATTGCAAAAGCGGCGTTTGAAAATGGCAAGGAGGCCGAGAGCTGCGCCGGGATTCAGCGCAACATCAGTTGGCATTTTGAAAGTATAATCCATCGATTTCTAGTGACAAGAGGGATGACAAAATAGCTGGAAAGACTATCAGTCATGGACACGGGCCTGAAAAAGCCAACTGTGGCTGCAATCATACGGAGGGGGAAGAGGCGGGCAGGACGCGAGGCTGTTTGCCCCGCCTGCAATGACTCGCATTTGTGCGATCAGACTTCCCGCCGCGCATCCGCAGTTCCCCATAATACTGGGTTATTGGCAGTAGCTTTTTTTCACGCTACTGCCGCGTGCAACAACGCCCCGACGACGACTCCGGGACACCAGACAGATGTGCCTGTCTGATCGCGTCCCTTTAATCCGCGGGGGAATCGCATGGCTGCCGTTGCTTCCGGTACGTATGATCGTACCCTGTGACTAAGTAGCATTGGAATCAAGGGTCCTTTCTGGTCACAGCTAAAATGCGCTTCTCACTTTCTACAGGAGTTTAAAGAAGGGAAGTCAAGTGGGCTTACTGGCTCTTCTCTGGCTTTGAGGCCTAGTGGGGCAGGAGGAGATGATTTACCTTGACGTGTGCACCTCACCATTCCGCTATCAACCTATCACAGTTTTGTCCTGTCCCTACTGGGCTGAGAATGACGTGCTGGTCATGTGGTCCTTTCACCTCCCATTTTATCCCAGCAACAGGCTTGTGAGGTCAGTTAGGTGGAGACAGAATGACCAGCCCATGTTCAGCCAGTGAGCTTAAAGTGGGATTGAAATCCAGGTGGCCTCCCAGTCTACCACTAAAACCGCTAGACAGCCGGGATCTCTAAACAACCTGGCAGTTATTTGCTTCTCATAAGATTAGCACACAATATATAAAAGAAGAAGAAGAAGAGATTGGATTTATACCCCGCCCTTCACTTGGAGTCTCAGAGCAGCTCACACTCACCTTTCCCTTCCCCTCCCCACAACAGACACCCTGTGAGGTCGGTGGGGCTGAGAGAGCTCTTGACAGAAACTGCTCTTTTTCAAGAACAGCTGTGCCAGAGCTTGTGACTGACCCAAAGTCATATCAGCAGGTGCAAGTGGAGGAGTGGGGAATCAAACCCGGTTCTCCCAGATTAGAGTCCGCACACTTAACCACTACACCAAACTGGCTCTCTTAAAAACTAAGAAACAGCCCAGTTCTCCTGGCTTGTTAGGGTTTCCGGGTCCACCCTGGCCACCAGCAGGGGATAGGGGGTAGGGTTGCCTGTTCCAGGATGAGAAACTCCTGGAGATTTGGAGGTTGAGTCTGGGGAGGACAGGGACCTCAGTGGGGTACAATGCCATATAATTCACCCTCCAAAGCATCCATTTTCTTGAGAAGTAGTCTGGAGATGAGTTGTAATACCAGGGGATCCCCAGGTCCCACCTGGAAGCTGGCATCCATAAGCTTTCTACAGGATGGCTAGCCAATGATGGAGTCCGAGAGGGAAAAACCTGATATTAGTTATGCCAGGCAAGAGCAATGGAGGGCTCCCTATTCCACTGTGGGAAGAATGTGCATTTTCCTACATGGGATAAGCACATCTTTTTTTTTTTGCAGAAGAGCTGGAGTGGGGGAAGGAGGGGTCCTTCATCTCATTCCATTGATTTCAGTGTTTCACAACTATTGGTATTTGGCATGAAGTACCATAAATATCGCCATCCATTTCCCACTTCTCTGAGCAGGGAGAAATTCCAGGAGCTATGAGCTTACTGGGGTTGGCTCCCTTTGAATGAGAGAGCACTGCAATCTTGTTGTGTATTTCTATGGCTGCATAACCAATATTGGTGAGAATTTTTCTTTCCAACGTCACATTCAAAGTGGGAGCTGATGTTCCAGTGTGGCGGGCTGTGAATGTAAATACTCTGTAACTGTTCTATAACTTGGGCGGCTGCTGCTCCTGCCGCCATTGTGGGGGGCGGCCCACTCCTGCCACCATTGCCCCATGAAAAAAGGCTCCACCATCTCCTCCATCCTCCTTGCCGGCCCCATCCAGGCTGTCGGAGCCCCCGCCTCTCGTTCCGCCTTCAGGGCCACCCTTGTGCGTTTTTTTTTTTAAAAGCTTCCAGTTTGAGTGCTTGACTAAACATGCACTTAATAAATCCATTATTAAACGTTAAATGGATTTATTAAGTGCATGTTTGCTCAAGCGCTCAAACTGGAAGCTTTAAAAAAAAATGCACAAAGAGCGGTCAGACGGCCCTAATCGCAATCATTGCGAAAGATGGGCTGTCCAGATGGGTGAAATTGCGCATTCAAAATGCAAGTGCCAGGAAAACATCTGATTTTCCAGGGGTCAGGAAAACCTGGCAGCATTGCAAGAGTGAGCCTGCTTCAGGGCGGGAAGCACGTGTGAACGTGAAACTGACATGCGCGAGGGAACAGCAGTGAACCCCAATCAAAATGTCAGTGTGACCGCACCCTTAGACTATGGAATGCCAGATTCAGGGCCAAGAGTCCTTAACATAGATATTGGGACCAGCATTCCTTCGGGACTGCCTCTCTTTGTATATCCCCAAAAAGCTTTATGCTAAATGGATAACAGAAGAAGAATAAGAGACAAGAGATTGGATTTATATCCCACCCTTCGCTCAGTGTCTCAGAGTGGCCTCCCCCTCCCCACAACAGACGCCCTGTGAGGTAGGTGGGGCTAAGAGAGCTCTGACAGAAACTGCCCTTTCAAGGACAGCTATGACAGAACTATGGCTTGGCCAAGGTCGCCCAGCAGCTGCAAGTGGAGGAGTGGGGAATGAAACCCGGTTCTCCCAGATTAGAGTCCGCACACTTAACTGGGCCCTGGGGGATTTGATGCAGTTCCACAGGGCCTGTAAGACAGAGATGTTCCACCAGGCTTATGACTGAGGGCAACAATGGTTTCCATTCTAGACTGGCCTCCCCCTTTTCTCTTCCCGTGTCACTGTGTCTGTTATTTCTCAATGGACTAATTGTAGGATATTTACTATCCTCCCTAGTTAAGAGGCACTAGACTGTGTTCTCTTTTTGTTTGTGTGCCATCTTTTATATTGTAAGAATTTGCTTTAATAGTTTGATTTTATAGATGTTGTTTTATGAACACTGTTGCTACCTGCTCTGAGCCATGTTGTGCAGGGGAGGGTGGGATATAAATCTAACAAACAAACATTTTTTTTAAAAAAAAATAATTGCTTATAAGCAGGGCTATTTTGGGGCTGGAACACACAGGAACGGAGTTCCGGCTGGCTCCCGAATTGGCCACGCCCAGCAGGAACTCATTAGAATTGGCTACATTAGGGAGTTCCTGCTACAAAGGAGCAAAGGAGTTCCTGCTACAAAAAAAGCCCTGGGTTTTGACAACAAACAAGGTAAACAGAATAAGAAGCAAAAGGTGGGTGTGGCTGGATGACCACACTTTTGGTAACATGGGGGTGTGGCCTAATATGCTAATACGCTGTGCTGTTGGGGTGTGGCCTGATATGCTAACGAGTTTCTGTTGTTGGGTGTGGCCTATTATGCTAATGAGGTCCTGCTGGGCTTTTTCTACAAAAAAAGCCCTGCTTATAAGCACTAGAAATATAACTAGTGTCAATTCCTCTGGCAAAACAGACATGACTTCTCGGTCACATACAGCTGCCGGTTGGAAAGGAAAGATGGCTGTCTGTCTCTCTGAGAGGGGAATACCGCTTGAGTAATGATTGCAGGTACATATCCTTATGCTATCCTTTTCAGATGCTCCTACTTTCTATAAAAAGGCCTTCCATCTGTTCCCCTTGCCTATTGATTTTAGTGGGACTTATCCATTAGTAATTGGGTGCAGAATTCTTCCTCTAACTCCATAAATTCTTTCCTGAAACCAGGGCAGAATCCCTCCCAAACTACTCCAGATGCTAAACATCCCAAATGCCCTTGCTATCATCTTCAGGGTGACATGACTAAGATAGATCTGAATATAATTGTTTTGTCCTCTTCTGTGCGTTATCTTTGGGAGTGGAGATCCATTTTATCCACTACACCAATGGGAACTTGGTTTTGTTTGTTTTTTTTACAGCCCATGTTTAAGATTGTATTCTGTGTGATCCGCTAGCTGCCCTGAACTGCTCTGGAGATCTTCTTTAATTGAAAAAGAGGCACCCTTCTGACACAAAGGAAATTCGTCAGAAAAGTTATGTCGCAGAAAAGCTCTGTATTAATCATGCAGCCATTGTCTTTTGCATAATGAAAAATAAAGGTCAGGGTTCCACTTTTAGTGGCCCTTTAGTTCCCCAGAATAATTGCATTCTGGCATATTTTCCCTCCACCTGAAATATGCCCTCAGCAATGTCACTTCTTTCTCTACAGCTTCTTCTTTTTTAAATATATATATATATATATATATATATATATATATATATATATATATATATATATATAGAGAGAGAGAGAGAGAGAGAGAGAGAGAGAGAGAGCTCTTTTTGTAGAAAAAGTCCAGCAGGAACTCATTAGCATATTAGGCCACACCCTTGACAGCATAGTTCATTAGCATATTAGGCCACACCCCATGTTACCAGAAGTGTGGTCATCCAGCCACACCCACCTTTTTCTTCTTATTCTTTACCTTTTTTGTTGTCAAAACCCAGGGCTTCTTTTATAGCAGGAACTCCTTTGCATGTTAGGCCACACACCCCTAATGTAGCCAGTCCTAATGAGTTTCTGCTGTTGGGTGTGGCCTATTATGCTAATAAGTTCCTGCTGGGTGTGGCTAACTCAGGAGCCAGCCGGAACTCCGTTCCTGTGCGTTCCTGCCCAAAAAGAGCCCTGTATATATATACTGACTTTATTTTTCATACCTTTGTGGGAAGGCGAGTGGGTAAGTTATTTTCTTGACCACACATATTACTGTGGAGCCATTATTTAAACCATGAGGTAACTTTTATATATATATATATAAAGAGTGTTTATGTGATGGCTACCACATGTCCTGTTTATGGCCAGGTCAATTTGGGTTGACCTCATGGATGCCAGCATAGTGTATTGGTTAAGAGCAGCACACTCTAATCTGAAGAAGTAGGCTGGATTCCCCACTCCTCCTCCACATAAAGCCTGCTGGGTGACCTTGGACCAGTCACAGTTCTCTCAGAACCCTCTCAGCTCCACCTTCCTCACAAGGTGCCTGTTGTGGGGAGGGGAAGGGCATGTGATTGTAAGCCACTTTGAGGTTCCGTGAGGTAGAGAAAAGTGGGGTATAAAAACCTACTCTTCTTCCACTTCGTGAGCTCCCCCAAGCTCTCTTTGATGAATCGGATAAGTTCAAGTTGTTTGAACTTCAGTCTGAGAAGAGCTCAGGGAGCTCACCCATTTCTTAAAAAACAAACAAAGTAAACATAACAACTATGTCACTCCACCAAAGAAATACACTAATCAACCCAAGCACATAGCTGTGGAAAGTCTGTCAAAAGTTTGTGTTTTGTAGGATTCTCTTCTGGAAAACAATAGACACTCTTTTTATAGTTAATCCCAACATTCTTTCTTGCAAGCTCACTCATTTTTATTTGTGGTTTGATAAAATCAACCCAAGTTGACCAAGATGGTAAATCAGAAAGAGACCAGACTGATGATGAGCACTCAAGACAGCTCTGCAGAAAGATAAGCCCCAATTCAATTGCTTTTCCTCCAGTCCTCCTCTCCCCCAACCCAATTCCATGCATGTTTACAAGGTTTCCCACAGGAGATCTTGTGTAGATGTGGAAACAGATTAAAAAAATGGGTGCTGATGGGTAGCTGTGTTTGTCTAAAGCAATAGAACAGTGGCACCTTTAAGCCTGACAAAGTTTAATTCTGGGCATCAGCTTTTGTGTGCATGAAGATGTATGCATGCACACGAAACCTTATACCCAGAATTAAACTTTGTTAGTCTTAAAGGTGCCACTGGACTCAGATTATAAAATGGTTACTTTAACATTACAAGTGGAAGAGTTCCTTGGGTAAAAACAGTCATCCCCGTAATATACCTGGGTTTAAAGAGTGTGACGGAGCTCCATTTTGAGCTACAAATTACCTATGTTTGGTCAACATCGATATTCATACATTGACTGAAAACACTTGTGCGAACTGGGACTTAAAAGGGGACACTCCTGTAAGATACTTGATAAGAATAACCTTTCCCCCCCCGCTGCTAAAGCAGCATCAAGAGAGGAAGGAAGCTGGGTTGCCAACCTCCAAGTGGGGCCTGGAGATCTCTCAGAATCACAACTGTTCTCCAGACTGGAGATGTCAGTTAACCTTGAGAAAGTGGCTGTTTTGAAGGGTGGACTGTATGCTATTATATCCCCCGCGAGGCCCCTCCACTCCTCAAACTCCTCCCTCCCTAAGCCCCACCCCCAAGATCTCCAGGAATTCCAGTTCAAAAGCAAGAAATCGCAAGTAGATAAATAGGTACCACTTCGTGGGAAGGTAACAGCGTTCCGTGCACCTTGGTGTTTAGTCATGCTGGCCACATGACCACAGAAACGTCTTTGGACAGCGCTGGCTCTGCGGCTTTGAAACGGAGATGAGCACCGCAACCCTAGAGTCGGATTCGACTGGCTTTCAAGCAAGGGAACCTTTACCTTTACCTTTACAGCATTGTTCTAAGTTCTACTACAGGTGTTTTAAGCATATACTCATTCTTGCACTAGAACAAATTTTGAGTCCGGTAGCACCTTTAAGACCAACAAAGGTTTATTCCAGGTGTGAGGCTTCGTGTGCACCCATAATTCTCCATACCTTGAATAAGCCTTTGTTGGTCTTAAAGGCGCTACTGGACTCAAAATATGTTATGCTACTTCAGACCAACATGGCTGCCTACCTAGATCTATCATTCTTGCACTGTTTTCTGATGGTGGTCACCCTTCCACATTTGCCCTGTACCCAAGCCATCTGAATGAGAAAAAAATAAACAGGGTCTTTAGAACATTGGTGTCTCTCTGTCGTAGAACATAGAATATAAGAAACAATGTTGAACCAGGCCAATGGCCATCTAGTCCAACACTCTATCACACAGCAAATATACCAGGTGCCATCAGGAGGTCCAGCAGTGGGGCAGAGTTAGCAACCAAAATCAATGATTACTCTGGAGAAATCCAGTTCACCAACCCCATCTGCATCGGAATGTACCTGCTCTGGTCCACAGGCCCTATTTCACCTTGTCCTCCTAGGTTTTTCTCAACACCTGGAGAGGCTTTTCTTCCACTCTCAGGGCAGCCCACCATAATCACCACCTGACCTTTGTAGGAATTGCCCACTGGGGAGGCAGGACTCCCCCTTCCAGATTCTGAGATCTTGCCTCCCTTCCAGCTTCTGAGATCTTGCCTCCAAATGTCCTGCTGCCCAGTCCTGGTCACCACTAGGGACAGTTTACCACCTTGTGTGCCCCTGGAGGAATAGCCACTTGCCAACTGCCTGCCTTCCTCCTGTCACTCCTTTTGAAATAGCATGTCCAAGACAGTGGAGGTCTATGTGGTACAGAGAACCCCATCTAGCATCAAAGGTTATAACATATTTATTAAAAAGAAATATGTTTACAAAGTATAATTTTAGCACAGCACTATATTTGAACAAAGGATACAAAAGAATGGGTAAAAACACAACCCTCTGTCCCTGTCTCTATACATGCCATATCAGATGTTAAAATATAGGACAGGGTCTTTAGCTTTAAGAAGTTACAGGTATATAGAAAGTTACCATTACCTTGAACCTCACTTCAGCTGTCCAGGCCAACCATATGGTCAATGGGTGCCTCCTCTCGTGGCCTCAGTACCCAAGGAAAAAAGACCTCCTTCCTGTTGTAATGAGTTTTTATCACCTCACTTTCCTCGAGACTGTGCCTTTGCGGGTGGGAGCGGGCGATCACTGGGAGCATCGCCCCTTTGTGGTGGCACTGGGGGCCAAATTCCCTTTGGTTCTGGGCAGCCCATGGCTCCACGGTCATGACCCATATATGTTGTGGGAGGATGGCATTGTCCGTTTCATCTCTCCTAAGTGCACCACTCACACATGGGACCCAGCGTGGAGTGTACCACCAGACAGTGAGCCACCAAGGGCTTGTATGGCTGCTGAGGAGCTGGCTCAGATCCCCACAGAATACAGTGACTTATCCAGAGTGTTTGAGGAGGAGGAAGCTGACGAGCTCCCCCCTCACCGCAACTCAGACTGTGCAATCAAGTTGCTTCCAGGACAGAAAATGCCCAAAGGAAAGATTTACGCTATGAGCCCTATGGAAAAGGAAGAGTTGCAGAAATTTATTGACAGGCCAGATCATGCCAGGTCAAAGAGGTGTTTCCCCAGGAATCTCCTCCCTGAAGTCCCTCAAGCATTTTATTCCTCCAAAAATCCCTGTTCCGTGCTTGGAGGGGAGAGAAGGGGGGAAGCTTGGCCATCCCATTGTCTCTAGTGAGACCTATTAGCATTCCTTAAGAAGTAGCTGAGGGGGCATGGAAAGCCATTGACTGACTTTCTCCTTCCCAGCCAAGGGGGGGGGACAGGGACCCTGTTAAAACAGAAAGTGTGGGTTTTACTCCTTTCAAACATTTTAGGGGGAAAAAATACACTTCACACCATCAAAAACGAGACACTCAGAAAAACCATTTCCAAGCTCTAAAAGAAATGCAGTTCTCTGCAAATATCTGTGATCTATAAAATTATGCCTAGGTGGTGAAAGTGGCTAGAAAGAACTTTTCTCTCCTTTTCTCACAGTGGATCCAAATCAAGTTGATGGGCAATCAATTCGGGACACAAAAGGAAGAAAGTATTTATTCAATGAGTTACTAAATTGTAGAATTCACTGGCAGAGGATGTGGTTGTCACAGGCTGGGGTGCCAGTCAAAGGGAGTCCAGAACAGGCCAAGGTCAGAAGCCAAGAAGACAGGGCAAAGTCCAAAAAGCCAAGCCGGGGTCAGGAGCCAGAAACACAGACCCAAGTCCAACTCAGTAACCAGAAACATAGTCCAAAGCCAAGCCAGGAACACAGAGCCAAGTCCAAAGCCAGGGGGTCCAAAGGTCTAGGTACAAGAGCCAAGCTGGCATGGATCCTAGCAGCAGGACGCTGACTTGTTACTTCCACAAAGAGTACTGCCCAGAGTGTGGAGTTAAATGCTGCTACCAGTTAGCCAGCTGCACGATCGGCCAGGCTCCTGTTAGAACTCTGGGCTGGCTGAGCATTTCCCGTGTAGCCTGGCCTCTCTTAGCCTGCTTGCTAAGTTTTGCTGCAGTCGCTCCCTTAAACGAGTCACACGTGGGGGTGAGTCAGGAGGACTTTCAGCTTGCAGTTCTTCCTTCTGATCTGGGCCAGGTGGGAAGACTGCTGTTACCGGCACTTGCCAGCTCTCCTCCTCTGCTGCTTCAGAGGGGCCAGCTGTGCCTTCTGCAGGCTCTGTCAACTCATCCTCATCCATGCCCATGACGGTGGTGACCCCATGAGATAGGGATGCCAACCTCCAGGTGGGGCCTGGAAATCCCCTGGAATTACAACTGATCTCCAGACTACAGATATCCATTCCCCTGAGTAAAAAACGGATGCTTTGGAGGGTGGACTCTATGGCATTATACCCCAGTGATGTTCTCATCCTCCCTTGGCTCCATTCCCAAATCTCTAGGAGTTTCTCAACCTGGAGTTGGCAACCCTACCCCCATCCCCCACCAGTGGCCGGGGGGGGGGCTGGTAACCCTACCGTGGGCATAGATGGCTTTAAAAGGGGGTTAGACAGGTTCATGGAGAAGAAGCCCATCAATAACCATTAGTTTTGGTGGCTAAAAGGAACTTCCATGTTCAGTAGCGGTAACTCTGAATACCTGCGCAGGAGGCAACATCAGGGAAAGGCTTTGGCCTCTATGCCTTTGTCAGGCCCTGGTACAGCCAGGGCCAGCTTCTGGGGGTCAGGTTCCTACAGGGATTGATGTCTAGCCAGTTCAAGCTGGGTAGACAGCAATGGTTCCCTCTAAGCTGTGGAGTCTTGCGAGCAAAAATTCTACTTTGTGAGCTACTGGCATTAAAGTTGTGAGCGAGCCATCTGGCTACTGCATAAATCAATTTGCTCTGGAACCATCCTTCCCGAGCCGAGACAAAAATGTGTGAGCCGGCGGCTAAGAAACTGAGCTAGCTCACACTAACTCAGCTTAGAGGGACCTTAGCCCCTTTCTCCTGCCCAGGAGCTTTCTTCCGAGGTCTCTCTGACTTTCCAAAGGCCCTTGTGAAATCCTCGCACTCTTCCTCCCCGGCTGCCTGAGCCTGCGGCTTTAAATCAGCCTCTAGGTTCTGCCTCCCCCAGAATCCAAAAAACAAATAGTAATCACAAGAGGCGTCACAGTCTAACTAACTAGTGTGCAACAAGAAATCAAGAAACCATGACAAACCAACACTAAATACAAATAAAGATTTGTAAAACTAAGGCCCCGGTCATACGGGCCAGAAAACGCGGGGGAGAGGCGTGGCAGATCGCCCCAGAGCTAAATAAGGCATGGTAGCCCGATCACATGGGCTACCGGGTTGACACACTCTAGCTCTGCGCCCCGATCACACCGCGCTGCTGCAGCGCAGCGAAAAAGCAGTGAAGCGCGCATGCGCCATTGGGGGGGCGGGCCACTGTCAGTGTCTTGTGTGTGCGCATGCGCAGTTCAGCATTGGTGCGCATCCCATGGACACTTACAACATCCGGAAACCCGGGGACATGGGCGGGCGTTGGAAGCCGCGGGATACTGGCGCTCCCGCGATCAGACACCAGCCTTTGCCCCGGGGTTTCCGGAAACTAGTACTTTGGACCTACTAGTTTTTTACTCTGCGTTTTCCACGGGAAGCCACGGGTTGGCCACGGGAGCACTACGCCTCCCAGATGTGCTTGTATGATCGCACACGGAAAGTCCGCAGGGCTCCCGTGCCTTCAGCGGGGCAAATGCTCAGTGTGAACGGGGCCTAAGTATTCTATATTATTCTCTCAGAGACTTGAGAAAAGAATAGAGAATACTTAGTTTTACAAATCTTTATTAGTATTTCACTTTGGTTTGTCACGGTTTCTTACTTTCTTCCCCCAGAACCCACCAATCCCCAGGTTCCCTTAAAGCAGGGAGAGAGAGTGAGGGCTCCCTTGCCCCATGAGGGATGTTCCTGTCGGCCCCTCCCCTCCCCATACCCTCGGCGTGGGGTGGGGTGGGTGAGGAGGTTGCCTGCTGTTCCCTTCCTTCCTAGCCTGTGTTCCTCTCTCAGCCAGCTGGCTGAGACTTTCAGCCAAGCCATGTTGAGGAATGGGGCCTTCTCCTTGGCCCGCTCTGCCTCTGTCCCTCTCTCCAGTTTTCCCTCTTCTAAATCCCTGGGGTTCCATGGCAACAGCTCTGCATCCTGGCCTTCTTCCTGGGTGAGCATCGCAGTTCTGCTGTTCCTCCAGTCCATTGTCCCACCCAGCGCCAGCTTTCCTCCCCTGCTCCCTGTCATCCTCCAATCTCACAGAATCCACGGGAATGGGCTGGGAGCCAGATCCCCCCCCCAAGGTGAGTCATAACGGGGTGATGCTTACATTGCTGCTGCCACCATGGCCAGGAGGGTCAGGGTACTGTGGAGTCTGGGGCATCCACATCCACCCCCGGACAGCCTTGTCTGTTGGCCCTCCAGGGTAACTGGTTGGCTACTGTGTGAATCAGGTTGCAGGACGAGATAGACCACTTGTCTGTTTCAGGGCGGCTTCTCTTGGTTAGTTTATCACAAAACGGCAGAACAAAACTAATAACTCTTGATATTAATAGAAATATCACCAAAAAAAAAAGAAAAGAAATGCCTTAGAAGCTCTCCTGAAGGACAATAAATCTGCTTACAGTGTCAGCCTGGACATTCCAGTGGGCAGGAGCTACACAAGAAATGGCCTCACCTGGACATGTCTCTTGTGAAGACCTTGCCCTTCATGCTAACAGAGTGCTGGAAATGAAAACAACTTCACGGCTAAATTACGTAGTTGCCTGAACACTGCGTACAGTGCTGCATTCCTCTGTCTCCTCACTCCTTTATTTGTTCCACTTGTCCCTTTGTCCTCTCTGTGTCGGAACTCATTCATACAGACACCATGGCCATGACAGCCATGATTTTTCAGTCAGCCTGTGCCCATTTTCATACCCTCAGACTCCAGCTAATACTTGCGTGCAAATCACCCACTGTTCAAGGCTGCTTTCTTCACGCTGTCACAGCTATTCTGGAAGCTAAAAACTACAATTTCAATTAAAGCGATATCAGATACAACATGTACTTTGTGCATTTATGCTTGGTGGCCATATCACCCAGAGCTGAGCCAGAAGGATTTATCTCATTGTGAGGAGGCTTTCAGGTATCTCCAAAAACGCTCCTGGTTTCCCACCGTTTGACGGTGGTGTTTATGCAGATCCATGGCCTTTCGTCCCCAGTTCTTCTTGGTGCCATTTCCTTTTTTTCTTTTCTTTTGCTCTCACTATCTGTTTTGTTCTCCAGTAGTTTTGTTCTGTTTGAATTGTGAGCCTCCTTGAGGGTACTCTGGGGAAGCGGCCCAAAGGTAAAGGTTCCCTTGCTCAAAAGCCAGTCGAATCCAACTCTAGGGTTGCGGTGCTCATCTCCGTTTCAAAGCCGAAGAGCCAGCGCTGTCCGAAGACATTTCCGTGGTCATGTGGCCAGTATGACTAAACACCAAGGCCTACAAATTCTCTAAATAAATATATAGCTCCTAGCATATGACTCCCACATGAAGCTGCCTTATACCACACCAGACAATCAATTTATCTCATCTGGTATCAGGATGAATGAATATTCCATTTCATTTCTTCTTACAGTCATCTGTGTTTCTGACAGTACGATGATTTCCCTCTTGGTTTTGAAGATGCATTTATATTGCCTACACATCATCTAATGGCCTTTCATATGCAATGTGCACAGTGTTTATACATATAATGTATCTTGTTTATATGTATAATATACATATGACTCGTGGGGGAACTGCAAGGACTAGCAGGGGGCTTCTCATTGTCTCCTCCCTCACTATTTCCTCTTTCTCTCCCCTGAAAGCCCCTATAGGGTCTCCCCTTTTCTGGCTTCTTTCTTATCCTCACCTCTTCCCATTTAAGAACATAAGAGAAGCCAATGTTGGATCAGGCCAATGGCCCATCCAGTCCAACACTCCGTCACACAGTGGCCAAAAATACCAGGTGCCATCAGGAGGACCTCCACTGGGGCCAGGACACTAGGAACCCTCCTACTGTTGCCACCCCCCCCAAGCACCAAGAATACAGAGCATCACTTGCCCCAGACTGAGAGCCCCTATCTATACCTTGTGGCTAATAGCTACTGATAGACCTCTGCTCCATATCTTTATCTAATTCCCTCTTGCAGCCGTCTATGCTTGTAGCCGCCACCACCACCGGTGGCACTGAATTCCATGTGTTAATCACTCTTTGGGTGAAGAAGTACTTCCTTTTATCCATGCTCAGCAATTTCATTGAGTGCCCACGAGATCTTGTATTGTGAGAAGGGGAGAAAAGTACCTCTTTCTCTACCTGCTCTATCCCATGCATAATCTTATAAACCTCAATCATATCACCCCTCAGCCATTTCTCCAAGCTAAAGAGCCCCAAGTGCTTTAACCTTTCTTCATAAGGAAAGTGTTTCAACACTTTTATCATTCTAGTTGCCCTTTTCTGCACTTTTTCCAAAGCTATAATATCCTTTTTAAGGTGTGGTGACCAGAATTTCTCTCTCTTCTCATTTCCTTCTCTCTTTCTCACGTATCTACTGGCCTGCCTTTTATCTGTCTCCAGCTTCATCATATTTATTATTTACTTTATGTATACCCCAGCTTCCTCTGCAATGGGATCCAGAACAGCTTGCATCATTCTCCTCTCATGCATTGCACCCTCACAACAACCCTGGGAGGAAAATTAGGATGAACATGTCTTAACTACTCCAAGGTCACCCAGTGAGCTTCCACAACAGAGTGGGAATTTGAACATGGATCTTTCATATCCTAGTCTGACACTTCCCACTACACCACATTGGTTTTCATAGGGTCACTGCTGTTGAGCAGCGGCAAGCAACCAGTCCCAGGTAAGTCATGTAAGTAAGATGGTAGCAAGTTGCACAGTGGTTGCTGCCAGGCCTGGCTTTCATGAATTGTCCCTCAAAAGCCAAAACAGTCCAGAAAAAGCTCCCTCCCCACCCTGCTGCATATTGACAGAAGCCAAGGCTTGAAGCATGGCAATACTGTTACGGTTGCCTAACATTCATTCAGGTTTGTAGAGAGATCTGTCTTGTCTGTTCATGGCTCCCATCTCTGGATTTAATTATCCACAGGTTTGGGCATGTTGAGAATTAAATATAGTAATATGATAGCTAATGTGGTGTAGTCGTCAGAGTGTCAGTAATACCCTGTCAGCCTAAGTTACTTCACAGAGTTATTGTGAGGATAAAATGGAGGAGAGGAGATAGATGAAAGCAGGTAGGTTTGGGTCAGAGAAGGGCAGGGTATAAATGAAGTAAATTAAACCAACAAACAAATGCTGCTTTATTGACAAAAACATTAAAAGTGCATGCCGTTTATGGGAAACGCCCAATATGAGAAAACAGACAGTCATGTAATAATAACTGTAACAATATAATCCCAGTTTAAATTCACTAAAAAACCCGAAATAGGCATATAGGTATGTGTTGAAGCAGCAAGGCTGAGAAATTATCTACTTGGGCTGGCAACAGCTCTCTTTGTTAACTGTGTCCTTTAAGTCAAGGTCCCAAGGCTTAAACCTGGGGTTTTTTTCCTGTACTCACAACGTGTATGCTGTCCCATGGAGCTACAGCCCCTTCCCTAGCTACAGGTCCTGCTACACATCCTCTTTGCGGTGTTTCTCTACTTGAGAAATTGCAGGGGAAAGACAGAAAGACAGAGGGAGGGGGAGAGAGGAGAGGAAGGAAGGAAGGAAGGAAGGAAGGAAGGAAGGAAGGAAGGAAGGAAGGAAGGAAGGAAGGAAGGAAGGAAGAAAGAAAGAAAGAAAGAAAGAAAGAAAGAAAGAAAGAAAGAAAGAAAGAAAGAAAGAGAAGAAAGAAAGAAAGAAAGAAAGAAAGAAAGAAAGAAAGAAAGAAGAAGAAAATCCCATTCCATTCCTGCCAGTAGTTCTCCCAAAAGGTTCCACAGCAATTTGCAAAGCTAGGTAGTCCGTGACAGTGACAGTTCTTTTAATCCTTTTCTCCACTCCTCCCCACCCCAAGTGTATTTTTTCAGGATTCCTCCCACTGTAGCTTAACTACCATATATCCAGCAGGCCTTAAATCTACTATTCCCCACGGGGGACTCCTGCAATTAACTTGTTGTCCTAGCGTGCAGATGAGTAAATTGGCAATGGGCAAGAGGTTGATTTGTATTCTTGGTGTGCTATTTTCTACTAAGCTCTTCTTTTTTGTTGTTGTTAAAACATTATTATTAGAGAGCAAATACACACACACACCACTTTCCTATGAACATTTTATTCAGAGCATGGTTAAAGATATGATGGGGCTTCGAACCCAGAGAAATTAACCATGCTCCCATAATGTGAATATTCTCTTTGGAGCAGAAACACATCAAAAGAGGTATGGCTGTAATGAAGCTGTGCTGAATCACTTGAGGATTTCAGTTGCAGGGATGGCAGAGATGAGCAAAACCTATTAGCTCGGCTCTGAAAGGTTTTTTTGAGGTGTATGGAACCTGGCACAGATCTGCAGTTCACTCCTGGCATGACCTTTCTGCACAGGCCTTGTAACCTTCACTTCAGCCAAAGTTTCATGATGTCATCTCTTTCAAGCATATGTGCCAAGGCCAAGGGCACCCTAAGAACATCCTCTCAGTGTGTTTGGTGTTAATTTTGTGTATTGCTTGTGGAACAGAACCTAGAAGCTTCTGGAATGCAACAGTTCCTGGCTTCCAGGGATCATTCCCACCACTAATGGAATTTGGATCCTGGGCCCAAATCGTGAGCAGAGAAGAGTTGGTCCCTTCTTCAAAGGAAGTGTTTTAATGTGGCTGATACAGTATGAAGCTGCGATGGACCACTGAGAGCTGACAGAACATTGTGAGTTGACAGTTCAAAAGCAACCCTTAAGGGATCTCTTGGGAGTTGGCAGCTGGGGAGTAAGAGGGAAAAGAGTATGTCTGACTCAGTAAAGCTGAGGTGAAGTTCAGCTTAAAGCTAAATAGAAAGAAAAGTCAGTTTGTAATAAAAGATCCCAAATGCTGGAACAGGGAAACAGTTCAAAAGTTCAAGGGAAAGTTGTAACCTCTCCCTGACTTTCTTCATTGTTATGTTCAACTCAAGTTAACTCCTTGTTGGTTTAACCCTGTGGGCTGGGTGTCTCAGGGAAAGAAATGCACACATACAGACACACCCACACACCAGTGAAGATCTCAGTCTATATATATTTTAGGATAAGAATAAATGGTGGCAGCATATGAACCGAAGAATGTATGAGCCCCCAACCCCAGGAATTTAGTGAAGCGTTTGAGTGACAGCCTGTTACTAAAGGAGGCTGGGCTACCCTGTCTGCAAATGTTTCTGTGAGTGAGAGAGGAGATCTGAGGGGCGAAATGGTCATGGCTCTGTAGGGATTTTAAAAGAGTTGAAAAGATTAGCAACATGTGACAGACAGACTTGCTTGTAAGATTGAACCCGAGAGAGAGAGAAAGAAAGAGGCTGCGATCATACACACAATTAGACCCCACATAGGCGCAAATGCCGGGTGGATTTAAAGGGTGCGATCAGACAACAACATCTGGGAAGTGTCCCACGGCCAACGGCAACCCATTCTGCTCCACCGCAGAAGCAGAGTTAAAAGACACCGGGAAAAATCCAGTAATTAATAGGTTGCGACAAGCCACGGATGGACTTTCCTGTATCTGATCTCTCCAGTGTGCTCTCATGCTGTTGGGATGGTCTGATCAGGCCATCCTGACAACGTGCCCTTGTCCCCCCCTCTCGCAGTATGCACATCATCACAAACTTCATAGGAAGCCCTCAGTGCAGAGGTACAATTCATTGATTCCTTGTTTAAGTGCATGGGAAACAAATGGCACACAAAAAAATGACTCACCCACAGTTGCGTCTGATCACACACTGATGGGCTGTGCCTGCAGCTTCAAAGGGAGGTGTGATCGTGCAACTGCAGGTCAAATTCCTCTGGAGGAAATACCCTCACTCCACCCCCCCCCATTTTATCTGGCATGTGTGACCGCATCCAGAGTGAGGTTTAGAGGGTGGTAGGCAATGCTCCCTCTAAGCTTAGTGTAAGCTAACTCACAGTTTTTTAGCCTCCGGCTTACACATTTTTGTCTTAGCTTAGGAAGGATGAGTCTAAAGCAAACTAACATATGCAGTAGCCAAATTGCTCGCTCGCAACTATAATGCCAGTCGCTCACAAAGTAGAATTTTTGCTCACAAGACTCCACAGCTTAGAGGGAGCATTGGTGGTGGGCACTCTGTGTGAGTGAAGAAGGGGCATCATTGAAGTAGCATAACCATGAACTGTTGCCTGCCCACGTAGGATTTTCCAAGATGATATTCCAACATTGCACATAAGAGGCCTAGGAAGACTTATTTTGACAGATCCATGGTTACTTGGTTTTTAAAAAATCCCATTCAAATGCTGCCCTCTCAGCCAGGTCTATAATAAAGTGGACTGGGGCAGTCACCTCAGGCAGCAGATTGTATATGATGACAATAGGACTGTCAGGTCACCTAGAGTAGCAGGTGACCTGTCACCAGCAGCCCTCTTCCCCCACCACTGCTTTATGGGTTGTCAGGGGGAAACAAAGAAGAGGTAGAAGAAGAGATTGGATTTATAGCCCGCCCTTCACTTGAAGTCGCAGAGCAGTTTACAAACTCCTTTCCCTTCTCCTCCCCACAACAGACACCCCATGAGGTAGGTGGGGTTGAGAGAGCTCTTTCCAGAGCTGCTCTTTCAAGGACAGCTCTGATAGAACTATGGCTTGCCCAAGGTCATCCAGCAACTGCAAATGGAGAAGTGGGGTATCAAACCTGGTTTTCCCAGATTATAGAGTCCGCACACTTAACCACTACACCAGAGGAAAATCTCCATTGCTGTTGATATCACTTCCAGCACATTACATGGGGGAACTACTCTAGCATTCTAAAAACAAACAAACAATCATCTATTGTTAGACATAAAGTTTGGGATGAATACTAGAGTCCTGCCCCTATCACTGTGTCACTGGAGAGGACCCCTGATACTTATCCTGTCAGCAACCCTAAATGGCAACCTCTCTTCCTGCCTGCCACAACCAGCTGCCTGCCTACCCCTTGCCAGATAGCCACCTCTGCCTAGTGATTGGTGAAGAGGATCCTACTCCCTTAAGCCCTCTTTAAATGCAGGACTGAATGTCATCATGAGATTCCTTCATCTCAGAAGAGTTCAGCCATTATTGCTGATTGCTAGGGTATCCAAAATGGCGGCCAAACTCTTGCCAAAGGAAGTGATCTCACAAGATCAGGAAGCCTTGTTGGGTATACCTGCCTTGTGGTGTTATTTTAAAGAGATCTGGGCAGTGAAGAAGTAAGGTGGGTTATCCCCTCTGGCTCCTGAGTGGGGGCAGCAGCGAGTCCTTGGGGCAGGGGAGCAGCTGCTACAGCCACTGTCGTCTTAGGAGGCCAAACACCTTACGCTGCCAATGGCTGCCATGATTCCTTGAAGGACGGGGGGCAGGGGACACAAGTGGATATTATTCCCCCCTACTGTGGAAAAGGAGATAATTCTTTTAGATAGCAAGCCATTTAGGAAGGCATCTGTCCTGTCAGCTTACGTTACACTGTAAAGCGCTGTGGCTAAAGTCCCTCGGTAAACAGCAATACACAAATCCACGGTTTTGTTCCTAAACCTCATCAAGTACTTTCTTTCTTTCTTTCTTTCTTTCTTTCTTTCTTTCTTTCTTTCTTTCTTTCTTTCTTTCTTTCTTTCTTTCTTTCTTTCTTTCTTCTAATTAACCTTGAGGCGGATTGTATCAGGAGGGCCAAGGAATGAAGAAGTTATGGTGAAAGAATGCAACGAGAGAAGGTGAGTCGGGCATTCCTGAAACACATGATCTGAGCTCAGCAGAGGCTGTGCCCTTCCCCTCCTGCTTCTGCCTCATTTCTGCATTTCCAGCTGATT
Organism: Gekko gecko; assembly: GCA_029375565.1. Lineage (NCBI taxonomy): Eukaryota > Metazoa > Chordata > Lepidosauria > Squamata > Gekkonidae > Gekko > Gekko gecko. The sequence continues at coordinate 18,741,598 of JAPDNY010000009.1, read as the reverse complement.
GGAAAGTTTTGCGCTGTTATCTGGCAGTTGACGCATCAGCCCTCAAACTCCACGTGTGAGGCCCTTGTTTCTTGAGAAGGCTGCATTCTGCATTCTTAATAAGCATCTCTCTCTCCCGCTCTCTGACAGGAATATTTAAATATATCCATCACCACTAGAGCTCACATCAAAGCAGATGTTTAGCAGTCATTTCAGTCTGCTCTCCTTTCTTTTAATTTGAAAGAGCCGTAACAATAGTAACAAGAGCAGCAAGGGGGAGGGGGGAATCAGTTTATCTGAAAGGCAGGTCTTGGTGAAAACCGCAGAAGGGTTGCACCTCGTTCATTTTTCCCCTTCATTCTCCTCCTTAATCCTTCAAAAGCTTTTGCCATCAAGGACCTGAGTTTCAGTAAATGAAGCATCTGCAAGGTATTGACCAAAGGGAGGTCTTCTTTACATGCTGTAGAATTGTGAGAGATGCATTTCAATAGCTGGTGCATCTTGGAGGCAAAATGGAACAGTTTTATCTAGATAGGGATGGTTCTGATATGGAACTCGCAGTGAAATCCACCACAATGCTCACTGGATGGCCAGAGGGGAGTCATTATCTCTCTGCCCCAAGGCCAGTCCTCATGCCCCAGCTACCACATCATTGTTATCGATATCTGAACTGTATTGGATGGCTCAAGACCTTGGATCGCAGGAGCTTAATGTTAATAAAGAACAGGATTTTAATACATATCAGAGTTGCCCCCTGAATTAATCAGGCAAATGAAGGAAATCTGATGGAGTTCTTTGAATGTTCCCCAGCTGCAATTGAGTGGATCAAAAATTTAGATATTAGTATTCAGTGTGATCATTTAATCAGTCTGTATACTCGTTGTATCAATTTGGTTAAGATTTTTTATATAATTATATGTTTCCTGTGTGTAATTTTGTCATACACTAAATAATAATAATAATCAGGGCTATTTTTGGGCAGGAACGCACAGGAACGGAGTTCCGGCTGGCTCCTGAGTTGGCCACAGCCAGCAGGAACTCATTAGCATAATAGGTCACACCCAACAGCAGAAACTCATTAGGATTGGCTGCATTAGGGGTGTGTGGCCTAACATGCAAAGGAGTTCCTGCTACAAAAAAAGCACTGGGTTTCGACAACAAACAAGGTCAACAGAATAAAAAGCAAAAGATGGGTGTGGCTGGATGACCACACTTCTGGTAACATGTGGGTGTGGCCTAATATGCTAATGAGCTGTGTTGTCAGGGTGTGGCCTAATATGCTAATGAATTTCTGCTGATGGGTGTGACCTAGTATGCTAATGAGTTCCTGCTGGACTTTTTCTACAAAAAAGCCATGATGATGATGATGATGATGATGATGATGATGATGATGATGATGATGATAATAAACAATCTGGCAGATTTCTTTAAACAATGTTTTTAATATGAAAAAACATAGACTGTGAGCTTGATCATAATAGAGGCATTCCCTTTGGTATATGACAAGGCGGGATGACACTTCTAAGATACAGATTGCTGTAACAAAGACAGAATGATTTCCCCCTTCCTTTCCAAATGTATGCTGATTTCAGCAATGAATTGATCAATCACACCTATATAAATAACTGACTAAAGGTTCTTTAATAGCGGCTACATTTACAAATCTCTGGATATTTTAATCCAGGAGTCCCAAATCTTTTTGAGCTTGCGGACACCTTTGGACTTCTAACACAGTGTTAGCCAAATTGCCTTATGTTATTAATCAGCTTGGGGAATTATGAATACTAAATGGCAATAGGCATAAAATATGGGATCATAACCTGTGTATACAGGAGTCAGAATTCCCAGAGCCCGCGAATAGACACAGAGACTGTGTTGCTAAACAATGATTTCTTTACTAAATGTTCTTCACGCATACAAACAATGATCAAACATTCACACACACAATACAGAGCTAGGAATACAGAGCTGAAAGGATAGGGATGTTTGCGTGAGCAGGAATATCGTTAGCGGGTAATACTTTACCAATCTGATGGGATGCTTGGCTCATGCAGCGAAAAGTAAAAACACACTAAGGGGGGAAGGAAGTGTGAGTTGACCCAGCAATACACGTGAACCAGCCGAGAATGGAACCAATAAGGTAGGGTGGGGTTAGGAGAGGAACAAGCAAGAGAGCGAACTCAGGGAGCGCTCATCTTAAATAGCTAAAATGTGGCCTGAGGCAAAGGCTCGTGTGGTCACCTGATCCCCAGGAAGTACTAGGAAAAAACATATACTCTGGATGGCGCATATCCTCATTCAGCATCTGAAATCACTCCACTCTCCAAAATATAAGGACAGATGGACTCCCATTCTAGCTGTATCTGAAGAAGTGAGCGGTGACTGCAGTGAAGAAAGCTAATGCAATCTTAGGATGCATTAACAGAAACATTGTGTCCAGATCACGGGAGGTGGTGGTTCCGCTCTATTCTGCTATGGTCAGGCTTCGCCTGGAGTCCTGTGTCCAGTTTTGAGCACCACGTTTTAGGAAGGATGTTGACAAGCTTGAGCGTGTCCAGAAGAGGGCAACCGGGATGGCGAGAGGGTTGGAATCCAAGTCTTACGAGGAAAGGCTGAAAGAGTTGGGTATGTTTAGCCTGGGAAAGAGAAGGCTTAGAGGGGACATGATTGCAGTCTTCAAGTAGTTGAAGGGCTGTCATGTAGGAGATGGAGCAGACCTATTCTCTCTCGCTCCGGATTGCAAGACTAGAGCTAATGGGTGGAAATTACAAGGGAGTCGTTACTGGCTAGATATCAGGAGAAACTTCCTAACTGTAAGAGTGGTTGAACAGTGGAACAGCCTGCCTCAGGAGGTGGTGGATGCTCCTTCGCTGGACATTTTCAAGTGGAGACTGGGCAACCATCTTTTGGGTATGTTGTAGGTATGTAGGTATGTACAGCTATCTTTCGGCTCTGCTCCTGCAGAATGTAGGGGGTTGGACTAGATGACCTGCAAGGTCCCCTCCAACTCTAACATTCTATGATTCTATGACTCACGAAAGCTCATATCCTCCCACAGATTCTGTTAGTTTTTAAGGTGTTACTGGACACTTGCTCTTTTCTAGCCTATTCTCACTCATGCAGTGAATATCCGTGTGCTGTGGAGGTGCCTGCTGCTGAAAGAATATTAAAAAAAAAAATCTGCACAGCTAGTCATATCTCCTATAGTCAACCAGAAGCCCTGCTGTGCATAACACATGAATACATGAAGCTGCCTTATACTGAATCAGCCCATTGGTCCACTAAGATCTGTATTGTCTGCTCAGACCGGCAGTGGCTCTCCAGGGTCTTAGGCAGAGGCCTCTCACGCAGCCTACTACCTGGTTCTTTAGCTGGAGATGTCGGGGATTGAACCTGGGACCTTCCACCTGCCAAGCACGTGCTCTACCACTGAACCATGGCCCCTTCCAGAGCTACAGCTGGCCAGGCCCATAGCTACAGTGGGGCATTTTGGGGCCTGGACCCCTGACTTCCTGCCAAGGCCCCCTGACTTCCATGCAGCCCCCAGGCCCCCCAACTCTCTGAGCCATCTGGAAGACTCCCAACTCTCTGGGCCTCCTGGAGGACTCCCCATCACTGCCCCTTCCCTAAGCGCAGCTTGCTTCCCGCGTAGGCAAACAGACTGTGAATACTGCAAAAATGACTTTTTAAATTTAATTTAATTTTTTATTTTGTGATGTCAGTGCCCCCCGACTTATTTAAAGGCCCCCTGAATTACAAAATCCTGGCTACGGCCCTGCAGCTGGCCCTGCCTGCTTTCTAAAAACATTTTGGCAGGTTCCAGGAAGGTGTCTGTGGGCGCCATGTTGGGGATCCCTGTTGTAATCTGTCAGGGTGTCAGTGAGAAAGGTGGGCTAGAAATGGAGTAAGTAGAGAAACAGTGCTACCCTTGCACCACTGCAATCATTCACAACTGATGGATGGCTCCCAAGCAAACTTAGTTATGCAGCGGGCAAATCGCTCGCCCACAGCTTTAACGCCAGTAGCTCACAAAGTAGAATGTTTGCCCACGAGACTCCACAGCTTAGAGGGTGTTAGGAGATGAACTTTGAAAATGCTTTTATTTGTTATTTTCTGACCTGCATGCACACCAGGAATGGTGCCAGCAAGTGTCTTTGCTTTGGGAGAATGTAAACTTGAGTTAATGTGACTCTCTGTGTAGAGGAGGTACCACACACAGCCTGTACTTCCATGCAAATGAGGTTACAGACATGCCTTGCACATATCTACCCATGAGGTCTTGGGAACAAGAAGCCTCTCCATTAACATCTCCATTACGGTCCTTCAGCAGAATGTAGAAACAACAGCTTTCCCACCATTGAAGGATCTCTACTTCTCATGTAACCCACAGGATGCTTAACGCCTACAAGTGTGAAGTTCCCACCTGAGAATGGCCAGATCCATCTACATACCTAAAGGTTTCCATGCCAACCCATCTTAGCACCTTGACCAAACCTCCCTTGTAGAAAGGTGTAGATTTTCAGTATTGCCCCACCTTAGTAGGAGGGAACCCCCACATCCTTTAGCCAATGGTATAGGGATGGGATGGACCCAGAGACACCCTGTCAGAGACCCTAACTCAGTCAGCCAAACACCAGGTCTTGTTCATTGAAGCAAGAATAGCATTTTATTGTGAAGCTGCAATATTAGGTTACTGGAGCAGATACATTGTTCAGAATGACGAGATTACAGAAAGCAAGCAGTTATACCAGAAAGGGGGTGAATGGGGACCCCCCCCTTCCCCAAGGAATGATTAGTATGCGAGTGAGAAACGAAAGTTACTATACTAATGAAGTTCTCACCGCCCCCATTGTTCCCAGCTACGCTGCAGCTTTGAAAGCGATAGAAAGCATACAGCCTGTCTCCACCAAGGTCAAGATGTTAAGTCTACCAGAGATAGGGCCGCATTCCATTCGGACACTCCAGGTGCATCAATCAACACACCCCCCGGATCCCAACCTCCCGCCCTACACACCACAATACGACCCAAAGCCCATCCTCCCTCCCTACTCCATCCATCATGGCAGGACTACCTGACACACCCCAAGCCAGCCCCCAGACTAGCTGATAAAAAGGGGTGTAACCCTTTGTTCCAGAGAAGAAAGCAAGAAGGGAAGAAATCATGCGCGCACTCCTGCAGCCTCCTGCAAGAAAAGCAACCTTTGTAACTTAAGGTTACTCTTGTGTGCTCTCTTGGAATCCGGACCAAGAGACCCTTTACAATTGTTGGCAGGCTCCAACATTGTAAAGTGAGAGTTTCCCTAGTTAGAAACAATCCTTGTTCCTGAACACTGGAAGGTCGAATCTACTGGAACAGATAAGTATATATGCTTCTCCCCCCCCAGCATACCTTTAGTTTAAAACCCCAAATATTGTTTTCCATTTCTACTGTAACTAAAGGAACTTGAATGTGTGTGTGTGTGAATCTGTTTTTGTGTGCCTGTAAATAATAAGAATACTCAGTAAAGAGAATCTTGATTCAAATTAAGAAACCTTGTCAAGTATTCTCCTTTTGGGAAAAAAGGCTTCTCTGGCACGAAGTTCGCTTTCTCTGTATAAAGTGGCAAAAAGACCTCAAACAAGTTGGTCAGCTGACTGCGTAGATAAGCAGTCCGCCCAACAAGGGAGCATTAGTCCTCCTATCTAGATGTTTTGGCTTTGAGGCTGGAACTCAGAAATGTATACAGTTCTTTCAGGGCAGAGTGCAGGGCGCATCGTCAGGCTGAAGAACCTCCTGCAACGCAAACAGAAAGGCCTAAGCCAATTCAGGCTGCTGTTCAGAAGTGCCCCGTCTCATTGATAATTCTGCTACAATTGTTAATAAAGGAAAGGACGTTGCACTGTTGCATGAACCAAGCCAATTCAGCCAATCATTCACGAGCCATCCGTCCTGAGCTAAGACAAAAATGTGTGAGCCAGAGGCTAAAAAAACTGTGAGTTAGCTCACACTAACTCAGCTTAGAGGGAACACTGATGAAGACCTGTGGCTCCAAGCTCCTGCCTTGACAGGGAGGGTGTTTTTAACCTAGTAATGCAATGACTCCGGTCAGAGTTTTCTGGATAGAAAAGAGAGGAGTCTGGGTTTTGTCAGGACCATCCAATTTCTTGATTGACAGCTAATCTGGATTCTAAAGGTATTTAACCCCAGGGTTTGAGATGCTAAGGGCCCTCTGCCATCACCGTGGTTAGGTCTTGCTGGAGCAGCCAGAATGCATTCCTAAATAGATAATAATTCCTAAATTAATAATAAGTGCACTATTTGTTTATAAGTACTGGTTTTTCTGTTCCCTTCTGCAAAATGAATACTGAAACTGCTACTTCCTTGAAAATTTGTGCAGTGTGTTTTTCTTTCAATACATCACAGATACTTTGGAACATTTTTCTCTCTCTCTCTCTCTCTCTCTCTCTCTCTAACTATGGGGTTCCTGCCAGTTTCAACCCCCCCCCCTTGTTGAGCTGGGTGGGGACAGGATTCCCAGGCACATCTCCGGGACTACTCATTCCCCCAACAACAATAAGCTCAATTGACCTGAGGTCTTGAGCCGAACAATACAATATATTTGAAATGCGAATTGCATCCGAAACTTTTACAAATAATGAAAAAAGCAATATATCACTAATAAAATAGCATTAAGAGATACAAAGCCTGCCAAGTTGTCTCACAAATGCATAGCAGAGGGAATAAGAGACAAAAATTAGGCCCCAGCTCGCATCACCTCATGGTTCACATCAGCCAACGGAAAAGAAACTGCCTGGGGTTCAATGGCAAGATTATATTTGCTCAGACTGGGCAAGCTCCAGTGAGGACCACTGGTGAGGACAACTGATTGCAGGAGAACAGAACTCTGGGGGCACCAGGACAAAGGAGGTCAAAGAATGGAATGTTTACAAACTGCCCCCTCAATTCAGGTGTGGGCAAAGCGTTCAGCCTTCCGAGCACAAAAGTGCGGCCAGTAGAGTATCCGGTGATGTGCTGATGACTGTCCTAATAAGATATTTAGCCTGAGCTGAGCCTTCAATGTCTTGATGTTTTTGGAAGTTCAGAAGCAGGGCACAGAATCATAGAGTTGGGGGTCATCTAGAACAACTCCCTGCTCAATGCAGGAAATTCACAAATACCTCCTCCTGGCCCACACCCTCCCAAATGTATGATGATGCAAACGTCTGCAATGCCGGCATGGAACCTTTTCATGCAGGGGATACAACCCACATAATAAGTGTTGTTTGTGTATTACAATAAGCACTGATTGGTAATGATTTCTAGGAACCACCAAGTGGAAGCATTTCTAGTAGATTCCAGGTGGCGCCTCTTCAGAAGAAGAGGTCCTTATGGCTGTTGTGATTATAAAACTGGACACGATTCTCTGGATGCTCGGGAGAAACTTATTTATTTAATGTCATTTACAGCCTGCTTTTCTCACTTGGACTCAAGGCAGATTACAATACACAGATGGGGCATGCAGCAAATGATCTGATAGGGCAAGGGTTGTAGAACCAACCAGAAGTCTAAAAACAACTGAAGCAAAGTGTAAATATTCACACGACACATTAAATGATGCAGAATTCCATAGAAGGCTCCTGGTTTCAACAAGCTGTACACAGTAGTATAGACCACAGTCCCTGTATAGACCACAGTTGGCCCTCCGGAGGGACTGGCTGGCCAGTGTGTGGGACAGGGTGCTGGACTGGATGCACCTTGGCTGTTCAGATTGAGCAGGGCTCTTCTGATGTTCTCTAGATGAAGGACATCTCTAGATGTTTGTGTGTATATGTGTGTTTTTAAAGATGGGTTTTCCATTGTCATAAGTAAAGGTCCTAAAAAGTTAAAGGTGTGCATTTTTGGTGCTTCTGTGTTCAGGCTGTGGTACCCCAGTTCCCCTGGCAGGATCTGGATACATGCCCAGGTGCTCTGTGTTTGCCAGATGTGTGTTTTGGCTGCCTGGTTCAGCATTGGGCCTGGGGCTGTGTGCAAATGCTCAGTCCCTGATTACTCAGGACTCTGAGCAATGAACAACAACAGTAAGAACAATACCAACAATTTAAAAGCTGATTAAAACAATAGTTTATTGGCCACAGGGTATAGATGGGAGCTCTTGGTGCTTGGGGGGGGCAACAGTGGGAGGGCTTCTAGTGTCCTGGCCCCACTGCTGGTGTTTTTGGCCACTGTGTGACAGAGTGTTGGACTGGATGGGCCATTGGCCTGATCCAACATTGGCTTCTCTTATTTTCTTAAGTTCTTAAGGTACAGATAGGAACTCTCAGTCTGGGGCAAGTGATGCTCTGTAGGAGGGCTTCTAGTGTCCTAGGAGGGCTTCTAGTGTCCTGGCCCCACTGCTGGACCTCCTGATGGCACCTGGTATTTTTGGCCACTGTGTGACTCTTATGTTCTTATTAGATAGGAACTCTCAGTCTGGGGCAAGGGATGCTCTGTATTCTTGGTGCTTGGGGGAGGGCGACAGTGGGAGGGCTTCTAGTGTCCTGGCCCCACTGGTGGACCTCCTGATGGCACCTGGTATTTTTGGCCACTGTGTGATAGTGTTGGACTGGATGGACCATTGGCCTGATCCAACATTGGCTTCTCTTATGTTCCCAAGTAACTTTGCCAATCATTTAATACAGTGTAAGTCTTGCACCTGCATAGAAAAGCTGTCATGAATAATGCAGTTTTGCATAGTTTGTAGAAAGTCAGAAGTGTGGGAGCCTTCCTGACCATTCAAAATTTTGTAGACAGCATACAGGTTAATATTCTGAAGGGGGGGGAAGAGATCTAATAGACCTGAAAGATATCCTGGGGACATGTACTAGATGCGCTACAGATTCAGAATTCTAAATGTCGCTGTATCCCAGCCACATTTTTACAATTGCATAAATCCATATGAAACAACAGTAAGTGCTTGATTTCTTGATGATCAGCTGCTCTAGTTTGATTGAATCCAAGCTGAATTTTCAGAACTCAGTAAATAAATATTGATTTAGTAGCATGGATCTGAAAAGAAAACCTCGCCGATAAAGAGGAAAAAATGACAGAGAAACATCTCAAGAGTAAATTTCCTCCAACTGTTGGGGAAATTATTGTATAAAGTTAGTTTGGTTGGCAATACATTTCAGCCCTCACATTTCACTGAGATATGAAGTTGTTAAAATCATAAGCACAGTGAGTAAGCAGCATCAGAACTTAGTGATAATATCCTAGTCTGAGGTCCTTCATAGATGTACCAGCTAGCAATCGACAAGAAAAGATGAATGAGCAAGGTGTTGCTGAATTCCCAGTCTCCACAACCACAACTGAAAACTGACAGCAAAAGTAATTCTGCATCACAGTTGAAAGCATTTGTGTTGCTGAATATTTGACTCAGCCTCCTGAACAATACCTGGGAAGATCTTCATGGAATTTCATTTGACTTGGGTGTGATTCTCTCCCTCAAGAAAATTCTATATGTTCTGTGAAGAACAAAGGTAAAGGTGAACCCAGTGAAGAAGAAGAATGTTAAGCATAAGAAGAGTCCTGCTGGATCAGACCAGTAGTCCATCTAGTCCAGCATCCCACCTCACACAGTGGCCAATCAGTTCCTCTGGAGGTCCAGCAAGAGAGCATAGAGGCTGAGGCCTTCATGAGAGCATAAGAGCAGCCCTGCTGGATCAGACCAATGGTCCATCTAGTCCAGCATCCTGTCTCACAAAGTGGCCAACCAGTTCCTCTGGAGAGCCAACAATGGGGTATGGAGGCCTGTTGGAGCAGTCCCCGCCCCTAAAATTAATTAACTAATTAAAATATTTATATCCTACCACTCATTGTTGTTTGACGTGGATTACAATTCAAAATTAAAATGTCACCATTTAAAAATACATATCTAACTCGCCATAATAGATGCATGCAGTTTATAAAGGTAAAAATTTCCTTTGCTCGAAAGCCAGTCAAATCCAACTCGAGGGGGTGGTGCTCATCTCCATTTCCAAGCCGAAGAGCCAGCGCTGTCCGAAGACTTCTCCATGATCATGTGGCTGGCATGACTAAACACCAAGGCTCATGGAACGCTGTTACCTTCCCACCAAAGTGGTACCTATTTATCTACTTGCAATTTCCTGCTTTTGAACTGCTAGGTCGGCAGGAGCTCGGGCCAGAGACAGGAGCTCACTCCATTATGTGGCACTCAGGTCTCAAATTGCTGAACTACTGACCTTCCGGTCTGCAGCTCAGTGTCCTAACCTCCGAGCCACCCCATTAAAAGCCTTAGTGAAGAAAATGGTCTTGTAGTACCTCCTGAAGATTTCGCAAGATGGTGTCCCCTGTCCTCTCACTTCCTCACTCCACAAAATGGGAGCTAAAATGGCAACGGCACGTGCTCAGGTTGATGCCAGGAGGCCGACATTAAATGGGGGGAAGCTAGTGGGTGGTAGCCTGAGGATTGCAGAGCATGGGGGACACACAGGAGGGGACAGTGTAGGTTCTAATCCATAAAGGCCTTTAAATTTTCACAACAAGCACCTTGAATTGGGCTTGTAAACAAACTCGCAGCCAGTGTGGCTCTTGGGAGAGGTTCTGCCAGATAGTCTCTGAAAATAATCTGACTGCCTCACTCTGAACTAGCTGCAGTGTCTATGTTGTTTTTAGGGGTTGCCCAACGTAGAGGGCAAAAACAGCGACAGTTCACAGAGACCAGTTCTGCTGCGAACAAAGACATCAGAGGATGCCGGTGGCTTGACATATAGCAGGACCAGCGTTCCCTCTAAGCTGAGTTAGTGTGAGCTAGCTCACAGTTTTTTAGTCTCTGGCTCACACATTTGTTGTCTTTGCTCAGGAAGGAGGGCTCCAGAGGAAACTAATTAATGAAGTAGCCAAATTGTTTGCTCACAACTTTAATGCCAGTAGCTCACAAAGCAGAATTTTTGCTCACAAGACTCCACAGCTTAGAGGGAGCAGGACATGGTATATTTATGCATTTTCAGAAATAAAACAGATTTTCCCCACCCACCCCAGCAGTATATGAGATTTTATTATACATTCAATTCTCCCTCTAAGCTATGGAGTCTTGTGAGCAAAAATGCTCCTTTGTGAGCTACTGGCATTAAAGTTGTGAATGAGCAATTTAGCTGCTGCATAAATTAGTTTGCTCTGGGGCCCTCCTTCCTGAGCGAAGACAAAAATGTGTTAGCTGGAGGCTAAAAAACTGTGAGCTAGCTCACACTAACTCAGTTTAGAGGGAACACTGAATGGGATTTGAGGGGGATTACGTATTTTTCTAAACTCAAATAAATGATGCCAAGGCTATGTTTAAAACTGAAATTATAGCCTAGTCCGATAATAATAAAAAAGAGCAGAGCCAGTGTGGGGTAGTGATTAAGAGCAGGGGTCTGGAGAAACAGATTTGATTCCCGACTCCTCCACATGAAGCCTGCTGGATGACCTTGGGCCAATCACAGTTCTCTCAGAACTCTCTCAGCCCCACCTGCCTCACGGGGTGTCTTATTGTGGGGAGGGGAAGGGAAAAGCAATTGTAAGCCACTTTGAGAGTCCTTAAGGTAGAGAAAAGTGGGGTATAAAAACTTCTCCTCCTCCTCGTCCTCCAGAGATGTACCAGTAATGAGAACTGCTGACTTGGGCTCTGAAGTGTCCCTTATGTTGCCATCTACTTGTCTTACAGCAAGGCTAAAACTGATTTTAACTAAGAAGAAGAAGAGAAGAAGAGTTTGGATTTATACCCCGCCCTTCACTTGGAGTCTCAGAGCAGCTTACAAACTCTTTTCCCTTCCCCTCCCCACAACAGACACCCTGTGAGGTAGGTGGGGCTCAGAGAGCTCTGACAGAAACTGCTCTTTTTCAAGAACAGCTCTGACAGAGCTTGTGACTGACCCAAGGTCACATCAGCAGGTGCAAGTGGAGGAGTGGGGAATCAAACCCGGTTCTTCCGGATTAGAGTCCGCACACTTAACCACTACACCAAACTGGCTCTCTATGCAGTAAAAATAATCCAGGCAATGTCATCTATGGTCTAGTTTGATCCCAACTATACATCTGAGAATCAAGAACTCCTGCAATGTTACTTCTCCTCTTTTCTACAGATAATGTTACTTCATCTCAGAGTTTCTATAGAAACGAGGGAAAGGACCAATTCTTCTCTAGCACTTGCTCATGGAGCAATGGCTGCTAGGATCTTGTGTTGTTGGTCTTCCAGTGAAAACAGGCATCAGAAGGGCTAGCCATTCCCTGAAGCACAAATATAGCAGGCCTAAACTGGTTTAATAATAATCTCTTGTCACTGTGAAGCAAGTGATGTCTCACAGACATCTCAGTACCATCATACAAGGGTCCCAGAATCCTTTAGGGAAAGCCATGACAGTTCAAATGGTTTCAGATCAGATTTGTTGGAATATTGTATAAGGACTAAATAGTTCTTTTAGTAAGAAGATAACCAAAGGCAAGTTACCATTAGATCGCACCATGATTTTCCTTGGTTATATCAACAAAAAGTCAGATCATCTTGCCAACCACTTATTGAAAACATGTTAATTGCCAAGATGTTGGTGCCATAAAAAATGGCATTCTCATGGGCTTCATCTGCCAAGAATGATCCATTGCAAAACATACCAAACAAATACAACTGTGTTCATAGCACCAACTTAAAGTCTCTCACCTAGCATCTACCGGAACCTGCCCATTTTCTGTAGTAGCTCGCACCCTATGGAATGGATTCCCCGAGGTGGGTGCCATGTTCAGAAATTTTACAAGTGCTGCAAGGCTGCTTTATTTCACTAGATCTTTTACAAAAAGTCCTAAGCGGAGTGATACCCTTTTAAATCAATTTAAGTCAATGGGTTTAGGAGAGTGTAACTTTGTTTAGAATTACACTACATACATTTTTATACACGACATGTGGTGTTTATACATACAATGTCAATGTCTACCATATATATGCATAATATGCATATAATATTATAGGGATGGGCATGAACCAGATGATAAACTAAAGTTTGTCACAAATTTTAGCTGGTTCGTGGTTCACAGAGTGATGTTTGTGGACTGAAGAACCACTTCGAACTTCCATGAATTTTGATAGAGTTCATGGTGGTTTGCAAAGAGCAGAAAGCAGGGGTTTACGTGACTCAGTGCCAGTTAAGCAGAAAGCAGGGGTTTTCGAACAGCTGAGCTGTTGGAAACCCCTGCTTTCTGCTCCCAGTGGCTTTTTGTGGGGTCCCTGCCCCTCACCTGTTTGGAAATGTCTGATTTCTGCGCCCTACAAAAAGCTGTGAGGACAATAAAGCAGGGCTTTTAACTTTAAATGGCTCATGATCCAATACAAACCAGTTCATTTTGTGGACCAGTGAATCGGTTCATGGTTCAGTTCATGATTCAGCCACAAACCCCAAACTGAACCACAAAAATGCGGTTTGTGCCCATCCCTAATAATGCTTAATGCTGTAGGGTTGCCACTGCTAGGGAATGGGGGTGTAGAGTTTCCAGCTCCAGGTTGGAAAACCCCTGGAGATTTGGGGATGGAGACTCGGGGGGGGGACCAGGGACTTCAGTGGAGTACAATGTCATAGAGTCCACTTCCAAAGCATCCCTTTTCTCCAGGGGAACTGGTCTCTGTAGTCTGGAGATAAAATGTAATTCCAGGGGCTACCCAGGTCCCATCTGGAGGCTGGCATCTCTAAATGTGAGGATATGAAATGATATGGTATAGCCCAATTACCTCAGATCTTGGAAGCTAACCAGGATCAGTACTTGGATGGGAGACCGCCAAGGAAGATTTTGCAGGAGGCGGCAATGGAAAAGCATTTCTGCTTAATAATTTGCATTGAAAACCCAATGGGGTTGCCATACATTGGCTGTGACTTGGAGGCACTCTGCACACATATATGATGTATAATGCTGATTTACTGGCACTCAAAAATGTTGAAAACTTAGCTTATTATATGAGATATTTTTTTCCCATGGGAATCAGGCAATGCTTGGGGTGGGAGGGTCACCAGTTCCATTTGCACAGGAAAGCAGTGAAACAGGGATCTTTGAGTCAAAATGGAGGATCATTTCAAAATCATCCTTCTATGTAAGTGGCCCTGATTCTTAATGATAGGTAGACTTGCTGGGCCTCCTGCTATGGCTAGAGGCCTCCTGCTAACCATTGCCTGCCACCACTCCAGGTAGGGGATGGGCGGGCAGGGCTGCCAGATACAGGTCTGGAAACTCCCGGAGATTTGGGGGTGGAGCCTGGGGTGACAGGCACCTCAGTGAGGTACAATGCCATAGAGTCCACCCTCCAAAGCATCCATTTTCTCCAGGGGAACTGATCTCTGTAGTCTGGAGGTGAGCTGTTATTCTGGGGGATCCTCAGGCCCCACTTGGAGGCTGTTATCTCTATCTCCGAATGGTGGCAAGAGAAAATAAAATAAAAAGCAATGTCACTGAAGTAACTTCTGGGTAAAACCTGGAAGTGGCAAAGGTAGCTTTAGGAATCTACAGGAAATCTATGCACACACATCCCTTGTCCCTACCCTCAGCCCCTCCCCCTGGCAACCTTAGATGATAGGGCAGGATGTAAACAAACATGGAAAAATTGGTATATTTTGGTGGCTAGAGATGGTGGAGGTCTTTGGAGTACCACCAGAGGAATTAGAAAAGGACAGTGGCACAATGCCAGAGACAATACAATCTCTCGGACCATTAGCAAAGATCCCATCTGTAAAAAGTTGTGTACAGTGTGCTAGAATAATTAAGCTGCAGTCAAATTTAAATAAAGTTGGTTGCTCTGGTGGGGAAGAAATCTGTACATGTGCGCAAGAGAGCAAGGCCTTCAGCTGTCGCCCCTGCTGTCCGTGAACACTGCTCTTTCTGTTTCCAGAGTGCTTGTGCAGTATTTAAATATGTATTTTCAATGACAAATTGTAATGGCGCACCACAAGCTGTTACGGCCCATTGGGTAAACGATTAGCATTTCAAATATATTTATAAATATAGTTGGTTAATATATGATAATAGCTCCATTCTATTTTAACCAGTATCCCTACCACCTTTTTAATAACTGCTTATTAATTTCTTTTCCCCCTCCCAATAGAGAAGGATAGCATGCTAATTAGCAACACATTAATGTGCCCGTTTATGCGTGTGAAGCCACCGCACACTATCAAGTAAATAAAACAAGCTGTAAACAAAAAACAATGATTATCCATAGTGCAATCTCCGTGTCTCCAACTGCATGTTTCAGCATTCATGATAACACACTATACAAGGGCTCCCATTCACCTTTCCAAAAAAGGAATCGGCATGCTTACGCTAACAACATTTGTGTCTTCAGATCAGGATGGAAATTAAAATTGTATTCCGAATGGTCCCCTTTTCTGGCTCCTTCATGGCTGACCCTCCCAGTCTCATTCTCCTTCTGATTCCTTGGGTGCAGTCTATTGTTGGCGCTATTGTTGGGTTCTTGATCAAATCAAGCCACAACTCTCCCTGGAAATGAAAATGATGAAACTAAGGCTATCATTTTATTATTTATTTATTTATTTTATTTTATGACATTTATGACCCGGCCTCCCCGCGAACAGGCTCAGGGCGGCTTACATAAGGCAATGGCGGCTTACATCATACTTTGGTCACGTGACACATCATGAGGAGACAAGAGTCACTGGAAAAGACAAGAATGCTGGGAAAAGCTCAGAGATCTAATCTTGTCTATGGAGCCCTGGAAATTTGAAGGCCAGAGGTATAAGGAAAAAGAGAAAAGAAAGAAGATGGACTACATCCTTAAAATGCAAAAGCTTCTGAAGAGACACGCCAGCATGGAGGAAGACACAGCACTCAAAATTGGGATAAGCAGTGAAGAAGACAGCAGCCCAGGGGAAGGAGGTGATGGAACGGAAGGTATCAAGGCTAAAAAGGACTCAATCCATAATTGGAAGAGACTTAAAAAGAAGACACCTTGAGGACTGTTCGTGTAACATCTATAAGGAGCTGTTTAATTACTAACCCCAATGGACTTTACTAACTGTATTAACAGAGTGATTTTGGACTTTGCAAAGATAAAAAGAAGATCTTCTAACCATGATAGATGCCAAAATTGGTATTGATTACTAACTAAAACTAACCCTTTTTAACAGAAAAAAAACTTCACTCCATCTTTTTCTTTCTCCATCTGTCTACCCTACCCTTTTCTTATAAAAAGAATAAAATTCTCTCCTTTTTAGGAGAGTTTTACCACACACACAAAAAAAAGAATGCTGGGAAAAGCTGAAGGCAGCAGGAAAAGAGGAAGACGCAACTTGAGATGGATGGGCTCCATCCGGGACGCCACAAAGGCCCTCCATTTGCAAGACCTGTGCAAGGCTGTGAACTAGAGGATTATATGTAGGTCATTAATTCATAGGGTTACCATGAATCAAAAGTGACTTGATGGCACTTCACATACACACACACTCCTGGTTGTACAAATACCTTATGTTTGGGAAGAACAACCAGACACTCAGCCAATCAGTGGCATTTAAACTTTCTGACTTCAACCAACATATGGAGCAGAGGTCCATCAGTGGCTGTTAGCCACAAGGTCTAGAGGGAACGTTGTGTCTGGGGCAGTGATGCGCTGTATTCTTGGTGCTTGGGGGGGGGCAGAACATTGGGAGGGTTTCTGGAGTTCTGGCCACACTGGTCAACCTCCTAATGACACCTGGGTTTTGGCCACTGCGTGACGCAGAGTGTTGGACTAGATGAGCCTTTGGACTAGATAATCCAACATAGTTTCTCTTATGTTCTTATGTTCTTCTTCTCTTATATTCTTACATTCTTACTGAAATTGCTGACTCAGGATCAGCTTAAACTGAGCACAGTGACATGAACCCTTGATTGTGACTACTGTTCTAAATTAGTGTTTAATTGTTTTAACTGTTATTATTGAGTTTTGTGATTCTGTAACCTGCTCTGAGCCCATTCGTGGAGAGGGCAGGATAAAAATGGGAGGGAGGGAGAGGGAGGGAGGGAGGGGGAGGGAGGGAGGGAGGGAGAGAGAGAATGAGAGAGAGAGAGAGAGAGAGAGAGAGAGAGAGAGAGAGAGAGAGAAAGAAGGAAAGAAAGAAAGAAAGAAGGAAAGAAGGAAGGAAGGAAAGAAGGAAAGAAGGAAGGAAAGAAGGAAAGAAAGACAGAAAGAAAGAAGGAAAGAAAGACAGAAAGAAGGAAAGAAAGACAGAAAGACATAAAGACAGACAGACCAGGAAAGCCAAGTAACAGCAGGACATTATAGTAAGGATTCAGCAATTGATCCATTGGGTGAGCATCATCTGTGACAGGGACTAGAACTATCGTAGCCACCTCCCCCAACCCCTCCCCCCAATAATCCGGCTAAGCTTCCGCTGACATGTCACTGGCCAGCAGCCAAGTGGAAATGTAGTTTTTGTTATGACAACACAGGAATATGAAATCTTGTTGCCTGCTGGAAGCGGTTGGGCAACTCTGCGACCTAAATCAGCTCAACCAGAAATCCATTAAATGATTTAATTTTTGTCCATCCAGCTATCGATTGTACTTACAGGGTAGAAGCAGCGGCAGCAGCAATACAGAAAGCCTGAGTGGAATGATTAAAAGGATAACTGCAGCGGGAAGTGAACGGCTGGCTGATACGTGAGATCTAAAACAATACCTCTCTGACAAGCTGAATTCAGTCTTCAGGCACTGTATAACAAATTGTAAAGGATTCTTTTTTTTTAATGTCAAGACATCAGACTGTGTCAGTGTATTCGATACAATTATATATTTTACTAATTTCCTCTTTCCCTTCCTTGAATGCTTCCATAGGCTTTCCCTATTTCGTGCCTCCTCTCCTTAACAAAAACCCTGCTGGATCAGGCCAATAGTCCATTTAGTCCAGCCTCCTGTCTCACACAGTGGCCAAGCAGTTCCTCTGGACGACCAACAACAGGCATGGAGGCCAAGGCCTGCATACTAACACATGAAGAGCCTTGCTGGACCAGACCAACAGTCCATCTAGTCCAGCATCCTGTCTCGCACAGAGGAACTGGTTGGCCAACAACAGGGCATAGAGGCTGACATCTCCCCCTGTTGTTGCCTCCTGGCTCTGGGCTTCAAAGGTTTAGCGCCTCTGAATGTGGAGGTTCCGTTCACCCACCATGGGCCATGGCTAGTAGCCATTGATAGACTGATCCTCTGTGAATCTATCTGATGCACCCTGGGAGAACTAGGGAGGAAGGGGCAGACCTCACCTAAGGCAACCAGGTAGTGGTTACTGGCAGGACAGAGTGACCTAAGATACACCCCTGCTCCTTTCTGAGGTTCTTCCCCCAGGGCAAGCCCTATTAAAGCAACCCCGGAAGAGACAGCCCTGGACTCCAGCCTCTGGGGAGTTGGAGTCTGACAATCCTTTTCTCCTCAGTGTATACTCAGAGTGGCTTACATCATTCTCCTCTTCTCCTTTATTAGCCCTGTGAGGTCGGTTAGGCTGAGAATGTGTGACTGTCCTATTAGGAACAAAATTTGTCCAAGGAATAAAGAGGCAACGTCAAACAGTGAACGTTAACTTTACTGCACAGGGAACATCCAAGACAGGAGTTCAAATAATCATTGCCGACATGGCATTATATACAGCATTCATATAATTACATGCATAAACACAACCTATGGCCTGCCACTTTGTGGTTTCACTCCACTGCCCATAGGCTGAGGCAGACAGAGTTGAAGACTGCACAAAAATGCCTACCAAAAACACCCCTCCTTAAACCTTATTGATTTCCAAATTTGGTAAATTAAGAATAATATGTACTTAAAGGTTCCCATAATTCCTTGCACCTGCAAGCCAGCTTCTCTACTAAGCACTATACGGTTTCGATCTAAGTTGCAAAAGTTAGCTAGTTTCTTATTTTCCTGTAAGAGTTGGGTGCTTTCCCTGTATTTTGTTTTGCAGCTAAGCTAGTAGCTTCCAGTTTCTCCATAGTGACCAAATTAAGTTTAAGCAACATATTCCCGTAGACAGTCTAGCGGTGAGCTGGTAACTTCCTCTCTCGGATACTATTTTCTTTGCAAGCAGTCTCTATATTCTATCAGAGACTTGACAAAAAAGCTTTTTAGGATGCATTTCAGATAAAAGATTTGCTTAAACAAGATATAATCTTTGTTCCCCCACAGTCCCAAGGTCACCCTCCAAGCTTCCGTGGCAGAGTGGGGATTCAAACTTGGGTCTCTTGGATCTTAGCCTGATGCTCTAACCACTAAACTGCACTGAATTTTAACATGGGAGTGTCATCTAGTCAAAAGTTAAGAGCCGCAAAGAGTAAGCTTGGCTCGCAAAGTGTCTGACATCCACAGATCATCAAAACAACAAAAAAGATAACTTTTTTCTGCCCATTTTCTTATATTCCCTTGCCTCTGTCTTTCTCTTTCAAGAGAGTTCCAAGAAACCCCCACATTTCTGTGAATTTTTTTCAAAACAGCTCTAGTGTTAACTTTCTCGATTGGTGCCTTGACTGATTTCAGTGACGCCAAGGTCGAAATCCAAAGCAGATTCACCTGGAAGTGAGTTCCAAAGAAATCAGTGACGCTTCAGTCGTGGAAATGAAATGTAAAGATGCGGTTACATTCTAAAGATCAAACAGTGTGAGCTAATGCAGTAGAACTCGCAAAAAGAAATTATAAGCTATAAGTTACTGACTCCGCAGGAGTCTTTGACTAGACTGCTGGGTTGCCAGAAAGGATTGTTAGGGGAGGAGGACTTAGAATTAGTGATAAATAACAAAAACAGAAATGGATGCCAAGATGGAAAGCCACAGAGACTCAGCCAAAACCCATTTGGCTGTTCTGTAATAGCAGTTCTCAAAAGGGCAACTAAGGTTGGGAATATTGGGGGGTGTTAAAGGATCAGACCCCTCCCCAGCATCAACAGAGAGAAGGAGAAGGAGAAGGAGAAGGAGAAGAGAGATTGGAGTTTTATACCCTGTCCTTCACTTGGAGTCTCAGAGCAGCTTACAGACCTCCTTTCTCTCCCTCTCCTCACAACAGACACCCTGTGAGGTAAGTGGGGCTGAGAGAGCTCTGACAGAAATGGCTCTTTTTCAAGGACAGCTCTGACAGAACTCTGGCTTGCCTAAGGTCATACAGCAGCTGCGAGTAGAGGAGTGGGGACTCAAACCTGATGCTCCCAGTTTAGAGTCCGTGCACTTAACCACTACACCAAACTGGAGAAAGAGAGGGGGCATATATCTTTTAAATAAAAACAAATCTGTAATATCTGATCATTTATTTATTTGGTCCTGGCATTGTAGGATCTGACGTTTTGCCAGCAGCTGCGAGTGGCATTCTCAGAGGTATAACACAGAAAGATGGAGGACTCTCTGTGTCAACATTTATTTATTTGCTTATATTTTTTTCATCATTTTTACCCTACCTTTCTCTCCAGAGGGGGCCCAAAGCACTTCCATTTTATCCTCACGACGACTGTGCAAGGTAGGTTAGGCTGAATGTGTATGACTGGTCCAAGATCACCCAGCCAATTTCCATGACAGAGGGAGGATTTGAACCTGGGTCTCCCAAACACTGTTCCAACAGTCTAACCACTACATAGGCTGGCTTTTTTCATGCTTTAGTTTTAATGATTAAGAAAGCACTGTATAAATAATGCAATCCAAGGCACTACGCTGAAGTGCAAAGAAAGGAAGAATATTTATATAACACAAATGTGTACAGACAAATACAATATCGTGTATACACAAGACATACAACAACACAGAGTGTACAAAAGAAGCCAGCATAAGGACATAGGGGTGAAGACTCCGGATTCAAATCTTCGTTTCGTTGATACGTTCTCACAGACTTTCTCCCATTGTCAGTAAGCCTCTACTGATGATCAGTTGCCCTGCTTAAACTATTTGATGTGAATTGTGGACATTTTCCCCTGCACAATAACATGAAGGCTTCTATATTTTGAGCACTAGATGAAGCTAAGTGGTACAACTGAAGAAGTATCGACGAAACGAAGAACCAGTGCTACTGTGGCAGTGCAAACCCAATGAGACTAGGGTCAAGACAGGAAAGTGCTTTGGGGGGAAATGTCAGGCACGGGTTCAAAACTGTATAGAATGGATCCCCTGCAAGCTACTCACCCCAAATACACAGGGAACCTTACCCTGACGCCCATTCCTCTACAATCTCCTCATTCGGCATGAGCAGAGAAACAGAGTTGGCTCAGAGGGAGAGAAGGTCACAGTCCAGAGGGTATAAAACATGATGTTACATTCTGAGTTTATTCTATGTTGTTTAGTTATGGGTTGTACTATGGTATCCTAGTTCCCTTTATCGTGATTGTCTGTCTAATAAAGACCTTCTAGTGGTCCTGAAGCCATACAGAGTACCTTATCAGGAGACTCTGCTTTGGTCCAATCAAACATCAGGAAAATAGCAACACTGCATATAGTTCAGTATTGGAATGGTATAAGTTTGGGTGCCGCTCTTATCAGAGCAGTTCGGAGCTGAGCAATGTTATGAATAAAAACCTCATTATTGATCATTGTCTCCTGCCTGTCAATACATAGAACATGGGTCCTCACTCAGCCAAGGCACCCAGTAGCTAAGCCTCATTGCTTGGCATGAGCAGAGAGACAGTGTGGCAAAGAGCCCTGAGTCCACCTAACACCTAAACCCCAGCTGCAGAGAGGAATCATAATCAAAATGTGGTCCCTAGGTTTGCCAGGTCCCCCTTGGACACTGGCGGGGGATGGGGGGTAGGGTTGCCAAATGCAGGCTGGGAAATTCCTGAAGGAGGGAGCCTGGGGAGGACAGGGTCCACTGTGAGGAACAATGCCACAGAGTCCACCCTCCAAAGCATCCAGGCTCGGTGTTTATTGGCAAAAAAAGTCAACCTAGTATGTGTGTGTGATATCTATATCTTCCCACCATAGAAGTGCTTTGAAGTCTTAACATCAAGGTATTTACAAAGAAGCTCCGAAGAGAGAAGAACCTGATGGGAATAAAACCAAGCAAGCCAAAGTAGTCCATGCAGCCAGCGGCACTGCTGAACGGCTGATGGGTTTAATCTGCACTGTTGTCATGAAGACTGGCTTTTCCCGCTGCCTTGAGAAGAAGTATGGCTTTACTCTGCACTTCAGCAGTGTGTGTGTGTGTGATGATGATGGCACCCCCAGGCAAGGAGGGCCTGCAGGGATTCACAAGGAACTGCAAAGCATTACAGCTCCCCCCCCATTAATGTGCAAGCCAACAGTTGGGACAGAAAGGCCAGTATGGAGTTCTCTTCACATGGGCAAGAGGAAAAGCATTCCATAGATCTCCAGAAACCAAACAGCTGTTTCCTGACATATGGTATTAAACAAAAACAAAGTCCAGCCTGGCTATCTTACCAAAGAGGGCTGGGAACCAAACAAAGTTACCACCCCCTTTCCCCTCTTTCATTAGAACTGCAATGAATTTTAATAGGTGCAGCAAAGAGATTTCCAAAGCCTCCATTTTCTCCAGGGAAACTGATCTCTGTAGTCTGGAGATGAGCTGTAATTCCAGGGGATCCCCAGGTCCCACCTGGAGTATGGCATCCCTAGTGAGTCCTCAGATAAGGTACCCAGTAGCTAAGCCCCACCATTCAGCATGAGCAGACAGACAGGGTGGCAAACAGCTCTGAGTCCCCCTAACACCCAAACCCCGGCAGGGAGACAAGTTCACAATAAGGAGGGAATAAATGAAGTGCTCTGCTAGTTGGCTTTAAGAAGTTCTCTGCCTCTCTGTGTAACTGTGATGTGAACAGCTGACAGAGAAATGGATGTGGAACTGAGCTGAGCATATATATAGCTTTCTGATCCCAGTGCAGAATGAAAACTCTTACTGGTAACCAGCAGTGCCTGTTAAGCTTTGGAGAGCTCCTATCGGTGTTTCCAGGGATGGAGAATTCCACCTCCCCCATTGCCTCGGAGTTTTGTAAACAGTTCAGTTGAGCAGAGAGAATCTGTCTGGAACTGTATCCATTCGCGAACTGCCATGAACCACCACAAATAGCACCAAAATTTGTGGAACGTTCGTGCCAGGTGCCCTTTCATGAACATTGCTTTGCGAACCACGAACAGCCCAAAATTTGTAATGGTTTCGTTCATGAGCCGGTTCGTGCCCATCTTTAGTTGCAAGCAAGCAAGCAAGCAAGCAAGAACTTGGATGTAAAAATGATTGCCCTGTAAATGTACTTCAAATCGGGATCAGATAATGTGAAGACTATCCTGTGCAGTCTCTGAGACCCCCTTGAAGTTTTATAGCCGGCACAGCAGATCAGCGGTTGCCTTGTGTGGCTTTGAATCAGTATGTCTTGGCTCGGCTTCTTGAGTACCTCTCACGGTTCTGGTGGGGGGTTTGCCAGGTAATCAATTACCAGAGGATGGAATTCTCTTTGTAGCAAAGTGGAAAGCAGGGGCCCTGCTGTTAGAATGCACCACATGGTGCATGAAATTGTCCCAAGGCTAACTTGCTGCTTCACGATCGGTGGCTCAGCAAATCAAACAAAAGACAAGCCGTAGATTATAAATGTGGGAAACAAAATTGCCCTGAGCTGTTGTAACCTTTGACCACCACATTGCAATCTACATTTATTTTACTATTATTGTCAGACTTTCCTTTTGAACACACACACACAAAAGAGGCCTGTTTCCTTCCCTGACACTTTTTACCCCCAACCCTGGCTCTTAGAGGGATGCCAGACTCCCTCCCAGAATTACAGTTCATCTCCGAACTACAGAGATCAACCCTCCTGGAGTAAATGGATGCTTTGGAGAGGTGACTGTACAGCATTGTACCCTACTGAGGTCCCTATCTTCCTCAGGCTCCATCCCCAAATCTCCAGAAAACCTGGAACTGTAAACCCTAACCCCAACACCTGCCAGTGGCTAAGAGGGACCTGGCAACTCTACACTCTTAGAAGCCCTGCATTTGGCCCAACCACTGTAGCAGAAATCTGTGTATTGGTTTCTGTCAATGTACTATGTTTGCAGAGTCAGCTGTTTAGATGAACACGGTGTTGTAAAACTGGACTGTTCCACATCATGCTGTACGTGGATTGCCTGTCTAATACCATTCCATTTTTTTAAAGCACCTCCACATAGAAAATTAGCATATCAATGAAAAAGCTAAAGCGGGACCTTAAAAAATACATATAGTGAAAAAAAGAAAGCGGACATTCTCAAACATCCTCTCCAATGTACATTTACTGGAGAACCTATGCAAATACAATGTTGTTCTGAGTATGCAACCTCCTTTTGATGGTTAAAAGAGAGACAATGTAAGTAGGGATGCCATGAAGTTTGCAGTGAACATGTTCATCAATCGAAAATACCATATGCGATTGTAGCAATCGGGCATGGGCTAATGACCAGGTCTCTTTGGTTTGGTACTGAATAACTCAAAATCTGCCAAACAGGTTTGTGTAAGGTTTTAGTAAAACCATGCATCTGCAGAAATGCTGCTGGTTCAAATGGGCTGGCAGCCATGAACGTCACTAATGACTTCTTTAGACCAACACTGAATGGCAGTTTTATTTTTGAAATACAGCATTTATGTAAAACCAGTTTATATGATTTGTCACTGATTTAACTGTCTATTTTAATAATTGTCTGCTGAGTAGGGCAGCAGCCCAGGAAGGACGGGAAAGGAAGCGGAACACCACCAGCCTGTGTGAAAATGTATATGTGTGAAAAGCCAATTTCACTATACTGTGCCATCGTGAAGGAATACCTTCAACCAACCTGTCAAACAGCCACACATGTGTCCACTGAACAGTCCACTGAAAAACTGGCTGCCTTGTGCCTGGTAAACAGTAATTGAATAGGCTACTGTTCAAGCATCCTTAGATATAAGGAACTCAGTACTGGTAGGTTCACGCAGGCACATGCTTCACATGCTACCCAGTCACTTGAGCCCTGACACTTGGTGAAATGTGTGAATTGCCTCTGCTGAAAATACTGTTTTGGGATTCACATTGGCTGATACATAACCTGGAGATTCCTCAAAAGTGTTGCATTTCAATATGTAAAACGTCATATTAATTGAAGCTCAACTAATGGACAATGAATATATATCTGTGGTATCACTGATTCTTGTGGTAAACAGCTAACCATTTTTAGCAATAACTATAGCAAAGAAGGAGAATGTGGGATAGTTGAGTCAGGTGTGATAAACAAATGACCCAAAGCACTTCTAATGCAAAAAAAAAAAAAAAGATTTTTGGAATTTCCTGCTTTGAAATCTTTTCTTTCATCCCATTCCCCGTGACAAGGCTAAGACTGACAACAGACAATTGCAACTTTCCTTAATCTATTTCAATTGCATTGCATTATTCATGAAATGTTTGAGATTTTTGTCAACTTTTTGGAATGATTGATTGCCTTTTATTAAGGATCACCTGACAGATGAAGGCCAGAAAAAAAGTCTTTGTTTCAAATGAGACAGAGAGAGGGAACCAAAGACTTTTTGCTCTCTGGGCTGATTTTCTGGCCACCACCCAGCACTGGTTTATATTATCTTCACGGGGCTCCTGTTAGCGGCTGGCCTACTCCATAATGCATGATTCCTGACTGCTCTCGGGATGAACAAACGGCGCGGTGTTTAGTTAGTGGTGTTTCAATTGCATGCTAAGAGCTGCAGTTTGTGGGCATTATTTAGGTTAATACAATCCTTATGTATTTTCATAGCACTTCATTACCTTGTTTATTAATAATGATGCCATGTTTGGGGGCAAGGATGGATACGGCATCTGGAATGTGATGCCTGCAGACATCTCTAAAATAGAATTAGTCTCTTTGGCAGGTTTCGGCATTGGGGTTCAAGTTGCAGGTAAGATTCCAGGCAGGGTTATGACCAGTGCGCAAATTTGGATTCAGGCCAATTGACAGTGCTGAATGAAATTCTAAACCAGATCATGGGTAAAGGTGTCTAGTTCTAAAGGATGATACCATGATTTTGAATACAATGGATTAGATCCTGCCCAAAATGAGTGAAGCCAGCATTACCTCGGCAAATGGTGGGAGATTTTAAGGGTGGTTTCTGGAGAGAGTGATGCCACTTATTGGTGTCTCTCTATCAATTTCCCCTAATCTTTATAGTAAAGATCATAAAGTCATAGGGAATTCCTAGAGTGTCACTATGGTGGTCAATTTTCCCCCTGCTACTGATTTTCTCAGGGGTGTGGAATAGGTGCCAAAGGTGGGGTTTAAGCACTATGGGCAGGAAAATGGCAAACCTATGAAAAAGCCATAGGAGTAGCATGACAAAGAGTTGGATGGCTGCTAGGATGGGGCCTTTCCAAACCTTCCATGCTTGTAAGGTGGGATCTGTTCAATGGCATCTAAAGCATTATTTTCCCGGTTAGCTTTCACTGCTTGGGCCAAATTGCCTTTGCTCCAGTACAGAATAAGATATCTGTTCTGCTACTCATTATGCAAAGTAAGCCAGAGACGACTTGCCTGGAAGCTTCCCAGTGGACAGAACATATTGTTGTGCCCCCAGCATTGCAGCAAGTTCCCCATATCACAGAAACATAGTAGCTGCCCAGCCACAAAAGAGTGGAGTGGTGGCCAAGTTCACCCTTGCAACACAAA
This sequence comes from Gekko gecko, assembly GCA_029375565.1. Classification (NCBI taxonomy): domain Eukaryota; kingdom Metazoa; phylum Chordata; class Lepidosauria; order Squamata; family Gekkonidae; genus Gekko; species Gekko gecko. The sequence goes on along the minus strand of JAPDNY010000009.1, from coordinate 18,715,009 downwards.
GCAGAGCTGAGCAGCTAAGTCAGTTTGTAGAGGGCTGCTGGATCTGCCAGTACCCCTGCAAGGGGAGCGGTGGTGCAGTGGGTAAATCCCCTGCATAACTGTAACATCTGAACTGCCAAGCTTTGTCAGTTCTAGCACCGCGCTGGTGTGAGCAACCAAGCCTTGTCCCTAGCTCATCGTCTACCCAGTGATTCGAAAGCTTCGGCAAGTAGATAAATTGGTGACCACCAGCTAGGGGTGGGAACACCAATCCCTTCGGGGAGGTGTTAGCTGCCGTTGAAGACATCTGCCACACTGTGAGATTGGAAGGTAGAAAAATCTGTGTCAACATTCCCTGCAGTGGAGCGAATCGGCCAGGCAGTGACAGTGTGACAATGCGACATCATGAGTCCTGACATCATCAGCCAGCCCACAAAGAACATGCCATCGGATCATGTCTGATACAGCCTGCAGATGAACCCTCCCGAGCAGCTACAGTGTGTGATTAAAATAATTGTATGATGTCTCCCTATCCCCCCCAAAATTGTTAGTCCATGTTTCTGAGTAACTGTAAATCGCTCTGAGCCTGCGTGAGTGGGAAAAGTGATTAATAACTTGAAAGTATTATTATTAATAGCATCTTGGGCATGGACTGAACCATGAAGCAAAATCCATCACAAATGTTGCCCTGTTTGTGGTTTGTGAAGTCATGTTTGTGGCAGGGTGCCTGGAACAAATTTTCATATTGTTCGTGGAGGTTCATATTGGTTCGTGAGCAGATACATTCCCAGACACACTGTCAATGCTCAATCAAAATTTTTACAAAACTTCAAAGCAACAACTTGGAGGACAGTAGAGGAACTTCCAGGGGAGGTCCCCTGTGAGTTTGGTGTCTGTATCTTGCACAGGATACGTTCTGTACACTCCTGAGCCTTGGTCATTTTGACAGGCACAGGTTCGGGAGGTTCAGGAGTGTATAGAGTGGATATAAAACTCACAGGAGACCTTCTCTGGAAGCTCATCTATGTGTCCTCCAAGTCTGGTGTCTCTACCTTGCACAGGATCCATCCTATGCACCCCTGAGCCTCCTGAACATGCACCTGTTAAAAGGACTGCTGACAGGTGGTCATTTTGACAGGCTCAGGTACAGGAGATTCAGGAATGTATAGAACAGATCCTGTGCAAGCTAGAGACACCAAACTCACATGGAATCTCCATCTGACTCTCCTCTACCTGCCCACCAAGTTTGGTGAGGATTGGATTTATGTGGTCTGAGTTACAATCCTCCCCCCAGAAACTGTCCCCAGGAAAGTGCTTTCTGGGGAAATGACAGGTTAATGGTCTTTACTTATTTAAATATCTGCACTCTGATTTCAACCATGTCATTCTCCCTCTTCTGTTTTATCAACGATAACTCACGGCTACCCAGAAAACTTCCATGATAAACGGAGAATTCGAACTTGGGCCTTCCGGATCCTTGGATGAACCTTGCAAACCACTACATTTAACCAGCTCTCTTGAACAGCATATTCTTTCAGTTCTTGCCATTCCAGGGCCTTACTTTGCATAATTTCTGTTTTATCACCCAATCAACTCAAGGATTTTTTTTTAAAAAAAAATCATTTGGAAGGATCATTTTGGATAATGACATTTTGGACCATTTGGAGAACATACGGTTCTCTAGCATTTGATGGCTTATGGAAGCTGAGACTCTAGCATGGCCCTATTAGGAGAACTCTCCAGCCTTAACTCTCAGCCTTTAGGAGACCCACTTGCAGAGGTAGTCTGAACTGAGAAAATTGGGTAGCTGCAGGCCCTTCATTTGAACAAAAAAGAGAGGAAAGCAGTCATTAGCACCTGGTAATTATGCCCCAGTGGTAAAAGTACTATGATTTCCCCCTTGTGATTGTATCTGGTTTTATATCTACTTGTGAGCATTTCAAAATCCCCACATCGGCGCTGTTCAGTTCATGCATAACTATTAAATATTTAACAAACTTCAAGAGGGCTTTAGGCTTCCAGCGCCCCTTGACAATAGTGGGAATTGTGCGGCTAATTCCCTATGCAATCTTTTCTGCATTTCAGCCTGTAACCAACCACTCTTTATTTGCTGAACTATAGCCAAAGATCGCTGTTAAATGGCTGCAAGGGAATTGGCGGGACTTCTTTTTTTGGCTCTGTAATTCATTTCTTTACAGAATTAAAGTCTCTCCACGTCTCCATATTAGACTTGATAGGTTGTGTCTTGTATTTTAACTTCTGGTTTCCATCAACAATAAATGACAGCTGTCTCCAAATTAATGGGCTATGACTAGCAGATGGTTCTGTCCCCACCTTTGGAAAGACAGAAATGTGAACTCAGCTGATCTGACTGTGCAATTTTTCTGTGTTCCCTGTTTTTGTTCTAGAGAGAGGAAAGATGAGAAGAAAAAGCAGCCCTTCTCTTCACCAACATCTTCTGCCAAAAGATTTGCCATTGCATTAATTCAGAAGAGCCCCCATTATCTTCATGACCTGAGAGGTGCCTCAAACAGGAGGAACTGCCTAATAACAAGCCCCCTTCAAAGTCAAGAAAAGGAGAATTGATTTAAGAGGGGGCAATAAGGCTTGGGTGGCTCAAGTGGTTAAGACGCTGAACTGCAGGCTGTGGAAGGTCAGTAGTTCAGCAGTTCGAGACCCGGGTGCCGCATGATGGGGTGAGCTCCTGTCTCTAGTTCCAGCTCCTGCCAACCTAGCAGTTCGAAAGCAAGAAATTGCAAGTAGATAAATAGGTACCACTTTGGTGGGAAGGTAACAGCATTCCGTGCACCTTGGTGTTTAGTCATGCCGGCCACATGACCACGGAAACATCTTCGGACAGCGCTGGCTCTTCGGCTTTGAAACGGAGATGAGCACCGCAACCCTAGAGTTGGATTTGACTGGCTTTCGAGCAAGGGAACCTTTACCTTTAATAAGGCTTGGTATTCAGTTAGTGCTTTCACTCTGTTAACAACTACTGGTTATGGCCAGGGACCTCCCACAGCCAAAAATTTCTTGCTATCAGCTGTGACCGCCATTTTAATATTTATAATGATGTTTTAAATTTAAATTTTATTGTATTAACCAATATATTTTGTGTAAATGAAGTGTTGTTACCTGCCCTGAGCCCACATCTGGGAAGGGTGGGCTATAAATATGAAGAAAGAGAGAGAGAGAGAGAGAGAGAGAGAGATAAATAAATTCATTTTTGCCCTACAGTAAGAGATTTGTAAAATGGTCAGATGATCTTTTTTTTTTAAAAAAGCCACTTCATTAGACATTCCCCAGTTCAGGTCAGAGCTCCCAAAGGAAAAATACCTCCTATAGTGGGAAACCCCAGCACTGTTGAGTCGGTGGGCACTTATGAAGTCTTGGGGAATTGTAGTGGGCACTACCACAAAATGGTGTCTGTGGAGGAATCAAGCCTTTTAAAATCAAAGCATAGAGGCTTCTGCAAATCTTAGCTCCAGAGTGTGACAATAACAGGCTGAGAAGGTGGGGGGAGGGAGAATAAATTTTCTGGTAGATAGTAGGCATGGCCCTGGAAATATTTGGCTGGGTTTGGCAAGTAAACTCACTCCAGTTTGTATAAAAACACACAAAACTTTATGTACAAAAGCAAAGGACAAAAAACACATAGATAGGGGGAAAGAATGTATACAGTTCAGCAAGGAATGCAGACCAAAACAAAGAACTGAGCTGGCTATTCTACTCACTACTTTTCCTATCAGGCACGTAGCTCTGGCATCTCAAGTGACATTCCTGATGAGCAGAGTCTCTGGAAGCATAGCAGCAGGGAGGAAGTTGAAGAGAACTTCCAGGCAGTGTCTTCTCAAGCTATCTATTCTACATACGTGTTTTAACCATTTAGCCAATAGAAAGCTGTTACCAGGATAGATCGCTAAATTGCAAGCTGTCAACCACTTTAGATGACAGTTCTCAGCTGCTGCACTTCTGTCAGCCTAAGCAACAATTCTGATAACAAGCTGGCAGGTGGGGGTGAGGACTTCTATAGCCAAGAAAGCTAACACTTAGGCAGGAAAAACTGTCTTCAAGGAGACCAGTTTCTTGACACAGAGCTAGAAGGTATCCTAGAGGTCACCTACTCCAACCCCCTTGCTCAGTGTGGAAATTAGTCAACTACAGCACTCCACTCTGCTTAAAGGAGAGCACACCGTTAAAGAAATCTTTAAAATGATTGAAAAATGCATTTACAGGATAAAATCTTGTGGGGCTGTGCCTTTAAGAAAGGGGACAGAGCCTCCAAATGCCCCACCATAGGTATGGGCCTGCTGTTGAGAATGGGGTGCATACAGTCCAGCCCTCAAGCAGCCATTTTCTCCAGGGGGACTAGGGTTGGGCTTGCCTGCCCACTGATGGGGGATGGGGCAGGTAGGGTTGCCAGATCCAGACTAGGAAACTCCTGGAGATTTGGGGGTAGAGCCTGGGGAGGACAGTGACCTCAGTAGAGGTGCAATGCCATGGAGTCCACCCTCCAGAGCATCCATTTTCTCCAGAGGAACTGATCTCTGTAGTCTGGAGATGAGTTGTAATCCTGGGGGATCCCCAGTTCCCACCTGGAGGCTGGCATCCCTAAGGGGAAGGGATATCTGTAGGCTGGAGATCAGTTTTAATTTCAGGGGATCCCCGGGCATCACCTAGATGTTGATAACACTAAACAGGTATTCAGCCTGATATGGCCAGATGAGAAGCCAGGTTTGGTGTAGTGGTTAGGAATGCTGACTCTAATCTGGGAGAACTGGGTTTGATTCCTCACGCCTCCACATGCAGCTGCTGGTGTGACCTTGGGTCAGTCACAAGTTCTTTCAGAGCTGTTCTTTCAAGTTCTCTGCCCCACCTACCTCACAAGGTGTCTGTTGTGGGGAAGGGAAGGGAAAGGGATTGTAAATCGCTCTGAGACTCCTTTGGGTAGTGAAAGGCAGGGTAGAAATCCAGTCTCCCCCCTCTCCCCTCCTCCTCCTTTGGTAAAGGCCATAAGGTAAGTGAATGGGTTGGTACAGAGGTTCCAGGAACAGTCCTGGAGTTAAGAGCCCTGTTGTATGGGTGTCAGGTCCCCAGCTAAGTCACTCTCCACACACACTATTGGAACTGAAATGTTTATTAGAGATACGCTTGCTGTAGGTTCAAGAACTCTTGTTAGGACTGAAGGAAACCGCAGGAACTTATAGGTTATAGGTAAAAACATAAAATTCCACATTCACCCACGTCACGCCTATCCCCTAGCATTTCTCATAAGAGAAGCCAATGTTGAATCAGGCCAATGGCCCATCTAGTCCAACACTCTGTCACACAGCAGCCAAAATACACCAGGTGCCATCAGGAGATCCAGCAGTGGGGCCAGGACACTAGAAGCCCTCCCACTGCTGCCCCCTCCAGCACCAAGAATAGAATGCATCACCTGCCCCAGACTGAGAATTCCCATCTATACCCTGTGGCTAATAGCCACTGATGGACTTCTGGCAACATGGACAGATATATGGTGCCCTATCTAACCTAGGCATGGCACAAAGATTCACCAAGGTCAGTCCCATGAGGACTAACACTTGGGGCACAACTTCAGGTATAATTATGGCTTCTACTCCCATGCACTTTCACAACACGCACTCACACACACACACACAGGAATTCAACATGACAAGTGAAGGGGAAGAAAACAGAACTTAAGTAAACGAAAGTTAGGCCTGAGCTTGACAACGGGAGTTTTTTGGCAGCAGGGGGTGGGGTGGTCTAAATTAAATGCTGAGTTTCTTTGTAGCTCCTTTGAGATCCCAGCGGAAAGAAGAGCAGGACAGAAATACCTAAATAAATGGCACACTGATATAAGATGGAACCTTGGAACCACAGTGTTTGCCAGGGAATAAAAAAGCCCTCTTGCTTGGTCACTTGGAGGCTTTCTACAAGCTAGGGTGGACTCGTCTGAAAACAATGGCATCCTCCAACATTAACATTTGGAAGTAAGAAGGAGGAATCCTTAGCAAGTCTACACTGAACGACATCCTATTTTATTCCACAGGGCTTACTCCCAGGAAACTACAGGTGTCTCCAACCTTTTTGAGCCTGCGGGCACCTTTGGAATTCTGACACGGCATGGCGAGAGCAGCTACAAAATGACGGGCACAAAATGGCTTCCACAGGAAATGGAGCGAGCCACAAAATGGCTGCCACAGATTACCGTCAGTTGAATAGTGGAGATCCTTGTGCTGTGGTGACAACTGCAGCCAAAGCAATGTTTTTAAAAATATGCACAGCCAACCAGAAGCCTAGCTGGGCAAAATTCCCACCGGGCCCCACTCACTTTTCTAAAAACACTTGGCAGGGGGCAGGAAAGGTGTTGGCGGGCCCCACAGAGCCCAAAGGCATTGCATCGGGGACTCCCGTTTTAGGATTACATTGAAAGAGAGCAACTGGAAAGGATCTTATACCTCTCTGGGATTTTGTTTCTGAAATCTCTGGAGAAACGTTGCACTCTTTTTTCAAAAACCATCTTTACCACATACCTTCCCTCGAGTAGGACAGCTTTATTTGTAGCCTCAAGCAGTAAGTGCTTAATCGCATTTGAAATCTATTTTTCCCACTTTATAGAAAAATCATTTGTGCCGCTTCCCTCCTCTATATGATTTGCCCAAATGGTTGAGGGACTGAACATGGCAATTTGACAGGGAAAATAGTAGTTTTTTTTTTTTCTTTTTTTTAAGAAGTAAGTCAAAATGGTTCTTATTGTTCTTGAGGAAATTATTTCTGATTTGGCTGAGTAAAATCTCTTTGGAAGCCCTTTGGTTGCTGGGGCTGCTTTCTTTAAAGGCTTCTATTCTCTCAACCCTCTTCAGCAATGCTCAGACATTCCTCAGCTAGAATTGCCAAGTTTTGAACAGGTGTCTGCAGCGGTACCTTTAACAATAGTCTGGTCTGCAGACATTAGTGGCTGATAATGTCTGTCTTCATGCCATGAAAAGCCTCACAGAATGATTTCTGCTGCCCAAACTGATGTTAAAGATTCAAAAGCAAGCCAAGATGTCTTTTTTTGGGTGGGGGGCTGGCCAGTTGGCAACCCCAATGCACAACTTTTAGAAGAATATATATAAATTCAGTGATGGGGCACTGGAGGGAAAAGAGGCATTGCGTGATGAAGGGTGTCTTAAGAAGGGAACATGAAGAATGACGTAGGACCTACTGAAACTCCTCCTCCTCCTCCTACTACTACTACAGAAAAACCATTCCTAGGCCCCATCCACACTGAGCATTTGCCCCACTGAAGGCACAGGAGCCCTGCAGACTTTCCATGCATGTTCATATGAGCACATCTGGGAGGCGTAGTGCTCCCATGGCCAACCCGCGGCTTCCCTCCGAAAACACGGAGTAAAAAACTAGTAGGTCCGAGGTACTAGTTTCCGGAAACCCCGAGGCAAAGGCTGGCATCTGATCGCGGGAGCGCCGGTATCTCACGGCTTCCGACGCCTGCCCATGTCCCCGGGGTTTCCAGATGTTGTAAGTTTCCCTGGGATGCGCACCAATGCTGGACAGCGCATGTGCACACACAAGTCACTGACAGCGGCCCGCCCCCCCAAAGGCGCATGTGCACTTCGCACTTGTGTGGTCTGCTGTGCTGCTGTTTTGCTGCGCTACAGCAGCGTGGTGTGATCGTGGCGCAGAGCTGGAGCATGGCAACCCGGTGGTCCGTGAGATCGGGCTACCGTGCCTTATTTAGCTCCGGGGCAAACTGCCACGCCTCTCCCCCGTGTTTTCTGGCCCGTATGACCGGGGCCCAAGTTGATGATACTCTTGTATTGATGAAAGTTAGAACCTTCCAGGGTGCCTTATATGATGATGAAGAAGAAACGATTGGATTTATACCCCGCCCTTCACTACCCAAAAGAGTCTCAGACTGGCTTACAAACTCCTTTCCCTTCCCCTCCCCACAACAGACACCCTGTGAGGTAGGTGGGACTGGGAGAACTCTGACAGAAACTGCTCTTTTTCAAGGACAGCTGTGCCAGAGCATGTGACTGACCCACAGTCACATCAGCAGGTGCAAGCGGAGGAGTGGGGAATCAAACCCGGTTCTCCCAGATTACAGTCCGTACACTTAACCACTACACCAAACTGGCTCCCAATGCAGACCTTTCTACCCTGTCTATAACTGTAGAAGATATTCCTCAGACAAAAATTCTTAGTGATCATTGAGGTATTTGGGATGTTCCCTTTTCATTAAGCCAGTGTATTTCCGCTCACAGTTTCAGAAATCTGGGAACAGCAAGTGTTGGGGGAGCTGTATTTTGATTGACTGACTGATTGATTGATTGATAACCTGCTAACAGCATAATCTTGGTGGTGAAGATAATTTCCCCCATTATGATTCCAAGTGGGAAAAGAGGGATTCTTCTGTAGAATATTGTTTTTTTACAATATTTAACTGATTTCTCAGCATAAGCTTGCTTATCTAAGTGATACAAGGGCTGTTCGTTGTCACTTTTATAAGGATACTTTCCCAAGGGAGACCCGTTATGAGAAAAAGAAATTGTAACGCATTTGCTGCCATTGCTTCTATCAACAAGGATCAGGTTCCACCTCCCTTTATCCTTTAATTGTTTCCTTTAAACAGTAATTGTACCCTGACTTCCTTTTGCCTTCCTAGCAGAATGGGGCCTTCCTAAGTATTTCCCTTACCAACAAGCAGTGTACATGAACACCTACAGAGAGGCCTCCTGGACCACTTAGTCGCAGGCTTTGGTTTCCTTTTTCTAATTGCTTAGACACCGAAATTCAATCAGGCTTAAGTGACACATGTATCCTAGGGTCTTCCCAAGCTTTAACAGTTGCCTCCTCTGCATTCAGAACAGATGCGGTAGAAGTTTTGGTCATATGGTAGCCCTTAGGAAACAATCCCATAAGCAGAAGAACCGGGCTATGTGGGGAAAGAGAAATTGCAGACCAAAACACACGGCCCATAACTTCGAAGTCTTGTGCATTAAAAAACAAGCATTTAAATGTCTAATTGCTGCCTTCGGGAGTGACGTCTTCTCAATTTGCATGTCAATAAAAGCTGCACCTCAAGGAAGAAAATGGAACAATGTGATTAAGACTTTGTACAAGCGCTGGAAGACAACGCTGTAATAATTATTTTGGGGTCTCTAGCAGGGAGGCTGTAAGCATTTGAAGTGTGTGTGAGTGGAATCCATTGACAGTTTCTGACAAAGATGGTAACATATTATACAAAATAGGGGTTTTTAGTCCTCGCAGAAAAGGGTTTCTAAGGTGCATAACAGCTCTCATTGTTTGCAAAGGGTTCAAGAATGTCAACAGAAAGTCTGATCAAGGGGGATCACATGGGCGGGATTTCTGCTCTGCAGAACTCTGACTGATGCATACAGGTTTACATATTTGATTCTCTATAATATCTCTGTGAAGGAAGCTCAGGTTGATGAGATTTGTCGTGTTTGCCAAGGAAATTCGCTGTTGTGGAACGAACTTTTCCCTGATGTAAGCACATGACATAAGGGGATGGTTCCTCCCACTGGAGGAAGGCATCTCTCCAGGCAGAACAGATCAGTCGGATCCAACCCAAAGTGAAGTGGTGTCATGATGAGTGAAGTGAACAGTTCGGCAGGTATTTCTGAAGCCAAAATTACAGGTTGGATGGTGAGAATGTGCTAGGGCATAGGTCAGAAAGCAGTTTTACTGGAATCTACTTGGAAAGGGGTTGGACCATGGTGGATTAGGGTTCCACCATTCCTTCCGGAGAATCCTCAAAGCTGCCATTATTCAGTACTCCAGAATGAAGACAAGAAACTCTAGATATGGGTTTACCTAGGTTTTATCAACGGCTGACCTTTAGAATTAATAATTACACCTCTCTCCTTTTAGTGTGGGTTGCCTCTCCGTGGGCAGCCACTGATAGTTGCCAGCCTTTGAGCAACCCTACCCTGGCAAATGCAGCTGGGAGTGTTCCCTCTAAGCTGAGTTAGTGTGAGCTAGCTCACAATTTTTTAGCCTCCAGCTCACACATTTTTGCCTTAGCTCAGGAAGGATGGCTCCAGAGCAAACTAATTTATGCAGCAGCCAAATCGCTCGCTCATAACTTTAATGCCAGTGGCTCACAAAGTAGAATTTTTGCTCACAGGGCTTCACAGCTTAGAGGGAGCACAGGTTGGCACCATAGCACCAGTTCCTTTATTCGAGCCTGCACACAACCAGTGCCAAGACATATAAATCCCCACTCCCCTCTTCCTATATTGCAACTAAGGTTCAGTAGATCTTGCCCATCAGCAAGGTAGTCCTTTCCCCGACTGCAGCCCCAGCTACACAGCCAGTGAGCAGCTCCCTCCGTCCTCAGCTGTCTTAGGGTGCTTGCTGAACCACAATGACCTGAGTTACTACTGCCATCCCTCGTTAGGCCTAATTGGTTCTTCAGGACTAGGTCTTATACAGACTTCAAACCCCACCAAATAATGAGGAGCACACGCACACAAAAAGGCCCACTTCCAAACCAGTCTTATTGACCCCGAGATGATGGTCAACTCCCAGATTGCCTGTATTGGTGTGGGTGGGCAGGATAGGGTTGTCAGACACCCTGGTGGAGTTAGTTGTCCCCAGCCACCAATCAGCTTGCTGGCAGGGGCACTTGCCAGTAGAAAGAAGAAGGGTTAGGCCATGTTGCTGGCGTTGCACAGGAAGTGATGTCATCAAGCCAGTGACTTCTGGGCAACATTCTGGTATTTAGGCAAAAACTCTACAGTAGAAGCTGGTTTTACTATAGAGTTTTTACCCAAATACCAAGAGCATCACCTGGAAGTTGCTTGTATGGTGATGTCACTTCCTATGCAATGCCAGCAATGTGGCCTAGGCCTTCTTCTTTCTACTAGTAAGTTCCCCCATCTCCCACTGGTTGCAAGAGGGACCCAGCAACCCTAGGTTAGGAAGATGCCACAGTGATAAGTCTTTGACTAGAAGGTGAAGCCAGCATAAATAGTTGTCCCATGCCTCCCTTCTATTGGCTGGATAACATGAGGCTAGGGTTGCTAGCACTGTCTTGTCAAGTACTGGGAGATTTTGGGGCTGGTGCCTGGGGAGGACAGAGTTGGGGGAGGATGTAGTGTGTGACATTGACATGATGCTCCAGGGATTCCCCGTACTCTCTGTGGTACCCTGGAGACATGGGGATATTCCTGTGGCATCACTATGGAGGCTATTTTCTAGCCATTTTTTCTCCCACCCGTTTGTTTCTGGTCAGTTGGTAGGTAGAAAATTTATTGAATATGGCCATAGGCCTTCCCAATCTAAAATCATTTATAATAAAATATAGATGTAACAATAAAATACATCAGTAAAATATAGCAATATAATACATATTATCTAAGACTTAGTCAGCTTTGAAGTCTGGTAATTTCTAACAAACTAACTAGCAGCCGCTGTGTCAGTTGACACCTTCCTAGTTGCCACATTTGCTCTTATTTTCCTGGCAGTTAGAGCAAAAAGTGCCACCCTGTTGGAAAGGAAAGAATCTGTATCTGACAACATAGAGATTAATTGATCAGAGTCTGAAAGAAGATAGAGACCAGACATTATATTGGCGAGAAATCTTTCCCTTGTTTCTGGAGGGTGGGCGATTGGGGCTGAGGGCAGGGTAAACCCTCCACAGGAAGGCAAATGGCAAGCCTAAGTGAGGCCCCAAATTAACATGATCTTAACGATATCCAGGGAATGGGATGACTTTCAGGGTTGTGTTGGTGGTGTTCTAAGATGTGACAGTCACAATCTCCCCGTCACAGCCTTATCACCGGGACATCTTCTTAGGGTTGTCAGGTCTCTTTTGCAGCTCGTGGGGGATGGGGGGGGAGACTTACCAGCAGGAAGAAGAAGGCCCAGGCCACATTGCTGGCATTGCACAGGAAGTGACATCATCATGCTGTCAGGCTCCTTAGTCAGGTCACACAACACAGGGCTTCTTCAGAGGACAATGTTTAATCGTGAATCAGAACTAAAGACACGGGTACAGCTTGTGTCAGTAATGGTCACATACAATAAGGCCTTCTAAGTTATTTATTTATTTATTTATTTATTAGATTTATATCCCGCCCTCCCCCAATGGGCTCAGGGTGGCTAACAAAGAGGAATATGCCACAATTCAACAGCTAAAACAGATTAAAGCAGCTCTTATCAGTTTAAAACAGTAAACCACAAACAAAGTGCCGGTGCTCTGAATAATAAACTCTCATCGATCCAAGATGGGGTTCCATAAACCAGCATAACGCATCAGCATAAGTTCCGAATAGTACTATACCCTTCATGACCAGTTCATCAGGTCATCTGATCATCCTTCCAGGGCCAGCTCACATCCTGATAGAATCCACCACCAAAGATGGCAACTCGGTTGGTGGTACAGTAGTGGTGGCAGCTCCTATGTGAAAGCCTCGCGGAACAACTCTGTCTTACAGGCCCTGCAGAACTGCATAAGGTCTTGCAGGGCCCGGATCTCCTCCAGGAGCTTGTTCCACCAGACAGAAGCCACCACCGAAAAGGCCCTGGCCCTAGTTGCAGCCAATTTAATGTCTCTGGGGCCTGGAATAACCAAAAGATGTTGCGCCCCTGACCGTAGTGCTCTTGGGGGAACATATGGGGAAAAGTGGTCCCTTAGGTAAGCTGGACCCTGGCCATCAAGGGCTTTATAGGTAAGAACCAGCACTTTGAAGCGAATCCAGTACGCTATAGGCAGCCAGTGCAGTGCCTTCAGCACTGGCTGGATGTGGTCCCGCCTAGAGAGACCCATCAACAGCCTAGCTGCCACATTCTGCAGTAGCTGCAGCTTCCGGATTTGTGACAGAGGCAGCCCCATGTGGAGAGCATTACAGTAGTCCAGCCTTGAGGTGACCATCGCATGGATCACTGCAGCCAGGTCCTCACGTTCAAGGAAGGGAACCAACTGCTGGGCCAGCCGAAGATGGTAAAAGGCTGACTTGACAGTGGCTGTCACCTGGGCCTCCATCGTTAAAGAGGAGTCTAGGAGCACTCCCAAACTCCTAACCCTCGACACTGGCACCAAAGGCACCCCATCGAAGACCAGGAGGGGGAGTCCCAACCCCGAACCAACCTGACTTAGGCCCAGGACCTCCGTCTTCGCCGGGTTTAGTTTCAGCCAACTCAGTCTGAGCCAACCAGCCACAGCTTGCAGTGCCCAATGAAGGTCATCTGGGTTGGAGTTCGACCAGCCACCCAGCATCAGATGGAGCTGGGTGTCATCTGCATATTGATGATACCCAAGCCCATAACTCCAGGCAATCTGGGCAAGGGGGCACATATAGGTGTTAAATAACATCAGGGACAGTACGGCCCCTAGGGGCACCCCACACTCAAGAGGGTGCCTCTGGCACCGCTAATCCCCTATCGCCACCCTTTGTCCACGGCCTTGAAGAAAAGAGGTGAACCATTGGAGGGCAAGCCCCTGAATCCCCACATCGGTGAGGCGGTGGGCCAGCAGCTGATGGTCGACCATATTGAATGTGGCCAACAGATCTAATAACAGCAGTGCCGCCACACCACCTCAATCCAGATGCCTACAGAGGTCGTGAGTCTGGGCGACCAATGCCATCTCCGTCCCATGACCTGGGCGAAAGCTGGACTGGAAGGGATCCAGGACCGAAGCATCCTCCAGAAAGCCCTGTAGCTGTAACTGCACCACCCTCTCTATAATAGGGCAAATTGGACACCGGCCAATATTTGGCCAATTTGGTAGGGTCCAGGGATGGCTTTTTTAAGAGGGGGTAGACCATCGCTTCCTTGAGTGCTCCGGGGAACCATCCCTCCGGGAGGGACTTGTTAATAATCTCCCCCAGAGCACCTTGGAACCCCTCGTGACCTGCTTTAATGAACCAAGAGGGGCACAGATCAAGGTCACATGTGGTTGAGTGCACAGATACGAGCAATCTGTCAACATTGTCCATGCTGAGTGGGCTAAAACATTCTAAACCTGGAACCGAAGGCACGCAAGGGGCCTTGAGTTCAGTCACTGTCTCAATTGTAGCGGGGAGGTCGCGGCGGAGCACCAAGACTTTATCTGTGAAATAGTTTGCAAAAGCCTCACAGCCTTTATCCAATTCCCTATCATTTCGCCTGCCCTGGGGTTATACTACATTTAAGCACCCCTCCCCCCACATAGCTGAAGCCAATGAATACATTTTGTGCGTGTGGGCAAAGCAAGTGGGCAAAGCTAAGCACAACATCTAGAAACCGGTGGTTCCCAGCATAAGACTCCAGCAGCTGGAGTATACAAGGTCTGGCACAAAACTCCTGCTCAGCATGCCCAGGGTGCCCACTGCTCTGCTCTGTGGAGCAGCAGGAGCAAAATGGGGAGGGGGGGTAAATCAGTAACATCACTTCCAGTGTGTGAACTCAGAAGCGCAACTGCTTAGGCCTAGCTAGGGGTCCGCATTAACCGAGTGTGTGCCCTTCAACATACTCCCGATTTTTTTTCGATGTAAGACAGGTTTCATGGCAAAAATTTGCAGGGGTTTCTCGGCTGATTAGAGAATGTGGAAAGTGTTCCCTGAAGGTAGAAAAGTTGAGAAACATGGCATCAGATAATTTAATATGCTTGTCAAAGATAGTCTGGTGTTTCTTCTGGCACTGCTAATGGATTTCTCTCGGCATCTGTGTTGCTGTTGCATGTTAATATGCCTTGGGGGCCTCATAGGATTTTGTCTCACTGAAATGCCTGTGTGCTCTGTGGGTGAACTTTGCCTGTGAGGGAATAGAACCAGAAACGGGGGATTTCTCTCTCTATTCCCGGTTCTACCCGTGATTCACTGGGGACATTTTACAAGATGAGTTATTTGCGTTAAGACCTGCTTAGTAGAATCCCCCCTCCCCCCCACAAGTAATTGTCATAGGGCTGGCCTCCATCATGTCTTCTTCCTGGGATGAAAATTGAAGTTGCAAGGAACAGTGTTGATTTACCATGGCCCAGAAGATGAGGATATTTATGTAATTTATTAACTGAAATGTATCAGCAGGGTTTCTACCTTATAGTAGGAAACTGTTAAAATGAATGAATAGGGGGGAAATCGGCCACAAGCTCTTAGGAGGAAAACAGATCACCTGGTGAAAAATATAGATTTTTCTCTCACAGGTGAACAGCATACGGATCATGGGCTTGAGGCCTCTCTTGTCACCCATGAATATTTCGTCAAAAATCTGGAGATTTCCTGCATTCCCTTTAACAGATTTTAGACCATCTGTCTGCAGGCATAAGTTGAAAATATATATATATGATGGTAAAAATGGCTCAAGAGCTTGAGGAAGAAGACAAGTGAAAGAAATGTATTTATCTGGAGCTCGATACAATTTTTTTTGAGTGTGAGGACCAGGGGAGGAGAGATGAGGGCACTAATAGAGTGATGTAAATAAAAAGTTCTACATGTCTGTTGCCTTTCTCTGTGTTGTGCCGTTAAGCAGCCTTGAAGTTACACTTCCTGACAAGAGGCTATCTCTATCAGGGTTGCCAACTCCCATCTGGGAAATTCCTGGAGATTTGGGGGTGGAGCCTGGGGAGGGAAGGGACCTCAGCAGGGTCTAATGCCACAGAGTCTACCTTCCAAAGCAGCCATTTTCTCCATGGAAACTCATCTCTGTCCTCTGGGGATCAGTTGTAGTTTTGGGAGGCCTCCAGGTAGGGATTAGGATTGCCACCTGGAGACTGGCAATCCCAACCCTTCTCAAGGCACATCTAGAAATCTGTGGTGAATAGATGTTGGTGAACTGCCACAGAGGAACTCTTGACTCCTTCAGGAAACTGCCTTGGCCTGTATTGTTCTAGTTCACAAAATGGCAGATGGACCTATCTAGAATATGGGAGCAGTTGATATACCAGAACAGTTCTTGGACTGAAATACTTCTGTCTGCGAACAGGGGACAACATGACTGAATATGCTATCTTAAAAAAAAAAAAGTTGTTGAACATAGAAGTACTCTGTACTGTGTCCAGTTTTGGGCACCACACTTTAGGAAAGATGTTGACAAGCTCGAGCATGTCCAGAAGAGGGCAACTAGGATGGTGAGAGAGTTTCAATCCAAGTCTTATGAGGAAAGGCTGAAAGAGCTGGGTATGTTTAGCCTGGGAAAGACTTAGAGGGGACATGATTGCAGTCTTCAAGTATTTGAAGGGCTGTCATGTAGAAGATGGAGCAGATCTATTCACTCTTGCTCCGGATTGCAAGACTAGATCTAATGGGTGGAAATTACAAGGGAGTCGTTACCGGCTAGATATCAGGAGAAACTTCCTAACTGTAAGAGTGGTTGAGCAGTGGAACAGTCTGCCTCGGGAGGTGGTGGATGCTCCTTCACTGGACATTTTCAAGTGGAGGCTGGATGATCATCTTTTGGGTATGTTGTAGGTATGTAGGGCTATCTTTCGGCTATGCTCCTGCAGAGTGGGGAAACATTTTGACGCATGAGCCCCCACTAGCAGTCTGAAATGGTACAGTCCCTAATAGTTTTATCACCGCAAGTGCTGTGTGTGCAATATCTCTTGGCTGGCCCTGTTAATGAAAGCAGTAAAAAAAACCCAGCCATGAGCAGGTGAGTGTTGGGGTCTCTAACGTTGTAGACGAATTCCCAAGATGCAGACAAATCTGTCCTTGCAAATTAACCAAAGGAAAAAAGGGGGGATCTTTCAAGTAGCTGGTGCAGTCTGAACACGGTCCGGAAGGGTCAGAATATTAGGAGCAACTGAGAATCAGATAAAGGGGAATTAAGGAGAGAGGATGTATCAGTTTTCTTAAGCCCCCAAAGGTTTTAGAGAATCCTGAAGGGGGGATTTAAAGGGGTCAGAGGGGATTTCCAGATTGTTTCCCAGTCCCCAGTCCACAATGCCTCACAGGTTCCAGCTGTTCGTTATTTCCGTGATAACAAAATAAGAAATGCTGAAGTTACAACCAGGTAGCAGGAGAACCTTTAAGACTTCCTTATATATATATATATATATATATATATATATATATATATATATATATATATATATATATTCAGCCAAAGGGATAAATGAGAACTGTGACTACCAAAATCAGATGAGCCGGCCTAGATGAAGATATGTTATAACGGGGACCTGTTTCAATTGAAATCTGTTTTTTTTTAAATCAGCCTCCTTTTTTGAAGGGGGGGGAGGAGGAAAGAAGAAGTTTTGTTCCAAAGGGTACTTTTGTCCTTTGAAACAAAAAAAAAAGCCCTTTTATGTGTTAGCTCCCTTCTGAATCAAAGGCGGGAGAGAACTGGAACACCTTTCGTGCTGCTGCAGCCCTGAATGAGTGTCATCTCTTAGCTCCGCGTACCTCAGGGGTACTTTGCAGTTAATCACTGGAACCCCCCTCTGTGACTCTCCTGATTAGTTCACTTTGTTATTGCGTAGTGGGAACTCCCCTCTGGTTTACTAAAGCGGGAGGCAGGAAGGGAAGAATAATGCGCCCACTCAATTATCCCCTCCTCGGTTCTCCAGCTCTCTTTAGTGAACCAAAAGGAATAACGCTGATTAGAAACCTATTTTCTAACTGAGCATTTGTTCTTACCTCTACCACCCTGGTGCTACTAAAGCTCCACTTCCATTGGTCTGCTGAGGCAGTATGGTTTTGTATAGAACTTTCAGATTTGCTACCTCCAGCGATTCCTTTCTGAGTTTGCAACAGAAACCCTGCACGATGCATAAGATTCAAGGACACATTCTTGGGTCCGTACAGAGTTCGTGTATTGGGCCTCGCTGTGATTGTCTGGACAAAAGCACATCCTGGAAAAGACCAGTACTCCTTGGCAAGTGTATGTTGCCACCGGTGCAGATTTCGTGCAATAGGGATGATTTCAAATGTTTCATCCCTCCTGCTTTGACCCTCCCCAGCTCCATTCTAATAATAATTTTCCTCCTTTGAGCAAGCAAGCCTATGATCCTTTTTTCACTCCATTACATTCATGAGTACCAACAGCCCTGCAAACACATGTATCGAGGAGTGTGTGCTACTCACGATGTTCCTGATTTGCAAGGTCACCATCTTGTCTGAACAAGGGAAGTCATGTATTGTGCCTGTGCATACAGCTTCAGTGTGCGGAAACTAGAACTCTGAAAAAATCCAGTTGTCGGTTTTCTTCTTCTTTGGCAAGCCTTTATTGGCATAAGTATATATATACAATAGGAGATCAAATTAAATTCAGATCGGGAAATACAAATCCATTCAGGGTAAAATTGGAGCTACAAAACACGCACAAAAAGAATAAAAGCATAAAAACTGAGTGGTTAATATTACTTATCAGTACGTATAGCCATAGCACTAAGAAGAAACCTTGCTACTATTTCAGTTATTTCCGTATCTGTGGTCAGTTTTCATGTACTGAAGTTATATGTTTATTTTATTTATTTACAGTACTTATACTGTGACTTTCTGCCCTTGTCAGAGTCACCAAGGCAGCTAATAAATTTAAAGAAATACCTAACAAAGACGTCTTCGAAACCATTAAAACCAAATGAAAGCACTCCACTGAAACAAATGAAACCAAGCTAAAATGCCCCTAAATGGTAAAGTTTTCCCTTGCTCGAAAGCCAGTCGAATCTGACTCTAGGGGCGCAGTGCTCATCTCCATTTCCAAGCCAAAGAGCCAGCACTGTCCGAAGACGTTTCCGTGATCATGTGGCCAGCATGACTAGATGCCAAGGTGAACGGAATGCTGTTACCTTCCCATCGAAGCGATACTTATTTATCTACTTGCAATTTCTTGCTTTCAAAATGCTAGCTTGGCAGGAGTTGGGACCTGAGATGGGAACTCACTCTGTCATGCAGCACTCGGGTCTCAAACTGCTGAACTACCGACCTTCTGGTCTGCAGTTCAGCGTCTTAACCATTAAGCCACCGCAGCCCTTAAAATGCACCTACCAAACATAAAAAACAACAACAATTAAAGCATGGAGCAGGAAGGGGGGGGATTTTTGAGGGAATGCCAGGCAAAACGAAAAAATCCTCACCTGCTGGTGGAAGACAGCGACAGAAGGGGTCAGGTGAGTCTCTCGCGGGAACAAGTTTCAGGGTTTTGGGGCCATGACTGAGAAGTCCCTGTGCTAGATTGCCACTCACCTAGTCTCAGAAGGCGGGGGCACCAAAAGCAGGGCCTCAGAAGGGTACTGTAGTAGTTGGGTATTTATCTATTTATTTATTTGATTTATATCCCATCCTCCCCACCAGGGCAGGCTGAGGGCAGCTTACATAAAATTTGACAAGTAAAACAACAATTATAAATATAGCTATAAAAACAAGACTTAAAGTGCTAGTATCAGTTTATATGGTGGCAGCAGACATACTAAAATACTGTCAGTGGTTGTTATTACAGTTTGGCGAAGCGTAGGCTATTGATGGTGGCACTGGGTACAGGGCCTTAGTTATTGGGTGCGGCTCCTTAACTAAAGGCCTGGTGGAAGAGCTTCGTTTTACAGGCCTTACTGAACTATAAAAGGTCTCGCAGGGCCCTAGTATCTTCTGGGAGCTTGTTCCACCAGCACGGAGCTGCCACTGAAAAGGCCCTGGCCCTGGTTGCTGCTATACTGTCATCTTTAGGACCCGGGAGGGCCAGACGGTTCATGCACACATGCAAAATGTGCGCAAGCAAAACATGAGCATTTGCCTGTTATTACAACATGGCGCCTGAGAGCATCGGGAGCAAACATGGGTAGCAAGTACTGCCATTATGCACAATATGGGCTTCCAGTGTGGGTAGATATGACATTTGAAAAGCACTCATATCTTATCTGATCATGCCCTCTGCCATAAAGCCATAAACCTTGGACAACTCATTCTCTCTCTGCCATCTCTCAGCCTAACCCATTTCAGGGTGCATGAAGGGGGGTAGGGGATGGATTAATCCAGCCCATAGAACCTCCTTGAGCTCCTTGTATGGACAGGAAGACACAAATGTGAGTGCCATTTTGAAACCCTGGAGTTAAGAACATAAGAGAAGCCAATGTTAGATCAGGCCAATGGCCCATCTAGTCCAACACTCTGTCACACAGTGGCCAAAAATATCAGGTGCCATCAGGAGGTCCACCAGTAGGGCCAGGACACTAGAAGCCCTCCTACTGTTGCCCCCTCCCCCAAGCACCAAGAATACAGAGCATCCCTTGCCCCAGACTGAGAGTTCCTATCTACATGTTGTGGCTTAATAGCCACTGATGGACCTCTGTTCCATATGTTTATCCAATCTCCTCTTGAAGCCGTCCATGCTTGTGTGGCAGTGAATTCCATGTGTTAATCACTATTTGGCTGAAGAAGTACTTCCTTCTATCTGTTCTAATCCAACTGCTCAACAATTTCATTGAGTGCCCACTAGTTCTTGTATTGTCAGAAAGGGAGAAAAGTACTTCTTTCTCTACCTGCTCTATCCCATTCATAATCTTATAAACCTTGACCATGTAACCGCTCAGCTGTCATTTCTCTAAGCTAAAGAGCCCCAAGCATTTTAACCTTTCCTCATAGGGAAAGTGTTCCAACCCTTTTATCATTCTAGTTGCCCTTTTCTGTACTTTTCCCAATGCTATAATATCCATCCTCTTCTTTTCTCCTTTGTTGTGGTGGTTTGCCTCTGCCCATATATGTTCCTGCAAGATGTATAAATTGCACAGGATTACAACCAGTATGTAGTTATGATTTCATGAAGGAACTAGTTCAATGAACATTTTTGCTGTTGCCTGCAATGGTTCAGGGATATTATCCTCTCAATAAAATATACAAAACCAGCAATGAGAATGGTGAAGTGTAAAATATAACTTTTGCTTTTTTTATTTTTAATGGTCTGTTTTGTTACATAAACCCCTTTTGGAAACACTTCTCTGTGTGTATCGATCTGACCCCATAACTTCTCATAGATGGATATGAAAGAGCCAAGACTGAAAAAGAATATTAGAGGTATAAGAAATGTATGTCAGAATTGGAAACATTTTAGGAGAGATGCGGGAAAACACTACTGATTCAAACTGACGGGAGGCTATTAGCATCTCTAAGGACTACTCAGACAAACACCAAAGGGTAGGATTTTATTGACACACAACATTTATTGATAACCAATTTATATGATTTGTCAGTGATCTAATTGCCTATTTGAACAATGAGCAGAGCAGTTTGGCAGCAAGGATGGGGAGGCAGTCGACCTCAGTTTGGCCTGCATGAGAATATGCATGCACAAAAAGCCAGCTGCACTGTAGTTAGGAAGGAATACGGGAAAACAACCTGTAGAACATCCATGAACAGACCAATGAACTATCAAACTGATCAGTGAAAAATCGGCTCCCTGTTTGTAGTTGGCAAACGGCACGGGACCCAAGGATGTTTGAGCATCTCTAATGTTTTATTCCCCCCCAAAACAACAACAACAACAGGGAAGAAGGAAAAATCAGTGTTTTAAGGCACTGATGTTTTAAGGCACTGATAGAAATGCCCCAGATTTGCAGCCTTACAGAACAGGATGCAGGATGTGCTTTGGAATTCATTGGAACTGATGATGCTAGGTACAAAACCTGGTTTTCAGGTTGCATCCAGGGAAGCTGAGATGACAGATGAGGAAAAAAAAAATCAATGGCATTCTTCTTTGGTCAATGTAAAACCCGTTAGACGATTAAAGGTCTCTCTAGCACAGGGAGGTCTATGGTAAGGCAGAGAAGAAAATACATTTTTTAACCTAATCCCAATAATGGGCAGGATGGGAGCTTTGCACTCTTTAGCTTTGTCTATTATGTAAGTACCTTTATTAACCCATGAATGAACAAAAGATGGCCACCACTTGCCTTTGAACAGTAAAACAACATATCCTATGACATGATTTTTCTCCTTACTGGAGTCCCTAGATCTGCAGCAGGGACTGTTTTGAGATCATTCCCTTGAAGCCTGAGCTTTTTTTTTTTTTTTTTTTTGGGGGGGGGCTATATTATGGGAAATAGAAAATGATTTTAAGGTGATAGTTTACTCTGGTTTATGTGGATTCTAATGTGGCGTTACTCACAACCTATAGGTTAAATGAGTAGTTTCATTTAAGAAAGACATTTTCTCAGGCTCTAGACAGATCAGTAGGGTTGTCAGATCCCCTGGCCTCATGGGGGTTTCCTGATTTTTTTGAGGGGGTCTCCTTCCCACCCCCAGCCAACGGGCCGGTGGGGAAGATCCACCCTAAAAGGACCACCTGGCAACCCCCTACTACACGATTTAAAGGGCTCTCCAGCTGGCCCTTTAAATCTTGAAGAGGGAGGAAGAGGTGTGGCCGCGCGTGCCTGTAAATCCCCCACCTCTTCCCAACAGCATTCAAAGAGACACTGTTTGGAAAAGGCCCCTGCTTCAAAAGAGTGGGAGCCGCTTGCGCTTGCCTTGCAAGTGGCGATCTCGGGGCTCACAGGGCAGGCACGGGCGGTCCCCGCTTTTCCCCAACCATTTAAAGGGAAGTTTCCCTTCAAATGGTTGGAGGAAAGGGGGGGGGGTATGCGCACATGGCCAGCGTCCCTGATGTGATGATGACACTCCATGTGATGTCATCGCATTGGGGCTGGCCCCTCACCCTCCTGGCACTCCTCCTCCAAATCCCCCTGCTGGGGAACAAATATGACCTGGTAACCCTACAGGTCAGCTACTTGCCATGAGATGAGCTGGAGTTACAGCTAAACTTTAAAAACAATAAAATTAGGGGAAGTAGCCCCCAAACCAGGCTATCATTTGAGGGAGAAAAAAGGGAAAAGGTAGATGGTTAATGTTATCTGTACTTAAGAAAAATACCTACTGTAGGGTGCAGCTCTTTATGAAATTGAAATTGATGGTGAAAAATGGAAATGCCTTAATAGCTAGATGGTCACTTTTAGTGAAAGTCAATTCGCATTTAAGAGGCAGAATTATCAAGTTAAAATGTTTGTATGATCACCGACTCTTGCGTTTTTAGAGGGTTGTCTTTTCTTTCTCCTGTAGTGTGTAGTCCCTTGCTCCGATTTTCTGTAGTATTGTAGTCTTTTCAGTTTGTAATATTTAGAAAAAAGCAATTAAAAAATCTCCTTCAGGGGGCCAAAAAACAAACAAACAAACAATAAAATTAGTTCTCTAATGCGAATTCTACACATTTTAATACCGTCCTCCTGAGTTAGATATGCTCCTCCTATTCTGGAGGATTATTCATTGCATGAAAACTATAATTAAATGGAAGGAGTGAGGAAGGGTTGTCAAACCTGGGTTTGTGGATTGACCAGCTCCAGAGCCGAGAGGCTACTTCTTGGTCTGCTGAAGTTATTGCAGGCCTGGTCTTGATGTTTCCTTAGAGGGTCGAAAGAATCATCTGCTCTGAAGCGGAATCCGTCACAGAATTTACTACATAAGTGCATATGTAGAGAGAGAACGCTCCAAATGTCAACAGTTCCAGTTCAATATAACTCATTAATATGTATATGTAATCATTTCCCAAAATATTAATGTGCACTGAAGTCACCCGGAGATATTTTATTGCTTCTGCTATTATTCACAGAACTACAGGGTTTAAAGACCGGGAAGAAAATCTATAGGGACAATTAGTCTCTCTCTCTCTGACCTTACTATACGTTCCTTTACCGTATATTATGTAGCGCTGTCAGAACTAATGAAACAGTCTCTTGAAAGTGTTTACTATTGCTTCTTATTAACGGTAATTTTGTCTCTGGACAAGGAAGTGGAATGCGGAGGCAGGAAGGGTGTAATATAATGATGTTGCACAGAGAAGAATTCCTCAGCCTGAGACCCTGGAGAGCCACTGCCGGTCTGAGTAGACCATACTAGCTTTGATGGACCAAGAAGGTCTGATGCAGTAGAAGGGAGCTTCATGTGTGTTCCTTCACTCGTGACTGGCTGAAATCCCCTACCCAGCAGGAATGGGAGTACAAGTTTGGTGGTGGTCATTTTCTCCAGTATCAGACTGGTAGTAGGAGGAGATTTTATAGAATTCTGTGGCAGACAGGTACATGTTTCCACTCCTCCCTCACACAACAAGTCGGTGGTTTTCAAATGTTCTCTCTTTAGGGAGACATTTCCATATTGGCTTGCCTACTGAAGGATTCCAGTGCACTTGTGTGGAACGTCTACACATTTCGCAGGATTCTGGGAGCCTCACATTCAGGGACAGTCATCCTCTGAATCCCAGGGCCAGGAGGCAACATTAGAAGAAGGCCTCAGCCTCAGTGCCCATTGTTGGCCCTCTAGAGGAACTGGTTGGCCACTGTGCAAGACAGGATGCTGGATGGACCACTGGTCTGATCCAGCAGGGCTCTTCTTATGGGTTGTGTTCTAGGCAGGGATGAGCAGATCTCCCAGTTTTGTCCCTTGATTGTTCCGGAATAATGTACCACCCTGTGTTCCACTGTTTATTACTTAATTTGGAATTGGAAGATGTCCTGGTTTGGAAAATACCAGGAGACTTTGGGGGTGGATCCAGGAGAGGGCGGGGTTGGGGAGGGGAGGGGCCTCAGCATGGTGCAATGCCACAGAGTCCACCCTTCAAAGCAGCAGTTGTCTTCAGGGGAGCTGATCTCTGTCAGCTGGGGATCAGTTGTAAAAGCAGGAGATCTCCAGGCCCCACCTGGAGGCTGGCAACCCTATGAAGTTATACCAGCATTCAGTTCTTTCAGGTTTTTGGGGTTTTTTTTGGCTCCTTCTGTGTTCCCACTGCATATGTGCATATTGATAAGAGTTGCAAAGCAATAAATTTGATATGATTGTACATAAGATTGTGTTAAGATCTCTGTGGTGTTCTTCTGATGTGCGCAAGTGGCCCCCACTGCATTAGCTTAGCACCACACAAGGAATCGTGATGAAAATGTGCATATGATCACATCACGGTTTCTGGGTGTAATCCGTGTGCATGTGTCTTAAAGGTCTTCATAGCACCAGTTCCATATGGAAGAAAAAGGTGTTTTTCTACCAGTTCTTGCTCTTGCTAACAGCTGATCTGGGCTGAGAGAGGCTTCTGCTTTTGTATGTAGTTTTGTTCACAGTTTGGAAATGACCAGAAAGCTTCATAAGTGAAAGCAGGAAGGGCTTGAGTCAGTGCGGCCTGCCATTTACGGGGCTGGGGAAGGGAGGGAGAGGTGACGGACACTGGGGGGCGGAGCTGGTGAGTGGCGGGAAAGTTGGGACCTCCCTCCCCGGGCCAATAGCGAGGCCCTGGGATGGCCAGGGGAGGTTTAAAAAGATGAAGCCGGCCACTCGCCTGCCCCACCCCAATCTATGTCAGCACATGAGCTGCTTGCCCACCCATCCCTCCCTGTTCTGTATGATGACCAGGATCAATACTGGATAGTGATGTATTGACGGAAGAATAAAGCAGGGCATTGATAGATAGTTTATATTGTTAGTTTAGCTTTATAGTTCCATTTTATACTTGCCTTCTCATCACAACTGTTGGACAGTAACAGCATGGGGCCTGCTCCATTCACGGAAATCAGCCTGTGTTCCCTTTACTGGATTTGGGGGCCACCTTAAGGGGTCTTGGTGTGAGGGCTGATGGGAGCTAGCCAGCTCAGGGACTAACCACACTTGTCCTCATTGTCAGATGGCAGGGGAGATCACAAAGGGGCAGTCGTCCATGCAGGGCTCTTTTTGTAGCAGGAACTCCTTTGCATATTAGGCGACATGCCCCTAATGTAGCCAGTCCTCCAAGAGCTCACAGTAGCCCCTGTAAGAAGAGCTCTGTAAGCTCTTGGAGGATTGGCTACATTAGGGGCATGTCACCTAATATGCAGAGGAGTTCCTGCTACAAAAAGAGCCCTGCGTCCATGTGATCCCCAGCAACCTTCCATTCCACAAATTCCACCCATGCCGGCTGGCTGGGTGATGGGTACATCGGCTGGCGCAAGGTCAGCCGATGAACCGGATTTGGTGGACCCATGCTGTGCCAATGCTTATTACAGCTGTAACCAATAAAGTTGTGGCCAATTTTATCCACTTACTTTCCAAAAATGTTATTGTTTGAGTGGTCATTTCACACGGGGTTATAGGCATCTGGCCAAAACTCTCCATCCCAAATAAGAACTGGAACTGCAACAAAGTTTTGTATTTACATACGATGGTATACGATGGATGGTATACTTTTTTCCCAGTGGAACTTGCTTCTTGCTTTAGAACAAGTGTTTCCTCAAAGGTCTTACTAGCTGACCTGAAAGTGCTAAGGTCAACCATAAGCTTGAGATCCTCTCACTAATCCAGTGATTCTCCCCCCCCCCATTAATTTATACAATCATTTATCAATAACATTATTTTCTTTGAAATGTTAATATCTGCGCACCATTCCTTCTCAGTTTTCTATACTGAAGCTACTGGCCTTTGTCTCATGCAGGCACAAGGGACAGAAGGTGGAAAAGCATCAGAGTTCATAGGATTTATAAAGAGTGACCACCAGATTTCCTGACCTTTGCAAAGGATGACAAGCTATGAAACAGGTCCCTCAACACCACCCAAGTTCTCCTCCCATGACACATCCCTTCCCCACAAACTGTCACTGCATCCTTCTTTTTCATATAGAAGTGAAAAGTATACATTCACTCATATGTAGGAAGAGGAAGGAGATCAGCCAGTCTACCGAGACATGAGATAGACTTTGCGACTTCCTCAAGTCATGTTTATAATTCCCTTCTATGACCCTAGCTTCATGCAGTTGCTCAGAAGACTATGGCTATGGTCACACACACTCAATAATCCACTTTCAATCCACTTTCAATCCGCTTTCAATTCGATTTTACTGTCTGAACTGTCAAAATCCAGTTGGAAAGTGCATTGAAAGTGGACTGAAAGTGGATTATTTAGTGTACTGTGTGATCACAGCCAAAATCAATACAGATGCAAAGGTGTTGTCAGAGATCTCAGTTGCTCCACAAGACCAGAGCTCAATCTAGGAGACCTAGGCTGTGGTCGCACGTCAAGCTTATCCCGATTTATTCCCGCAAGAGATTTGATTGGGAATATTTTTTTCCCACATTGGAATGTTCACACATCCCTCGCCCAACCACTTCCATCATGCAATGATGTTCTGGGCACTGTCCAGATAGCTGTGCAAGCGGTGGTGGTGGAGAGCAGGGCGCTCTGTGCAGGCTCAAAAACTCTCAGCCTAGGCTCACAGCTGAAAGCAAGCCTTGAGGGAGCAGCGGCCGCCCAGGACATTTCCCCCCCTGCCCCTGCTGCCCCCTGGCTGCTTCTGGTGCTGTGATTCTGGCTGAATCTGGGGAAGTGCATGGAGTCTCAGGGCAACCAGTGGCCACCTGGATGTGGATGCCTTTGAGGAGAGGGGGGAGAGTCGGATTGGGACTTCCAGGTGAGGTTCCTCTCCCTGCTGCCAAGTGCTCATCTCCCTGGCTGCTGGGAAGACACATCACTTCCCAGGCCGCCCTCTCTCCCTCACCCGGGTCCAGCAGAGGAATTTGAGCTACCAGCATTATTTACACACGGTCCTGTGCAGCCCAGCCAGAGGCATGTTCACCAGCCCCAGAGAGAGTGGGAGAGGGACCCACCCCCTTTAAAGGGGCAGCAGCAGGTTTTTCCTCCTGAACAGCAAACAAAATTACCCGGCCACATACAACCAAGCGCTTGAAGGCTTATACACATTGCTCTTGCGCATGACAGCAGCAACTTGGCAAAAAAAAAATCTGCAAAGGACGAGTGGGGAACGAGTCGGCTTCTCTGCCCCCCTTCCCGGCACCAGAGGGGATGGAAAGCAGGTGAAAGTGAACAGGATTGGGGGGGGGCAGCAGTGGACACTGGAGCGGACCAGGTAGAGAAGGAAGCCAGCTGGCAAGAGGAGGCTCACTGGAAACCCAAGAAACCCAGGGACCGATGTGGGGGGCAGGAGAGAGGAGAGGAAGAAGTTCTGCACTAGAACATT
This sequence comes from Gekko gecko, assembly GCA_029375565.1. Classification (NCBI taxonomy): domain Eukaryota; kingdom Metazoa; phylum Chordata; class Lepidosauria; order Squamata; family Gekkonidae; genus Gekko; species Gekko gecko. The sequence continues at coordinate 18,687,112 of JAPDNY010000009.1, read as the reverse complement.
CATTCAGGATTGCTCATGCACTCATGGAGGAAGCTGGGGGGAAAAAAACCCTCATCCCACGCAAGGATGGTCAGATGACCTAATCGTAATCATTGCATGAGAGATGGCTGTCCAGATAGGCAAAATTGTGGATTCAAAGTGCAAATACCCAGAAAGTACTTGATTTTCCCGGTGTCGGAAAACTCGCTAGGGAACCAGGAGGATTGCGTGACTGAGCCCACTTTGGTGCGGGAGGCAGATGCAGCATCTGATCGGCAATTTTAAATGCGAGAGAGAACAGCAGTGAAACCCGATCAAAGTGACCGTGTGACCACAACCCTCGTCCATGAAAAGAAAACGTAATGCTGAAGCAAGCAAGTCAGAGCCCTTGAAGAAGTCTGTAATCCTCATGCATTAACATGATGAATCTATGTCCCTGAGCTCCAGTGTGAATCCATCATATGTTACTTATTTTTATTTATCATGCCGATATCTCCTTCTAAGCATCAACACACTGTACATGGAATAACTACATGGAATAACTACATGAAATAACTCTGAACTACTGACAGGTGGGGGAGACTCCAAGCTGGAATAGTGTTTCCATTCTCCACTAGGGATGCCAAGCTCCAGGTGAAGCCTGGAGATCCCTTGGAATTAAAACTCATCTCCAGACTGCTGAGATCAGTTTCCCGGGAGAAACGGGGTGCTTTGGAGGGTGGATTCTGTGGTATTACACCCCACTGTGGTACTGTCCTCCCCAGGCTCTGTCCCCAAATCTCCAGGACTTTTCCAACCTGGATCTGGCAGTTCTACCCCCCATTCCATGCTGGTGGCAGCCCTATAAAATCTGCTCTGGGAAGTAGACATTCATCAAGGCCAGCACAAGGGCTCGCCTGAGCTTTTGGAACAACTTCTTTTCTTCCTTAGAGCTCTCCATGGTCCTGTGAATTCTGCTTCTGAGTTCCAGCTCTGAAGTCAACTGAGGAATATGGATTTGTTTTGTGGAATCAAATCTACACAGAATTGGTAGAAAGAAAGAAGACCATCTCTCGACATCGCTTCGGCAGGGTCTACCTTGACGTTTTGGCCTCGAATGTATGTTGCTGACCGCGCTTCCCCGATATTTCTACATTTTTAAAACTGTGAGCCATATAGGCACATTTGTTTGGAAATGTTGAAAATCTTGTATAATAATTAAAGTATGTATTTTCTAATAAGAAGTAATATTTCTGGCAAAAGCTATTTCAGTGTGTTATTCTTATAAAGCAAGCGGTTGTTCTATTGGAGATCTAAGAGTAATTATGTTGATTAATTTCATTAGATGTTTGAAATAAATTATTAAATGAATATATTATTCACCCAGCCATGGGACCAGGAGAGTAATTTATGAACATATTACTGAAATAATTTGATGGATTTCATGTTTTATAATAAATTGTCCAATTTGTTTTTCATTATTCAACCAGGTCTGGTGGGAAGTTTTAACTCTGAAACTGAAGCTCTTTCTAGATTTATTTAGTACATTTCAAGAAAATCCCATGTAGCTATGAATGGAACGCATACAAGCATAAAAGCATACAGTCTGTAGACAAAAATATAACTAAAGTCTTGTTGCCAGATACCCTAAACAGTCTTAATTTTTAAAAAAATCTTAAACATTTAGAACGTTAGTGACAATGAGTACCCATCCACCCACCCTCAAACCATTCCGTTCATTAATTTGGTGACAGATGTATCTCATTGTGCTTTTAAAATCAGACCAGTTAGAAACATTGGCTTTCTTTTGTGTGCATGTACTTTCAGTCATTCGTGGCTTCCGTACAAATGTTTCCAACCTTCCCCCAGCGTGACATTTCTGGCTATGTGCCTGTTCACAGTTCTTATCTAGATAAGACTGCATACACAAAAGCTTGCTTCCACCCGTGTATGGAGCCTGGTTGGATCATGGCCTCCATGTGTGACAAGGCCCCCTCTGTGGATAAAAACAGATGAGACGAGGATTATGCATCCTGATTTTTCTTTTTGCTGTCAGGTCACAGCTGACTTATGGAGACCCTGTGGGGTTTTCAAGGCAAGAGATGAGCAGAGGTCAGGCTTCCCAAGAACTTACCGTAATTCAGCGGGGGATGGATACGTCTTGGCAGGACCATTCCTGGGGGTGGGGGGAGACATGGCACATGATGCTGTCACCAGGAAGTGATGCCGGGTGACGCTCTGGCAATGGGGCTGGAAACTCGATGGTACCATCGAGTTTCCAGCCCTGTTGCCAGAGCGTCGCCTGGTGTCACTTCCTGGTGACGGCATCATGTGGCGTGGGTGTTCCATGGAGGAATGTTCCAGCCGGGGACTGTGTGTCCCCCACCGAATTATGGTAAGTACTTGGCAACCCTAGCAGAGGTAGCAGAGGTGCTTTGCCATTGCCAGCCTCCACGTGACAACCCTGGTATTCCTTGGTGGTCTCCCTTCCAAACACTGATCAGCCCTGGCCTTGCTTCATTTCCAAGACCAATGAGATCAGACTAGCCTGGACTATCCAGGTAAGGGCATCTTGGGCCTTCCATAAAATCCAAATTGCTGGTTCAGGGTTCTTCATTTTCCCTTGGGGCCTTCCAGGGAAAGGAGTGGCATCTCAACCCTTCACTCTCTCCTTGCTTATGCTATTTGGAACCAGGCCTCCCGCTCTGTTGCTCTTCTATCTTTCAAAGAAAAAAAAAATGACTGCTTTTAGAGAGCATTTGCTTTATCCTTTAACACACTGGTTCCCAAAGTGGGCAATACCGCCCCCTAGGGGGTGCTGGAATGATCCAGGTGGGTGGTAGGAGCCTTGGGTGCAATTGGGGGGCGTTGAATAAAAATAAGGGGATGATGGAAACGTAAAGAAAGAAGAGTCCAGGACCCATTTAAAGCAGCCTTTCCCTGCCTTCTCCTGGTCTTCCCTGGGATCAGGGGGGGAGGTGGAGTTGGAGAGGGGTCCCCACAGCCAATCACCAGCCTTCGTTATCTTGATTTTCTCTGTGTATGCAAATGTTACCATGGTTGATTTTTTTAGAATACTTTTATGATTTTGAGCTTCAAAGCGTCTTATTTACAACAACACCTGTCCTTACTATGTGCAAATTTGTCACTGCATCTTTTTGCCCACTTCTTGAAGGTAGATGTCCGGGGGGGTGCTGAGTAATTTTTGTCTGAAAAGAGGGCGGTAGGCCAAATAAGTTTGGGAACCTCTGCTTTAACATGTTAATAACAATGCTGTGGCCCAGGTTTTGGATAGCAAACAAAACAGGCTATAAAGAGTTAAACACCGTCTCTCTTTCTGCATGGCCCCGAGGCAAACTGAGGCTTCAGGAGCCTGCAATTTGGATTTTATCAAATGAGATACATACCGAGACTATACCTGTAAATCGGACTGCACCAAACCGAGCAGCGACTTAGTTCCCCCCCTGTGGTTTGTGTTTCTCCTATTAACCAGGGAGTTTTTGTCACCTTAAAGTACCTCCAGTGGCAGTGTAAAAAATATTCACATTTGCTAAAAATCTTCTGTTCCAGGAATTTGGGGGTGGGTGGGCCATGTTATCATGTCGGCCATTTGTAGATTCCACCTTTATACAATTCCACCTTTGTAGAAAATCAGCCAAAGGGCGAGAGATGCCAAGCCTTTCATACATCCAAAATACCTGGCTGGGTTTTTTAATATGGAGCTTTAATTGTTAACATTTATGATGTGGTATGTTTTTTTATCTTGTTTTATTTTTGTTTAGGTCGCCTTGGGCAGGTTCCCTGGACAGACTGCATAGATATTCTCCCAAAGAATCAAACCACAGCAACAAATTAAAGCATCCTTCCGAAGAAGGCTTGCTCCTTTAATTATGGACGAGGTTTGTATGAATGCTACCTTCCTAAGTATCCAGCTTTGCTACTGTCAACATCCTGTCAGCCAAATATTACTTGGCATAAAATTCATAAGGGGAGAAACACAATTTATCACAAATGCACAGCTGGTGTCTTCTTCTAAGTGGCTGTTTCCTAATCTGATACCAACCTGTTCACAGCCCTATCTTATTGAGGTATAAAATCAATAACAAATAGCAATGCTCATCCCCCTGAGAGATTAACCATTTATTCAAGCTGTGAAGAACAATTGAAGGTCGAAGCAGGAGAGCTTAAACACTTTTTAAAAAGTAGTTAATACTCTCTCAGCATGTGGCTGAGAGAGGAAGGTAGAGATCTCACGAGAGCCAGTTTGGTGTAGAGGTTAGGAGCGCAGAATCTAATCTGGGAGAACCGGGTTTGATTCCCCACTCCCCTACATGCAGCTGCTGGGTGACCTTGGGCAAGCCACAGTTCTCTCAGAGCTGTTCTCTCACGAGCAGTTCTCTCAGAGCTCTCTCAGCCCCACCTACCTCACAGGGTGCCTGTTGTGGGGAGGGGAAGGGAAAGGAGATTGGAAGTCACTCTGAGACTCCTTTGGGTAGTGAAGGGTGGGGTATAAATCCAATCTCCTCCTCCTCTTCTTCTTACCATATCTCTATGGTATATCTTCATCTCTTTACCATAACTCTAGGTATATCTTTATCTCTATGGTAAAGCCCATAGAGACATGGGAAATTTCCTAGGATGTCACTATTTTCTCAGTTTCTGGAGGGCAGGGGATTGTGACTGAAGGCAGTGGTTTACCTGCTGTGGACACACAAATGGCAGGGCCACAAGGCTGCAAGCTATGTGGCCCCTGTGACACTAGCAGAGTTTCCGGGGTTTGACTTGACTTTGGCTGCCAGTGACTATCCAGGGCTGCAGCCTGCTAGGAAATTTTCCTGTAACTTAAATGGCCAGCCTGACCTGCCCTCAAAGAATTCTGGGAATGGTAGTTTAGCAAGGTACTAAGCATTTTCTGGTAGAAAAGAAGAGAAGAGAAGAGATTGGATTTATACCCCGCCCTTCACTCAGAGTCTCAGAGCAGCTTACAAACTCCTTTCCCCTCCCCTCCCCACAACAGACACCCTGTGAAGTAGGTGGGGCTGAGAAAGCTCTCGAGAGAACTGCCCTTTCAAGGACAGCTCTTGTCAGAACTATGGCTTGCACAAGGTCATCCAGCAGCTGCAACTGGAGGAGTGGGGAATTAAACCCTGTTATGAACTGAGATCAAGGTAGCTCTTAAACTAGTGATTTTGTTTATTCAGCTCATAACTTAACACAGGACAAACTTACATAGAACAAGGCTGGTTTATATACAATTTGAACCAGCAAAAACCACACCCCACAAACAGATAATAACGAATCATAATTTGTACATAGCAGCCAATGGGTGTTCTTCCCTCCAGAACCATTCCTACACTCTGATTGGCCCACTGTGCAAAGCAGCCAATCAGAACGTGCACTTTAGAATATCAGGCTTCTATACAGCCTTTGTCTGAAGCTCAGGCATACTTGTAGTATTACAGGGTAATAACACAATACAACACCATTGCCGGCTTGGGACCAATGAGATTTGTTCCTGCCAGAACAGAGTTCCCCTGGATTGGTCTGTCTCACAACAGGGACCAATCCGACAGCTGGGTTTACGATATCATTGCATCTACGGAGCTTGTACCTGAAGCTCCAGTCCAATGTCATATTGGATCATACCATAGACAAGTGCCTGTCAATACATAACAACCCGGTTCTCCCAGATTAGAGTCCACACACTTAACCACTATACCAAACTGGCTCTCTAACCCATAGCTTCTTTGCCCCACCAGACAGTTACATTTCTCAGGCAAGAGATGATGACTGTTAAGTCAGTTCAGGGATGGGGCCTGGGGGGCATGCCTTCATTTTCAGTTCAGCAATGCAGTATTATGTATAATACTAGCAATACTAAAGGTAAAGGTTCCCTTGCTTGAAAGCCAGTCAAATCTGACTCTAGGGTTGCGATGCTCATCTCTGTTTCCAAGCCGAAGAGCCAGCCCTGTCTGAAGACGTTTCTGTGGTCATGTGGCCAGCATGACTAAATGCCAGGTGCACAGAACACTGTTACCTTTCCCACTGAAGTGGTACCTATTTATCTACTTGCAATTTCTTGCTTTCGAACTGCTAGGTTGGCAGGAGCTGGAACCAGAGATGGGAGCTCACTCCGTCATGCGGCACTCAGGACTCAAACTACTGAACTACCGACCTTCCAGCCTGCACTAAAACTTGCATGGTACATATTAAGTAGGATTCCATTCCACCCCCCCACACACACACACACACAATTGCTCATCTTTGCAAATGAGCACTGAGCCTCTCCTTCCAATTTTTAAATGATTAATGTTTATAAGAATGGTTTGATCATTTGAGCACGGGCTTGACCCTGTTGGCAGCAGTTTCATTGTAAGTAAGCTATTGGTGAAGGTGTCAGACCAGAATCTGCGAGACCCAGGTTCGAATCCCCACCCTGCCATGGAAGCTTCCTTGGTGGCCTTGGGCCAATCACACACTCTCAGCCTAACCTACCTTGCAGGGTTGTAGTGATGATAAAATGGAGGAGACGAGGATGCTGTAAGCACCTTTGGTCTACATTGGGGAAGGAGGAGGAGGAGATTTGGATTTATATCCCGCCCTTCACAACCTGAAGGAGTCTCAGAGCGGCTTACAAACTCCTCTCCCTTCCCCTCCCCACAACAGACACCCTGTGAGGTAGGCAGGGCTGAGAGAATTGCTTGTGAGAGAACAGCTCTGAAAGAACTCATGACTGACCCAAGGCCACACCAGCAGCTGCACATGGAGGAGTGGGGGATAAATCCCTGCAGGATTTTTTACAGTTCCGCAGGGCCTGCAAAATGGAGCTGTTCCCTACTCCTCTACATGCAGCTGCTGGGTGACCTTGGGTTTGATGCAGCAGATGTCCACAGGACATTGACCTTCCCTGCTTTATCTACTCAATCTGCCTCAGTTGGAGTACTTCGTACACCAACTTGGCACCAGCATCAACAGATTTTGGTTAGTTGAGAGAAATATGCCCCTGCCTCATCCTCAGTATTGGTGTGGCATTCACTGTAGTCATAAGAACATAAGAGAAGCCAATGTTGGATCAGGCCAATGGCCCATCCAGTCCAACATTGTGTGTCACACAGCAGCCAAAAACACCAGGTGCCATCAGGAGGTCCACCAGTGGTGTCAGGACTCTAGAAGCCCTCCCACTGTTGACCTCCCCCAAGCACCAAGAATACAGAGCATTACTTGCCCCAGAGTCCCTATCTATACCTTGTGGCTTATAACCACCGATGGACCTCTGCTCCATATGCTTATCTAATCCCCTCTTGAAGCTGTCCATGCTTGTAGGTGCCACCACCTCCTATGGCTGCGAATTCCATGTGTTAATCACTTTTTGGGTGAAGAAGTACTTCCTTTTATCTATTCTAACCTGACTGCTCAGCAACTTCATTGAGTGCCCATGAGTTCTTGTATTGTGAGAAAGGGAGAAAAGTATCTCTTTCTCGACCTGCTCTATCCCATGCATAATCTTATAAACCTCGATCATGTCACCCCTCAGCCATCGTTTCTCCAAGCTAAAGAGCCCCAAGCGCCTCAACCTTTCTTCATAGGGAAGGTGTTCCAACCCTTTTATCATTCTAGTTACCCTTTTCTGCACTTTTTTTTTTACTGTGCTCTTGACCTGTTGTTATCCTTGACCATAACCTTTCTTTCCCTTTGCTCGCCAAGCACCTGTAAGTCCAGAAACCATGGTGGTTTAAGAAGTGAAGCTAATTGAGGACTTTGGTTAGCTCGGTGTAAGTCTTTTGACCAGAAAGTTCCAGGCAGTTTTGTATTTCTTTACTACAAAGGCCTTCAAGAGTCTCAGACCTTGTTGAGCCTGTGGGCACTTCTGGAATGTCGAGAACTGGGAGTGTGGTGTCACAACAAAGTAGCTGCCATGAAAGATAGGACCAGTCACAACATGGCCGCCGTGAGACCAAGGTTCATCCACACTGTGCTGGGAGGTTCCACGAAAGTTAGAAGGCTCTAAGCCAAGCATCCTGCTACGATGGAGGCAGCTGTTTCGAAACTGCAGACACAAAGATGATGCCATCTGGGCTCTTGTCAACCACCTCCTGTTCCAATAAGTTGGAGGAAAGCCAAGACTGGCTCTTTGCCTTGGGGAAGAGATGCTTTGGAACAGAAGCAGATGGGCACCAGGAACCACAATGGGCAGCAACATGGCACTCATAGGTATCATGGTGGGGACCTCTAACATAGCCTCTAGTGTTCACGGTTGCTTACCTTTGTGCCTTGCTTATCTTTATAGTGACTTTGTGAGGTAAATTAGTGATTTGGCCAAAACCACCACCTTGGTCAGCCATTAAGCCTATGATTTGGACCTACATCTGCCATACCCAAACGTAATGCTTTAGTCATTCTCCAAAACTGCACTGTTAGTTTGGAAAGTGTCAGCATTACAGCATTTTTTTCCAACATGGCTTCTCCTCACACCACAAATATGATTAAGGATCCCCAAGTATAGAATATTAAAAAAGTTTCAATGCTAGGCTATTTTTTTTTAAGTTTCAAAATGACAGGTCCATCCAATTAAGGGTGGTTGGGGAGGGGATCTCTGTGGTTATCTATCTCCTCCCCACAATCCTGATGTTGTTGACCTTTATATCTCAGTGGTATGGGACCACTGCTGATAAAAGGTTATTAATATCTCAGTGCAAGCACATTAATAATCCAAACGAAACACAGCCAAAAACATGTTCTTTCTTTCCAGCTTACCCCTATGGCTTAGCACCAGCTATGCACGTAGCAGGTAGAGGTGACCTCTTTATGGAATGACCCCCATTTTTCTAACTCCCTGCAGTAGCTAAGCCCGGAAAGGAGGTGGTACGTGTTGGTTGTGCAGACGTTGGCTGACATAACAGCAAAGGATATAGATTATTTCTCAGTGTACTTTTGAGATGAACATATTTCTGTTTAAGGTACTGTATAAAAATAAGTACTGAAAGTTCTTGGGGCTTTCCCCTCCTACTAGTTCTTTTAGAGTCAAATGAGCATGATAGTGTTTTCCTCCATTAAAGAACACAGGCAGAAACATTGGTGTTGAAGTCTCTATCATGCTGTGGGGCAAGACTTGCCGCTGTTTTGCCGCCCTTTACTGTCGCTGCCACCACTTTGGGTAAAATCCATCTCCACCCCTCCATGGTGGCTTGCCTGAAGTCAACCTCACAGGGGTATCGCTTACTAGCTCCCTAAGCAGCCAGGCAGATGTGTAAAGAGTAAGGACTTGAGCAGATTCTCTGAGGTTAAAGACATTTTAATTCTATGAGGCACAAACTCAAGGTATTGCAAAGGATAGGATCTCGGTACACTAACAAAAAGAGAGTTGCTAAGGATTCACGATCAGTGTTATATCTGATTGTTGGCAGTGGCAAGATGCCCTGGTCTCTGGTGCATCTGCAACTCTCTTTTGCATCAGGCTCCTCTGTCATGCGTCATGATCAACCACATGCTCCCAAGAGTTTCCAAACAAAGAACCCCCAAGCAAAGAAACAGCTCCCTGTTTCAGATCCCACCCCACTTGTGCTCCCGGGCTCTCAGCCAACCTGGGTGCTAAACCTCCGAGCTTCAGCCAGCCAGACTTTGACTCTCCAATCAAGCGGTGTTAACACATCCAAGGACTAGCATGTTATTCCTCTCTGTTGGGAAGGATACTCTGAATCTGGCAAAGCTACACCTGAAGAACGTAAGAGAAGCCATGTTGGATCAGGCCAATGGACCCATCCAGTCTCACACTCTGTGTCACACAGTGGCCCAAACCCAGGTGCCATCAGGACATCCACCAGCGGTAACGGGCAAATGGCAGAACAATACTTAAAAGAATGGGAAGACCTGAAAATCTATATGGAAACTGAATATAAAATGAAAGGGAAAATGTATAACTTTGATTCTTATTGAAAATGAAGTTACGGCAGATTAAGTTAGATTTTTGTATATAAAACACAAGTTACCTGGTTTATAGATGGTTATAAGTTTAAACTTGATTACTTTTATTGGGTTTTTTTGTTATTGGCAATAGCAGTGTTGGAAGCCTATTGGGGGGAAGGGGGGATGGGATATAATCTATAACTTGAATTGGAAATTATGTTTAAAAATGTTGAATATATTCCAATAAAAATCTTGTTTTAAAAAAAGGACATCCACCAGCGGGGCCAGAACTCCAGAAGCCCTCTGAATGTTGCCCTCCCCCAAGCACCAAGAACACAAAGCATCACTGCCCCAGACAGAGTGGTCTGTCTATACCTTGCGGCTAAGAGCCACTGATGGACCTCTGTTCCATATGTTTATTCAGTCTCCTCTTGAACCTGTCTACACTTGTAGCTATCACCACTTCCTGTGGCAGTGAATTCTCTGTGTTAATTCCTTTAATTGCCTTCTCCCCTTCTTCCTAGCCAGAGAGACTCCTCTCGACTCCCTTCCATCACCGTAACCGTGAAGGCCTGTCTTACCTCCCCTGCCCCTCATCTCAGCCCAATTGGTTCGAATCCAATGAATGAATTCCATAAGCCCTGGATATTCTCTGCTGTGAAGGGCCTTTCTTCTTCCTCTGAACCCTCCATTTGTTCAAGATCAATGGTTTTCAACAGGCACTTGTCCAAATGGATGTTTTAGTGGAAAAGGAAGCTCACGCCACAGCAGGGACTATTTAGGGCATATGGAACTTGTTCAAGGGATCCAAGCCAATGTGGTTTCAATCCGAGATATCAATGGGGCATTCTTCTGAACAAATATAGAATCAACCAGGTATGTGCAGAATCTCTCTGAGAAATGTTCCTCTTATATAAATGCTTCCCCCTCCCCTTCACTCCTAATGCTGTTTTGTCTAAACTTTCCTTCCGAAATTTCGTGGTAGGAAAAAACTGGTGGCGACTGAGGAATGTGTGGAACCATCAAGGTCCTTCTGTATGGTTTTCACTGAGCAACAGTCCCTTCCCACTTGGGTGGAATTTGTGGCAGTAGAGTGGGAAAACTTGGACTTTGAACTTGGGTTCAAACCTGCAAACCCAAGCAAACTGACCTTGGGTTAGCCACACTCTTTGAGCCTAATCTACTTTATAGAGTGGCTTTGAGGATGAAATGGGATGATGCATATGAATACTGTCTTGCTTTCCTCAGCAGAAGAATGGGATATAATCAATATCAGACTACAACACTGACAGAAACATCTTTACTCTGGCTCAGTTTTCCTTGCTGGATTTCCTACACAGTACCTGGGGATTTGTCCTTCCAGCTAGGGATTCCAGTTTGGTGTAGTGATTAGGAGCATGAACTCTAATCTGGGAGAACTGATTCCCCACTCCTCCACATGCAGCTGCTGGCGTGACCTTGGGTCAGTCATAAGTTCTTTCAGAGTTGTTTTCTCAAGGGCAGTTCTCGAGAGAGCTCTCTCAGACCCACCTACCTCACAGGGTGTCTGTTGTGGGGAGGGGAAGGGAAAGGGATTGTAAGCTGCTCTGAAACCTCTTCAGGTAGTGAAAGGTGGGGTATAAATCCATTCTCCTCCAACCTCCAGGTGGGACCTGGGGATCTCCTGGAATTACAGCTCATCTCCAGTCTACAGAGATCAGTTCCCCTGGAGAAAGCTGATACTTTGGAGGTTGGACTCTATGTCATTGTACCTCACTGAGGTGCTTGCCTTCCCTGGGCTCCATCCCCAAATCTCCAACAGTTTCACAACCTGGATTTGGCCACCCTACCCCTCCCCATTCCCTGCTGGTAGCCAAGGGGGACCTGGCAACCCTAATTCCAGGGCAACATCTTTCACCTGTACTTTTCTGTAGAAAGAAAGAAAGAAAGAAAGAAAGAAAGAAAGAAAGAAAGAAAGAAAGAAAGAAAGAAAGAAAGAAAGGAAGGAAGGAAGGAAGGAAGGAAGGAAGGAAGGAAGGAAGGAAGGAAGGAAGGAAGGAAGGAAGGAAGGAAGGAAGGAAGGAAGGAAGGAAGGAAGGAAGGAAGGAAGGAAGGAAAAGAATCACTACAGACCAACCTGATTCATGATTTCTAGAATTCTTTTTAAATAACATTTTATTAATAGAATAAATGTGAACAGAAGGTACTGTGCTTTTCAACAGTAACATCCTAATTTCAGATTGAAATTTCATAGATTACAAACTTCATAACCGAGCACTAGTAAGTATATAACAACTTTTATCAAACAGTAATGATTATTCAGTAGGCAGTACTTTGGCGGCTAAAGAGATGATGAGTAGTGAACACAGAACGTGTGCTATGTACTACAAAATGCAAAGATTGTATACAAAAAGCACAACCAGACATTGTCTGAGAGGAGGTAGGGAAGGAGTTACAGGTATAGAAGACATAAATATGCAGAGTTGTGCAGTTGAAGATCAGTTGCCACAATAAATTCCATGAATGGGAAATTTCTGGAATTCTGTGCTCAGATATGGTTCCATTGACTAGGTGTGATAGTTATCAAGTGATCAACTGGCCTCCAGAGATATGGTATTCATCTCACTAAAAAAGGCACTGTGCAATGTGGACATCTCCCACTGCAAAACAGGTACTTTCATTAGCTTCTTTTCCTAATAAAAATTCAGAAGAGGCATCTTGTTTGCAGCGTCATGGTCATGCCTGGGGACAAAGAAGGAATGTCCACTTCTGGTATGTGGGACCCCTCATTTGCCGAATTTACGGTGCTGCTTCCTCATCCGAATGCCACCTTTGAGGTTCCTCAGTTCCACTTGCTGGGTACACAGAAAATGTTGGGATATATGTGAGATCCATTTGCTAGAAGGGTTTTAAGAATGGGTGACAGGTGGACCTGTGATTATTACTTCCAAAGAACTGCATGCGAATCATCGCTAAGGAGTGTTGCTGAGAAGTATTGCTCTATAGTCTGGAGATGAGCTGAAATTGTTGCTGAGAAGTGTCACTGAGAACAGGCCGTGGGATCGCAGCAAAGGGAAAGTGCTACTGATGGGCCAAAGGTACAATCCAGGATTTAAGGCATCACCTATTTTGGATGGTGTTGCACTCCCCTTGAAGGAACAGGTCCACAGTCTAGGGGTATTCTTAGACCCAGGACCACTGTGATATTTTGGCCGCTGTGTGACAGAGTGTTGGACTAGATGGGCCATTGGCCTGATTCAACATTGGCTTCTCTTATGTTCTTATGTTCTTATGTTCACTGCTTGGATAAACAGTTGACTGGTTAGCCAGCTGTGGACTTTCCTGGGTGAAAAAGTTCTGGCTACTGTGGTGCATGTCCTGGTTACACCTGGATTAGATTACTGCAATGTGCTATGTATGGGGCTGCCCTTGGGAAGGGTTCAAACGTTTCATTTAGTGCAGAATGCTGGAGCCAGGAGGATGACTGGAATGGGTCACAGGGACCATTTCAGGGGAGTGGTTAAGTGTGCACTTACTAGTGATCCCTGGCTCCAAAGAAGTCTGGCTGTTCTCTAACAGGGCCAGGGCCTTTGCGGCCCCGGCCCCAGCCTGGTGAAACTCCCTGACTAGTAACATCTGTGCCCTGTGGGACCTTGCTCAGTTCCGCAGGGCATGCAAAATGGAGATGTTCCACCAAGCCTACAGTTGAAGACGGCAACGGTTCCTGACCACAGATTCTATTGGCCTGATCGACCTCCCTATATGTGATTCACCCCATGGGGGAGCAAAGAGATTTGTATGCCATCAACTGTGTATCGTGTGCTGTATGATGTATTTTAATTGCTTAATTATTACTAATTTTATTCATTTATTTAATTTACTTAATATTATTAATTAATTTATTCATAAATTATTATTTATGATGTACACCGCCCTGAGCCCTTCAGGGGAGGGTGGCTTATACGTTAAATTAAACAACAACAACAAAAATGATGATAATAATAATAATTGCATTGGTGGAAAGGCAGGTTTTACACATCTGGCATGCACTAGGTAAGTTTCTTATAGCTTTGATTCTTGGATGCAGCCTCTGCATATTCTTGTGTTGGGTTTATCATTTGTTCTTGGGAAAAATCTCTTCTATGGGACATTTCAGATATTCACGGCTGGACAATATTTGGTACTTACTAGATCATCAGAACAGGACTTTTTCGAACGTCTCTTTTTTTCTTCTCGACTTTGGCTTTCTCATTCCTCTTGTATTCTGTTCTGTTGACTGTTACATACCATCACTTCCTCTTCCCAAATATATTTACTTTGCCGTCTCCTCATGTCAATGCAAGTGATACAGTCATCCATGTATCTCTTATTGCATGCCTTCCCCCCCCCCAGTTATGCAGACCACGCATGCTAACAACTGAACTACTGCCGTACTTGATTGTAGTTTGGTTTTTATACGTGATTTTATTGGTAACTTGGCTTAAATTATTGCTTTTTTAATGTTTAATTATATTATGTGATAATTGATATGTTGTGACCTACCCTGAGCCCACTTGCAGGGGAGGGTGGGATACCAACCAACCAACCAACCAATCAATCAATCAATCAATCAATCAATCAATCAATCACATCCCTTCTCACACCTGTCCTTCTCCTCTTGAGACCTAAATTATATCATTCATTCGGGCTCCTTCTCCTTTCCCTCTTCCTGTGATTGGGTCTTTTTGCTGCCTATAGGATTGCCAAGTCCCATCTTCACCCACAGCGGGGGACTTTGGGGGGCGTTCCTGGATGGGGCGGGGCATCTCCAAAGTGATGATGTCATGTTGGGAACGTCCCCCCTGCCCGCCTGCCCGATCTTCCAGCGGTGCTGGCTCCCTGCACTTAAAGGGGCCCCTTTAAGTGTAGAGAGCTGGCATTCCCCCACATCCCCTATCTCCGCGGAGACTGGGCATGCAGGAAAGGCGTCTCCCTGCACTTAAAGGGGCATCCCCCCCACATGCCTGATCTCCATGGAGATCGGGTGCATAGCCCACAGCTACCCCTCTCTTAAGAGAGAAGGGAGAGGGGTGGCTGTGGGTGTTGGGGCTTGGGGGCGGTGCTTCCCCTGGTGGTCAGCTGGCTGGTGGTGGGTAGAAGCCCCCCAAAAACAGGGGACCCCTGCCACACCGGGGGGGTTGGCAACCCTAGCTGCCTAGAATCCATTGATGTACTTAAACATCTGTTAAAGTTTTCTTTTTTAACAAGATCCTCTCTCTGTGTGATGCCCTAATACTGGACTCCAAGCTCTGGTTTCCCCCTCCGATCCTCTTTCCTTCAGTCCGATTATAAGCCTGAGGGCAGGGCCTCTATCTTTATATTGTTTTATGTCCAGCGTCTAAAAACTGCAGGCCCTCTAGAAATAAATAAGTCAGTGAAATCAAACAACTCTTGGTGTTGCAGTGATTTGACACAGCCAGAGAGAATAAGGAAGTTAGACAACAGACGATCAAAGAGGCCAGAGCTCTGAGGATAAAACTTTAAACAGTAGATGCTTTTGATTAGGAGCCACAGTTACATACCACACGGCTGAAACACAACGTTCTTCCTCCACAAAGGCACAAAGTTTATGTACCAGTGTTGACCGGATGGATGGGCTTATTGGTGGAACTGTGCCTTTCGGTTATGGCAGCCTTTTATCACTGCTCCAGTCTGTTAAATTGTCGCCATCGCAGAAAAAGAAAAAGGGGGGGGAGTCCTGGAATTCTAAACAGAGAGCCTGATAAATAGGGCTTTGAAACCATTAAACTAGCAATGCCATAAAAACCTGGTGGACGAATGCAAATGAGCTTTCCCTTGTTGGGCACTGATAAACCATCCCATATATGTATAATTGTCTGGCCAGGCCCCATAACCTTTTAATAACCCATAAACAATATCTAAGAAGGGAAGGAAACTAATAAGAGGAGTGGTGTGGCAGGGCGGAGTGGGACTTTCTGATATTTATATGCTGCTGTCAAAGAACAGGGCGCTTTACACAACAAGTAATGGAAGCCAAAAGGCGAGCACCGGACTCAGGAAAGGGCTATGACCAGGGCTATTTTTGGGCAGGAACACACAGGAATGGAGTTCTGGCTGGCTTCTGAGTTGGCCACGCCCAGCAGGAACTCATTAGCATATTAGGACACACCCAACAGCAGATAGTCATTAGGGCTGGCTACATTAGGGGTGTGCGGCCTAACATGCAAAGGAGTTCCTGCTCCAAAAAAAGCCCTGGGTTTTGACAACAAACAAGGTAAACAGAATGAGAAGCAAAAGGTGGGTGTGGCTGGATGACCACACTTCTGGTAACATGGGGGTGCAGCCTAATATGTTAATGAGCTGTGCTGCCATGGGTGTGACCTAACATGCTAATGAGTTTCTGCTGATGGGTGTGGCCTGTTATGCTAATGAGTTCCTGCTGAGCTTTTTCTATAAAAAAAGCCCTGGCTATGACAAATTGCACATGTGCAATGGACTGAACAAAGTCGGAAAATCAATATCAGAAACGGATGAATTGCCAATACGCCAGGGGCCCTTGCAAAATCAAATCAACTAAGAAACTGGAGAGAAATTTGCGTAAGGAGCAAGAATGGACCATTGCATCCAGATAGAACGGTAGACATTTGTACACAGGTTTAATATTCACAGGGGGCTGTGGTGGCTGAAGAGGTTAAAACGCTGAAGTGCGGACCAGAAGGACGGTAGTTCAGCAGTTCGAGACCTGAGTGCCGCATGATAGAGTGAGCTCCCATTTCTGGTCCCAGCTCCTGCCAACCTAGCAGTTCGAAAGCAAGGAACTGCAAGTAGATAAATAGGTACTGCTTCGTTGGGAAGGTAACAGCATTCCGTGCACCTTGGCCTCTAGCCATGCCGGCCACATGACCACAGAAACATCTTTGGACAGTGCTGGCTCTTTGGCTTGGAAACGGAGATGAGCACCACATCCCTAGAGTCGGATTCGACTGGCTTTCGAGCAAGGGAAACCTTTACCTTTACCTTAATATTCACAATGTAACTTGGAATCAGGAGGAACTGGTGATACTGGTATTTCACAGATAATACCATGCTAAGCTGAAGCTCAAATACTTTGGCCACCAAATGAGAAGGGAGCATTCACTGGAGAAGACCCTGATGCTGGGAAAGATTGAAGGACAAAGAAGAAGGGGACGGCAAAGGATGAGATGGTTAGACAGTGTCATCGATGCAACGAACATGAAATTGAGCAAACTTCAGTGGACAGCAGAAGACAGGAGGGCCTGGCGTAATCTGGTCCATGGGGTCGCAAAGAGTTGGACTCGACTGTGCGACTGAACAACAACAACAACTGACTAGGGATTTGTGGATTCCGTCGTTTTCAGTAATTTACTCTTTTGCAGTTTTTCTTTCTGTGCTGTGTTCCGTTCATACTCCATTCCAAGTTAGCCAAGGAAATTTATCAAATTAATTCCAGAATTGGACCATTTAGTTCATCTGCAACTTTTTTTGCCCTTCTATAAAACACTGCAAAAAAATCAAGCTTGCTGTGATTGTATGTGCAATTGCAGTGTGATTATTTTTGTGTGGTGTTCTACTGATGTAACCGTGCACTCCTCAGCATTCTTGAAGGACCATATGAAAGGAACGTTGATTCAGCCATACATATATCATCCTATCGTTATCGTCATTTATTATTTACGGGCCTGCCTACTTGAGGGACCGACTTTCCCCACATGTTTCCCAGAGATCACTGATGTCAGGGTCTCAAAATCGTCCGGCCCTCCTTGGACTGAAAGACACCAGACTTGCCTCTACCAGAGCCAGGGCCTTTTCAGTAGTGGCTCCATACTGGTGGAATGAGCTCCCAGAAGACACCAGGGCCCTGCAGGACCTCTTACAGTTCTGCAGGGCCTGGGAAATGAAGCTCTGCCATCAGGACTTCGATTAGGAGCTGCTACCAATAACAACTAAGGCCCTTTATATCAACAGCAACAGCCAGTGATACATTGGACCAGGGGTATTTTTGTAGAAAATGCCCAGCAGGAACTCATAAGCATATTAGGCCACACCCAACAGCAGAAGCTCATTAGCATATTAGGTTACACCCCCATGTTACCAGAAGTGTGGTCATCCGGCCACACCCACCTTTTGCTTCTTATTCTATTTACCTTGTTTGTTGTCAAAACCTAGGGCTTTTTTTGGAGCAGGAACTTCTTTGCATGTTAGGCCACACAGCCCTAATGTAGCCAATCCTAATGAGTTCCTGCTGTTGGGTGTGGCCTATTATGCTAATGAGTTCCTGGCCAACTCGGGAGCCAGCCGGAACTCCGTTCCTGTGTGTTCCTGCCCAAAAATAGCCCTGCATTGGACACTGATTGCGGCCATACTTGTTATCATTTAGTCATGGTCTAGTGGGATTCTATCGTCATCACCACTTTACCAGCACTTTATCTGTATTTGTGATTTGTTTATGTTTATGAGCTTTTTGTGATGTTGTATTGTGTTTGAACGTATTTAAACTTTTTTAAAGTGAGCCGCCCTGAGCCTACCTCGGCGGGGAGGGTGGGATACAAACTGAATCAAGTAAATAAAAATAAATAAATATTTGCAAAAGAAAAAAAAAAAAGAGTGCCATTCTTGGCATTATGCAGGCATACAGACTGGCTTTTTTGGCAGTGCTATACCAATTTGCATATGCACAAAAATAGGCAGAATGGAAAACTGTAGAAAAATGGCATATACATAGTGCTCTATACAACATTCAAAATTAGCAAACAGTGATTACTGAGAGTATATGTTCATATGCTGCTGCTGGGCGTGCCAGGCATTCTGCTGTGGCAGGACCTGTTGCCTGCTGCCACTCCAAATGGTATCTATCATTTTTTACCATAAAATTACCAGTGATTCCTACCCAGAAGAGATTTACCCCCACCATGCCTCTGTGCCCAGCCATCTCACCAGTTGCCAGGCCTAACCTGGTGACCCTAGTTGCCTACTTTTATGAACTTTCATCTGCACATTCTAATGTAGGCATTTACTATCTATCTGACTCCTGATTGAAGTCCATGTGCAGGTATCAACTACTTTGAAGTAACTGCACTGCTTACAGATTGCTGCTGGGTTTAGTTCCGTTCAGGGTGCTGGCTCTTATCTTTCAGAGCCAGTTTGGTGTAGTGGTTAAGTGCATGGACTCTAATCTGGGAGAACCAGATTTCATTCCCCACTCCTCCTCTTGCAGTTGCTGGATGACCTTGGGCAAGCCATAGCTCAGTCAGAGAAAGAACAGTTTCTGTCAGAGCTCTCTCAGCCCCACCTACCTCACGGGCAATGCTTCCTCTAAGCCAGGGGTGTCAAACATGGCCTGGGGGCTGGATCCGACCCCCGGAAGGGCTTCTATCGGGTCCGCAGTGGAAATGGCTGCCTTCTGCTGCTGCTTCCAGTTCTGTTGCTGCTGTGTCATCATAGGTTTGCAGCTTACAGATACACATCTGAACAGCATACTCAAGACTGCAACAACACCGATATTTTGATGCGATAATTCAGAGCAAGAGTTGTCAGTTAAATAAACAAAATATTGCAAGAGTGCTAATGTTTTAAGCATGTTTTTATTTTAAGTAAAAAAAACCCGCCTCTGTGTTTGTGTCCTTTATAAAGTTTATATCTCCGCTACCTGGCATTACCTTTTATGACACACATGGCCCGACCCACAAAGGGGCCAATCTGCATTTAGCATTTGCTCAGTTGTTTTACCCAGGAGTCTTTTGGGGCCGGAGCACACCGGAGCTGCAAGCCCCGCCCCCAGCTCCCTGCACCAAAGCGCTGAGACCCTGGGGCAGCCTGAAGATGCCCACCGTGGCCTCCCGGGGCACATGCTGGAGTGCTGTAGCCCTGGAGCGGCCTGAAGAGCCTCGTCCCTGGCCTCCCGGGACCCACGCTGGAGCACTGCAGCCCCGGGGAAGGCATTGGTGGGGGTAAGTGAGGGATCTGGGGGGGGGGCTTGATGGGGGGTGGGAGAGCCTTCTTCCCTCTCCCCATCTCTTTGCCCTCTTTCTGTCCCTCCTTTCCTTTTCTTTCTTTCCCTTGTCCTCCTTCTTTCCTTCCCTCTCTTTCTTTCCCTTCATTCCTTCTCTCCTTTTTCTCTTTCCCTCCTGTTGTTCTTTCCTTTTCCTCTTTCCCTCCTTCTTCCCTTCTCTCTCTTTCTTTCCCCCTTGGTCACTGGTGGGGGGTAGGGTTGCCAGCTCCAGGTTGAGGTGGAGCCTGGGGAGGACAGGGACCTCAGTTGGGGTACAATTCCATAGAGTTCACCCTCCAAAGCCTCCATTTTCTCCAGGAGAACTGACCTCTGTAGTCTGGATATGAGCTGTAATTCTGGGAGATCCCCAGGTCCCTCCCGAACGCTGGCATCCCTGGCACAGATAATGTTTTTAAAAATGGACCCATTATGGGGGGAAATGGAGAAAGAAACAACAAAGAAGTAAGAAAATAAGAAATTATGGATTCAACTCATCAAAATCAGAAGCAAACCATAATGGGGCCTTGGAGAGCAAGACAGCAGGCTTTGACCTCCCCCCAACTTCCTATCACTGATGCATTTCATATGAAAGCAATGATTGCTTGATTGTCTCCATTTATTGCATAATTCACCCCATTAAAGAGAGAGAGAGAGAGAAACAAGGAGGGATTGACCAGCAGAGAACTTGCACAGTTGTTAACATGATGAACCCTGGAAGATATCTTTATATATCTATATCTATATCTATATCTATATCTATATCTATATCTATATCTATATCTATATCTATATCTATATCTATATCTATATCTATATCTATCTATCTATCTATCATCCATCTATCTATCTATCTATCTATCTATCTATCTATCTATCTATCTATCTATCATCTATCATCTATCTATCTATCATCTATCTATCTATCTATCTATCTATCTATCTATCTATCTATCTATCTATCTATCTATCTATCTATCTATCTATCTATCTATCTATCATCTATCTATCTATCTATCTATCTATCTATCTATCTATCTATCTATCTATCTATCTATCATCTATCTATAGTATGCTAAGGTCACTGGGACAAATTGCACTCCCAGTAAATCTGAACTAATTCCACCAAGTCAGTGGCAGTTATATTACTTTTTCATAAGAATTAACAGCCACCTGGGGTCTGTTTAAACCTTCCTGGTGTGAAGATAATCCTCTAGCTATACTGGAGTCCATGCGAGCACCTTCCATTATATTGATTCTCTCATTTCCTGCCTTTCAAAGTGATTTTTTAACATTACCCCTTTGTAGTACATAAATCTCAGTTGGATGCTGGCGATTCATTCCGTTACAGCTGGCTCTTTGCCTGGGGATGGTAGGCCCTTCCAGCTTCGAGAAGGTAAGACGTATGAACTGAACATCAGTCAGAACACGTAGTAATTTGACCATGGGGATCCCAGGAAGAGAAGCCTCCCTGAAATGACCCCCCCAGCCTCAGGTAACATCTAAAACTTCTGTTGTTTACAGGTCCCCCCCTTTTCCTAAGGAGCTTGGAGCTGTGTATGCTGTTTGCCTTCTATCTGTCCTCACAACAATCACAGGAGGCTGGTTATGCTGAGAAAAATAGTGACCAGCCCTTAGGGTTACCAGATACCCCTTGGCCACCAGCAGAGGATGGGGAGTAGACTTGCCAAATTCAAGTTGGGAAACTCCTGGGGATTTTGGGGTGGCGCCTGGGGAGGACAGGGAGCTCAGTGGGGTACAACACCATGGAGTCCACCCAGGGCCATAGCCAGGATTTTGTAATTCAGGGGGGCCTTTAAATAAGTCAGGGGGCACTGACACCACAAAATATAAAAATAAAGTTAAAATTAAAAAATTAAAACTCACAGTCTGCTTGCCTACTCAGGGAAGCAGGCTGTGCTTGGGGAAGGGGCGGCGGCGGGGAGTCCTCCAGGCATCCCAGAGAGTTGGGGGGCCTGGGGTGCATGGAAGTCAGGGGGCCTTGGTGGGAAGTCAGGGGGCCAGGCCCCATTGTGGCTACAGGCCTGAGTCCACCCTCCAAAGTACTCATTATCTTCAGGGGAACTGTAGTCTGCAGATGAGCTGTAATTCCAGGGGATCTGCAGGTCTCAGCTGGAGGCTGGCATCCCTACAAGCCCAGGTTCAAGGGGTGAACTTCATATTTTTTTTGGGGGGTGGTTGGATTGGAACACATAATTCCCCAGTGGTAGTTCAATGCACTCCACCAGAAATCTTACTGACTTCTGTTTTGGCAGAGAGTGTTGAGTCTTTCTTCAAGATTTTGATTTGATTGGATTTATTTAATTTATTTATCTTGTATCCTACCTTCCCGGCCAAGGCCAGCTCAGGGCGACTTACAGAACAGGGTAAAAATCCCAACAATGCATATAAAAACATAGCGACAGTTAATATAAGTACAGTGTTAAAACCAAAAGATAATAATAATAAAGTGCTAGCATAAAAGAAGGAGCAATTTATGGGGAAAATATGTTGTGGCCTTGGCATAGATTTCTTGCTGCATGGGTGCCAGGATTTTTTGGTGGCTTTCCCATAAGAACATAAAAAGAGGCCTGCTGGATCAGACCAATAGTCCACATCGTCCAGCATCCTGTCTTACATAGTGACCAACCAGTTCCGCTGGAGGGCCAGCAACAGGACATAGAGGCTGAGGCCTTCCCCTGATGTTGCCTCCTGGCTCTGGGATTCAGAAGATTAGTGCCTCTAAATGTGGAAGTCCCCCTCAATCACCATGGCTAGGAGCCATTGATAGACTTATCCTCCATACAGACCAGAGGTGTCAAACTTGTTTGTTACGAGGGCCGGATCTGACATAAATGTCACTTTATCGGGCCAGGTCATGTGTGCGATAAAATGTAACTCCAGGTATCAGAGACAAAAACTGTATAAAGGACAGCAGCTGGTTAGTTCTGAGTTGGTGTATCCTCACTGCAAGGCCCCATGGGTTGGGAGCAATGCTCCCTCTACGCTGTGCAGTTGTGTGGGCAAAAATTCTCCTTTGTGAGCCATTGGCATCAAAGTTGTGAGCGAGCAATTTGGCTGCTGCATAAATTAGTTTGCTCTGGAGCCCTCCTTCCTAAGCTAAAACAAAAATCTGTGAGTTGGAGGCTAAAAAACTGTGAGCTAGCTAATGCTAACTCAGCTCAGCTCAGAGGGAACACTGGTTGGGAAGGGTGTGCAGAGGGAAACCCTCCTAGGCAGACTGGAGAGGCAGCAGTGCAGCACTGGGCAGATGCTCCCACAATGCTTGACTGCTGCAGACGAGGCTGTTCTGCCATGCTGGAGCCACAATCGGAGTGGCTCCGCCCACTCCCCCAGCACTTCCTCCCTTGCACCAGTTGCTCACAGGCCACATAAGAGCCCTAGATGGGCCGGATCCGGCCTCCGGGCCTTATGTTTGACACCCCTTATATAGACTGTAATGGGCAGCTTCAGTCCTAAACCATTCTAGTAGCTACTGGTCTAGAGGTGAGAAATACCCAGGAAATGCAGCATCTCCATCAAGTTCCATCCAGGACTGTCAGCTGCTGTTGTTATGTTGATTTATCCATTCGACACTTCCAGTATGGCTTACAAGGCTTATGCTGTCCATCCCTTTTAGTGCATGTGTACATACAGGAGGGCCTGGCGTGATGTGGTCCATGGGGTCGTGAAGAGTTGGACTTGACTGTGTGACTGGACAACAACAACAAAAATAGATGCATAGTAACACAACCCGCAAACTAAACTCCATACGTGGCTACCTTCTGCTTAAAATAGCTTTTCACCAGCACATTCCTATACATTTTACAGCAATTTCAAATATATGTAATTTGTAACAGTAATTTACAGTAATTTGTAAAATAGCTTAGCTGAATGCCACTGTTTCGTTAGAATTCTTGCTGCAACCAGCAGATTAAAGACTAATTATATATTATATAATGAGACTATATTCCTATATTCTCATCTCCTGATGCTCCTAATACATCGATGGATCCACAGGTACTTCTTTTCTACAAGAAGCTGCACGATAGCCGCAAGGTCGAAGCTAGTTATGAAGGAGCTTTTCAATCTCCCCTGCCTTGTTTAGAGCAGGTGCTATCCACATCCCATTAAACGCAGTGGCAAAATTCCTATTGATTTTATGAAATCTGGATTGCACCCAGTAATTGAGCTCTAAGGATGAAAGGCCAGATAATATATTTGAGACTTGCCAAGGGGCTGCCATGAAAACTGCTTCCACGTAGTGAGTGATCCTTATCCATCCAGTCCCTTATGCTTAAGAGAGGTTGACCCATTGGAATTTACCACCATGTTGCTCCCAGGAGAGCAAGGCAGGGTCATGGAGACTCTCCACACAAGGGCAGCACTTGTTGTCATAATTGTTACCACCCAGAGTGGCTCTCAGCCATGAAGAGTTCATTTCAATGGGAAGGGGGTGGGGGGCAGCACATAAATCCAGCCTCAGTTCTTAATCTTCCATTTTTTTCCTTTTTAAAAATTTGTTTTCAATACAGAAAAAAATCGAAATAAAACTAATACAGACAAAGGTCTGAAATGCAAACTACAAAGCTATTATAAAACATCGAAATTAATTTCTCATTCTAGACAGGAAAGCATTCCATTTTCCAAATTTAATCAGACATTTGGCCATGTAGTAGATGAGTTAGTTTACATAGATGAATACATTCTACTAATTTCTCTAGCCAATCCTCTTTTTTTCGGGATTATGTTCTTCTTCCAATTCTGAGCAAGTCTTTCAGATGTTACGGCATTAAGAACAAATTCACAAACATCTTTAGAAGGGAACTCTACATGTTTTCATAAACAAACACCTTAGAAGTTATGGTATCTCTTTCCTTATACCTTTAGAGATAACTGTAGCAATGATATTCCAGAATTCTACTGGTCTCCTACACTCCCACCAGATGTTTATAAAATTGGCATTGGTACCCAACAATTCCCATTAGCTCCTTGGTATATTTTTGCTAATGTATAGGGAGATAGGTTCCACTGATATAGCATTTTTATTACATTTTCTTTGGCAGAAAGGTTTGCTGAGAAGTTTAAACCACTTCTTAAAGCTGATGCCCAAACCTCTGAGCGTATTGGGGCTTTCAGATCTTTCGTCCAGAGTTTTACAGAGGTTTTTTTTTTTAAATCTTCTATTATATTGCAAGTCTACATCTTGTCCCGGAGGACATAACTGTCATGAAGGCTCTTGACATCGTGGCAACAAGCCATGTGATAAGAATACCCAAGGCGTGTAGTGGATGGACATGGACAGGGGACGTGTTGGCATTGTTTTCCCCTCAGCCGATTGGGTAACCTTTGGCCAATTACTTTTGGTCAGCCTAATTTACCTCATTAGGTTGTTGGGAAAACACAAATGTAAGGGGAAGGCCATGAATGCCACCAGGAAATCCTTGGAATACAAGGTGATAAAACCAAATAATAATGAAATTGAGGGGGGGGGGAACCTAGTTATTATCTTGTACTACCACATTATTCAGCTCCACAGGTTTCTAGACAGTTTATTTTGACCTTTAATAATAAAAATTTCATCACACTGGCTCATAGTTAGGGAATCCATTCACCAGGTGGCACATGGATATCTCCCACTATCAGAACTGATCTCCTAATGACCAAGAGCAGTTCCCCTGGAGAAAATGGCTGCTTTGGAGGGTGGACTCTATGCCATTGTACCTCACTGATGTGTTTGTCTTCCCCAGGCTCCATCCCCAAATCCCCAAGAGTTTTACAACCCGGATTTGGCCACCCTACCCCTCCCCATTCCCTGCTGGTAGCCAGGGGGGACCTGGCAACCCTAATTCCAGCACAACATCTTTCACCTGTTGAGGTTCTTCCAAAATCCCCAAATCTCACCCTCTCCAGGCTCCATCCCCCAAATCTCCAAATCCTCCAGAGTTGGCAACCCTATTTATAGACTTGACCAGGGTTCCCAACATTGCCTTGGCAAATGCCGGGAGATTTAGAGGGATGGTGCCTTGGCAGGGTGGAGTTTGGGGAGGAGGTGATGTGATTTCTGGGTGACACTCTAAGCTGCCTCTGTGGTCTCTATGGTCTTTACCAGAGAGACTAGGGGAAATTCCCAGAGCGTCACTATGTGGAGGCCATTTTTTCTCCCACTCTTCAGTTCCTCAGGG
Organism: Gekko gecko; assembly: GCA_029375565.1. Lineage (NCBI taxonomy): Eukaryota > Metazoa > Chordata > Lepidosauria > Squamata > Gekkonidae > Gekko > Gekko gecko. Next base: position 18,661,081 of record JAPDNY010000009.1, on the reverse strand, counting down.
GTGGGAAACTAGCCCTGGGGGTGGGCAGTTCCCTACCCCACACAGGCAAATGGGTGGTTTACTTTTGACCGATAGCAAGTTTTCCAAGTTTTTCTCAAGGACAACTTTTCTATCTTTTTTTTTTTTTTTTGCTTACTTCTTGTGTTCTTTTTTCTCAGCTAGCACAGTGTTTTTTTTTTTAAAAAAAAATCTGGCAGTCTTTTCACATACACTTGAGCGATGATTCAGATACCTCCGAAGCTGTTGTTTTCAACTTTTATTAATGTTTCCCAACTCATTCTTCTGTTTTCCAGCTGACAGCCTGCCAACCTCACCCTCTGGTGAATTCTAAAAAGATTCGGAGAGCAGGAATTATACCCCAAATTTCTCGCAGACAATTAGTAGATCAGATCATTGTCACAGCAGATATTATACTACCCACATATCTCTATTTTTAAAGCCAGCCATGCCAGAAGCCCACAACTAACTTTTCTTATTGTCTTAGCACAGAAGAACTACATCGGAACATTGGGTTGCTTTTCATATCAGAGGCTACCTTATGAGTCGCTATAATATATTGTGCTGCATAATCCATATAAATTGACAGTAAATGCTCTAACCTCACAGAATAAGGTCCTCCATTTTACTTGGAGGGATTTCTGAGTCTTTGGGAACATAGGATATTTGCCCTGCCAAAGTACAAATGTTATCTTCCTCTACCTCTTGGGAGAGCCAGTGTAGTGTAGTGGTTACAGCATTGGACTGGGATTTGGGAGACACAGATCTAAATCCCCACCCTCCCATGAAGCCTACCACATGCTGTTGGGCCAACAACACACCCTAAGTATAACCTATCCCTCTGTGTTGTTGGAAAGGATTAAATGGGAATAGGAGAATGGTGGATGCCATCCTGAACTCTGTGGATGAGTGCTAAGTAGATAACATAAGGTAAATCAAATGAGTGTTGTCTGATCACAGGTGCTACATAGAAAACATGGGGGCACAGGGTTGCCAACTCTTCTCCCGGTCACAGGTGGGGAATGTGTGTGTGTGTGTGTGTGTGTGTGTGTGTAAGGTTGCTAAATCCAGGTTGGGAAATTCCTGGAGATTTAGGGACAGAGTCCTAAATGCCATAGAGTCCACCCTCCAAACCCTCTGTTTTCTCCAGGGGAACTGATCTCTGCAGTCTGGAGATGAGCTGTAATTCTGGGGGATCCCCAGGTCCCACCTGGAGGCTGGCATCCCTTGGGGGCAGTATGTTAGAGTCCTCCAAGGATTCTCATCAAGAACAATTTAGGGGGGGGGGGAATCCATTGCAATCATTGCCAAACTGCTGCATTGGAATGAATAGGATGTAGTAGGCAGCATGTGTGACTTAGGTGCTCCATATTGATTTATTACATTCCGGTCCTGCTTGTCTCCTACCATGCAGGTGACATACATAAAGGTCCCAGGTGGTCCCCTTCGCTCTAGGCACTGAGGAGGCAGAACTTGCTGGGCTTCAGCAAGGCTGCTATATTTGTGTGCCCACCGACCATACCCAGGAAGATACAACATGATCATCATGACTTCTAAGTTCCACAGGTGTGCTGTATCTTCTGAATGGAGAGGCTTTAGGCCGGAGAATGGTGCTCCACCCTGCCTACTGGTTTTCCCCCCAACACAACTCCCCTCAACAGCTGTTTCTGCCACATGTTCACTAATAATGAACATATGAAGCTGGTTTACACCAGGTAGGCCACTGGTCTTTTCAAGAGCAATCTTGATCACTCAGATCACCAGCAGCTCTTTGGTGTCTCAAGCAGAGCAATCCCTGCTACCTGAAATCCTGTAACTGGAGATTCCAGGGACTGAATGAGGGATTTTCTATATGCAAAGCTGAAGAAGAAGAAGAAGAAGAAGAAGAAGAAGAAGAAGAAGAAGAAGAAGAAGAAGAAGAAGAAGAAGAAGAAGAAGAAGAAGAAGAAGAAGAAGAAGAAGAAGGAGGAGGAGGAGGGATGCTATGTTTTATGTCTAAACATGCCTGAGCTTCAACTTCACGCTGGTATCCTAAACTGCACGTTCTGATTGGTTACTCTGTGCAGTAGACCAATCAGAGCATATTGAAAGGTTCTGGAGGGAACAGAACCTATTGGCTGTTATCTAAGCAATTTAATTGGTTATTAACTTATTTAGGGGCGTGGTTTCATTTGCCCGGATAGTTTAAAAGAGAGCCTATTGCTCTCCTATTTCATGTTGGTTTACTGTTGTGTCAAAATAAAGATGAATCACTGTTAAGAGTTGACTGACTTCTCATACTTAACAAAGAAGAAGAAGAAGTGGAGGAGGAGGAGGAGGAGGAGGAGGAGGAGGAGGAGGAGGAGGAGGAGGTGGAGGAGGAGGAGGAGGAGGAGGAGGAGGAGATTGGATTTATACCCTGCCCTTCACTCGGAGTCTCAGAGTGGCATACAAACTCCTTTCCCTTTCCCTCCCCACAACAGACACCCTGTGAGGTTGGTGAGGCTGAGAGAGTTCTTTTGCGAACTGCTCTTTCAAGAACAGCTCTGACATAACTATGGCTTTTCCAAGGTCATCCAGCAGTGACAGGTGGAGGAGTGGGGATCAAACCCGGTTCTCCCAGATTAGAGTCTGCACGCTTAACCCCTACACTAAACTGGCTCTCATTGGTCTTTTCAATGACCGAGCTTCCCTGACCAAGCTTCCCTGGCTACCAATGGGGTATGGTGGGGAAATAGGGTTGCCAGATCCAGTTTGGGACACTCTTGGTTATTTGGGGATGGAGCCCGAGGAGGACAGAGACCTCAGTGGGTTATGATGCTGCAGAGTCCACCCTCCAAAGCATCCATTTCCTCCGGGAGAACTGATTTCTGTAGTCTGGAGATGAGCTGTCATTCTGGGCAGGCCTGTAGCTACAGTGGGGCATCTCGGGGCTAGGCCCCCTCAATTACTGGCAAGGCCCCACAACTTCCCATCTAGCCTAGGACCCCTGAGTGCTGGCAGGTGCATGGAAGGAGCCAGGTATTCCTTCAATTTGATTAGCCAGTGCCCCCTAAGAAAGTTAAATGCCCCCTGACTTAAAAAATCCTGGCTACAGGCCTGATTCTGGGGGATCCCCAGGTCCCTTCTGGAGCCTGGTATCCCTAAATAAGCATGTGCTCTACTGCTGTGCCCTCTCACAAAAGCAAGGCCTGGATCTGATAAGTTGCCCTCCTGCCTTTCTTGTGTCAGCTCCTGGAATATTGTAACGGTGTACTTCTTTTTGTATGACTGGTCTAAGGATTGTAAAAATAAACTGAAGGAAAGTCAAACCTTCTTGGCCCCAAGCAGCTGCCGGACTTGAAAGACAGGGGGAGGGGGAGGAGGAGTAGATTGGATTTATACACCACCCTTCGCTACCCGAAGGAGTCTCAGAGCAGCTTACAGTCTCCTTTCCTTTCCCCTCCCCAGAACAGACACCCTGTGAGGTGGGTGGGGCTGAGAGAGCTCTTTTGAAGACTGCTCTTGAGAGAGCAGCTCTGAGAGAACTTGTGACTGACCCAAGGTCACACCAGCAGCTGCATGTGGAGGAGCGGGGAATCAAGCCTGGTTCTCCCAGATTAGAGTCCGCGCTCCTAACCACTACACCAAACTGGCTCTCAAATGGGAGGAGGAGGTATAACTTATAGTTCTTCCCTAATTCAACCGGGATTTTCTGAGTATTCAGTCTCTGGATTGGTTCACCTGATCTAGCCTTTCCCTGTACCAGGTCTACTGTCCCTTCCTGCAGCTGTATCTAACCTCTAACTAATTCCTGAGAATCAGGTCCTTCATAGCACCAGGAGGCCTCACACGTAGGACACCAAAGGGTTTATTGCCAGAATGACGCTTGCACTAATTAAATTACATTATTTCGCCTACTAAATGCAGAATTGGTCTTTATAGCATTATTTTCCTAAGCAGTTTCATAGTTTTTCATAAGGGCAAAAATGACATCACTGGTTAAGAAAAAGGATGGCCAGGAAGTAAGTTTATAGCACAAAACAGCTTGGATCCCATGTCATATTTCTGTGGGTGAAAGAGGGGGACAATATTCACTGATTCCCATTTCCCACAAGAAACTGCTGATTCTTCCCAAGTTATTTGTGGGGTGCCCTGAGGAGCAGCTTTTGGGAGGCATGTTGGGTTGCTGTGGGAGGGGAGGAATGGTGGAACGCTCCCTTCTTCCTTGCATCTGTGGAACTGCTAGGCAGGATCCAAGCCTACAATTCATTCTGATCACAGATCAAGGACAGGTTTCAAAATCTTCTCCCAGCAAGGCAATCCATCTCTTTCTAGAGAGCCTGCTGTGATGATAGAGAGGTGAGCAAGGACAGGTGACACAGAGAGGCAGCTGGAATAATTTGGAGAAACTGGATAAATCAACAGACACGGGGCAAAACCAAAACTCTGTCACAAGCCCCCTCTAAGAATTCAGAACAGAAGATTGCATTGGGGGAAAAGGTTCAGGGAAATGACAGCTAAAAAAATGTGAAAAATGAAGGCAGTCAGAAGGAGGGCCAAGGATGAAGAAGGCCTTCTCCAATGTGATGCAGTAGAAATCCTGAATTGCTCCCTGTCCACAGTGGTCAGCTGGCTAAAAGTGAACATGCGGAAACTAAACCCTGAAAAGACAGAGGTAATGCTGGTTGGGAAGGAGGAGGTCTTGAAGGACATTGTGCTCTCCACTTTTGATGGAGTTCAACCGACCTGTGCAGACTCAGTTAAAAGCCTTGGGGTCATACTTGATCCAGCTTTATTACTGGTGAAACAAGTTAATTCATCTGCACAAAAAAAAAAGAAAAGGCTTTTTACCAATTTAGCCTAGTGACAGGTCTTGAAGGGAACTCAGTCCCAACAACACTCTCTTGGCAGTGATCTGTTTATTGAGAGATAAAGAGGTTTCAAGCATAGATGAGTCTGTCAGAACTGGCTCCCTTGGTGCCAGTTCCCATATTATACATCATTCAAACAATCCCCCCCCCAGTGACCAATCCAACCGCACCCAGACATCCAGCCCACCAAAATCTACTGTGCTTCGTTAACCCTCCCCCAGCACCTGCAAGCATACGGTTACATTATCTAGCAGTGTCTGATACTCAAGGCCAAGCATGCATACTTCCCACTATAGGGAGGCGAGCATGGACACAGTTACAAGCCATCACAACTCTTGGTAAAGCAGCCCCATGCACGCCCCCACACTCCCCTCCAATTCCCAGCTAAAATGAAACTAGGCAGTGAGCTACAGAAACAAAAGGCAGACAGTTAACAAATACATGGCAAATGAGGCCTGAGTTTGACACCTAGTCCATAAAATGGCCCTGTACCCTGATATGGCTGACCTGGCCACCTGGATCCATGCCACAGTAACAGTGAGACTAGACTGCTGTAACACACTGGACACTCTGAGTCCCTGTGAGAAAGACAGATTATAAATAATGTAAATGAAATAAACAATACATAAAATAAGTTGATAGAAGTCTGGGTTCTCAAAGGAGGTCAAAGAAGTGTGGTAGACCTGTGTCCTCTCTCCATTTGTTAGTGCTTTAACTATGCAATTCCTCTTGAGGTGGAATGAGATCACTCTGGCCAGCAGGCCCTATTCTACCCTGCCCTCCAAGATTCTTCCAACACCTGGAGAGGCCTTACTCTTTCTCTGGTAACCTGCCGACATCACTTGACCTTTAAAGGAATTGCCCACTGGGAGGGTCAGGACTCCGAGCATCCCTTCCAAGATCTGAGGCCTTGCCTCTGTGTCTCCCACTGCCCAGCACCTCGTTACCATGGGGACAGTTTACTGCCTTATGCAGCCTTGGAGGAATAGCCACATGCCAACTGCCTGCCTTCCCCCGGCACTCCTTTTAAAATAGCATGTCCAAGACAGTGGAGGTCTTTGTGGTACAGAGAACCACTACAGGCCTCAAAAGTGATAAAATATTTATTAAAAAGAAAATGTTTACAAGCATACTTTTAGCACAGCACCAGATTGAGCAAGGGATTCAAAAGAAATGGGTAAAATCTGTTGTCTCTAAACATGCCTATCAAATATTAAAATAGGACAGCCTCCTAAATCTTTGGAAGTTACAGATCTCTACAAAGTTCCATCAACTTGAAGATTCCTTCTGCTCTCTAGGACAGTACATGGTCAAAATGGCTGCCTCCTCAGTTGAGAGTTCTGTCTACTCTCATGGACTGCATACCAACTTAAGAGACCTTCTTACTTGCTCCCCTTTTACCACCTCTCTTTCCCTCACCCACTGACCAGGTCAGGCCAAGTCAGAGAGGTATTTCCTGGAGCTGCTTCCTGGAGACTATTTCTGGAGACTTTCTAGTCTAGAAGAAGAAGAGATTGAATTTATACCCTGCCGTTCACTGCCCAAAGGAGTCTCAGAGCAGTTTACAATCTCATTTCCCTTCCCCTCCCCATAACAGACACCCTGTGAGATAGGTAGGACTGAGAGAGCTCTTTCAAGAATTGCTCCTGAGAGAACAGCTCTGAAAGAATGTGTAACTGATCCAACATCACACCAGCAGCTGCATGTGGAGGAGAGGGAAATCAAACCCGGTTCTCCCAGATTAGAGTCCGTGCTCCTAACCACTACACCAAACTGGCTCTCTAGTCTAGTTTAAAGTCCTCCAAATCTCTGTTCCCTGCTTGGAGCAGGGGAAGAGCTTGATCCCCCATTATCTCTCCAGCTAGATTTATTAGCATTTGTATGAAGGTAGGCTGAGGTATATCTGAAAGCAACTGAACTGTCTTCCTTCCTGCCTGCCTGTTCTCTGCCCAGAGAGGAAAACAACAACAACAACAACAAAAAACCCTTTTAAAACTCAGAGTTAAGGGTTTGACTATTTCAGACCTCCAAGGGAAAAGATGCATTTCTGAACACCCCCTAACATTTCTTTGCTGGGAGTGTACTTTGCCAACAACACAGAAGAAGGTAATGGTAAAGCACTTCTGATTATCTCATACTTTGAAAACCCCATGATGAGTCTATCCAAAACGAAAATAAAACATAACTAGACCAAAATGAAAATAAAACATATAACTAGACTAAACCAGAAAAAAATGAAGAAAAATATCTTCAAAATCTGATGAGAAAAATAAAGCAGAACAACCGTACCAGTTTAAAATAAAGACATCATTTACACACACAAACACACATATTCCCAAATGTCTCAAAATATCTGCACATAAAATCCCCCTGATTTCAGAGATATAAATCTGGTGAACAAATGCATTTTGATACCAAAATCTTCATCAGTGTTCAGCCTCATATTAATAATATTATAACACAAAGTAAAACTTTCTCTTATAGAAGAAGAGTTGATTTTTATACCCCACTTTTCTCTACTCAAAGGTGTCTCAAAGAGACTTACAACCTCCTCCCCTTCCTCTCCCCACAACAGGCACCTTACGAGGCAGTTGGGACTGAGAGAGTTCTCAGAGAACTGTGATTGGTCCAAGGTCACCCAGCAGGCTTCATGTAGAAGAGTGGGGAATAAAACCCAGTTCTCCAGATAAGAGTCATATATATGACTCATGCGGCTGTGGATCCTTAATCCACAACTAATTGACACTGCTGAAAAGAAAAGCAGAAGACTTTATCGTGTCGGTATATATTTGCATATTAAAAGAAAACAGTAATACTCTGCATTAATCGATAGGCCATGCTGCATATGCATAATGAGCTTTGGATGCTTTGTTGGGAAAGTAGATGCTGGGCATGTGAACAATAAAACTTTGGGCTTTATTATCTCCAGTGGCCCTATTTGCAAAAGACATAGTGGAGGCTGGCCACCTTGACAACATTAATGTGACACCCCTTCTCTACTCACACAGAGTGTCTACCACCCTCTAAAACCTCCCTCTCTCCCACAGGTTCTGGGTTACACGTAGATCAGGCCATGACGCTCGCCACCCTCTTCATCTGCTTTAAAATATGTAGAGACCCATGGCTATTTCACCTCTCAGGTCCTCTCTCTCACTTACAGAGATATCAGCAGACAGGGTATCTCAGCCCCCTTTAATAACAGGGCCTCACTCAAACATTCCACTAAGTTACTGGGATTGGGGCTGCCACCATTTATTCATATCCTCAAGCATACATAGACAGACATCTAACCTAACCTGGAATCCAACCTTGTCAGACTGTCAAAGTGCATGTAGTGGAATGGCTTTACCAACCCATAAAGGACACTGAGATATATGTGTTTCTTTCCCTGGGACAGACAGCCCCCAGACTGAAACAAAGAAGGAGGTAACTTTCATTTATAGTTTGAACATGACATTGAAGAAAGTCAGGTAAATGTTACAATATTTTGTTTCCAACTGAACTTTTGAACTGTTTCCCTGTTCCAGATATCGGGATCCTTTGTTACCAATTGACTCTTTCTAGTTAGCTATAAGCAGCTCTTCTCCACAGCTTCACTCACCCGGACATACTTTCAGCTCCCTACCCGCCAACTCCCAACTGCTCACTTAATGGCTGTTTTCCAACTGTCAACTCTCCAACATTTCATCAGCTCCCATTGGTCGCTCCCAGGGAGAAGTGGAATCTAACCCATCCATCACAGTCAGACTGTCAAAGTGCATGTTGTGGAATGGCTCTACCACCCCATAAATGAGGGGACACTTTCTCCCTAAACTTCCCCTTCCAGCTCACAGCCACCACCTCGGGGTTTGTGACTCTGCCTCTCTCACTTAGTGTTGCCTGAGGACTGACACCAAAGGGGAACCCTATGTTATATTGACCTTATGTTAGTGTTGCCAAGTAGCAAGGCGGTGAGGAAGGAAGAGTGCAGGCTTTCTAACTAAACAACTGTATTACTACAAGGCACAACTCAGGGTAACTACAAGACAGATCTAGGTACAGCTAAGATAATAAAAGGAACATGAAAGAAGGTTACCGGCCTATTAACTTACAATCCTTGAACATCTGGTCCACCTCAGAGGGAGGCTGCCTGCCTGTTGCATAGAGTCCCCCCAAGGTCACACCTACAACTATCCTCCAGCATCACTCTCCTCTATCATCCCTGATCATACCACACCAAACACAGAACCAAAGACCGAAACCCAGACAAAGGAGCGTGTCTGCATTTCAGACCCCATCCTACATTGTCTCCTAGGGCCTTAAAACAACCAGGGTGCTAGGTCCTGGGGCTTAAGCCCACTAGAACATAGTCACTCCAGTCAATTGGTGTTGACATGTCAAAAAGCTAGCATGTTTTCCTTTTAGGTTGTAAACCACCCTCTCTATCCAGTGGAGCATAACTTTCCCATTCTGTGCAAGTCTCTGAGATGTCACCTCAGCCTTTCATCTCAACTGGCCTTGCTGGAGGACCTCCTGATGGCACCTGGGTTTTGGCCACTGTATGACACATTGTGTTGGACTGGATACGCCATTGGCCTGATCCAACATGGCTTCTCTTACATTCTCATATATTCTTGTCTCCATAACTGTCACAGCATATCTTGCCCATCTGCCCCTTATTCACAACAGTGCAACAAAGATAACATACTTAATTGATTCATTAGGAAGTTGGGTAAGAGGGAGGGAGAAGACCCTTGTCGCTTACATTCAGTTGATTTTGAGAAATTCAGTCTCATGGTAAGCAATATGTACTGAAATCTATGGTCCAGAGACAGACACCAAATGTCCCCCTGTCAAAGAACTGTGATGGCCTCTGATATTAAAGCTGCTGCCTTCGAGATGTCAAGATTAAAACCTTCATTTCTAGTGGGCAAGGGGAGGAGAGAGCTAAAAAAAGCAGTAATTGCCTAAATGGTTGCTGGGGTTCTTTGATCAAAAATAATGGCCAGTGAAATGGTGACATAAGGAGAAAGATGTTAAAACTGGACATATCCATGGACGATAGGTGACTACTAGCCATGGTGGCTCAAAGGGAATCTCCATGTTCAGGGGCAGAAAACCTCTGAATACCAATTTTAGGAGGCTACATCTGGGAAGGCCTCTATGCCCTGTTGTTGAACCTTCAGAGTAACTAGTTGGCCACAATGTGGGTCAGGATACTGGACTAGATGAACCACTGGTTTGATCCAGCAGGGCTCTTCTTAAGTTCTTATGAGTAGGGATGGGCACAAAGAGTATTTTTGCAGTTAGGTTTATGGTTTGTGACTGAATCTCGAACTGAACCATGACCTGATATGCCAGTTTGTGAACTGAACTGGTTCCTATCAGTTCACAAGCCATTTAAACCACTGCTTTATGTTCCCTGCGAAAAGAGGTGGGGAGCAAAAATCAGGGGGTGAAATGGCTCTGAACTGTTTAACCTTCTACTTTCTGCTCACTGCTGCTTTTGATAAGGTGCAGAAAGCAGTGGTTTAAATGGCCCCAGCCATTTAAACCAAATACCTGAGCAGCAGGGAGCAGACAACTGTTGTTTAAATGGGTCCAAGGCATTTAAACCAAATAGCTGAGTGACAGGGACCAGAAAGCAGGTGCATAAATGGCTGACAGCCATTTAAACCCCTGCATTGTGCTTTTCATGAACCATCACAAACTGCATCAAAATTTGTGGATGTTCGTTGAGGCTCCTCAGTACACAATCATTGCTTCACAAACCACCCAAAGTTTGTGACGAACGTTAATTCATGAGCCATTTCATGCCTATCCCTACTTATGAGAATGTCTCCAAACCATACAATTCATTATTGGCACAAGAAAGTGCGCTTCCTTGGAGGGTGGTCATTGACAGACACAGTGTTTGGCCCTAAACTGGCCCTATTGTTTTATAGGTGTTTTACAATCTGGAATCAGTCCCATGATGGCTACAGCAACTGAGGCTGTGAATTGTGCCTTCACTCTTTCATATATGAGACCCTGGGAAGCCACGGCTCTTAGGCGGTAATAACTTTAACAGGCCAATGGTCCGACTCAGTATAAAGCAGGTTCATGTGAATATGCAGGGCTAATTCCACAGCAGAGAGTGTCCAGAGGCCCCATCACCTCGTCTGCTCACCACCAGACAAGTGCCTTCCTTCTTGCCCCCTACCTGCCTGTGCACCCTTCCCATTCCCACTTGCAAGTCTTCCTTGTTGTTTTGTAGATTTCCCATGTACCCTTCCCTTCAGAAATAAATATTTTACATAGAAAGAAAAAAGCCTCCTCTCCAGTGAACAAAAATCCACTACAAGCTCTGAATATTTAACTACGGCCCTGGTCACACACGAAATTTGCCACGGGAGAGGCACGCTTGAATGGCGGAGTTTCTGGGCGCAATCACACCGCAACATCTGGGAGGCGTAGCACTCCCATGGCCAGCCCGTGGCTTCCTGCTGAAGATGCGGAGTAAAAAACTACCTCCTCAAAGGTACTGGCAAACCGTTTGCCACGGGCTGCCTCCAGACTCCCTTGGTGTGATCGCAGCTTTTCCCTACAGCCCCTCATTGATGCACAGGCGCAGAGGGATGGAACTGTGGCATGCCACTGATGCATGGGATCGTGTTCTGGTGGCTCTAATTGTGGCGCTGCAAATAGCCCCGCCTCCCCCCCTGTGTTATCTGGCCCGTATGACCGGGGCCTATGTTTACCAAATTTCCCAACATATTCTGGTAGCAGAGGATGGTTTCCTGATCTTGCCTGATATGCAAGTGCGCCTTTTGAATGCTAACTGGGTTGAGAGAGAGGCTAAGCTCTAGTAAGCATCAGGCAACCGTCCCTCTGGCTTCAGTTTCCAGAGCTTTCTCCCCATTGGCTCTGTGCCAGGTTCCCTTCCAGGTCAGGCTAAACAATAGCACACAAGGTAAACACATTAACCCTATAATGACTGAATTTAGACCTTGCAACACACATATTTCCAACATTCCTACTGTCCATGCAAACAACCCATCTGCATACTCTTTCCCCCATGGTGTTGGGCAGGCAAGACATGGGGAAAGAAATGCCGGTGGCAGAGTGCTCATAAGAAAGCAGGCAGAAGAAGGGTATGTGTACAAGCAAGGGACACAGGTGGGGGAAGTCCTGGACCTTATCAGCTGCCCTGCCTGAGGATATACTGATACTGGCCCTGTGTATATGTGTACTCGCTGTCTTCAAACAGTGTGCTTTTTTCTGTAGAACCATCCATCTGATTTCTGCCTGAAGCAAATACAGAATCAGGGTGGTGCAGCTGGCCAAGGGATGACTTTTGTTTTGTGAAATAATCCCTGGAGACAGAAGAGATCATGGCAGGGCTGCGTTCCCAGGCAACAGAAGGCTTTTGCTTCAACAAAACTCTGTTGCTGATATCAGAAAGGATACTTGTTGATCGGAGCCAAGTTGTAAAAGAGGGATAATTGACCAGATTCTCCAGATAAGGAACAATTGGTGCTTCCTGGATCATAGTAACAAGAGGCTCCTCCGGCCGAGGAGGTAATGAGATTATTAGTTCTTGTTAGCTTCAGGAAGGATGTGCTTATGAATATGGTCCCATGGATGATTAGAAGATGATCAGGACTGAATAATCGTTCTGGCAGAACACTAAGGGTCAAAGTTTCCAACTTTCTCCCATTTTTGGTTCTAATCTTCTAGAAGGTTCTAATTGCCTTTCTTAAAGAGGAGTTGTGTTCTTTGATGATGTCTTGTGACTTACAGGATTTAAACTCTAAAGGATGGCTAAGCAAGAGAGATATCTAAATGTGTAGCAGTGTTTTGGAGTAGATGCATTACAAGCTCGTGGTCAGTTTTGTGCTGTGTGTGCAGTCTATGTTTTATTCAGTTGTTCTCTTCCTCCATACTGAGAATTCTATTTGAGGATAGGTTGCTGTTGTTAAAACCCATTCTTCATGACAGTTAACAGTGATAGACCAGAAAGCAATTAGCTTAAATTCCCTTTTTTTTTCCTGTTTAGATTAAAATTGGTATTCCAAACAAGAAATATTGGGTTGGAGGCACTGAAACATTTCCACTTGTGCAAGTGGAGATGCAAGAAGAAGCTTTTGGTATCTCTTTGCACTAAGTCACTCTTTTTAAATTTATTGATTAATTTACTTTTTTCCATTTATATCCCGCCTTGCTGGATGTCGGCTCAAGGCGGCTCACAACAGTTAATCAATAGAACAATATGTTAAGATACATTAAAATATACATCTTTGCACTTGTGTTTCCACCTGTGCAAGAGCTTTACAACCAAATTTCTGGTCCCTATTTAAGAAGAAAAGCACTAGGTGTTGCACAATATCCACCACTTCCCACAGCAATGATTTCCACATGTCAATGCCTCTTCGGGTGAAGTCCCAACAGGCGAGAAAAGTGGGATATAAATAAATAAATGCAAAGGCAATTCTATATTAACAGATTTTTCTGCCAGGAGAGAGTAGAATACATGAAAGCCCATGTAAGGAGGCCTCTACACTGAAACCAGGTTCCAGCTACATCAATCAGACTGGAGAACTAACTGCAATTGAGAGGGATCCATTGTGAATCCAGAATACATCAAGGCACACGAGTATGCAGTCCTAATTGGTACCGTGACAAAAGCATACCGCATCGGCGTTGGAGTCCCATATATGGCATAGTTTAAAGCACCCCTTCAGTGCCTCTGAGTAGGGAGGTTTCCCTCCGTCACCATAGTCGGTAGCCATTGACAGACTGACCCTTTGAAAGCTTTTTTTATTCCTGTGGCCACCACTAACTACATCCTCTGGCAGTGAATTCCACATTTTAATCACTCTCTGTGTAAAGTAGTATTTCCTTTTGTCCACCTTCAATCAGCTTCACGGGATGCCCCTGAGTTCTAGCTCTACAGTTCCTGAGGATGTCATCGCATTGAGGGAATGGCTTCCGAAACATGTGTTCCCTCTTGAAACCAATGGAAACAACCCTCAGATTAATTTCCTAATACACCGAGTTTAAATTCTGGTAGTAAAGATTCCAAGTCATTTTTTTTTTTAATGTGACAAAAGAGCTGAATACGTATTTCATTGGAGGAAGCAACCCTACAAATTATACACTTCTGGTAAAGGTAAAGGTAAAGGTTCCCTTGCTCGAAAGCCACTCGAATCTGACTCGAGGGTTGTGGTGCTCATCTCCGTTTCAAAGCCAAAGAGCCAGCGCTGTCCAAAGACGTTTCCGTGGTCATGTGGCCAGCATGACTAAACACCGAGGCACAGGGAATGCTGTTACCTTCCCACCAAAGTGGTACCTATTTATCTACTTGCAATTTCTTGCTTTCCAAATGCTAGGTTGGCAGGAGCTGGAACTAGAGATGGGAGCTCACTCCATCATGCGGCACTCTGGGGTCTCGAACTTCTGGAGCAGCATGTAAAACTTTGGGGAGAGACAACACACCTATAGGAAGCAGCAGGGCTTTTTTTTTTTTAAGAGGTGCCGGAACTCTCAAGAGGGAAATGAGATTTTCAATCTGTATTCTGAAAATTCACAAACTTTTAAACATCTTAAAAAGAATCCTCAAAAAAGGTTCTGGAACTCTGTTCCGGCATGTTACCCCAGAAAAAAAGCCCTGGAAGGCAGCCACATGATATGCCTGAATCACGTGGACCCAGGTTTGATTCCCCACTCCTTCACATGCAGCTGCTAGTGTGACCTTGGGTCAGTCATAAGTTCCCTAAGAGCTGTTCTCTCAAGGGCAGTCCTCGAAAGAGCTCTCTCAGCCCCACCTACCTCACAGACAGTGTTCCCTCTAAGCTGAGTTTGTGTGAGCTAGCTCACAGTTTTTTAGCCTCTGGCTCACACATTTTTGTCTGAGCTCGGGATGGATGGCTCCAGAGCAAGCTAATTGATGCAGCAGCCAAATCGCTCACTCATAGCTTTGTTGCCAGTAGCTCACAAAGTAGAATTTTTGCTCACAAGTCTCCACAGCTTAGAGGGAGCATTGCCCACAGGGTGTCTGCTGTGGGGAGGGGAAGGGAAACGGATTGTAAGCTGCTCTGAGACTCCTTCAGGTAGTGAAGGGTGAGGTATAAATCCAATCTCTTCTTCTTCTTCTTACATCCAGGTTGTTGGTGGATCTAGCTGTGCTAGGGTTGCCAGGTCCCCCACCTGACTGCTGGTTGGGGGTGGGGAGTAGGGTTGCCAGATCCAAGCTGGGGAGCGCCAGCAGAATTGGAGGTCAAGCCCGGGGAGGACAAAGACCTCAGTGGGGTACAATGCCACAGAGTCCACCCTCCAAAGCATCAGTTTTCTCCAGGGGAACTGATCCGCGTAGTCTGGAGATGAGCTGTAATTCTGGAGGGTCCCCAGGTCCCACCTGGAGGCTGGCATCCCTAGCTAGTACCTCTCCAATAACATTTCAGTCAGCTCTCAGCTCCCGATGGACAAAGATGACAGAATGTTCTTACGGTTCAACACAGCAAATTGCCGCAACGGATGGAGTAAAGTCATTAAAAAAGTAGAAGGAAGGAGAGGGCCATAACGTTGCAGGGGGCAGTTAATATGAGGACCTTTAATCACGGAAAATACAAGGTGAATTTTCGGATGTGAATAGTAAAACAGCCACCTGTTAAATCATATTGATTTCAATCACACCGCTATTGGTTTTTGCCAGAAGTAGCCTCGCATCCTGCTGCTATGCAATTTCAGATAAAAATGAACGGGGGAGAGTGCTTTTTGTCACGGCTCCTGCCTATAAAGGTCCAATCTCGGTAAGGAAGAGAGAAAGGGAAAGGCCCCAGGGATGCTGGAAACGTTAGAAGTGGGCCTGGATTCAAACTGAACCCTCATTTCCCACCAACAAAACAAAACAAACAAACAAACAAACAAATAACAACCGCAAAACCAAATAACAACCCTGAGCTAGAGTGGTGTAGGGCTATTTGTGGGCAGGAATGCACAGGAACGGAGTTCCGGCTGGCTCTCGAGCTGGCCACACCCAGCAGGAACTCATTAGCATAATAGGCCACACCCAACAGCAGAAACTCACTAGGATTGGCTGTATTAGGGCTGTGTGGCCTAACATGCAAAGGAATTTCTGCTCCAAAATAAGCCCTGGGTTTTGACAACAAACAAGGTAAATAGAATAAGAAGCAAAAGGTGGGTGCAGCTGGATGACCACACTTCTAGCAACATGGGGGTGTGGTCTAATATGTTAATGAGCTGTGTTGTCAGGGATGTGGGCTAATATGCTAATGAGTTCCTGCTGGGAAAGAATGCCCTGGAGTGGTGGGTGAATCATCTGGTTCAGAAGTTAAACACTGCATGCCGAACATGCCCTTCTAGCTGATATACTGAGGATTATGGTCCTGGAATCTATGAGTCCCCCGTCCCCCCATTTTCAATGGATGTCTGTCTTCCCTAATGTAGAGATGCCTCAGATTAGGCTGGGTTGCCATGTCGATCTGAAGTAATGGAGGAGGAAGAGGAGCAAGAGGAGGAGGAGATTGGATTTATACCCCGCCCTTCACTCGGAGTCTCAGGGCAGCTTACAAACTCCTTTCCCTTCCCCTCCCCACAATAAACACCCTGTGAGGTAGGTGGGGCTGAGAGAGCTCTGAGAGAACTGTTCTTTCCAGAACATCTCTGAGAGAACTGTGACTGACCCAAGGTCACGCCAGCAGCTGCATATGGAGGAGTAGGAATCAAACCCGGTTCTCCCAGATTAGAGTCCACGCTCTTAACCACTACACCAAACTGGAAGAGGAGGAGGAGGAGGAGATCAGGTTCATACCGTATCCTTCACTACCCAAAGGACTCTCAGAGTGGTTTATAATCCCTTTCCTGTCCCCTCCCCACAACAGATCCCCTGTGAGGTAAGTGGGGCTGAGAGAGCTCTCTCAAGAACTGCCCTTGAGAGAACAGCTCTGAAATAATTTATGACTGACTCAAGGTCACACCAGCAGCTGCAAGTGGAAGAGTGGGGAATCAAACCCAGTTCTCCCAGGTTAGAGTCTGAGCTACACTACACCAAACTGGAACAAAGTTTGAGCTTAGTGGCACCTTTAAGACCAACGAAGTTCAATTCAGGTTATAAGGTTTTTTGCACATGCACACTTCTGAAGAAGTAACTCTGTTGGTCTTAAAAGTACCACTGGACTCAAACTCTGTAGTGATGCCACAGGCATGGCTGGCTGGAGAAGGGGATTAGACAGATTCCTGGAGGATAGGTCCATCAGTGGCAGATTCACTGAGGTTAGGCCGATCAATGCTCACATTGAGAGGCGGGAAACCTCTGGAGACCTGTGCCAGGAGACAACATCAGGGGAAGACCTTGGCCCCTATGCCCATTGTTGGCATGCCAGGATAACTGCTTGGCCGCTGTGCGAGATAGGACGCTGGACTAAATGGACCACCGGCCTGATCTTCTTAATGCCTCTTATGGAATGCCTCACAAATATTGTAGGTTTGGTGTATTGGTTAAGTGCGCAGACTCTAATCTGGGAGAAGTGGGTTTGATTCCCCACTCCTCCACTTGCAGTTGCTGGATGACCTTGGGCAAGCCATAGTTCTGTCAGAGCTGTCCCCACCTACCTCAGAGGGTGCCTGTTGTGGGGAGGGGAAGGGAAAGGAATTTGTAAGCCACTCTGAGACTCTGAGTGAAGGCCGGGTATAAATCCAATCTCCTCCTCCTCCTCCTCCTCCTCCTCCTCCTCCTCCTCCTTCTTCTTCTTCTTCAAGTTTTATAGGGTCATTGCCACTTTAGACTGAAGATGGGGAATTTCCTCTTTGCTTTATATCCTTAGTGTGAATAAATAAAGAAAACTAGGCACATCTGTGAGCGGGATGGGTTTTGGTCTCATAATGTTTTACATGCCAATTCTTCTACTAAGAGGAACCATTAAAAATGAGTTCCATGAGCCTACACTACAAAGCGCACCTCATAATTTTGCTGCATAAGAAGCAGGCTTTTTAGTCTTGTTCTCAAATGATGAATGGGGGGGGGGAGATCAGGAAGCAGAGCCATTCGTCCTCATGTTGTTTCCATGGATCTTGGGGAAGGCTCTCTCTCTCTCTCTCTCCCTCCCTCTCCCCCACCTTCCATTTAGAGCTTCCATGAACTTGGCCTAGCATGGCTGCAGCAAGCATGGTAGGGTGGAAGTGAGCTCTTGTAAGGTAGCAAGAATAAAATGGCAGACAAACGGAGGGAAACTTCTGGTAGCTAGGACCTACGAGGGCAGGTAGTGGCTATCCACACCCTCAGTGAGATGGCACAGACTCTTCAAATTCGTAGTTCCTTTTCCAGCATTCTGAGGGAAGTAGAAAATATGAGCAAAACTGAATGCTGAGGCGTTTGTATTCCAGTTTCGGATAAAAAACACACTAGTAAATACCTGTGGTTTTTCGCAGTATGGAGAAAGATGTGCGGTACAGGCCTGTGCTAAAGTCCTTGCACTGGCTGCCAATAGCATACCGGATTCATTTCGAGGTGCTGGTTTTGAGCCTTAAAGCCCTTTATGGTCGGGGCCTGCCTACCTGAGGGACCGCCTTTCCCCACATGTTCCCCAGAGAGCTCTGCGATCAGGAACACAAAACCGCCTGGCCCTCCCTGGTCCTAAGGACGCCAGGTTGACATCGACTAGGACCAGGGCGTTTTCCTTGGTGGCACCGACTTACTGGAATGAGCTCCCTGGTGAGATCAGGGCCCTGCAGGAGCTTTTCTGCCAGGCATTCCGGTAGGAGCTACCCGGCTCAGCTAGGCCCTGTGCTGATCTATGTCTAGTCAAAGCTATTCAAAGTGGTTGCACCGCTGAATGTGTTTTAAACTCACTTTACTATATTATGCCGCCATCGATATACCAATGTTTTTTAATTGTTTATTGTGTATTTATACTAAAATGTATCCTGTTTTATTGTTTTTACGTAAGCCGCCTTGAGCCTGTCTTGGCGGGGAGGGCGGGGTAAAAGTTAAATAAATAAATAAACAAACATATCAGGATGTGCTGGTCACTGCTTACCATGTGCCATACCCCCCCCCCAAAAAAAAAAAAAAAAAAAAGATTGATCCTAGATCTGGAAAGATTGAGGACTACTGGCCTATGGGATGAAAGAAAATCAAAGCACATTACAAACATTTTGTGTATTGTGGATTGAGCTAAAGGTGGGTTATTGGGGGACGTTTCAGGAGGCAGCTCTTGCAGAAGGAGAAGAAGAGTTGGTGTTGTATACCCTGCTTTTCTCTACCTCGAGGAGTCTCAAAACAGCTTACCATTTCCTTCCCTCCCTCATCCCACAACAGGCACCTTTTGAGGTAGGAGGGACTGAGAGAGTTCTGAGAGAACAGTGACTGACCCAAGGTCACCCAGCAGGCTTCATAAGAACATAAGAACATAAGAGAAGCCAATGTTGAATCAGGCCATCTAATCCAACACTCTGTCACACAGCAGCCAAAATATACCAGGTGCCATCAGGAAGTCCAGCAGTGGGGCCAGGACACTAGAAGCCCTCCCACTGCTGCCCCCTCCAGCACCAAGAATAGAGTGCATCACCTGCCCCAGACTGAGAGTTCCCATCTATACCCTGTGGCTAATAGCCACTGATGGACTTCTGCTCCATATGTTCATCTAATTCCCTCTTGAAACTGTCCATGCTTGTAGCTGCCACCACCTCCTGTGGCAGTGAATTCCATGCGTCCATCACTCTTTGGGTGAAGAAGGACTTCCTTTTATCTGTTCTAACCCGACTGCTCAGCAATTTCATGGAGTGCCCATGAGTTCTTGTATTGTGAGAAAGGGAGAAAAGTACTTCTTTCTCAATCTGCTCAATCCCATTCATAATCTTATAAACCTCAATCATGTCACTCCTCATGTGGAGGAGGAGTGGGGAATCAAAGCCGGTTCTCCAGAGTAGAGTCTGCCACTCTTAACCACGACACCACGCTGCAGTGGGGACTTTCCACAGATCTCCTTCTAGCCGGGCCCTCTGATCATTGATGTCAGCCTCTAACCAGCACAAACTCCAACCAATCCCTCGTTCCCCACACAGACTTTTCCCACTACCACCTAATATGTTATGTGTAAAGAAAGATGTGACTTTAAAACCAGAAGCATAGCAATGTGCTGTCTAAAATGGTGGTCTTCACCCCATGCTTCAGGACCCCCAAGTACTGTTGCCAGGTTACCCCTCAGCCACTGGCAGGGGATGGGGGGGGGTAGGGCTGCCAGATCCAGGTTGGGAAACTTCTGTTGATTTGATGGTACATTCCCAGGGAGGACAGCAACCTCTGTGGCACACAATGCCCTAGAGTCCACCCTCCAAAGCATCATTTTTTTTCTAGGGGAGCTGATCTCTGCAGACTGGAGAGGAACTGTAATATTGGGGGAACCCAGGTCCCACCTGGAGGCTGGTATCCCTACCCACAGGTGAGCTGTGCAGCTCCTTCTAGGTCACAAGGGTCAATAAAGCTGCCAATTCATGGCTGCCAGTGGGCGTGTAGAGAAAGCCTTTATTTTGTCACACGTATACTGAAATATGAGCAGCATGGTGGTGAAATGAGGTTAGTCACTGTGGGAAAAGAGTCCTCTGTGGCTTTGACCCTCGGATTGTTCATCAGTATGGTACACTGTCTAGTGCCCAATTTGTGTTTCCTGTCCCCAGCTCTCCCAGTCTATTGCCCATGGCCCTGACTTTGAAACCATTTCTGGTCCCTCCTCTTCCTGTCACATAGTTCTGATGTCAGATGACTTCCTGTCGTGTTCTTGCAGCTCACTGGGTTCCATTCTAGGACCCATGTTTGGAAAGGTTGGGGACCACGGGCCGAAGGGTTGAAAGACAATCAAGGCACGTGACAGGCATGACACCGAGTACTAGTTCAGTATATCCTGATGTGGTTGTGTATTTGCATTTTATTTCTTCTGTCTTATGTATGTGATCTATGCTTCTGATTTTGTATTGTTATGACTTTTCTTAGTGAAATTGGTGCCTGGAGCTGCATAGCAACCCGACGAAGACTGCAAAACGTGAATAGAAACGTTCAGGAAATCATGTCGGAGCAACTTTGTGGCTTGCATCTTTGATCTTTGGACTGCGGAATTATGATGTCTTTGTGACCTATATATTGAAGACTGGATTGTTATTACAAGAAAATATTGATATTCTTCAAATATGAACTGTTGAAATAGTGTTGATTCCACGTAGAAAAGATGAAATAACTAAAACGTAGACCATTTATATAAATCAATTTACTTTATTGAGTTTGTTGTAGTGCCTTGTATCACAGGTTGGTTTGTTTTATTTTAAATAATTTTATTAGTTTTTCAATCGATGCAATTTCTAACAGTTGTGCAGCTGCATATGTCAAAAATAAGTATTACAAAGGGAACATTACATTTAAGAAGTCAGTGCAAACAAACATATGAAGGTAAGATACATTACATGTTAGGCCTAGTCATAAGTTGCCTTGTGTGAAAGTGTTGGTTGAATTAAACTGTGGTAGTGAATCACAGGTATAGGTTTACAATAGCAGTTAGTATGTTCACGACTAGACATTAAGTGAATGACATGTTGGTTGCAGGATGCAGACAGGGACACCCTAGTGTGTGTTAAGAGTGAAGTATGTTTAGATATGCTGGACTGTGTGATTGGCAGTCATTTGTCATAACATGGTCCAGAAATGGGAACCATTTTTCCATAAAATTGGATAGTTCAGGGTATATTTCTGACTGTTGGATGCGATCTGTAATTTTTTTCCATGATGAAGTATTCCCATACCTTATTGAGCCAACTGGCATGCATCAACACTAACGGAGATTTCAATTTGGAAACAACTGAACTCTTTGCCACTACTAGTAGATGGGTTATTAGTTCACGTCTGATATTCAGGATATTTATGTCGTGCCATATATCCAGGAATATTAGTTCTGGTAAGAACGGGATTAAGTAACCCGTGATCTACTTGTAGCAAAATGTTGTGCCAAAAGTCAGCTATGAATTTGCACTGCCACCAGCAGTGGGCAAAAGAGCCTGGGACCTCACAGTTTTTCCAAAAAGGACAGAGAATGCTCTGATGACATTATGGCTAATTTCTCTGGAGTGAGGTACCATCTGGTAAGGATCTTATATGATTGTAGTTTTGTGGTAATGACTGGAGAGGTCAAGAGCTTTGAGGACCAGATTCTCTTCCACTGAGCTTCTATGAAAATGATGTTGCAATCTTGCTGCCATTTTTGTTGACATTTCAGTGGTTCATCCCCATCTAAGCATATGAGAGTGTCATATGTCTTGGTGATTACACCTTTGAAATTCTGATCTGCAGGGTCCAGAAGTTGTTGAAAGGGAGTTGGAGTGGAACCCATGACTTATTGTATGGCTGAGTTCAGACTGGCAGTTTGAAGTGGGAGCCAGTCATGGCAAAAAAAAAGCCCTGGAACAAACTGTTCTGGGTTTTCCCAATCACACTGCACCAACTGATGCGGGAGCATACTGGGAGGAGGTGCACAGGAGCGTTTAGACTGCCGGCCCGGAGGGGCGGCTGTAAACGGCTTTTCCTGGTAAATCGGCCGGATGCCTATGTGTGCATGTGCTCATGCACATGTGCTCATGCTCATGTGCTCATGCACTCATGCACACATAGGCATCCAGCCAATTTGGGGAGGATCCCGTTGCACCAGCACCACCAATGATATTGCTGTTGCCTTATGCGCAACATGGGCTGCTCCTGGCTTTTTGGCTGAGTGTTCACACTTCTGGGAAGTGGAATGTAGTGGGATAAAGGCACACTCCAGGATTTGCTACCACTTTTAACAGGTATCTTTTAATCCCAGGAGCAATAGCACGGGTTGCCTATGGGTAGGGAGCGCCAGGCAGATGTGCCTGTGTGAATGCCCCCTTTAATCTGCTTGGGAAACGTGGCTGAAATGTGGCTATAGCAGGGCAAATTGCCAGTCTGAACTCAGCCTATATTGAGCTGTTTCATTGCATGACTCATTTTGAGGTACATAAACCACAGCAGGGGGCGATCTATAGTGTGTTCTAGAGTGGATTTTGTCAGGAGACCAGTTGTAGATGCAATGTCTACCAGCTGAGTTCTGTTAGCCCGTCTCCATATGTTAGCTATCACTGTGTCAATACCTGGAGGAAACCAGCTTTCGAAGAAGAATGAGGAAAGTCTAGTATTCCTAGGGACTAATTTGTATTTGAGAATATCCCAATTCTTCAGTATTGCCACTAGGAAAGCATTGTGTTTCAGCAAGATAGGGCATTCTCGAGGTTCATTCCACATGACTTCTTGTATAGTTTTAGGGTACAGCAGAAGTCCAAGAGGTTTAATCCAATCAACCAGATTGCCTTTCCGTGTCATTTTGATAAGAGTTGTGAGTAATGTTGCTTTGTGGTAAGTTGCCAGGTCTGGATAACTTAAGCCTCCTTGAGAGTTACGATGTTGTATAGTCTGAAAACGGATTCTTGGATTTTTATGACACCATAGGAAAGAATTGAGGACCTTTTGTCATTTTTTAAGAAGTTCAAGAGATATTTCAGTTGGTATGGTTCAGAATAGAAATAGCATTTTAGGGGGTAAAAAAGATTTGATAGGATGGACTCTGTCAAGTAAGGAGATATTCATTTGTGCCATTTGGTTAGGTCAGATCTGATGGCTTGAGAATTGATAATATGGTTAACCTTTTAATAAGTCAGTCAGGTTTTGAGGTATCTGAATTCCTAGGTAGGGCAATAACTTGAAGGCCCATTGAAATCTGAAGTTTTTCCAGATGTAGAGTTCCATTTCATCAGTAAGATTTAAAGGTAGTATATAGGATTTAGATTGGCTAATTTTAAACCAGAGACTTGACTGAAGGACTGGAGAGGAAGGTGAAGTTGAGTTAGAGATTGTTCTGGTTTTGTCACATACAGTAGCATATTGTTCAATAAATTAACTTGAAAGCATGTGATCTGATTTTCATCCCATGCATCTCAGGGTCTTGTCTTATCAACTGAGCTAATGGTTCCAAAGCCAAAGCAAAGAGGACTGGCAAACCCTGTCGAGTCCCTCTTCCAAGTGTTAGTTCTGCAGAGGTTACTCCATTAACTTTGATCTGTGCATTCAGTTTTTTATATATTGCTGTGATCACCTGGAAGGACTCCCCAAAGGCCATATGACTGAGAAGAGCTATCAAGTATGTCACATCCAGTGAGTCGAAGGCCTTTTCGATGCTGACAGACAGTAGAAGTGCCTTTGAATGTGACTCTTCAGCTCAGTTCAGACTGGCAGTTAGGCCTGATATAGGCATGTTTCAGCAACGTTTCACAAACAGATTAAAAGGGCCATTCACACAGGCACATCTGTCCAGTGTTCCCCAGCCATACTCAACCCGTCTTGTAATGCTTTCCTCCCAAGTTTAAAATATACCTGGTGAAAGTGGTAGCAAACCCTGGAAAGCATGTCTATCCTGCATATATCCTGCTTCAGGGATGTGTAAATGCAAACAAGCTGATCCGGTAGGGATGCTCTTATGTGTATGAGCACTTATGCGCATATCATCAGATTCCATTACAAAAAGCCGCTTGCAGACATGCCTCTGCCAGGGGTGGGCCAACAGTGTGAATGCTCCCTTGCACATCCTCCTCAGTATGCTCCTGCAGCAGTCTGTGTAGTGTGACCAGGAAAACCCGGAACATGTTGTTCCTGGTCTTTTTTGCCATGACTCTCTCGGGCTTCAAACTGCCAGTCTGAACTCAACCTTCATATGGGGAGAGGATGTTTAGGGTTTTGAGTACATTGTTAGATAAGTCCCTACCAGGCATAAAGCCCACCTGGCCTTGATTAATATAGTCCAAGATAAAAGAGTTCAGTCACTTGGTGAGAATTGCCATAAAGATTTTGTAATCCTGGTTTAGGAGCGAAATAGGGTGAAAGGAGGCAGGGTTCATTAGATCATTTCCTGGGTTCAGGATCACTATTATCAAGGCTGAGCTCCAGGAGGGTGGTGTTATGCCAGAATTCAAAATCTCATTGCATGGTGCTGCTAGTGGTTGAGCTAGATGGGTTGCAATTTTTTTTTTTTTGTAGAATTCCAAGGGATATCCATCCTGGTTGACAGATTTATTATTCTTCTGGTTTCTGATGATGTCAGGGACTTCTTTAGTTTCAGTTTCTTTCTCAAGAGTTTTATGGTGAACCTCTTCAAGTTTCTTGATATGGATGTTGGAAGAAAGATATGCATTGACGTCATTAAGGTTTGGCTTGGTCGAAGAATAAAAGGATTGATTAAAAAATTCCCCAAAAAGTTAATTTATAGTTACAGAATTGGTGTGTAGTTTCCCCATAGAGTCTTATGTTGCTGTCACAAATCTGGATGAATTCTTGTCCTTAACCCTCCAGGATAATAACTTTAATGATCTGGGGGAATTGGTCCAATATCTTTTTTTAGGAAAAGAAGATTTTTCTGTATCCAGGAACCTTCCAATGATTCCAATAACTTTAATTCTGCAGTAAGTTGTCTGTAAATCTTGTTGATTCCTCTGTCTTTGTGTAAGTTTTCTAAATGTGCAATACAGTTAGTAATCTCAGATTTCAATGCCTCTCTCTCCTTCTTCAGATGCAATGTCATTGAGATTAGTTGACCTCTCAAAACCACTTTGAACACATCCCATATTATGGAAGGGGAGGTTCTGTCAACACAGTTGTTTTGTATATATTGTTGGATATAGAGTTCAATTTTGTTGATGCATTCTTCATTACATAAAATCAATTTGTTTAGGTACCACTGTCATGCTGTGCTTGAAGAAGAGGATGATTGAGTGGAGCAGCTCACCCCTGCATGATCAGCCCAAAGTATGGAACCAGTTTTGGAGTCTAGTACCTTGTGGACTAGATAGTCTGAAAGGAGAATTAAGTCAATCTGTGTATAGATGTTGTGCATCAAAGAGAAATATGTATAGTCTCTTTCAGTTGTGTGCATATGTCTCCAAAAGTCTATTAAATGAAAATTTTCAAAAATAGTAGCCAGTTTTGTATTTTGTTGATTTCTCTTGGTTTTCTTCTTTGGTGGATGGGACCAATCTAGATTGTTGGTCACTATATGGTTGAGATCCCCCCGCCCCCAAGATCACCTCACCATCTTGGAATGGTTGCAAAGTTGTTAAGATTTCCTCTAAAAAGTTCAATGGACTATTATTAGGTGCATAAATCAATGCAATTGTGACCTTTTGTTCATCAAGGGTGCCTTTAACAGATATGAATGGGCCTTTGGGATACAGCTTTGTTGCTAAGTGTTGAAAGTGAGTGTTTTTAGAGATAAGGATTGCAACTCCCTGTGAGTTTGAACTACCCATAGCATGGTACTGATGCTGGATTCAATTGGCCTTTAAGACGGGTTGAGATATAGAGTGTAAATGTGTTTCCTGATGCAAAATGTTTTTTTATTTCAATTTGGCCAGATTGTTAACACTCTTTTTCTTTTGATGGGATTGTTCAGTCCGTGCAAATTTAATGACAAAACTTTCCATTTGTGATTCATTGTTATTTCTTGAGTGAATGATTATGTTCAAAGAGTGAGTGTAGGGTGCAGTCTAATGCTAGTCATGAAGCTATCACTTCTGTTAAGTATAATGTTGCAATAAGTGACAGAGTAATTCTTAATATATCACAAGGAGGTTGTCAGTATAGTTGAAAGTTCAAACAAATGTGATAACAATATAATACAAAGAGAGAATCAAACAATCAAGATAAAATATAAAGAGCTTGGCTACCACAAGGATAGCGAACCACTAACTATGACTGAGATCAACAGTAATTAATCCACAACAACAGTAGTATGAACAGCAATTAACAATAATAACTTAATGAATGGATAAAAGGTATAGGAATTCCTTTGCTGTAACTGGGAGGAAAATACAAATAATTCTTTAAATTTACACAATAAAGAAGTACTGCTTCTTCCAACTAGTTTGGAAAATTCTTATGATTTGTTGGTCACTGTATATGTTGTATGTGTCCTTACTAAGTACTGAGTTGTTCCATTCACAGTTGACTATACTTGTGAATATGAAATAAAATAGATAAAAACTTCAAAGACTTTATGTCTGTAAAATTGTACTCTAGGGATTTGTAAGACAATTCATCCAATAAAATTGTAAACACAAAAATAAAAAAAATACAGAGCAGGTTTGTTAAAATTTGATAATTAACTAATTAATTTGACCAGTAAAATTAATTAAAATAAATAGGTTGTGATCAAGCAGCTTATCAAGGAATTGATCAATTATAAGCTAAGTAATGTATAAAGTAAGATAGATAGATGATAGATGATTGATGATTGATAGATAGATAGATGATAGATCTTTAAAAAATTATGATATTGAAATAATGTTTTACGATATCGAAATATTTAATTAATTTAAAATGATCAATGGATAGGAGATTTATGAAGGCAGCAAAAAAGAAAACCAAAAAGCTCCAGACCCCTCACCATCTTCGTTGCTCTTCTTTGGACACGTTCCAGCTTGTCTATATCCTTCTTAAATTGTTGTGCTCAAAACTGAACACAATATTCTAGGTGAGGTCTAACCAGAGCAGAGTAAAGTGGTATGATCATATCTTGTGATCTGGACACTATACTTGTGTTGATACAGACAAAATAGCATTTGTTTTTTTAGCAACCACATCACACTGCTGACACATGTTCAGTGTATGGTCTATTAAGACCCCTAGATCCTTTTTGCACATACTTCTCCCAAGACAAGTCTCCCCGATCCTATAATTACACATTTGATTTTTTCTACCTAAATGCAGAACTTTACATTTATCCCCATTGAAATTCATTAAATTTCTTTTAGCCAGTTTTCCAGCCTGTCAAGATCATCCTGTATCCTGACTCTGCCTTCTACCGTATTTGCTACCCCTCCCAATTTAGTATCATCTGCAAATTTAATAAGCATTTCCTCTATCCCTTCTTCCAAATCATTGATAAAGATGTTGAACAAAACAGGTCCCAGGACAGATCCTTGAGGGACTCCACTTGTCACTCCTCCCCAAGAAGATGAGGTACCATTCACAAGCATGCTTTGGGTGTAGTCTGTTACCCAGTTACAAATTCACCTAACAGTCATAGGATCCAAATCACATCTTTCCAATTTGTCAGTGAGTATATTCATATACCTCATATATGAAAAATTCACAAATAAAATCAAGATCAGTGTAGGCGTATTGATACAACCTGAGTGAATAAGATGAAGATGAGTTTAAATGGGCAGCATACATTCCAAGTGTTAAACTAAGCTAAAAGGGTTGAGTGTGTCCGAGAACCATTTTACTATTCTTGTTAGGCGAAAGTGGCATTTTTCTCTTCTGTGACAGCTTGCTTGAGTCTGCTGGAAGGGAGATGTGCAATGCCTGTAAGAGTTTTTTTTTTACCAGCTTCAATGTCTTCAACATAAAGAAAACTGTCTTTGCATGATATTTGTAGTTTGGTGAGATGAATCCACTTGTATTGCAGCCCTGCTTGTCTGAGATCCTCGGTGATTGGCTTCAGTTCTTGGCATCTAGATAAAACAGCTCGTGGCAGGTCAGGGAAGACCAGGATTGGGGGTTTTTTGGAATGAGAGAAACCCTTGAGTCCTGGCTAGACCTATGATCTTTCTCTGTGTCCTCAAGTCTGGCATGGTAGCAATGATATCCCTGGAGCCCCAGCGATTCGCATTTTCAATCGATCCTAAGCGGTAAGCAGCTGTTATCAGGAGAGTGACGCCATCTTCCAGTTGAAGCTCCCATGCTAGCCATTCAGCAAGGAATATTGGCAAGTCTGTATTAGCGTTAATTTGCTTGGCAAAGTCCCTAAACTTCAGATTTTGTTGACACACAGAAGCCTCCAGGGCAATTACTTGCTCATTGAGGCAGCCATTTTCCAAATGAAGAGATTTCATAGAATCATTGAGTTGGAAGGGGCCATACAGACCAACCCCCTGTCTTGTCACAGATCTGGAAGCTGCATCTAGTGCAGAATGCTGCAGCCAGGCTTTTGATGGGTCTCCCCAATTGGGAGCACATCCAGCTTGTGCTGCGACAACTGCACTAGCTGCCAATAGCATACCGAATCGACTTCAAGGTGCTGGTTCATACTTTTAAAGCCCTGTATGTCCAGCATACCCATGGGATCGCCTTTATATACCCCAGAGAGCACATCAGTCGGGGTCTCAAAATCAATTGACCCTCCCTGGCCCAAAAGAGGCCAGGCTTGCTACTACCGGGGCCAGGACTTTCTTGGTGGCAGCCCCATCCTGGTGGAATGAGGTCCCGGAGGAGATCAGGGCCCTGCAGGACCTTTTGCAGTTCTGCAGGGCCTGCAAGATGGAGCTCTTCCGCCAGACTTACAGCTAGAGTGCTGCCACCATTATAGAGCCCTGGCTCCTGGTTTTAACATCCAGCCTGAGCCACAGGAAGATCTTGAGCAGAAGGATTTTTAGAAAGTACATTGAAATAAGCCATCTTGAGTAACTATTTTCAGCACTTTATGAAACTGTGATAATAATGGAATTGTTTTATATAGTTTTATGTGGGTTTAACTGTATTTTATGTACTGACGGTAAGCCGCCCTGAGCCTGCATTGTGGGGAGGGTGGGGTATAAATGTGATAAATAAATACATAAATAAATGCAGGACCAGCCTAAAGCATCTCTGACAAATATTCGCCCAGCCTCTTCTTGAAAGCTATCAGTGAAGGGGAGCTAACCACCTCCCTGGTAGCTGATTCCACCTTTGAACCACTCTGACTGTGAACAAGTTTTTCCTAATATCCAGCCAATACCTTTCTGCATGTAAATTAAACCCGTTGCTTCGGGTCCTATCCTCTGCTGCCAACTGGAACAGCCCCTTGCCTTCCTCCAAATGACAGCCTTTCAGATATTTAAAGAGAGCAGTCATGCCCCCCCTCAATCTCCCATTCTCCAAACTAAACATTTCCAAGCCCAATGTGTTGTCGAAGGCTTTCATGGCCGGGGTTCATTAGTTGCTGTAGATTTTCCGGGTTGTGTGGCTGTGGTCTTGGCATTGTAGGACCTGACGTTTCGCCAGTAGCTGTGACTGGCATCCTCAGAGGTATAACACAGTACTCCATCTTTCTGTGCTATACCTCTGAAGATGCCAGTCACAGCTACTGGCGAAACGTCAGGTCCTACAATGCCAGGGCCATGGCCACACAACCCGGAAAATCTACAGCAACTAATTCCCAAGGCCCTTAGCCTTTCCTCATAGGGTAAGGCTGAGATCCCTCAAGCATTCTACCATTTGGCTTACCTTAGTCAAAGATAATTTAAAATCAGCAAACTGTTCAGTTAGTGGATGGATGAGAGCTGACATGTTGTCCAATAATCTTTTTTTTCCCCATGCTCTCAAACATTGCCATGATTGTGCTGTCTGGCTGAGAAGAGGAAGGCAGGGATGTGATGGTTTCCTCCAT
This sequence comes from Gekko gecko, assembly GCA_029375565.1. Lineage (NCBI taxonomy): Eukaryota > Metazoa > Chordata > Lepidosauria > Squamata > Gekkonidae > Gekko > Gekko gecko. The sequence continues at coordinate 18,630,804 of JAPDNY010000009.1, read as the reverse complement.
CGCCATTTTGACAGCATCTTCCAGGCCGTCTTCGGGATTCTTAGGTCAGTTTGGGTTCGCAAAGAATTCTTTTATGCCTTTGTGAGCACCAGGAATTGATGACATCTTGTCAGCCTCTTGCTTGACCATAGTTTGTAGATGAGAGGGATCGATATAAGATAGATTTGTACAGGGCACTTTTGTAGCAGGAACTCCTTTGCATATTAGGCGACAGATCCCTAATGCAGCCAATCCTCCAAGAGCTTACTGAGCTCTTCTTACAGGGGCTACTGGAAGCTCTTGGAGGATTGGCTGCATTAGGGGTGTGTCGCCTAATATGCAAAGGAGTTCCTGCTACAAAAAGAGCCCTGGATTTTTAAGGTTCGGGAGTATGGGAGGAGTGGAGCGAAGTCTCTAGGCGCCCATCACCTTTGGTGTCGACGCTGCCCCCCCCTCTGTTGTTTCAGTATTGCTTTGCTTGACTGTGGTTGTCCTTTTGCCTTTTTGTACTGATTGTATGCAAAAGGTGCCAGGTTCAGTCTCTGGTATTCTCTAGTCAAAAGGCCTCTGGCTGCTGGAATGAAGCCAGATGCCGTAGCAACTGCCAAATCGGGGAGAGGGGGGAGGAATATACCAAACAATCAAAACCTAAGTTTACTGTAAAATCACACTTCTGCATTTGAAAGTGCATTGTAAAATCCCCAGCTTGTTTCAACAGCAGCCACACGAGGAGACACAGCTCCTCTTTTTCACTAGAAGGAGAGATTTATATGTAGCTGTTCTACGCGTTCCTCCCAGAAAGCATGCCAAAACTGTTATGGATTTGACGACATCCTTTCAAGGCCAAAAGGGGGTTGTACGTTTTATTTTCAGCTGCAAATGTGGAGGTAGGCACTAGCTTTTCCACCCTAAAAAAGGAAGATATCTAAAACTGTCCTTAGCTGTGATAGCTTACTGGAGCCTGCATGGTCAGTAGGCACAATTTCCTTGAGCATCAGGGATGTGGACAAACAACAAAAAAATGGGCCATTATTCCCATGCTTGTGAGATGGCAGGGACCTCTGACCTGGCTACTGATGGAAACAGATTATGAAACTAACCAATGACTCCCAGTGTGGTGCAAATGAATATATTTTGTGGTGTCCACTGACTTCTTCCTCAGAATCCCTCTTCCCAAAGAATGCTTCCTCTTCCACTGCCCTGGAGCAGAAGTTGCTATCTACAGACCTAGAAGTCTACTCAGCATTATAGGCAAATTATATGCTAGCCATTTACTGGACAAACTGAAGTGCTGGATTGAACAAGAAGATATCCTCGTTTTGGAACAGGCGGGTTTCAGGGAGGGAGGATTTACGCTGGGTCATTATATAACTATGCAACATCTAATAGAGAAATACACATCTAGTAGGTCACCCTCGTTATATGCTGCTTTCCTTGACTTGCGATCTGCTTTCGATACCATATCCAGGGGCTTGTTGAGGGAAAATTGAAAGCTATGAGCATAGATCTTAGACTTTTATATTTAATACAAACTCTCTATACAAATACATCTCTTAGAGTTATACGTGATAGGGCTGGGCACCTTTCCAACCTGGTAAATACAGTTAAAGGAGTAAAACAGGAGTGAGTCCTGGTACCAGTGCTGTTCAATGTATGCATTAATAATCTGGTCAGTAGCATAAGCTCCATTGACACCCAGCCCCCTGCTTTAGCCAATAGGAAAATCCCGGCTTTGCTTTTCGCTGATGATACAGTTGTACTGTCCAGAACCCCAGTGGGCTTGAAAAGAGCCCTTAAGGCATTCAGTTGTTATTGCAAAGAGTCCCTATTAGAGATCAACTATCAAAAAACTAAAATCATTGCATTCGGCAAAGGTTGGAAAAGAAGGTCTTGGAACATCAATGGCCATAAGCTGGAACAAGTACCATCTTTCAAATACTTAGGGGTGATGATTCACTCCACAGGGAGTAGAACTACCCACCATGACTATGCTGCAGCAACTGGTCAAAGATCTGCACAGGCCATTCTTAAATTTGCACACTCTACGGGGGGCATGTATGTTCCAGCAGCCTTCCGGTTATTTCAGGCAAAAACATTGCCACAATTAATGTATGGGACAACTCTTGGACCCCCCTCCTCCCACTTTGCTCCGTTAGAAAAAAATCAATCAAGATCCCCGAGAGCATTATTGCAGGTGCCAAGCTGTGTGTCCAATGCCAGCTAATGTCTCGAGTCGGGCATGATTAAGGTAGACGCTAAGGTAAGCCTTGCCTCCATCAACTATTGGTTAAAATTATCACATAACCCACGGGGTTTAATAGCATTAGTCCTGCAAAACTATTTTCAATCCTCTTGGGAGAAGGCCATTCGTCTTAAACTGCAGAATTTGGGCTTCTCTCCTGAATTTGTCCTGCAAATGGGTTTTGATCAAGCAAAATCAATGATAAAAAAAAAAAGGTTGTTTGATGTAGAGCAACAAAGAGGCATTAACAATGTTCCGAACTTCCTGATACCAGAGAAGCTTAAATATGTTGTCTCCCCGATGCCTTATCTCTCTGTCCTGGGGGTACCCAGTCAATGGAGAGCTTTTACTCTGGCAAGATGACGAGTCCTCCCTCTCCAGTTTTAGAGGGGAGATACAAAAAGACTCCCATGAAGGAGAGGATTTGTCTGTGTGGCACTGAAGAGGTGTATTATTCCACTGTCGCTCCTATCAGGAAGCTCATTCTAATATAATTTCTCCTCTACTTATCAATTTTCCTGGATGTTCCAATGTTTATATTTTAAAGAAACTTTTAATGGGTGCTAATCAACGGGTTACCATTAGTTGTGCCAATTTTTTTTTTCAGTAGCCTGTGGTATTCGTAGAGATATTTTATGTACAGATTTTAACAAATTATTGCCAATAGATCGGACGAATGCTAATGACATTATTGTAAAGCTTTTATTCTTGATCTGTACTGGTCGTTGGCCGAATAAAGAACTGATTGATTGATTGCTTTAGAAGATCTCAGGGTCTACAAGGTCTTGGTCTACAAGGAACATCCATTACTGTCCCCCTCCTAGGAGGACATTTGGCTTAGCACCTCCCCACACTTTGTCATTGTTCTCAATAGCAGACACTACCTGAGTGGTCCTCCCTCCCGTGGCAGCTGTTGTGTGGTGGTTAGGGTTGTCAACCTCCAGGTGGTGGCTGGAGACCTCCTGGGATTACAACTGATTGAAAATAAAACGGACGATATTGTGATGCCCCTGCATAGATCTACAGCGTGGCCTCATTTGGAATGTGGTGTACAGTTCTGGTCCCCATATCTCAAGAAGGACATGGCAGAGCTGGAAGAATACTCAGGGATGCAATCAAGAGGGTTGGGGGGCTATAGCACCTTCCCTAAGAGGAAAGGCTGAAGTGCCCGGCACTTTTCAGTTGAGAAAAGAGATGACGGGGGGGGGGGGGAGGAATGGACACGATTGAGGTTTATAAAACCATGCATGGTGTAGAGAGAGTTGACAAAGAGACACTTTTCTCCCTCTCCAAAAATACTAGAACTCAAGGGCATCCAATGAAACTGATGGGCAGTGGGTTCAGGATGGACAAAAGGAAATCTACTTTATACAGGGAGTGATTAAGAGATGGAATTCACTGCCAGAGGATGTAGTGACGGCCACAAGAATAAACAGTTTTGAAGAAGGTAAAGGTAAAGGTTCCCTTGCTCGAAAGCCAGTCAAATCCGACTCTAGGGTTGCGGTGCTCATCTCCGTTTCAAAGCCTAAGAGCCAGCGCTGTCCGAAGACGTTTCCGTGGTCATGTGGCCGGCATGACTAAACACCAAGGCGCATGGAACGCTGTTACCTTCCCACTGAAGTGGTACCTATTTATCTACTTGCAATTTCTTGCTTTCGAACTGCTAGGTTGGCAGGAGCTGGAACTAGAGACGGGAGCTCACCCCGTCATGCGGCACTCACGGGTCTCGAACTGCTGAACTACCGACCTTCCACAGCCTGCAGTTCAGCGTCTTAACCACTTGAGCCACCGCAGTTTTGAAGAGGGGTTAGATTAATGGAGGATTAGTCTACCAATGGCTACTGGCCATGGTGACTTAGGGGAACCTCCACATTCAGAGGCACTCAGGGCTTTTTTTGTAGAAAAAGCCCAGCAGGAACTTATTAGCATATTAGGCCTCACCCCCATGTTACTAGAAGTGTAGTCATCCAGCCACATCCACCTTTTGCTTCTTATTCTGTTTACCTTATTTGCTGTCAAAACCCAGGGCTTTTTTTGGAGCAGGAACTCCTTTGCATGTTAGGCCACACACCCCTAAGGTGGCCAATCCTATTGAATTTCTGCTGTCGGGTGTGGCCTATTATGCTAATGAGTTCCTGCTGGGCGTGGCCGACTTGGGAGCCAGCCAGAACTCCATTCCTGTGCTTTCCTGCCCAAAAACAGCCCTGGAGGCACTCATCCCCAGAGCCAGGATCCAACATCAGGGGAATGCTTCAGCCTCTATGCCCTGTTGTTGGCTGTCCAGAGGAACTGGTTGGCCCCTGTGTGAAACAGGATGCTGGACCAAATGGACCACTGGTCTGATCCAGCAGGGCTTTTGTTACGTTCTTATCTACAGGCAACAGAGTTCAGTTCATCTGGGGAAAAAATGGCTACTTTGGAAGGTGGGATCTATGACATTATACCCCATTGAAGTCCCTTCCCTTCCTTCCCCAAACCCTGCCCTCCTCAGGCTCTCGCCCCCCTCAAATTTCCAGGTATTTCCCAACCCAGAGCTGGCAACCTCTTGTGGTGGTGCCCACCATCCTTTCTCAAAAATCCAAAGATGACTACAGGCTCCTGGAAGATTAAGAGGGTTGCAGATCCATTGATAGATAGCTCCTTGTTCTGATCCAACAGACAAGTTGATATGGCCCAGTTTGAACTCCAGTTGACATCAAACTAAAAACAGTCTGTGAAACTTGAGCCGTGTATTCCTGCTTCATAAACATGTTTTTTTTCATTGAGGGCTGGAAGTCATTCCACATGCTAGGTGGGGAGAGGACACTAGACGCATCAAGGAGGCAACAAGAAAGCAAACTCGGAAAATGTTTCTCAAATGACAGTCACCGTTAATGGCCCCAATCACAAAAATTGTCCTTCAAAGTGAAGTGCGCAGTAAATAGTAATGAATTGATGTACTCGTCGGGCAGATTTGATTTGTCTAGCAAATCCAAACTGACATATACACTCATTTTCTAGTAGATAGCCTTTTGAAAATGCCATTCCAGCAAAGCATAAAAAAGGTTATTTAGATTAGGCGGAGTTGCGAGATGAGTGCTACCTCAAGTTCATTGGCTTACATCTGCACTCATTTAATTTCTACCCGCTCCATTACTCTGGGTGAAATTGTCCTTAAAAATAAAAAAGAAAAAGAAAGAGGAAAATGGACATAAATGTTGCAGAGGAGATGCACTTTCTGCAGGGGTCAATGTCCTGATACCAAGCAGGAAAAACAAGGTATCTGCACAAAAAGACAGACATGACATGAAGGGTATTTGATACTTACAAATAGGACGTTATGCTATCCCAGTTAGTAAATTCAGTGGGCCATTTGTGTGGCTGCAGGAAGTTGTGGAATTCACAATACATCCTGCCAATCTAGCCATTTTAAAGTATAGGCCCAGCCTACAAAGGTATTATTCTCTTGGGTTCTCCTTTAAGCTTTTCTTCGTGTTTGGTTAGCGGAGAACAACAGAAATACTTAGAAGATTACATTTCAGTTTATTTTAACTTTTATTTTAATCTAAAGATCCAGTTTGATGTAGTGAGAGACAGTTTGGTGTCGAAGTTAAGAGCACGGACTTTAATCTGGGAGAACAGGGTTTGATTCCCCACTTCTCCACATGCAATTGCCGGTGTGACCTTGGGTCAGTCATAAGTTCTTTCAGAGCTGTTCTCTCAGGGGCAGTTCTTGAAAGAGCTCTCTCAGTCCCACCTACCTCTCAGGGTGTCTGTTGTGGGGAGGGGAAGGGAAAGGGATTGTAAACTGCTCCGAGACTCCTTCGGGTAGTGAAGGGCAAGGTATAAATCCAGTTTCCTCCTCCTCCTCCTCCTCCTCCTCCTTTTGTGCTTGTATAACATTGTACTGGCTTGGACTATGGTAGGTAGGCAGGTAGGTAGTGGTGGGCTTATATCACTGGTGGGAGCCTGCCATCTTCTCATGTTACAGTTTAGATGTGCCAGACACTAGGTGGGACCTTCGGATCCCCTGGTATTACACCTCATCTCCCCAGGGTGGACTCTGTGGCATTGTAACCCACTGAAGTCCTTGTCCTCCTCAGGCTCAATCCCCATATCTCCAAGGATTTCTTGACCTGGATCTGGTAACCCTACCTCTCCAAACCCTGCTGGCGGCCAGAGGGGACTTGGCAACCCTATTACAATTACACCCCTCTTTTAGGGCATCCTTTGACCTCTACAGTGCAGATAACATTCTGGAGAGCCACTGTGTTGTAGTTGTTAGAATGCCAGACTAGGATCCGGGAGGGCTCCAGGGAGAGACATTTTACTTATTTGATTCTGGATTTGCATGGGCCCTGGGTGATAGAGTGTAGCAAGGCTTCCTTCCCCCTTCGGCACGGCCTCTTTCTCCTCCAACAACACCCTTTCCATTTGGCCCCTCTTGTTTGCTTTTTCTTCTTCCACCATCTCCTCCCCCCGCCCTCATTTCAATTTGCTTACCCTGGTAACGATAAGTCATAACAAACCGTGCTTCCTTCGTTACTTTTCTTATTTTGCATAAAACCAGAGAGGAGAAAATGCGCCTTCCGCGATTTTAATTGATGTGCCATTCAATACAATCGGCATCGTTTTTGTAAAAGCAATTAAAAATATATTGTTCTGGAGGAACCTTGGTTTCAAGGTGTGTGGAATAATTTCTCAGCTCTCGTCGGGAGGCCAGTCCATCTACTTCCAAAATGCTTAAGCAATTGAATGGTTCCAACATATTGGCGATATTAATGTGCAACCATAAGACAGAAAGAAGGAAACGATTTTATCACTCAGCACTGAAACAAAGGATCAAAGGAGCCATAACTTAACTAATACAAAAAAAAAATCCTTACTTTTAATACTGAGAAAAGCATTACAAGAAGAAGAGGAAGAAGAAGAAGAAGACTAAGATGAAGAAGAAGACTACACAATTTTACACAACTTTAAGATTGTCAATGAAAAAATGAAATGTTTAAGAGCCGGTTTGATGTAGTGGTTAGGAGCAAGGACTCTAATCTGGGAGAACTGGGCTTGATTCCCTGCTCCTCCACATGCAACTGCTGGTGTGACCTGGGGTCAGTCACAAGTTCTCTCAGAGCTGTTCTCTCAAGAGGAGTCCTCAAAAGAGCTCTCTCAGCCCCACCTACCTCACAGGGTGTCTGTTGTGGGGATGGGAAGGGAAAGAAGATTGTAAACTGCTCTGAGATTTTAGTTGCTGTAGATTTTCCGGGTTGTGTGGCCGTGGTCTTGGCATTGTAGGACCTGACATTTCGCCAGTAGCTCTGACTGGCATCCTTAGAGGTATAACACAGAAAGAAGTAGTACTCTCTGTGTCAAGGTGAGCAGAAAAATGTTAGGCAGGTAATGGTAGGAAGGTAAAGTCTTCAACAACATATCGCTCTGAGACTCCTTCAGGTAGTGAAGGGTGGGGTATAAATCCACTCTCCTCTTCTTCTCCTGAAGATTTTCTGTTCCTTGGCTCAATCACCAACCAAAAGAGTGACTGCAACCAAGAAATCAGGAGATTGGGACTGGGAAGGGCAGCCATGAAGGAGCTAGAAAAAGATCCTTAAGTGTGAGGATGTTTTGCTGGCGGCCAAGATCAAGTTAATTCCTGCCATAGCATTCCCCATTGCCATGCATGAGGGTGGAAAAAGTTGGACAATGTAGAAAGTGGACAGGAAGAAAGTGGATTCATAAATATGGTGCTGCAGAAGACTTTTACGGATACCATGGACTACCAAAAAGACAAACAAGGGGGTTCTAGATCAAATCAAGCCTGAGCTCTCCCTGGAAGCTAAACTGATGGAACTGAGGCTATCGTACTTTGGTCACATTATGAGAAGAGAAGAGTCACTGGAAAAGGCAAGAATGCTGGGAAAAGTTGAGGGCATCAGGAAAAGGGGAAGACCCAACATGAGATGGGTCGGCTCAATCGAGGAAGTCACAAAGGCACTCAGTTTGCAAGACCTCAGCAAGGCTGTTAATGACAGTTTTGGAGGTCATTAATTCATAGGGCTGCCATAGATTGGAAGTGACTTCATGGCACCTCTCTCTCTCTCTCTCTTTCACACATACACACAGAGTGATATTTCCTCTTGTGATCACCTGGATCTGCAATGCTCCCCTCCTCCAGTTCCTGGGGGTCGACAGCACAGGCAGGACAACCCTACACAAGAGACTTCAAAGTTGTCAGAATTTTCTTGGCTTTCCCATCACTTCCTGGTGCAGGTCTTTGGGACACATGAAGGTCTCCCCTTGAAGAAAGGGCACAGCCGTTCTTTTGGAGCAGATGTCTTGGGGACTCTGAAGGACTGAGGCACAAGGTCTGAGGGGAGGTGACCTGCCTTATGGAGAAACACGGTAAAACTGATTTCAACAAATCCTGGCCAGCTCTCAAGCAACGTCTGCCTCTCATCAACATCATAGGGGAAGAGGACTTTCCTGTGTTCAGATGCTGTAGTGCTTTACCTGTTCAACAGTACGATTTTGCTGCTCGTACCCAACAATTTATTTATTTATTTATTTTTCATATCTATAGCCCGCCCATCCTGCATGCGGGCTCAGGGCGGGTTACGTCTTATCAACAGTACAATAAATACAGTTAAAATTGTAAAACAACAATAAACATCAAAATTCGTGGTCACAGCTCAAAACAAAAATCAGCTGGCTGTGAGAGGTTCCCTGGCCCACTGGTAGCAGATGAGTAGTGGCCAATTGTCAGTGGGTGGGAGACAACTACCTCAGGGAGGCCATACATGGACGCCTGCTGCCTCAGCCACCTTATACATCACAAAATTTGCATTCTCTGAAACTGGGCTTATTTACGCTTTATGACTGAAGCCCACTCCTGAAACTTGTCTTACACATATCAAAGTAGGGTTGCCAGGCCCCCAGTCAGGGCAGGGGTTCTCCCAATTTTGGGGGCTCCAATCTGCCACCAACAACCTGTATGGTGGGAGAAGCCCCACCCCTGAACAGCCCCCTCCCAGGATGATGTCATTGGCATGACAGCATTACCTGGAAGTGACATCATCATACTAGGCATGTTGCACATCAGTGCTCTAGCATTTTGACTGCTAGAGCATCAACACGCGACATGCCCAGTGTGATGACGTCACTTCTGGGTGATGTCATCATGGCACATGCACTTTGAGCATGAGTAAGAAGATCCCAGGATGGACTCAGGAGCCCCCCACTAAAAGCTAAGTAAGACCTGGTAACCTTACATCAAAGAGTGAGAGAAGCAGAGAGAGTCTGTCTTGTTAGAAAAATCTCTGAGATTTCAAAAGTTTTGCACTACCTCTATGGTGACTGAGAGAACAAGGGGTTCTGAACATGAATAAGGTCTGGTGGCCAGGTGGCCAGACAAATGCACTTCTAGCAATTAGCCTGGGGGTAGCAGTGAAGAGTCAGTCCTATTTGTGAAAGGAAATGTGTGGGATAAAGCTGGAGAAGTAAACTCCTCATAGAGGTCTAGCAAGGCCAGCTGAGTAAGCCCTTCATTCCTCACAGTATAAATGAGGGCCTGTGGGGTTGCCAGATCCAGGTGCGAAATTCCTGGAGATTTGGGCATGGATGCAATCACTCTCCCAAACACACTTATATCAGCAAGATTTGTTTATTAAGCAGTAGAGAGGTTCCAAGCATAGACAGCTTCTGTGTCGGAACTGGGGCCCAGATGCCAGTTCTGCCAAAATACTGAAAGCAAGAAATTCCACAGATGCCAAGAGACCAATCACTGCTACCATTCAGCCCACCACACACCTGCCCCTGCCCTTGTGACTGCCCCCCCACCTGCATGCTAATGGTTGCATTATCTAGTAGCTCCCCAGACTTCAAGGTCACACAGAACGATGACATCATACACTTCCCAAGGTGTTCTCAACACACTTAGGAGCCCCCTGCACGAGAACTGTTACGAGCTGATTCTAACCAAGCAAAGCAGCCAGCCAAATACATCCACTCCCCCTCCTCCAGCACCCAGCAGCGGTGATTAACAGCAATGGGAAAGAGCAAGGTTGCGTGCAACACAGGAAGTGTAGAAGACTACAATGGAATCCATAATACAACCAAAGGAAATAATGACACAATACATGAGTGTAGGAAATAGATATTTTTGGCAAGCGAGGCCCAAGGTTGACACAGGGGAGGGGAGGGACTTCAGTGAGGCACAGTGCTGTAGAGTCCACCCTCCAAAGCATCCATTTTCTCCAGGGGAACTTATCTCTACAGCCTGGAGGTCAGTTGGAATTTCAGGAGATGTCAAGCCATCACCTGGAGGCTGATATCCCTACTGTGGGGTCATTTTACCACACATCCTCTACATGAGGGCATCCCTTTGGAGCCGATCCACTGATTCTATACACCGAGTAGATATTGTTATAATCAGTTCAATAAGCCTATAAACAATGCAAAGAAGTGCTATAACCAGGAGAGCTGTGGGATTTCTGAAGCCCTCACCCCCCACCCTCAGTGCTACTCGCCCGCTGTTTTAGAGGTAGGAGGTTGCTGCGGGGGGGGGTTGGGGTAGGCCAGATGTCCACCTGGAAAGAAGAACGTATCTTCCAGCCTCCTTCCTTATGCTCTGCCCTTCTCCCCGGATACCTATTCATATAAAAAAGTGCCAAGTTTGCTTACCAAATTAAAAAGACAACATTTTGATCAAGTGGGTATAACTTTTTGCAGAATAATTGTGGTTGCACTTCCTAAATTTCCCTTCTCACTGCTAGCTTTGATTCTTCTACGGAATGGTGGGTTCCATGTCCTCACCCCTTGGGCTTTTTCACTCAGTCTCACCCAGTTCCCCCTTCCCACTAGACTCTTCGTTACATGGCTTTTGTTCACGCACGTGCCATGATTCCCAGCAGACCACCACTCCCTCTATGAGTCCCAAAGGGCTTTACGATCTGCCAACCGACTTCTTCCGGTGGTCCCCGGCCCCAGAGATGCCCGTCTTGCCTCGACTTTTCAACCCTGGCCCCTACCTGGTGGAATGAGCTCCCATATTAAATCAGGGCCCTGCAGGACCTTTTACAGTCCCACGGGGCCTGCAAGATGGCGCTCTTCCACCAGGCTTTTAGTTAGGGCAGCAGGCGTGTCCCCCTCATTGATCTTCCCCCTCAGCAGGTCAGAAATATGTTACCATCTAGGGAACCAAACTCGAAATAGACCGCATCTGAGAGGCTTTGACCAGAAACTTTATCATAGGAATGTTATTGTATTTTATTAAGGTTTTTAATTGTTTTAATCCTTCAGCTATTGTATATTGGTTATTGTATTTGATGGATCCTGCCCTGAGCCTGCTATGCAGGGTGGGAGGGACACAAATCCAATAAAAAAATAAAAAAATAAAATAAAGACATGTTTTTGGTGGCCATCAAGAGCCTTAGATTTAGGGTTGCCAATCTCCAGGTGGAGGCTGGAGATCTCCTGGGATTACAACTGACCTTCGAGTGACGGAGATCAGTTCATCTGGAGAAAGTGGCCCCTTTGGAAGGTGGACTCTATGGCATTATACCCCTTCGAAGTCCCTCCCCTCCTTAAACCCCACCCACCTCAGGCCCCACCCCCAACATCCCCCAACCCAGAGCCCACAACCCTACCCTCATTCCTTTTTCATTCAGAGAAAAGCTGCTTGGATCCAACCCTTGAGAATAATTTTTCTGGGTCATTGTATTCCGTAAACCAATCCCAACAACTAAAACTTATTTTAAAAAGCCATTAAAATGCCTTTTCGTTTATATAAGCTCAATTCAGTTCATTGATGCAAACGATTTAAAAAAACAAAAACAAAAATTAAAAACGTAAAATAACTTTTTGGATATCTCCTCTCAGGAACACACAACATGCTAGACTATTAAGCAAAATGGATCCTCGAAAATGTCCTATTTATTATTCTCGGTGCAAGACAAAATGCTCCCCCCTCCACTGGAGCACCTTTAATTGGTTTATCTAAAGAGAAAAGCCAATACTTTCCCAACAGTTGGCCACAAAATCCCTCAGGACTCCAGGAAGCATAATTCCCTTTTTAAAAATTCTCCACATTTATTAATGATGGGGGGGGGATAACACACAGAATGGCTCAGTGGGCCTTCCCTCCTGTGTGTTGTGTACTCATCATTCTGCACAGCAAACATTCAGCAATTTCCCCTGATTTTTATCTGACAGAGAAAATCATTAGAAAACCCAGGCTGATACAAAACAGCTGTAGTTGAGGGAAGATTTACAAGCTAGATGGTTCACCAAGCCTTAATAGTGGGCGGCAGTCAAACCAAGGATTCGAAAAATAGCTGCCGGGAAGGGCCAACGACTCCCAGGTGGGCTGAAGATTTCTCCCAGAATTATACCTGGTCTCCATACTAGAGAGGTCAATTCCACTGAAGAAAAGACCAGCTTCAAAGGTGAAATCTATGGCATCACATTCCCACTGAGCTCCTTCCTGTCCCCAAACTCCACCCTTCCTAGGCACCACGCCCCAAACTCCAGGAATTCCCAAATCCAGAGCTGGTACCCCTATACCGTAAATGGCTTTCGGAATGTGCTTTGAACCATCTGATGTTTAAGTATCCTTAGTATGCTGCCACCCCTGTAGGCTTGCCATTTGCCCCAGCTCCTATTGCCTGCCAGCGCACCAGTGGCCAGTGGAAGGGGGCAAAATTGCCATCAGGTGATAGCTCGGGTGGGGGGGACTCAGAATAGACACCACAGCATTCAAAGAAGCACTCGAAACTCTATTGTTTTACCATAGAGTTTCTGCCAATTCCTAGAGTGTCACCATCTGCCAATTCCTAGAGTGTCATCACCCCCAGAAGTGACAATGCCTTCACCTGACAGTGCCCCCCATGTCCTCACCCCCTGGACTCCCACTCTATACCCCTTATTGCAGTCAACCAAGACCCAACAACCATTTCTCCGTGCCAGGCATCCAAGTGGTAACATGGGCCTTCCTCCCCAATTTCAACACAGCTGTTCTTACCCAAGCTTTCTTTATTATTTAGGAAAACAGTGGGTGTACACTCCCCCACCCTGCCCTTACCCAAGGTTTCTGCACTGTGGCTCCCAGTTGGTGGAATGGCTTGTCTGGGGAGGCCAGGAAGGAAAACTCCCACACTGGAGTCCCTCCAGAGAAGGTGTGAAATGGGATTGTTATCCAGGAGTTCTTGTAAAGGGACAAGGGTTGTGTCGTTTCAATCTCTGTGGGGGAAAAAAATTGTCGGTTTTCTAAAAATATCACATTGTTTATCGGATGTATTATACTGGTTGCTATTCATTAGAATGTTGCAATCGATCACCAGTCTCAAAGACAAATGCAGTTGTAAGTAAGTAAGTAAATAAGTAAGTCAGTAAAATAGTATCAAGAATTATAAAGTAAAATTAAAAAAAAACACCTAACTTTATTCCCAAAAAAACATCTTAAATGGGCTACATCACTGTAGTGACCTTACAGCTGGAGCCAGACCCCCTGGGATTGCTGGGTCCTGGTAAAATGTCCTCCTGTTTTCCTCATGCTTGCAGACACCAGTCGTCCCCTTTAAAATCTTTTTCAATATAGTTGAAGTAGGCCAAAAGATAGCCATAGTTCTTCTGGCTTTCATGGTCTTGTCAGTCTCACCAGCTGTGGAGCACATCTGGAGACTTGTGGGGTGGGTGACAGGACTGGGAAGTGCGCATGCAGAAGAAGTAGAGGAGGAGCCGTACCTGCCACTAGAGACTTGAAGAACGTTGCCCAACATAACAGGTAAGCATCCTAGGAGTAAGACAGGCAATCCAATTCCATAGGAAGAGTCTTGCTGGATCAGACCAGTGGTCTGTGTAGTCCAGCATCCTTTCCCACACAGTGGCCAACCACTTGCCATGGAGGACCAATAAACAGAGAACAGAGGCCAAGGCCTTCCTCTGATGCTTCCTTCTCGTCCCGGTATTCAGAGCTTTGCTGCCTCTGTTCCTTTGACCCACCATGGCTTGTAGCCTGCACGGACCTTTGTTCTTTGCTCAGATATTTCACTGTTACACTTACACTTGCTATGCTTTCCTTACCGGCATTAGTTCTATTGTCCCAGCAAATGAATTCCCAAGCCAAATGTATCCATCGCAAAGGACTGGGGTGACGTATATGGATATCTCACTGTCATCACATAGGACGGGTCCACATAATGCTTGTTTGATCATTTATTTTGGAATTGTGGTTTGCTAAGAAACGCTCCAAAATACAACTGCAGAAGATTTATTACCTGCACGCAAGCTCAAAAGATTGTTAAAGATGTTTAGTCATAGCCAAAAGCAAACAAACCATACCTGGCTAAGGTAACTCACCAAAGCCACGGTATCCAGGACCAAAGGAGATGTAGGAGCCACCTTCTATAGGAAGCTGCCCCCATCAATTAAGATTGACTAATGGAGCCCTTCTCTTGAATGCTGAGGCCGGTGGCAACCAAAGACTGAGCATTCTCCATGGTGGCACCCTACAGTTACAGCTCACCTCTTCCTTTCTCCATTGGTCTTTGGGCATCAGATGAAGATGGCCTTATGTGCCGTAGCTTTTAACTAACTGGTCTGATCTAAATTCTCCTGCCTCATCTCTGTTTCCATTGTTAATCGCTGTTTATCGAACGGTTCCCCCTCCCCTTCGGATGTCTATGTCTTCAGAGCTATCGTTTTATTTATGCAGGCTTAATTAATACATTAATTAATCATTTAAAACTGACACGATTAATCAACAAAGATTGCCTTAATTGGGCAGCAGCCTGTTAATAACAGCAGCCCTCAAACAAACATAGGCACGCGTGATATAATGGCAGGTATGTATTTACTGGTTTTGCAGTTTTGAGAGCCTGGATAAAGGAAGCAGGCATATTCAGCCCTGAGGGATCCATCGTTCAGTTCAGCAATCTCAGGTTGCAATCTACCTGCACAGGGTTCTGTCCACTCATTCTGAAGCCACGAAAAGATCGATCAGTCATGGGTGTAGCTATGCCAGAGCCACAAAAGTCTATTGGTAGCAGCACTGGGTTAAATTGAACCAATGGGAAGGTGAGAAGAAGCAAGAGTCCAGGAGCTCCTTAAAGACTAACAAAATTTGTGGCAGGGGATGAGCTTTTTGTGACTCACTGCTCACTCCTCCAGATCACCGTATCACACCTAATTGACTGTTATTGTCATTCAGCATCTGAAATCACTCCCCTCTCCAAGGACAGATGGACTCCCATTCTGCCTATATCTGAAGAAGGCAGCAGTGACTCACGAAAGCTCCTCCCCTGCCACAAGTGTTGTTAGTCTTTAGCTTCAGGCAGCCAATGAAGATGTGGACCAAGTCTGGATCCAGGTTGGGGTCGCCCAGAACCTTGGTTGCCAATGGGCTGCCTGAATTGCCGCCTGTCCTAAAAGCTAATAATGAGTGATGTTGCAGATCAGCCATTTAATAAAGCTTCAGTTGAATCCAATTGTCTTTTGCTTTCATTTGGGAATTCTTCTACAAAGAAGAGTTCCTGATTATTTGGGAGGAGGAAGAAGGTAAAAGGGGTAAAAGGAGTAGTGAAGGATGATAGGGAAATGGCTGAGAAGCTGAATGCATTTTTTGCCTCTGTCTTCACTGTGGAAGAGGAGAAGTGTTTGCCCACTCCAGAAGCACCGATTTCGGGAGGGGGTTTGAAAGACCTGAATCAGATTGCGGTGACAAGAGAGGAAGTCCTCCGACTGATGGACAATTTAAAAACTAATAAATCACCAGGCCCGGATGGCATTCATCCGAGAGTTCTGAAAGAACTCAAATGTGAACTTGTGGATCTCCTGACAAAAATATGTAATCTTTCTTTAAAATCTGCCTCCATTCCTGAGGACTGGAAGGTAGCTAATGTCACTCCAATCTTTAAAAAGGGCTCCAGGGGAGATCCAGGAAATTACAGGCCAGTCAGTCTGACATCGATACCGGGTAAATTGGTGGAAACTGTTATTAAGGAAAGAATTAGTAGGCACATTGATGAACAAAAACTATTGAGGCAGACTCAGCATGGGTTCTGTAAAGGAAGATCTTGTCTCACTAACCTGTTAGTGTTTTTTGAGGGAGTGAACAAACATGTGGACAAGGGGGACCCAATAGATATTATTTACCTTGACTTCCGGAAAGCTTTTGATACAGTTCCTCATCAAAGGCTCCTAAGTAAGCTCAATAGTCATGGGATAAAAGGACAAGTCCTCTTGTGGATCAAAAACTGGCTTATAAATAGGAAACAGAGAGTGAGTATAAATGGGAAACTTTCTCAGTGGAGGGTGGTAAGCAGTGGGGTACCACAGGGATCAGTACTCGGTCCGATGCTTTTTAACTTGTTTATTAACGATTTGGAATTGGGAGTAAGCAGTGATGTGGCTAAATTTGCAGATGACACGAAGTTGTTCAGGGTGGTGAAAACCAGGGAGGATTGTGAGGCACTCCAAAGGGATCTGTTGAGGATGGGTGAGTGGGCGTCAACGTGGCAAATGGGGTTCAATGTGGCCAAGTGCAAAGTGATGCACATTGGAGCCAAAAATCCTAAATATAAATACACATTGATGGGGTCTGATCTGGCAGAGACTGACCAAGAGAGAGATCTTGGAGTCGTAGTGGATAACTCGCTGAAAATGTCTACACAATGTGTAGCTGCAATAAAGAAGGCCAACGCTATGCTGGGGATTATTAGGAAGGGAATTGATAACAAATCAGCCAGTATCATCATGCCCCTGTATAAATCATTGGTGCGACCTCATTTGGAATACTGTGTACAGTTCTGGTCACCACATCTCAAAAAGGATATTATAGCATTGGAAAAAGTGCAGAGAAGGGCAACTAGAATGATAAAAGGGTTGGAACACCTTCCCTATGAAGAAAGGTTAAAATGCTTGGGGCTCTTTAGCTTGGAGAAACGACGGCTGAGGGGTGACATGATCGAGGTTTATAAGATTATGAATGGGATTGAGCAGGTTGAGAAAGAAGTACTTTTCTCCCTTTCTCACAATACAAGAACTCGTGGGCACTCTATGAAATTGCTGAGCAGTCGGGTTAGAACAGATAAAAGGAAATACTTCTTCACCCAAAGAGTGATTAACATATGGAATTCACTGCCACAGGAGGTCGTGGCAGCTGCAAGCATGGACAGTTTCAAGAGGAAATTAGATAAACATATGGAGCAGAAGTCCACCAGTGGCTATTAGCCACAGGGTATGGATGGGAACTCTCAGTCTGGGGCAGGTGATGCACTCTATTCTTGGTGCTGGAGGGGGCAGCAGTGGGAGGGCTTCTGGTGCCCTGGCCCCACTGCTGGACCTCCTGATGGCACCTGGTATATTTTGGCCGCTGTGTGACAGAGTGTTGGACTAGATGGGCCATTGGCCTGATTCAACATTGGCTTCTCTTATGTTCTTATGTTCTTAAGAGGATGAAAAAGAAGAAGAGGAGGAGGAAGAGATTGGATTTGTACCCCTCCCTTCACTCGGAGTCTCAGAGCAACTTACAAACTCCTTTCCTTTCCCCTCCCCACAACAGACACGCCATGAGTTAGATGGGGCTGAAAGAGCTCTTTCCAGAACTGTTTTTTCAAGAACAGCTGTGTCAGAACTATGGCTTGCCCAAGGTCATTCAGCAGCTGCAAGTAGAGGAGTGGGGAATCAAACCCGGTTCTCCCAGATTCGAGTCCAAGCACTTAACCACTACCCAAACTTGGAAGAGTTGCAGGAATCTACATATATATGGATAGCTTAGCGGTGAGCAATTCATCATGCTTGGCCATTGGAGGGCGCTACATCACTCTAAGTGTGTATAGGTGTTATCACCTTGAATGGGATGCCTCTCTTTGTCTTAACCTGGGAGCCGCCCTCTGATCCCTCCTCTCTTGCTTTGTCCTTTTACTTACTTCTCATGGCCTTCCAAGGAGACACACATCACTGTAGGTCTCTCCTGTACTCCCACACACATGATGCTGGACAAGCTGGCCATGTGAGAAGAACAGTTCTCTTTAGATTCGGCTTCTCTCCTTTCGACTGCAACCTGAATGTGAACTGGATCTATGTGAACTGGATGTAACTTTACCCACTCTTCCCTCACACAATCACCCCCCCCCCCATTAGAACATATGAAAAGGACCACTGCGCTCTGGCTTCCTGGCTAGGAAGATGCAAGAACGGATCCCTCATACCCACTATAAAGAGACAGATTAGTACTGAAAAATCTCCATGGGATGATTTTTTGAATAACTGCCATGCTGTCATGGCACAGAAGTGAGGAAACGTCCATTGTCTATTGTAAGATGGTTGAGCTAATCGCAGCAAGTCCGTTTTACGGCTTTATCCACATTGATAAGAAAAAAAGATTGTTACCTACATTTTTATGTAACGTGTATTATAATGTTTAATTTTAATGCACAAATAAAAACAAAATGCAGATATACTACATGGGGCTCTCTCCCTTCTGCCTTATCTCAACAGGTCTATACATTGACCATAGCGTTGGAAATTTCTGAGCACAAAGACTGTTTATTATCTGCATATACAACGGTGTGTGTGTGTAATGTTCCCCCTGACGACAGATGCCGTTACCTAATTAGGAAATGTGTAGCTTTATAAGAAGGCATTCTAAAAAAAAAAAATCTGTTGGAAGGTTAAAGAAGGGAGCATTTGCATTTTTACCTTGAATGGGAAAAAGAGAAAATAAAATTGGCAAGGGGTGGGGGGAACAGAGAGAGAGAGAGAGAGAGAGAGATTTTTTTTCTATTGTTTTATGTTCAGTGATTTAGCTTTCCTCTGAATTACATTTGCTGAGAACAACTCCCTACACGAGGGCTTCCTCAGTTCATCTGGATGACGGCTGTTGAGAACACAACACTACTCTAAATGGACTGAGCATCTGCCTGGCAGGCAGAAGATCCCAAGTTCAGTCCCCAGCATCTCCCTTTCAAATGGATCAGATAGGAGGTGATGTGAAAGACCTTGACCTGACTGGAGAGCTGCTGCTGGTCTGAATACATGGAACTGATCTTGATGGACCAAGAAGGTCTGATTCAGTATAAAGCGCCATCATGACTTATGACCTGAGCCATTAGGACTTTTCTTAGATTTTTCTTTCAGTGATTGTCTTAATAGATGCATTTTTGTAGCCTTTGATTTTGAGTTTAGCAGTCACATGGAGCAGAATACTGAAACTATCCCCCCCAATACTGAAACTATCCCCCTCCCTCCCCCAAAGCCTACCATGTCCCTTCCTCTTTGGCTGACCCAGCTGAGCTCTGAGAAGGAGCAAGGTGTTTGAGCTGCCAGAGGGGTGTGTGGTATTTTTATTTATCTACTTTCAGCTGAGGTGCTTTAGCTGAGAAGGTACTGTGTGGGGGACTGTATTTGGGAGTGTGTGGGTGAGTTGTAACAGATTCCTGGCTGCTGGAGTTAGGGTGTGAAAGGGTCATTATTTGCCTGTAATTAAGTGCCTGGGTGAAATTGAATAGCAGACTTCTGGCTGCTGGAGTTGGGGTGTGAAAGGGTCATTGTTTGCCTGTCATTAAGTGCCTTAGGTGAATTTGAGTAGCTGCTGGCCACACCCTCTCCTGGGGGACACTTCTATTTAAGGCAGGAAGCTTGCAAGAGGCCTGGCCCCACTGCTGGACCTCCTGATGGCACCTAGTATATTTTGGCCGCTGTGTGACAGAGTGTTGGACTAGATGGGCCATTGGCCTAATCCAACATTGGCTTCTCTTATGTTCTTATGTCCTTTCATCATTGTTCTCCATTGATGGATCAAAATATTTGTATCCTAACAAGTGAAGATGTTATAACTATTTGTGGCTTCTTTCCCCCTTTTGCCTTGCACCCCATCCTTTCTGTGTCTTTCCTGTGATAAGAACATAAGAACATAAGAGAAGCCAATGTTGGATCAGGCCAATGGCCCATCTAGTCCAACACTCTGTCACACAGCGGCCAAAATATACCAGGTGCCATCAGAAGGTCCAGCAGTGGGGCCAGGGCACCAGAAGCCCTCCCACTGCTGCCCCCTCCAGCACCAAGAATAGAGTGCATCACCTGCCCCAGACTGAGAGTTCCCATCTATACCCTGTGGCTAATAGCCACTGGTGGACTTCTGCTCCATATGTTTATCTAATTTCCTCTTGAAACTGTCCATGCTTGCAGCTGCCACAACCTCCTGTGGCAGTGAATTCCATATGTTAATCACTCTTTGGGTGAAGAAGTATTTCCTTTTATCTGTTCAAACCCGACTGCTCAGCAATTTCATAGAGTGCCCACGAGTTCTTGTATTGTGAGAAAGGGAGAAAAGTACTTCTTTCTCAACCTGCTCAATCCCATTCATAATCTTATAAACCTCGATCATGTCACCTCTCAGCCGTCGTTTCTCCAAGCTGAAGAGCCCCAAGCATTTTAACCTTTCTTCATAGGGAAGGTGTTCCAACCCTTTTATCATTCTAGTTGCCCTTCTCTGCACTTTTTCCAATGCTATAATATCCTTTTTGAGATGTGGTGACCAGAACTGTACACAGTATTCCAAATGAGGTTGCACCAATGATTTATACAGGGGCATGATGATACTGGCTGATTTGTTATCAATTCCTTTCCTAATAATCCCCAGCATAGCGTTGGCCTTCTTTATTGCAGCTACACATTGTGTAGACATTTTCAGCGAGTTATCCACTACGACTCCAAGATCTCTCTCTTGGTCCGTCTCTGCCAGATCAGACCCCGTCAACGTGATGTCTGAGATTTCCATGAAATGACATGAAGTTTCCAGCCTTTGAGTGGAAGCATGTTCACCCAATCAAAACATTCATTCCAAATGTTACATTTCCTATTAATTTTACAGTGCCATTCTAAAAAGAGTCACACTCTTGACTTCCACTGACTTAGAAGGATATAACTCTGCACAGAATGGTGCCTTTAGTCTTGCGTTTGTGTGGTGTTCACACTTTCAGTGTGCAAAACACATGACCGGCAGATGCACAAAGTTCTAAAAGGAGCCCAGAGAGCCAGAACCCCTTTCCAACTTGCAGTTGCAGAACAAAATCCAGTGAGCTGGAAATAGGGATGCCAGCCTCCATGTGGGACCTGGGGATCCCCCAGAATGGCAGCTCATCTCTAGACTACAGAGATCAGTTCCCCCAGATAAAATGGATACTTTGGAGGATGGACTCTATGACCTTGTACCCCACTGAAGTCTCTTTGGGTTCCATCCCCAAATCTCCAGGAATTTCCCAACCTGGACCCCACACACACACTAGTGTTCCCTCTAAGCTGACTTAGTGTGAGCTAGCTCACAGTTTATTAGCCTCCAGCTCACACATTTTTGTCTTAACTCAGGAAGGATGGCTCCAGAAGAGCAAACTAATTTTTGCTGCAGCCAAATCGCTCACTCACAGTATTAATGCCAGGAGCTCACAAAGTAGAATTTTTGCTCACAAGACTCCACAGCTTAGAGGGAGCATTGCCCCCCCACTCCCCACCAGTGGCCAAGGAGGACCAGGCAACCCTACCTGGAAACCAATGGTTAAGGCTCCTTTTCAGGTATCTGGAAGCACAGACAGGTGCTCAGAGAGAGTCAAGAAGGGATCAAATTGAGGCAGAAGGGAAATAAAAGACAGAGCACTGAATAGGGTCGCCACTTCTGGGTGGGGAAATACCTGAAGATTTGAAGGGTGGATCCAATGCTCCCTCTAAGCTGTGGAGTCTTGTGAGCAAAAATTCTACTCTGTGAGCTACTGGCATTAAAGTTGTGAGCGAGCGATTTGGCTACTGCATAAATTAGTTTGCTCTGGAGCCATCCTTCCTGAGCGAAGACAAAAAATGTGTGAGCTGGAGGCTAAAAAACTGTGATCTAGCTCATACTAACTCAGCTTAGAGGGAACACTGGGTGGAGCCTGGAGGTGGAGTCTGGGGAGGGGAGGGGCCTCAGCATGGTACCATGCCATCGAGTCGGGGCGGATGAAGGCTCACTGGTGCCTTGAGCACTGACTAATCTTGGTGCCCCCCTCCTTTCCACACTGACCTAGTCCGTTTTAGTTGTTGACCTGTCTGACCAAACACACAATGCAGGTTGCGGCTATACAAAAATTTATTCATTTTTGTTGTTCAGTCACACAGTCGAGTCTGACTCTTCGCGACCCCATGGACCAGATTACGCCAGGCCCTCCTGTCTTCTGCTGTCCGCTGAAGTTTGCTCAATTTCATGTTCGTTGCATTGATTACACTGTCTAACCATCTCATCCTTTGCCGTCCCCTTCTTCTTTGACCTTCAATCTTTTCCAGCATCAGGGTCTTCTCCAGTGAGTGCTCCCTTCTCATTGGGTGGCCAAAGTATTTGAGCTTCAGCTTCAGGATCTGGCCTTCCAGGGAACAATCAGGGTTGATTTCTTTTAGGATTGACTGATCTGATCTCCTTGCAGTCCAAGGGACTCTCAAGAGTCTTCTCCAGCACCACAGTTCAAAAGAATCTATTCTTCGGCGCTCGGCCTTCCTTATAGTCCAACTCTCGCAGCCATACATTGCTACGGGGAATACCATTGCTTTGACCATGCGGACTTTTGTTGGCAAGGTGATGTCTCTGCTTTTTATCATGCTATTCATATGATAACACAATATACTGTACAAACTAAGCCAAGCTTTGGCTACATAAAGTTCTGGGCGGAAATTAAAAAGGGGCAGAGAGGGTTATGAAATGACAACTGAATTGGGCTCCATCACCTTACTTTTAAACACATGCTTTTTACTTTCAAACATAGCCTATGACACTGCACCTCGCCAATAAAAAATAGAAGATAACCCTAGGGTGCACCGTGATCAATTTGCACTACTTTTATCAATTTTTTTTTACACATCTTCATTCGTTTTTTCTTCTTCTTTTCACCCTTTCCCCAACTTTGTAGTGCCCCCTTTGGCCCTGGTGCCCTAAGCCCATGCTTAGTCTGCTTAAGGGTTAATCTGCCACTGCATAGAGTCCACTCTCCAGAGCAGCCATTTGCCCGCCCACCCCTTAAATGAAACACCACACAAGTTATGGGTTAAAGTGCAGGGCCGGCTCCAGGTGTCTGGGCGCCCTAGGCAGGACAGCCTGTGGTGCCCCCCACTGGGGATGCCAACCTCCCGGTGGGGCCTAGAGACTGGGGGCGGCAGCGGAGTGCTGGCTTTCCTGGGCACTCCGTAGCTGTGGGGTTCCCAGGAAAGCTGGGAAGGGGGTGGGGGGTCTAGCCGCCGCCCCCTCCCTCCCAGCGCTGGCTTTCCTGGGGGCTCCACGGCTGCGGGACCCCCAGGAAAGACAGGGAAGGGGCAGAGGTTTAAACTGCCGCCCCTTTCCTCCTAGCGCCGGCTTGCTTGGCCGCTCTGTGGGGCACCCAAGCAAGTCTGGGAAGATTCAGGGGGGGGGGGCTTTTCGCGGGGGGCACCTTTTGGCGCCCCTGCAGCCGGTGCGCTCTAGGCGAGCACCTAGCTCACCTAGTGGGCGAGCCGGCCATGTTAAACTGGGGATTTTATTTATATATATAAGCTGATCTGCACCAATACATTAAAGCACAGGTGGCTTTGGGCTTGCAACACAAGTCTCCTAACAGGGTAAACCCACTCCTGCTCAGAGCCAGGTCCGGGATCCTTCCGGACCTTACTCATCAGGGCCTGCATGCCAGTGTGTGTGTGGGGGGAGGACACATTCTAGCCCATGGCTGCAAAGCCTTAAGGTTTGTCATATGCTCCCCCACCCCAAAGAGGCCCCCGACCGAGTCACCCCGACTGCAAAGCCCATAGGCACCCAGTATGAGGACCTCCCCTATCGTTGATATCTCAGGGTGCTTGCCAATTCCACATCCCCTCAACCTGTGCTTTTCCTGCCTTCCCAGATAGGGCCTGACCAGTTTTACCAGGCCTTCTTAAACCTCACTGCCTCTGACCATGTGAAGCAGGCGAAAAAAAGGCCCCCTCTCGGCCAATCTGAGTGAGGCCTCCAAAATTCCTGCTCAGCCCCGAAAATGGTGAACAGCTAATCCCACATGGTCCAAAAAGAGGCCGGGTGGGTGGGGAGCTCACGCTGGGCCGATCTGCCCTTGGAGGGTGGCCGCCACCGTATCTAGTTGGTGAGTTTGTCCTTGATTGGCCAGCGCTCCCGCGCTGGGCCATGATTGGTTTGCTGCTGCCCCTCATGCTTCATCCAAGAAGAAAGACTAATTTATGTCTTCTGGAGATCAATTGTAATAGCTAGAGATCTCTAGGCCCCACCTGGAGGTTGGCAAACTTAGTAACAAAGGCAGGAAGCTTATCAGGAAAGCAATGCTGGTGATCTGCCACCAAAAATAGCTTAACTATTAAAGCCACTTTGTCTCTCCACGTTTCTCTGAACTCTTGCAGCTCTGAAGCCTAAATGGCCAATCACAGTTTGACACTCCTGTGACCCCCTTTTTTGTGAAATGTTCTAGTGGTTCAGATAAATGGCTGGTTTGAGACCACTGGTCCATATGGCATTGAGCGGAACTGCAGGGATTCTTTTCTCCCGGTGAGAGCGGGCTGGAAACACATTATGTGTGAGCATTACAGAATCACTAAGAAAAGCCAAAGTTATCTGGCTGGCTGTCCCTTCTTTGCCTCAGGCTGAACATCCCACACTCCTGAATTGCTGTGTTCCTGGCACACTTTTAAAATGAGCAGAGCTCTTTCAGTCGGGTTGCCTCTGTACAGTGAGTAACATCCATTATCACAGAGGCAACCGAGTGGTAGCCCCATTGGTACATGCTCAGAATGCATTGCCTCAGCATAGCAGGGGAGCATTGGCGTTTTCTCAGCCTTCCAGTTCAGTTGGGGTGACTGTAAAAACTACGGCTCCCATCAGCCTCAACACCATGTCATACTGGGAAAGACTGGGAAGAACAATTTACAGGTAAGATGGGCCCCAGTGGAAGCCATATCCAATGCCTACTTATTATCCCTTTTGTAAATATATGATTTTCAGCATAAGGGGGACGGGTAACAAGGGTTAGCACACTGTGTATTTTTTAAAGGGGGGAAATGATAGAGGTTTTAAAAAATTATGCATGGGATAGAGAGACCTGGCAAAGAGAACTTTTCCTCTCTCTCCCAAAATACTAGAACTCAAGGGCATCCAGTGAAGCTGATGGGCAGTAGGTTCAGGAGAGACAAAAGGAAATACTATTTTACATACAGAGTGATTAAAATGTGGAATCTGCTGCCAGAAGATGTAGTGATGACCATAGGAATAAACAGCTTTAAAAGGGGATTAGATAGATTCATGGAGGATAAGTCTATCAATGGCTACTGGCTTTGGTGACTGAGAGGAACCTCCGCATTCGGAGGCACTAGTCCTTTGAATCCTAGATCCAGGAGGCAACATCAAAGGAAGGCCTTGACCTCTATGCCCTGCTGTTGGCTTTCAAAAGGAACTGGTGAGACAGGATGCTGGACTAGGTGGAGTATTGTTCTGATCCAGCAGGGCTTTTCTGATGTTCCTATGAACACGTGTGCAAATTCTGTACACCTCCCATCAAGCACTCACAACTGATTGGAATCTCACAAAAAATGCCAGGAGCTCACGGGGACTGCTAGATACTCAGAGTGATGATAGTGGTGGAAGTTTTGAGTCTGGGAAATCTGCAAGGTTCTCTTCCCAGGCAAGCTCAAGATTGATGAATATCCCAAGATCGTTTATCACAGTCTTTCATGGTAGAAGGGGTCAGTTCATTACAATTAAGAGGGGATGTGGGGGAGTAAGTGTACTGACTAGCAGGCTTGGAGTATCAGGTACCAGAAGTCAGGGCAGGCAAAGTCATCCAGTCTAAAGGTCAGGGTTCCAGAAAGTCAGGCAAGGCAGACTCAGCGGTTGAGCATCTATTGTACACATTGTGTCCACACCTAACAGCCTCCCCTGGCTGTTTTTTTTTTTAAAATAGCCATATGTTTAAGGGTCATGCTTGCAGCCAGCTGCTCAGAACTAATCTTGCAACTACTCATCTTCATTATCAGCAAGCAGCTGGCATCAGAGCAGCAGACATGCACTCTGCCATCTCTCTGTAGCTTTATTCTTAGCCTCCATCTGCGGTGCTCTAAGGGTGTGAGTGATACTGGAGGGATGGAAATGACCAACTGAGTTTCACCTGTTGAATCAAGGCTGGAGGGATGTTGGTGGCTCTGCACCAGCTGTTGACTATGAATCCTGACAAGCCAGCAGCTCATCTTCCTGCTTGCTGGCTTTTGCTGACTCAGAGCTGGCTACAGGGGGCTCCTCTTCTTCTGAGGAGTCCTTGTTATTGCTGATCCCTGGCTAACTCATGACACCAGGACCTAGGAGGTGGGGCCCAATGATACATCGATGTTCCTTGCCTCTTGATAGTTGTACTTTCATGGTAACATTGCTTCTGCTAAGCCTGCCCCACCCCTTGAGACATCCTCCTTCCTTCTTAAGACATAAGTACACTCTTCTGAGACTTCTGGTCATGGGTGAGGTCAGACCACTAGAGGACAAGTACATTGAGCTCCAACCTACTTGTGATCAGTTCAGAGTGAGTGAAATGCATCGCATATCTTCACTTCATTTATTCAAGGCATTTCTTAACCCAATAACTTATGATACACTCATGTATCAATGTCAGTACCGCAGGCATTCTCAATATTTCCCAGACTACGTTAATACTCAGGGACTATTATCTAACTTTTCCTTTGCCCCCAACGTCCAAGGTAGTGCTAATGACCTGGTTTGTCCTAACCAATCCTCTTGCCATACTCTGCTTCTCTACTATTTATATGACAACAGGGGAGGGAACATGGTGCACTTATGTGAATCTGGACTGAATCAGCATGATGTGACATTGTATAGAACTTTTAATGTTACCATTATTCTGTTCTTAAACTTTGGCTTGAGCCACTGAGATAGGACAGGATAACAAATGGGCAGGAATAATATTTAGGCAGGGAGTTCCCAGACTGTGGTATGCAATGAGAAAACCATTATGGCACACTGAGAAATAAAATGTATTCAGTAATTAAAGGCTCCTGTGAATCCAGAGGACACAGACCTAGAAAGGAGGTTGCCAGCTTCTAGTCTGCATGTTTTACTGCTTCAGAATTGCCTCTGCTAAGGAAGGGGTAATTTTTGATATACGTTTAATCACTTCTGTTGTATAGACATGGCAGAATGACATATCCTCAGAGGAGGCTGTCTGTTATGTCTTCACATGACTCACTCTGGGCTTGCCAGTGTCCAGTCAAGAGGCATGTCCAGAACAGTGACTCAAGCAGAGACATAGGGTAAGTGGTTTTTACTTTTTAATATATTCTTATCCTTGTGAGGCATAAGAGTCAGGGGCAGTCTTAGGGCTATTCAGCATTCTCATTTTCCTTTCTTGTGTGTCCCTATTCCTTTGTTCTCCCCCCCATATGTGTTTTGCTCTCTCTAGTGACCAATTTGATATTATATCACTGTAAGAATGGCATATCTCCCTGAAGATTTAAATTGTATGTTTTTATGCTGGCCACATGACCACAAAAACATCTTTGGACAGCACTGGCTCTTTTGGCTTGGAAATGGAGATGATCATCACCTTCTAGAGTTGGATTTGACTGGCTTTTGAGCAAGGAAAACCTTTACATTTACCTTTATGCTGGACACACTGGGCATGTAATACTGAATTGACCACTAGAGGGAGCAAAAGATGTGCAGAAAAGGGGACAAATGAAGTAATAGGGACACACAAGTGATGGAAATGAGAATGTGGGAGAACCCTTAGTGATTCTGGGGCTCCGGGAAAAAGTCCAGAATGGGGTCCCAGAATCAGTGCCCCTCCTCCTGAACCCCTTTACCAGCCTCTCCTGCCAGGACTGAGAAAGGCCAAAAACAAAAGGGAAACTGCACAGTAAGAAATTGTTAACACAAAAGAAACTTTGTAATGGAGTAGCAGACACACCTTAAACATGTAAATGTATATAGATATCAAAAGCAAATCTAGAACCAATGTCTCTAAATTTTGTGTAGAATAATAAAAGTCTAACGGGGAATTGCGTCTCCCAAATCAACTATTCAAGGCAGAAAGGCTTTCTTTTATTACTCTACACAAAACTTAGAGACTTCTGTTCTAGATTTGTTTTTGATTAAGTGCTACGTGGTGATCAAAGCCGGCAAACACGTGAAGCATAAACTTAGCTGCTGGAAGCAAAACACAACTGCCGGGCGAGCAGCTTGGCAACCGGCCCCAAACACCTGGGACACCGGCCAAGCAGCTTGGAAACCGGCACTGGGTTGTGCTAAATTCTTCATTTCAGCATTGTCTGAGTTTCTGTATATTTATTCTGGACTTCGTTTTGATGTTTGATTCACTTGCAATTGTGGGTTATTAGTGATTGAAAGGGGTGCTCGTTTGGAGGTTTGATATATTTTGTTGGAGATGTTTTCAGTATGATATATTTATATAAATTTAGATGCTCAAGGTGTGTCTGCTACTCCATTACACAGTTTCTTTTGTGTTGACAGGACTGAGAAAGGAGCAGCCCTCACCCATATCAGGTAGGTGGGAGCCATCACTGGAAGCCAGCTACCTGAGCCCCATGTGGAGCAGGCGCAAGTGGCTGTCACTGCAAGCTAACTTCCCAGGCCCTGGATGGGGAGGGTGGAACTAGCTTTAACTGCAAGCAGACAGGCCAAGCCTGAGAAGGGATGGGTGTGTGTCTGGTGGGGGCAGAAGCTTGCTCTTTTTCTTCTCTTATCTCCTCCATTGTGGGGCAGGACCATGGTGGAGCAGGCAGAGAAAGAAGTACTTTTCTCCCTTTCTCACAATACAAGAACTCGTGGGCACTCCATGAAATTGCTGAGCAGTCAGGTTAGAGTGGATAAAAGGAAGTACTTCTTCACCCAAAGAGTGATTCACACATGGAATTCACTGCCACAGGAGGTGGTGGCACCTACAAGCATGGACGGCTTCAGGAGAGAATTGGATAAACATATGGAGCAGAGGTCCATCAGCGGCTATTAGCCACAAGGTATAGATAGGAACTCTTGGTCTGGGGCAAGCGATGCACTGTATTCTTGGTGCTTGGGGGGGAACAATGGGAGGGGTTCTAGTGTCTAGTGTGACACAGAGTGTTGGATTGGATGGGCCATTGGCGTGATCCAACATTGGCTTCTCTTGGGTTCTTGGGTTCTCTTCTTATGTTCATGGGTGGTCGTGATAGCATGGGGTTTGAGGCAGCTCCCCTGTTGCCCATTGGTTAAGCCCCCCCCCTTAAGGGTGACATGTATGGGCATAGATTGCAGTAACTGGGCATAGGATTGCACAGTCAGGGAGTGATCTGAAGGAATCATTGGTTTGGAGAGAACAGCCATAAGAAACGGACACAGACCTTTCCCCCTGCTTTTATTTCTTGAGCAGTACATGTGTTCTGATTTTATTTTGTCACACAAAGTTTCCTATTTGATAGGAAAGAGAAAGCACCAATAATTCTCCTTTTCTCTCACAGATCCCTGTTGGACAGCAGCAGAATCCTATCCAAGCGGCAACATCTGGAAAAGTAAACACAGACCTTCCTTGGGACAAATTAGGGCGGTGATAATGACAGTAACAATAAAACACAACACGTTATAGCGGACCTGTTTGGGTCTTGTGTCACTGAGCATTATCTTCACTTCCTAGATAATGCACGGCTAACAGTATCCTCTTCCACATATCACTGATTTTTAAGAAGTGCACATGAAACTCAATATTCTCCCCAGCCATCTGGCTGCCAAAATCTCAGCTAATAACAGCAGTGGAATCTGAGCCATGGCAAGTCTCCATCTCAAACCTGGTGGGACCCAAACTCCAATCTCACCCAATAAAGGATGCTGCTGTCCAGATCTATTACAGTCACGGGAAGCACTGCATCAAATAACCTCTTTAGCGTCCATCAGACAAAGGCTGCCTTAAGTGGATTGAGACAGGCATCTGAAAAATGACCAAAGTGTATCTATCATATTAGTAGGGAAAAAATCAGTTCTGCACCCTAAATACTCAGAACTAAATGGTCAACCTTGAGACAGACTAAAAATCATCTTCAGGTTATTGCTTGTGTCCAAGTAGCTAAGATTCCCATACAGCATTGTTATAGGATAGCCAAAGCTAGTTTGCAGATGCCAAATTATGCTTGCACAAGGTCCATGGAGGAGGAAGAGGAGGAGGAGGAGATGAAGAAGAGGAGGAGGAGGAGGAGGAGATTAGCTTTATACCCTGCCCTTCACTACCTGAAGGAGTCTCAGAGCAGCTTACGATCTCCTTTCCCTTCCCCTCCCCACAACAGGCACCCTGTGAGGTAGGTGGGACTGAGAGAGCTCTGAGAGAATTGCTTGTGAGAGAACAGCTCTTATCAGAACTACGGCTTGCCCAAGGTCATCCAGCCAGGTACAAGTGGAGGAGTGGGGAATTAAACCCAGTTCCCCCAGATTAGAGTCCACACTCCTAACCACTACACCAAACTGGCTCTTGTGGATGAGAACACGGATGCAAAATCATCTGCATTACTCAGACTGTATGGACTTGCATAATGGCTACAGAATAATAGAAGATGAGTACCAGCCCATGAATTCACTAAGGATACAATTTCCTTGGTTTTGGTGATTTTTTTTAAAACCTATATCTGCATAGTTCCTCTTCATAGGCTGCATGGTCACACGCACTAAAGGATCCACTTTCAGGCTGGATTTTTACTGTATGAATTGGCGAAATGCAGTTGGAAAGTGCATTGAAAGTGGATTCTTTAGTGTGTATGACCGCAGCCATACACATTCTTTTCTAGCCAAATGCATTATCTTAGCTTTCCCTCAACACACATACTCGGGGAGGGGGGAGGGTGCATGCAAAGGGCCTCCTTCAGGGTTCCCTAACCTTTTCTGAGCTTGTGGGTACTTTTGGAACTCTGACACAGGGTGCTGGGCACAAGCACTAAACGGCTGCCAAAGGAAGCTAAACCACTCGTGACAGGGCTGCTGCAACCACAACAGTGTCAGGGAGCAAGGTTCTATAACTCTAATCGTCCCTCTTCAACATTGCAGGCAGAAACCCTGTTTATTAGAATGCCTTTTAATCTGCCCAGCCAATCCCCACCTAACCATGCCCACTTTCTAAAAGAAGGAGGAGGAGGAGGAGATTGGATTTATACCCTGCCCTTCACTCGGAGTCTCAGAGCGGCTTACAAACTCCTTTCCCTTCCCCTCCCCACGACAGGCACCCTGTGAGGCAGGTGGGGCTGAGAGAACTCTGAGAGGAACTGTCCTTGAGAGAACAGCTGTGCCAGAACTACGGCTTGCCGAAGGTCATCCAGCAACTGCAAGTGGAGGCGTGGGGAATCGAACCCGGTTCTCTCAGATTAGAGTCCGCGCACTTAACCAGTACGCCAAAGCACCTGGCAGGGGCCAGAAAAGGTATTGGTGGGAGGCATGGTGCCCACAGCCACAATGTTGGGGACCCCTGGCCTACTTTATCACACACAGCCTGGGTGCCTGTTAGCCACACTATGAGTCATCAGAATGATCAGCTCTGGGACAGGGCAGGAGCTGGACGGGAGCCACCGCACCTCTGTCGGTATCCCTGGGATTCAGCTTCTCTCCTCTGGGATCAGTTTTTGCCCTTCTTGCCCCTTTCAGCAGACGCTGTAAGAAAGCACCTACTCGTGCTTTCACGACAGACCTGGCCGGGCATATATGACTGCAAATTAATAAACATCTGCCTCAAATCTCCTCTTTTCTGGAATTCTTCGAACCATTTTAAAAATTGAGAAAAACTGGTCATCTCGATAAACCTTCAGAAATGGCTGCTATTCTGCTGTCTTTCTCCTTTTTATACTTGCGTGACCCGAGGGAAGAGGCACGAGAGGGGCAGTGATGGGACAGAGTGGGTCAGAAGATAATTGAACTGATAGGAGCTTTTTCCAACCAGAAACAATAGCCCATGTTCCCACCAAGGAGGTGTATGCCCAAAGATAGCGTTGTGCGCACCATTTTCACTTTCCACCAGTCATTCCATTAGTCCCACTGGCTTGGGAGGGCTTTATGGATTCTGTAAGCAGAAGGATTCAGTTTACTTGATATTCCATTATTTGTTTTTTGGCTAAGGCAAAAAGAGTAACGCTCCGTCGTTCCATACCTCTTGCCTCACATGTTCCATTTTTCTTTTAAAAACAGACACCCCACTTGAAGATCTCAGAAATGGGGGGGCGGGGGGAGACTCGATGCTGTTACTCTTGCATAAGGACTTTGAAGTGCCTATAAAATGAGGACTGCTTCTTCCATCTCTCTGAAATTTGGCATAGAGGATTCCCTTGTGGCAGTGACACAATCATCCAAAAATCATCCCCCTGGTTGGCTGTGTGTGTGGGGGAGTTAGAAGCAAAATTGCATTTCCCTTTGAATTCCATGGAAATGGAAATTAAATGTAATAACTGAACTAAAAGCTTTCATCCTGATCAAAAAGAACCTGAATAAAGTCCCTCCAGATTAAAAATAAGGTGGGGGGACCCAACCTGTGCACATTCCTAGAGGTTGTGCCTTGTTTTTCTTACCTGATTCTGCTTTGCTGCCTAACCCTTCAAGCCCATGGCTGGTTCCTTTATTTATTTATTCAAATTTGTTCCCCGCCCTCCCTGCCTGAGCAGGCTCAAGGCAGCTTAAAGCAATAAGACATAATAACATTCAATCTCATAAAACTTCTAAAACAATTCATTAAAATCATATTATTATTATTATTCCTTATATATAATTGTGTTTTGGAGTGGCCCTTTGCAGCTCTCCCATTGGCTGTGCAATGTACTCCCTCAGCCATTGGCCCATCAGCTGCCACACAAGAGTACTCACGTGCCATTGGCTGGGTGCTGGGTTTGCTCCTCTTCCCCGCCTACTCCCCCTTCAGCAACTGTGCCCTGTCAGAATTACTGGCAAACAGCTTTCTCTCTTGAGAAGATGCTTCTCCTGCTTGCCTCCTGTGTGGAACTAATTTGCCCCTCAATGGCTGTTGGTAGGTGTAATGAAATGGCAGTTACCTGTGTTTGATGAAAGATGGCTGCCATCTGTGGTTGTTTGTTTAAAATGTTCTCCCATAAGGTTTAATTGAGCTGTACTTCCAGAGAGGGGCCTTCAGGGTTATCACTCACTGGGTCAAATGGGGCTTCCTCATCTGCTGGCTTACAATTCCTAGCTGCCAAGGGGTGGGGCAGCATCAATATAGACTCCAGCCCATTCAGGGAGGAGGCAGTCTTCATCCTACAGGAGGTTAGGAAAGGCTCCTGCTGCCTGTCCTGACCAGACCACAAGCCAGAGACATGGGGGAACCCTGGGAGGCAGCAGAAATTCAGCCACTCCACAGTTGGCTGGATTGGGGGATGAATGGAGGTTTTCCTGCTCTCTTGGGTAAGAGAGAAAGGCTGAAGCAGAGCTAGAGGGCGGTCAAAAGGGGGATCCTATCCTGAGCCCACAACCTCCAGAGGTAAAGAGTATTGTGTGTCAGGAAAGAGGATTGCATTTAACCCATTGATTTATGCCCTGTTGGTTCATAGTGTGTGCTTACTCCTATAGTTCTGCCTTATTCATTTAGTGTGTGTGCTCCATAACTGTATAAATAGTTAAATAAATTCTTTTATTTGGGCTACTAATTTGTGTTGTGCTCTAACCACATAGTCCCCCCTGCTCTGTACAATACCGAAGGAAGGGGGTAGCCCAGGGAAGCAAGGAAAGGCCAGACCCTTGGGTTGCCAACTTTCCTGGGATTCCATCTCCAAATAGGGAGATTTGGCCAGAGGGGTCTCACTGTCCCTCTAAAAAGGCAGTGACAATTCAGTGAGTTTTGGCAGCAAACTTAAGGAGTGAGATACGCCTACAGGATGAGGGTGGGAGGGGAAAACCTGAGTTGTAGACTGGAGCCTGTTTCACCATGGTAGGTGTAATGTATCCACTCGGGAACATGGGCTCAGGACAGCCATGTGCTCAGACTGGTTCTAACCGGTCCGCCATGCAGCCAGGCGAAGGGCCTGAGCTTCACTCCCAAAGACAATGGACTGCAGGATCCTAGCTCCCCTCCAATCAAGGAGCCGGAATTCTAGGACATAACTCAATCACTGTAAATAGCCCAATCTCGGGGTGTGGTGTGCGTGGGTGTGTGGGGTCACTGGGGGATAAAAGCCAGCCTGCGAGCTGGCTTCTCTTGTCTTGTTCTTCAACTAATAAAGTATGTGAGAGCTGAAATCACTCGTCAGTGTCAGTACTTTTCACTGGCAACGAAGGTGGGATTTTAAACTCCCTCCATGAACAACAACCACGTGGAAGAGCATCGCATCGAACCCCGCCGCTCACCGCACTGCTCCAGAGCATCACATTGTTGACCCTGAGAGCAGCACCGCACCGCTCACCGCAACTGAAGCCGCTGACGCGCAGTAGGCAACCAAGCTTGGTTCAGACAAAGGAAGGAAACCCTTTGCAGGCCTTTGTGAGGAACTCATTGGGGCCAGTCCTGACTAGGGTTGCCAGCTCCAGGTAGTGATATTCCTGGAGATTTTCTGGTAGAGTCTATGGAAGCCAGGGTTTGGGGAGCGGAGATGCCTCAGCTGAACAGAATGCCATAAAGCCCATCTTCCAAAGCAGTTATTTTCTCTGGGACGGGGAGAGATCTGGAGATCAGTTGTGATACCTGATGATCTTCAGGCTCCATCTGGAGGTTGGCTACCCTAAGTACAGCAGTCAGTGCTTCAGAGCAGGGTTCTTGCTGTAGAAGCTGTAGGGTTCTTGCTGTAGATCCAGGTTCTTGCTGTAGAAGCTGAGTGGGTGATTTTGGACCAGTCACAGACTTTCAGCCTTACCTACCACACAGGGTTGTTACAAGCATGTAAGGTCTGCCAGCTTCCAGTTGGCATCTGGAGATCTCCTGCTATTACAATTAGGGTTGCCACTTCCTTCCAAATCCCCAGTGGGGGACTTTAGGGGGTGTTACTGGAGGGGGCGGGGACATCCCCAATGTGATGATGTCACACAGATGTGATGTCATCATGTTGGGGACCAAGCCCCCCTGCTTCTTGCCAAAAGCCTGCACTCCAAGCCACAGATTCGCAGCTTAGAGTGGAGGCACGCAGTTCCCACCTCTTCCCAACAGCATTTAAAGGAAGAGGGGGAGAGGCAGCTCATGCCTGCATGTCAAACCGTGAATTTGTGGCATGGAGTGCAGGCACCCACGGCCACCCCTCTTCCTCCCTCCCTCCTGAAAGATGGAAAGGGCCAGCTGGAGGGCCCTTTAAATCTTGCAGGAGGGGTGGCCGGGTGGTCACTCTTGGGGGCGGGGCCTCCCCCTCCAGCCAGCTGGCTGGTGGCAGGAAGGAGCCCCCCAAAGTGGGGAAACCTTCACTGGGCCTGGGGGTCCGGCCACCCTAATTACAATTGATCTCCAGGGAACCAAGATTGGTTCCCCTGGAGAAAATGGCTGCTTTGGAGGGTTGACTGTATGGCACCATTCCACACTTAGGTCTCTTTCCTCCCCAAAACCCATCCTCCGCAGGCTCCATCTCCAAAATCTCCAGATATTTCCCAACCCAGAGCTGGCAACCCTTTCCCCCATTGTACAAAGCAGCCGGGTATAAATGAAGTTGTGTGACTTTGGGACAAGAATCCCTCCCCTCCCCAAGTTATCCTACTCTCTCTAGTGCCCCGTCCCTTTTCAAATTATTTGCTTTACCTTCTTCCCTACCCAGAATTTCTAGCATCAGGAATCTCTGCAGAGCACGCTGATAAATCCCCTTCTTCTCCGAGGCAGCCCGCAATACAGCTTTGCAGTCAGCACAATCAATCACTGATGGGTTGGGCCTGCTCCGTCTCTGGCGCACGGCTGTGCCTCAGTCCCAGGGCCAGACACCATGCTAATGAAATAAACAATGAGAAGCAGAGGAAAGTAAAGTGAACTGAAATTGGTTTCTCCGGTCTGTAATCAGAGCTGACTGGCCAAAAATGAGTTCTTGGGAAAAGAGTCTAGTCCACAGCTTAATCCCAGACGTGTTGAAGACCTAATACTGCCTTATTGCACATGATCGGCAACATCCCCTTCCGATTGGTGCTGACAGAATGAAACCGATCGTGGCAAGGAGCGCCTGATAGCCAGGCCAAGCAAGACTTCAGAGGAAGAGCACTTCCCTTTCTTCCGATTAAAAGCCATCGCCCGTCCTAGCTGTCTCGTTCCAGCAGGCTATTTCTGTTCTCTTCCCTCCGTTTGGGGGAAATTCAGATAAGCTTTTTTTTTTTTTCTTAAAGGGCAATTTTCCGTGGAGGAGAGATTATTTTGCTGGGAACACTGAGCATTTTAGCTTTTACACAAAACAGCGGTGAAGAGGCAGATCTGGGTTTGGGGACCAGATGCTTTTTATGAGGTAATGGCATTCCAATTTATTTCAGCCTCACAAGAAGAACTAGAATGCTCATCTGATAACAGCCTCAGACCTGCAGTTAGCTAGGCCCCGGTTGCTTGCTGGGTTGTTCTTGAGGTGATAACAGGCTGAGAACGTTCGTCCCACAAGGGATCAAGTTGACAAAATTCCAGTTTTATTTACTCATTTAGATTTTTTAGGCCACCCTTCCCTGCAAGCAGGGCTCAGGACAGCTCACAACAAAGGTAAATACAATAAATGATTTAAGTTAAGTTAAAACTGGCAATAAAATGCATAGTACACACATATCAACAAATGAAATGATCCATTCCAAAATGGCGGAGAATTTTCAGCTTCCACAAACCTCCTAGAGGGGTTGTGGAGAATGGAGGGTATGGGAGTCCCAGACTACATGCTGTCCTGTCACTGTCCTCAACCAAACGCCTGGTGGAACATCTCTCCCTTACATGCTCTGCGGAAGGGTAACAAATTTAGCAGGGCACGGATGTTCTCTGGCTGAGAGTTCCACCAGGCAGGGTCCATGGCCAAAAAAGCCCTGGCCCCAATTGAGGACAGCTGGGTCTCCCTTGGGTCGGACCACCAGGAGGTTCTTTCTTCCTGAGCATAGCACTCTTCTGGGGGCATGCTGAGAGAGGCAGTTCAAAGGTATGTGGGTCCCCAACCACAAAGGGCCTTAAAGGTCAAAAACAGCACCTTAAAGCTGATCTGGTGCTCCACTGGAAGCCAGTGCAGCTCGCACAGTACGGCATGTATCTGATTAGACAGAACTTGGGGCAGACAGGGAAACAGGGTTTCCCTTTTCCAGGCCCCGCCAGGCTTCTTTGTTTTAGCAGGAGCAAGAGGCAGGAGGGGGAGCAGCATGATGTCACTTCTAGTCCATACCAGGAAGTGACTTCACAACGCTCTAGGAGTTCACAGATCTCTATGGTCAAAACTTTTTGGTACAGACTAGGACATGTGACATCACTCCCCGCCCCCCAAATGCTCCTGCTGTTGTCTGCACTGGGCTGGAAACCCTACCCAGAAAGAGTGTAATGGGTGTTGAGACCCTCAATACGCAGAAACAAAGATCTGACCTGAGACATGGGAGAGAAAATGGCATTCTCTCCCGCGTTTCAAGACAGATGCAGTTATTTGTCAAGAAAACCTCTTTCTCAGGAGTCAGGTCAACTCTCAGTTGACCTCCATATGCACGTATGGACAGGCTTCTAGTCCAGGGCTAGTGTGTATACAGGGCCCTGTCCTTGGTCCAGATGATAGGCCTTGGAATAGCCAACTGACAGGTAAACCCACAGTAAGTCTGTCTTGGAGTAACCACAGTTTCCAGGGCAACCAAGAGTTGTGCAGCTTGATGGAGTCCCACAAGCAGGGAGACAAGATTTTGTGGTGTTGCTAGGGAAACAGTGACATCGTCCCTTGATAGGGGAGCCTAAATGTCATGGGAGAAGCTTACAGAGCAGAGGAATCCTTAGCTTTTGGAGATGCAGGCTGAAGAAGAATCACCTGAGAATCAAAATTGACGGTTAGAACTCACTGGCTGGACTGAGGACGAGGGCGGTGAACAGCACTCATGTTCTCAAGTTCTGTGGGTATAGGTTTTATTTTAAAAAGTCACCTCTGAGGCTCAGACCTCTGTCTCTCCTTCTCCCCTGCCCAGCTGGAGAAAGGTTAGAGCAGCATGGGGCCAGGGTAGGACTACCAACTCCAGCTTGGAAGATGCCTGGGGATTTGAGGGAGGTACCCAGGGAGGGCAAAGTTTGGAGAGGGGCTGGATCTTAGTGGGGATATGATGTCACAGAGTCTGCCCTCCAAAACTGCCATTTCCTCCAGAGGAATTGATTTCTGTAGCCGGCCTGGTGCAGTGGTTAAGAGCCGTGGACTCTAATCTGAAGACCTGGGTTTGATTCCCCACTCCTCCTCCTCCACATGAAGCCTGCTAGGTCACCTTGGGCTAGTCACAGTTCTCCCAGAACTCTCTCAGCCCCACTTCCCTTACAAGGTGTTTGTTGCGGGGAAAGAAAGGGAAGGCAATTGTAAGCTGCTTTGAGACTCCTTAAGGTAGAGAAAAGCGAGTATAAAAACTTTTCCTCCTCCTTCTTCTCCTTCTCTTCCTCCTTCTCCTTCCCCTTCTCCTTCTTCCAGGAGAACCCCAGGTCCTATCTTGATGTTGGTAAACCTTGGCCATGGAGAAGATATCTACCCCTTTCCTAGAAGTTGAAAATATGTGGAGAGTCTCCAGAAAAGTCACAAGGAACCAAACCCAAAGAGAACACATATTTTGTATGCATAAAGTGCCAGACACAACTCACAGTTCCTCCAATTAAAAAGTCTCAGGTTGAAATGGGCAGAAATAATCCCTGCCTGAAACCCTCTGCCAATAAGAACATAAGAGAAGCCATGTTGGTTCAGGCCCATGGCATATCTGGTCTGACAGTCTGTGTTACACAGTGGCCAAAACCCAGGTGCCATCAGGAGGTCCACCAGAGGGGCCAGAACTCCAGAAGCCCTCGCACTTTGCCCCCCCCAAGTACCAAAAACACAGAGCATCACTGCTCCAAACCGAGAGTTCCCTTTATACCTTGTGCCTAATAGCCACCGATGGACCTCTGCTCCATCAGAGAAGGCACCAGTGGACTAGATAGACCAACAGTCTCAGTCTGTGTAAGGCAGTTTCATAAGTTCACACAACCCTTGACAAATTGTTTTCAGTAAAATGACCCTACCGTTGGTGTCAGTGAGGAATTCTATGCCGTTCCTGTTTTGCTTACAGCCTGCTGGGAAATGCTGTTCTCCAGATACCTTAGAAAGAATTTCATCACCATTGTTCTCAATAGGGATGTGATCATTCATCTAAAAAAAGAGATCTCCCAGCCTACGTGGTTACCACCTGTGAACCTGCTTGCTTCTGAATACACCCCCCTCCCCTGATCTGCAAAGGCAAACACATTTGGCGGTTTCTTAGAAAACACACTCACAGAGACGCTCCTCTTAATCATTATATTTTATAGTCTAAATCAGGCTTCATTTCTATTTTCTCCCCCCGTGCTCTGGCAATTTATAAAACTTTTTTTTTTTTTTGCTCTGCCTCCATACTTGTAATTAGAAAATGACTTATGAAATTGCATCACAAACAACACGCCCACTCACTCCTGCAACCAACACAAGGGTGGAAATGATAATAGCAGAGTGTCAGAACAGTAAGATTCCTTTAACAATTATTCCCAGTCTCCTCTAATAGATAGTTACAACTCCCGGTCATATTTTAGTTTCACAGCGTGCCTAGGAAGCCATCAAATAAAATTCCCAGTTCTACCTCCCTCCCCACCCCGTTCAAACCAAGTTTTACTCATTTAAAACGAGCGTCACTCTATCTCCTGTACCCTGCCAAGAAGGGAGGGTAAAAACCACCAGAAAGGTAGAATGGAGCATGTAATATTTCCTTTGTAGATATAACAATCCTGCTAAACATTTTGCTTACCTGTGGGGCTTTCAGGCGTGCGTATCTCAGACAAGTGGTTCAAAGCTATTCCATCAGGTTGTCTGCCAGACTGTGTGTTCCATGGGAGAAAGGGCCCTCAAGGGAGAAACTGTCTCCTAATGTCGTTTACAAATGGATCTAACAATTTGGTTTAAGAATCACATGTGTGATGTGTAATTCTGTTTCCCAGAGCTTCTGCTTTTCATAGGAAGGCAAGAATAACAATGTCACCGAACTCAAGAGGGATTTGGGGAAGGCCTGTGATTCAGTGGTAGGGCATATGTTTGACATGCCGAAGATCCCAGGTTCGATTCTCTGGCAACTCCAGATGAAAAGGAAGCCTGTGCCCAGCAAGATCATTCTCTATCCGAGACCCTGCAGAACTGCTTCTAATCAGAGTAGATATTATTGTTCGAGATGGACCAATGGATGGCAGAGTTGCGTCTATGTTTATGTATGATTTTCAGACCCTTCTCCATGTGTGAACGCTGGCAGCTGAGGTAATGAGTCACGGAATGTTGTGGAAATAATATCTACTAAATGTTTCCTTCAGTGGTCTTGAGCACTTGCTTTCCGCCTCAGGTCACCTTGTGAACAATCAAGGCATATTTTCTTGCTGTGAGCAAAACTAAGAGTTCTTCCATTAAGATTTCAGGGCACAGTGGGTTTAGTACCTCTGACATTTTGCATGGGTCAAAAAAATCCTGCATACGATTCAAAAGTCTGATTGCCGTAAATAGACGGTCGTTGATATATATGTATATATGTATATGTAAATGTATATATATATATCAACAACTATCTGTTTACAGCATTTACCGTCTCTCTCTCTTTCTCTCTCCACATATATATATTTATATACATGCACACACATTTATATATATATATGTGTGTGTGTGTATTTGGTAATTTTGCAAAAAAAGTTTTCTACATGTTTGAATTTTCCTGAAACTAACATTTGGTTCGATCCAGCCAACGTTTTTGCTCAATTGCACCTAATTCTCCTCCAGCCAGTTTGGTGTAGTAGTTAAGTGCACGGACTCTAATCTGGGAGAACCGGGTTTGATTCCCGACTCCTCTACTTGCACCTGGCTGGATGACCTTGGGCAAGCCGTAGTTCTGATAAGAGCTGTTCTTGAAAAAGAGCAGTTTCTGTCAAGAGCTCTCTCAGTCCCACCTACCTCACAGAGTGTCTGTTGTGGGGAGGGGAAGGGGAAGGAGTTTGTAGGCCACTCTGAGATTCCTTTGGGTAGTGAAGGGTGGGGTATAAATCCAATCTCCTCCTCCTCCTCCTCCTCCTCCTCCTCCTCCTCCTCCTCCTCCTCCTCCTCCTCCTCTTCTTCTTCTTCTTCTTCTTCTTCTTCTTCTTCTTCTTCTTCTTCTTCTTCTTCTTCTTCTTCTTCTTCTTCTTCTTCTTCTTCTTCTTCTTCTTCTTCCTGCAGCTCCCATCCCATATGGCTTTGGCCCATGTTGGACCCACGATCTTGAGCATAGCCTCTTTGGGGGGTAGTCAAATGCGAGCCCCTCTTCCCTTTTCACCAGTGGAAAAGCTGTTTGGATCTAACCCATGTGCTGGAAAATAAATTGTTTCCTCATAATCCAAAATTATTTTCAACTAGAGTTGCCAACTTCCAGATGGTGGCTGAAGATCCCCTGGGATTACAACTGATCTCC
The DNA here is from genome assembly GCA_029375565.1 of Gekko gecko. Lineage (NCBI taxonomy): Eukaryota > Metazoa > Chordata > Lepidosauria > Squamata > Gekkonidae > Gekko > Gekko gecko. The sequence continues at coordinate 18,589,030 of JAPDNY010000009.1, read as the reverse complement.
AGGTGACAGAGATCAGTTCACCTGGAGAAAATGGCTGCTTGGGAAGGCGGACTCTGTGGCGTTATGACCCCTTGAAGTCTCTCCACTCTCCAAACCCCGCCCTCCTCGGGCTCCACCTCTCCTCCAAATCTTCAGGAATTTCTCTCTGTGGAGCTGGCAAGCCTATTTCCAAGCATTTCCATCAATGGAAATCTACTTTTCATATATTAATAGAACCCACTGTCTGTTATGTACTGAATGTGAATTGCTACTATCTAGTCACATGTTAAGCTTGAGTCTGAACGTGGCTCTTCAGATGTCGCATTGCTATTGGTCGGTTTCTGCAAAACCTGTGTAATTACCCAATCACTGAGTGATATTGTTGCAAAGAGGGAACGGTCCTGATTGGCCTTTATCCCTGTATTCTGATTGGTCTTTAACTTGTAATGGGTGTGGCTTTGACAGCCCGGGAGAGTTTAAAAGAAGGAGCTGTGCTCCCCTTGTTGTCGTGTGTTCCTGACTTACAGTTGCTGTTTAATAAAGCTGAAATCACTTGAAGCTGAATCCTTTGTTGAGTCTCATACTTAACACTGTTGTGTAATTGAAAACAACTTTTCAGACATCAGAAGCTCCAGCAGAATTCATGTTAAAGGTTGAAATCCCCCATAATTGCACTGAAGATAAAAGTTGGCTCCACCGACATCAGACTGCCATTCCTTTCCCTTCTGTCTAAAAGAGCCATCTCAGGGATATTTTTTTTTTAAACCAAGACTGTGGGATGAAATATTATTAAGAAATGAATAAGGCAATCAATAAACTATTAGCCTTCCTCGGGAGCGAGAATACAAATCATCTGACCTGCGCAAAGTGTAACTTAAACTCAAAGCCCTGTGGTAATTAATATTATTTTCTGGTAATCTATTACTGGGTTCGATCCAGCCAGCTTTTTCGTTTCGTCTTGCCCAGTCCCCACAGCCTCTGTCCCACACGGCTTTGGTATATGGTGCTCCTCGCAATTCTCAGCATAACCTTCTTCTTCTGGTGGCCAAAGAGGATCCTACCCTACCTTTTCCACTGGCAGAAAACCTAGTTGAATCCAACTTGTTGCGTGCAGTACGGAACTCTCTGTTGAGTGCTGGCAAAAAGCCGCTAAGTTCATGAAACCAGAAACCCAAGTTTCTAGCCCTCAGTGTTTCCCCACACCAGTGTATTAAAGCAGGGGTGGAAATGTGACTGTAGCTTAGTAATCTCTGTGTAACAGGACTTCTTAAAGTAGCCAGGGTTGTTTTCATTGAGGATAGCCCTGGCTTTTCCACTGGGCGCCCCTTTCCTGATAGACACATCTCAGTGTTCGGTACGAATCTAATGAAGCCATTTGTCATTTGACAAGTTCACTGCTCACTCAGCGGTGTTGCAGCATCCGTTCTTCCTTTAAGCTCCCTGAGCCACAAACTCCAACCACAGTTATTTTCTTCATCTATGCTATCAAGCTCTCAATCAGAGAGGAAGATGCGAGGAGACAGGGGAGAGAGTTGACAGAAACCCAAAAAGTGGCCAAAAAAAGAGACCCACTGAGCTCACACATCTCCCAGAATGGGTAGAAAGAGCAGGGATATACAGACCCAAACAAACATTGGCTCGTTTTCTTTCCCGTTTGCCTGGCATAGTCTACGGTCTGTGGTTTAGCTCGACATGCTCTCCAGGAGACATAAATGTGCAGCTTCAAGTTTCCTGCATCAGGCGACATTTTTTTGGTCCACGTCCATGAGCAAGAAATGTCACCTTCTGGACCTGGCAACCTCCAGGGGCTCATTAGCGATACCGAGTTTCTGATGTGGATCTCATTTGCATCTTCAATTTGGGTTGCTCGTTTCTTGGCAGGCAGACCCCATCCGGCAAGAGGTCAGCGCACAGTGGATGGGGGAAAAGAGCCTCCTTCTCCATTGTCCTAGATTTTTTGGTCCTATCAAAACGCTACCAGGAAGCGCAAAGGAAAGAAGGGGGAAAGAGGCATTTCTGTGTCGCTGAGTTCTGTTCACTTTCCCCTTCCCTCCACTGAAATGTTGCATCATGGAGTTCTAGCAAGTTTGTGGCGGTGACTAGCCAAAGCCCTCTGACTTCTATGTGATGACTCATGGCTTGACACTGGAAGACTTTTAATTGTTGGAGTGAGCAACTCAGCATTGGGGGGTGCTACATCACTCTAAATGTCTATGTGCATTATGTCCCTGAATGGGATATCTTCATCTTTGGCCCATTCTGCATCTAGCATTTGCTCCATGGTTCTACCCAAACCCACCTTGGAACAGAAATTCCCCTCTGCATTGCAGGCCATGTTCACTTTCTTTGATTGTCGGATTTTATGGCAGCGTCCAGACTGCATGCCCCATCTGACCCATTTCCCCCCCCAAATGCTTGGCAGGTACTAGAAAAGTGGTACTGGGTTCGGGAGCCCTGAACTACTGTGCCTGACAGCCGCTCTCCAGGATTTCAAGAACAGAAAGCCCCCTCCCCCCAGCTTCTACCTGAGATCCTTTAAGTACCAATGCCGGGGACTGAGCCTGGGACTTTCTGTACGCAGTTTGTGCTCTACCAACGGAGCCACTGCACTTCCCTTATTTGCAAAGGCACAAAGCGTTAGTACGGAAAATTGCACTCTGTACAAAATAAATGCACTTTATCTCCGAGGCTCTCAAGGAGTTAATAGGCTTCCAGTGCCACCACTGCTGTCTTGGGCAAGCCGCATGCACTTACAATTAAGATACCACTCAGCTTTGCATGGTTAAATATTAAAGGGCCAGGCCTTCATCACATTCCACGGGCATCCAGTCTCAGAACTCAGTGGAAGAAAACGGCTCTGTCAGACATGGAGATTTTTTTTGTTTTATGGGCTTTGAGTGACCGGATGATGAAAAGCAGAGCTCTGTCCCCCGCCCCAGTATAAATCTGAGATACCGAAGGCAGGGGAGACAGCTCAAAGCCGGCCTCCCGCCTCACACTAAGTTTGTTCTCGGCATAGCGGAGCGTTGACAGAGGCTGCATATTAAAGTCATGACTGGTCCAGTGAAGAAAACCATTTGGCTTTGAATAAACATTGTCAGAACTCCGAGTGAGAGCAATTTTTGTCAGTGAAACATCAGACGGCTCTTGGCACGGAACCGCTGCTCAGAAAGAGGGCTTGTTCTACTCGGTCTCGGGTTTTAAAATCCCAGTCATTAATTAGGCTTTGCAGTCCTGCTGCAGGCCCACCGAAAAAGCTGCCATCTCTCTAGACAGCGAAGGATGGGGCGGGGGGTGGTCAGCTAGGAACATTGCTCGGAAGTTACACAGTGCTCTTTGGCACAGGTCATCGATATGTTCAATTTGTGGTGTTTGGGGACTTGTAAAGCCAATGGCCCTGACCTGGATAGCCCAGGGAAGCCCACTGTCATCGGATCTCAGAAGCTATGCAGGGTCAGCTCTGGCTAGTGTTTGGACGGGAGATCTCCAAGGAATATCAGGGTCGTGACATGGGGCAGGCAATGTCAAACCAACTCTGAATGTCTCTTGCCTCGGAAACCCTATGGGGTCGTCATAAGTCGGCTGTAACTTGATGACACTTTCCACTACCAAGGCCAAGGGGTTTAGGGTTGCCTGGGATGACGACTGATCTCCGGATGACAGAGAGCCATTCACCTGGGGGAAATGGCTGCTTTGGAAAGTGGCCTCTATGACGTTGTAACCCATTGAAGTCCCACCCTTCAGGTTCCACCCACAGATCTTCAGGTCTTTCCCAACCCAGAGCTGGTGATCCTAAACTGAATCCAACCAGCTTTTCCACTAATGAAAAACCTTGGATCACCAAAAAGGCTCAACTGGGAGTCATGGGGCCTGCGTGGAAAAGGCCATGTGGGATGGTAGCAACAGTAACAGGGGGATTAAGTGAGATGGAGAGAGGAAAAAGGCTCACCAGATCCAACCCGATGTTTATGAATCACAGGTTGGCAGCGGTTCAGGGGCTGCAGTTCCTCCTTCCCTGGTGCCTAGAACATTGTATACAAACAAATGTATGCTGGGATTCTGCAGAAGTGGTACAGAAAGTGGCACTGGCCACCAAATCCAGGTTCCTTAAGAGGAGGAGGAGGAGGAGGAGGAGGAGGAGGAGGAGGAGGAGGAATTGGATTTATCCCCCACCCTTCACTACCTGAAGGAGTCTCAGAGTGGCTTACTGTTATGTATCTGGTATACATAAATAACCTGAGCTTGAATCTCACTCCTATCTAGGCCTGGTATCGAAAAGAACAAACTCTGATTGGTTACTCTGCATAGCAGGCCAATCAGGATGCTGGAAGGTTATGGAGGGAGATGAACTTATTGGATGTTATGTTACTGTTTTGATTGGTTCGTTAAGCAACAAGGGGCGTGACTATGCCAGCCCGGATCGTTTAAAAGAGGGCCTGTTGCTCTCCTTTCTTTGTGTTGTTTCCTACCTTGTAAATAAAGCTGAATCACTGTTTATGAGCTGCTGCCTTAAGTCTCATACTTAACACTTACAATCTCCTTTCCCTTCCCCTCCCCACAACAGACACCCTGTAAGGTCGATTTGGGCTGAGAGAGCTCTTTCGAGGACTGCTCTTGAGAGAATGGCTCTGAGAGAACTGTGACTGACCCAAGGTCACCCAGCTGGCTGCATGTGGAGGAGTGGAGTATCAAACCCAGTTCTCCCAGATTATACTCCATGCTCCTAACCACTACGCCAAACTGGCTTAAGTGTCTTCATCTCCATTTATTTAGAAAGAATGGTACCAGTCCTTCTCTGTCTGCCCACGAACCTGGCAGATTTTGCAACCAGTTCTTATGATCATTTCACAAATGGGTGCCGTTGGCTGCACAGGTACAAAAAAAGCAGGCATGGCATCGTATTTAGTGTTGGGCTTTTAAAGGATGAATCCATCTGCATGAAAAGCACGCACTGCAATGTATTTCGCACTGGGCATTTAAAAAGGATGAATCCAGTTACATGGGCGAAATAAGGGACCGACTTATTTGCGACTTCACGAGCCAGTCACGTTATTGATTTGACTCTCACACCCAGGGACCTATGCCTCTTCATCCAGTAAATAAGATTTAAGAGCACTTCCACACAGGCTAAATAATGCAGTTTCAATCCACTTCAGTGACTGTTTGTCAGTGGATTTTGCCCTTTCACATAGTAAAATCCAATTGCAAAGTGCACTGAAAGTGGATTATTTTTGTATGTGTGGAAGCTCCTTAGTCACGTTTGCTATTGGATAACCTGTTAACAAGCCACACACTGTAGTTCAAATGGCTTCTGCATATGCAGAAAACTCCGCCGCTTTTTGATTTTGATGAAAACTATCAAGGTAATGTAACTGAAAGTTTGCTTTGTGTGCAGCTGAGAAAGTCTGGAAAAGCTGCTTTGTGTGCAGCTGAGAAATCATGATCATGCTGAAGGTCTTTGCCTGTCTACACCTCCCCAGTTGCATAGATGGTATTTTGTGGTCAGCTCTTTGGACCAGGCCAAACTGTATGTGTGTGTGGGGGGCAACACTTCATTAATAATCAGGGGTCATTTCATAGAAAAAGAGGTGCAGGAGCTCATTAGCATAACTTATTTGCATATGCCACACCCCCTGACATCACCGGAAGTGTGTCAGAAGGCAACACCCACCACTCAGGCTCCAACCCCAAAATCTCCAGGTATTTCCCAACTCAGAGCTGGCGAGCCTACCTGGAGAAAAACTGCTTCAAAACCATCTCGAAACGACCCCTAAAACGTCGCCAGAGCAAGCCTGGAAATGGAGAGCCTGGCTACTCTTAGGATTCCCTTGTAAGAGTGCATTTTTGCCCCTGCCTTTACTCCCGAGGAACTCCGAGTGGCTCACACAGTACTCTGTTCTCCTCCACCTCTAAGTGAGGCAGGTTAGGTTGAGAGGGTGTCATTTCAGAGGTGTGGCCAGGTTGGTCTATGGCAGCAGAACAAAAGAGAAGGCCAAGGGCATTCATTCCAGGATGAGGTTTGTGGAGTCAGCGCTCATTTCTGCAGAGGCCAAGTGGCTCAAGGTCATCTACTGCGTTTCATGGCGACATGGCTACAGCCGCCACCATATGTCCCTGCTCCTGGGCTTGTTACTCCCGGAACACCATTCATGCTCGTTCCACCTCGAAATGACCCCTGTTAATAATCAACAGTGGAATTCCTTTGGGGTTGCCAGGTCTTCCCTGACCACTGCTGGCTATGGGGGGTGTAGGTTTGCTGGCCCCAGGTTGGGAGACTCCTGGAGATTTGGGAACAGAGCCGGGAAGGGGGGGAGAGACAGGTACCTCAGTGGGGCACATTGCCACAAAGTCCACCCTCCAAAGCACCCATTTTCTCCAGGGGAGCTGATCTCTGTAGACTGGAGAGGAGCTGCAATTCTGGGGGATCCCCAGGTCCTACCTGGAGGCTGGCATCCTGAAATGCCACCAAGTTCCTCAAACCGGAGGCTCCTTGGTGCACTCTCCATGTTGATCCCACTCAACTTCCTCACTTTTAGAAATGGTTTCAGTCTCAGCCAAACAGCTCAGATCGATTGGGGTTATTTGAGGCTCTCGTCAATGAGGAAATATAGAGCCGTACAAGCAGCAGCAATGCAGAGCCGGTTTCTTCCGTATTCATTACATGATGTTTAACAGTGACTAATTTTCAAAATAAAGTTTAGCTTCCCAGACTGAGTGGTGTACCCCACATCCCATTACTATATACAATTAAGCTCCTTTCCAGCACATGAAGAAAGGTTTGAAAGAAATGGATTAAGGGGATCTTGTGATCTTCTCTGGCGCTGTTACCTACATACCAGGAATACTACAGAAAGCAGTTTGTTCTTAAGATGGGGCTTCCCTAGGAATGCATGTAAAGCTGATAATGCTCACTCAGGGGTCCAGTTTGAACCCAAGCACTGAGTGCTGTCCACGGAAATGGAAGTAGCGGCTGTTGGTAGCAGTCCTGTAGCCAGGATTTTTTTTTAATTTGGGGGAGCCTTTAAATAAGTCAGGGGGCACCCCACACACACCCCTGCACACACCTCCAAGGGAGCACCTGGGCTGGATGGGAAGTCAGGGGGCTTTGGTGGTAAGTCAGGGGGCCGGGCCCCAAGATGCCCCACTGTAGCTACGAGCCAGGTTGGTAGGGGAAGGGATCAGTGAAGTGCTGTACCCGGACCCACCATCTAGGCCAACATGATGTAACAGAGCAGCAGCATGGCCCCTTTCACCACAAATCCTGACCCCGGCATCCAAACTGTCACCTGAGCTGAACCTGAACTCTCACACATGGCTAGATAAACACAAACTGATTCTAAGAATGAGAGAAACCTGTGGAAATATTGTTTATGGCTTATTTGTAGGGTTGCCAGGTCTCTCCTGGCAACTGGTAGGGGATGGGGGGGGACTTTCCAGGAGCAGGAGGGAGGCCCAGGCTACACGGCTGGCCACATGATGATGTCACTTCTGGTGTGTACCAGAAGCAACATCATCATTTTGGGCCATTCTGGAGGCACTCTGGTGTTTGGGCAAAACCTCCATGATAAAAATGGTTTCCATCATGGAGTTTTTGCCTAAACACTAAAGTGTCTCCAGGATGTCACTGACGTGATGACATCACTTCCGGCACACACCAGAGGTTACATCACCACATTGTTGATGACATAGCCTGGGCTTCCCTCCTGCTCCGGGTTAAGTCTCCCCACCAGCAAGCTGATTGGTGGTGGTGGGTGGGGCCTGGAGTGGGGAATCCCTTGCCACCAGTGGAGGGTCGGCAACTCTACTTATTTGGGCCTGATGTTTGTGGAATTTCTGGAAGACCAGTGCTGATTGATGTTCTGGAGCTACTGCTGTTCAGCTCTCCAGAGTCTTAGGCAGCGGTCTTTCATGTCACCTATTGCTAGGGTTGTCAATCTCCAGATACCCTGCTATTACAAGTGATCTCCAGATGACCAAGATCAGTTCCCCTGGATAAAATAGCCAATTTGGGGGAATGGATTCTATGGCACTATACCCTGCTGAGGTCCCTCTCCTCCCCAAACCCTGCCCTCCTCTGACTCCACCCCCATCTCAGGCTCGTAGCCAGGATTTTTTAAGTCGGGGGCACTTAAATTTCTTACGGGGCACTGGATTAAATTAAATTAAAGGAATATCCGGCTCCTTCCCCATACCTGTTGCCACTTAGTGGCCCTTGGCTGGATGGGAAGTTGTGGGGCCTTGCCGGTAAGTCAGGGGGCCTAACCCCGAGATGCCCCAATGTAGATACAGGCCTGCCCCATCTTCAGGCATTTCCCAACCCAGAGCTGGCATCCCTACCTAGTACCTCATCCTTTTAACTGGAGATGCTGGAGATTGAACCTGGGACCTTCTGCACACAAGAAGATTCCCTATCGCTGAACCATGGCCCTTCCCTTATTTTATTTATCTTTAATCTACTGTCAAGGAGACTGTTAGATTAGTTATTTTTTTTTAATCAATTGAATCCTTGATCAAAAATCCAGGAGGCAACAGCATTGGTAGCAACCAGGAAGCAAAGTGGTGGGGAGGGAAAAGGCTGATGGGCTGGTATCAATGCTCTGTCCCCTGGGATGCTCAATAGAGCCTGACAGACGATTTGATGTTCAAAAAGGTGTGTTTAAAAGTCAAAGTCACATTGCTTCCCAATACCCCCTCACTACTGAGTCAAGTAACTCCCAGAATCGCCTTGGATAGTTCCTCGCAATTCACAATGAGTAGGATTCTGAGGAGCTTTGTCTCTGAGCCATGGTGGCATTCCGCACGGCTGAACAGCTGATGACATGCTCAAAAATGATTGGGTAGCTTTGACTGCGCGTGCTCCAGTCACTGTGATTGAGCGGGTCATTATGTTACTATTGTTGCTGCCTTATGCTGACCCAGCAGGGTTTTCAAGGCAAGAGACATTCAGAGGTGCTTTGCCATGGCCTGCCCCTGCATAAGCATCCCTGGTGTTCCGTGGTGGTCTCCCATCCAAATGTTAGCCAGGGATGACCTTGCTTAGGTTCCGAGATCTGACCAGGTTGGGCTATCCAGATCAAAACTGAGCAATATGCATATCTCCCAGGCTCATGGCCAGGAGTTTTTAATTTGGGTGATGCATGGAAACGGTATGTGTTTTTATTTGATAAATTTGAAACAGAGAGACTGTAAGTTGTTTCAACTTGGGCCCTGTGAATTGTTTCAGTTGAAGACCTTGGGCTTTTTTTTTTTTCTTTAAGAGCTCTACATCTGCAAGTAATAATTAGTTATTTGGCCTTGATTGGCTGGCAGGTTGTTTAACATCGCCTTTCTTTAGAACTACTTCACTCACCCTTCAGATCATGCGGGTCTGAGAGCTTGAGACCTTGTTGACGCTGGCACGTTTGTGTTAAGTATGAGACTCAACAAAGGATTCAGCTTCAAGTGATTTCAGCTTTATTAAACAGCAACTGTAAGTCAGGAACACACGACAACAAGGGGAGCACAGCTCCTTCTTTTAAACTCTCCCGGGCTGTCAAAGCCACACCCATTACAAGTTAAAGACCAATCAGAACACAGGGATAAAGACCAATCAGGACTGTTCCCTCTTTGCAACAATATCACTCAATGATTGGGTAATTACACAGGTTTTGCAGAAACTGACCAATAGCAATGTGACATCTGAAGAGCCATGTTCAGACTCAAGCTTAACATGTGAATAGATAGGAGCGATTCACATTCAGTACATAACACTTTGCTTTTCCACTGTCACCATGCAGTGCTTTGTTATTTTTTTTTAAACATCTGCAATAAACTTCATTGGGCTTCCCAAAAGCTGGAACATGGAGCAGCGTTGTTAATGGGTGATTCCCTTCCCTTTCCCAGAGCCGAACCGGAGACTGAAGAGGCGAGCCTTTAAAGAGCAGAGTGCTCTGAGTCCTGCCAAAGTAAATAAGCTGCTCCTTGCCAACTTGAGGCCTGGAGCCCCTGCAGACTTGGCAGGAGAACCAAGAGAGAAGCTCCTGGCTCACACAGGTGGCCTTTAAATAAGTCAGTGGGCACCCCACATAGACATCCCCACCCCCAAGGGAGAGCCACAAATTAAATTTAAAAAATGGAAGTCGGGGGGCCTGGGCTGGATGGGATGTCAGGGGGCCTGGGCAGTAAGTTGGGGGGGCAGGCCCCGAAATGCACCACTGTAGTTACGAGCCTGATATCTCCTAGCTTTAATCAAGCTGATATTTTTCACTGCATTCTGGCTCCAACTGACCCTTCCTTTCTGACCTGGGAGAAGCCCTGGTCGGTCTTCCTTCTTACTCATATCTGGCAAAGTGAGCTTTGACTTATGAAAGTGAGCGTATCCCCTGGAAAGCTGTATCGTTGCTTACGACTCAGATTTTCTTCTGCTCCTACAGACTAAGACAGCTACCCAACTGAAACTTAAAATCAGCTACGTTAGAAGGCATCTGCGACTTCCGCACCTGGGCATTAATCCTATTGGTACGTGCACAGATCAACCTGCAGCTCTTATGCGGCATCGCTAGAACAGAGAGATGCAGTCCAATTAACATAATCAAAAGTGCTTGACTTCAGGCATCACACAGGGAGGCAAAATGGTCAAGGCTGGAATACCAGAAAGACAAGCTGTGCAGATTCTCCACCTGCCTCAGCAGGATCAAGTTCCTGTTTTACAAATTATGTGTCGCCCCCCCACCCTCTGTCAGGTTCATTAGGTGGATGGATAGGTGAAACAGACAGAGCTATGGGGGAAATTGTTTTACTTAAGCGACAGCCCTTATATAAAACTCAGGTGTCGCCCATAGCAGAGAAGGATGCTTGGTTTAAGGAACTAACTTCAAGAGCACAATGCACACACACAGAGCATTTGTGATTAGATGGGCATGCTCCCCTGCATGTACACTTCAGCAGTGTGCAGAAGGTGCATATGCATAGCATTTGGGATTGGCTCTCAGCCGAGTTACATCCTTCTGAGCCAGGGGTCCCCACACCCCTGTAGACAGATTTTGTGGCTTGTGGGGCAATTTTTTTCCCCTGGTGGGACTGGTGGGGCTGCCATTATTTGCCATAATGAAGGGGGTGGCATTTGCTCCTCTCCCTCCACTTTAAATGCTTTTGGGAAGAAGAGGGGGAGGGCCTTTAAGAAATGGGGAGCCCTTTAAGAAAGGGGGGCTAGCTTTTTAAGGAAGGGGGTGTAGCCCTCAACAGCCTCACGGTAGCTGTGGGCCAGGATCCCCAACTTTTTTTGAGCCTGCAGACACATTTGGAATTCTGACACCGCACAGTGGGCGCAGCAACAAAATGGCAGCCAGAAAATGATGGCCATGGCTTAAGTTCAGTCACACAGTGCAGATCCTTGGGCTGTGGTGGCAGCTGCTGCCAAAACAACATTAAAAAAAAAATCTGCACAGCCAATCAGATCTCCAGGGGCCACTCAGAAGCCTTGCTGAGCAAAAGTCCTTCCTGGCCCTGCCCACATTTTAAAAGCACTTGGTGGGTGCCAGAAAAGGCACCATGGCACCCTCAGGTTCAAAGTTCACTGAAGTCAATGGATAGCTCTGCTTAGGATGGCACCGTTAGACAGGCAGTGGACATCTATATGTGTAATTTCTGCATAATGCCAATCAGGGCTCTTTTTGTAGCAGGAACTCCTTTGCATATTAGGCGACATGCCCCTGATGTAGCCAATCCTCCAAGAGCTTACAGTAGCCTCTGTAAGAAGAGCTCTGTAAGCTCTTGGAGGATTGGCTACATTAAGGGTGTGTCGCCTAATATGCAAAGGAGTTCCTGCTACAAAAAGAGCCCTGATGCCAATGTATTAGTGCACAAATTTAAGACGTGTCAAAACATGTGGATATCTGATGGAAAAGAAGAAAATGGTGGGAAAGAAACGTCAAATGGTGCAAAAATGAAAGAAGTTGGTTTGATTTCCACAAGGAAACCTAGAATCGAAACGAGGATTTTTTGGATTGAACAGCAGAGGTGAGAAATTCAGGGCTGTGTCTTGCTAGAGGAGAGGGAGGGTTCATTGCCTCCAATTCCTCTTCATGCACAAGATTAAGATTCTACTTAATTGGCCCAACTCCCTTGGCCCTTGTGAAGAAATGCATTTTTTTCTTTGGAGGTTTGAAATGAGCAAAACCTTCCCTCTGAGTTTTAAAAGCCCCCCTACCCCACCCCGCCGCCCCGGGCAGAGAACAGGCAGAGAGGGAGAAGTCAGTCAATAGCTTTCTAGGCTCACCTAAGCTACCACTTAAGAAATGCAAATAGGTCTAGACAATGGGATGGCCAAGCTCCCCCCCCTTCAAGCAGAGGACAGAGATTTGGAGGTGTTAAGTGCTCGAGAGGTTTCAGGAAGGAGATTTCTGGAGACTTCAGGAAGAACTTTTCTGACCCGGCTTGACCTGGTTAGTGGGTGGAGAAGCAGTTCTGATAAAAACTCCTTGCATCAAGGAGGAGGTCTCTTTTGTGCCGAGTCCATCAGAGCAGCCAGAACTCTTGACTGAGGTCTGGAGGGGACAGCCATTTTAACCATGTGCTGTCCTGGAGAGCTGGAGATCTTCAAGGTAATGGCAGCTCAGCTGAGATCTATAACTTCCTAAGCTAAATGATCCTGCCCTATATTTTAACATTTGATAAGGCATGTATAGAGAGATGGACAGAGGATTTGCGTTTTACCCATTTCTTTTGAACCCTTTGCTCAATCTGGTGCTGCGCTAAAAGTATACTTGTGAACATTTTCTTTTTAATAAATACTTTGTAACTTGTGAAGCTGGGAGTGGTTCTCTGTACCACTTAGAACTTCACTGTCTTGGACATGCTATTTTAAAAGGAGTGCACTGAACTGTCCCTATGGTGACCACAGAGGCAAGGCCTCAGAAGTTGAAAGGGAAGCTGGGAGTTCTGACTCTCCCAGGGGGCAATTCCTACAAAGGTCAGGTGGTTGTGGTGAGCTATGCAAGAGATGAAGAAAAGCCTCTCCAGATGTTGAGGAAAATCTTGGAGGGAAGGGTGGAATAGGGCCTGCAGGCCAGAGCAGGCCCATTCCACCACAGTCCTTATACAAACCTCAGAGCTACCATAGCAGAGGAAGTATTAACTTCACATGAACACTCTGACAAAGGCACTGAGGAGCTGACCAAGGCAATCTGTTCTTGTGACATTTTCTCATCTCGGTGTTTCGCGGGCTCAGTAGGCGTAGACAGTTCCAGCAAGGTTTGTCCAGTCAATCTGCCCTGTCTAACGCTCACCTGCACCAAAATGAACTCCCCGAGCTTTTGAAATCCATTCATCAATCCCAAGGATCTCGGCAAGCCAGCCCAAATGCATGCCTCTCCCAGCTAGGGCTGAAAGAATTGTTCATGTGCCACATGATGAAAGACTGTATTATGTTTACTAGCAAAATATTACCAGACGATGTGGTCTGCAGTGAGGGAGACAGAGTGCCAGTACATTTTCTTCTTTCTGTAGTAATTTGATTGGGGGGGGGAGACTGACTGCTTGAGACCGTAAAACTGCACCAAAGCATATGGTCGCTCAGTGGGAATTGTTATTTTTTTAAAAAAATTATGTGTTATGAGTGGAAATAAACAGGAAAGGGGGGGAGTAAAAGCCGGAAAGTGCTTGGCTAGTCAAGCTTCTCCAAGTGAACTTGTCACAGGGTCTGGGTAAATGTTGGATGCTGGGTGTTGTTCAGTCACACAGTCAAGTCCGACTCTTCGCAACCCCAAGGACCAGATCACGCCAGGCCCTCCTGTCTTCCGCTGTCCTCTGAAGTTTGCTCAATTTCATGTTTGTTGCATTGATGACACTGTCTAACCATCTCATCCTTTGCCATCCCCTTCTTCTTTGACCTTCAACCTTTCCCAGCATCTCCAGTGTCTGCTCCCTTCTCATTTGGTGGCCAAAGTATTTGAGCTTTAACTTCAGGATCTGGCCTTCCAGGGAACAGTCAGGGTTGATTTCTTTTAGGATTGAATGATTTGATCTCCTTGCAGTCCAAGGGACTCTCAAGAGTCTTCTCCAGCACCATAGTTCAAAAGAATCTATTCTTCGGCGCTTGGCCTTTCTTGTAGTCCAACTCTCGCTGCCATACATTACTACTGGGAATACTATTGCTTTGACCATGCAGACTTTTGTTGGCAGGGTGATGTCCCTGCTTTTTAATCATGCTGTTTAGGTTTGCCATTGCTTTCCTCCCAAGGAGCAGGCGTCTTTTAATTTCATGGCTTTTAAGTTCAGTCACCATCTGCAGTGATCTGGGATCCCAGGAACGTGAAGTCTGTCACTACTTCTGCGACTTCCCCTTCTATTTGCCAAGGAGTGATGGGGCCGGATGCTGGGTAGAACATGTTAATTTTCCATGCAACATTCCAATAATTGCAAATCAAACTTCTTCAGTAAGTAAGCTTTGTTGGAATGAGCGACTCAGCATGCCTAGATGTGGGGAGGGGGGCACTGCATCACTCTGAGTGTATATAGGTGTTACCTCCTTGAACGGGATGCCTCTCTTTGTCCTAACCTAGGAGCTGCCCTCTGACCCTTCCTCTCTTCTTTGTCCTCTCCATCTCTCAACATGGCTTTCCCTCGAGACAAATGTCTCTGCAGGTCTCTCCTGTAGAGAGAATATCCACATACTCCCACATACATGATGCTGAGCAAGCTGGCCATTTGTGATAGGGAAAGTACTCTTTAGATAAGCCTTCTTTCTCTTCTTCTGACTACAACCTGAATGTGAACTGGATCTACTTGAAAAAATGTAAGTTCACCTTTTTTGCAATATCCTTCTTGGGAGAATTAATACTGCACTCAGGATCACGCTTCTATGACTGAGCAAAACTCTGCCATATTAACCAAATAGCCCAATAAGCTTCTGCATGTCTTAATGACCTGCGGATGTCTCAGTATTATAACTCGGAGAGAACCAAGCAGGTGAAAAATGTGACAATCCCACTGTGATGCAAAGCCAATTACGCCAGTGAAGCAATTCATTAAAAAAAAAAAATAGCAGCAAGTCTTCATCAGCATGTGAAGATCCACCAATTCGCTTTTCAGGCAATGTTTTCCTGCTGTTTCTCCACTCTTCTGGGTTTAAGTTTGGTAGTTGGATCTGGATCTGGAACATGGGGATGCTGTAAATCTGATTTTAGCAACGACCAAGGAATCGAGTGCAAAGGGCCCTGTGGATGGAGGTGACCCTGGACTTGTGAATGGGAGCACAGCAGCGGTGCCAATCTCCAGGTGGGACCTGGGGATACCCTGGAATTACAGCTTATCTCTAGATGATAGAGATCAGAACTCCTGGAGAAATGGCTGCTTTGGAGGGTGGACTCTATGGCATTGTACCCCACTGAGGTCCCTGTCCTCCCCAGGTTCCATCCCCAAATCTCCAGGAGTTCCCCAACCTGGAGCTGGCAACCCTAATCCCCAGCCAGTGGACCTTGCAGCTCTGGAGTGTATTTTGTGCTTTCATTCTGTTCCTCAAAGGGACCCTTTCATAACTGGGTTTTTTCGTATGGATTTGTTTCATTATCGTTCCTTTCACTGCTGTTTTATTTTCATAATTCTATCAGTTTCAATGGAAGGTACCTTCACGGTTTTCCATCCAAACTGGACAAATGTCAGCTGGGTTGTGGTATTCTCTGAGGACAACCACCTTGCCAACTGTTAGATAGAATAAAGCCCCCCCCCTTTTGAGGCAATGAAAGGCACCCACGTTTAATGTTAAAGTCTATGGGGAATTGATAGGAAAGATCCCAAACAGTAATACAGACAGCACCAATGTTCCCTCTAAGCTGAGTTAGTGTGAGCTAGCTCACAGTTTTTTAGTCTCCAGCTCACATATCTTTGTCTTAGCTCGGGAAGCATGGCCCCAGAGCAAACAAATTTATGCGCAGCCAAATTATTTGCTCGCAACTTTAATGCCAGTAGCTCTCAAACTAGAATTTTTGCTCACAAGACTCCATGGCTTAGAGGGAGCATTGGATGGCACTGCAGCCGCTGAGCTTGGAGAATAGTAGCACAAGGGAGAGGCAGACTGACACAGCAAGGGCATTTGGAGGCACCGGGAGGGCAAGGAATCTGAGCAAAATGGCAGCAGCAAGAGGGGCTAAACCGAATATTGCCCAGTTCTGATTTTAAGTCAAAAGCGATAATTTTGGCAGAGGAAGTGTTTTCCTTTAAAAAAATGTTGATTGCATAAAAACATGTTGATTGATTAAGATGTTCGGGGGGAACAAACTTATAAATCTTTTCAATGGCTGAATAAACCAGCGGCTACAAGGATGGATCTAGGGCTGCCAGCTCTGGTTTTGGAAATTCCTGAATGTGCTGGGGGTGGGGCCTGGGGTGGGTGGGGTTTGGGGAGGGGAGGGACCTCAGCTGGGCATAAGGCAATACAACCAACCTTCCAAAGCAACCATTTTCTCTGAGGAACCTTATCTCTGCCACCTTGAGGTCAACTGTAATTCCAGGAGATCGGCAGCCACCACCTGGAGGTTAGGCACCTGCTCCGCCAACTGCATTGGTTGCCAGTTGAGTGCTGGATTCACTTCAAGGTGGTGGTTTTGACCTTCAAAGCCTTACATGGCTTGGAGACAACATATCTAAGGGACCACCTCTTCCCATACACGCCTCAAAGAGCATTACTCTAGAAAGATCAACATCTCTTGGTGGTCCCCGGCCCAAAGGATGCCCATCTTGCCTTGACCAGGGCCAGGGCTTTCTCTCTCATGGTCCCAGCCTGGTGGAACATGCTCTCTATTGAGACCAGGGCCCTGCAGGATCTCCTTCAATTCCACAGGGCCTGCAAGATGGAACTGTTCCGCCAGGACTTTGGTTGAGGCGGCGGGCACCCATTTATGGTTTCCTTGAGATTGTTGTCACCTGTCTGTCACCTGTCTACTGACCGCTGACAACTGGCCTTTAACTCATTGTACCATTGTCCCGGCTGGGGCCGGGACGAGGGACCTTGCGGCGACACGGCCGCCCAAATCACCCCCCCCCAACCCGAGAAACGTACCAGACGCCCCACTCCGGGATCTCGGGAGAGGGGCGGAGGAGCGGGCTGGCCGGGAGACAGCAGCAGAAGACGGCGGGGAGCTGGGGGAGAGCCAGAGATGGGCCGGGCAAGCGCGGGCCGGCCCGCGCAGCGCACGGACACCCGGGGCGGCGTCCTTGGTCCAGGGGTGTGGCCCAGGAGGGAGGCTGTGCACGCCCATAGAGAGGGTCTCGGAGAGGCAGGCGGAGGAGGCGGCAGTCGGCCCGGCGTCTCCACTTTTAGATGGAGGCGGGGCCGAAGCTAGGGAGGAGCCCGGGGGATGGCGGGGGTAATAAAAGGAGGAGATGGCTGGGAGCCGAGGAGGATGGTAACTGGGCTGGCTGGGGTTTGTGAAGGTGAGAGAGAGACAGAGCCCCGAGAGCAAGGTGAATACTGAGCCAGAGGCCAGACCCAGGGCAGGAGAGGGGGTGAAGAAACCTCCCCCGCATCCCTGCCATCTGAGGACTCCCAGATAGCCCCTCCAGGACCCAGACCAGCACCCCCAGGCTCCTGAACCCCCCGCGCAAGACGTGCATCCAAGGAACCTTGACCCTGCGGAGACGGCCACTGGCGGCGGGGCACCCGCGGGGCATGGGAGACGCCACAACCATCGGGCCAGGACTTTATAGCCAACAGACACTGTTCCAAGCTGTACCCATTGTTTTAATTGTTATAATGTTTTATCGTGTTTTAATGTTTAATGTCTTAAACTGAAATTGTATTTATTCTAATGATGTTACCGGCCCTGAGGCCGCTCACGGGATGGGTGGGATATAAATGCAAATAAATAAATAGAATAGAATAGAATACATAACTGGAAGTACAGCAAAGTGGGTTGTGCATATAACAACACTGTCAAAAACTGTAACACTGTGCCCCCAAATACTTGACACTTGATTCAGAACATTCTTATATTAACAGTGTAGTACTCTAAATAACCATTCAGATCCATTCCAAAGATGCCAATGAAAATAGTCCAATATAGTTCAACAAATTCCTAACAGTTGATAGATGTCCACAAAACTAAGAGGAGTAACAGTTGATAGGTGTCTTCAAAACAGAGTTGCTAAGAGGTGTGGTGATGGACTGCCCAGGTTCCCATCCCTTTCCTTTCAGGACTCCATCAGGCCACCCCCAGTGATGGAGCACCAAGGTCTACATATTTCTCTTGACTGCATACAGCAGTCTATATCTATTACAACCGGCTTGAACAATAGAGTCCTGAAAGGAAATGGATGGGAACCTGGGTGGTCTGTCATCGCACCTCTAAGCTAACACACAGGCAGAAAATCCCTCTTAAAGGAGACCAGTCTCTGGACACAAAGGGATCCTAGAGGTCACCTCCCCCAACCCCCTTGCTCAGTGTGGGAATTAGTCAACTACAGCACCCCACTCTGCTTAAAGGAGTGCACGCCTTTAAAAGAATGTTTAAAAATGATTGGAAAAAAGCATTTGCAGGAGAAATTCTTGTGGGGCTGTGCCTTTAAGAAAGGGGGCGGAGCCCCCCAAAGCCCCACCATAGCTACAGGCCTGGCTACTGCTGTACAGTGCATACTAGTGGGTCCTATGAGGATGTGACCAAAACAGGGGGGCATCTGAAATGAGTGCTGTGTAGGGAGTAGCTGTTGGCTAACCAAGTATGTTCCGTAGGGCTGCTGACATCTGTGGTCCACAGCACAATCAACAACCATGAGATTCCATAAGCGCTGAATCAGCTGCTCCCCTCCCTATCTTCCTTCCTTCCTTCCTTCCTTCCTTCCTTCCTTCCTTCCTTCTTCCTTCCTTCCTTCCTTCCTTCCTTCCTTCCTTTGGTCTCTCTGTCTCTCTCTCTTCCTCCCTCCTTCCCCTGCACCCTCTCCCCACAGGTGGATCATGGCAGCTCGCAACATTTAAAAATACAATAAATACAAGCACAATACAAAGAGAAATAAACACAATAAAGAGAGCAATAAAACCAAATTAAAAATTGACCTAGCAAGAAATTACTCAAAGAATTAAAACAAATGGTCAGCTTCTCATTTTGTAATGTTAGTCAAAGGCCTCATTAAACAAACCATCCTTACATGCCATAGGGAATGTTGGGAGGTCCCACAGGACCCTATCTTCCCCAGGGAGCTGATTCTGGGGGATAGAGCAGCCACTGAATATGCCCTTGCCTTGGTGGTTAGCAAGCAGGCAATATGCAGGCCAGGCACCTATAGAAGGCCCTGTGGTGATGATGTAAGGAGGTGAGGGCGGCCATACTGGGAGAGGCAGTCCTTTCGACAATACCTTGCAACACCATTGACAAAAGGCATGACAAACACCCCTGTCCCCACCCCAGGTTTCTCCTCAGTACTGATAGCTTCTTCCCAAAATGCCTCATTTCTCACGAGTGGCCACTGGTCCCGAAAGTTCGCCCAACGTCACCCATTTGTCGGCAAATGTATATCTGTTCTCCATTGTGCTGCAAATGGGCCTTTTCTTGAAATAAAAGGTCAAATGTTCTCAGCGTGGGATTCCGTCCCAGGCTCTGTTCTCTGTTGCAACACTTGGCCGTATGTTCCTCCATCTGACTGCTGAAAAGTTTCCAAGTGCGACCGGGCTGCATATGGCAAGTATACATCGATCGCGCAGGCCACTAATACTTCAGCAAACCCAATCAGCGTCCATCAGAGAAAGCTGGACGCATGCCCCACAATTCCAAGATTTTGGAAATGATCATTTTTAAAAAAACAAAACAAAACAGTTTCCATTATGAGTAAATTGATCTGTTTCTGGAATCCAGAAAACATATTTTTGCATTTGGGGACAATAAATATCGCCTTGTGCCTCTCCCACTCACATCTCCAAGTCCTTATTTCATTCTCTATTTACATTGTTGTCAACTGTTTTTGAGGTTCATTTTTTGATGCTGGTTTTGTAGCTTCATCTCTGTCGTGGATGCATTCTTAAGGGTAAGGCTGTGTTGCTGGCGGCCAAGAGTCAGCGAATTCGTGCCACAATATCCCCCATAACTATGGATGGGTGTGAAAGTTGGACAATGAAGAAAACGGACAGGAAGAAAGTTGATTCATTTGAAATACGTGCTTCCCCCATGTCTAGTGGCACTTATCATGCTTTTTCTTTCTTTTCATCTCGAGATGAGTAGCCTGAAGCTGAACTTGTAAAGAAAATCGTAGGCTTCAGGCTACTGATCTCAAGATTGAAAGAAAGAAAAAGCGTTGCCACAGACTGGTCACAGTCGCTTCTCAGACGAACCTCTTTTGAGAAATGGGAGAAAGAAGGTCAACGCACCCTGTCAGGACAGAAAATTAATTATACAGTTGTGCCTTCTAAAAACAGAATGTTTATTATACAGCTGTGCCTTCTATCTGGCAAGGTGGGAGTTAAACTGTTGGACTTTATTTTGGAATGGTGTGCCAAGGCCCAAGATATCGGACTGTATTCCTAGTGTCATTAAACCTATGTTCGTTGTCCCACTCTTTGAGACTTTGTCTCTTTGTAATATCGTTGTATGAAGAAAACTTTGGAGAAAGATATATATTTTTTAATAATAACTCATGTTTTGTAAAGCACTTGGATTGGGTCCTTTATAGTGAGTTACCACCTGGAAGATGGCAGCCCTACTCATGGAGCTGCTGTGAGGATACTGAAAAGATAATTATGCATACCACCCTAAGGTCTTCTGATAAAAAAACCTGTAACAAATAAATAGCAGTTAAGGAGTCAGAAGCCAGGATAGTAGTATGGCCAAGCCCTTTGTGTCCCTTCTAACCTTAATATTCCAATTAATTGTAGCATCAAGTTGGATCCCACCATCGATCAGCAGAAAGCACTGAAGGCTGTGGATCCCTCATGGATACCATTCCCCATCCCAGCTGTTCTTTTCAACCCCAAGGAAGTTTATTCCTGGAGTCGTGGAACCCACATGGTGGGTCAGGGGCTGCAGCAGGAAAGGGGCCCTTTCTGTCTCTGAAGTCAACTCAGTTCCGTTTGGATTACCGAGCTAGGAATTAGGAAGGGGAAGCTGAAAGCTGACTGAAGCTGTATCTAATTGATTTCCATCTACTCCAAACCATCGCCTTTTCTCCCCGGGCCTTTTACTTTTCTTCTTCTTCTTGGTATTTGCCTCTTATTTATTTACTTCCTTTATTACCAGTTTTCTTCCTAATAAGGACCCAAAGCAGTTCACATTGATCTCTTCTCTTTTATCCTCACAACAGCTCTGTGAGGTAGGTTAGGCCATGAGTCACCTGAAGAACAGAAGAAGTGATTGGATTTATACCCCACCCTTCACTACCCAAGAGAGTCTCAGAGTGGCTTACAAACTCCTTTCCCTTCCCCACAACAGACACCCTGTGAGGTAGGTGGGGCTGAGAGAGCTCTGACAAAAACTGCTCTTTTCAAGAACAGCTGTGCCAGAACTATGGCTTGCCCAAGATCATCCAGCAGGTGCAAGTGGAGGAGTGGGGAATCCGGTTCTCCCAGATTAGAGTCCGTGCACTTAACCACTACATCAAACTGGCTCTCACCTGCCAAGCTACCATGGGAGAGTGGAGATTCAAACCTGGGTTTCTCCAGTCCTGAGGGTCTTCCACATTCTCATTTTCATCAATTGTGTGTCCCTATTGCTTTTTTTTTTTTTTTTTAATTATGCATTTGTTTTGGTCCCTCTAGTGGTTGATGCAACGTTACATTGCTTTATGTCCAGCATACAAACCTGAAATTTAAGCCTGGAGGTAGATATGCCGGACACACAGTGATGTAATATCGAACCAGCCACTAGAGGGACCAAAACACATGCAGGAAGGGGGGGGATGAAGCAACAGGGACTCACAAGCCATGAAAATGAGAATACGGAGGAGCCCATAGCTGGACACTCTAGCAACTACACCACAGTGACCAGTGATAAAACTGGACAGAAAACTGGAATGGCAGTTACCCTGTTTTCAGGTAATATCCTGGGGATTCCGAAAACATGGCATAAGAGGAGAAAACTTTGGGTCTGTGTCTACTGTGGAATATGTCACATAATGCACAGTTTTAAAAATATCAATGTGGGGAATTTCATGACTGCGGAAATGCTCCGAGCTTGGTTGTGTATGCTCACTGGAAATGAGAAGCAATAACTGGCACCAGCAGTTCAATAATATTTTCTATTTAGCATAATTCATTTCCATGTTGTTGGGTTTTTTTTAGTTTCTAGAGAACAGCAAGGAGAGATAAGGAGGCTTTCCTGAATGAACAATGCAGAATAATAGAGGAAAACAATAGATTGGGAAGGACTAGAGATCTCTTCAAGAAAATTGGAGAAATCAAGGGAACGTTCCATGCAAAGATGGCCATGATAAAGGACAAAAACGGTAGGGACCTAACAGAAGCAGAAGAGATTAGGAAAAGATGGCAAGAATACACAGAAGAACTATACAAGAAGGACCTCGACGTCCTTGACGACCACGATGGTATAATCACTGACCTCGAGCCAGACATCCTGGAAAGCGAAGTTAAATGGGCCTTAGAAAGCATTACTAACAACAAAGCTAGTGGAGGTGATGGTATCCCAGCTGAGTTATTCAAAGTTTTAAAAGAAGATGCTGTTAAAGTGCTGCACTCAATTTGCCAACAAATTTGGAAAACACAACAGTGGCCACAGGATTGGAAAAGGTCCGTTTACATTCCAATCCCAAAGAAGGGCAACGTCAAGGAATGTTCAAACTATCGCACAATTGCACTCATTTCACACGCTAGCAAGGTCATGCTCAAAATCCTACAAGCTAGGCTCCAACAGTACGTGGATAGAGAACTGCCAGAAGTACAAGCTGGGTTTCGAAGAGGTAGAGGAACTAGAGATCAAATTGCCAACATTCGCTGGATTATGGAGAAAGCAAGAGAGTACCAGAAAAACATCTACTTCTGCTTCATTGACTATGCTAAAGCCTTTGATTGTGTGGATCACAATAAATTATGGCAGGTTCTTAAAGAGATGGGAGTACCAGACCACCTCACCTGTCTCCTGAGAAACCTGTATAAGGGTCAAGAAGCAACAGTTAGAACCGGATATGGAACAACTGATTGGTTTAGCATAGGAAAAGGAGTACGACAAGGATGTATATTGTCACCTTGCTTATTTAATTTATATGCAGAGTACATCATGCGAAATGCTGGCCTGGATGAATCACAAGCTGGAGTTACGATTGCTGGGGAAAAGGTCAATAACCTCAGATATGCAGACGATACCACTCTGATGGCAGAAAGTGAAGAGGACCTAAAGAGGCTTTTGATCAGGGTGAAAGAGGAGAGTGCAAAAGTGGGCTTGAAGCTCAACATCAAAAAAACTAAGATCATGGCATCTGGGCCCATCACTCCTTGGCAAATAGAAGGGGAAGTCGTAGAAGTAGTGACAGACTTCACGTTCCTAGGATCCCAGATCACTGCAGATGGTGACTGCAGCCATGAAATTAAAAGACGCCTGCTCCTTGGGAGGAAAGCGATGGCAAACCTAAACAGCATGATAAAAAGCAGAGACATCACCTTGCCAACAAAAGTCCTCATGGTCAAAGCAATGGTATTCCCCGTAGTAATGTATGGCTGCGAGAGTTGGACTATAAGGAAGGCTGAGCGCCGAAGAATCGATTCTTTTGAACTATGGTGCTGGAGAAGACTCTTGAGAGTCCCTTGGACTGCAAGGAGAACAAATCAGTCAATCCTAAAAGAAATCAACCCTGACTGTTCCCTGGAAGGCCAGATCCTGTAGCTGAAGCTCAAATACTTTGGCCACCAAATGAGAAGGGAGCATTCACTGGAGAAGACCCTGATGCTGGGAAAGATTGAAGGTCAAAGAAGAAGGGGACGGCAAAGGATGAGATGGTTAGACAGTGTCATCGATGCAACGAACATGAAATTGAGCAAACTTCAGCGGACGGTGGAGGACAGGAGGGCCTGGCGTGGTCTGGTCCATGGGGTCGCGAAGAGTCGGACTCGACTGTGCGACTGAACAACAACAAAAGTCTGGTAAAAATGGCAGTACTTATCGGTTCTGAGTGCGGGCACCTGTTTTCAGATCTCTCCCAACCAAGATTGCCAACTCCAGGTTGGAAATTCCCAGAGATCTGGGGGTGGAGCATGGGGAGGAAAAGGTCTGGGGAGGGGATTTCAGCAGGGTTCCATGTCATGGAGCCCACCCTCCGTAGCCACCATTTCCCCCAGGGGAAATGATATCTCTAGTCCTGACAGCAGTTGTAAGTCTGGGGGTCTCCAGGCCCCACCTGGAGGTTGGCAAGCCCACTCCCAACTCCTGAGGTCAGAATTGGTGGAAATGAGTGCAAGTGTACATAGAAGCACTGGCACTTTAAATAAGACCCAAAAAAGCACTGATTACGACAGCACACAAATACTATGTGATACTTGGCATGGTACATGTATGCAGAAGTGCTGTAATTACTACATTATTATCTGAAGAAGTGTGCCTGCACACGAAGGCTTATACCCAGAATTAAACTTCATTGGTCTTAAAGGTGCCAGTGGACTCAAACTTTGTTCTATTATTAATACAGTCATTCAATATGACATCACCAGGCTCCACCCTTGATGGTGAAGTCCCATCCATGACATCATCAGGCTGCAGCCAATAAGTCTCAGAACCAGGGCTCTTTTTGTAGCAGGAACTCCTTTGCATATTAGGCGACACACCCTTAATGTAGCCAATCCTCCAAGAGCTTATAGTAGCCCCTGTACGAAGAGCTCTGTAAACTCTTGGAGGATTGGTTACATTAGGGGTGTGTGGCCTAATATGCAAAGGAGTTCCTGCCACAAAAAGAGCCCTGCTTGGAACTTTCAGCGATGGGGACTTGGCAACTCTGGTTCTCCTTCCTGGGTGTACTCATGCCCCCTCCCCATAACCTTTCTGGTTTTGAGCCCGCCCATTGCAGGCTGTTGATGCAATAGCAATTCAGGGTCAATACACACATCACGGAGAATAATCCACGCTTGAGGTGGTTTGTTTTGCATGGAGTGAGAATACCTGCAAATTACACTGTAACCTCTGTGCAGGAAGAATTGTCTTTTTTAATATATTTGTCCAGCACCGGAGCCCAGAGGAGCTGTTGCTGTCTAACGACATCAGTAATAACACTCCTCCGCCTCTTTTTCAGCATGGCTGGTCTTAGAGCCAATTTGTCTGAGATTGCTTTTGCGCTATTCGTTCTGCTGTAAATCCATAGAGCAACTCCATATTTGGGGGGTGGGGGGGAAGCATACCGTCAGTAACAGAGCAACATGAATGCAGTTGACCAAGATGCTTCCTCACAACAAGGGTTAACGGCATTATGAAAGCGAGCAATATTGGGACACTCATTTTGCCCATATACCATCCGGCAGGAAGACGTCAACCTACAGCACATCACACGAGGGCTAACATTGCTCTGGTCTTAAGCCACCTTATTAGATTCTCTATAAAGATTTAGTGAAGGAATTTGTGCTAGCTGGGCCAAATCTATAGGAGTGGGTCTGATTATTAAAAATCAAGCTGTTGGTATCATGTTGTGCAGCGCAAGCACCAAGGAGACATTTCTTGCCCTTTTGAAGTCAATGCAGTTGGAGCCATAGCACTGACTTCAATAGAAAACATCTCCTTTCGTTAAAGTCAGGACTGCATGCTCACACAACTTCTTGGCTTAGGGATGCCAGCCTCCAGGTGAAACCTGGGGTTCCCCCAGAATTACAGCTCAAATCCAGACTACAGAGATCAGTCCCCCCTGGAGAAAAAGGATGCTTTGGAGGGTGGACTCTATGTCATTGTACCCCACTGAGGTCCTTGTCCTCCCCAGGCTCCACCCCCAAATCTCCAAGAGTTTCTCAACCTGGATCTGGCTACCAGACACCCCCACCCAGTCCTGGTGGCCAGAGAGGACCTGAGAACCCTATCTTGGCTTTATTTGTAAGCCATCATCTAAAGTTCCACAGAACCATAATGTGAGCTGCAGATGTGAAGGGGGCTGCTCCATTATCTTCTCTTTCTTCATAAAGAATTCCTCCTGCACATATGGATCATCAACAAAGCAATATGGTAATCCTGCACTGATTCCCAAGTATGTATTACAGCTGCTATATATGCCCTCTAATAGATAGCAGTTAGTGATGACTTTGAATATCATGGCATTCCAGATCCTATGCCGAGCTACTCCAGTTTAAACCCATTGATTCTAATGAGTTTAGACTGGAGTAACTCTGCATAGGATTTCAGTGTAAGTATCTGATTTTGGTTGTTCATTTGTTAAAAAGCTTACCTGCAAAAGAAACCCAGCCTACTGGAATTCAGAAACATTCTAGTAAGTTACTATCAGTGCATTCCTACAGCTCTTCGAAGCAGTGGGCTGTGTAGGGTGTAACTCCGCTTGGACTTGCATGGCAATTCTTGCACAGCAATGAGATCAGTGACATCATCAACCTCTTGATACCCCAGAGGCTGTGCCATGAATATTTCATGGGCACATTACTAGGCTGACAAAAGTCACCCATTCCGTACTGGCACAGAAGCTGTTACAGGTGCAAAAGTCATTCTGGGTTTTGTAGTCAATTCCAGAGCTTAGGTGGATCACAATAATTTTATTCCAGGAGCTCTTAACAACCTTTTGGAAGAGAACTGACTGACTGGTAGCAGTGGATGACCTTTCCTGAAATGCCATGACCTCAATAAATCTTTAGGATTCATCTCAATTTAGCAAATATTTAAAATTTGAAACGTTTTTCGCAAATTGGAAACATTCATTAAAGATGATCAGCCTTCGACAACATAAAGATGATCATCGTTAAGTCCGGGATAGACAAAACCAAAATATATAGCAGTTCCTTTCACTTTTTTGTACAGTATATATTAGTTTACCGACAGCCACTAATGTGAAATGGGTATCACATGTCATAACTTCACTCTGAGATGGGAAAGCACTCACTCTCTTTCTATAACTTTCCATCTCTCTTTCCATGACTTCAGCTAATCTTGCCCTCGGCATCAAAAAAAAAGCAAAAACAAATTTGCCCTCTCTGATGTGACAACTGTTGATGTATTTGAAGACCACGATCATATCAAAGACTTCGGAATCAAGTTGTAAAAGTAACCTGGGAGACCGTTGTTTAGATACTACAAATAGTTATTTACTACATTTCACAGTATGGAAAGAGAACCCCTGAGGTATTGTGTATTAATAATTTCCATTCAGGTTTCATGTCCCTGTCATTTCTAGAAGTGACCTGGACACAAAATAGAAAGCTCCGATTTCAATATTCTATTGTCTCCTTCAAGATCCAAACAAAACTCTAGCCTTTCATCTCACCTTATTAGATGAGGCTCAAGCAGAGTCACTGAGAAACAATCAAAGCTAAAATAACTCGTAATATATTGAAGCTGGTACGGAGCTGGAGTCTAGTAATGAGAAACGCTGCAATGTTCTTGGCTGGCAGGGGAGATAAAGTCTATATGACAGTCGTGCCTCACACATTTGACTTCTAAAACTATTTCAACTGTTCAGCCAGGAGGTGCCATTTCTTCTGAATCCTAACAGGCCCGTAGCTGGAAGATTTTAACCGGGGGGGGGGGGGCAAACACCAGGAGAGGGGAGCTTAATTAGATCACCAGTAATTAGGTAATCTAACTAAATATGACATTGTGCTGCTGCTGCGGGGAGGAAAGAGGCAGTAGTTTAAATAGTTTACGCATGCCAGATGGTGAAAGGAAGGCTATTTAAAGATACACATGTCTCTTTAAATACTGGGGTGTGCGCTGGTGGCTGCATGCCTAAGGAGCGAAGGGGAGGGCTGGCACAGGAAGAGCTGGTGAGGTTGTGGTGGGCAGGGGTAAGGAGTGTGGCACACCGGGGTGGGTGGGGTCTGGCATCCTCCTGGGGTGGAGCAGAGCTCATCCATGGGCGGAATCATCCCCAAATGTCCCGCCATGGCTATGGGCCTGGATCCTAGCTAGATATTAGCTTTAGCACTAGGCTTTCCAACGCTACATACCTGAGGGACCGCCTCACCCCATATGTACCCCAGAGAGCACTGTGATCAGGGATCCAGAATCAACTGGTCCTCCCGAGCATTAAGGAGGCCAAACTGGCAATGACCAAGGCCAGGGTTTTTTCACTGGCGGCTCCACTCTGGTGGAATGAGCTTCCAGGGTAGACCAGGGCCCTGTGGGACCTCTTACAGTTCTGCAGGGCCTGTAAAATGGAGCGCTTCCCTCAGGCTTTTGGGGCCACCCTGCTCACTACTATTAC
The DNA here is from genome assembly GCA_029375565.1 of Gekko gecko. Taxonomy (NCBI): domain Eukaryota; kingdom Metazoa; phylum Chordata; class Lepidosauria; order Squamata; family Gekkonidae; genus Gekko; species Gekko gecko. The sequence continues at coordinate 18,560,749 of JAPDNY010000009.1, read as the reverse complement.
CATTGGGAATGCCAATTGACACCGTATGGCAAAGAGCCCAGATCCACTGGACCCCTAATAGTTAGGCCCAAGCCGATTCTCCCCCCCCCCTTATGACATCTGAAGTATCTTCCTATGACATCCAATGCAGACCAACGGTACCGACGCAGAAGACTAGCACTTTACTATTATATTTGGTTTTAATAAAGTATTTTAATGTTGTATTTATTGTCTATATGTATTTGGAATTTTATCTGTTGTAAGCTGCCCTGAGCCAGCCCCGGCCAGGAGGGTGAGAGAAAAGTTAAATAAATAAATAAATGCCGAGAATTTGGGGGGGGGTGCCTGGGGCAGAGTGTGGGGATGATGTGATGTCCCTTCTGGGTGACGTTGGATGGCAGCAGTTCCCAAAATGGAACTTCTGGGTGTCATGGGGACAATTCTGTTGAGGACATTTTGGCTGCACAATCATAGGAAGGCCATTTCTGGACCAGAAACTTATACCTGAGAAACACCACTGGGCATGGGATTGCACTGTTGGAGGCCTCATTTGTACTTTTATTCTGTGCCTAGTGGTTTGATTTTGGAACCATTTTTCTCTGGTCCCTATTGATTTTATATCTTGTATCTGTGTGATTGTAATGTATTTTTTATAGCCAATATGTGCCTCACTGTGTTTGACCTCTGAAGAAGGCCTTGCAGGCCGAAACGCATCAGGTCAAGTCCATCAGCCCTTGTGTGTTATAACTGGATATTTGTACATGAGATGTGATTGGGCCCTTATATATAATTTTAAAACCTTTGTTTAATAAATACATGTATCTTTTTATATATTTCATATAATAAGCTTTTATTGCTGGCCCTCTTTTGCATTTGACTAACCTTTTTTAGGTTCTGCATCCTATTTCCAAACATGATCTCTGCAATCGCGAGGCCTAGAAGGTCACCGTCTTGTAAGTTAGCTTGAACCCCATCCACAGCTGATGTACTTTGTGGCTGATTTGCTTTGATGTTACAATGGGCCTGTGAAAAGAGGGAAAGAGAGAGCATTCTGTTATTGGTTTGGCTGCTATGATGTCTTAGCAGGGCTGTCAGCTCCAGGTGGGGAAATACTGAGAAACTGGTCAACTTTAGGGAAAGCAATGGAGTGCTTCAAGAAGGACTCTGGACAATTCCAAGAGTGCACATTATGATTCAGATCCATTTTTGTTAAACTGAACCATCATTCCTACCTGTCATGAGTTTTGAAAAGATAGTGTGTGGCTGTAAACCTGCCGTGTCCTTCCAAGCCCTGTAATGAAAACAGATCTCCAGGTCCCACTTAAAGGTTTACTATAAAGGACCCTATCCAAGAGCAGTACAAAACATGAGTCATTATTCAAGAGATACCTCATTCTCCATAGTTTTCTTCATCCAAAAACATTACAAGAAGACACAGTCTTAAAAAGTGGAACACAAAGGCAATTTAGGTTTAGACACTTTATATACACTTTCTATAACAGCGCTCCGTGTGCCTTGGTGTTTAGTCATGCCGGCCACATGACCACGGAAACGTCTTTGGACAGCACTGGCTCTTCGGCTTTGAAACGGAGATGAGCACCGCAACCCTAGAGTCGGATTCAACTGGCTTTTGAGCAAGGGAACCTTTACCTTTATACAATCCAATATCTCGTGTCTAGGCACACAATTCCAAAAAAACAAACAAACATCCAACAGTTTAACTCCCACCTTGCCTGAGAGAAGGCAAAACCGTATAATTAACATTCTGTTTTTAGAAGGCACAACTGTATAATTAATGTTCTGTTCTGACGGGGCGTGTTGACCTTCTTTCTCCCATTTCTCAAAAGAGCTTTGTCTGAGAAGGGTCTGCGACCAATCTGTGGCAATGCTTTTCCTTTCAGACTTGAGGTCAGTAGCCTGGAGCCTAGAATTTTCTTTCCAAGTTCTATGGCATTCGATGGCATTCGTGTGAGCTGTCACAGGTGCTGGTCTATTTGTGGTTGTATACTCTGGAAGGTTGGCAACCCTATCTAACCATTCTTAATCTCAGCCACTGGATTGCATAAGGGTGCCTCACCTAATCACTGTGCTGTGTGGTATACCTGTACTACTTGGCAACAGAATAGTGTTCCAATAAAACATGTGCAAAGTTCTGCATTTTCTTTCCATTCCTCCTGCTCCAGCTCATTCACAAGTCCCAGTTAGGGTTGGGAAATCTCTGGGGGTGGACCCAGTAAGTAAAATGGTCAGTCTAGTCTTTGCATTTTTCTCTCTGTTGACTGGAGGGGGGGTCATAGGGTGGTAGCTGGAGGTACTTCCAGGAGGTGCCTGGAGATCTCCTGCAGTTATAACTGATCTCCAGGCCACCGAGTTCAGTTCACCCGGAGAAAATGGCCACTTTGGAAGGTGCACTCAATGGCACTGATGTTAGCTAGCTGCCATGTTTCCTTTTGTTTTACATTCCTGGACCTTTCCGCATGCGCAGATGCTTGCTTTGCTAAGCTACCATGGGAGACACTCTTTCGCCCATGTGAACTGGCTCAACCAGACAGCGCTATCAGTATAACCTTGAAGGGAAGGGAGAGCCTGAGTTCCATGAATGGTGGGAATGTTTCTGCTCTCAGGGGGTTGAGGAGAGTCTCCCGTTCATGATGTAATGTCCCGCTGGGAGAATTCCCGCCCACATGCTTGGATTTCATTTGCTTAGCTAGATGAAGCATCAGAGTATATACATAGAGCCCCTTGTGGTGGTCACCACGCCCCGGGGGTGTCCCGCCACCGGTCGCCGTTTCCACTGGAGCGGGGGTCTCACTGCTGCAGGCGCTGGGTGGAAAGTCCAGGGGCCCAGAGGCTCTGGAGGTCGTGAAGGAGGCTTAGGCTGGATGGCCTCAGATGGCGGGGATCGCAGCGGAAGTTTCCTCGCTCCCCTTTACCAGTCCTGGGACTGGCCCGCGGCTCAGCTTTCCACTCACTCCGGGGTCTTTCCTCTCTCTCTCTCTGGCTCACTCAACCCCAGCCAGCCCAGTTTTCCTTCTTCCCCAGCTGCCCTGCTGTCTTCTCCTTTTATTACCCCCGCCAGTCCCCTGGGCTCCTCCCTCTCTTTGGCCTCACCTCTGCCTAAAAGCAAAGATGCTAGGCCGCCTGCCTCCTCCCCCACCCACTTGCCCACAGCCCCTTTCCACTGCAGATGCCTCTCTCCTGCCGCACCCCACTCCTGGATGGAGAACGCTGGTGACCGTGGGCCATGCAAGCTGGGCTGTGCTCTCCCCGCCTGCTGCTGCTCCTCCCATGCAGTCCCGGCTGCATCCGCCACCGGTTCCCGGCTGGTGGGTTCTTTGGCCCCTCTCCCAGTGCCGCAGAGAGGGGCTCTGGGTAGGTCGGCTGGGGTTCGGGGGGGGGTGTCTGGGCAGCCACGCCACCACAGAGCTCGTTGTTCCGGCCCGAGCCGGGACACCCTTGCACTCCTCGCTATTCCTGACAATATACCTGTACTACTTGGCAATATTCCAATAGTATTCCAATAAAGCATAACCTTTGATGAAGAGTGTGTTTGGACCTGCTTACTGTTGACCCTGACAACTATACCCCACTGAAGTCCTCCCCCATCCCAAACTCCACCCTCCTCAGGCTCCACTCCCCCAAATATCCAGGTAATTCCCAACCCAGAACTGGCAGTCCTAGGGGGGACCAGAATAACAGTTTCCCCAGGGCACCATGACTGGCCCCATCAGGCTCCGAGAAATTATACTTGGACTCTCACAACTAGTCTCATACTCTGTACCTGGTGCATCTTTGGGGTATTCATTCTTAAAATTCTACAGAACTAATTTCTTCAGGGAAGGTCTGGATTATTTATTGGATCAACTCATCTAAAATGTCTATCATGCCTTATTGCTTTGGACTCAGGTGGCTTAACAAGCCCCAGTTTAACAAGCCCCAGATGATAAGGATAGTACTTTGTGAGAGCCAGTTTGGTGTGGTGGTTAAGTGCACAGACTCTAATCTGGGAGAACCTGATTTGATTCCCCACTCCTCCACTTGAAACTGCTGGATGACCTTGGGCAAGCCATGTTTCTGTCAGAGCTGTTCTCTCAAGGACAGTTCTCTCAGAGCTCAGCCCCGCCTACCTCACAGGCTGCCTGTTGTGGGGAGGGAAAGGAGTTTGTAAGCCATTCTGAGACTCTGAGTGAAGGGTGGGGTATAAATCCAGTCTCTTCTTCTTTGCCTTCTTCTTGATTTTCACAAACAGTGCGGCTGTTCTGAGGTGGGGCAGGGCAGAGGGCAAGTTCATTTTTTTCTTAGAGGTCCCCTCAGATTACGAGGCCTAAATGTGTGTGTGAAGTGCTGTCAAGCCACTTCCAAACTACAGTGAACCGATGGATTAATGTCCTCCAAAACATCCTTTCGTTCACAGCTGTTCCATCCCCGCGGGCTCGGGACATGGGCCCCTGCCCCTGGGCAACCCGCTGGAGCAACCTGTACCACCCCACGTACCTGAAGAGCCTCCTACCTGAGGGGAGGTGAAGACGGGAGCAAGGCACAGCGAGCGGGCTGTGGCAGAGGCACCCAACGCCGGCCCTCAGGGAGGGGGCGGTGCCAGGCGGGCCCAACCACAGCGCCAGGCTCCCCGAGGAGCAGGCAAGGGCGGCAGAATGACTGGAGCCCTGGAAGGGTCTACGACAGGTTCTCTTGGGCAACATCCGCCCCACCCAACTGACCGCCTGGGCATCCTAGGGGATAAAGGGGGGCGGGGCCAAGACAGGAAGTGGGCACAGCGGGACAGACTGGGGTGCTGGGAGCGGGACGGAGTGGTAAAAGGTGGGGAGAACCAAGGAGCCAGGGAGGATGAGTGTGGAAAGAGACTGTGTTGGGATAGAGAGATGGACAGCAGAGAGAGAAAGGGGCTAAGAGTAGTCCTTTCACACGCTGGCAGAGGGACCTGAGGGGTGGTGTCAACCCCATCTCCTGCCGGTCTGAGGCTCCTCATCCCTCCCTTCCTTTTGCAAGTATCCCGTTGCCAGGACCGCCCCTCTCGCTGGGCCTCGGACGCCATGGCCACTGGGGGAGCAGAGCACAGATCACAGACACAATGTAACAACAGCCATTCTCAGGTCTTGCAGACTGAGGGCGGTTGTGTCTTCCTTGACTGAGTCCATCCACCTCCTGTCGGGTCTTCCTCTTTCCCTGCTGCCTTCCGCTTTTCCCAGCATCAGGCCCGTAGCTAACAACTTTTTGCTCAGGGGGCCCATGTTTTTTTCAGGGGGCCCACCACTAATGTTCCCTCTATGCTGTGGAGGGGAGGAGAAGAAGGCTTTGCAGGGGCCAGCGCTGCCCTGCAAAGACTGGGGATGGGGGAGAGAAGAAGGCTTTGCAGGGGCCAGTGCTGCCCTGCAAAGACTGGGGATGGGGGGAGAGAAGAAGGCTTTGCAGGGGCCAGCGCTGCCCTGCAAAGACTGGGGATGGGGGGAGAGAAGAAGGCTTTGCAGGGGCCAGCGCTGCCCTGCAAAGACTGGGGATGCGGGGGGGGAGAGAAGAAGGCTTTGCAGGGGCCAGTGCTGCCCTGCAAAGACTGGGGATGGGGGGAAGAAGAAGGCTTTGCAGGGGCCAGCGCTGCCCTGCAAAGACTGGGGATGGGGGATGGGAGAAGGCAGCGGCGGCGGGGGTAGAGTCCCCACTCGCCGCCATGCCACCCCGCCTCTCCCCCCCAGCTTCAGGAGCACCCCTATGGGCGCTTAGCAGGGCAGCGACAGTGGTGGCTGGGAGAGTCCCTGCTGGCTGCCATGCCGCCCCGCCTCTCCTCCCCCCTCCGGCCAGCGGGGACTCTCCCCGCCTCTCCTCCTGCCCCCCAGCTTCAAGAGCGCCCCGACGGGCGCTTAGAGGGGTGGCGGCGGCGGCGGCGGCGTGGAGAGTCCCCACTGGATGCCATGCCGCCCTTCCTCTCCTCCCCCTCCGGCCAGCGGGGACTCTCCCTGCCTCTCCTCCTGCCCCCCAGCTTCGAGCGCCCCGATGGGTGCTTAGAGGGGCGGCGGTGGTGGTGGGGAGAGTCCCCGCTGGCCACCATGCCACCCCACCTCTCCTTCCCCCCCCTTATGAGTGCTGGGAGGGGTGGAGGAGCAGAGCAGCGGAGGCAGAAGGGAGGTCTAACCTCCCTTATTAGACTGCTCCGAGGAGGGGGGAGGGGGCCGGGAGGAGGAGGGGGAGCAGAGGATGGGGGGCTGCAAAACCCGCAGGGGGGCCCGGCCCCCAGGGCCCCATGCAGGCTACGGGCCTGCCCAGCATTCTTGTCTTTCCCAGTGAATCTTGTCTTCTCATAATGTGGCCAAAATATGATAGCCTCAGTTTAGTCATTTTCACTTCTAGGGAGAGTTCAGGCTTGATTTGATCAAGAACCCATGGATTTGTCTTTTCGGAGGTCCACGGTATCCATAAAACTCTCCTCCAACACCACTTTTCGAATGAATCAATTTCCTTCCTGCCAGCTTTCTCCATCGTCTAATTTCCACACCCACACAGAGTAATGGTGAATACTATTGACCTGAATTAACTTGATTGCAGATCAAGATGAGTAGCCGCGTTAGTCTGTCTGTGGCAGCAGAAAAGAGCGAGAGTCCAGAGGCCCTGTAAAGACTAACAAAAGTTGTGGCGGGGAGGAGCTTTCCTGAGGCACTGCTCAGTTCTTCAGATACCTTCACTTTTCATGAACTGGAGCTGAAGAAATGAGCAGAGACTCACGAAAGCTCCTACCCTGCCATAAATGTGGTTAGTCCTTAAGGTGTTACTGGACTCTCGCTCTTAACTACATCGTAGTTTACCCTAGGTCCTTCCCGCATTTGCCTGCCACTCTGGATTTTCTCAGTGTTCGAGTCAAGGCCAGGGCTATTTTGGGGCGGGAACGCACAGGAACAGAGTTCCGGCAGGCTTCTGAGTTGGCCACGCCTACAGCCTCCCCTCCACTCGGTTTCCCCAGATGCCTTGCAAGCCGCAGGGTGCCTGGGGAAGCCAAGCTGATCCAGGGAGGGAAGGCAGTTTAAACTGCCTCCCCTCCTAAGGTTCCCCAGGTGACCCACAGCTGCCGATCCAGAAACTGCCTTCCTTCCCTTGGGTTCCCCATGTGCCCCGCAAGTCGTGGGACACCTAGGGAAGCCAATCCTAGGAGGGAGCTGCACTGTCAGGGGTGTGGTCTAATATGCTAATGAGTTTCAGCTGTTGGGTGTGGCCTATTATGGTAATGAGTTCCTGCTGGGCTTTTTCTACAAAAAAAGCCCTGGTTGAGGCAATTTAAGTCCAATGGCAAAAGAGCATCCAAATAACCCAGGGCAAACAGCAGAGTGAAACCGGGCTGACCACTGAAGGAAAGTAGTATAATGCAGAATGGGGGGGGAAACGGAATAAAAAGAAGGTTAAACTCAATTTTAGTGCAGAAGGTTGAATTTGATTTCAGTGCAGAATTGCTTTGAGGACACTGCAGTGAACATGGATTAAAAGGAGAGTGCAGAAAGGGCCCTAGTTTACTCCTCAATCTGCCTCTGCTTCAGAGGAGACCTGAGATAATAGAATAGGTACTCCGCACATTGGCAGCAGTCTCCTTTCAAGTTTCACCTTACTGGAATTTTTTAAAACGAAGCAAGAAGAAAACAAAATCCTGTCCCCCCCAAAATATGACCCTCCCCTCAATCTGAAACGTGGCCTTTCTCCGAGAAAGTTCAAAACAGGCTGTCATTCCTCCCTTCCCAAAATTCAAAGCCGCACCATGGCTATTTTGTCCTGACACGTTTTCCATAGTGGCTTAAAAACAAAACAACAAAAGAGCCCTATTTCCCCTGCATTTTTAGTGCCAAAGAGATGGCTGTTCCTAGCTCCGGGCACACAACTGTGCGCAAGGAAACAGTAGCAGAATGCTAGGGCAGCTTGGAGAAAGGCGCCATAAAAACCAAATGCTTTGGGGGAGAAATATGAAATGCAACACAGATCCGCCGTCTACGGCAGCAGCCGTCGCGGTCGTTTGCCAAACGAGCTCATCAGGGGTAAGGAACGCTCATTCCTTTGAACTTGTAATGATGGAGGAACAAAGCCAGATCGGCAACGTTGCGTTGGAAGCATGAGAAACATTTGACGTCGCCTCCAGCCACTGGAGCCATGCTGTGTTGCGCAAAATGAGGTGATGCCACTTCTCATATAATAAGGGAGGGGGGGAATCCAGGACTGTCTCCCCCAATCGCACTGCTCGATTGCCATCTAAATGGTTCTAGGGAAGGAAGAGTTTCAGTAGAACAGAGCAGCAAGTGAACATTTTGTTGTCAGTGTATCTTGGGTCCCTACCTAGGCTTTGGTTTACAGTTTCTTCCTGCGAAGGGCAACGGGGATTGAGGTTGTTAGCGAAAGACTCTCTTTAGCAAAGGGGCTGGGTTGTTCTTTCTTCACTGAGGTTTCCACCCACCCTGGCCTGAATCCGGGTTCTCATAAATGGTCACCATAAAAGCAGAGGCAGACTAGGATAACAAAACAAGCCCAAACGGGGTTGCCAACCTCCAGTAGTGACTGGAGATTTCCTGGCATAACAACAGAACTCCAGGAGACAGTTCCCCGGGAGAAAATGGCTGCTTTGGAAGGTGGAAATTATGCCACTGTGCCTCGCTGAAGTCCCTCCCCTCCCCAAACCCTGCCCTCCCCAGGCTCCACCCCCAAATTCACCAGGAATCCCCCACCCAAATTTGGCAACAAGCCCCAAAGCAGGCTGTCCCAAGAGGGCTGTGTGGTCCAAGCAGTGGCTCAGGGATTTCTTGGTTTCTACACATGCCCTGGTGATGAACACAATGAGTTTAGGCTCAACTATGAGCTTACATCTGTCGCCACTGAGGCCCAGGTCTGGGCTGAGATGACCTGATCATACACCACAGCCTGTACCACACAGTATGCTTGAGTCAATTGGTTGTGAGCCCCAGTGCCCCTCTGGGGTAGCAGCCGGGGCTGGCTCACTCACTAGGTGAACTAGACTTTCGCCTAGGGGGGGCCATCATGGGGCACCAAATGAGCTGCCCTCCCACCGCCAAAAGCTTGCACTGCATGCCCTGGCCACTGCTACCTCTTTGCTTCCCTGATTCCTGACACGACTGCCCTCCCTCCTTCCATCCAGGTCACAAGGGGTGCAACGAGGCCCCTGCTGCCACCGCCCACCCACCCCCAGCCCCACATGACTTTCTGGGCACCTACCCCACAGCATGCCCCTTCGCTGCCCCTAGGGCGCAAAACTCTGAGGGGCACAGCAAGGCCCATGCTGCCTCTGCCCGCCCGCCACCTGCATGGCTTTCTGGGCACCCGCTTTGTTGCCTCCGCCTCCTCCTCCAGCACGCTCACTGCAAGGCACACACAAGAGACAGGAAGAACTGAAAGGTTTAAAATACACACAAGCTAAAGACCTGGAATGGGGGGAAATGGAGTCAAGGATGCACTGAACAGCCTCTGTCTCAAAATTCCATCTTTGCTTGTGTCCCTTCCTCAGAAAGGAATGTTGACTAGCGTCTTTTACAACCTAGTTGTCTTCATGTCTTTGTTTCTTTTAAATTAGTTTTTTTTTTTTTAAATTAGCTGATGTTCTGACACTACCTTCCTATGTTCCTACAACAATGGAAATGTGTGTTAGCAAATAAAGGCACCTGGCTGTTTGATGGACAACCTCATTGGCTAGAAGGTTAGCAGGCAGGGAAGAGGAGGCATATAGCAGTGAGTGCTTGCCAGTGAACAATGTCAATACCTCAAACTGGTGGCAGCGAGGGTGGGCCATGCTATTTGAGCAGTGGCAGGGTAAAAGTGAGTGCCAACTAGAGTTGCCAGTTCCAGCCTGGGAAATACCTGGAGAGGTTTTTTTTTTTTTTTTTGGGGGGGGGGCTGGAGACTGAGGAGGGCAGGCAGGGTTTGGGAGGGGAGGAGAGGGACTTCAATGGAGTATAACACCATAAAGTCCAACTCCCAAAGCAACCTTTACTCCAGGTGAATAGATCTCTGTCACCTGGAGACCAGTTATAATCCCAGTAGGTCTGTAGCTACCACCTGAAGGTTAGCAACTCAAGTACAAACTCCCTCACACACTTGTAAATCCACAGATTCCCCCCGCACTGCCTCCTGGGGAATCAAAGGCAAGGAAGAAGGAAGGAGGAGGAGGAGGAGAAGTAGATGATGAAGAAGAAGGAGGAGGAGGAGGAGGAGAGTTGGATTTATAACCCGCCTTCACTACCCAAAGGAGTCTCAGATCAGTTTACAAACTCCTCTCCCTTCCCCTCCCCATGACAGACACCCTGTGAAGTAGGTGGGGCTGAGAGAACTGCTCTTGAGAGAACAGCTCTGAGGGAAGTTGTGACTGACCCATGGTCACATCAGCAGATGCATGTGGAGGAGTGGGGAATCAAACCCGGCTCTCTCAGATTAGAGCCTGCGGTCTTAACCACTACACCAAACTGGCTCTACACTAAACTGGAGAGCAGGGAATGGGGTGGGTCCCTCCAAGGCCTATTGAACAATACCCATTGAACAGATGGGCAAAATTGTGGGTTTGAAGCCCTCATTACATGCAATCAAATTAAGGCCAAATGCCCCTTTTCAAAAAACCCTTCTGCCACGTCTTCTCATTGAGAGGGTTCAAAAGGTCCCAAAAGATGGGTTCACTCGTTTCTCTTTCATACAGTTTGCAGAGTATTTTACCAATCCCGAGTCCGCAACTGAACAATAAAGAATCCCCTTGTAGGAATGCTGAGTTCTCTCTGGCATTTAGACTTGAGCTAGGTGAAGACTTTTCATTTCCGACAAACTATGGATTGTTCTCATTAGTCTTCCTAACATTTTTGCTTTCTCATTAAGTATCTATTTTCAGCTATTGCAATCAGCCAAGAACAAGATTGCCTGTGCCGGGGCCCAGCTGGGGCATGGATAGCTGCACCGAAATCTAAAATCGGTGACTGCTCAACGGTTGCCAGCTCTGGGTTGGGAAATATTCGGAGATTTTGGGGGTGGAGCCTGGGAACTTTCAGGGTTTGGGAAACGGTTGCAGGTGGATTCTAGGAGAGTGGCATTTAGGGAGGGGTGGGACCTTGGTAGGATACAATGACATGCAGTCCACCTTCCAAAGCAGCCATTTCCCCCCAGGAGAAGTAGAATACAAATTTCAAATAAATAAATAAGGGGGGTGGTCACACGTGCAAGATAAAGCGGGAGGGAAGTGGGGCTATTTCTTCCGGAGGAATTTGACCTGCAGTTGCACAATCACACAGTCCTTGGAAGCTGCGGGCACGGCCCACCACTGCTTGATCAGACGCAACTGTGGGTGAGTTGGGGTGTTGGGTTTTTTTGCTGTTTGTTTCCAACACACTTACACGAGGAATCGATGAATCGCATCTCCGCATTGAGGTCTCCCTATGGAGTTTGCGATGATGCGCATATGAGAAGGGGGGGAAACAACGGCATGGAGTCGGGATGGCCTGATCAGACCATCCCGATGCCATGAGAGCGTGCTGGAGTGATCAGACAGGGGAAACTCCATCCGTGGCCCGTCACAGTCTGTTTACTGCTGGATTTTCCTTGGTGTCTTTTTACTCTGCTTCTGCAGCAGAGCAAAACGGGTTACCGAAGGTGAGGGGCGCTTCCCAGATGTTCGTGTCTGATCATGCCCTTTAAATCTGCCCGGCATTCTCATCTAAGGCAGGGCTAATTGTGCGTGTGATCGCGTCCAAGAATAAATGATTTATGTAGTCTGGAGATCAGTTGAAATTCCAGGCGGTCTCCAACCCACACCTGGAGGTTGGCAGCAACCTCTGCTGGATGCCACTGAGTTCATGTGTTTCATCCCAGTTTAGACCACTGTCATGGTCAGACTGGATCAACCCAATGTTTGCCATGACCCAGAAACTGTTTTGAAACCTTGATAGATTGTGCCGGCCAGTTGTTGGATGCCTTTTTGAGTTGCTCTGGTGACTCCTTGCATATTTTCAATTCACATGGGGTAGGACCATACTTCATGCTTAGAGAGCCAGTTTGGTGTAGTGATTAAGCGCACAGACTCTAATCTGGAAAAACTGGGTTTGATTACCCACTCCTCCACTTCCAGCTGCTGGATGACCCTGAGCAAGCCATAGTTCTGTCAGAGCTGTTTTCTCAGGGACAATTCTGGAAAGAGCTCTCTCAGCCCCACCTACCTCACAGGGTGCCTGTTGTGGGGAGAGGAAAGGCGTTTGTAAGCCGTTCTGAGACTCCAAGCGAAGGGCGGGGTATAAATCCAATCTCTTTTCTTCTTCTTCTTCTTCTTCTTCTTCTTCTTCTTCTTCTTCTTCTTCTTCTTCTTCTTCTTCTTCTTCTTCTTCTTCTTCTTCTTCTTCTTCTCTACTATTTAGAGAGAGAGAAAGGGCACTTCATGGACAATATTCTCTCTCTCTCTTTCTGCAATTCTGCACTGGCTTCTCCCTCCATTCTTGTATGAAACCCACACTGGAACAGAAATTCCCTTCTGTATTGCATGCTGCTTTCACTTTCTTTGATCATCAGGTGACTTTGCAGTCAGTATGGTGTTGTCCTGATGTATTTGACAGTGATTTTGAGCTGCACTTTTTCCTCCCAGTTGAGAAAATGTAGAATGAATGCTAGATGCAGAATCACACCCCGCATCCATCGTTTCTCTCTCTCTCTCTCTCTCTCTCTCTCTCTCTCTCTCTCTCTCTCTCTCTCTCTCCCTGGGGTTTTCAAGGCAAGAGACATCCAGGGGTGGTTTGCAATTGCCTGCCTCTGCATCATGACCCTGGGATTCCTTGGAAGTCTCCCGTCCAAATACTGATCAGGGCTGACCCTGCTTAGCTTCCGAGATCTGAGGAGACTGGGTTGACTTGGGCTATGCAGGTCAGGGCAATAGTCTACATTGCCTAGAGAACATTATCACCTGTGTCAACGTTTGAAAGTGGCTCCCCTGGGCAACTTCTGTTGTTGCATTCCCCTCACCCCCCCCTCCATTTTTCATTGCCTGCTGTTCACAGAACGGTTGCCTGCTTCCAGAAGGGGAGGGTAAAAAAAAGAAAAAGAAGAAGTTGATATGAAATCTGTGTTGTGTGTAGTGCCACGGCACAGTATGCTGCCACTAATTTAATTAAAATCTGCTCATATATGTTGTCACCGCCACGCAGACCTAGCCAAAACTGTGAAAGCTCCTGGGACCACACAGGCGTTTTGCATCCAAATCTCTTTCCTTCTGCCAGCTTTCTTCTGCAAATTAAATTCCATTTTTTCCCCAATAGCTGTCATTTCCCAACATACTTTCACCCACACAGGAAGAGGGTGAAGAAACATATCTTTAAATCACTGACATTTTCATTGTATCCTTCTTTTTCGTCTCCCCCCCCCAGACAACAGTCCTGAAGAATAACAATACCTCAACCTTAATTGCAGGTGCATCGTTTTAATTACAGAGTTGCAATGTATCAAAAGGGTATCTGCTCATCAGATTTTGATCTCTCCTTTTTTCTTCCTAAGTAAATCAAGGCAACATACACCATTCTCTGTTCTCCTTTTCATCCTCATAACTGTCAGAGGGAATGGAGTAAGCAATATCTCTTACTACCAGTCCATAGTAGGATTGCAGATGGGGGGCAACAGAACTAAGAAAGATATATAGGTCAGGTTTCTGTGTTTGGTCTGATCCTGTCCCTTTGTTTACCTACAGCCAAACTCCCCGATACGAGATCGCCAGGAATACTCAGTGCTGTGGCAGCCATTTTGTTGCTTGAATTCCTGCAAATGCCACAGGGGCCCAATCCTGCTTGGGACTAAAGCATGGGGGGAGGAGGGGTTCCCCCTATTGGGATATTTGGTTAAAATAGGCTGTGGTCAGACGTGCCTTTAGATCCAACATAGCTGTGAATGCCTGACGGATCTAAAGCACACTATCAGACAGCAACATCTGGGAAAGGTCCCGCAGTCGTTAGCAGCCCGTGCTGCCCCACCACAAAATGGTGCTGAAAGACATGGGGGAAAGTCTGGTCCCAACACTTGCCGATGGGCCATGGATGTATTTTCCCTAGTCTGATTGCTCAACCACGGTCTCAAGCCGTCGGGATAGTCTGCCCATTCCATCCCGACTCAGTGCCAGTCCCCCCCCCCGTGCTTAGCATTATGCGCATAACTGCATACTCCATGGGGAACTCTGCGTGCAAAGGTTTGATTCCTCATTTATGCACATGGGAAACAAAAGGCAAATAAAACCCCACTCACTTGAGCATGGCATCTGATAGTGCAGTGATGAGCTGAGTCCACAGCACAAGGGGATGTGTGCTCGCACAACTGCAAGTCAAATTCCGCCGGGGAAAGCAGGGGTGCTTCCCCTCTGCGCCAAATGGCACGTCTGACTGCAGCCATAGCAGAGTTTGCCCAGTCATAGAAGCGTGATACTAACTGCAATAAACAAATCACCCAAGAAGTATATTCAAGTAGATCCGGTTCACGTTCAGGTTGTAGTCAAAAGAAGAGGAAGAAGCCTAATCTAAAGAGCACTTTCCCTGTCACAAATGGCCAGTTTGTTTGGCATCATGTGTGTGGGAGTATGCAGGCATTGTCTCTACAGGAAAGACCTGCAGGGACATTTGTCTCCATGGAAGGCTATGTAGAGAGAGTGAGAGGACAAAGGGAGAGAGGAGGGGTCAGAGGGCAGCTCTCAGGTTAAGACAAAGAGAGGCAGCCAATCCAAGGCACATAGAGTGATGTCACACACACACAGAGTGATGTCACACACACCCCAATGTCCAGGCATGCTGAGTCACTCACTCCAACACCCCCACACACACTGTTTTCAAGAGCCCATATGCCTCTGTGGAGTTCTGGGCCCTTGGAAATGGCATGGAAAAGAGACAGGAGCTCCTCCCCCCTGCTCCATGGTCCCAAGTAGGACTGGGTCCCTGCAGCATTTGTAAAGTGAAGGAATTCTAGCAGTAAAATGGGGGTCAGACTATTGTTTAGTTTGCCCCCTAGATATACCCAGGGAAAGACAATGACTGGTTGAAGGTCACCAACCTTCAGGGCAGTGGGGGCATTTGAACCCAGGTTTCTCCAGTCCTAGTCCGGCACTCTAGCCTTTATTCCACCTTGGGTTGGATCCATGACAGATTCCCGCATATGGAGCCATCTTTGCACAAGCAGAAGTTCTGAAACACATGGAATTCACTGCCACAGGAGGTGGTGGTGGCTACAAGCATGGACAGCTTCAAGAGGGGATTAGATAAGCATATGGAGCAGAAGTCCATCAGTAGCTATTAGCCACAAGGTATAGATAGGAACTCTCAGGCTGGGGCAAGTAATACTCTGTATTCTTGGTGCTTGGGGGGAGCAACAGTGGGAGGGCTTCTAGTGTCCTGGCCCCACTGCTGGACCTCCTGATGGCACCTGGTATTTTTGGCCACTGTGTGACAGAGTGTTGGACTGCATGGGCCATTGGCCTGATCCAACATTGGCTTCTTTCATGTTCTTATGAAATTAAACCTCACTGTTGGCTTGTGGTAAGTGAAAATGATTGTAGCCTGTTTGGTTTTTTTTTAAAAAAAATATGCACAAGTCATAGTACAAGGGTATTTATTTGGATGCAATTTTAAGAAAAAAAGAATTAAATAAAATAATTCTATTGCTTCATATACACATCATTGGGTTTTCCAACTTGTGTTAAGTGCGGTGTGGTACTGCAACCTTTGCACTACTGTCTGTGCAAGCAGAACTGCGCGAAATACATGTTCCTTTCAACTCACACACTGCCAGGTCCAGCCCGTTGGCTCTCAGGTCTGACTCCCGTTGTCCGATCCTGGCCACTTACAGACATAGGTGAAGCCACACAATTCCAATTGTGACCAGGGAACAGGTGTCCTTCAAGTAGTGCACGGCTTACGAGAGCTTCAGATGGTTTGTGCAAGTGAGCCAAGCCACAGGCTGCCCAGGGAAGCAAAGAAACCCCTCGTCTGAAATAATTTACATTTAAGATCAAGAGTTTGCTCTGAATGACATTCATCGGTGGTCACTGGATGTCACCCTGATTTAAGACCTGAGTTAAGTTTTGGCTGATTTTAGGGAAGTCACGCTTAGGGTTGATTAATGTGCATCCCTACCATCTGATTACACACATTCATCATGTAAAAAATCTTCAACTTATAAGCAGTCTGATCCTATTAAACTAGGGCACCAGAAGCAGCTACTGTAGCTCTGTGTCCCTGAAGATGATATAACTTCCGTTGATATAAGGCTTCCAAAGAGTTTCCCCCTTTCTCCTCTGCGATCTGTCAGGAGGTAACAGCATAGTAAAAGGTCTCCACGTGAATGAAGGAGTTACCACCTTCTTTGAATTTCTCCTTTTTCTCCCATGCACAGTAACTCATAGAAGTGGAATGTTATATTGCTTCAAACTTTATAAAGTGATGCCACAGGAGACTGGCATGGGCGTGCAGAATTCACAAAGTCCAGGTAACGCTTGTACTTCAATTAAATCAGGGATGGAATTCTAGCTCAAGAAGAAGGTAAGTCCCCATATAGATCAGTGCATAAGAGCACAGGAGAGGTCATGTTGGATCAGGCCAATGGCCCATCCAGTCCAACACCCTGTGTCACACAGTGGCCCAAACCCAGGTGCCATCAAGAGATCCACCAGCAGGGCCAGAACTCAATAAGCCCTCCCACTGATGCCCCCTAGCACCAAGAAGACAGAGCATCACTGCTCCAGACAGAGTGTTCCATCTAGACCTTGTGGCTAATAACCACTGATGGACCTCTACCCCAGATGTTTATCCAATCCCTTCTTGAAGCTGTCCATACTTGTAGATGCCACCACTTCTTGCGGCAGTGAATTCCATGTGTTTCCCAACCTGTAGGCCAGGACCCAAAAGTGGGCCATGAAGCCTCTGACAATGGGTTACAGTCCAGCCATTCCGAAGGCCCGCCCCTGCCTTTTCAATTGTTCTAATTTGTATTTTGGAAAGTGAGATGTGACCCTGAAAATAGTGTCTACCGTGCCATGCATTAGTTGTTGTTGTTTTCCTCTCAAGAGTAAGGATCCAGGAACACCTTAAAGTCTAACAAAATTTGTGGCAAGGTAGGAGCTTTTGTGAGTCAATGCTTACTTCTTCAGACTGAAGAAGTAAGCCATGACTCATGAGAGCTCCTGCCCTGCCACAAATTGTGTTAGTTTTAAAGGTGCTCCTAGACCCTTACTCTTTTCTATTGCTAGAGACAGATTAACATGGCTACACATCCTGAGCTATGTTGACCAAGTAAAATGTATCCTCATGGTCACTAAAGTGAGTAACAGTCTTGGGGGAGGCAGGGGTTTGAGGGAATAAAGTGTCATGGCGTGTGCAACGCTGGCTGGCACGTCAGTGCCCAAAGGGAGTTAGAGTACCCAAAGAAGACTGGACTCCAGAACTTAGGTGCAAATACAAAGTGTATTTTATTTACACTCTGCCACCAACTATATACAGTTCTCAGTGTCAAAGTGCTCTGCTGCAATCAATCCAAGTGAAGAGCATAAAACCACTGTACACTCTGTACATTTATACAGCCTCTGGCCAATCAGCACACAGCTGATGCAATCCAGATGCAATACTCAGTGTCAGGCTGGACTGCCTCAGACCAGTTATGGCCAGCCTCTTTGCAGTCACATGCTGGCACTAGCTGTCATTTTCTTTGACACTAGATCAAATTCATCTAGGCCAGCCTTACCTAAACCAGTGAATCATAACATAAAGGAGAGGGTGGTCAGAGGCTGGAAAGTAACCTCCACATGTCAAGGCTGTATATGCCAGAATGTCACTTGCTTAGGGTTCATAGTGAGGGCAGCTGCACCCTTTATGCCATGTTTGTTGGTTTCTCAAAAAAACTGTAGAAAATGGAATACTGAACTAAATGGGTGCCAGGTTCATAGTTTGCCTACGTTGGGGCACCAAAAAAAACCCTGGGCCAGCCCAGGTTGGGTCACCATACCAAGGAAATTTGGGCTTGTGGGTCACCGTAAAGAAAAGGTTTGGAACTGCTGCCATGGATTATATGAGTAGGGATGGGCATGGACCGCATTTTTGTGGTTTGTTTCAGTGTGTGGTTCGTGGCCGAACCGTGAAGCGATACGAACCAGGAGGTTCACAAACTGGACCAATTCATAGCAGTCCGTGGCCCCTGCTTTCTGCACTTCACAAACCACCACAAAGGCCACGAGCTGCCTTAAAATTCATGGAATTTTGTGACGGCTCTTCAGTTTGCGAACTTGGATTCACAAACCACAAACCAGCCAAAATCCATTGCAAACTTACATTTGTGAGCCAGTTCATGCCCATCCCTACATATGAGGCTACTGCTATCAATTTAGGCTAATCCAGACTAGTATGAAATACTGCAAGTTCGAAAGAAGAACAAAAAAAAATGTGCCAATAATTCTGTAATCTGTTTAAGACTGTGTGTACATAATCTTTTGATTAAAATAAAATAAACTCGAATGTAATTTTCAAAATATTTCCATTTTTTATGTGAACCTAACACCAGGGTCCCCAAAATAGCACCCATGAGTACAGTGGCTCCCACCAAGACCTTTCCTGGAAATTGCCAAGTGTTTTTAGGAAGTGGGTGGAGCTTTTGCCCAGCAGGGCTTCTGATTGGCCACTGGAGATCTCACTGGCTGTACAGATTTTGAAAATTTGCTTCAGTAGCAGCTGCCACAGCACAAGGATCTTGACTGCATGACCGAAGGTAAGCTGTGTGCATGCAAGGAAAGATTTTTGAACAATATGTTTATTTTTGAAAGCATCCTGTTGAACAGAGCTTCTGCACGAAGCATTGAAGAGTTACTTATAATTAATGATCTCCGTTCCTTAGATTTCTGTGGTTGGTTCCACCTCCCGAGGCAGCCATTTTGTAACTGTGCCCACCACACTGTATCAGAATTCCAAATATGCTTGCAGGTTCAAAGAGGTTGGGCATCCCCAGTTTAATACTAAGTACAAAAAGATGATGCATATGGGAAGTAACTCACAGACCCAAGTAAAACTACTTAATTTGGCCTCAGTGGGCTTTGGCTTCAACCCTAAGAAGGCGAGCAGGGCAGCAATTCATAGTTTTAACATTTAGATTTAGATTGGCTAATATGCATTAAGTTTGCAACCTCTTGTTTCAAATATATTTACAAGATTTGTGGTTCATCTCTCTGCTATCCGGTGTACCTTCTACTTGTTTAGAACTGATTTAGAATTGTACTTTTCTTACCAGTTTGGTGTAGTGGTTAAGTGTGCGGAGTCTAATCTGGGAGAACCGGGTTTGATTCCCCACTCCTCCACTCACAGCTGCTGGATGACCTCGGGCGAGCCATAGTTCTGTCGGAGCTGTTTTCTCAAGGACAGTTCTGGAAAGAGCTCTCTGAGCCCCACCTACCTCATGGGGTGTCTGATGTGGGGAGGGGAAGGGAAAGGAGTTTGTAAGCCGCTCTGAGACTCCAAGTGAAGGGCAGGGTATAAATCCAATCTCCTCCTTAGGCTCCAGCACTGCCTATTTATCTGTTTATATTATTTCCAGTAACCACCTGCCTCTTACTGATGGTCTTGAATCCCTGTCTTTTTCATGCATTCCCATGTCATGATTCAGTTTGCACATTGCTTTTGTAGTGTAATACCTTCCAGTGAATGGCTTAATTCATATCAGCAGCATTTCAGAGTCTACGTATTCCTCCTGATAGTCGTGTACCCACCAGGGTGAGAACCGGTAAGAAAAAAAAGGGGGGCCTCTTGCTTAAGGGGACTGAATTAACACTGGCTAAAATAGGACTTACTTCTGAGTAGGCCTGACTGGGATTGCTCCTGAATACCTCAGGCATCACCATGCATTGATCTCCAGAACTGTTCAACAAGAACGACCAAGTAAATCCTTCACTTTCACCCGAGAACAGGTCTGTGAGTCTGGGGTAATGACTGAAAGGTGCAAGGAAAATGCTGGCCACCGTGATTTCAATGGGGGAATACCACTTGTTATCTTTCTACAGAAACCAGAGTGCAATTTAATACCAGCCAGCGTGGCTTAAAGTCTGACAGCCTGCTCAGCATTTAAGATAGGAATGCTAGCGTGAGCATAAACAATTTATTTCCCCAGCAACCTCATTTTAAATTTTTTAACATTCAGCTTGATGAAGATTCCTTGTCAGCTTGAAAGCTTGCGGAATGGGCTCTTCTGCATTCTCATTTCCCTCACTTGTGTATTCCTGTTGCATCAGGATTTTTTTTTCTCCCTGCACATGCTTTTGCTTTCGAGTGGTTGATTTGATATTACACCGCATTATGTCTGGCATGTCTCCCTGAAGATTTAAAATACAGGTTTTTAATATCGGCCATAAATTGCTGCAATATTGAATCAACCACTAGAGGGAGCGAAACAAATGTGGAATAGAAACCCCCTTCCCAAAGCAGCAGGTATACACGAGAGAGGAAAATGAGAATGCAGAAAAGCCTAATATTTGGTGTCTTTTCTTTGGTCCTAATAAAAGTTGTTAAAAGGCTTGTGGTCTTGTATGGGATTTTGCTTTGGACCCAACACACCTACAAACAACCTTTGTCTACTGAGTCCTTAACGATAAAAAAAATAATAATAATGACACCCCAAGATAACAAAAAGTCGATAGGATGGATGTGCCATGAATTATCCCAGACTGACTTCAGAATGGTGGTCCCAGGTTTCAAGTATCTGTTGGTGTTCTCTGGAATTGTTTGGCCCTCTATGCATCTATTGAGGGCCAAACCAAATCTGCGCTCTGAGTCCCACATTTAGAGGTCCAAGAATTTTTTAAAAATTTGGTTTTCAGGCATGCAGGAATCTGATTCAGACAGAAGAAGAAGAAGAAGAAGAAGAAGAAGAAGAAGAAGAAGAAGAAGAAGAAGAAGAAGAAGAAGAAGAAGGGGAGGAGGAGGGATTGGATCCATACCCTGCCCTTCACTCAGAGTCTCAGAGCTATTTACAATCACCTTCCCTTCCTCTCCTCACTACAGATACCCTGTGACGTAGGTGAGGGCTGAGAGAGCTCTGAAAGAAACTGCTCTTTCCAGAACAGCTCCGAGAGAACTGTGGCTGACCTAAGGTCACCCAGCTGGTTGCATGTGGAAGAGTGGAGAATCAAACCCAGTTCTTCCAGATTAGAGTCCATGGGGCAATCTGAGGTTTGGAAAATGGTAGAGGAGAATGCTTGCCCCCTCGCTGTGTGCTGTGGTCGTGATCTGAACCAGGCCCTTATACATGTAAACGTTAAAACATCATTGGGATATCTAAACATGGAACTCCCAGTGAATGTCTGGTTTGGCATTTGGAGACAACTCTGTCTGTGTGTGTGTGTAAACATGCACACGCATGTGTGTGTTACATGTCAGCAAGTAGCTTCCAATTTATCGTGACCCTATGAATTAATGACCTCCAAAACATCCTGTCTTTAACAGCCTTGTTCAGGTCTTGCAAACTGAAGGCCACGGCTTCATTGTTTGAGATGATTCATTTCATGCTGGGTCTTCCTCTCTCCCTGATGCCTTCAGCTTTTACTGGCATTATTGTCTTTTCAAGGGGCTCTTAGTGCCATTACAATAATTCTACGGCATATTTACTGCGGTCCTTAACAGATTACACATTTCTGTGGAAGTCCATGAGTTTAGATTGGAGTAATTCTATTTAGGATCTTACTGGTACCCACCTGGAGAAAGAAGTGGAGACTCGGGTTGCCAGCTCCAGGTTTGGGAATTCCTGGAGATAACAGGGATGGAGCCTGGGGAGGGGAGGGTTTGAGGAGGGGAGGGACTTCAGTGGGACACAGTGCCATTGAGTCCACCTACCAAAGCGGCAATTTTCTCCAGGGGAACTGATCTCTGTCATCTGGAGATCAGCTGCAATCTCAGGGGGTCTCCACCCACCACCTGGCGGCTGGTAACCCTAGCGGAGACTGAAGTTAATTTTCAATTTGCTTTTAAAATGACTGTTGTGCATTTTTCAGCTGTAAAATGGCTTTTGAATCCATAGTCCATCTCTCCCTGTTCCTTTCTTTTTCTCCAGCCAAATATTTTCTGTGTCACAGGCTGGATCCCTCTCCTCCCTAAACCGCGCCCTCCCCAAGCTCCACCCCCCAAATCTCCAAGCATTTCCCCACCCAAAGCTGGCCACCCTATGCGTCATTCATGAAGATCACTGGTGGTTCCATCCTCTCCATAGTCAATCCAGTCTGAGCCCAGTGATCTAAAAGTTGCCCTTCTTTTTCTGAGACACTGTTTTTTTGGTGTACACAACAGGGCTAGTTCAAAAACTCAAGGAGGTGTTACATAGGTGTTAGCCCAGACCTGTAGCTACAGTGGGTCATTTGGGGGCCTGGCCCCCTGACTTCCTGCCAAGCCCCCCCTGACTTCCATCCAGCCCCCGGGCCCCCTGGCTCTCTGGGCCACCCAGAGGACTCCCAACTCTCTGGGTCACCTGGAGACTCCCCACCACTGTTGAGTTTATGTCCAAAGTGCATTCTGAAATCTAGAAAACCACTTTGTCAATAAACCTGACTTGTACCCCTTGATGTGGTCTTCTCTTCATTCCCCTGTTTGGTGTAGTCCTGGTTCAAGAGCTATGGGGATATGCCAAAAAACACAATGGAGGGAGAAGGTGGCAAGGTGAGAGGTGGAATGCCTGAGGACAGACGTGGGTTCCAAGGATAACCACCAATGGGGGGGGGGGACGACATACTCATTTCAAGGAACACTTGAGAGTGACATGAAGACCTATCAAGTATTTGTTGTGTATTAGTATTACAAGTGTAAGTCAGTGAAAAACATTTATGAATTCACTTGGTATGCACAACTGAATGTGCACCCCAGTGTGGGTGGTCTATCTGCACTTCATTGCCCTCACTGCAGTGCAGTGCATACTCAGATGCACAGTCAAATGCACAGGATGAACAAGACAGCATCTACATGTCAAATACTCATCTGAGAAGGGATAGTCCATCAATATTGCATTGTGGAATAATGCAATGCCTTTTAGATGTGTGTCCTAGTGCCATTTCATTGGCACTATAATGATTCCCCACTTCCCTTTTACTTTGTCTCTTGGCCAAGTAATCCTTTTTTTCTTCTTTGTTTCACTGTTGGTCCCACTCAGTTGTTTAAATGTATGCAGATATATGCTGACCCAGACCAGTTTCTCCCTTTTTTATACTGTGGCTCAAGAGTAGCTAATAGTAATTCAAAACAAACTGCTTTATTTTACTTTTGAGGGGAGATGGCCAGGTAGGTATCAGGTTTGGAACTTTGCAGGTGAATAGGCAACAGGAATGAGGTAGCTTTATATAATTATAAACAACAGATAGTTGGCACAATGAAGTAGTTGTTTGGTTCTACTGACAGGTCTTTAAAATTGTGGAGAGATCTCTCTTGGCATTCACCATTTAAATAACCAGGCAAGTGCTTCTTTGTCCCCAAAATACTGAAGTTTGTGAAGGCAGGAGCGTATATCCAAGTTCCAATTTTCCTTCTTAAACACTTGATAGAGATCCCCCCCCTTTTACTAGGAGCTAATTCCCTCAGGGAAGGGCTAGTTGCCCCACTTCCCTGATTCAGGAACTTCCTTGATACTTTCATTCTGTTTAACTCCATTTTTAATTGAACTTCGCTGTACTAACTGCCACTCTCAACTGCCACTTTTAACTGCCTCTCTTAAATGACACTTTCAGCTGTAGAATTCCATTTGAATCCCCTATCAATCAAGGTTATCAGATCAGGTTAAAACACTAACAATTCATTGTCTGTTACAACCATCTGTGCTGGTTGGATGTGCATCCTTTTTAGCCCTGGGTTCAGTTCCAAGACATGGAGCAAGCTGAAGCTAAGCCTGTTCAACCCACAGTTCCACCCTGCCCTTTAATGCTGCAAGGGAACAACCCACCACACAGCTTGATATCCAATGGGAAAGGAAATGGGATTCAGAGAATGGGAGCTCAGACAGTTGCATCCTCAAGTCAAAAGGAAGCAAATGGGCTTTTCTAGTTTGGTTTAGTGGTTAAGTCTGCAGACTCTAATCTGGGAGAACTGGGTTTGATTCCCCACTCCTCCACTCACAGCTGCTGGATGACCTTGGCCAAGCCATAGTTCTGTCAGAGGTATTCTTGAGAAGAGCAGTTTCTGTCAGAGCTCTCTCAACCCCACCTACCTCACAGGGTGTCTGTTGTGAGGAGGGGATGGGAAAGGAGTTTATAAGCTGCCCTGAGACTCTGAGTGAAGAGTGGGATATAAATGCAATCTCCTCCTCCTCCTCTTACTCCTCCTTTTCTTTTTTTCAGACCCCGTGTTCTATAACAGGACACCTAATGGGGATAATTATATCAGCCTTGATATTTCATAAATGATACTCTAACATTGATAAGCACTGACAATGGATGAATGGTGTTTAAAAGTGATTAGCTTTGACTGGATCACATTTCATTTGCAACATTATATAGACAGGGGTAATACATGAGTACCAGCTGTTGAGAGAAACTGCAGGGAAAAGCCATTGCCACAATGGTCTGCCGATAAACTGGGATTTGACCCTGGATCTCCCCTACCCCCCCACTAGTTCAGCATTTTAACCACCACAGTACACTGGTTCCCACAATGTACAGTACATGGAGACGCTTGGAGGCATGACAGTGAAATGGATTAGGATTTAAAAGTGCTCAGTTTGGTCAGATTGTGATACTGGGCACTTTTACGTTCTCATTTTTTGTCATTTGTGTGTCCCTATTGCCTGGCTTTTTAATCTTTTCTGCAAGTGTTTTGCTCCCTCTAGTGGTTGATTTAATATTACATCATTGTATGTTTGGCATATCTCCCTGCAGGTTTAAACTGCAGGTGTTTATGCTGGAAATACAGCAATGTAATATACCATCAACCACTAGATGGAACAAACATGCAGAAAAGACCACCCCCTGCTGAAGCAATGGAGACACACAAAAGACAAAAATGGGAATACAAAAGAGCCCCTTATTATGATAGTATGAACAGGAAACCTGGGGAGTATAATTGTTAGGACTAGGCTCAGAGTGGCCTGGGTCAAATTCCTGCTCAACCATGAAACTTGCTTGGTGAGCCAGGGCCAATCAGTCTTTCTCAGACTACCCTACCTTGTGTGCCTGTTCTGAGGACAGAATGGAAAGGAACTGTGTTTGCAGTCCTGAGTGGCTTGGATTTTGACAGAGGTGCCTTTCCTTACTTCTTTAGACTAAGGATTCCCTGGAAAGAACCTGGTAATGGTTGCCACCACTCAAAGGACTCTGGAGAACATCTAGACTGAACAGATAAGAAGGGTTCCTTTTATTGTGGTACGAGACCAATACAGAAATAGCAGGGTATAAACCCTGGAGAATACCTTATGGAAAACTTTGCAGCATTTATGTCTAGCATGTAGAGAAGAGATTAAGTGAAATATCCCAAAGAAATATAAAGGTAAAGTAAAGGTTTCCCTTTTTTGAAAGCTAGTCGAATCTGACTCTAGGGGGTGGTGCTCATCTCTGTTTCCAAGCCGAAGAGCCAGCGCTGTCTGAAGACATTTCCGTGGTCATGTGGCCAGCATGACTGAATGCTGAGGCACACGGAACGCTGTTGCCTTCCCACCAAAGCAGTACCTATGTCTCTATTTGCAATCTCTTGCTTTCAAACTGCTAGGTTGGCAGGAGCTGGGGCCAGAGACGGGAGCTCACTCCATCACGCAGCACTAGGATCTTGAGATGTCGAACTACAGACCTTCCGGTCTGCAGCTCAGCGTCTTAACCTCTGAGCCACTGCGGCTCATAGTATAGTTCATGAAGCTACTGGAAGTTGTTATTAAAAGAATGTTTATTATACAAAAAGGGGAGAGGGGAAGAAAAGGGTGTCTGCATTCCGAACAAGGGCAGAACAAAATATGGAGGGAAGGTATAGATAAAATCAGGGCTTTTTTTGTAGAAAAAGCCCAGCAGGAACTCATTATCATAATAGGCCACACCCCTGACAGCACAGCTCATTAGCATATTAGGCCACACACCCCATGTTACCAGAAGTGTGGTCATCCAGCCACACCCACCTTTTGCTTCTTATTCTGTTTACCTTGTTTGTTGTCAAAACCCAGGGCTTTTTTTGTAGCAGGAACTCCTTTGCATGTTAGGCCACACAGCCCTAATGTAGCCAGTCCTAACGAGTTTCTGCTGTTGGGTGTGGCTAACTTGGGAGCCAGCCGGAACTCCGTTCCTGTGCGTTCCTGCCCACAAATAGCCCTGGATAAAACGATCATGCCTCAGTGTATTCAGATAGCCAGAGGGTGTTTACCCAGAGGGTGACTATCTTTGGTTGATTTTTGTGCTGTTGGAGATAACCCTTGCTTTTGTTTCACTGAGGAATGGAATTGTGCGCAAAAGAGCAGCATTCCCTATCACCTATTAGGGTTTCTCCACTATTGCCGCCCCCCCAGAGCTGAGCTAGCAGACACATTGCTGTTTTCATACTGGAGGAGAGGGAAAAAACCCCGCTTTTGAGGCTCTGATATCTGTTCTGTAAATGAATAAACCTGGACCAATTTAAGCAAGCGTGGTAAAGTGCTGCAAAACCCCTATTATACAGTGCCCTGATAAAGGAGCACATTTGCCAGCGACAAGAGCTTTCTGCTTAAGAGGATGCTTCTGTAATTTTCTCCCTCCACTGCCTAGCAGGAAAGACACAGAGGTATAAGGAACCGTCGCCCGGCTGCTGCTTTATTGCTTTGTCTCGGAATCCTCCGATCAACTCCCTCTCTTTGCTGTCACTGAGACAGCAGGTGGTAATTTTCTATTGGAAATGAGCAGCAACTGGACCAAAGCATTAGTCGTTTACTCAGCTGCCATGCGCGGCGCATCTTCAGGTTATTATAAACTGCCAGTCCTCTCTCATCTGTCCTTATTTTTGCACTGACATCGCCATTCCTGACTGCGCAGACGTTGTAAGCGATGGCCTAATCACCGCTTGTATAATTGCTTGGCACCTTGAAATCAGTTTGGATCCCACTGGGTCAATAGACGCTTTCAGGCTGACATGCAAGCAAGGAGGCATAGGAGATTAGCTTTTTTCATATCTCTTGTCGCATTTGCGCATGCACATGCAGAGTCAATAAATCTGGTTTGGGATTGCAGCTCGGGACGAGCAAGGCAAAATTGCAGATGGCTGGGAGACACCACAAGGTATCAATGGGGCACTGCGTTGATTTATTGAGTGTCTACCAAAGACAAAATCCCATTCTGCTGAAGTAAATAAAATGCCGTAGTCTAGTTGGCTGGGGATTGAAGCCTGGGTCAGCTCTCCGAAGAATTCAGCTCTCTTTCTTTTTTCTTTTTTTAAAAAAGGGAACATACAGCAAAAATGTAAAACGAGCTCAACTCTTGAAATATTTAGCAGGATTTCATCTCTCTCTCCTCTGCTTTTAAGGGCATTTTGTAAATGGTTCTGTTTAAGCTTGTTTTTGCAGAAGGGCAAAAGGGTTTGGGAGTAGATCGAAAAGCTGGCATTTTTTATGAATGCTACAATGTTTATTTAGTGATTTTTGCCTTGTGTTTTAGCAGAAATACAATGGATGAGTTTTAAAACAAAATTTGTGAGTCCAGATTCTCCCAATGATGGGGAGCTCGAAAGGGCTACTAAGGAAGGTACAATGTAAACACCAGCATCTCCTATTTTATAGCAACCAGACTATGGTTGTGTCCAGACAGGCAGGTTGCTGTGGCAGTATCCCATGGAGGAAAAAGCTGCTGGAGTTAAGTATGCTTGAGAGCCAGTCTGGTGCAGTGGTTAAGTGTGTGAACTCTAATCTGGGAGAACCGAGTTTGATTTCCCCACTCCTCCACTTGCACCTGCTGATGTGACCTTGGGTCAGTCACAAGCTCTGGCGCAGCTGTTCCTGAAAGAGTAGTTTGTGTTAGAGTTCTCTCAGCCCCACCTACCTCACAGGGTGTCTGTTGTGGGGAGGGGAAGGAAAAGGAGTTTGTTAAGCTGCTCTGAGACTCCAAGTGAAGGGCAGAATATAAATCCAATCTCCTCCTCCTCCTCCTCCTCCTCTTCTTCCTCTTCTTCTTCTTAGCACTCACACCAGTCCTGCAACACCAGCTGCATTGGGTAGCTGGCCCGGCCACTACCATGCCACCAGCACGGAGCCATGGCTGATGCGCCCCTCTGATTGATTGGGTTGCTGAAAACGGCATACTGCTGTGCTGGAAATGGGAGGGCCATTCACATACCTCCTGCACTTCTGTGGTGCAACCAGCCATTCAGACGCTGGAAAATCCATCATGGAAGCGCCTCACCCGGGAAACCACCAGATTTCCCCAGTTACTTTTTATGCCAATGGGGATTCGTTCTACCACAAGGTAGGTACGGATGGCTGTCGGGCACCAGATGTGTGCATCTGATCCTGCTGATTTGATCTGGAGGGGAGAAGTGACTGTGTCGGGGCAAACTGCCTGTGTGATCACAGCCTGTGTGTAGCTTGATAAGTAAGGTTGCCAGCTCCGGATTTTGAAATACCTGGAGATCTGGGGGATGGAGCCTGAGGAGGCTGGGATTTGGGGAGGGGAGGAAGCTCAGCAAGGTATAATAACATACAGCAGGGCTGTCAAACAAGTGGCCTGTGGGCTGGCCCAGGCCCCCAGGGGACTTCTATCAGGCTTACAGTGGAATTGGCTGTCTTCTGTTTCTTCCTCCAGTTCTGATGCTGCGTGTAGCTTGCTTTGCCAAACTCTCTCAATCACTCAGGAGACACAGATAGGCAAGCTTCTATTCCCTGCACTAGCTGCGGCTCCTCCCCCTCCCAGAAGGAAGAGAGGGAATGAGCCAGAACTTGCTTCCTGACCAGATTGCCTCAATTGCACAGGAGACAAAGGCAAGCTGAGGTATAACAACAAACATGTGAGGTGGACTAGGCTAAATGTATGCCCAGACCAAGTTCACCCAGCACATTTCCTTTGGGGATTTTGAACTTAGACTTCCCAGATAGTAGGCTGATACTGACCACTGAGAAAGACTATAGTTTTGTAGACAAGCACATAGTCCTCAGTCTGTGTCATGGTGTCTTACGTTCTTGACCAGCACACAAAACAATTTATGTACAAAAGCTTGCAATGCCCAGCCATTTGATGTTTTCCCCTAAGTACTCTGAGCATGTGATTTCTGTAGCGAATGTCAATAAATCAAAAGTAGAGTAGCAGCTTACACATACACACTTGAACAGCATATCCAAGATTGCTACAGCACAGACATTTTGATGCAATAATCCAGAGCAAGAGATGTCAGTTATCAGACACTGTTAAATAAACAAAATATTGCAGGAGTGCTGATGTTTTAAGCATGTTTTTAAGTTAAAAAAAAAATCTTAATTGTGTTTGTGCCCTTTATAAAGATTATAGTGCTGCTACCTAGCATTACATTTTATGATGCACTTGTCCCAGCCCAACAATGTCTCATTTATGTCAGATCCAGCCCTTGTGATAAATGAGTTTGATACCCCTGCCATAGAGTCCACCCTCCAAAGCAGCCATTTTCTCCAGGGGAACTACTCCTGGTCACCTGGAAATCAACTGTAATAGCAGAAGACCTTCAGGAGCCACCTGGAGGTTGGCAACCCTATTGATAAGGCTATAAGGTATAGTATTGTGCAGTGTAGAGGTTGTCTCAGTTTGTCATTCCAGAAAGAGCTGAAATTCCCCCTTTTAACAGGAACAGTTTCATTATCCAGTTCTAGTTTTCTTTCACTCCTCTTAGCAGGAAATTCAGTTTAAAGTATATTCCTGTTGTACTTCTGTGGTCACAATAAAGTTATCCACCGATGATGCACCTTCTCAATGGCCTTCTCTTCATAAAACTTAACACCTGCTCTTTGGAGTGCATTTCCCCACCTCAGATGTCTATGATATCATCCTATCTCTTTGGTATACCAGGCCAAAGCTAGAGCTCCCTTATAAAACAGGCAAGAAAGGCTAAACCCAAATGTTAGCTATTATGCTGTCTGAACAGGAAAAGCCATGAGGTAAATAATTACTATTTGGTAGATGTATGACAACTACCAAATAGTAATTACGTAACTAGATTAATTGATGCAAACTATCTTACCTCAAAGTCCAATTGTCCTACATTTGTCCCTTTTTTCTCTGTGTGTCATTAAAAACAGTACAATGTAGATGTTTCATTGGACTTCCCAAAATGAATGCATTGTTCACTCCAGAATGGCTTGCCATTGAAAGAAGTGTGATATGACATAGGCAGTTTTCACAATACTGTTCTAAACTGGATGTTATTTGTTGTTGGCCCAATTTCGAATAAAGCGATACTGGGGCGGGGTTGGGGGGGTGATTCATAAAGCAAATTTCCATTCATGAGCCCTCTCTGAAGTGCTATGACCATTTCAAACAATGCCACTTTTCCCCATTGTATTCCATTTTAGTAACTGGTCGCTAATGGGTTTTTTATGTCATTTCAGAGAGATCCATTTTAGTAACTAGCTGCCGGCAGAATTTATTCACCTGTTCATACAAACCCACTTGTGTCGGGTTAGCAAAGCATGGTTGAGCTGCTTTTGAGAGAAACTGCCTTTTTCTGTTTTCAACCCCTTTGTTGTGCTTCTGAATCACTGTGGTGTGCTGTTTAAAATGCCCATAGTGTCTCCTACAATGCCATATCCCCCCCGTCATTTTTTACCACACAATCTTCTTTGGGCGTTTAAAAATTAATGTTCTAAGGTGAGCGCTATAGCACTAAAGTGCTATAATGGCACCATGGCGATGCATTGACTCCATTGTGTCAAAGCATCTCAGTGGTGCTGCTATAGCACTGATGTGCTATAGTGGTTTACAGCACTGGCGCTCACCTTAGAACGTTAATTTTTAAATGCCTGAAGAAGATTGTGTGGTGAAAAAGGGTGAGGAAAAAGCAACACTGTTTGAAATGAACATACCGCTTCAGAGACGGCACATTAACGGAAGGAAATTTGCTGTATTAAACCCCAGTCCCTGTATCCCTTTACTCAAAATCGTGCCAACAACAAGTAACTTCTAGTTTAGAATGGTAATGTGAGAAAATGGCCATATACTATTCCAATATACCCAATTACAGCTTAACACAATCAACTTTCTTCACTAACTACAACACAGCAGTGCCCTCATTTCCATCTTTCAAAGTGGAAGGTGTTTGAGAGAAAACACAAGACCACAGTTCCCCCCTTCTTCCATCTTCCAAACTGCTGAGTTGAAATGTCAGTCTTTTCAATTTTTCAGCACTGAAGCTCCTTATGGTTTGAGAGCGGCCGGGAAAGCGCTGCTTGTTTTCCTTTTATCTGTCAAACACAGCAAACCTGAGATAGTTTGGCCTGAGGACAGAAGGCCACCTAGGAACATCTGCACAGAGTTTCTCCTCACTCAGCCAGTGTGAACGGTTTCCCATTTGTTTGTTTGTTTTCTTAAGTCCTTTTCCCTGCTGAATGACAAAGGTTGTATCGTTTTTTTAAGCTGCAAATCCTGCACCGCAGATTCTTGATCAAGATGCACAAGAATATCGTGTTTACCTGTAGAAAGTCCAGCAAATTTCGACAAGAAGAAAGGGAGGGAAATCAGAAAACAAACAACTCCGGGACTTCATCTCCGCATGATCCAAAGGATTAAAGTAGATTTAGGTCTGTTTGATTTACTGTAAAGTGCTTTGCTATAAAGTAACTGGAAGTTTACTTTGTAGCATAATTCCCGTTGGGTTTGTACTCAGCCTCGCTGGACATTGTCTGCAACAAAAATAAAACAGAAATGTATTTTATCTTCCTCATTGTCATTTGTTGGTGGTGGAAAGTGACGTGGACTCACAGTTGACTTATGGCAGCCCCTTAGGGCTTTCAAGGCAAGGGACAAACAAAGAAGGAAGAGGAGGAGGAGGAGGAAGAAATTGTATTTATACTCCACCCTTCGCTCTCCGAAGGAGTCTCAGAGCAGCTTACAAACTCCTTTCCCTTCATCTCTCCACAACAGACATCCTGTAAGGTACATGGCTGAGAGAGCTCTTTCCAGAACTGTCCTTGAGAGAACAGCTCTGACAGAACTATGGCTTGCCCAAGGTCATCCAGCAGCTGCAAGTGGAGGAGGGCCTACTAACCAGTGCCGACCCTGCTTAGCTTCCAAGATCTAATAAGATCGGGCTAGCCTGGGCCATCCAGATCAGAGCAATTTTTATATCTTAATTGTAAATAAAAGGTGGTGGCAGCTATCATGAATTAGACTGTGTTTGGACTTCCTGAGTGACACAGACCTTGCTCCTTACAACACTTGCATACACCCTCTCCCCACCCCTGAGTTGAGAAGTCGTGAATCAAACTCCAATTTCCCACTATATCTGAGTACAAGTACAAAACAGAGTTTACTTTCTCCTCAAGAAAACGGTTTCTAACCTGGGATTCAACAGTGGTTTAGAATCCCAGTTTATAGGGAGGGAAAGAAACTTCCCAGGTGCCTGCCTTTCACATGTCATGGCAAATTACAGTGTGACTGCAGGTTTCTCAGCCCGGTAAACTTTCGGTCACATTTGATGTGTGAGGGGTGGGGGCATACAAACAAGCAAGCCAAGCCAGATGCAAGTCTGTCATCAATAAACGGAGGTTTGTTGTGACATCTGAAAGGCAGCCAGTGTGAAAGCTGAATGTCAAATGTCACTTATGTGGGGTTATCCAGAACTGTCATTAGTACCAAGGCACTGCTGTGAATGTACTAACTAGCATCAGCTATCTAGCAAGGGACATTTTGCCTCTGGAATGTAGAGGAGTTTTTTTGGGAGGGGTCCTAATGAGTCGATATGTAAATCAACTGAAGTTAATAGGTTTATAGTTGCACTCTAAAGCTCAAATCTTGGAAGCAGGGCTGTCCCTAATATACTCTGTGTTTATTTATTTATTTATTTTTGAGAGAGAAAATAGTGATTTCAGTAGAGCTGAATTTAGTTCATGGTACAAATTAATACGTTTTTTCCTAATCCTCTGTGTTATCAGCTGGGAGTGGTCGTTGGTAATCTTGTATTTGCTGTTGGTATCGAATGAGCCTTTTGTTACTGTCCATGAGGTTTTCTTGGAAAAGATACTGGAGTGGGTTGCCATTTCCTTCTCCAGTGGATCAAACTTGGTCTGAATTCTCTGCTGTGGCCTGTCCACCCTGGGTGGCCCTCTATGGCATAGCCCACAGCCTCATCGAACCACGCAAGCCCCCTTGCCACGTCAAGGCAGGGATGGCAAAGGATGAGATGGTTAGACAGTGTTATTGAGGCAACAAACATGAAATTAAGCAGACTCTGGAGCATGATGGAAGACAGGAGGGCCTGGCGTGATGTGGTCCATGGGGTCACGAAGAGTCGGACTCGACTGTGTGACTGAACAACAACAACAACAACAACAACATTGAAGGAGCCCTCGTTTCTTTAACTCATTTCAGAACAGTTCATTATTTATTTCATTTATTTCTGCCCCATCTTTCTCCCCAGTGCGGGCCCCAAAGTGGCTTATGTCGTTCCTCTCTGCTCCATTTCCTCTTCACAACAACCTGGTGAGGTAGGTGAGGCTGAGAGTGTGTGACAGGCCCGAGGTCACCCAATGAGCTTCCATGACAGAGTCAGGTTTCGAATCTGGATCTCCCGTATCCTAGTTGGACACTTTCTTTTTTTTTTTGTAAAACTCTCTTTAAAAAGAGAGAATTTTATTCTTTTTATAAGAAAAGGGAAGGGTAGACAGATGGAGAGAGAGAAAGATGGAGTGAAATTTTTTTCTGTTAGTGAGGGTTAGTTTAGGTTAATAACCAATACCAATTTTGGCATCCATCGTGGTTAGAAGATCTTCTTTTTAACTATTGCAAAGTCCAAAATCACTCTGTTAATACAGTTAGTAAAGTCCATTGGGGTTAGTAATTAAACAGCTCCTTCCAGATGCTACACGAACAGTCCTCAAAGTATCTTCTTTTTAATTTTCTTCCAGTTATGGATTGAGTCCATTTTAACTTTGAGGTCTTCCGTTCCATCACCACTTTCCCCTGGGCTGCTGTCTTCTTCACTTGTCCCAGTTTTGAATGCTGCATCCTCCTCCCTGCTGGCGTGTCTCTTCAGAAGTTTCCGTATTTTGAAGATGAAATCCGTCTTCTTTCTTTTCTCTTTTTCCTTAAACTTCTGGCCTTCAAGCTTCCAGGGCTCCATAAACTCTTCAGATGAAATTAGATCTCCAGTTTGTCGCCTGCTATGCTCGACATCCCCTCCTACTGGCAGAGTATTTTCTTTTATAAAAGCGGAATAGGCTTTGGAAGCCTTATCCACCTCTTCTTTTGACTTTATCGCTTCACTGCCAGTTAGGGGTGCCAAGACACTTGTCAAGGTAAATCCGAGATCTTCTTTCTCTTCTTCTTTAACGCCCTGGAAACCTAGAATCAGATTCGATTTCTGTTCGATCTCCATCATCTTTCTAGTTGTTTCCAATATCTGTTTCTGTCAACTGATGAGAACACTTTCCATTTTAAACAGAGTTTTGTTGATTTTCTGCAATTGTTCCAGCAGAGGGCACAGCATCTCCTTTTCCTGTTGATTGACAGCAAGCTCTTTGGGGGGGCTGTCTGGACCGGAAGTCCCTCCTCTCTTCTCTTCCGGTGTCTGCAGGACTTTTTCCATTATCGACATTTTGGGTTTTTTTGTTTACTTTTAAAAAGTTCGTGCCGCATCCCCCAGGAAGCTAAGATGATCGCAGTCTTCCATGCAACCCCAATGGTACTTTCACCAACACTTTGTTTTCTCTCTGCCCCCTTCGCGCTCCCTTTGTAGATCTTGCTTCTCAAAGGGGGTGGGAACTCCTCCCTCCTCCCAACGCTTATACGCATGCAGGGGGCTCCGATTTACGCTTCAAAATAGATCTTCAACTCACGATTCGATGCTACTTCTTCTTTTTATGTTAAACCATGGCGCTGTCTTCACTCCTGGAAATCGGTGGCGCCGCTAAGTCCCATTACGGGCACGCCGCAGCGGGGCCGATTGGGGCGGGGAGAAAGCCTCAATTTCCCGGCTGTCTGCCGGCAAAGAGGCTACTCCCCAAGCGCCCCCGGTTCGGAGCCTTTGCCTAAGGCTCACTAGGGTCTTTCGCACATGCGAAGACCCCCTAACTGCGCGTGGGCTAACCGCCTCCGGGAGCGACCCGAGAAGCGGCCGCCATTCGCGACGCCGAAACCGAAACCCCCTAGTTGGACACTTTCAACCACTACACCACCCTGGCTCTTGTTCTATGGTATTTGTATGTGCAGTGCCCTTTGCTGATATGTAAAATAAGGAATCAGGGCTTTGATTCAAACATGGTGATATGCAAAATGAACCAGCAAGATTTGCAACATTGATATTACCATTAAAACACACACACATACCCCTTCACCAACCTTGTTTGGTGTCACTGATTCTAGTAGCTGCTGCTGCTCTACCCCCCACCCCCCACCGGTACTTCCTTTTCCTTTCTAGTTTAGTCAGACGGGTGAACTCAACCAGGGCTCTTTTTGTAGCAGGAACTCCTTTGAATATTAGGCCACACACCCCTAATGTAGCCAATCTTTCAAGAGCTTACAGTAGCCCCTGTAAGAAGAGCTCTGTAAGCTTTTGGAGGATTGGCTACATTAGGGGTGTGTCGCCTAATATGCAAAGGAGTTGTAGCTACAAAAAGAGCCCCGATACTCAGCCAATCAGGAATCATGTAATAAACAACATTACATCAATTCAGGACACTATGTGGCCGATCAGAGGTAGCTGCTGAGGACAGGGAAGAAAACAAAAACCGCCCCATAAGAACTAGTTTTCAACACTGGCAAAAGTGTTTGTAAATAGTGAGGAAAGATGATTGGAACAAACGGGTTCGATCCGGCCAGCTTTCCAGTTGCTAAAAAGGGGATGACTACCAAAAAAAGCTATGCTAGGAATCATAGTCATAGAAACATATCCCTTTATTTCTCCATGTAGTCGTAGAAATAAAACTCCCAAGAAGAATATTGCAAAAAAGGGAAACTCACATTTGTTCAAGTAGAGAGCCAGTTTGGTGTAGTGGTTAAGTGTGCGGACTCTAATCTGGGAGAACCAGGTTTGATTCCTCACTCCTCCACTTGCACCTGCTGATGTGACCTTGGGTCAGTCACAAGCTCTGGCACAGCTGTTCCTGAAAGAGCAGTTCTCTCAGAGCTCTCTCAGCCCCACCTACCTCACAGGGTGTCTGTTGTCAGGAGGTTGTAAGCTGCTCTGAGACTCCAAGTGAAGGGTGGGGTATAAATCCAATTTCCTCCTCTTCTTCTTCTAGATCCAGTTCACATTCAGGTTGCAGTCAAAAGAAGAGAACAAGAAGCCTAATCTAATGAGTAGTTTCCCTGTCACGAATGACCATCTTGTCCAGCATCAGGTATGTGGGAGTATGAGGGCATTGTCACTACAGGAGAGACCTGCAGAGACCTGTGTATCCATGGAAGGCCATGTAGAGGGAGAGGAAGAAGACAAAGCAAGAGATGAAGGATCAGAGGGCAGTTCCCAGGTTAAAACAAAGAGAGACATCACATTCAAGAAGGCAACCCCTATGCACACTTAGAGTAATGGAGCGCCCCCCCTCTTCAGTGCTGAGTCACTCACTCCAACTCATGGGACCTGCACGGAGAAAAGTAACATGGGTGTCAGGTTCTTCTGTCAGTCACATAACACAGGGCTTCTCCAGAAGACAGTGTTTAATAATGGAACAGTACTCAAGACACGTGTACATTCTCTGTGTCAGTAATGACTAGATGTAGCAGTGTCTACTACATTCAAACACACACACCCCTTCAGCAGAAGCCAATTGATAACAGTTCGCACACGCGGGGAGCTAAAGCGGGCTAAGAAGCAAAACATTCTAGGAACTATTATAATTCCCAGCGAGGCTCCTGCAGCTGGAGCAACAAGACCAGGGGCCTGATAAGAGACTGTGTGGAAAAACATCAGAGGAAAGGAAAGAGGCAGCAGCACTCCTCCCACATACCATTGGCATGACAGGGCTACCTGACAATGGGGTGGGAGATGTGGTAAGGAGGGAAATTGGGCAGCAGGACTGAGTGAAAAAGCTGGCTATATGAAATATAAGCATTGGGTTGTGTCATACACTTGGCGTAGCATATATCCCTCAAGTAAAAACATAGCCACATGATATGCTCAAGATAATACTAGCCAGACATAGCAGAGGATAGCAGTACATGGTGTACTTGCTTTTTATCCCTTGGATAAGCATCCTGCCATCAGTAAAGAACTTGTACAATGTTTGTGATCTTTGGTGGTCCATTAGAGTTCAAGGTTATATGCTCCCATCAGTGTCTCTTTACACTTGTCCTTTGACCTGAAGATCTGTAGTTCAGTCTCTGAGCAAATAACCACTTCAGGTAAAAAAGAGAGAGAGAGAGAGAGAGAGAGAGAGAGAAGAAGAATGTCTGTAACATGGACAGTGGGATTTGCTCTCATCAACTCAGAAGGGCCGCTTGATAGAAAAGAAGAAATTCTGTTAAAAAATGAGAGAAAAAGCAACTGGAACATAACTACATCTGACTTAGAAAGAGCCCCAATGTACTTTTGGTGTAGTGGTTAAGAGCAGCAGCCTCTCATCTGGAGAACCGGGTTTGATATTGTACTCCTCCACATGCCAACAGCTGGGTGACCTTGAGTCAGTCACAGTTCTCTCAGAGCTGTTCTCTCACAAGCAGTTCTCAAGAGAGCTCTTTCAGCCCCACCTACCTCACAGGGTGTCTGTTGTGGGGAGAAGAAGGGAAGGAGATTGTAAGCTGCTCTGAGGCTCCGACTGAAGGGGGGGGTATAAATCCAAGTCCTCCTCCTCCTCCTTCTACTGATGGAAATCCTAATAGGCTGGACATGAAGACTACTTTTCTACATGGAAAAATAAAGGGATACGTTTACATGGAACAGCCACCAGGATTTGAACAATCCAAGGGCAAGCAACTCATGTGTAAACTGCCAAAGAACATATATGGAGACTGAAACAGGCTGTGAGATGTTGGAATGAGAAACTTCAACAAATGCTAACCAAGGAGAGATTTGAGCAAGGCAAGGAAGAACGAAGCCTATAAAAATATAGAGACAACAAATGGACCTACATTTTGACTTATGTGGATGACCTGACTTTATGCTATGAAGACGAGGACTGTGATGAAATAATGCAACATCTGAATCAAGAAGTAGAAGTGAAAGAGTTAGGAAACATCAGCTACTATCTAGGAATACAAGTATAATGGGAGGAAGATGGAAGCAGAAAATCCTGGAATTTCTGGACTACATGAAAGGAGCTAAGCCAGCAAGCACTCCTATGGAAAAAACTACCTGAACCATCAAGGAAGTACTGAACTCCTGCCTGACAACAAGTAATACAGAGAAGCAATT
Source organism: Gekko gecko (assembly GCA_029375565.1). Taxonomy (NCBI): domain Eukaryota; kingdom Metazoa; phylum Chordata; class Lepidosauria; order Squamata; family Gekkonidae; genus Gekko; species Gekko gecko. The sequence goes on along the minus strand of JAPDNY010000009.1, from coordinate 18,522,323 downwards.
GGAAGACTGTTGTAGATAAGCACATTGACACATCCAGATATCACAGCAGCTGTGGGCATGTTATGCAGAAAGATGGGATTGCCAGGTAGAAGGGACTGGAATGCAGTCAAAAGACTTGCAAAGTACCCGCACGGCACTGCACATCTGAAACTAAAGTTACCAACATGTGACAATCCCAGACTACTGGGATGCATGTATGCAGATTGGGCAGGAGATACTACAGACAGAAAGGCAACCAGTGGACATTTATTTTTCCATGGCAGTGGAGCAGTCAGCTGGAACAGCAGGAAGCAAGAAACCGTAGCTGTGTCCTCAACTGAAGCTGAGTATGTATCTGTAGCAGAAGCATGCAGACAACTGAAATGGATACTGCAACTAATGCAAGACTTTGGGATAGAGGAACCCAAGCCAGTACAACTCTTTGAAGACAACCAAGAGTGTATAAAACTTGTAGACAATGATCAGCTCAAGAACTAAACACATGGATGTGAAGCATCACCTAGTAAGAATCATGCAAGAAAAAGGGTTTGTTGAGTTGGAATACTGTCCTACAGGTAAAATAATTGTAGATGTACTCACCAAGCCACTTTCTCAAGAAAAGTTTGAAAGTCTACATAAGAAGATGAATCTCATGGACTTTGTACACAAGACCTTGAGAAGGGATGTTGGAAAAGGCAATGTCTGGAGAAGAAGACCCTGCAGGGGACAGCAAGAAGACAATTAGATAGGACAGTGAGATCAGCACCTTCTCTCCTGTTAAGTGTCATGTCTGTCTCCAGATTGCTATCCTTAGGGCAATTTCTCCCTTCTTCCCCCTTCCTTCTTCAGTCTTACCCTGTAGTTAGGAACCTATCTCTGTCTCTCCTCTTTCCTATCAAGTATGTTAGTCCTATATATAATTCACTTACGTATTGGTCATTTTCAGCTCTCCCATTGGCTGTGCAGTGTGCTCCATTGGCCCATCAACTGCCATTCAAGAGTGCTCATGTGCAATTGGCTGAGGGCTGGGTCTGCTCCTCTCCCCTGCCCACTGCCAGGCTGGACACTCTTCCCTCACAGAATAAACTATCAAAATGGCTGTCTCTCTTGATGAAGACACTTCTGCTTGGCTCCTGTGGGATTAACTTTTTTCCTCAGTGGCTGTTGCTAGGCAACCAAGCTTGGTTCTGTCAGTAAAAAGACAAAGGAAAGAAGCCCTTTGAAGACCTTTGTGAAGAACTCATTGAGGCCAGTTCTGACTAGGGTTGCCAGCTCCAGGTTAAGAAATTCCTGGATATTCTAAGGAAGCCAGAGTTTGGGGAGGGGAGAAGCCTCAGCTGAATAGAATGCAATAGACCCCCCTCCCTCCAAAGCAATTCTTTTCTCCTGGGAGCAGAGAGATTTGTTGTCTAGAGATAAGTTGTGGTACCTGGCAATCTTCAGGTTCTACCTGGAGGTTGGCTACCATAGGTGTAGCAGTTAGCACTTCAGAGCAGGGTCTGCTGAACCCAGGTTCTTGTACTGCAAGCTGAGTGGGTGATTTCAGAGCAGTCACAGACTTTCAGCCTTACCTACCTCACAGGGTTGTTGTGCAGATCAAAAGAGGGAGAGGAGAATGATGTATGCTGCTTTGGTCTCCACTGCAGAGAAAGACTGTACTTTTCCTCCTTGGGGAACCATTGCTGCCAATCTCCAGGTGAGGGCTGGAGATCTCTCAGAACTAAAACTACTCTTCACATGGTGAAGATCAGGGGCAGATAACAGTAGGTTGATAGTTAGCTGGGAAGGAGATAGGGCTGCCAATTCCAGGTTGGGAAATTCCTGGAGATTTGAGGGATGGAGCGTAGAGAGGGTGGGATTTGTGGAGGGGTGGGATCTCAGACATGTACAATGCCATAGACTCCACCCTCTAAACCAGCCATTTCCTCCTGGGAAACCATTGTTGCCAATCTCGAGGTGAGGGCTGGAGATCACTCAGAATTACAACTGTTCCCCAGATGGCAGAGATCAGTTCTCCTGGAGAAAATGGCTGCTTTGCAGGTTGGACAATGAGTCATTATACCCTGCTGAGGTCCCTGCCTGCTTGGGTCCCCCCTGAGGAGGAGAGAGACTGTAGTTTTCCTAGGTAGATGCTGCAGGTGTGTGTGTGGGGGAGATGGAGAGCTGAAGTCAGAGAGTTAGCTAAGGGTATGTTCAGGGCTCTTTTTGTAGAAAAAGCCCAGCAGGAACTCATTAGCATAACAGGCCACACCCAACAAAAGAAACTCATTAGCATATTAGGCCACACCCTGACAGCACAGCTCATTAGCATATTATGCAACATTGACAAGCAACAGACAACCCAGAAGACTAAAGAGGGAAAGAAAGAGGGAAGGATGGAAGGAAGGACAGAAAGAGAAAGAAAGAAAGAAAGAAAGAAAGAAAGAAAGAAAGAAAGAAAGAAAGAAAGAAAGAAAGAAAGAAAGAAAGAAAGAAAGAGAGAAAGAGAGAAAGAAAGAGAGAAAGAGAGAGAGAGAGAGAGAGAGAGAGAAAGAAAGAAAGAAAGAAAGAAAGAAAGAAAGAAAGAAAGAAAGAAAGAAAGAAAGAAAGAAAGAAAGAAAGAAAGAGAGAGAGAGAGAGAGAGGGAGAGAGGGAGAGAGGGAGAGAGAGAGAGAGGGAGAGAGGGAGGGAGGGAGAGAGGGAGAGAGGGAGAGAGGGAGGAAAAAAGAGAGAAAGAGGGAGGGAGAGAGAGAAAGAGAGAGAGAGAGGAAGGAAGGGAAAGAGGAAAAGAAGGAAAGAGAGAGAAGGAAAGAAGGAGGAGGAAAAGAGAGAGAGAAAGAGAGAAGGAAAGGAGGGACAGAAAGAAGGCAAAGAGATGAGGGGAGAGAGGCTCTCCCACCCCCCATCAAGCCCCCGCCACCCCCCTGTGGATCCCTCACTCACCCCTTCAGGCATGGGCCAGGGCAGACAGGGTCTTTGGGCCTCCTGCGGCCTGCAGCGCCTTGACGCAGGCCCGGGGAGGCTGGCTGGCAGGTCTTCAGAACTCCCATGGGCCACAGCGCCTTGGTGCGAGCCCAGAGAGGCCAGCGGGAGGGTTGTTTGGGCCTCCCGTGGGCTACAGCGCTTTGGCGCAGGCCTGGGGAGCCCAGCGGGTGGGGTCTTCTGGCCTCCTGTGGGCCACAGCACCTTAGTGCAGGCGCGGGGAGGCTGGCTGGCAAGTCTTCTGGCCTCCCATGGGCCACAGTGCCTCCGCGCAGGCCCAGGGAGGCCGGCGGATGGGGTCTTCGGGCCTCCTGCAGGCTGCAGCACCTCAGTGCAGGCCTGTGGAGGCTGGCTGGCAGGGTCTTCAGGCCTCCCGCAGGCCACAGGGCTTTGGTGTGGGCCCGGGAAGATCAGTGGATGGGCTCTTTGGGCCTCCTGTAGGCCGCAGCACCTCGGCGCGGGCCTGTGGAGGCTGGCTGGTGGGGTATTCAGGCCACCCGCAGGCCGCAGCACTTTGGCGTGGGCCCGGGGAGGCCGGCTGGCGGGTCTTCAGGCCTCCTGCGTGCCACAGCATCGTGGTATGGGCCTGTGGAGGCTGGCTGGTGGGGTCTTTGGGCCTCCTGCAGGCTGCAGCACTTCAGCGCGGGCCTGGGGAAACCAACGGGCAGGTTGTTCAGGCCTCCCGTGGTGGGGGCGGGGCAGTCTCGGAAGCCAGCTGGAATTCCGTTCTGGTGTGTTCCAGCCTGAAAATAGCCCTGGGTATGTTGATGGTTGGCTGGGAAGGAGATAGGGTTGCTACCTCCAAGACAGGTACAATGCCATTGACTCTATCCTCCAAACCAGCCATTTCCTCCTGGGGAACCATTGTTGCCAATTTCCAGGGGAGGGCTGAAGATCACTCAGAATCACAACTGCTCTTCAGACAGCAGAGATCAGTTCCTCTGGAGAAAATGGTGGACTCTGTGTCATTATACCCTGCTGAGGTTGCCACAGCAAATTGACGCTGAGTGCTCAAGGCTGGGCACTCTCCCAGAGCCTCTTTCTAGAACTCGTTGTATTTATTTCCACAATGGGCCTTATTCCTATTTTAACAAAAATTGTAATCTGTGCATTCCAACTAAGCATGCATGCAATTGTTTGGGCTTAATGTAATTGTAGACTGTGCATTGCTCACTGGTGAAAAGTACTTTGGGAAACATGAAGACTTCTGCCTTGGTCTCACTTAATAGAAATCTTTTGGTAATCCGTTTACATTGTTTTACTGTGTCTCTTCCACTAATTCATTGTGGAGAATCCTGCTGCTAGCAATGGTGGTGGGGGAATGTGAATCACAGAGTATAAACCTTATTAATACTATTTGTTGAAGTTAATCATTTCTGGAATGCTGCCACCAATTCTTCCTCTTTCTCCTCTTCTTCTTCTTCTTGGCATGCTGGTTCAAATTTTGTTTTATACCAGCAGTTGCCAGGCAGAGCTGCCACCAAAAATGGTAGTGCCTGACCAAACATTTGAGATTTACACTGAAGATCAAAGAGGTGGGGGATAATGTGAAGTATTAGTAAGTAAGTAAGTAAGCAAGCAAGCAAGTAAGTTTATTGTATATGGCCGTTGGCCGTTACAATGTAAAATATACACAATATAAATTTAAGGTTCAAAAGTACTGTTCCAAAAACAAAGACTTCAGAATAAAACTGTATTGCATTTCAACAAATAAAACAATCAAAGTTTTACAATCATAGAAACTATGCTACCAGCTCTGTAGCTCTGTGTTAGACAATATTAGAAACAGCCTTGGATCTGACTTTTCTGGCTGCATTTCTGATGCAGAAAGAGAGAGGTTTCCAACTTAAATAATGCCTTCTTCAAGAGTTTATAGAGCCTGTCTTCCAATCAGAGATGAAGGACTGGGGGGGGGGGCGGTAATGTAGAAAACCACAACTTTTTTCATAAGGGATATTTTTGGACTTGAAAGGATTGGTAGCAACAGTTTTTTACTTCCTGTTCTTTTCCAGAAACACATGCCTTTCTGATGCCAGGGTCCAAAAAAAAAAAAGAGGTGATGTTTGGCAAGAACCCACTCAAAAACAAGAAAAGGAAAGGACAGTGGCTCACTGGAGAATCTATTAGTATAAATAATTCTGAGGCTGATCCATAACCCCAGTTAAACTGGAACACATGAATGAATGTAAGCGGATTCAAAGTCAGAGCCCTTTCCCAGACTCACATTTTTATCCTGCCCTTCCCATTCTCGATGGCTAAGGGAGATGAGCCAAACTAGAGGCAGGGGACTGTAATGGTTAGAACATTATAGTCAGATCTGGGAGCTGAGAGGTTCAAATATGCCCACAGCCATGACACTTACTGAGTGGCCCTGGGCCCATCGCACTCTCTGAGCCTAACCTACTTTAGAAGACCATTGTGAGAATAACCCTGGACATTTTCAAGCGGAGGCTGGATGGCCGTCTTTTGGGTATGTTGTAGGTATGTAGGGCTATCTTTCGGCTATGCTCCTGCATAGTGCAGGGGGTTGGACTAGATGCCCTGCAAGGTCCCTTCCAACTCTAACATTCTATGATTCTATGACACTGAGAGTGACAGGTCATGACGCTTCTGCAGGATTCATGAAACTACTTTATAGACAGATTGATGATAATCTTTTGTCAAGTGATGAGAACCTGACCATTGCCATAGATTTTTGATAAGGTACAGAAATGTGGAAAGATCTCAAAAGCCTCACTACTGAAGCCTTTTTGAGATCGATAGAAGTATGCAATGATAGAGGATTTGGCAGATCGAAGTTGTAGATTTATGAAGTTTAATTTTTAATATATTTAATTCCCATTCCCTGTTATTGTGCACCTGCTGCAGACATCCCATAGCAAGTCCCCCAGGTGAAGAAGAGCACTGGCAGGCTATCTAATGGATGGCCAGAAATCTCAGTGGCCTTCACCTGGTGGTGAGGTTTTGGGGCCTTGAAAGTAGACACCTTTTAGGATGTAGCTAGTGCCTGTGTAAACTCTCTATGGGTGAGGCCTAACAGCCAAACTATAGTGCTGGGCCCCAGCCTAGGAATGCCAGCTCCCAGGTAGGACCTGGGGATCCCCTGGAATTACAGCTTAGATTACAGATCAGTCCCCCTGGAGAAATGGAATCTTTGGATGGTAGACTCTATGGCATTGTACCCCACTGAGGTCCCTGTCCTCTCCAGGCTCCATCCCCAAACCTCCAGGAGTTTCCCAGCCTTCATCTGGCAATCTTACCCCTCTCCATCTCCTGTCAGAGTCCCAGGGGTACCTGGCAATTGGGGCTCTTTTTGTAGCAGGAACTCCTTTGCATATTAGGCGACACACCCCTAATGTAGCCAATCCTCAAAGAGCTTACAGAGCTCTTCTTACAGGGGCTACTGTAAACTCTTGGAGGATTGGCTACATTAGGGGTGTGTCACCTAATATGCAAAGGAGTTCCTGCTACAAAAAGAGCCCTGTTGCAACCCTAACTCAGCCCATTCCCCTAAACAAGTACTTTCCCCCGCACTTTAGTGCTCATAGTTACTAACCTCCCCAGTTCCACAACTAAGATTACCCTTCCAATCCCAAAATGGAGTGCATCAGGCCTTTATTTCCTCTTTCCCAGTTGGCTTCTCCTTTAGACTTGCCCTTTCCTCTTTATTTCAGTCCTGTCCTTGCCTACTTCCTGGATTGCTCTTTCATTCTCCTCTGACATTTCCTAGGCTACCTTCAAGCAAGGAGGTACTTGTCAGGGGTTGGCCAGGCCCAGGTGGCACACCACCGCATTCCTTATTACAATAAAATGTTAGGGCTAAATCAGGGTTTTTTTGGTAAAATTGGCCTTTGCCAGTGCAAGCCTTAATGGATTCATTGACCATTTACAGATTATAGCCCCATAAATGACTTGGTGTATAGCCAAATTTCCAGCCACAGTGAGTCTTTGGTTAGGGTCCTTTTCCATCTGAGCAAGAACCTTGGCTTCTGAGCCACTGTTTCTCCCTTGGTAGCCACACAACACCTCTGTTCAAACATGCCTCATTAGCTTTTTGCTTTGCTCTGTTCTGTCTTTGGCTGAGTTCAGACTGGCAATTTGCTCCAGTAGGGATCCATTTCACTGACACTTCAAACCCGCAGTAAACAGGGCGTTCACACAGGTGCATCTGCTTGGCGTCCCCCACCCATAGCCAACCAGTGCTGTTCCACTTCATTACCGCAATAAAAAGATACCTCATGTAACCGGTAGCAAATCCAGAAAGTGTGCATGTGCCCCATGTTTTCCTGCTTCTGGGAAGTCTGAACATTTCAAGAGGGAATTAGATAAACATATGGAGCAGAAGTCCATCAGTGGCTATTGGCCACAGGGTATAGATGGGAACTCTCAGTCTGGGGCAGGTGATGCACTCTATTCTTGGTGCTGGGGAGGCAGCAGTGGGAGGGCTTCTGGTGTCCTGGCCCCACTGCTGGACCTCCTGATGGCACCTGGTATATTTTGGTCACTGTGTGACAGAGTGTTGGACTAGATGGGCCATTGGCCTGATTCAACACTGGCTTCTCTTATGTTCTTATGTTCTTACATACACCCATTCACCCACAGCTGAATTAATGGGGAAACGCTGAATACAGTGCACCTCCGGGGCAGTAGTCTGAATGCTCCCGCGTAGCTCCGCCCAGTATGCTCTGGCAGCATCTCAGAGCTGTGTGAATGGGAAACCCCGGAACAGTTTGTTCTGGGGCTTTTTTGCCACGACTGGCTCCCTGAGCAAATTGCCAGTCTGTCCTCAGCCTTTGTGTGATGGATCAGTATGCACCTCTGCCAGTAATATATATTCCTTTTCTTTCCATCCACTTCTGCTTGGGCAAGAAATATGGCCTGTGTGTTGGGTGCTTCTGGGTCTCAGTGTCATTCCTGCTTTCTCTCTGGATTTCTTCCTACTCCATCTTGATTTTTATCAGATTTCTCAGCTTTACCAGGCTTTCAGCTTTCTATCACTATTCCCGGGTACCCCAGCCTTGTTGAGCCCATTGGCACCTTTGGAATTTTGAGAAAGATTAATGGGTACCACCACAAAATGGCGGCCTTGGAAGGTAAGCCCGGCTGCAAAATTGCCGCTGTTGGGAGGCAGCCACAGAAAATGCTGAGAGATTCCAAAGTGAAGTGTTCTTCTACAATCGGAGTAGATATTTCCGAATGGCTTCTCCTTGCAGACCCAATGGTGATGTCTCCTGCAGTCTTATGAAGCTACCCCTGCTCCAATGGGGTGAAGCAAGTCAGAGTTAGTTCTTTGTTTTAGGACAGTGATGGTTTTGAGAAGAGACAAGTGGTCTGAAAGGCAGGAACTGGACCTGCCCAAGCCATAATGATCGTTTTCGCAGCCATGCTTTTCATGTTCCAAGTGGTATCTGATCACTGGAGGTCACGGTGCTGAACTGGATGGGTCACATCCAGCATAATTACCTCCTTTGGGGCTTATCCAGCCGAAGGTATGAGAAGGAAGCTGCGGCTGGAACCAGCTCTCTCCTGTGGTGATCATTATGAAACAGAAACGCGGAATCTCAAGGAAAGGGAGGGAAAAAATATATTAACACAAGTGTTTATTACTCTAACTAGACTGTAAAGGAAATTATATGTAATCTAGTTATTAAAGGTCATTTTATGAATATGTTTCTCTGGTCACTCTAGGCTACCACATAATTTCTGGTGTTGGGAATTAATTAACCATTAGGGCTCCGCGGGAATCTAAAAAAATACCGCTGAGTGTAGGTTTATCATGCCATGCAGCATCCTGTGCCTTTGGCATATAAATAAATCACAAGACAGGAAACTAGGGGAGAATGAAGGCTGTACATTTTATCTCTTAATATGTTTCTTATCCTAGCCAGGCAACCTTAACTGTTAACCTTTAAAAGGGCAAACTTTTGTCTCCAGCGTTCACAAGGGTTGAATATTTCCTAAGTCTCGATATCCTAAAGTCCTCAGGCATGTAAATCTGCCATAGAATGAGTAGAATGTCAAATTAGAGACTGGAGAGACTCAGGTTCAAACCCCGGCTCACCAAGGAACAGTCAGGGCGTCTTTGGTCTAGCCATCCTCTCTCAACCTGACCTACCTCATATAGTTAAATTATTAATACCCTGGTGTTCCATGGCTCTGAGGGTCTCACATTTTTTAAAAAAATAGATAAGAATATTTAAGTTAAAACTGGATCTATTCCTTCAAAAAGACCAAAACTGATACTCAGATTACACCTCCGTAAAAAAAAACATATTCCCACTGCCCTTTCAGGGCTATGCATAAACCAACTGAAAAAGCCAGTGTTGCAGACTTTCCTAAAAGCTAGCAAAGTTAGGAGCTGCTGGATTTCTTCTAGTAACACATTCCACAGTTGGGGAACCTCTACCAAAAATGGTCATCCCCTCACTGGCTGTAATCAATCTTCACAAAAAGAGGAGACTATCAGCTCAGGTCACTGGGTATAAGAACATAAGGAGAGCCCTGCTGAATCAGACCAATGGTCCATCTAGTCCAGCATCCTGCCTCACACAATGGCCAACCATTTCCTCTGGAGGACCAACAACAGGGCAGAGAGGCTGAGACCTTCCCCTGATATTTCCTCCTGGCTCTGGGATTCAAAGGTTAAGTGCCTCTGAATGTGGAGATTCCCCTCAGTCAACATGGCCAGTAGCCATTGGTAGATTTAACCTCCATAAATCTACCTAATCCCCTTTTCAAGCTGTTTATTCCTGTGGCCATCACTACATCCTGTGGCAGTGAATTCCACATTTTAATCTCCCTCTGTGTAAAGTAGCATTTCCTTTTGGACATCCTGACCCTACTCAGCAGATTTTACTGTGTACATGGTTCTATCCTGGTTGTTATGAAAACAAGATGGAGGAAGGGGAAACCTATCCTGAACTCCTAGGAAGAAGAGATACAGTGTGAAACAAATCAATAACCGGCTGATTCCCTATGCTTTGCTATGCATGGAGTTTCACCCTTTTTTCATTGGCTGAAGTGGGGTGCCATGAACTAAAGCTGCAGCTGGAACCATCATCACTAGAGCAGGAGAGAGGCACAAGTACACCATGAAGACTTATCCGTATAGGTTTATTTAGCTATTTAGACCTCACCTTTCTCCCTTATGGTGACTCAAAGCGACTTACAAAATCATTATGCCCTCTCCCACTTTATCCTCATAACAAAAGCCCTGTGGGGAAGGTTAGGCTAAGGGACAGTGATTGGCCCAAGATCGCCCAGTAGCAGGGGTGTGCATTTGGCTATACCTTAGCCAAAAAAAATTCTTTCAGCTAAATATAGATCTGGGCATTTTCCCAGCTATCCAAAATCGCCAAGCATCCCAAATCCCCCCACTCCCCAAAATTGAGATTTTTTTGAGACCCCCGGATAACCAAAGTTAAAGGGCATTTAAAGCAGTCACCAATTTGGAGTAACTGGGAACATCATGGGTCAGCATTTTAGGACTCCCAGGATTGTTCTTTAATTTGCTGTGTGTCTGTGTCAGTGTCTTCTAGCCAGGGCTTGGTATCAGCTTGCCAGGATGGTTTGGCTCATATGTATTTGGCTCATATGGCCAGGGTCCAGCATACCTGAGGGACCACCTTTCCCCACATATGCCCCAAAGAGTACTTTGGTCGGGGTCACAACACTGTCTGGCGACCTCCGGCCCTAGGAAGGCCAGGCTTGCTGCAACTAGAACCAGGTCCTTTTCAGTGGTGGCTCCAACCTGGTGGAATGAGCTCCTGGAGGAGATCAGGGCCCTGCAGTTCCGCAGGGCCTGTAAGATGGAGCTCTTCTGCCAGGCCTTTGAGTAAGAGCTGTCACTACCACCACCAATGATATTGGTACCAACGGGGTAAGAGGCCGGCCCTATGAACACCAAATCGTGACAGCTGCTGGAGGGGGACGAGTAATATCTACAGGACATATCCTCCTTAGTGAAGGAGTATTGTTGTTTTATAACATTTTTGATATATCATCTTGTTATATAGAGAGATTGAAACTAGTGAGCACTATTTGTTAAATTGACTGTCTGTTTTTATTGTTTTTATATGTAGGCACATGGTGCCCTTTGTAAGCCAACCTGAGCCCATTCGCGGGGAGGGTGGGGTAGAAATGCAATTATAAATAAAATAAATAAAATGCAGTGCTTTGGAATTGGTTTTGCTGGACTGACAATATCATGTTCTTTGCTCAAGTTGGTTTGCGTTGGATTCTCTGATTCGACCATTGGGGGATGCATTGAAATGAGTGACAGGATTGGCCATTGACAACAATGGGAGGTGATGGAATGCCCTTTGAATATAACGGGAGCCAGGAATGCCATTTGATTTTCATGGGCTCCACAGAAATGAAATTCCCACCAAAAATTCAATGAAAATGCAAAACAGATTTAGACTTAGTGATAGGCACCAACTGGCTCGTGAACTAAAGTTCATAATGGATTTTGGCCAGTTCGTGGTTCACAAAGTAACATTCATGGCAGGTCAACCAGGGAAATGACAGGTGGTCATTTCCTCAGAAAGCACATTCCTGGGGGCACTTTCTTTGGGGGGCCATAACTTGGACCCTGTAAATCCAATCCCCACCCAACTTGGAGGGCAGGTAGAGGAGGGTCAGCTGGAGATTCCCTGCAAGCTATGTGTCTCTAGTAGGGATGAGCACAAACCAGAAAACTCTGGTTTGGTTCAGGGTGTACCCAAACCAAACCCTGATCTGAATTGGGTAAAAAAAAAAAAATGCCCAAACCGAACCAGCTACGAGCCATTAAACCCGGCTGTCCCCCCCACACACACACACGCCGCTAAAATGGCTTGCATCTATTTCAGCTTGACGGCTGATGGATGCACCAGCCCCGCTGTTAGGGCTGAAATGGATGCAAGCCATTTCAGCAATCCTTTTTGCTCCCCTCACTTTCCAGCATGAGCCACAAAATACGGAGGGTTGTGGGAAGGTCACGGAGGCAAGCTTGCACAAGCCTCATTTTGTGAACCATGACCTGGGTGATTTTAATGCCAAACTCAGAGTTGTGGACAGGTTCATGCCCATCCCTAGTCTCTAGCATTCCTAGGGGGTTGTTCTACCACATCACGAACCCCACAAACCAATCCAGTTTGTTTTGCAGCTAAAAATTCGTGAAAGTTCGCGGAACCGAACTGAGCTGCATTTCCCTTGTTCGTGCACACTGCTATTTAGAATGCCTGCCTCAGGGCCCAGATAGATTGTTTTGTTAAAGTCTGATGTATAATATCAATTTATTGATGCACATATAAATTTGAAAAAAAAATGTGTACATATTAGAGAGAGATCACTGGTCTTTCAAACCCCACTTGCCTTCTTTAAAACATTGATAATGGCACATGGAGCTTGGTTTAGATTATCTAACTTGATTACGTGTGTGGGGATTGAAGGGTTAAATACCGTCTCCCCTCTCCATGCAGCCCAATCTAAATCAGTGCTGCGTGTATGCACAATTGGCATTTTGAAGATGGAAAGGGATCTGTGATGTGCATCATAGGTGTGTCCTAATTGTTGAAGGTCCAGTACACAAACACACAGACTCAACCTCACACTGCCAGCATCAGCATACCTTCAAATGGGGCAGTTTCCAGGGTCCAGGTCTGGCAGCTAACACCCCCTGCCCGTGTACTGGTCAGCACTGCCCGCTACCACTGGCGAATGGGCTACAGGGAGTTCTGAGCATGGGCAGTGGGAAGGCTCATGAGGAGAGAAAGGAAATAATGGAAGGGAAAAGATGTACCATCGAAGCGCAGAGCAGCCTTTGTGGGAAGTTGGCCTAGAGAAGGGGAAAACACACAAACAGGTGGGAGGTATGTTGGTGGGTGGGAGGGAGGGAGGCCTGGTGGTGGGCAGGCAAGGGAGGAGGCCCATGGGAATCATCTGCCCCAGGCCCCACAAAACAGTGGAACCAGCCCTGCAACTTCACTTCTCAAACAGCCTCTCTGTCCCAGCCTCTTCAAAGCCTGCAGCTCTGTCTACCTGGCTCTTTTTTATGGGATATAGCTTCCCATCAGCTGTGACAGAAACAGACTATACTTTGTCCAAGACCTTTCAAGCGGAACAGCTTATGGAGGGGAAAAACACACACCACGGCCGCATAACCATCAGTCCAAATCCCCGACTCCCTGCCCCGCCCCTTCCCAACAAACACAAACAGGCTTATCTGCCAACAATGATTCTTGAAGAAGTCCCTCCTGCCCAGCTACCCACGAGCAGTCTCCTGGAGCCGGTTGTCTTAGATTTATCGAAGGCCGGGTGTAAAGATGATCCATCTGGTTGAAGCGGTAAACTTATTAAGGGCTTTGTAAGGGGGAAGGAGGCTGATCGGCCCGGCTGCTTTCATCTGAGTGCCCAAATCACAGCTGCGAGAAGCACAGAGCAATGTTACACATTGGGTTGCCAACCTCCAGATGGGGCCTGGAGATCCCCCACTATTACAACTGATCTCCAGACAAAAGAGATCCATTTCCTTAGGGGGAGAAATGGCTGCTTTGGAGGGCGGGCTCTATGGTGTTATAACCTGCTGAGGTCACTCCCTGCCCCAAATCCTGCCTTCCCAGGCTCCACCCCCACTCGTAACCACCATACCACGTTTACTTAGCTTACGCAGAAATCCAGTTGAGCTCAGAGTTTCCGTTACCTCCCCATATCAATACTTGGTGAAGTCGAATTTGGTCCTATTTTGTCATGGCAAAGATTACTGTTGGCGCTATGCAACCATACTCTGAGAAAGCTTACAATAATTCTGTCACAACTTGGTTTCCGCGAATGTCATTTCTGTCCAAACAGGATATCATTCCGAATAATCTGATAGACAAAGATATGATGTTTTTTCTAATTCTTTCGTGGCCCCCCAACTTACTTCCCCCTCTTGAAGGCTGAATGTTGTGATGGTTTAACTGTACTCAGATGAGCTAGCATGTTCTTTGGTGTGTGTTTTTTTTTTTGTATAGAATTGACATGTATAGATTTAAATAAAATTTATTTTTTAAAAAAGTTCCTGTGTTTCACCCTCAGCTAGGGTTGCCAGGTCTTACCTGGCTGCCGGCCGGGGGGGGGCAGCTCCCTCTTTGTCCCCTGAAGGTTTTTGGCATGCAAATAAGTTTTTTTTTTTTTAAAAAAAAAGGCTGATTCCTTAAACAAGCCGGTATGGATAAGCGTCAGGGCCTAGGCAAGTTGATACAGAAGTACTGCCAACTCTAGCCTGGATATTTGAGGGCCTGTGGAGAGAGAAGCTATTTCAAAATGGGAGAGATAGTGTGTGGGTAAGTATGAGCTGGGGGTAGCCACGTGAACACAGTCTTCCTGTTACTTGCATTCATTCATCGAAAGAACATTCAAAACTTACAAAAAGAATGTGACTTCATTTCGGAAAACTGTAGAGAACTCCACATCTGTCTCCTCAAGGGCTATTTTTATTCATGCACAAAAGAGTGTTCATAATTCTGCCCATGTGCCCCCCGGAAGCTTGCAGGGAAGAGGGGGCCCCCACTACAATCATTTCTCTGCATAACTGAGACAAAATTAGTCGAGTGTAATTTTTAAATTCCATAGAATAATAGGGGCTGTGAAATTGTTCTTTACATGATCTCTTTAAAATGTCTACAGTAAATGCTTCAGATTGTCTCATGACACACAATATGGTTTTAACTGCTTTTTAAATATATGAAAATCTACGCAATTAAAGAGCAATTACGGAGGAATGAAAGTGCCAGAGCAATTAAAATGTGCATAACACATGTCTGTCAACAACCCACACCCCTCCGTTCCCAAATTTTCTTTGGCCCCTTGCACTTTCACGTGTGGGTTTCCTAATTCCTATATATGAGATACTGAGTTTTAGGAACAGATTTGTGTATATCATGAGCTGATCTCTTTTGAAACGCAATTACGTTTGCATTATTGGAGGAACTAAACAATATTTAATGTGGAGGGGGAAGGAATTATCCTTTACATGGAAACGATGCATTGTACTCCCAGCTAGCAATCATACTACCCATTGTTCAATTAAAAAGAAATCAAACTCCGTCTCCATTAGATACGGTGGGATAAGGAGCCATTGTGGAGCACGCTTCCAGAAGAACCTGAGAACCCTGGAATGGCGATCAAAGATGATCAATATTGAGCAACACTGTAAAAAAAGTACTGAGGCGATTGCAAAGCTGAGGGTGCTGTCATACGATAGTGTAAGATTAGCAGCACAGTGCCTAACAGAGTTGTATGTTAAGTGCCGTCAAGTTGCTTCTGACTTATGGTGACCCTATGAATTAATGACCTCTAAAAGGCCTTGTCATTAACATTCTCGTTCAGTCTTGCAAACTGAGGGCTGAGGCTTCCTTGATTGAGTCAACCTGTCTCACGTTGAGCCTTCCTTTCTTCCTGCTGCCTTCAGCTTTTCCTAGCATTATTGTCTTATCCGGTGACTCTTGTCTCCTTATAATGTCCAGCCTGGTGGAACATGCTCTCACCTGAGATCAGGGCCCTGCAGGACCTATTAGAGCTCCGCAGGGACTGTAAAGCGGAACTGTTCCTCTGGGCTTTCAGTTGAGGTGGTGGACGTTCAGCCATGCTGGCCTCCCCTGATCATAGCCCCTTCCCGCTGCCCTGCTGCTTTTGATAAGATTACTTGGGCACTGGAGCTTTTTATTCACCTGACATGAGGCATGGCTGCTTTCTGTTATTGTTTATGGTGCCATCGGTTATTTTATTGGTTTTATCGCTTTTATTGTTTTATGAATCTCATGTTGTAAGCCCCCTGAGCCCACTTGTGGGATAGGGCAGGGTATAAATCAAATAAATAAATAAATAAATAAATGATGACGATGACGATGACGATGATGATGATGGTGGTGGTGGCGGCGACAACGATGATGATAACAACGTGAGCAAAGTACAATAGCCTCAGTTTGGCCATTTTCTAGGTAGAGTTCAATCTTGATTTGATCTACAACCAATTTTCCCTCTAAGCTGAGTTAGTGTGAGCTAGCTCACAGTTTTTGAGCCTCCAGCTCCAGAGCAAACTAATGTATGCAGTAGCCAAATCGCTCACTCACAACTTTAATGCCAGTTGCTCACAAAGGAGAATTTTGCTTACAAGACTCCATGGCTTAGAGGGAGCATTGTCTACAACCCCCTGATTTGTGTTTTTTGCAGTCTGCAATATCCATAAAAATTTCCCCCAAAACCACATTTCACATGACAAACAGAGTTACACTCTTCTCAACCCACTGAGAGCCAGCATGGTCTAGTGGTTAAGAGCCATAGACTCTAATCTGGAGAACCATATTTGATTCTCCACTTCTCCACATGAAGCTGGCTAGCTGACTTGGGGGCCAATCACAGTTCTCTCAGAAGTCTCTCAGCCCCACCTATCTCACAAGGTGCCCACAAGGTTTGGGTAGAGGAAGGGAAGCTGATTGTAAGCTGCTTTGAGACTCCTTAAGGTAGAAAAAAAATGTAGAGCCTCTTCTTTGCATGCAGGAGGTCCCAGGTTCAACCCCCCACATCTCCAGTTAGAAGGACCAGACAGTAGGTGATGTGAAAGATCTCTGCCTGAGACCCTGGAGAGCGGCTGCCAATCTGAGTAGCCAATACTGACTTTGATAGACCAAGCGTCTGATTCAGTACAAGGCAGCATCATGTGCATCTGTGTTCATTGTAAGACCCTTTGAGACCCCTTAAGGCAGAGAAAAGCAAGGTATAAAAATCTTCTTCTTTGAGACTGATGAACATAACTTTCATGAGTCAGACCTCATTTCTTTAGATGGCATATGAGATGGATATTTCACACAGATCCATTTCGCATGCTTCTGAAGATATATCTCCCTCCTGAAAGCGTGGGCTTGAATAAATTTAGTTAAAGGTGCCTCTTGATTTTGAAAATGGTGTATGGCTCATATTAAGAATTCCATTTCTAGGGACTACATTTAGCATGTCTAGCACATTTCTATCACATAGTGGTGCTCCTTCTGACTGGTTCCCCACACCATCCCAGTAGACCAGTAGCATTTGGATGAAGGAACCAGGTGCAATTGCAAACCATACAGGAGACAACTAGTGTTCCCTCTAAACTGAGTTAGTGTGAGTTAGCTCACAGTTTCTTTATCCTCCAGCTCACAGATTTTTGTCTTAACTCAGGAAGGATGGCTCCAGAACAAACTAATTTATACAGTAGCCAAGTCACTCACTCACAATTTTAATGGCAGTAGTTCACAAAGTAGAATTTTTGCTCACAAGACTCCACAGCTTAGAGGGAACATTGTGTGACTTTAACCCCATTGCATTGATTTGGTTACTTCTCATGGGATCCACTTATCCTATGGGATTCCTCGGGTCAAATTGTTATTGGGTGAAATCTGGCCATGGAGAAGTGCCAGTAATCACTAGTATTATATGAAATTGGGCATTAGAGAGCACTGGGTGGAAACACAGAATGCAGATCTAGAAACCAAATCCAGCTTTGCAGAATTCTCTGTTCTCCTTTCAAATAATATCTACAGTCCTTATGTTCATAAAGATATATGTAAAAGAGCATGGGAAGTGCGTGCTGAAATCTCAAATGCCAGAGAAATTGTGGATTAAGATTTCTAGGGCTCAGGAACAGGGCTTCAGTTTCCAATACTAACTAGCACTCTGTAATCAGGAGAAGCAAAAATAAATAATGAAAACAGTTGAATTGATTGTGCAGAATAAGGGCAACCATTCAGGTCTTTGGTTTGCATAATTTAAAACTGTTGCCATGCAAATATACTTAATTTGCATAATATATGAAGAGGGCTTTCCTTGGTACAGCACTTCAGTTTTGAACTTTGTACTTCAGGCAGTCTTGCCCTATGGTTATCTTCCTCAGAGCTGTACATTTCTCTTACATAGCTTGCTCAAGTAGACTGATCCAAACCAATATATCTGCTGTTCAAACTCACATAAAGGGAATGGTCGCTGCTCAGGGTGAAGATATCCCCGGTGTGGAAGGAATTCCACAGAAACCAGGCATGAAAATGGTGTGTTGATTACCACACCATACCATCTCTGTGAAAAGGATAAGCAGAGTCTAACTGTATGTTGATTGATTCTCCATTATACCCTATGGGGACGCGCACCCATAAGATATAATGGAGCTGAATAAATTCAGGTTTCCTGAATATTTACCAAATCCCAATACCATACCAACATTGGGATTTGAAAATATCAGGAAATACCAATATTTTCTGAGTCCAATAGACCCAAATTAAAAAAAAAAAAAAATCTTACACACCCCTACTCTAGAGCTCTGTGCTTTAGCTGCAGGAACCGCCATTGGTGTTTTTTAACAATTAAAAACCTAGATAGATTTTGTTTATTAGCACTGCCACTGAACTATAGGTAGGGTTACCAACATCCGGGTGGTGGCTGGAGATCTCCCACTATTACAACTGATCTCCAGGCATCACTGGGGAGGGACGGGACAGCTCTTTGGAAGACAAACTCTATGGTATTATACTCCACTGAAGTCCCTCCCCTCCCCATACCCTGCCCTCTTCAGGTTCCACCCCCCACATCTCCAGGTATTTCCCAGCCCAGAGCAGGCAACCCTCTCTGTTTTACAGGGCCAGAGGTAAACAGTGGAATGTTTAGTTAGACCCTCATATTGTCTTGTTGAGCCTTATTAATTGAAGGTAATAGGCTGGATTTGCATGCAGGGCACAATTTTGGCTAAATCCCCAGGATCAAGGCTCTTTCTGTAGCAGGAACTCCTTTGCATATTAAGCGACACACCCCTAATGTAGCCAATCCTCCAAGAGCTTACAGAGCTCTTCTTAACAGGGGCTACTGTAAGCTCTTGGAAGACTGGCTTCATCAGGGATGTATCGCCTAATATGCAAAGGTGTTCCTGCTACAAAAAGAGCCCTGCCCAGGATATATACCTGCAATAGAGAAGGAAAAGAAGCTCAGTGCCATTCTCCTTCAGCCAGCAAAGAGATGTCCCCAGTTTTCTTGCCCGGCTAGAAATGCCTCTGGCCACACCCAGGGTGAATACCTGTAACAGAAGAAGAGCAGAAATTGTACTGGATAAGAACCTTGGCTCAGTGGTAGAACTCTTTGAATGTAGTGGGGCATCAGTCTTTGCCATCCCCAGTTCAAAGGAACAAGTAATTTTGTTGTTGTTCAGTCGCACAGTCGAGTCCGACTCTTCGCGACCCCGTGGACAAGTAATAGGTGATGTGAAAGACCTCTTCCGGAGGTGCTGGAGAGCTGCTGTCAAGAGTAGACAATATTAACCTTGACACACCAATAGACTTGCACAGTGTACATCGGCTTTCGCCTGCCATTAAAGATGTTCCCAGACTTCATCCCGTGGCTCTTTTGATTTCCGTAGCAGGCACTGCAGTTCCATTTGGTGCAGACAAGAATTCTGGACCCACCATGTCCTATGTTATCCAGTTTTAGTTATGGCAACTGCAGATTATTTTTGCTTCTGTATGAAAACTTCTGTACACACTGACAGATGTGCAATGCCTTGTGCAAACGCCGACAGGCAAACAGCAGAGGTAAATGGTCCAGATTTTCCCTGCTCTGGTGCAGAAAGGCCAGAGAAGCAGAGGTGAAATTGACACTGTTGAAAGCCCATTTCTACACTGGAAGGTCTTCTGTTTGCCTGGGGTTCTCAGTTTCTCTTTGTACCTTCTCTGTTGGAAACTGGATGCTGCGTCGCTACCAAGTTCCTAAAATTGTGTGCAAAGGGTGCGCAGAACAGTGACAAAATGATAAACTGCCTACTTCCTCTCCACCAGTTAGAAAAAAAAACTTCCCTGTAGAAGTGAGATCGACAAGGTTTTGAGACCCTTCTTAATCTGACATCATTGGTTGCTGGGAAAGAGGGAGGGGGAGGAGAGCCTATGTGCTGTAGTGGCATTAGAGTGTCACAATGGTATCTGGGAGAAAAAGATGAAGGTAAAGGTTTCCCTTGCTCGAGAGCTGGTCGAATCTGACTCTAAGAGGTGGTGCTTATCTCCGTTTCCAAGCCAAAGAACCAGCGCTGTCTGAAGACTTCTCTGTGGTCATGTGGCTGGCATGACTAGACTCCGAGGCGCACGGAATGCTGTTACCTTCCCCATCAAAGCGGTACCTATTTATCTACTTGCAATTTCTTGCTTTCAAACTGCTAGGTTGGCAGGAGCTGGGGCCAGAGACGGGAGCTCACTCCGTCTCGCAGCACTCGGGTCTCGAACTGCCGAGCTACAGACCCTCCTGACTGCAGCTCAGTATCTTCACCTGTAAGCCACCGTGGTCCCAGTATCTGGGAGACCCAGGTTCAAATCCCCATTCCGTCATGGTATCTTGCTGGGTGACTTTGGGCTAATTACTTACCCTCTGCCTGAATCTACTTCACTGGTTGTTAGGAGAGCAAAAGGGAGAAGTGGAGAACAAGGCCAGCCATCTGGGGCCCCTGTTGGGGAGAAAGGTGAGGTATAAGGGAAGTAAATAAAATAAATCAATAAGTGTGTCACTGTCCTTTTCAGCCTTTTAAACCAATGGTAGTCACCCAGAGTAACCGTGGAGTTTTCAGAATCAGCAGCCAGATGCCCAAACCGTTGTGCAAGCAACGGACAAGGGGAGACCCCACCCCACAAAGCTTTTCTAAGGGGGACAGGGAAACACTTGCACTGAAGTCTGGATACACCACAGGGGCCGGAAACACTCTGCATTTCGACACGTATCCGACGGCAGAAGTGGAATGCTGAAAACCCCATGGGAATAAAACGTCAGGGAGAAATGATACACTGATTTTTTGGTGTCTGTCTAGAGAAGCATTTAATCACAGGAATGCTCATGCAGGCATTCTGGACATTCCGAAGGGATGCAGCCCCACTTTCAATCCACTCTCAGTGCACCATCCATCTGGATTTCTACTATGTGAACTGACAAAATCCAGTGGGAAAGTGCATCGAAAAAGGATTGAAAGTGGATTATTTAGTGTGTGTGTCCAACTGCAACCCATCTGATGTAGACTTTCCACAGCCATGTTAATTATCTTGATCCCATGCCCGCCAACCATTCCATGGTGCATTTGTGGTAACAGAGTTTTGTGTGTGGCTGCATTGCCATGTCGGAAGAAGAGAAGAAACGTTTTTTTAATACCCTGCTTTTGTCCACCTGAAGGAGCCTCAAAGCAGCTTGCAATCACCTTCCCTTTCCCTTCCCCACGACAGGTACTGTTAAGTATGAGACTCAACAAAGGATTCAGCTTCAAGTGATTTCAGCTTTATTAAACAGCAACTGTAAGTCAGGAACACACGACTGAACACACACAACAAGGGGAGCACAGCTCCTTCTTTTAAACTCTCCCGGGCTGTCAAAACCACACCCATTACAAGTTGAAGACCAATCAGAATACAGGGATAAAGGCCAATCAGGACCATTCCCTCTTTGCAACAATATCACTCAGTGATTGGGTAATTACACAGGTTTCGCAGAAACCGACCAATAGCAATGCGACATCTGAAGAGCCACGTTCAGACTCAAGCTTAACATGTGAATAGATAGGAGTGATTCACATTCAGTACATAACAGGTACCTTGTGAGATAGCTCGGGCTGAGGGAGTTCAGAAAGAACTGTGACTGGCCCAGGGTGGAAGGGTGAGGAATCAGTCCTGATTCTCCAGATTAGAGTCTGCCTCTCTCCACTACTGCACCCTGCGGAAGCGTGCAAAGTACAAAATGCCCCTGAGCAACGAGCTTGTGTGAAAGTGGGTTATCTAGAAGGGTTTTTTTTCCCCTTCCCAAATTGTATGTCACTACAGCATTACGTACCTTCCGCCCCCCATTTTTCTTCTCCGGTTGCAATTATACCTTGTAAGTGAACTAGCCCGACAACAGGTTAGCAAGCCAAGTAAATGTAGCGTAATTGCCTGTCTCCTGATTTTTATCAATAGCAAATTGTCCGATAAAACGACCTTTTAAATTAACCCGTTGGAAAGGTGGTAATCATTCCTAACAGGCAAACACAAAGTGGCTTATTAGCAACCAGCAAGATGACAATGCGACCTGTCAATCAGTGCTGATGAATGGCTGATAAATAGGCCTCTACCTATTCATGGCAGCCGCACACTACGGACTTGCATAGGTACACTCAGCCAAGGGTGCCCAGCGTTCAAGGTTACCATTATAGAATGCCAGGGAAAGGTGCTTTTGTTGGGGTGGGTGATGAAAGTGTGACTGTAAGGCCTCTCTGCACAGAGGGACATTGAACTCTCTGAAGGATATCTTTCCATGAGAACCAGATGTCCGATGTCAAATGTGGAGGATGTGTTTTGTCCACGCTGCATCATGAACGCGCCACTCTTTACAAGGATATACATCAGTGCCATTCATCATTTCCTTTTGTATGTGAGGGTCAATGTGAGCCTTTGCATTTTACTCATGTTTGTCATTGTCAAGGCTGACCCTACCTTGGTACGATAATGTAACCAAGCTTCCTCTGGGTTTGGTCTCAGTAACTCCCAGGCTAACGCATGCAAGAAAAGCAAAAGAAGGCTCTGTTAAAGGAACTGAAGGAAAGTTTTGTGGTTGACAGCTCCAAGCTGGGAAATACCTGGAGATTTCGGAGGTGGAGCCTGAGAACGTCAGGGTTGGGGGAAGGGAGGGGCTTCAATGGAGTACAATACCATAGAGTCCACCTTCCAAAGCGACCATTCCCCCCCTCCCAAGTGAACTGATCTTTGTTGCCTGGAGATCAATTGTAACAGCAGGAGATCTCCAGACGCTGCCTGTAGATTGCAAGCCGAAGACAGAGATCACGGGATGGAGGTAGAAAGGAAACAAACAGCCGTGATGTATTGGGCCAAAAAAAAAAAAACAGTCTTCACAGACTAGACAATTCTTTTTCCAATATTCAGCTTACTTGAAGCAATTCAAGTGCCATCAACACCAACGAACCATGCATATAATATCTCGCTTTGTGTATAACTTTATCAAAGTGGGTGGTGTTGAAATACCTATATAATATTAATCAGGGTTCTTTTCGTAGAAAAACAGCTGCAGGGTAACTTTTTCCCCACTATAGAGAACAATGGAGGGAATAGGGGCAACCTGTTTGGGGGCCCTTAGAATTGGACCCCCTGGTCCAATGTTCTTGAAACTTGGTGGGCATCTTGGGGAGAGGCTCCAACAGCTACCCTGTGAGTTTAGAGCCTCTCCCCCCTCCCCTCCAGCCCCCAGAATATACCCTATGTTTTCACCATTGACTTCAATGGCCCATAGGATATAATGGAGCTGAAATTGACATTCGGCTGCCTGAAAGACTCCCCGGGATACCTGCTGGGGGTGGGGCTTGGCTCCTGAGCTCTGGGAGCTGCGCTCCGGTGCACTCCCCCCAAAAAAGACCCCTGATATTAATCCATTTGGCAGACGCTCTAGTCCTATCTCCTAGTAACACTCATCAAATCCATTATATAAGTATTTCAACGCCACCTACTTTGATAAAGTTATACATGAAACGAGATATAATATGCATGGTTCATTGGTGTTGATTGCGTTTGAATTGTTTCAAGTAAGCTGAATACCGGAAAAAGAATTGTCTAGTCTGTAAAGACTTTTTCTCACAATACATCACGGTTGTTTTTTTCCTTTCTACCACCTGGAGACTGGCAACCCTACCTATAGTTCAGTGTCAGTGCTAATAAAGTAAAAGAGGAGATTGGATTTATACCCCACCCTTCACTACCCGAAGGAGTCTCAGAGCAGTTTACAATCTCCTTTCCGTTCCCCTCCCCACAACAGACACCCTGTGAGGTTGATGGGGCTGAGAGAGCTCTTTCAAGAACTGCTCATGAGAGAAGAGCTCTGGGAGAACTTGTGACCGACCCAAGGTCACACCAGAAGCTGCATGTGGAGGAATGGGGAACAAAATAACAAATCTATCTAGCTGCTTACTTGCTGAACAGCAGCAATGTTCTTGCAGCTTAAACACAGTGTCACAGAGTAAGGATGTATAGGGGGGAGGTTTTTTTGAGGGGGATTCGGGTCTATTGGACCCAGAAAATATTGATATTCCCTGATGTTCCCAAATCTCAATATCAGTATAGTATTGGAATTCAGTAAGTAATCGGGAAACCAGAGAATCAATATGGGGGTGTCTGGGGCTCTGGGGGCTGTTTTTTTTAGGTAGAGGTACCAAATTTGCAGCATAGCTGATGGTGCCTCTTCTCAAAGAACCTCCTAAGTTTCAAAAAAGATTTTACCAGGAGATCAAATTCTATGGGCCCCAGAAGAAGGTGACCCCACCCTCCATTGTTTCCAATGGAGGCAAAAATGCCTTCTCAGTTTGCTTGTGAGCTGAAGCTAAAATCCCTGTGCTGCTACCTAAAATGTTATGCACCAGCACCTCCTAGTGCAGCTTAGAGGGAACAATGAGGTCTCTTTCCAGCACACACAGACCTGTGAGGATCAGACCTGAGAGGATCAATTGGGGTGGTGGGAAGTTCCTGATCAAAGGCTCCTAAGCAAACTCAGCAGTCATGAGATAAGAGGACAAGTCTTCTTGTGCATTAAAACTGGTTAATTAACAGGAAACAGAGAGTGAGTATAAATGGACAATTTTCACAGTGGAGAGTGGCGAGCAGTGTGGTACAGCAGAGCTCAGTACTGGGTCAGTTGCTTTTCAACTTGTTCCTTAATGATTTGGAGTTGGGAGTAAGCTGAGAAGTAGCTAAGTTTGGAGATGACACTAAGTTGTTCAGGGTGGTGAGAACCACGGAAGATTGTGAGGTGCTCCAGAGGGATCCTTTGAGGCTGGGCAAGTGAATGTCAATGTGGCAAATGAGGTTTAACATGGGCAAGTGCAGAGTAATGCACATTGGAGCCAAAAAAATTCCTAACTATAAATACATGTTGATGGGGTCCAAACTGGTGGAGACTGACCAGGAGAGAGATCTTGGAGTTGCGGTAGATAATTCACTGAAAATGTTGACTTAGTGTGTGATGGCAATCTAAAAAAGGCAAATATATGCCGGGGATTATTAGGAAGGGAACTGAGAACAAATCAGCCATTATCATAACGCTCCTGTATAAATCTATGATGCAGCCTCATTCATTTGGAATACTGTGAACAATTCTGGTCACCACACCTCAAAAAACGATATTCTAGCATTGGGAAAAGTACGGAAAAGGGAAATGAAAACATAACTTGCCCTGAGCCTGCCATGTGGGGATGGTGGAATATAAATGGAATAAAATAAATAAATAAAAATTATGGGAATGGAACCCTTTCCCTGTGAAGAAAGGTTAAAGACTCTTTCGCTTGGAGAAACAACAACTGAGGGGTGACATGACAGAGGTTTACAAAATTATGCATGGGATAGAGCAGGTAGAGAAAGAAGTACTTCTCTGCATTTCTCACAATAAAAGAACTCACGGGCACACAATGAAATTAATGAGCAGTAGGTTTGTAACAGATAAAAAGTACTTTTTCACCCAAAAAGTAATTTACACATGGAATTAACTGCTACAAGAAGTGGTGGCGGCTATAAGTATATTCTTTGTGCTTGTATTCTTGGTGCTTGGGGGAGCAACAGTGGTAGGGTTTCTGGAGTTCTGGCACCACTGGTGCATCTCGTGATGTCATCAGAGTTTTTGGCCACTGTGCGACACAGAGTTTTGGACTGGATGGGCCATTGGCCTGATTCAACATGGCTTCTTTTATGTTCTTATGCTGCCTCAGGTGGGGTTGGCTCCTCTTATAACTCACTGCAAGAGGATTCACCAGCCATTAGGAATAGCTGAGTCTGAATAAAAACTATTTTTTCAGCTTTTATTCGGGCTCAGCTATATCGGTAGTTGAATCAGATTCTTCCTTCCTTCCTTCCTTCCTTCCTTCCTTCCTTCCTTCCTTCCTTCCTTCCTTCCTTCCTTCCTTCCTTCCTTCCTTCCTTCCTTCCTTCCTTCCTCCCCTCCCTCCCCTCCTCCCTCCCTCCCTCCCTCCCTCCCTCCCTCCCTCCCTCCCTCCCTCCTTCCTTCCTTCCTTCCTTCCTTCCTTCCTTCCTTCCTTCCTTCCTTCCTTCCTTCCTTTCTTTCTTTCTTTCTTTCTTTCTTTCTTTCTTTCTTTCTTTCTTTCTTTCTTTCTTTCTTTCTCTCTCTCTCTCTCTCTCTCTCTCTCTCTCTCTCTCTCTCTCTCTCTCTCTCTTTCTCTCTCTCTCTCTCTCTTTCTTTCTTTCTTTCTTTCTTTCTTTCTTTCTTTCTTTCTTTCTTTCTCTCTCTCTCTCTCTCTCTCTCTCTCTCTCTCTCTCTCTCTCTCTCTCTCTCTCTCTCTCTTTCTCTCTCTCTTTCTTTCTCTCTTTCTTTCTTTCTTTCTTTCTTTCTTTCTTTCTTTCTTTCTTTCTTTCTTTCTTTCTTTCTTTCTTTCTTTCTTTCTTTCTTTCTTTCTTTCTTTTCCTTGCCCTCCCTGTATGGCCCTTTCCAGCTCTGTGATTCTATGATCCTTTGAGTTTCCCCAGTAGAACAAGAGCATATGTTTCTCCAATCCCTTCTTAAAGCTATTTATGCTTGTAGCTGCCACCACTTCTCGTGGCATTTAATTCCATGGGTTAATTACTCTTTGAGTGAAGAAGTACTTCTTTTTATCTGTTACAAATCTACTTCTCATTAATTTCATATAGATTACAGGTCATCTAATCCAGGGGTGTCAAGCATGCAGCCCGGGGGCTTCTATCAGGCCCTTAGTGGAACTGGCTGTCTTCTGCTTCTTCGTCCAGTTCTGCTGCTGCTGCGTCATCGTAGGTTTGCAGCTTACAGATACACACCTGAACAGCAGACTCAAGACTGCAACAGCACAGACATTTTGATGCAACAATTCAGAGCAAGAGGTGTCAGTTTTCAGACACTGTTAAATAAACAAAATACTTGCAAGAGTGTTAATGTTTTAAGCATGTTTTTTTAAGTTAAAAAACCCTTTGTGTTTGTGTCCTTTATAAAGTTTATATCTCCACTACCTGGCATTACATTTTGTGACAGCCACGGCCCGGCCAAACAAGGTCTCATTTATATCAGATCCGGTCCTCATAACAAATGAGTTCGACACCCCTCATCTAGCCCAACCCCCCTGCTCAGTGCAGGATCAGCCTAGAGCATCCCTGACAAGGGTTTGTCCAGCTACTGCTTAAAGACTGCCGGCGAGGGCACACTGAATGTGTGCTCCTGCAATTACACCTTCTATGAAGATCTTAGACATTTGTTATATCTATCCTCCAAAAAATCCCAAGAAGATTTAAGGAATGGTATACCTGCTTTCTTCTTCCAGATCTTGAATCTGGAACCTCAGATACAGTTGCTAGATTCTACATGCCAGAGTCGACAGAGGTACAGTGTTGATTTAGTGAGACCAATTTGCTTTTTTTATGTCTCTTAACAGAAGATTATATATGCACATATATTCTTATAACCATCACTAATGTATGCTCTGTTTTGCTGGTCCATGACGGTATTAATGATTGATTGACTGAATAACTGATTGATGGAGTCTTTTGCACTGCACTACAGTGAAAGCACAACCAGACTGGTTCAACTTTCTGTAAAAAGTTCAAGCAGAAACTAGGGATGTGCATTTTGTATAAACTGAACTGAATAAATACCCAAAATATACCTTATCAGTGTTTTGGGGTATTTATTAAGCCAAATACAGATCAGAGATCTGTATTCGGCTACCGATATTGCTCAGCCCGAAAATAAAAATTGGCTCTTATTCGGGTGAGCCAGTCTCGGCTGAAGCGGCACAGAGCTGTAAGCTCCATGCAGCCCCAGCTGATCTTCTTCCTTAGAGGTCTCCAGCATCTTCATCCCCAAGCCAATCTTCACACAACTTGGAGGGCAGATAGAGGGGCATCTTGGAGGGCAGATAGAGGCCCACTGCCAGTTTGCAGAGGGGTCATTTAACACATTCCCTCCCTTTGCACACTGGACCCTAAGATCTCCCCCCAAAGCCAATCTGCACACAACTTGGAGGGACAGTCCCCTCAAATGCATTTTGCAAGCTGTGGCATGAGTGAACCCAGAAGAATCACTCATGCTGCAGCTTGCAAATCACATTTACAGGGACAGTCTCTTTAAATGCTGAGCTGAAAAATTCATCAATCCCAATTATTTCCCGAATATTTGGGAATATTGGGAAATACCAATATTTTTTCAGGTTCAATATGCCGGAACCTGAATAATACCATTTGTGTGTGTGTGTGCGTGCACCCCAGCAGAAACCTATCTCTACTGCAATTTTATTGTATATGTTTTCTCTGGCATCTGTGTTCTGCATTTACGCTACCTGTTTTGAATTTTTAAAACATATTCCTTTACTGTCCTTGCTCCTTTCTAGAGAAGTCATGATGGTCCTTGGCTGAATATGTTGCTTCAGGAGCTCATACAAAGTGTCCCACCATGATCTGCAGTGAACAAACCAAGTATTGGTAGACTGTAGCTTTTTGGTAATGCTTTAGAATGGCTGATGTTTTTAATGAGTGCTAATTGGCACCTGATGGTTCTGTTAAAAGACCATGGTAGGTCAGAGGAGATGAATGCTCCCAGATAAAGGGAGGTAGAAATCACATGTCTGTGTATACGAAGAATGACCAAGAGTGAATTGATGAAGTCACATCAATCAATTGATGCCTAAAAGGAGATGGGATAGTAACAATAACAATAACAATAATAACAATAACAACAACAACAACAGAATGGCATGAAAACATTCTTTTTGGAAGTGGAGGGAAGACTCACTTTACAATGACATCTACTAGCAACTACATTTGAGTAGCGGAAGGGTTCTTTTAAGTCAGATTGGTTTTCAGAGCACAGATTGTTGTAGGGGAAAGAAACCCCAAAGGTACAGATCTATACTATTCTATTCCATTCATAATTCTGGAAATGAGAAAATACTAGTTTGTTTTTAAACCACTTAAAAGGTATCACTTACCAATAAGTGTTTAAAAACACATCTTCAACTATGCATCTAAGAAGCAGGTAATAAAATTGAATAAAACTAATAAAAATAGAGTAGAAGACCCATTGAGATGTCGGGGGGGTGTTTCAGGAGGTAGTGATAGATGAATATTCCTTCTGGTCACACATGGAAAGCAGTACTCATTAAACACTAAACAACTCCCAAAGGAAGATGTGTGAGTTCATGCACCCCTATCTGAGAGGCAGCGGTGGATGGATATCCCTTTTAGTCATCTATGGGAAGCAATACTCCATTATCTTTTTTTTTAACAAGGGTGATGAAGCTCCTGAAGTTGACGGTGATGAAGCAGCTATTTCTCTTCTGTGTCCCACTCTTTTCTGTTCACAGAAGGGAACTACTGTCTCCCATGAGGCTGTACTGAGGTGCTACCTTTATCAAAAATACAGCTCCTGACATAAAGAAGAATAAGAAGAGATTGGCTTTATACCCGGCCCTTCACTACCCAAAGGAGTCTCAGAGCAGCATACAATCTCCTTTCCCTTCCAACAACATACACTCTGTGATGTAGGTGGGGCTGAGGGAGCTCTGAGAGAACTGCCCTTGAGAGAACAGCTCTGAGAGAACTTGTGACTGACCCAAGGTCACACCAGCGGCTGCATCTGGAGGAGCGGGGAATCAAACTCGATTCTCCCAGATTAGAGTCTGCGCACTTAACCAGTACACCAAACTGGCTCCTTTGTGCCTGCTCATTTATACTGTCTTCTCCATTTTTTTAAAAAATAGATCTTTTTCTTAGATCCTCAGCCTTGAACCTTCAAGGATATGTTACAGATGGGAAAGATCATTATCAACTCCCCCTCCCAACAGAGAAAGCCCCACTTTTAAGGCAGTGTCCCTTTTATTATTTATTTATTTATTTATTACATTTTTACCTTGCCCTCCCCACAAACAGGCTCAGAGAGTATCTTCTCAGGACACGCTCACATTCTGACAAACTTCGAGACAGAACCCAACAGTGGGAAGTCAACAAAGGGCCATCCAAATATAGATAGATATAAAAAAACCACAGTTTGTCAGGCTTCACATGAAACACAGATTCCCCCCCCTTCTCGTTGCTGGCCTCGAACATGTGAGACATCGTTGGTGTCCCTAATTAAATCTCACAAGATCAAAGAAGCTCGGGCAGCTAGCCTGCTGCCTGTTTTGTGCTCTTTCAAAACAAAGATCAACTAAGCAGTACGGAAAAGGTGCCAGATAAGGCAGGGATATCGCTGTATTTTGGAGGAAACACAGGAGTGAGAAGAAAGGGATTTTTTAATGACTGTTTTCTGTTTACTTGGGGAGAGCTTTCAAAAGAAAATAACCCCCTCCCCTAAATATCAAGGCAGAAACGCTGAAGTCACTTTGACGCTAATGACTGTAATTAATACATTTCTGTCATTTGGGGGCCTTTTTTCTTGCTAACTGAATAGCGACAATGACTGTTTTAAAGCTTTGGGAAAGGGGCATATCAATGAGAAAGATTTTTTTAGAGAAAAGACCATAGCCCGTTTTGGCCAGAGCTGATGAGGGTTTGGGACCTAAGCACGGTCAGCCTGTGTCCATCCGTGGTTGGGGTACTACACAGAGGTGTTGCTATGTGGGAAAAAGGGATGGCAGATCAGCTCTGCTCTAGGGTTGCCAGCTCCAGGCTGAAAAATACCTGGTGATTTGTGGGGGTGGAGTCTGAGGTTGGTGGGCTTTGGGGAGGGGAAGCTGCAGCTGGTGCAAAATGCCATGGCCGGGCTTTGAATGGGGCTCGCTAAGTGGGAACAATGCCCATGCTAAAGGCATTGCACTGGCTGCTGATAGCCTACTGGATTCATTTCAAGGTGCTGGTTCTTACCCTTAAAGCCCTACAAAGGACTGCCTGTCCCTGTATGTTCCCCAGAGAGCACTGCAGTCAGGGGTCCAGAATCAGCTGGCCCTCCTGGGTCCTAAGGACTCTAGGCTATCAATGACCAGGGCCAGGGCCTTTTCGGTGGCAGCCCCATCCTGGTGGAATGAGCTCTCATAGGAGATCAGGGCCCTGTGGGACCTTTTACAATTCCACGGGGCCTGCAAAATGGAGCTCTTCCGCCAAGCATTTGGGAGCCGCCACCACCAATGAAGAACATCAGCTGCTTAAATGGGAGAGGGCCCTGGACTCTGGAAACTACCATCAACAGCCTGAAAGAACAGCGAGCCCTGCAAGGACACTCAAAATAAACACCGAGAGCTGACTGTGAGTGGAGAACTTTCTGTACTGGCTGCTACCGCCATATGAACACAAATAATTACTAGCACTTTATTACAATTTTATAATTGTTTTAACTGCAACGACGTTTTAATATAATTGTCTGTTTTTATGTAAGCTGCCCTGAGCCAGCTTTGGCCGGGAGGGTGGGATAAAAATTTGAAAAATAAATAAATAAAAATAAATGGGGTCTAATGCCATAGAGTCCACCTTCCAAAGTGGCCATATCCTCCAGATGAACTGATCTGTGTCACCTGGATCTCCAGCCACCAACTATAGGTTGGCAACCCTACTCTGCTCATCTCTTCTCTTGGGGGAACCGCCCCCCCCCCATGGTTGGAGTTGTTGTGAGTCAGTTTCAACCCGATGGCCCATTCTTGTTCTTTGTGGATATTTTTTTGAAATGGCATTACATTGGAATGTTCCATCTGGATATCCATTTTTGGAAATAAATAAGTATTTCTGGAGGAGAGGGCTGAAGTGTGGGGAAAGAGAAATATTCATTTATTCGTGCAGGGCATTTGTCAACCACTTTCCCACTTAAAATGCTCAGGGTGGCTTACAGTAAGAATTCGGAAAGAAAACTACTTCTTAAAAACCACTAAAAGAGCCATTCTAAGCATGTTTACGAAGAAGTGAGTCCTATTTGACTAGCAGTCCCAGGTAAGTGTACTCAGGGATGTAACCTAACCAGGGCTTTTTTTGTAGAAAAAGCCCAGCAGGAACTCATTAGCATAATAGGCCACACCCAATAGCAGAAATCTATTAGCATATTAGGCCACACCTGACATCACAGCTCATTAGCATATTAGGCCACACCCCATGTTACCAGAAAGGTGGTCATCATCCAGCCACATCCACCTTTTGCTTCTTATTCTGTTTACCTTGTTTGTTGTCAAAACCCAGGGCTTTTTTTTGTAGCAGGAACTCCTTTGCATGTTAGGCTACATACCCCTAATGTAGCCAGTCCTAATGAGTTTCTGCTGTTGGGTGTGGCCTATTATGCTAATGAGTTCCTGCTGGGCGTGGCCAACTCTGGAGCCAGCCGGAACTCCGTTCCTGTGCGTTCCTGCCCCAAAATAGCCCTGAACCTAACTAACAGAAAACCATGTAGATAGATCAAGATGGGTAGCCATGTTAGTCTGTCTGTAGCAGTAGAAAAGAGTAAGGGTCCAGTGACACCTTAAAGACAAACCGACTTTGTGGTAGGGTAGGAGCTTTCATGAGTCACTGGTTGAAGAAGTGAGCAGTGACCCACAAAAGCGCCTCCCCTGCCACAAACGTTGTTAGTCTTTTAAGGTGCCCCTGGATGCTTTCTCTTTTCTGCTAGGAAAACCATGTTAACAGACATCTGGCCAAAAAGAAGAAGAGGAGTCAGTTTTCCTATCCCTCTTTTTCTGCCTGAAGAGGTCTCAGGGGCTTCCAATCTCCTTCCTTTCCTCCCTCTCTTAAAGGGGCCACTTGATTTTATGTTTTTCTTTGCCACTCTGTGGCTACCATCCCACACACTAAATTATGCACTTTCAATCCACTTTCGATGCACTTTCCAACTGGATTTTGCCAGTTCACATGGTAAGAGCCAGTTGGAAAGTGCATTGAAAGTGGATTGAAAGTCCATTATTTAGCGTGTGTGATCGCAGCCTGTTAGAATTGTTCCCATTTCCTAATGCCATCCTTCACACCCAGGATCCCTTTACAGACCCCTTTGTCCTTTGATATCAGGTCTAAATGCTGTTAAGGCAGGAGAATACTCGGGGGAGGGGGACAAACCTAAATGTACATCCGAGCAAATGAAGGCTTTATAGATATTAAGCCCAGGCTTCAAGCAAAGCCTTTTGTACGAAAAGGATAGAAGATTTAGCAGGCCAATCTTGTCTCCTACCCCTGAGTGAAACAAATCCAGTCAATGTAGCTTCTTTACGTTGGTAGACAACGTAAAGTAGCACTTGTACTGCGGTTTGGGGACATTGAAGTTCTTTCAGAGCTAATTTAGGTTTCCTTAATGAGATGATCAGTAATGGCCAACCCGCTTCTGTGAAAAATTAGCTTGTTTACCACAACTGTTCCACTGGGAACTGGGAGATATATTTGAGGGAGAGCTAAACTGTCTGGCCAGCATGCCGTGAGGAGGGAATGGCTGTCCTAGAACACTCCCCAGGATGCTGTGCAATGCAAGGATTCCATGGTAGACTTAAGCACACACATTGGTATGGTTATTCTAGTGGCAGAAGGTTTGAAAATCATTAGTGCAAATGTATTGGCTAGCACTCATCCTTTTCTTTTTTAAAAGATATTGTTTATTTTAAATTTACATCATGCAAAATGCCTGCCTGGATGAATCACGAGCCAGAATTAAGCTTGCCAGGGAAAACATCAACAGCCTCAGATATGCAGATGATACCACTCTCATGGCAGAAAGTGAAGAGGGCCTAAAGAATCTCTTGCTGAGAATGACAGAGGAAAGCATAAAAGTTGGCTTGAAACTCAACATTAAAAAAACTAAGATCATGGCATCCAGCCCCATCACTCCTTGGCAAATAGAAGGGGACGTCATGGAAGCAGTGACAGAATTTATGTTCCTGGAATCCAAGATCATTGCAGATGGTGACGGCAGCCATGAAATTAAAAGACGCCTGCTCCTTGGGAGGAAAGCGATGGCAAACCTAGTGTCATGCCTTTGGTCCAGCCTGGGAGAGCGGCTGGGGTAGCTTGGGGTAGGCTGGCTAAGGGCAACACCGAGGGGTCTGGCCACAAGCCTCAGATATGGGAGAGGGCCCGAGGTTATGTCACCGTCAGTAGCCACCTCTCCTGGAGTGCGTACAAAGAGAAGCCCCCGAGTCTCACTGTGTGGGCAGGCTCTCTCTCCAAACTCCTTCTCTCCTCCTCAGCTCTGGCTTTCTACCCCTCTTTTATTCCCTTCCACCAACAGCTCACCCCTCCCTCTCCCCTTAACCGTTGTTTCACTGGCTCTTGGTCCTGTTCGTCTTTCTGCCTTCTTCCTCCCATTGGCTCCTGTACTCCTCCTTTAAGTCTGGCTGGGCTCCACCCCTCCCGGTCCTCACAGCAGGGCATCAGCTGTGCACTGGCCTTCCCTTCTGGCGGGGCCGGTGTGAGTGGGCTGTCATTGAGCAGTGGAGCGGCCCAAGTCCTCGCGGTCAGCGTTCTAGGCCAGCCGTCATTTCCCCCGCCGCCTGCTCTGCCTGGGTTGGGTGGGGCCTCTGGTGGGGATGGCCACAGCTCTCCCAGAGCGTGCCCTCCACCCCTGTCTGCTCCGACCCGGCATTGCCTGGTCACGACTGGGGTGGGGCGGTGGGGCGAGGTCGACCGTGGCAGACCCGGGCATGAGGCTGGACCACTGAGTGTCCTCCCCACCACTTCTCCGGGTCCCTGGGGGGGCACGGCCTCGGGCATAGTCACCCCCCTCACTCCAGTCCCAGTCCAACCTCCGGCCATGGCTCTGAGTCGCGGCAGAACAGCTGCGGGTCGGGACACCTAGACAGCATAAAACAAGTAGAGGCATCACCCTGCCAACAAAAGTCCATGCGGTCAAAGCAATAGTACTCCCAGTAGTAATGTATGGCTGTGAGAGTTGGACCATAAGGAAGGCTGAGCGCCAAAGAATAGATGCATTTGAACTATGGTGCTGGAGAAGACTCTTGAGAGTCCCTTGGAAGGGGGGGGAGAAAAGGTGTGAGGGGAAAATAAAAATAAACATAAGGCACTTTTAAAAACAAATATTCAAGACAATATAAATGTAAATGAATTAGTAAATCTAGGTAAATCATTATAATATTATAACATTACCAATACTGCTGTTTCCATAAAACTAATTATCTGCTATTCTCAATCTAAAGAAAGAAAAAAAAAACTATGAAAAAATGGTGAAAACAAACATTTTATATCAATTTAAAATTGCCGGAAAACCATTTAAAATAATTTATAACAAAAAGGAAGCAACAAATATTTTAAAAAATTCCAAATAACTGATAAAAATCATATGACTATGAGGAATTGGTAAGTATTGATTAACTGAATAATCAAAACATAATACTGTATTGCTCCTACAGCTCTATCTATAATAGGTATAAAAAGCTCTCCTTTATTCTCAAATTCACGAGTTGGTCTGTTATTTATATGGTTGGCCAATTTTGCCATAACAGCATATTCCTCCATCTTATTTCTCCATTCTTCAAGATTTGGGCACTCGTCCTTTCCCAAGTGGTGTGTAGGAAGATTTTTGAATTGCTCATTGCCACTGTTTCAACCCCTATATTCTCATTTCAGTTTCACTTCTCTAGTTCAGACTGAGTCATCGGGTCCTTATTTTTGCATCATTTCAGGACAGACTGAATTGTCCCAGAAAATGCATGCCTTTTTCAACATTATTTGTGTTTCAATAAAGCAGCATTATACAGTACACATATACTCTCTATATAATGACGCAGCAGAATACAATGGACTCAGTGTAAAAATAACCCGAGCCTCATGGCTCTGACAGACTCTTTCTCTTTTCTACTGCTACAGGCAGACGAATCTGCCTACCCATCTTGATTTATAGTATGCATAAATGCCATTAAAAATGAACAAACAAATGTCCGACATGCACACGTGACGCAAACAGATCTGTGAAACAGATAGCCTAAAGCTACAAACTGGCAAAACTAGCAGTGGAGAATCTACACCATTGACAAGAACCCAAGCCGTTTGTTTTAAAAAGGGCGGGGAAACATTGCATAAGTCTCTTTTCTCACTTTGGAGGGTGGGGAGTTAATGGAAATCACCCAAATGCCAAATTGCCATGGTGAAACTAAGTTCCCATTTGGGTTCACTCCTGTTCGCCGCACCCATTATGCCATCAGCTGCCTCGGATTCCACCCAAGACTTTTATAACTCCAGGAGGTCTGGAAACAGTCTCAGAGAAGACCACACCACAGGCAGATGATGTCTGTTAACATGCTTTCTCAAACACACAGAATGCCAAAGGGGGCTGAACCAGGCCTGAGAAGGCCACCTGGATAGCTGCAGAGCCACAATAAATGAGTGAACAGATTTGATTCTCGTGACACACCAGAGCCATTTATGTCGTTCTTGAGTGCTAAGAAGAATGCCAGAAGTTTGCTGCTAAAAGCAAAATATATATATTTTAAATTACAGAAGGAAATCCCATTTGAGAGAATGCTACAGCTCTCTGAAATGCCTACTTCTTTTCCTCTGTATCTGGCCAGATGTTCCTTTCGGCACAAATTCTTTTACCCTCACACAGCAAATGGTAAATCAAGGGACATTTCCCTTACCTGGTGAACTGTTGTTAGAAGCAACTTAGTTTTATCACTTTCAAGAGATTTGGATTTCATCTGTATATAGAATTCCAGGCAGCGCTGCATTTTACTAATCCTGTATGCCGAAGAAAAACTAGGAGAATTGCTAAAATGAACCTGGAAATAGAAGCATGCCAAGTTTGACAGAGCTTTCATATGCATATTTGTGCTATGTGAAAATGCACACATGGGTAAAAAGTGCCACAACCCCCCAATCTTGATGTGAGCATCAGGCTTCTTTTGCACATTGTTTTACTTGTGCGCATGTTCACTCTTGAACACTGTTAAAATACCACACATGGAAACAAAAGAACTGATAACCTGGGGCATACAACCACATGAATTGCTGTTTTCCACAGTTTTTTTTATCAAAGCACACGTGCATATTAATAATGCCGAAGTTTAAAAGCATGCAAATGAACTGAAGGAAGTGAAAGATACAGCAAATTGTGTATGCACTAAGTTCAGACAATTAAACAAACAAATAAAAAGAACAGTGGAGGGTTCCTAATGCATTGGTTCCAATTTTGGGGGGAATTCTAAATTTTGGATCAGCACACTTCTAGCAGTATTTCTGCAGACTATTATCATTCATGAAGGCTTATTCTGCAGTCACAGTGCATGCTTATTCCTTTCTCTCTCCCTGACATGCACATTATTCATGCCTTGGTTTGAGCTGGATGAGACTGAGAGTCTAGTGGAATGGTGAACACAAGTGTCCAATGGTTGACCTCATCTCCAGCACTAGTCCATTCCAAAATAGTGGAGCAACAACTGAAAGCCTTTCGGAATGGCCTCCCAAAGACTCAGTCACATTGCAGAAGGACACAGAGAAAAAGAGCAAGAGGAAGGAACAAATTATGCCAGGGCTCTTTTTGTAGCAGGAACTCCTTTGCATATTAGGCGACACACCCTAATATAGCCAATCCTCCAAGAGCTTACAGAGCTCTTCTTACAGGGGCTACTGTAAGCTCTTGAAGGATTGGCTACATTAGGGGTGTGTCACCTAATATGGAAAGGAGTTCCTGCTACAAAAAGAGCCCTGCTATGGACTGTGATCCATAATCATGCATGGCTCATTTTGCTGAGCATGCGGAAGGCTCTAGGTTCAATCCCCAGCATCTCCAGTGAAAGAATTTCAGGAAGCAGATACTGAGGAAGACCTCCCTCTGTCCCAGACCCTGCAGAGTTGCTATGACACAGGTAGTCTAACTTGGGTCCTTTCTGCATTTATCTGGTACTACAGATTGTATTAGGCTGAGTTCAGATTGGCAGTTTTAAGTGGGAGCCAGTTGAGGCAAAAAAGCCCCGGAACAAACAGTTCTGGGTTTTCCCGGTCACACTGCGCCGACTGATGTGGGAGCATACTGGGAGGAGGCATGCGGGAGTGTTCAGACTGCTGACCTGGAGGCGCAGCTGTAAATGGCTTTTCCCTGGTAATCTGGCTATATGCGCATGTGTGCATGAGTGCATATGCACATCCAGCCGATTTGGGGAGGATCCTGTTGTACTGGCACCGCATTGGGTGGTAGAGCAGAGCACAGCCAATCATATTGCTGCTGCCTCATGCGCAACACAGGTTGTTCCCGGCTTTTTGGGTTGGCGTTCACACTTCCTGGTAGCAGAATGAAGCTGGATAAATGGGCTCTCAGGGATTTGCTCCCACTTTCACCAGGTATCTTTTAAATGCAGGAGCGAAGTGGAACAGCATGGGTTGACTACCGGTGGGGAACGCCAGGCAGACGTGCCTGTGTGAACGCTCCCTTTAATCCGCTTGTGAAACGTGGCTGAAATGTGGCTATAGCGGAGCAAACTGCCAGTCTGAACTCAGCCATAGTGTTCGAGGTAATTTAAGTCCAATGGCAAAACAGCATCCAAATAACCCGGGGCAACAGCTGGCTGAAACCGGGCTGACCACAGAAGGGAGGTAAAGTGATGCAGAATGGGGGGGGAATGGAATAAAGAGAAGGTTGAACTTGATTTTAGAGCAGAAGGGGGGGGGGCTGAATTTAAAAGAAGGTTGAATTCGGTTTAAGTGCAGGATTGCTTGGAGGGCACTGCGATGAACACGGATTAGAAGGAGAGGGCAGAAAGGGCCCAGTGGTACAGCCCAGTTTAATACTGACTCCGTATAACCGAGCTTAATCCTTCCAGAGGGTTCGTTGCCAGACATCAACGTGTAAAGGATTATTTATTTCAAATATTTAACATCCTACCATTAAGTGTTCAAAGTAACTTACAGTAACATCAAACAGTGGGGCATATTAATGAAACCTACATTCACCCGCGTAATTGCACAGTCAGCAATAAACGGAGCCCACCGAAGAAGCAAAGCCAAAGAAGTGTGAGAAACTCAGCTGAAGGCTTTCCCAGAGAGGCACATCTTCAGCTGCTGCCAAAAGGAGGTCAGGGAGGGGGACCCGCAGACTTCTAAGGGGAGAGTATTCCAGACATGGTGCGGAGCAACAATGTGAGAAAGCACTCTATGTCTCGAGTGGCAACCATTTCACTTCACTGGGAGGAAGGGTACTTAGAAGAGCTTGCAACAAGGAGCTCAGTGTCCAAGCAGGATGATACGGAACAAGGAAGACAGGGATCGTGCCCTAGTATCATGTAGGCCAGGGGTGTCAAACATGCGGCTCAGAGGCCGGATTAGGCCACTGGAGGGCTTCCACCAGGCCTGCAGTGGAACTGGCCATCTCCTGCTTCCAGTTCTGCTGCTGCTGCTGCATCATAGCTTGCTTCGCCAGACTCTCTCAGTCACTCAGCCATTTCATGCTTCAATCTGGGTCCTTGACTCAGAACTCTGAGCACGAGATTTCTGTGGTGAATGTCGATAAATCAAAAGTAGG
The DNA here is from genome assembly GCA_029375565.1 of Gekko gecko. Classification (NCBI taxonomy): domain Eukaryota; kingdom Metazoa; phylum Chordata; class Lepidosauria; order Squamata; family Gekkonidae; genus Gekko; species Gekko gecko. The sequence goes on along the minus strand of JAPDNY010000009.1, from coordinate 18,482,972 downwards.
CTTGCAGCTTACAGATACACACAGCTGAACGGCATACTCAGGATTGCAACAGCACAGATGTTTTGATGCAATAATTCAGATCAAGAGGTGTCAGTTATCAGACACTGTTAAATAAACAAAATCTTGCAAGAGTGCTGATGTTTTAAGCATGTTTTTATTTTAAGTTAAAAAAAAAAACACATTGTGTTTGTGTCCTTTATAAAGTTTATATCTCCCCTACCTGGCATTACATTTTATGACACACATTTTATGACACCAGCAAGGTCTCATTTATGTCAGATCCGGCCCTCCTAACAAATGAGTCCGACACCCCTGATGCAGGCTGTCCTACATAGCAGCACCATCAGTGTTGGAAAGTGTTCTGATTGGGACAGATTGACAAGTGTCACGATTGTGGGGGTCAAAGTGACTCTGGCAAAGGACCCCACCTCCCTGATGGAGGGAGGCAGCCCACCTATCTGCCTCTCACAAAGCATCGGCCACCAGGCACAAAGTGAGGACCGCTGGTCTGCCGACCTCATGTGAAGCAAGAGCAGCTGGGCTCCTGCCTGCCCTGTGCATAGCAAGTTGTGCCAGCTTATGGCAGCGGTGGTAGTGGCTCCTGCCCACCTTGGGCGAGGCCTCCCTAAGAACATAAGAACATAAGAGAAGCCAGTGTTGGATCAGGCCAATGGCCCATCTAGTCCAACACTCTGTCACACAGCGGCCAAAATATACCAGGTGCCATCAGGAGGTCCAGCAGTGGGGCCAGGACACTAGAAGCCCTCCCACTGCTGCCCCCCCAGCACCAAGAATAGAGTGCATCACCTGCCCCAGACTGAGAGTTCCCATCTATACCCTGTGGCTAATAGCCCATCTATACCCTGTGGCTAATACCCTATGTGAAGCAAGTCTTGCCTTGCTCAGGATCTGGGTAGAACTGACATTCAGGGTGATTTCCCACTAAAGCTGCCTCGGGGTTGCGCTGCCGTTTTGCCCCGATACTATTGGTCAATTTCACACCTGAAGCCGCGGGGCTGCATTTTGACCCGCGGCTTTGCACGATTTCCCCCGCAGTTTCGTAATCCTGTTTTTTGAGGATTACGAAACTGCGGGAAATCGAGCGAAGCCGCGGGTCAAAATGCAGCCCCGCAGCTTCAGGTGTGAAATTGACTAATAGTATCGGGGCAAACGGTGGCGCAACCCCGAGGCAGCTTTAGTGGGAAATCACCCTCAGAGTTTTCTTGCCTCTAGATATGGAGTAGGGCTACCAAGTCATCCCCCCCACCCCGGCCACCAGTGGGGGGTGGAGAAGAGGGAGGGTGGCCAGATCCAAGTTGGGAAGCTCCTGGAGATTCAGGGATGGAGCCTGGGGAGGTCAGGGACCTCAGAGGGGTGAGATTCCATAAAGTCCACTCTCCATAGCATCCATTTTCTCCAGGGAAACTGATCCCTGTAGTGTGGAGATGAGCTGTAATTTTGAGGGATCCCCGGGTCCCACCAGAAGGCTGGCATCCCTAAGAAGTTCTCTTTAGTTGCTATGGCTAATAAGCTGTTGATGGACCTGCCTTCGGGTTAGAACAGATAAAAGGAAATACTTCTTCACCCAAAGAGTGATTAACATATGGAATTCACTGCCACAAGAGATGGTGGCAGCTACAAGCATGGACAGCTTCAAGAGGGAATTAGATAAACATATGGAGCAGAAGTCCATCAGTGGTTATTAGCCACAGGGTATAGATGGGAACTCTCAGTCTGGGGCAGGTGATGCACTCTATTCTTGGTGCTGGAGGGGGCAGCAGTGGAAGGGCTGCTAGTGTCCTGGTCCTACTGCTGGACGTCCTGATGGCACCTGGTATATTTTGGCCACTGTGTGACAGAGTGTTGGACTAGATGGGCCATTGGCCTGATTCAACATTGGCTTCTCTTATGTTCTTATGCCTTCCATAAATCTTTCTAGTTCTACTGCTATATGACTGTGGGTGATAATGGCTACACTATGAGGCATATAAGAATCATAAGAACATAAGAAGAGCCCTGCTAAATCAGACCGATAGTCCATTAAGTTCAGAATCCTGTCTCACACAGTGCCCAACCAGTTTCTCTGGATGGCCACAACAGAAATCTGAAACAAGGCAAGAGCATAAGAAGAGACCTGCTGGATCAGACCAATAGTCTGCCTAGTCCAGCATCCTGTCTCATACAATGGCCAGCCAGTTCCTCTGGATGGCCAACAACAGGGATAAACGCCGAGGCCTTCCCCTGATGTTGCCTCCTGGCTCTGGGATTCAAAGAATTAGTGCCTCTGAATGTGGAGGTTCTCCTGAGTCACCATGGCTGGTAGCCATTGATACACTTATCCTCCATGAACCTATCTGATTATCTTTTAAAGCTGTTTATTCCTGTAACTATCAATACTTTCTCTGGCAGCTAATTCCATATTTTAATCACTTTTGATGCATTGCACCTTGGGAGTTGTAGTTCTCAGCTGACCTTACTGCAGCCATTGCAAAGAGAATTAGAATTAAAACTAAAATGTGGATTCCACATTTTAGTTATTCTCTGTGTCAAGTAGTATTTCCTTTTGCCTGTCCTGAAACTAATAACCAGAGGCATTTGAAGAAGAAGAAGAAGAGATTGGATTTATACCCCGCCCTTCACTGTCCAAAGGCGTCTCAGAGTGGCTTACAAAAACGCCTTTCCCTTCCCCTCCCCACAACAGACACTCTGTGAGGTAGGCGGGGCTGAGAGAGCTCTGACAGAAACTGCTCTCTTTCAAGGACAGCTGTGCCAGAGCTTGTGACTGACCCAGGTCACATCAGCAGGTGCAAGTGGAGGAGTGGGGAATCAAACCCGGTTCTCCCAGATTAGAGTCCACGCACTAAACTGGAAAACATTGTACCTAAAGTCCCTTTTCTACAAAGAGGCCTCACCTTCCTTTAATTAGGGGTAGGCTGCACCTAAAGGGTTGGCACTGGGTGAATTCATGTTGTGTATAAATGACTTCTCTTGTGTACCTCTTTTTCCCCAGACAACAAGGTTGGATTCAGACCCCGAAGCTGACAGCTGTGGCCATACATTAAGGTGCCTACCTAGGCACAGAAATGATCATGTACACAAACACCCTTCCCAGGCTGGCTGCTAGTATAATGTAGCAAAAGTTTTTAAAAGTCTCACTTTTCTGAGTAGCTTTCCTCCTCCTCATACTATGAGAGTTGTCAGAAACTTTTTTCCTCCCTAAAAGCCCAGGTTTTCAGCAGCCTAAACAATTCACAAGGCTGAGAGGGAAAGAGAGAGTCCAGGAGTACATTAGGGCATTTAATCACAGACTTTGACAGAGAGAGAAACCAGAGTAGGCCTGGGACACATCATTAACTGGAGAGAGATGGGTAAGAAGGTAGATTTGGGGGGGGGGAGAGAGAATTAAAGATCATCAGATAAAATCCCATCCTAGTAGTCCCCTCACCCTTTATATGGAACACAAGTTTTCTTAGATAAGAAATGAGATTGAAGGATCAGGCAGCTCTTTGCTTGGAACATCTATAAAACAAAGGTTGTGTGTTTTTCTCATGCATTTTTAAAAACACATTTAAACCAATGAATATGTCTGTTCAGCTGTGCTTGTGTCCACCTCTGATGGTTCCTGGAAATCATGGAGACCTTGGTGGAGAAGCCTGGACAAATCATTAGTCCTGGCTCACTTTAATCCTGAACATCCATGTGATGACTAGTCAGGCTATTCAAAACAAAAGCACATTTGAGAATCACCCTATTGAGCTGCAGTGGCTCAAGTGGTTAAGACGCTGAACTGCAGGCTGTGGAAGGTCAGTAGTTCAGCAGTTCAAGACCTGAGAGTGCTGCATGATGGAGTGAGCTCCCGTCTCTAGTTCCAGCTCCTGCCAACCTAGCAGTTCGAAAGCAAGAAATTGGAAGTAGATAAATAGGTACCACTTTGGTGGGAAGGTAACAGCGTTCCGTGCGCCTTGGTGTTTAGTCATGCCGGCTACATGACCACGGAAACATCTTCGGACAGTGCTGGCTCTTCGGCTTTGAAACGGAGATGAGCACCACAACCATAGAGTCGGATTTGACTGGCTTTCGAGCAAGGGAAACCTTTACCTTTACCTATTGACACCAGAGATTCTGCCCAAAGACCTGGATACCTGTTGCTAATTGTTTGTGCATAATGCAAAAAGAGCTAGCACTTCTGGCTGCCAAACCATCTTTGGATCTCCTGGCTATACTACACCCAGTGCCATACAACGATTACGTAATTAATTCTGAATCATGGAAATGTGTACCTTTCTCTTGTCCCAAGGTGCTCCTGTGTTGATGCAAGAACATCTTGTGTTAGTGGAGAGGTTCTTGCACCTGAAGAACACCCGGGCATCAAAGGGACAAAACAGTAAACTCAAACCTAAAATTGGTGGCACCCTTTGATCTCAGCAGGGCTGGCTTTCCTCAAAACTGGAATAATGTAAGAAATGAAGAATCCTTTGCTGGTAACAAAGTTTGGGTCCACTGGCACCTTGAAGACCAACAAAGTTTTATTCTGGGTATAAACTTTTGTGTGCCTGCACACTTCTTCTGGCAAGTTCTCCATTATTCAGAGCACAAAAGGCCAGAAGATGGCCATCACAGCCTCTTCTCTTTTGCATCCATATCCACATTCTTATATTTATACTTCCCAGAAGAGAAATTTCCTTTCTTCACAGCCCAGCCCCCAATATGATCTCTATCACATGGCTGGCCATCACAAAATATTTTATATGCTTTAAAAAAATATTAAGTCCCACTTTTCTTCACATTGCACATATGGGAGTCGATTGCAATGACTTTTGGTAAGGTGTGCTCTAGCGGAACAAAGAAAGATTAATTAATCAAAATACCGCTATTCTGACAAATACTAGAAACATAGGATAACCTTGACATATCTCTGAGACTGAAACTATTTCCATTGAAAGATCTATAAATCTGTGATTTTAAAAAAAGAAAGAAATGCTGAGTTGACCTGCATTTAAAAACACCAGGTTGGGGGAGTAGATGGAAGAAGAAGAAGAAGAAGAAGAAGAAGAAGAAGAAGAAGAAGAAGAAGAAGAAGAAGAAGAAGAAGAAGAAGAAGAAGAAGAAGAAGAAGAAGAAGAAGAAGAAGAAGAAGAAGAAGAGGAGGAGATTGGATTTATACCCCACCCTTCACTATCAAAGTAGTCTCAGAGTGACTTATAAACTCCTTTCCCTTCCCCTCCCCACAACAGACAGGTAGGTGGGGTTGAGAGAGCTCTGACAGAAACTGCTCTTTTTCAAGAACAGCTCTGACAGAACTATGGCTTGCCCAAGGTCATCCAGCAGGTGCAAGTGGAGGAGTGGGGAATCAAACTTTGTTCTCCCAGATTAGAGTCTGCACTCTTAACCACTACACCAAACTGGCTACACCAAACTGGAGGAGGAGGAGGAGGAGGAGGAGGAAGAGGAGATTGGATTTATACCCTGCCCTGTTTGTGTTATATATAGCTGTTATGCTCTGACCTGGATGGCCCAGGCTAACCTGATCTTGTCAAAACTTGTAAGCTAAGCGGGGTCAGGCTGGTTAGTATTTGGATGGGAGACTTCCAAGGAATACCAGGGTTGCTCTGCAGAGGGCAGGCAACGGTAAACACCTCTGAATGTCTCCTGCTTAGAAAACCCTACAGAGTTGCTCTTAGTCAGATGTGACTAGATGGCAAAATAAAATTAAAAATAGCCATCATACAAAGGGGTACATCTGCTCCAAGACTATACTACTGTTGAGCGGGTCCGTCCAGTTTTATTGATGTGTTTGATTCATTTTATCTACTTCATTTATACCCCGCCTTCCTCCTCAGCAGGCTCCCAGAGGAGCTTACGTTGTTCTCCTCTCCACCATTTTATCCTCACAACAATCCTCTAAGGTAGGCTAGGTGAAGCGTTTGTGGCTGGCCCAAAGCCATCCAGCAAGCTTCTATAGCAGGGTGTGGATTTGAACTCTTCCCGGGCTCTAGCCTGATGCTCTAGGTGTTACACCACACTGGCTTTCTGTATACTATTAAGAACATAAGAGAAGCCAATGTTGGATCAGGCCAATGGCCCATCTTGTCCAACACTCTGTCACACAGTGGCCAAAAATACCAGGTGCCATGAGGAGGTCCAGCAGTGGGGCCAGGACACTGGAAGCCCTCCCACTATTGCCCCCCCCCAAGCACCAAGAATACAGAGCATCACTTGCCCCAAACCGAGAGTTCCTATCTACACCTTGTGGCTAATAGCCACTGCTGGACCTCTGCTCCATATATTGCTACACTACCATCTGCTACTTCACGCTAGTTCAAAAATCAGAGAAATACATTGCAAGGTAGCCAAGAAACTACTGGAACTTGGCCAGGGAGGACAAGAAGAAGGGTTGGTTTTTATACCCCACTTTTCTCTGTTCTTAGGAATCTCGTAGCAGCTTACAATTGCCTCCCCTTCCTTTCCCCACAACAGGCAACTTGTAAACTAGGTGGGGCTGAGAGAGTTCTGAAAGAACTGTGACTGGTCCATGGTCACTCAGGCAGCTTCATGTGGAGTGGGGAATCAAACCTGGGTCTCCAGATTCAAGTCCACCACTCTTAACCACACCACATTGAGGAGGTGGAGGATGCTCTTGTCTGGTACCCTTCTTTACAGCTTATTTCATTTGACCAGTCACCATCTCACCCTACACCTATGTAGAAAGACACCCCTTCCCTTCCCTGCCATAGCCACATACACACTTATCAGAGGTGCAGAGTGATATTGGGAAGCCGTACCTTGTTGTACCGTGTGCATTGCTTGTTCTTTCTTATGGTGGCCGCTCACCCCTGAGCAGATGAGAGGAGACAATTCTGTCTCATTGTCTGCTCACAGAACAGTAGCCACCACTATCAAGAAGGAACAGACAAGTGTTTGGGGACCCTCTTCCTGGGTGCTGCTGTGTCTGTTGTGGGGAGAGGAAGGGAAGAAAGGAGTTCGTAAGCCACTTTGAGACTCTGAGTGAAGGGAGGGGTATAAATCCAGTCTCTTCTCTTCTTCAATAGGCTCCGGCAGCAGTCACACAGCCAGACCTACGGCTATTGCAGAAGTGCTGGCCATGCTGCAGAGGATGAATGTATGTTGAGGGCAGTGATAGTTTTATAGCTGCACTTCCAAATTATCTGGGGAGGAAAATTGGTCCATCGGCCACCTAGTGCAGTTCAAGCCCGTCATATAACGAGAATGCCAGAGATGCCCTAATAAATCGCTCCAAAAATGATGGGGAAAGGTAGCCCATTCTGTTCGACAGTTTGGGAAAGGTATGGGCACAAAAAGAGAAAGAGGGAGAGAGATAGAGAGGGAGAGAGGGAAGAGCTTGAGTCAAATTTGTTCTATGGCCCATTGCCAATTTGATTTACAGGAGATCCCTGTTTCTCCGTTAGCCCCCAGGCAACAATTTTCTCCCATAACTCCATCATATAGCCCATCTGTTTTATTTTTTTTCTTATAACTCCCACATTCCTCCATGCCCTTTTCTATTTTCATAAATAGAGGCCATTGTGCTGTTTGGCCATACATCTGGCATTTTTCGTGCCGCCATACGACATCACTCATCAGAGTCAATAAATAGCTTGACCCTTCCTACCACCCGAGTACCTTTGATGCTTCAATTGGGGTTTTTTATCCGGCCTCGAGGCCACCGCTTCCCCTAGGCCATCTAAAGCCTTTCATTTTCCCACTCGGTTCCTCGATTTGAGGAAGTCCCACCCTCTTCTGTCATTTCAAGAAACAGCAGACGATTCAGCTCTCTTGCCTAATAACCGTCTCTCACTTTTGAAGTTGTGGCTCCCTTTGATTTCTGGGTCATGTCAAAAGGAAGCTCCAAAATGCAGTTGCTTAACGTGATGGGACAGATATGCAGTTGCTTGAAATATATATATATACATTAAAGAACTGAGAAAAGCTGCAAGCTTTCCAACACCAAACGCCAACCTTCCAAAGCTCTATGCCCTTTACTTTCCACTCAGGTTGGGAAGAGTCGCTCCCACTGACCACATTGGAAATAGATTCTCCTTACGTTGTATAGCAGAACAGGGCACTTTCCAAAGAATCGGGTCATATTTTACAGCTCCCTAGTATGGGATTTCTTGCATCAACCCTTGAGATTTACTGCTTCGGATGTTGTCGTATTTCTGTTCTACCGCAAGCATCGTGGAAGGATTTCTGTCAGGTTTGAAATCAAGTAGATCCAGTCATTCTTGCACAAAGAAAGGTTTATTGGATTATCTTGCTAAAACCCACAGTAGGAGGTCATTGTCAGGAATGGGGGGCTAAGCGAAGCAAGCTAACTTATAGTGTGATGCAATGAAGCGCCTAGCAAATGAAACTTGTGCACTCGCGCGGGAACTCCCGGCGGGAGAAATACTTCATGAACGGGAGACTACTCCCCCCTCCCCTTGCCTTCCCAGGACTGGAAAATTCTCAGCAAAACAAGAATAGTCCAAAGCCTACATTCAAGGCCACCGTGATAAGGAAAAGCGGCAGGGAAGAAGCTCCCACGTTTCTGCCTGCATACCTACGCAAGCGCAAAGCAGGGTAGGGAACATAAAACAATGGATTCAGTGAGAAACATCAAAGGCATTTTCTGACAGCATGGTTGGGTTATCTCTGTAATAATGTCCCAGATGCCTGTAAGGGATTGAAAGAGGTGGTGCATTGGATCAGGCCAGATTTATTCCCCCTCCTATGTATGATGGGGACGACAGAGAGTGTGCATATCTTTCCACTTCCACCCAGGGTGCCTGTACCACCTGTTCACATGTGTCCAAATACAGTGTTCACCCGTCAAATGCAATGTGTACAGGATAAGATCATGGAATTGATATCTCAGATAAAGTCTAGGAATAGAGATAAATTGCCATAAATCAGAAGCAACTTGACAGCACAATATGCACAGATATTGGGTTAGACTCAGGCCCTGTGTTCCTGCAGCAGAACAGAGCTTTCTCGCTTCCCTCCTCCCATGAAATGCTGCTCCTGGGGGATAGGGGACCCGGAGGAATGTCACTGGTTGGGGGTGGTCTGCAACAGGAAGGGAGAATCAGAGGAAATGGCCAGTTTCCTCTGGATCCAACCCATTGCCTAAGTCACCTTAAAACAAACAGAGGAAGACAATGATATGAGAAAACATGACCAAGTTGATAGACCCCTTCCAGTCTAGACTGAAGCTCTGCAGTTGTCACTTGGGAGGTCTCAAGCGGTGCTCCCTCTAAGCTGTGGAGTCTTGTGAGCAAAAATTCTACTTTGTGAGCTACTACTGGCATTACAGTGGTGCGTGAGTGATTTGGCCCCAGCATCAAATAGTTTGCTCTGGAGCCATCCTTCTGGAGCGAAGGTAAAAATGTGTGAGCCAGAGGCTAAAAAACTGTGAGCTAGCTCACACTGACTCATCTTAGAGGGAACATTGGTCGCAAGAGATGTCTGCAAGCTTTCCGTCACTGGGCTTAAAGGAAACATAATCCAAGCATCGTTGCAGTTTATACTTTTCTAGGAATGAAGCCTCGAAATGCAGCTGAGGCAGAGACAGTGCCATATATGGAGAAGAAAGAAGAACATAGTCTTACTTTGTTATCTATCAGGTTCTAGGCAGAAGATGTGGTAGGTCTGAATAGGCGCTCCAGTGCCGAAGAATTGCTGAGTCATGGTGTGTGTGGGGGGGCTTTGTATTCATTTGATGACAGATTGGTCTACCGGAATGCCCAGGTGTTCTTTCTTTATCCCGGAACCATCTGCAGGATTCCTTTTATCTGAGTATGGATGAGACCCACAACACCGGATTGCTTTTTATGCAAAGGAAGGACATATTTTGCATCTTTGCCTTGGCTTACATTAGTTTCAGGAATGGGAAATTCTCTTTGAAGACAGGTCTATGTATGAACATGACTCCAAGGGGAAAAACAAATCTCTTTTCTGGCAGCAGTATTTCAAGTCTGGGCTATTTGGCTAAGGTTTGTGGACAACAGGAACTGCTAGCCCTTGCGGTGAACGTTTCATCTTATTGGTTTCTTTTTTAAAAAAGCTAAGCAAAAATGATGTACAATCTCAGGCTGTATCTATGTGACTCAGAGGCCACAGTTCTGGTTCAACAAGAAGAGCTGAGATACAGAGTCAGGAACATGGCCGGCACTGAATAATCCAGCATCTCTTCTGACATAGTGTTGATAGCCACACAATTGTGCATGCTCCCTAGCAATTGCTTGGCTGCAAATCAATATCTAGTCAACATACCACCAATCTATAGCCTGCTGCAAATTGTGACCAGAGTAAATCCAATAGGTTAGATCTAGGCAATTTAGTTCCTTCTCCTCCTTACTACAGCCACCATCTCATATGGCTTTTGTCCTTGGAGGTCCCATGATATAGCTTTTTTTGGTGGTTAAATGAGAACCCTCCTCCCATTTTCCACAGGGCAAGAGAGCCGGTTAACAGCATGGACTCTAATGTGGGAGAACTGGGTTTGATTCCCCACTTCTCCACATAAAGCTGCTGGTGTGACCTTGGGCAAGCCACAGTTCTCTCAAAGCTGTTCTCTCCAGAGGAGTTCTCTGTCAGAACTAAGCCCCACTTACCTCACAGGGTGTCTGTTGTGGGGAGGGGAAGGGAAAGGAGATTGTAAGCCACTCTGAGACTCCGAGTGAAGGGCAGGGTATAAATCCAATATCCTCCTCCTCCTCCTCTTTCTTTTTTGTTGGATCCAACCTGATAGGCTGGATCCACCTCTGAAGATGCAGCTTTACAGAGTGACACCAGACTCCACTCAAAGCAAAAGATAAATGGCTTGGGGGTTAAACCAGTGACTGGTGCATTTTGCCCCCCCGTGTACCATTCAAATAATAATTCCTTACATCGTTTTCTACAAGTGGCTTCAGTCTCCTGATTCAGAAAGGGTGTCACTGAACTCCACTGGATTCCCATGGAAGGCAATTTGTTTATGGCTCAGGAGAGCTGGCACATTTCCCATCTGAGAAAAACGAAAACAAACCGACCATAAATTCAGACAGCTGCCTAATGTGATCATTTTTTGGGGGGGCGTTTTGGTTTGCAGCAGGAGAACAAGATTTGAGAGTCACCATAGAGACCAACAAGACTTTCAGGGTGTCAGATCCCATGAGTCAGAGTCCCTATCTGATGATGGTTTCTTGAAAGCTTCTGCCCTCAAAATCTTGCGGGTCTCCAAGTTGCTACTGGACTCAAATCTATCTCTGATGTTGTGATGTTGCACAGTTGTAGATCTATCAGCCACTTGGACATTTCCCCCCTCCCCTTCCTCCACTTAGCTTGGGGCAGTGCATATTATTATTATTATTATTATTATTATTATTATTATTATTATTATTATTATTATTATTATTATTATTATTATTATTATTATTATTATTGTTGTTGCTTTTTTGTAGCAGGAACTCCTTTGCATATTAGGCAACCCACCCCTAATGTAGCCAGTCCTCCAAGAGTTTACAGCAGAGTATAATGCTCTTCTGGGGACGTACCAGAGGAGGTTGTCCCAAAGATACACAGGCCCCAGACCGGCTTTCCCATTCCCTTTTTAGCATTACAACATTCCTGTGAGGTAGGTTTGGGTGAGAGAGTGATCGGCCCAAAGCCACTCTGCAAGCATCATGGTAGAAGAGGGATCTGAACCTCTCTCTCTCTCAGATCCTGATCTGTCTTGCTAACCGCTACGCTACCCTAGCTCACAAGGGACAAAGGAACGCACACAAAAAATGCTGTATCAGGGCCAGGAGGTGAGAAAGGGGTCAAGCTGTTTGGTTTCTCCCATCAAAATTCCTCTAAGGAAACCTCTAAATAAGAACCCATTTTTCCTCACTGGATGGTGGGCCATTTTAGGCTGGGCCTTCAACCGCACTCTAAGTCCTTTCCGCAGTTGCCTGCTGCTCCGGATTTTCTCAGTGTTTGAGTTGAGGCAATCTGAATCCACAGCAAAGCAGCATCCAAATAAATCCGGGGCAACAGCAGGCTGAAACCGGGCTGACCTCTGGAAGGAGGTGATATAATGCAGAATGGAGGGGGACAGAATAAAAAGAAGGCTGAACTTGATTTTAGTGCAGAACGGGGGGGGGGGGAAACCGGATTAGAAAAAAAGGCTGAATTTGATTTTAGTGCAGAATTGCTTGGAGGACAGCGCCATGAACATTGATTAAAAAGAGAGTGCAGAAAGGGCCTATGTCAATGCCAGCAAGCTAGGACTCAGAGCAAGGATGTGATGATAGACTGGGGGGGCTACAATATGGAAAGGAACTCAGCAGGAATTGCCCTGCATCCCTCTTTTGTGAATTAAAATTCTCCATCTGCTTAGTTGGAGGGTAGGCAACTCCTGCTACGTCACCTTCTCCAGTGCCGTTCCCGTGCAACATGGCGCCCTGTTCGAGATGGTCCCCAGCCCTCAGCAGAAGCATTTCGGGGAGGCTGCTGGGTAGAGGGATGCTACTGAGACATCACTGCCACCAAGTTTCTGCATGGACATAACTCTGACTCCAACCCAGGGCTAACATTTGAAAGTCTGTCACCTACAATAACTCTAATTGATAACAGTCCACCCAAAGTCGATGCACGCTTCGATTTATTGACGGGAGAACGTTGCAGTTATTCTTAAAATTACAAGGCTTCTGTAAGCTTAGAGGAAACAAATCTATTTTATTTGCTTCTCTGTGGCATGAAGACACACAGATTTACACATCCTGGCATGCAAATGTATTATCTGATGCAAAAGGGCAGTTCGTGCACCAGAGTCGTGGAATGGGTGACAAATGCAATAAAAACATAAAGTATTCAAAAGTTGAAAGAACTGGGGGGGGGACACACGCGGGAACTGCTCCTCTCCTGGGTGCAGGTGGTCTAGAGCAGCCTGGCATTAAGACTCAGCTTCACCCATCAAGCCATGCTTAGGTGATGTGCTGCACAGTGGCTTAATCCCCACTTACCAAATGCAAGGTAGATAGGCTAAGGACGAGTGTAAAGACATTGCACATGGTAGGCTACTGGAGAGAATCTTGGGCTCGTGCAGGCCCTCCTATACATACACCCAGGGGTCATTTTGTAGAAAAAGAGGTTCAGGAGCTCATTAGCATAAGTCATTAGCATAACTTATTTGCATATGCCACACCCCCTGAGGTCAATGGAAGTGTGTCAGAAGGCAACACCCACTGCTCAGGCTACACCCGTAGGGACTGTCTTTCCACTCTGGGGGCTGTCATTCCAGACCCAGCGTAGGCCTATCTGGACCCAGGAGGAATGCTACATGTGCTGCTTCGTGCTCCTGCTGGGAGCTGGGGGTGGGGCTTGCTGCTGCCTGTGCTTCTAACTGCCGGAGCTCTGCTGCTGCGCGCTCCTGCTCCAAATGACCCCTGCATACACCTAAGTTCCAGTGCTCTTTTTGTAGCAGGAACTCCTTTGCATATTAGGCAATACACCCTTAGTGTAGCCAATCCTCCAAGAGCTTACCGTAGCTCCTGTAAGAAGAGGATTGGCTACATTAGGGGTGTGTCACCTAACATGCAAAGGAGTTCCTGCTACAAAAAGAGCCCTGCACCTAACACCACGACAGGCCTTATAACACAGCCAGACAGTTTGGTGTAGTAGTTAGGAGCACGGACTCCAATCTGGAAGAACTGGGTTTGATTCCCCACTCCTCAACATGCAGCTGCTGGTGTGACCTTGGATCAGTCACAAGTGCTTTCAGAGCTGTTCTCTCAGGGGCTGTTCTCTCAGAGCTCTCTCAGCCCCACCTACCTCACAGGGTGTCTGTTGTGGGGAGGGGAAGGAAAGGAGATTGGAAGCCACTCTGAGACTCCTTTGGGTAGTGAAAGTCAATCCAATCTCCTCCTCTTCTTCTTCTCACATCTGTATGTGTTCTGTACTTATGGCCTTTTGAGTCTGGTGTGAAGGAAAAGGCTTTATCCCACGAACCAGTCATAACTGGATGGCTATTCTTATTACTTTTAAAGCACAGTGGGAGTTGGAAAAAATGGATCTTTGTAAGTGGGTCAGGGGGAAAAAAGAAGGCCAGTGTTTTCACTCTGGCTTGGATCCAGTCAACAATCAGCAGGAGGCACTGGGAGAGGAGGGCGCTTCCTTCTGAACAGCATGCCCTTGGGCCCCTGTGGACCAATGTTTCCTTGAGTCACAGAAGCCACATGGACAGAAAGTTACGTGGTTTAGGAAAAAAAAGAAGAGTAGGGTTTTATATGCCACTTTTCTCTACCCTAAGGAGTCTCAAAGAGGCTTACAATCTCCTTCCCTTCCTTTCCCCACAACAGGCACCTTGTGAGGTAGGTGGGGCTGAGGGAGCTCTGAGAGGACAGTGACTGGCCCAAGGTCACCCAGCAGGTTTTGTGTGAAGGAGGAGTGGGGAATCAAAGCAGGTTCTCCAGATTAGAGTCTGCCACCCTTAACCACCACACCACACTGGCTTCCAGTGAGGCTGGCGGGGAAACGATAGTGAGATCGTCCTTCCTATTCTAGCAGTGGAATTATATTTGAGGAAGGAGGGGGAGGGGTTGATGGTTCCCTCTTCCCTTTTCTTACTGGAATCTTCTAAACCATGTGACTTTTTGTCTCTGCTGGTCTCCCAATCCCAGTAATCACCACTTTAGGGGACAGCCTATGATGGGAGGGCCTGCTATGCGGCGAGCGCGGGATATAAATCCAATAAAATAAAAATAAATACAAATATCTAAATAAATTAACTAAATTAAAATCTTTGAGAGAGACTGCTGTGGGATTGGGAACACAGAGAAATCTGTGTGGTGTCTGCTGGTGCTTGTTTGGACCGAAGTTGATCTATTGGGTGGGGGAGTCAGGTCTAGGACTGCACATGGCCCCAAAACTCATTTTTTTAATCACTTTATGGAAACTCTATGCTCACAGTTGGAAGCAAGTCCCATAGCTGTGTGGAAAGTATCTCAGTATACTTCCTAGTTGTCAGAATATGACACGAGAACCTTGGAAGAGAGCCAGTGTGGTGCAGTGGTTAAGCGTGGTGGACTCTAATTTGGAGAATTGGGTTTGATTCCTCATTCGTCCTCCATATGAAGCCTGCTGGGTGACCTTGGGCCAGTCACAGTTCTCTCTCGGAACTCTCTCAGCCCCATATACCTCACAAGGTGCCTCATGGGGAGAGAGGAAGGGAAAGGCAATTGTAAGACTCCATAAGGTACAGAAAAGTGGGATATAAAAACCTACTCTTCTTCTTCTTCATTAAGAGAGAGCTCAAAGGCCAATGAAATATGAACAGAGCTCTTCTTAAGTTTAGCCTTGTTCCGCTCACACAATTCGGACTGATCAAAGTAGCATTAAATAGCTTGCACAAGCAGATTCCACAAGTCTTTGATTCTGATAAAAAGGACATTGTGTGTGTACAGATGTGCAATGATCCGTTAAAAAGGGCCACCATGATGATGTTTGCGCAAGGAGAAGACAAGGTTTGGAGACACAGGAAACAATTTATCACAAGACTATTTTAATAAGAAAAAAATGCAGAAAGGGACAAGCCAATAGTGAGAAATAGGAGAAAGGGATAACAAGAAAGGTGTAACTGTGTATTTTAATCAAATGTTACACATGAAACTGTCTTATACTGAATTATACCCTTAGTCCATCAAAGTCAATACTGTCTAGTCCAGAGTGGAGATGTGCATTCGGCGCAGCCAAGCCATAAAAAAAACCCTAAATGCCTATACAGCATTATTTGTTGTTCAGTTACACAGTGGAGTCTGACTCTTCACGACCCACATCACACCAGGCCCTCCTGTCTTCCGTCATACTCTGGAGTTCGCTTAATTTCATGTTCGTTGCCTCGATAACACTGTCTAACCATCTCATCCTTTGCCGTCCCCTTCTTCTTTGACCTTCAATCTTTCCCAGCATCAGGGTCTTCTCCAGTGAGTGCTCCCTTCTCATTTGGTGGCCAAAGTATTTGAGCTTCAACTTCAGGATCTTGCCGTCCAGGGAACAGTCAGGGTTGATTTCTTTTAGGATTGACTGATTTGATCTCCTTGCAATCCAAGGGACTCTCAAGAGTCTTCTCCAGCACCATAATTTGAAAGAATCTATTTTTCGGCATTCGGCCTTCCTTATGGTCCAGCTCTCGCTGCCATACATTACTTCTGGGAATACCATTGCTTTGACAGCATTATTAGGGCTCCCTAGAAGCCGATTCAGATTCCCTGATCTGATTCGGCTTCCCGAAAAAGCACTCCCGTATAAAAGCCAAATCTATTCGGCTTCTATACAACATCTCTCCAATAGATCACTTCCCCAGTTGGCTGGCAGACCAGCCGGGGAAGCAAGGAGGGAGGGCAAGTCCATTTCACTCTCCTCTGCCTGGAGGTGGAGGGGAGTGTAACGGACCCACTCTACCTCTGATTCCCTTCCCCAGCCAGCCTATCCTGGCTGGTGGGGAAGGTGGGGGAGGGGGAGGCATCTTTCAATGCCTCCCTGATCCAGCCTTCCCCAGCCTGTTTGTTGCAGCTGGTGGGCTGGGGAAGGAGCAGGGAGGCTTTTAAAGATGCCTCCCTGATCCTTCCACCTTCCCCAAGGAACCAAAGCCCTGACTTGCAATTGGCTCCTGCTTGTATGGAGGGGGGGCATGAAAGGTAAGGCTGAAGGAGATTGGATCTAAGAGATCCAAGCCCTTTCAGCCTTGCCGTTGGCTCCTGCTCACTTGGGTGAGGGAGGACAAAGGCAAGGTTGAAGGGGCTTGGACCTAAGAGAGATCCAAGCCCCTTTACCCTTTCCCTCAGCTCTCACAGGCTTGGGGAGGGGGAGGGAAAAGGCAAGTCTGAAGGGGCTTGGATGTAAGAAATCCCAGCCCTTTCAGCCTTGCCTTTGGCTCCCGCAGGTTTGGGCAAGGAGAGGGAAGGAAGGCAAAGCTGGGGATGGTAGATGGATCGGGAATGCATTTGCCTTCCCATGCCCTCCCCAGCCCACCTGCCAGAGCAGGCAAGCTGGGGATGGCTGGAAGAATCAGGGAGGCACCTTTACTTTAAATGCTTCCCTGATCCAACCTTCCCCAGCCTGTTCGCTGTGATGGACCTGCTGGGAAAGGCTGGACCGAGGAGGCTTTTAAAGATGCCTCCTCCTCTTTTCCCCCAAGCCACCTCAGACTTGCTTGCTGCTGCGGGCCAGCTGGGGAAGGTGTGGGGGAGGCATTTTAAGATGCCTCCCCGATCTTGTCTCCCTTCTCTAGGTGGTGGCTTCAGCAGGCCAGCTGGAGAAGGGAGAAAAGACGGGGAGGCATTTAACCCCCCCTGTAGTCAAACCGGGGGGGCAGGTTCCCATCATTGAAGGGAAGGCAAATTGCCTTGTCTTCAATGTAGGGAGCACGCTGCCTCTGCAGTGCTACCCCAGAGACTGAGTGGGTTTACCTTCCCTTCAGTTATGGGAGCCTGCCGTGCGGGGCAGGCATCTGGGGGGAGGGAATTATTATACTCTATGGGGATGGTCCCCATAGGGTATAATTGAGTCCAATAAATTCAGCAATACCAATAATTCCCAAACCCCACTATCATACTGATACTGGAATTCGGGAATATATTCCGATATTTTTTGGGTTTGGTGAATCTGAACCCGAAAAATACCATTTATTTATTTGTTTATTTTTGGTGCACACCCCTAGTCCAGAGGTGTCAAACCCATTTGTGATGAAGGCCAGATCTGACATAAATATCACGTTTTTGAACTGGGCCATGTGTGCCATAAAATGTAACACCAGGTACCAGAGATATAAACTTTATAAGGGGCACAGGCCAACCCAAGTAACAATATTATTTTCTACACAAAATACAAACAAAAGCAATTGATCCCTGGCAGTGAAAGCAATTGATTTTCTGGGGAGCCCACAAAAGCCCCAATAAATGTATTTAATCACATGCAAGACTAGGTTTTTTCCAAGGGATACCATAAAAGGGGGAGCACTTTATATTTCCATACATGCCAGTTGCTTGCGGGCCAGGTATGAGCCCTGGATGGGCTGGTTCTGGCCCCCAGGCCCTATGTTTGACGCCCCTGGTCTACTCCAACTAGCAATAGACCCTCCAGGGTCTGAGTTGGAGATCATCCACATCACTTACTGTCTGTACATTTTTTTTAAAAAAAGAAAAACTGGAGAAGCTGGGGATTGAACCTGGGACCTTCTGCATGCAAAGCAGAGGCTCTTTCACTGAGCCACAGCCCCTTTATCAGTTTGCCTGATAAATAGTCAGTGACTAAAAAAGTGGATCTTCACTCAACCAGGTGTTTCTTTCTCAAAGGCACTAGATACATCTATTCGGTATTTTGCATGGCACTTCAGGGTATTCCCCCCCCCCAACCCCATCTTCACTTATGTTACAGAAAGAAAAAGCTTTGCACAAAAGGACCATTGCAGGATCATAATGCAGACTCCAGCAAAACAGAAACAGGGAAGAGAGAGAAGGCAGGGGCACCGTATCACAAGTGGTCATTTGAGGCCAATAAATTATGACCGTAACTATTCCGGTGTCATTTAAGTACTCTTTCGTTTCTGATGATAAAGCACTAGCTTATCACCGGGCTGACAGCTGCAAACCTCTGTGGCCTCTGCCGGCAGCTTGCCCATTTGTTACCCAGCCAGCTGAGCTGCTCGGAATTTAGAACAGCTCAAGTGGGTCACAGGCCGGGAAAGGACCGTCCGCCTCCAGATATCCCCCGGGTTTCCAAACAGCAGGTCAGAGGCGAGGGCAGGGTTGCACAGGGATGTGTGTGCAGGAGCGCCATTTTATTTGGGAGCTGCAGAAAGGACTGCCCCCAGACCCGGAAGAAAACGGGTCAGGTCGTCTTTCATGTTTTGAGCCAGCTGCCGGGAAAACAAGAGGCAAAGCCTATGTTTCCACTCACTTTCTTTTAACGGCACACCTTAGGCAAATAGGTCAATTTTGTACTCTGGCCGTAGCAAGAATTGCCGGGTGGCACCTGGAGAGCTCCTTCTATTACAATTGATCTCCAGATGACCAAGATCAGTTCCCCTGCAGAAAATGGTTGCTTTGGAGGGTGGACTCTGTGGCATTATATGACCCACTGAGGTCCCTCCCCAAACTATGCCCTTCTTAGGCCCCACCCCCAGAATCTCCAGGTATTTCTTATAAGGTTGCCAGGTTGCACTCACCTGGCTGGCGGAAGGTAAAACCAGAAGTGCCCACCCTGACATGCTGATATCACCTGGAAGTGATGTGGACACATCAGGGATGTCTGGGGATGACACTCTGGTATTTGGACAAACTCTATGGTAAATTCAGCTGAATTTACCATAGAGTTTGCCCAAATACCAGAGTGTCATCCCCAGATGTCCCTAACACACCTATGACACTTCTGGGCAATGTCAGCATGTGGGGGGGGCACTTCCGGTTTTACCAGAAGTGCCCCAAAAGCAGATGTTCCCTCACCCCCAGTGGGGGTGTGGAAGCCCTAATTTCTCAAGTCAAAGCTGGCAACCGTATATGCCCTGTTGTTGCCTATCCAGAGGAATGGGCTGGCCACTGTGTGAGACAGGATGCTGGACTAGATGGACCCCTGGTCTGGTCCAACAGGGCTCTTCTAATGTCCATAGGGAGAAACTAAAATTTGGCCAACAGTGCTGCTAGCAAATGGGCATCACTTTAAAGGTAAAGGTTCCCTTGCTCGAAAGCCAGTCGAATCCAACTGTAGGGTTGCTGTGCTCATCTCCGTTTCAAAGCCAAAGAGCCAGTGCTGTACGAAGATGTTTCCATGGTCATGTGGCCAGCATGACTAAACACCAAGGCGCACGGAATGCTGTTACCTTCCCACCAAAGTGGTATCTATTTATCTACTTGCAATTTCTTGCTTTCGAACTGCTAGGTTCTCAGGAGGGGCTTCACTTTAAACAAGGACAAATCATCTAGTTTTTAAAAAGGAAGGAAGGAAGGAAGGAAGCAGCAACCATCAATTTTCTCTGCTTTCTCTCTGGTATGGCTAAAATACCTTACAAATGTGCATTATTTTTTAAAGAAACCAGCACATACTCTGACCTGAAACTATTCAGCAATTTTTTTTCTTCAAAAAAAAATATTTATTTGCTTTATTTCTTCTCTGCCTTTCTCCACAAAGGGGACCCAGAGCAGCTTAAATCATTCTCTCTCCTCCATTTTATTCTTGCAACAACCCTGTGAGGTAGGTGAGGCTGAGAGAGTGAGGACTGGCCAATTTCCATGGCACAGGTGGGGATTTGAACCAGAGCCTCTTAGATTCTGCTCTGACATTTCTAACCATTACACTAATGAATCATTGAAACAAAATCTCTCTTATTTGAACAGCTTTCTGATTCTGGACTTTCTTATTCCTTTCTGGCTTCCGCTGCACTTTTCTATTTTCTAAATTGTCTTTTTTATAGCATTCTACTGTTTATGTCCTTTTCCATTCCAGGTATCTCTTGATTGCAGGCACATTTCTTTTATATTAGAAGAACCTGGAGAGATGTGGCTTTGACTTTATTACTATCATAAGGAACAGATCTTTCTTTCTTTCTTTCTTTCTTTCTTTCTTTCTTTCTTTCTTTCTTTCTTTCTTTCTTTCTTTCTTTCTTTCTTTCTTTCTTTCTTTCTTTCTTCCTTCCTTTCTTTCTTTCTTTCTTTCTTTCTTCCTCCCTCCCTCCCTCCCTCCCTCCCTCCCTCCCTCCCTCCCTCCCTCCCTCCCTCTCTCTCTCTCTTTCTTTCTTTCTTTCTTTCTTTCTTTCTTTCTTTCTTTCTTTCTTTCTTTCTTTCTTTCTTTCTTTCTTTCTTTCTTTCTTTCTTTCTTTCTTTCTTTCTTTCCACACATAGAAAGAAGAAAGAGACTCACACAGGTGTCGGTATTAATAAAGGGCAGCTTTATTAACTTTTAACTTTAACTTTGATTGACAAACTGCAACTTGGCAAGGGCCAAGCAGCCTGGCAAAAGGATCCCCCTGATGCCTTTCCTGGCCCCAAGTGGGCGAGCCACCCAGCCCCTGGCACAAGCCAACATTACCAGGGATGTTACCAGGTGGCAGGACATGCTAATAACCCTGAAAATAAGCCAGCCACCTCAAGCTGTGGAACTTGAGAGGAGACCCAATCCAGGGTGTATTGCAGGCCATTAGCAATCCCCACCCTTGCCAAGATGTGGTTCCTGCTGAACCTGCCAACCTCCCCCCCAAAAAAAATCAAGAAGGGGTCCATCTGTTGGTGCTCCCCACTTCACAAAAAAACCCAAAACAGCCAGATTCATACAGGAACCCTAATTAATGGTGCTAACCTGAAGCCAATCACCCAACTGCAGCGTACAATGTGAGGCAGGCAAAAACACCCCCTTTCAAAGCCAATCCAAAAAGGGGCGAAAAATTCCTACCCGATTCTGAAGATGGGGACCAGCAAAAGCCCACATTGTAGACGGAAGGTGGGCGGGCCAGTTGAACAAGAAGACTGCCCCCTGAAAGGGAATACAGAGCAGTTAAAGAACAGGCTCCACCCCCTTTACATACCTGTATCGGCAGGAATTGGTCAGCAAAGTTTCTCCTCCTTCCATGTCTGCAAAGGAGGCCTTCCATTCTAAAGCAGTCCTGGGGTAGGGCCCCTTCCTTCCTTCTTTCCTTCCTTCCTTCCTTCCTTCCTTCCTTCCTTCCTTCCTTCCTTCCTTCCTTCCTTCCTTCCTTCGTCACAACTGCTCATTTTGACAATTACACAAGATAAATTTCTTACTTTGCCAATGCCAGATCTAGGTCAAATGATAGCTAATTTTGCATTTACTGTTAGCCATTCATTTTAGGCAATTAATTTTTATTGCTGTCCCCACCATACGTGTTCCTCAAAATCTCTGCTCCAAATAGCTCATGCTTCTAGACCTCCTGAATGGTGATTCACTTGAAAGGGTATTGCAGTGTTTGGATTACTGCACAGTCCTCATCGGAATACTCTGTCTCTTCCTGGGAGTTAATGGCCCCTCAGGGGCTGTCTAAAGATCTTAGGGGACATCTGGTACTTTGGGCAGCGGGGACAGATGGGGCTTTCGGGGTTTTAGGTGGTCTGTTCACTCCACTTGCAGTGAATTCTGATAGTCAGCAGAGGAGAGTTATTTTAGTCTGTTCTCCAGCCCTGAGCATGAAATCCTAGATCATAGATTTCTCCTGCAGAGCCTTACAAAACAGCTTACAGTAAATAGGAATCAAACCTAACATTAAGGAGCTGGCTTATGGCCAACATGCACAAGAATCTCATTGAATACATGCCCCAGATTTGTATATCATATATATATTCTGAATATACCTCCAGAAGCAGAGAACCTGCAAGGACTTGCAACGGGCGATCTAATTTCCCCCTCTATCCCCCCCTCCACTATTTCATCTTTCCCTTCCTTGGCAGCCCTCATACACATCCCCATTTCCCTGCTTCCTTACCTTCTTCCCACCCACCAGCCAACCAGCTTTCATCTCTCCCCTGTCTTCATCTTTCCATCCATCCCTCCCACACAGCCCCTATCCAGGTAAAGTCTGTCCAAGGTTTCCCAAAAGATCTTCTGGACCCATCTCCAGATGACAGAGATTACTTTCCTTGGAGAAAATGGGAGCTTCAGAGGATGGACTCTATGACATTACATCCTGCTGAGGTCCCTCCCCAAGCCCAACCCTCCTCAGGATCCACCCCCAATTCTCCAGGAATTTCCCAAACCAGAATTGGTAACCTTGTTTGGTGGCTGCCAGGTGAGGTCAATTGTTGAGTGGCCACTGGGCTAGACCCAGTTGCAAAGTGGCTGCCAGGCCAAGTATTGTGGGTAGAGAATCACCAGTAGTCTCTGCCAGGTCTGTCCCTGGAGAGTCCTCATCCATCAGGGGACATGACAGGGGAGGGGCATGTTGAAGTGAATTTGGTATGCTATAGGCAGCCAGTGCAGTGCTTTCAGTGCAGGCTGAATGTGCCCTTGCAGGGGGGGAGTCAACAGAAGCCTGGTTGCAGCATTCTGCACCAGCTGTAGCTCCTGGATTTGGGACAAGGGCAGCCCCATGTAGAGAGCATTACAGTAGTCTAATCTCGAGGTGACCATCACATGGATCACTGTTGCCAAGTTGCTGCATTCAAGGAAGGGAACCAACTGCCAGATTAGCTGAAGACGGCAAAAGGCCAACTTAGCAGTGGCTGCTACCTGGGCCTCCATCGTTAAGGAGGCATCCAAGAGTGCTCCCAAACTCCTAACCTCTGGTGCTGGCACTAATGGAGCCCTGTCAAAGGTTGGGAGTGAGATCCCCAGGGGTCTTTTTTTTGGGGGGGGGGAGCACACCGGAGCACAGCCCCGGCAGCTTCAGAGGGCAAAAAGGCTCCTACATGTAAGTTTCAGCCTTACAAGCTGATTTGGGAGTCTTTCAGGCAGCCAAATGTCAATTTCAGCCCCATTATATCCTATGGGCCATTGAAGTCAATGGCGAAAACATAGGGTATATTCTGGGGGCTGGAGGGGAGGGGTTTGAGGAAGAGGCTCCAAACTCACAGGGTAGCTGTTGGAGCCTCTCCCCAAGATACACACCAAGTTTCAAGAGCATTGGACCAGGGGGTTCAATTCTATAGGCCCCCGAACAGGTTGCCCCCATTCCCTCCATTGTTCTCTATGGTGGGAAAACGTTACTTTTTCCCCATGGTGCTGTTAGTAGCTCTGGGGGGAAGGGGGTTTGAGGGAGAGGCTCCAAAGCCCTGGTCCAATGTTCTTGAAACTTGGTGGGTATCTTGGGGAGAGGCTCCAACAGCTACCCTGTGAGTTTGGAGCCTCTTCCTCAAACCCCCTCCTCCAGCCCCCAGAATATACCCTATATTTTCACCATTGACTTCAATGGCCCATAAGATATAATGGGGCCGAATTGCCGCCAAATTTCTTTCATTCCCTCCTTTCCTTCTTTCCTTTTCCTCTTTCCTGCCTTCTTCTCTTTTTTCCTCCTTTCCCTGTTTCCCTCTTTCTTCCCTTCTCTCTCTTTCTTTCCCTCCTTCTTCCCTCCTTCCTTCTCTCTCTCTCTTTCCTTCCCTCTTTCTTCCTTCTGTGGCCCAACTCTAGTGAGAAGGGGTTTAAAGTTTAAACCCCTTCTCTCTTCACTCCCCCACTCAGGCCAGCTGGGGAAGGGAAGGGGAGGCTTTCAAAGATGCCTCCGCCCCCTTTTGCTTCCCCTTCTGACATCACTTCCGGTGATGTCAGGGGGTGTGGCATATGCTAATAGCCTAGTAGCTCATTAGCATACCATATGCTAATGAGCTCCTGCAGCTCTTTTTCTACGAAAAGACCCCTGGGGATCCCTAACCCCGGACCACCTCGACTCAGGCATGGGACCTCTGTCTTCATCAGATTCCATTTCAGTCAGCTCAGTCTAAACCATCCAGCCACGGATTGTAGCACCAGGTCCAGATCTTCTGGTCTAGAGCCAGACTGGCTGCCCAACAACAGATAGAGCTTGGTGTCATCCACATACTGATGACATCCCAGCCCGTGTCTCCTTGAAATCTGGGCAAGGGGGCACATATAGATATTGAATAACATTGGGGAAATCAATGGGTGCCTTCAGGACAGCTGTTCCCCTAATGCCACCCTTTGTCCCCACCCTGAAGGAAGGAGGAAAGCCATTGTAAGGCAGACCCCTGAACCCAGTGTTGGTGAGGCGGTGAATCAGTATCTGATGATCAACCATGCTGAATGCTGCCGACATGCCATGATCCAGATGTCTCTGGAGGCCATCCATGAGGGCAACCAGTGCCTTCTCTGTCTCATGACCTGGGTGAGAGCCAGACTGGGAGGGATCTAATATGGAAGTGTCATCCATAAAACTCTGCAGCTGAATTGCCACCACCCTCTCAGTTATTTTGTCCAGATAGGGCAAATCAGAAACCGGCTGGTAATTTGCCAATTTGGCTGGATCTAAGGATAGGTTTTTTTAGAAGAGGGCAAACCATCACTTCCTTAAGTACCCTGGGAAACAGTCCCTCAGAGAGGGACTTGTTAATAATCTCCATTAGGGTACCTTGAAATTCATACATGGTGCCTCTCTAGGATTTGCCAAAAATGCTATGGTTTCACCATGGAGTTTTTTGCAATTCCTAGACAGGCGTGATGGCACTTCCAGGTTTTTTACAGAAGGGATGTCACACTATCAGCCTAATGGCCTTTTAAAAATATTTTTTTTCCTATTGTTGCTGCTCTGAGCAGCAGTAGAAAACCAGTATCTACTATCCTTGCTGTGGGACTTCAGCTGTTCTAGAGAATGGCTGAGTTGTTAAGAAGGACTAATTTCAGGCAAATATGCAGGTCAGTTCTGTTGCTAGGAGCACCTTCTTTCAATTACAATTAATAACTGTTTCGTTGAAAGCTGCTAAGCGCCTAATTGCTGCCAAGTGGAAAAGTAAGTCTTTGCTGACTATAGATAACTGGTATAGTCAAATTTGGGAATTCTTCTTGATGGATAAAATTGCTGATTCTATTTCAAGGTCCGACACTCAACTTGGTCTCTCCAGTTTGATGGATAAATGGTTTCCCTTCCTGGATAGCACAGCTCTAGATCTTTCTAACAGACAGTATTTCTTAAATCAGCATTATCATTTTTCACTATCGTTTTTCTAAGATTTTTTTTCCTGTGACATTTTAACACTCAAAGTCCATTACTTCTTTCTCCTTTTAATACAACAAGGTATATGTTTTGAATATTATCTATGTAAGTATTAGTTTAACAAAAAAATTGCAACTCTTCGTAAAATGGAAAGCATCATAATGGAATCTCCCAGACTTTGTAAGGTTACTGGAAAACTTATGAGTATTTTGTCCCTTCTTTTGTTCAATATCTTGTATCTCTTCATCGTTGATTAAATTATCATTGATTAAATTTATTACATAAAAAATTACGCCTGGCTCTTAAGCTAACCCTTTATTCAAACTTTGCTCCCTAATCACCCTGATCCACAGTACTGTAACCTCCCTATTGGACTACTGTAAAGCACTTTGAAGATGTCTCAGGCTGAAACCATACTTTACTTTTTTGGTGAATTGGGTTGAGGTTCCCTGGATCCCTGGATCCAATTTGCTTTCCCTGCAGTCACATAGTAGATGCAGGGAAGGGCATTTTTAAAGTCCCCTGTAGCCTAATTTCTGCTTATAGCTGTGGCATGGGGGGAGGATGGGTTCCTGCCTTCCCCTCCACAATGTTTTCCTGAGCAGAAATGGCCGAAGCAGGACATTATTTGCCTAACTTTGGAGTTCCACGTGCTCAGAATATTCCACAGGCAAATAACTCCTTGCAGTGGCTGTTATGGCCTGGGAAGCTGGCATGGAGGGGAAGGCAGGAGTTATTCCTTTCCCCAAGCAGAACTAAACTCCAGGGAACTTTAAAAATGTCTTTCTCCACAGCTGCTGTGTGATTACAGGAAAAGCAAGTCAGGTCCATGAACCCCAACCCAACTTGCCAAAAAAACAGCATGTAGTTTGGCCTTCAGAAGCTTCATCTGGTGTAGAAAACAGCGCCAAGGCTTCTGTTTGAGGTCAGCCATTGGAAACATACAATAAAACATCTGCTGCCTCGACTACTCGGGGTGCTGGATTTGCCAGGTACCTCTAGTAACTGGCAGGGGGTAGGGGGGAACTTACCAGCAGCAAACTGAGGCCTAGGCCTCTGTTACCAGCAATGTGTTGACCTCACTTCTGGCACACACTGGAAGTGTCATCTCACTGGGAATGTTGGGACGCTTTGGTATTTGTGGAAAAACTCTATGCTAGAAGCTGGTGTTACCATAGAGTTTTTGCCCAGATACCAGAGTGTCCATGCACTACCAGCAATGTGATGCTGTCACTTCCGTATGTACCAGAACTGAAACTGCTATGTTGTCAGTAACAGAGGCTTAGGTCTCAGTTTGCTATCAGTAAGTCTCCTGCCAGCAAGCTGAATGGTGCTGGAGGAAGGGCCCCCTGCCTGGGTCTGGGAACCCTACAGGTTGCCTATTTGCCTGCAGGCCAATGCAAAGTACTGGTTGTCATTTTTAAAGTCCTTCATAATCTGAAACCTTCATAACTCCTAAACTATATTGGTTCCTTTTCAGAAACAAGACTCAAAATTCAGGGGCAAATGCAGAT
The DNA here is from genome assembly GCA_029375565.1 of Gekko gecko. Taxonomy (NCBI): domain Eukaryota; kingdom Metazoa; phylum Chordata; class Lepidosauria; order Squamata; family Gekkonidae; genus Gekko; species Gekko gecko. The sequence goes on along the minus strand of JAPDNY010000009.1, from coordinate 18,455,834 downwards.
AAGAATAATTCAATAGCATCTCAAAAATTGGCATAGGTACCCAAACCAACTGATTGTCATACCAGTTGAGCATATGAATACTGTGGCACCTTACCACTTGGCAATTGAGTATTTTTATTAACTCAAAGAGCCACTGAAGGGAGAACTATGGGTGGAGGGAATTTCAAAGGCCCTGCTCATCTGAGTGTCCTGGAAAACTTGGGATGGCATTGCTATTGTGCTGCTAAACAGAACTGATTTACTGAGAGGAAAGGAAGGGGGGGGGGGTAAAATGGTGAGTCTATCACTGTCTCTCCAACAGTGGCCAGTCTGTCAGGTAGCCCTGCCATGATGGATGGAGGGGAGGGGAGGATGGCAATGGGCGCCTTAGTGGCGTGACAGGCGGGAGGTTGGAATCCGAGGGGTGTTGATTTATGTCTAGGGTGTGAGAGTGGAATGTGCATCTGGTAACCCCTATCTCTCGCAGACTGAACATTCTGACCTTGAGGAGTCAAGCTGCGAGCTTTACTATCGCTTTCAAAGCTCCGGCTTTCTTGAGAATAATGGGGGCGTTGGGAACTTCATTAGCGTAGTAACTTTCGATTCCCAGTCGCATGTTATTCCCTGATTGGTAGAAGGGGGGGTCCCCATTCACCCCCTTCTCGGTATAACCACTTGCTTTCTGTAACCAAGTCATTCTGAACAATGTACCTGCTACAGTGACCTTTCTATTGCAGCTCTGATAATAAATGCTATTCTTGCTTGAACCGCAAGGCATGGTGTTTTGCTGACTAGGTTAGGACTTCTGACAGTTTGTTCAGAATCATTATCAACTTCGGGACTGGTCAGAAACCCGCAACTCCAAAATGAGTAGCGGTGAAGAAGACACTCTCCCGATTGAAGAAGAAAAGAAACAGGAGAAGAAACCTCCCGGGAAGGACGTACCCAGAGAGACCCCTGACACACATGTGCCGGGACAATGGGGTCCGGAGTACGACTTCGGAGGGCCCTATGGGGATCCGTATGGGACGGCCTATGGAGGGGTGACCCACCGAGTCGGACGTAGACGAGACTGGGTGAAACCCCTGGCTGAAACCCACGAGGCATGGTTTGGGACCCCGCGAGCGTCGGTGGGGGGAGGCCACCCCGAAAGATCGGTCCGCAGACTGATTACGGCGGGAGCCCTGGAGGAAACCGGCCGAGACTCCGAGAGCCTGGAAGGTGCCGTGGTGAGACGGAGGTGGAGTGGAGAGCCGAGCCAAGACCGCCTGATGCGCTACCTAGATGAATCCCTCGCCCGCATCCCACAGATGATCGCGGAGGGCATCCGAGAGGAGCGTGAGCGACAAAGGCGAGAGGAGCCGCCAGACCAAGTCCCCCAGGACCAACGGCCGGCGCCAGATCAAGGCCAGCAGAACGTACCGGCCGGCCCTCCGGATCAACCCGTGGGGCCAGGACCGCAGGGGCCGCCGGGGCAACCACCCCCTCGACCTTGGGGGTTTTTGCCACCGAAACCTGCGGAACTGCTGGATGCAGATTTTGACGGAGACCCCGAGAAGTTTCCCTTTTTCCTCGTGAGAGCCGAGAGGTTTATCGAGACTTGGGGCCATCTATTCCAGCGCGAAGAGCGTATGGTCGATGTCATAGCAGCCCACCTGAAGGGAGCGGCTGCTGACTGGTATGTGGGACTTCACCAGGCTGATGGGCGTGAGTTAAGAGAAATCGATTCTTTCATGTGGGCCATGAAAGAGCAATTCGAGGACGCGAACTCTAACAAAGCGGCGAAGGCAGCGATCCGAGCCCTCAAGCAACGCACGAGATCGGTGAGAGACTACACGGCGGAGTTCCGTAGGTGTGCGGCCAAAATCCGAGGGGTGCAAGATGGGACCTTCGTGGACTACTACAAGTTGGGACTCAACGCGGAGATCCGACGAGAAGTCACCAGAACCCAAGACCCAGACACCCTCTCGGGATGGATACAAGCCGCCATCACGATGGAGAACCGGCTGAAAACCATCAAACTAGATGATGCCGCAGCGATGGCCAACAGCGGCCCTGCGCCGGCAGCAAAGGGGAAAACCTCTACCCCGAATCCAAACCCGAGGGACGGCACGAGGGAACTCCGAATGAAGCAAGGTCTTTGCCTCAAATGCGGAGAAGGGGGCCACTTCGCCGCAAACTGCCCGACCGCATCAGCATCGCCGGGAGCGCCCAAGGGAGCCAAGAAAAAGTTCGACACCTCCACACCGAAACCGGTGGCGAAGCCGAGGGGGGCGAAAGCCCTGCAAGCCAAACCGCTCAGCGAAGCATCCGATTCATCCGATGGTGAAGCGGCGCCGCAGGGAAATGAGACGGACCTGCTGTGAACAGTGCTGAACAGCAGGTCCCGGACTCCCAGGCGCAAACCCCGGTGAGCAAACCCCCCTCTCTTTTCTTTCTTACCGTGACTTTAATGGACCCGGGTCTATTGACCCATGTGAGAGTACGGGCTCTCATTGACTCTGGGTGTGGGAGAGATCTCATCAATCCCACACTAGTGACGGGACTGGGGGCGAAAGTTGTTAAACTAAACGACCCCTTGATATTCACTCAGATGGACGGCTCCACCATGAAAGAACCCTGTAAATACGAGACTGTACCCTTGAGGGTGGGAATTGGGCAACATTGGGAAGAAAGGCCTTTCGTTGTCACCCCAGCTGCCCGCTTCCCCCTAGTGCTCGGAAGCGCGTGGTTCTTTGATCACGATCCGCACGTCTTATGGGGGGAGGGGAAAGTGAATTTCATCTCCGATAAATGTCAACCACACTTGTGGAGGAAGGAGTGGGGACCCATGACGTGCGGAGCGGGGGGGCAACTCCTAGTGACGGTGGGGGTGGCGGAAGCCGAACTGGAAGGCATTCCCCCTGAGTATCACGACCTGGCCCCTGTCTTTGGGGAGGAGGAAGCCGATGAGTTGCCACCCCATAGAAACTCAGACTGTACGATTGAAATTTTGCCTAACCAGAAACTACCAAAAGGGAAGTTGTATTCCATGAGCCCCTCAGAAAAAGTGGAGCTGAGGAAGTTCATTGACAAAAATCTGAGTAGAGGTTTTATACGGCCGGCATCCTCCCCGTTTGCGGCTCCTGTGCTTTTCCGGAAGAAAAAGGATGGGGGGTTGCGGCTGTGCACCGACTATCGGGGTTTGAATGCAGTCTCTAACACTAACGCTTACCCCATGCCCCTGATAAAAGACTTGCTGGCTGCGGTGGCTGGGGGGAAGGTTTTCTCGAAATTGGATCTCCGTGATGCCTACTTCAGGGTCCGAATTCGTGAGGGGGACGAATTTAAAACAGCGTTTAACACCCCTCTGGGCCAATTTGAGTACCTCGTCATGCCGTTCGGGCTTCAGGGAGCCCCGGGAGTCTTCATGAACTTGATTAATGAGGTGCTCCACAAGTATTTGTTTAAGGGGGTCCTTGTTTACCTTGATGACATTCTTTTATATTCCCCCGACATGAAGTCCCATGTGAAACTGGTGAGGGAAGTATTACAAACGTTGCACAAGCACAAACTGTTTGCAAAACTGTCCAAGTGTGAATTTCACAAAACTGAGATCCCTTTTCTGGGCTACCGCATATCCCAAAAGGGGATTGAAATGGACCCTGATAAAATCAAAGATGTGATAGGGTGGGAAGCCCCGAAAACACGGAGGCAACTCCAGGGGTTCCTCGGATTCGCGAACTTTTATAGATCGTTCCTCTCGAACTTTGCCCAGGTGGCCCTTCCCCTAACTGACTTGTTGAAAACAAAAGGGAAGCCACCCGAATGCACTCGACCAGGGGCCAAACTAGAGTGGTCGCCACAGTGCCAGAGGGCATTTGACAAATTGAAAGCCCTTTTTACGTCGGAACCTGTGTTGGCCCACCCGAATGAACTTAAAAAATTCATTGTCCAAGTCGATGCTTCCGATGTTGCTATGGGGGGGGCGATCCTCCAAGAGGGGGAGGATGGTACATTACACCCCATTGCATATGTTTCCAGAAAATTTAACGATACTGAACGGAATTGGTCGGTGTGGGAAAAAGAAGCGGGATCGATCCGCTTGGCGTTAGCTACCTGGCGACATTGGCTTGAGGGGGCGCGAGTTCCGTTCGAGGTCTGGACTGATCACAAAAACCTCGAGCTTCTCCGCTCCCCCCGTTCCTTGAACGCAAAACAGCTGCGCTGGGCTGATTTCTTCTCCAAGTTCAATTTCACACTGCATCACTTCCCGGGAACATCTAACTTGCTGGCCGATGTGCTGTCACGCCTCCCTCAACACGACAGCAAAAGGGAGGAGATTCATGACTCGGTCTTCACGCCGTCCCAGTTGGGAGGGGCAGTAACCACTCGGGGGCAGGCCAAACATTTTTCCCCGTCCCCAGGCCCTCCTACCAGTGACTGGATGACGAAATTCTCTACAGCTATGTCGGACGCTGATAGAGAGGAGGTGGGGGGGGAAGAAGGCGTCTCACAAAATGTGCATGGCTGCTGCACTAAAAATGACAAGCTGTTTGTCCCACTTTCCCTTAGGGGGGAGGTGATGAGCTGGGCGCACGGGTCAAAACTGGCTGGACACACGGGGTTTGTGAAATCTCTCCAGCTCCTGCAAAGACAATTTTGGTGGCCAGGGCTTAGAAAAGACATTTCACTTTTCACGTCGGCATGCCAAACGTGCTTGATGAGTAAACCTCGACCCGGTAAACCCCCGGGGGCTCTACAACCCCTCCCCACGCCGGCTCGCCCATGGGAAGTAATCTCTATGGACTTTATTACTGACTTACCCCCTAGCGGGGGAAAGACTGTCATATGGGTGATAGTGGACCTGTTTACGAAACAGGCTCATTTCGTTCCGTTTGCCTCTGTCCCCTCTGCCAAGAAACTAGCCTCTGCGTTCCTGCAACACGTAGTGAGGCTCCACACTTTGCCTGCTAAGGTGATCTCGGACAGGGGGGTGCAATTCGTTTCACGGTTCTGGAGTGAACTGATGTCACTGCTTGGGGTGGAGCGGGGGGTCAGCAGTGCGTACCATCCAGAATCCGATGGACAAACTGAACGTGTAAATCAGACTCTGGAACAGTATTTGCGGTGTTTTTCCAACTTTCAACAAGACAATTGGCATTCTCTTTTGCCTTTGGCTGAGTTCTGTTACAACAACACTCAGCACTCGTCGACGGGGATGTCCCCGTTTAAAGCAGTACATGGATATGACGCCCCGCCTCTGCCTTTTCTGACTTCTCCCGACCTCCCGGCGGGAGATGCGGGCGACTGGTGCAAACAATTGCAGATGGCGTGGTCCTCATTGGCCAAGACTCTAGAGGACGCTAAAAATGCTTATAAAGTCCAGGCCGACAAGAAACGTAACCTTGCCTGGATTCCAAAGTGTGGGTGTCAGGTTTTGAAAATCAAGTAGATCCAGTCATTCTTGCACAAAGAAAGGTTTATTGGATTATCTTGCTATAAACCCACAGTAGGAGGTCATTGTCAGGAATAGGGGGCAAAGCCAAGCAAGCTAACTTATAGGGTGATGCAATGAAGCGCCTAGCAAATAGAACTTGAGCACTCGCGCGGGAACTCCCGGCGGGAGAAATACTTCATGAGCGGGAGACTACTCCCCCTCCCCTTGCCTTCCCAGGACTGGAAAATTCTCAGCTACACAAGAATAGCCCAAAGCCTACATTCAAGGCCACCGTGATAAGGAGAAGCGGCAGGGAAGAAGCTCCCACGTTTCTGCCTGCATACCTACGCAAGCGCATAGCGGGGGTAGGAAACATACAACAATGGATCCAGTGAGAAACATCAAATGCAACTTTTTCTTACATTCTGCCCTTCCCAAAACACCACCCACCCGCCACTTAGGAAGGAGAGAACGTGGGCCCCCGGGTTTGTGAGGGTATCGATTGTGAAAGTTTCGCAAGTGTTCAGGTGCATTGATATCTGAAACTTTCACCCATTCTTTATGTTGGGGCCCGAAATGTACCCATTGGATCAGGTACAGAAGTTGTCCACGTAAAATCTTAGAGTCAAGGATATCCGCAATCTCGTAGTGTTCCTCATCATCAATCATCAGAGGGGGAGGCTCCGGCATCGTAGTTTGCCATTTAGTCGGGGGTAACGCAGGTTTGAGGAGGCTGTAATGGAAAATTGGATGTATAGCTTTAAGAGACTTAGGCAGATCTAGCTGAACAGTCACTGGATTTATACATCTTAACACCTTGAAAGGACCAACAAATTTCCAAGCCAGTTTTCTGGACTGCTGCTGCAACTTTAAGTTTTTGTAGATAGATAGACAGAGTCCCCTGGTTTTAGATTCCATCCCCCTGCCCTTTTTTTATCTGCTTGTTTCTTGTACTGTGCCTTGGCTTCATTCAAAGTCTCAACAATTAGGGGCCAAGACTCGCGGAAAGTTTTACACCATGCTGAAGCTTTCCCCTCACCTTCCCCCGGTTGCAAGAAGGGAAGAGGGGGCTGTCATAACCCATGGCCGCTTTGAATGGTGACATCTTCGTTGAAGCGTGCCATGAATTGTTGTATGCAAACTCCGCTAATGGCAGTAAATCAACCCAATTGTCTTGTTGATAATTAGAAAAACATCTCAGGTATTGCTCCAATGTCTGGTTTACTCTCTCCGTTTGCCCATCAGTTTCAGGGTGATATGCAGTACTGAGAGCACGTTCAATACCCATGAGGGTCATTAATTCCGACCACAATTTAGAAACAAATTGACTTCCCCTATCGGATATTATTTTCAGTGGTAATGTATGTAGTCTGGCAATGTGTTGAAGGAATGCCTTAGCCAAAGCCCTGGCAGTTGGCAAACCGGGGAACGGTATAAAATGCGCTTGCTTTGAGAACAAGTCTACCACCACCCAAATGACCGTCATCTGTCTAGAAGGGGGAAGATCAGTGATAAAGTCCATCGAAATTACTTCCCAGGGTCGGGTCGGGGTGGGGAGAGGCTGTAGGAGACCTGGAGGTTTCCCCGGTCGGTTTTACAACGGTTGCATGTTGGGCATGACTGTATATAGAGTGATAGATCCTGTTTCATTCGGGGCCACCAGAACCCACGCTGCAGAAGTTTTAAGGATTTCACATATCCGAAGTGCCCTGCAGATTTTGAGTCATGAACTGTTTGCAACATTTGGGATCGAGTGGCTGCAGGGACAAACATCTTATTCCCCTTAAACCAGCAACCATTTGGATCACATCTCACATCATCCCTGCCTTGCAACTCACTTGTTTCTTGCGGGGTGATGTCAGTGAGAAATTGTTTCTCCCAGGGCAAGGTTTGGATAAGATTCTCTGAGGTTCGTTTGGCTTTGCGGGTTACAACTGCACCAACCAGTTGTTCTGGGGTAAACATAGACTCTTGTACCTCCACCCTCTTACTGAAATGTTGGGGAAGACGGGAAAGAGCATCCGCCAGGTGATTAGCCTTCCCTGGAAAGTGGTGAAGAGTAAATTGAAACTTGGAGAAGAACTCAGCCCACCTAAATTGTTTAGCATTTAAATTTCGGGGTTTCCGCAGTACCTCAAGGTTCTTATGATCAGTCCATATTTCAAACGGTACTTGGGAACCCTCTAACCAGTGTCTCCATGTGATTAATGCTAAACGTATAGATGCAGCTTCCTTATCCCAAATGGGCCAGAACCTTTCGGTATCATTGAATTTTTCTTGATACATAAGCTAGGGGTTGTAGCTGTCCCTGCGCGTTCTCTTGTAAAATCACCCCACCCATAGCAGTATCTGATGCGTCAACTTGGACCACAAATTTCTTTGTCTCATCGGGGTGTGCTAGTATTGGCTCAGACGTGAACAGCCGTTTTAATTGATCAAATGCATATTGACACTGAGGCGTCCAGTTCAAAGGGGCCCCCGGCATTGAAGCCTTGGATCCCTTCCCCTTAGTCTTTAGAAGTTCGGTAAGGGGAAGGGCAACTTGGGCAAAATGGGGTAAGAATTGACGGTAAAAGTTGGCGAAACCGAGAAAACTTTGGAGCTGTCGTCTGGTTTTTGGGGGCTCCCACATTACAACATCCTGGACCTTCTTTGGGTCCATTTCCAACCCCTCAGAGGATATGCGGTACCCCAGAAAGTCAATACATTCCTGATGAAATTCACACTTTGACAGTTTAACGAATAATTTGTTGTCTAAAAGCCTTTCCAGTACTTTTCGCATGAGGATGGTGTGGGATTTTAGGTCTGGGGTATAGACCAAGATATCATCCAAGTAAACGACCACCCCCTTGAATAAGTAGGGGTGTAGGACCTCATTGATTAAGTTCATGAAGACCCCTGGTGCCCCTTGTAAACCGAATGGCATCACCCGATATTCAAATTGCCCCAGCGGGGTATTAAATGCAGTTTTGTACTCATCCCCTTCTCTGATGCGAACTCGAAAATAGGCATCTCTCAAATCCAGTTTAGAGAACACTTTCCCTTTTGCCACCTCTGCCAATAAGTCTTTAATGAGGGGCATTGGGTAGGCATTGGTTGCAGACACTGCGTTAAGACCCCGGTAATCCGTGCAGAGTCTGAGCCCCCATCTTTCTTTTTACAAAACAATACAGGTGCTGCGAAAGGGGACGACGCTGGCCTGATAAATCCACGAGCCAGATTTTTGTCAATAAAGCGGCGCAGTTCTTGCTTCTCACCAGGACTCATGGCATAAATTTTCCCTTTTGGCAATTTCTGCCCCGGAAGAATTTCAATAGCACAGTCAGAGTTGCGATGGGGGGTAGTTCATCCGCCTCCTCCTCCTCAAAAACTCTAGTCAAATACTGGTAATCCCTAGGGATGCGGTTCAGGTCCTCCATTGCTAAGCAAGCGCGTGGAGGTTCATTGCAGGGAAGGTTCCCCCACCCTGGGTCCCATTTGTGTTCTGTACATTTCGGTGAGATAAATTGAACATCCCCCTCTTCCCATAGAATGTAAGGGTTGTGTCCATGCAACCAAGGGCTACCCAATACTAAGGGAAATTGGGCTTGAGGAGCTATCACAAATGAACGTAGCTCCCAGTGGGCACCAATGCCTATTCTTAACGGGACAGTCTCAAATCGGCATGGTTCTTTCATTGGAGACCCATCCATCTGTGTGAAAGTTATTGGGTCTTTCAAGTTGACCACGGCTGCCTCCAGCCCTACCACCATAGACGGGTTTATGAGGTCCCTCCCACACCCCGAGTCAATGAGGGCTCGAACCCGAATGTGGGTCATCATTGCTGGGTTCATTACTAGGACAGTCACAAAGAAGAGAGAGGGGTAATTGCTCACCAGTTTAGGCGCCTCAGGTGTTGGGTCCTGTTGTGTAGCGCCATTCACAAACAGGACCATTTCATTTCCCTGCACCTCATTCTCTTCCTCCAGCAAGAAGGTATCCAGTTGGTCCGGCCCCGCGAAAAGGGCCCGTGGGTTGCGTGGTTTTGCTGTGCCTTTCTTCGGGGTGGGGTTCATCCATCTTCTGGGTTCTTCTTGTTGTAGGGCCCGATTGGGGTCTCCTTTCGGGCAAGCAGCTGCAAAGTGTCCCTTTTCCCCACACCGCAGGCAGAGTCCCTGCCGCATACGCTGATCCCTCATTCCACTTGGGGTGGTTGCCGATTTGGACTTGGCTTGGCCCGCCGTCGAACTCGGACGGTGGTAACCGAACGATGAGTCCAGTTTCATCATGCGTAGACGACTCTCGGCCTTCTCGGCTTCCTCCATCCAACCTTGGAGGGTGCGAGGCTGCTGAGAGCTGAGGATGTTATTGCGGATGTCTACTGCTAGACCCATTCGATATTGTTGGGCCAGAACCGCATCAGTCCAATCCCGAATTTTCACAGCATGCCTTTGAAACTCCCTGGAATACTCTCGCACTGAGAGTTTACCTTGTCTGAAGGTACGAAGGAAAGCTTCTGCCTTTTCCGCCGCCCCCGAATCCTCGAAGCGGTTTCTCAAAGCCCACATGAAGTCATCTACATTCCCCAGCTCCGCAGCCTCCAGATCATGGAGAGCAACATACCAGCTTGTAGCACTCCCTCGGAATCTGGATGCGATAAACTCCACCTGCTGTTCTTCATCTGGGAAAACATGGCCCCATCTTTGGACAAATTTTCCGACTTGCAATATGAAAAAAGACACAGTCTCTGGATCTCCATCAAATGTGATTTCAAGCATATCCTTAGGTCGGATTACTGGGGGGGCCTGCGCCACAACCGGGATCGGCTGCATAAGAGGGACTGGAGCCGGTGGTTGGGGCGGAGGTGCAGCAGGCGGCTGGAGTGGCCCTGGTTGGCCTGGCCCTGGACCTGGTGCTGGCCCGACTGGTGGAGGCGGAGCTGGTGCCGGCCGGCCCGGTCCTGGACCCGGAGGTGCTGGTTGACCCGGTCCTGGACCCGGAGGTGCTGGTTGGCCTGGCCTCGGAGCCCGGAGGAGCAGGAGGTGGTCGTCCCGGTATCAACGGTGGCGCCGGGGCTGGTGCTGGTCTAGGCTGTGTCAGCGGATGCGCCCGAATAGCTTGGTCCATCATCTGTGGTAGGGATTGCATTAGCTTGCTCATGTCCTTCACCAGACGTCGGGTATCCTCTTGGATAGAGTCCATGCGAGCGTCGGTATCTGGCCCCGACCCAGTTCTGGGAGATCCTCGAGGTACTCTCCCCTGGGGAAGTCCAAAACTACCTCTGGGATCAATCAAACTGTCTCGGCTTTGGCTCCCCGGCAAAGTCCATGTCGACTGGGTAGTATCCAACAGGTTCTTTGACCAATCGCGTGACCTACGATAGGTCACCCCTTTATCCCATGGCGTTGGGACTCCGGGCACATAGGTTCGGGGAAGCGCTCCTCCTTGAGACGACAGGTGCCCGGCCGGGCTATGGACTGGGAGAGCGTACTGAACCCCCAATGTGCTTAGTACTGGCGGGGTCAACACTCCGGCTCCCGATTGTGATGCTGGTGCGACCAAAACTGTGGTGGTAGTCACCGGCACAATGGTGGTGGTCGGGAGGGTGACCACTGCAGCCGCCACAGTGGTAACAGGAACCGTGCCCCCTGAGGTAGCGGCCGCCGCCGCTGTGCCTGTGGCTCCTGGAGTGGCCGTCGCCGCTGCAGCCCCCGTGGCCCCTGGAGTAGTTGATGCTGTCGCTGCGCCTGTGGCTCCTGGACTGGTAGCCGCCGCAGCTGCTCCCGTGGCTCCCGTACCCGCTCCGCTCATCTTGGTAGACGGCGGAAACTGACGGTAGTGGGAATGATGATTCCTGACAATTTCTGTCAGGTTTTGAAAATCAAGTAGATCCAGTCATTCTTGCACAAAGAAAGGTTTATTGGATTATCTTGCTATAAACCCACAGTAGGAGGTCATTGTCAGGAATAGGGGGCAAAGCCAAGCAAGCTAACTTATAGGGTGATGCAATGAAGCGCCTAGCAAATAGAACTTGAGCACTCGCGCGGGAACTCCCGGCGGGAGAAATACTTCATGAGCGGGAGACTACTCCCCCCCTCCCCTTGCCTTCCCAGGACTGGAAAATTCTCAGCTACACAAGAATAGCCCAAAGCCTACATTCAAGGCCACCGTGATAAGGAGAAGCGGCAGGGAAGAAGCTCCCACGTTTCTGCCTGCATACCTACGCAAGCGCATAGCGGGGGTAGGAAACATACAACAATGGATCCAGTGAGAAACATCAAATGCAACTTTTTCTTACAGTGGGGAGTTTGCCTATTTGTCCACACAACACTTGCGTCACATTCAACCAAGTCGCAAACTTGGTTGGAAATTTGTTGGACCATTTGAAATTGTGAGAGTGATTAACAATGTGACTGTTCAACTGGCGTTGCCCAAATCTCTAAAGTCTGTTCATCCTATTTTTCATGTAAGGCTTCTTCGCCGGGCGCCTGAGGAGAACAAATGGAGACCGCGACGGCGAACCCCGCCTCCGCTGCTGGTGGGGGGGAACCTCACTACGAAGTATCGCAAATCTTGGACTCTAAAATCTCTCGCAATCGCTTGTTTTATCTTGTTGAATGGATTGACTTTGGGCCGGAGCAGAGGGAGTGGGTGCGGGCGGAACATGTTCTGGCCCCCCGGCTCATCCGGGCGTTTCACAAGTTGTACCCCCATAAACCAAAGGGGTAGGGTTATTTTCGAGGGGGCTGCATGTCAGGTAGCCCTGCCATGATGGATGGAGGGGAGGGGAGGATGGCAATGGGCGCCTTAGTGGCGTGACAGGCGGGAGGTTGGAATCCGAGGGGTGTTGATTTATGTCTAGGGTGTGAGAGTGGAATGTGCATCTGGTAACCCCTATCTCTCGCAGACTGAACATTCTGACCTTGAGGAGTCAAGCTGCGAGCTTTACTATCGCTTTCAAAGCTCCGGCTTTCTTGAGAATAATGGGGGCATTGGGAACTTCATTAGCATAGTAACTTTCGATTCCCAGTCGCATGTTATTCCCTGATTGGTAGAAGGGGGGTCAACATTCACCCCCTTCTCGGTATAACCACTTGCTTTCTGTAACCAAGTCATTCTGAACAATGTACCTGCTACAGTGACCTTTCTATTGCAGCTCTGATAATAAATGCTATTCTTGCTTGAACCGCAAGGCATGGTGTTTTGCTGACTAGGTTAGGACTTCTGACACAGTCTCTCTCACAAAATTGTGGCCAGAATAAAATGCGGGGGGGGGAGGAAATACCCATGCTTCCCTGTTCTCCTTGTAAGAATAATGCAAACTGGGGGCAGGGTATGGTGACCACTGATAGAATTATCAGTCTAGTTATGCCAACTAGGGATGGGTACCAGCTGAATTGCGAACCTAAGTTGATCATAAGCTTGGCCTGGTTTGTGGTTCGTGAACCTCGGTTTGTGCCATCCCACACTCATGAACCTCCCACGAACCGGATGGGTCCATGTAGCTGGTGGTGGAGCTTGCAAAAACCATTTAAAGGGATAACTTTAAATGGCTTTTGCAAGCTGTGCTACTACTGCGGATGTGCAACTCACAAGTGAACTGAGAAGGCAACTCAGCCTTGGAAGCGACTTCAGCAATCCCTTTTGTTCTGACCCAGTTGGAAGCCAACCCAGTTGGATGCGATTTCAGCAATCCCTTTTGCTCCTCCCCCTGCTGGAAGTGGGGGGGGGGAGTGAAAAGGATCACTGAAATGGTTTGCATCTATTTCAGCCTAACAGACTGAACTTGATGCAAGCAATCTTAGCGATCACTCTCATTCTCCCTGCTTGGAAGCTGGGGGGAGCAAAAAGAAATTACTGAAATGGCTTACAAAAGATCCATGAACCTCATGAACCGAACTAGTTCGCAATCCAGGGAAGATTCATCTCACTTCACGAACCACGAACCAGGATGAACTTCCGTTTCCCCAGTTCATGTCCATCCCTAGTGCCAACAACAAATCTTGTGATTTGTTTTCATATGATTTTTCTTATTTGTGGGCTTGGAACAGCTCTTGGCAGTCCTGTTCATTCTCTATAAACTCATATTCCTAAGTGACACACAAAAAATGAATATATTTTTTGTTGTACTTTTCAGCAACATCTCTGTTTGGAAGTGAGGGGGGATCCCTTCCAATTTGAGGAACAGCTGGAGATTTTCTCGACAACTAAGGTAGGATTACCAAACCATTTCAGTGTTGATGTTTCCAGATAAAAGCGATCAACAATGGCACAGGGAAGATAAGATGGGTGACAGTACCAAAATTTCTTTGCTAAGCAACGCCGATGGCTGCCTTTTCATCAGCCCGAGTATTCTTCTTGATTAAAGATGGGCAAAAATTCAAGTTAGCCCAGATACTATTTCTGCTGTTGTAGTTTTACTTAAAAGAAATAACACATGCTAGAATAATGTCTTACTTAACACTGACTGTTGTGGTGTATAGCTTAATAGTATTAAGCAGCTCCCTTTGTAAGGAGCTGCGCTGGCTCAAGTGGTTAAGACACTGAACTGCAGGCTCTGGAAGGTCAGTAGTTCAGCAGTTCGAGACCCGGGTGCTGCATGACAGGGTGAGCTCCTGTCTCTAGTTCCAGCTCCTGCCAACCTAGCAGTTCGAAAGCAAGAAATTGCAAGTAGATAAATAGGTACCACTTCGGTGGGAAGGTAACAGCGTTCCGTGCACCTTGGTGTTTAGTCATGCCGGCCACATGACCACGGAAACGTCTTCGGACAGCGCTGGCTCTTCGGCTTTGAAACGGAGATGAGCACCACAACCCTAGAGTCGGATTCGACTGGCTTTCGAGCAAGGGAACCTTTACCTTTACCTTTGTAAGCAATTCAGGCAGAAGTCAACATGTCAAGTTTAATGCACATTTTTTTAAAAAAAACACACCCTTATAACTGGCAGACATAACAGACAGTAGGGTTTGTCCTCCTTACTCTTCTCCTAGCTTTGCAGGGAACAGATTACATAAGAACATAAGAGAAGCCAATGTTGAATCAGGCCAATGGCCCATCTAGTCCAACACTCTGTCACACAGTGGCCAAAATATACCAGGTGCCATCAGGAGGTCCAGCAGTGGGGCCAGGACACTAGAAGCCCTCCCACTGTTGCCCCCTCCAGCACCAAGAATAGAGTGCATCACCTGCCCCAGACTGAGAGTTCCCATCTATACCCTGTGGCTAATAGCCACTGATGGACTTCTGCTCCACATGTTTATCTAATTCCCTCTTGAAACTGTCCATGCTTGTAGCTGCCACCACCTTCTGTGGCAGTGAATTCCATATGTTAATCACTCTTTGGGTGAAGAAGTATTTCCTTTTATCTGTTCTAACCCGACTGCTCAGCAATTTCATAGAGTGCCCACGAGTTCTTGTATTGTGAGAAAGGGAGAAAAGTACTTCTTTCTCAACCTGCTCAATCCCATGCATAATCTTATAAACCTCGATCATGTCACCCCTCAGCTGTCATTTCTCCAAGCTAAAGAGCCCCAAGCGTTTTAACCTTTCTTCATAGGGAAGGTGTTCCACCCCTTTTATCATTCTAGTTGCCCTTCTCTGCACTTTTTCCAATGCTATAATATCCTTTTTGAGATGTGGTGACCAGAACTGTACACAGTATTCCAAATCTTGGGGGTTGGGGGACAACTGGGGACTGTTCAATTTCAATTATGGGGCACTGAAAGGCGGAAAAGGCCCTTGCCTTTTCCAAATTCCACACTTCATCAATGTGGGTGTGGAAGAGACATCTTACTAGTGACCATCTTTATTAAGAGCCGTGGTAGGGCTGCCAACCCTCCCTCCAAGTGCTCGCAGCCAGCAGGGACTGGGCCCCACATGCCCACTCTTCCCAAGCGGGGTCCGTCAGCTCCTGCCTTGCAAGAGGTGATTTTGCCTCTCGCCTGGCAGCATCGTTTGGCCCTCGCTTCCCCCCCACACCATTTGAAGGGAAGTTTCCCTTTAAATGGTAGGAAAGAAGCAGGGATGTGATGATGTCACACAGAGTGATGTCATCACACTGGGGTGGCCACGCCCCCTCCTGGAACGCCCCCTAACCCCACCACCACCACCACCGGGGAGAAGATTGGACCTGGCAACCCTAAGCTGCGGTGGACAGGAGGCTGTCCTGCCCTTGCATGGGAAAATAGCCACTCATTTGAGCCGATGGGAGTGCTGCTCCAGTGTCCAGCCACTTTTCGGAAGGGGGACGAAAGGGAGGAGAAAAGCTCAGGAGGAGAGAGAGTGGAGTTCTTCCCCAGGGAAAGAGCAGTGAGAGCTCAGGTCTGACTCAAAAAGAGCAGGCAGAGCAAAGGGCAGCTCTGCTTAGCAGTGTGCTAGAGTGGATTAGCTCTGCTTCTGAGAGAACAGAGCATAAACGCATGAACATGTGAAGCTGCCTTATACTGAATCACACCTTTGGTCCTCAGTAACGTTTACTCACACTAGAAGCAGCTCTCCAGGGTCTCAGGCAGAGGTCTTTCACATCATCTCCTGCCTGGTCCATTTAACTGGAGACGGTGGGGACTGAACCTGGGACCTTCTGCATGCAAAGCAGATGCCCCACCACTGAGCCATGGCCCCTCCCATAATGACCTGATAATTAAGCCTGTTTCTGGTGATGAGCAGACCTTGTACCAATTACTTTGACTCTTGGGAAAGGGCAGGCCGGTGGGGGTGGGATCCTCTGGCTGCGATCATACACACAATGAGATCCGACATAGGCACAAATACCAGGGAGATTTAAAGGGCCTGAACAGACAGCAACATCTGAGAAGTGCCCCACAGCCATCGGCAACCCATTCTGCTCTGCTGTAGAAAGACATTGGGGAAAATCTGGTAGTAAATGGGTTGTGACGGGCCACGGACAGACTTCCCCCTGTCTGATTGTTCCAGTGCACTCTCGTGCTACCTGATTTATGCAGTAACCAAATTGCTCGCTCACAACTTTAATGCCTGTAGCTCGCAAAGTAGAATTTTTGCTCACAAGACTCCACAGCTTAGAGGGAGCATTGCACACAAAACCATAGTTTCTTCTAACTATGGTTTGTGAAACCAGCATTCAGCTTGCAAATAATCATTCAAATCCTGTATCGACAAATGCGGTCTTAATCTTCTCTGCTCTGACCCTCATCTTTCCTACAGATATTCAGCTGGTATTTTGGCCTACGTGGTGGTTAGGGCAGTGTGGAAGAAAATGCCAGGGTTATGTGCCCCGATTTCACTACAACTTGTTACCTAGGGTCAGGGCTCTTTTTGTAGCAGGAACTCCTTTGCATATTAGGTGACACACCCCTAATGTAGCCAATCCTCCAAGAGCTTACAGAGCTCTTCTTACAGGGGCTACTGTCAGCTCTTGGAGGATTGGCTACATTAGGGGTGTGTCGCCTAATATGCAAAGGAGTTCCTGCTACAAAAAGAGCCCTGGCTAGGGTTGTAAGGCTTGGACTGGCAATCAGTGGGAGACCAGGTGGGGTGGGGACACGTGAGGTGAACATCAGCCACAGTGTGATGTCACTGTCTGGGAAACCCAAAATGAAGTCATGCCTATCTAGGAACGGGTTGAAACTCCATGGTGACAATTTTTTTTCTTCCTCTCTTCAGCTGCTGGAATGGACAAGGCCGACTGAAAGCGGGAGATCTGCTGACCCACATGGCAGTCCTTTTGTTACTAAAAAGACTTGATTGAGAGGGGGTGTTTTGTTTTTCATATTTCCCCTCCCCATCTTGAAGCCAGGATAAGCTGAGCTTCTCTCTACAACTCTACAAATGGGATGCTGGCCATTACCATGGCAAAGAGGCAGAGGAGCTAGCATAAAGAAGACAACCATGCCTAATTAGTGAAGACAGATTCATACATTATAGAAGTCATCATTGGTTAAGTCTGGGATCCCCACCAACCAGCCAAATACCATGGCCTGTCAGATGACTGATACCCTACATGATATTCCTCCCCCATCACCAAAGTTTATTGACCTTAGGCAGCTGCTATACCTATCTGGTGTGCTGTTTTGGTTTTACTGGGTCACATGCCTGTCTTGAAGTAGGAGTCTTGCCCAATGGCTGTCCTTGCCCTCCCCCACAAAGGCCATTTGTGCCAGATAGAATGACTTGTAAAAAATAGCTCGTTAGCATATCACACACACACACACACACACACACACACACACACACATATACATTTCTTTACTTTGTGAGCTGTTTTGTGCCCATCCCTAAATATAATAGGGAGACAAATTAAACAGAGAAAGAGAAATCTATTTTTAAGCAAACTCAGGGGTTTCCTTTGTGCCATTTTCTCTCTCATATAAAATGATTAAAAAAGGATCAAACTGTTAAAATAGTTCCCAAATTCTAGTTCTGCTCAATGAATTGGAGGTTAGGGGGAGGGGGAAAAAACCCAATACACTGAAGAGATAATTGGCATATTAAGCTAATCTTTTATTAATGTAACACAATTTTAAAATACATCTTGTCTCACCAAAAGTCAGCATGGAAGTTTTTTATGTCATTATAATATGACTTCTTTATTTATTTTTTTTAAAAAAAGTTCTCTGCAGGATCAACCTTTTCATAGCAAATCTGAGATCCCTCCCCATATTTATATTTGATATCACACAGATTTTTACATAAGGAAAATTGGATGCTTGACTTTTGAAAAAGGGCTGCATTGGTGCCGTTAAGCTAGGCAGATCCAGATAAATGCACAGTGGGATGCCCATTATCTGGTGGCAGGCAGCTAGGCATATGCAGATAATGGGCAGGCTGCTGATTCTGTCACTGGACTGAACCCAGGATGGCTTCCTGTTTGGCATCTGTCCATCTGTACAGCACAACAGAACAGGCTATTTTGTTTATTAAAAGAATAACTATGGAAGATGGACACTGGTTCCAGTACAGCCCTGTTTCTCTCCCACTCACTCTGGGCAAGTACAGAGTACAGCTAGGGTTGCCAGCCTCCAGATGGTGGTTGGCGATCTCCTAGGATTGCAATGCCCTCCAGGAGACAAAGATCAATTTCCCTGGAGAAAATGGCTGCTTTAGAAGGTGGCCTGTATGGCATTATATCCCAGTGATGCCCCTTCCCAGTGATGTCCCCAAACCCCACCTTCCTCAGGCTCCTCCCTTAAAATCTCCAGGCATCTCCCAACTCAGAGCTGGCAACCGGAAGTACAACCTTTTGTGCCATGACTTCACAGGAAATAGGCAGAGGAAAGTGGTATTTAATTCTCACCTCCACCCCACACAGTTTCACTGTACTGGCTCACGTCTATTTATGTACATTTATACTCTACTTTTCTCACTGATGGAGACCCGAAATTGCTTACAAACATTCTCCCTTTCTCCATTTGATCCCCAGAGTGGAGATTCGAACCTGAATCACCCATACAAATTCCACAGCTATCAGGGGTGGCCCCAATCGAGCAGAAAGGTGGGATATAATTGTTGCAAAGAAATTAAAAACAACAACAACTTGGTTTGTGACCTCTCCAGTAGGAGTGGGCATGCCTTTATCACATTGTCTCCCCCCGTGGTTTACCAGTGTATGTCAACAGGGACCCTTCAGGGTTTCTATCATTGCAGTTAAAAGTAAGATATAGAAACGTGTGGAGTGAGAGAACTAATAGAACTGAGGAATGGATCTCTGGCCACAAAATTTTGGGAAGTCCAAAAGACATTTAGCAATCCTGGGACTCAGGGGCACATGTCTCCCACTCCAAGAAAATGTGAAAACCATATCAAAAATAATTCAACTGTTTCTAGCATTCCAAAGCACGATCTCCCAAATTCACCTCAGGGAACCTGGAAGATCCATGACGTCACTGGGGTTGTACAATCATTTGCTTCCAACCCTAAAAGTCGTCCGATTTACCCAGCATCAGATCAGCCAATCTGATCCAAGGGAGGGATTAGCAGAACCCTTAGCCAATCATAATATCCTATGCAACAATTTCTCTCCAGCTGTTTGTCATGTACTTCTGGTTTTTAAAGCCTTGGACTTACTTTGGAGGTCCCTACCTAGACCTTGCCTGGATCTTGGTCTCCTACTCTGGACCCTCACCTGGAGTACACACTGGTTTGACTCCTTTGGATTAGCTGTAGGAGTCCGCTTTTCTTTTTTCCCCTGGGGATAAGGGTGATTGGGGGCCATAAAATTCAGGGGGCCGTAAAATAGGATCTAATTTTCTAATCTCTTTTAAAAGTTGGGGGATATGTAGTAGATAGAGTACGAGGTTAGCTGAATTTTGGGGGTCATTTGGTGAAAAAAAATAGATGCTTTGAAAACCTGTCATTTCTCCCCATAGGGAACAACAGAGACTAGTATGGCTGAGGTACCTTCTTCTGGGGGCTGAAGGATCAGACTCCAATGTCCAATTATCTTGCAACTTGGGAGGCATATAGTAGAGAAGAAGGAAAATGATTTGCTGAAAGTTGGTGTCCTTTGGTGGTGGTGGTGGAAAACAGCTACTCCAGAAACCTGTTATGATGGGCCCCTGTATCTCCCCAACTGTCTGGCAGATTTTCCCTGCCAAAACTTCAGTTCCCTTCAGTGTCTGAGTTGCCTTGAAGTAGCAAGTATATCTTCTCTTTCTCTTATATAAAATCTTGAAACTGTCCCACTCTTTATTGAGATATTTCTTTAGGCTTTAGACCCAGTACAGGAACTTGAGGGAAAGACAGAAGCTGTCCTGTTTTGTAAACCCTGGTGAAATGGCACTTGAGGCAAATAAACTTTCAAAAACAGTATAAAGATTCTATTAAACCAGCAGGGGATATATGTATAATAGGAATACTCAAGGTTCTGAAATTGCTGAGGTAAAAAATTTCTAATATATACATACAGAGTTGAATTCTTAGAAAATTCAAGAGAATGTATTTGTAGTTTTGTTTCAAGGTTTTCTAGTCCTTTCTTTAGGAGATACTCTGATTAGTATATTTCAGCACTAACACAGTTGTTACTACTGTTTTTTCTGGAGGGCAGCCTTTGCTTAAAGTTTCTAGATATCTTCCTTCAGAATTCTAGGTTGTCTCTTAGATAGTACAGCTTGTCATTAACTCCTGAGGTGTCTAAGCTTCTCCTCTTTATCACAGACCAGAGATCTCTTCCCAACCCCTTTCACTGGCAGGAAGTTATTCTCCTTGTCCCTTAGAAACAAAAACTCCTTTTACTATTTGGCTTGTCTGGGAGTTCACTCTAAGTACCCAGACCTTCTGCCAAATCCTTCTCCAGTATCCTTTGTCTGTATAAGGCTGTTCTGTAGCTTTCCTGGCTGAGAATCTAAAATTCTCCCTCAGAGCAGTTTTAATATATTTAAGACAATGGGGTTTTTCTTCTTCTCTCTGTAGAGGTATTTTTCTAACTATTGCCTGTCAGAAATCACTGACTCCTAAATGTCTCTTCCCTCAGAAACCAAACCCTCTGGCTACTGATACAGATGTTAGATTTCAGACCAAGACCAAAAGTGTCTCAACAGGTGAAAGACCAAAGGGTGAAATACCTCTTTTCCCTCCAGATCAGCTGTTTTATTTCCTCTCTCAGCTGATGTTGGCCAATCAGAGAGCAAGTAGAGCAGCCAATCACATCAGCTGTTCTTTCCAGGGCAGATTAACTCATGGACTCCCTGATTCTCTGACACAAGGAGCCTTTTTAAAAGTCTGATTTTCTGTGCAATCCATCACACCTGTCTTTTCCTTCCATTTTCCCCATGGGAAATTGTTAGACATCCGAACTGACAGGAGTTTCTGATATGATAAACACACTCCTGACATTTAATGAAAATTGTAATCCTGCCCTTTCTGAAATTATAATACAGAATTAAAATGATAATTTTGGGGGCGCACATCTCTAGATGTTACACAAGGACATCTCCCTAATGTTACACAGTTCCCATCACTCCCCCTGAGGACTGTCTACTCTGACTGCCAGTGAGTCTTCGGTGACCTGGTTGTAGGTCTTTCACATCATGTACCACCTTTACCTTATCTGGGCCACCACTTGCCCAGTGGTGGTGGGCATTCTTCCTCTTGTGCTGCTGTCCTCTGGCTGCTTTCCCTCAGGCAGTGGGAGTGAAATGGGAGTGAGGGGTGGAACACAGATTATGTGCATTGCAATGCCACTTCCAGAAAAACCCATAAGTGAGTTCAGAGCCACTTTCCATTATGCTTTTGGCATCCCCCAAGTCTCTATAGTCTTTACCATGAAGATCTGGGGAACTTCTAGAGATGATGTCACTTATGTTTTTTTGCTGGAAGTGACATCACAATGTTCTTTTTTCAACGGTTCAGGCCCCAGAAGCTCCTGCTATTTGCAGGTACTGGACACTGGGTACTGGACTGCAGCCCTAGCTAGCCCTAACCTTGCTTTTTGGACTGGAGGTGCCAGGGTTTGAACTGGAACCTTCCACATACAGATGCTCTGCCACTTTTCCACGGCTCCACCCAATATTTCTATCACACAGAAGGTTTTTAACTGGGTTATTCTGTCACAGCCATTTTTTTAAGGTTTGTACTGATAGGAGAGAAGAGTTTCCATATTGTGCACACCACAGAAACACTCATTGTTTAGGGTGCTTGTACTTCCTTTCTCTTGTTGTACCTCCAGAGAAATGTGCAAAGAGGCAATTTGTTTATCGACTTTAGACATGTTAGAACATTTTAGAAGAAGAGTGCAAACTAGAAATCAAGGTGCATCTTCCATTTGGCAGGTGTGAAACCCACAGGCAGAATTCTATTTTCAGTTCTGTTTCCCTAGCTCTAAGCAGTTGATTTCTAAGGTGTATGTTGGGGAAGGGGAAACGGTCTGTCTTTCTGAATTCTGAAAGCCACTACTGTGCTCTCATTTTGTCAGTGTTATTAATGGTCCTGTTTCACAGATCACCGCACTGCATCATGGGTTTTGTTCACTTAAATTATTTAGGCAGGTCAATGTATGCCTGGCTTTTAGGAACCATGAGTGTCTGGCTTGGCAGAGTTGACATATTATTAAAACACAGACGGTTTACTGCAAAATAAAATCTGTAGCAACTTGCCCAAAATATTTTGTGACCCACACCTTTTATTCAGCTTGGCAGTCATCCCTTCCTTCTCCAGATGAAAAGTTGCCTTGAAGGCTCTTACATAATTTCAGAGGCCACTGAGGTAGGCTCTCATATGTCCCGCTGAAAGGAACACCTACTGTAATTGAAAATGCATTCTTCAAGTCACCCTCTCCCCCTTCACATGCCGGATTGTGAGCACAAGGCAAGAGAACTCGAATTTTTAGCTTGCAGGAGTACCTGCCAGATTTAGTGAAATGCAAGAGGGAGAACAAGTGAGGGGAAAGAAAACAGTGCAAAAAGTCCCATGTTCAATCCCTGCCATGTTCAGTTAAAAGGATCAGGCAGTAGGTGACATGAAAGACCTCTACTCAAGACCCTGGAGAGCTGCTGCCAGTCTGAGTAAACAGTACTGACCTTGATGGACCAAGAAGGTCTGATTCAGTACAAGGCAGTTTCATGTGTGTGAGGAGGAGGAGGAGGAGGAGGAGGAGGAGGAGGAGGAGGAGGAGGAGAAGAAGAAGAAGAAGAAGAAGAAGAAGAAGAAGAAGAAACTGGATTTATACCCCGCCCTTCACTCAGAGTCTTAGAGTGGCCTCCAATTTCCTTTCCTTTCCTCTCCCCACAACACACACCCTGTGAGGTAGGTGGGGCCAAGAAAGCTCTTTCAAGAGCTGAAAGAACAGCTCTGAGAGAACTTGTGACTGACCTAAGGTCACACCAGCAGCTGCATGTGGACGAGTAGGGAATCAGACCTGGTTCTCCCAGATCAGAGTCTGTGCTCTTAACCACTGAACCTATAGGTTGTGGGCAGGGATGGTCAAGCCCCTGAACAGCTTGGCTAGCCTGATCAAACCCACTGTGCCCTGCCAGGGGTTCCCCTCCCCTCCGCCAGCTCAGTTACATAAAAAAAACAAGAAACAGATTGCTACAAAAAAGAACAAAGCACATACAGAAGAATGTACAATACTCATCCATGTAAGGATAGCCAGCTAGTGAATTCGCATCACCTCCTGCCTGGTCCTTTTCAACCGGAGGTGCCGGGGGCTAAACTTGGGACCTTCTGCATGCCAAGCAGATTCTCAACCACTGAGCCACAGCCCTTCCTTTAAATTAATCCTATTAAACAAGGAGCTTAAATTGATCCTCTTAGATAAGGCATGCATACATGTTATGGACAGCATTTTGTTTTGTTTTTTAAAAGCCTTATTATTCTCATATATCAAGGAGATTATCTGTATCTTCTTGGCATACCAGGATTCCTTCCAGAAGTGGCACTTCTTATAACATGTTCGTTGTCCGTAATGCTATCCATCATCAGACCCATTATGAGAAAATCAGCTTTCAAGTATCATGCCGCCGACGCATGGCACCAATTGCCGGGGCTTTTTTTTTTTTTAATAAAAAAGAAAGTTTTTCTCCTTGTTTTTGCTGCAACACGGACTCCCACATTATCAAAACATACGGTACAGTATTGTCTGCACTGTGGCACATTTCAATGGCATTTGGGCTGAAATCCACAGCCGTCTCTCCTTCTTTTGTATACTCCTCAAATGGAAGCACCTAAATTTGTACCTGCCTGTTGTATTAGCTCCTCTTTGTGTGTGTGTGTGTGTGTGTGTGTGTGTGTGTGTGTGTGTTCCCCCAGTTCTGGCAAGCTCTTAGGAACAGACCTTTTTATGGAGTATTTGATTATACGTTGAGGGAGAAAGAGCTTAGTGTCATGTTGTGTAATTAGAACTTCTCAGTAGAAGCAACTTCATCTTGCACTAGTCCATGTCCTGAATGTACAGTTTGCCCTTTTCAAACAGGCTAGAGATATGGACAAGGTCATTGTATGTTTACAACAGTAGGCTGTGAGGGCCAGATTTTTTAAAACTTTCCCCATCACACCTGTATTGATTGGAACTTTAACCCAGGACTCTTCCAAGATTCTTCCAAGACTCAGGTACTGAATGAGATTTGATGCCGTATTTTATGTGTCTCTGTGTGTATGAAAACTGCTGTCAAGCCACAACTGTCTTATGGAGACCCCAGCCAAGCAACCAAGCTTGGTTCTATCAGTAAAAAGGCAAAGACAGGAGGCCCTTTCCAGGGGAAAACTCTTTGCAGCCTGTTCTGACTAGGGTTGCCAGCTCCAGGTTGGGAAATTCTTGGATATTTTGTGGTGGAGTCTACAGAAGCCAAAGTTTGGGGAGAGGAGAGGGCTCAGCTGAATAGAATGCCATAGAGCCCACTCTCCAAAGCAGTTATTTTCTCCAGGGGGGGAGAAATCTATTGTCTGGAGTTCAGTTGTGATACCTGGCGATCTTCAGGCTCCACCTGGATGTTAGCTACCTTAGGCGTAACAGTTAGCACTTCAGATCAGAGTCTGCCAGACTCAGGTTCTTGCTGTGGAAGTTAAGTGGGTGATTTTAGACCAGTCACAGACTTCTAATCTAACCTACCTCACAGGGTTGTTGTGCAGATCTAAAGGGGGCGAAGTGAATGATGTAAGCTGCTTTGGTCTCCACTGCGGAGAAGGACTGTACTTTTCCTCCTGGGGAATCCTTGCTGCCAATCTCCAGGTGACAGCTGGAGATCACTCAGAATTAGAACTGCTCTCCAGGTGGTAGATATCAGTTCCCCTGGAGAAAACAGCTGCTTTGCAAGGTGGACTCTGTGTCATTGTAACCTGCTGAGGTTGCTTCCCTCCTGCTTGGGTCTCCACTGCAGAGAAAAACTGTAGTTTTCTAGGTAGATGCTGCAGGGGTGGGGGAGATGGAAAGCTGAAGTTAGAGGGGCAGATAAAGGTATGTTGATGGATGGCTGGGAAGGAGATAGGGCTGCCACCTCCAGGTTGGGAATTTCCTGGAGATTTGAGGGGTGGAGCCTGGAGAGGGTGGGTGTCAGGTAGTCCTGCCATGATGGATGGAGGGGAGGGGAGGATGGCTATGGGCACCATGGCAGCGTGGAGGGCGGGAGGTTGGGATCGTGGGGGTGTAGATTTATGCACCTGGTGTGTGAGAATGGAATGTGAATCTGGCAGGCTCTATCTTGGGTAGACTTAACATTCTGACCTTGGAGGAGACAGGCTGCGAGCTTTCCTATCGCTGTCAAAGCTGCAGCTTTGCTGAGAATAATGGGGGCGGTGGGAACTTCATTAGCGTAGTAACTTTCGATTCCCATTCGCATGTTATTCCCTGATTGGTAGAGGGAGGGGGGGTCCCCATTCACCCCCTTTCCTGTATAACTGCCTGCTTTGTGTAACCAAGTTATTCTGAACAATGTATCTGCTCCAGTAACCTTTCCATTGCAGCTTAACAATAAACACTATTCTTGCTTGAACAACAAGACCTGGTGTTTGGCTGACTAAGTTAGGGCTTCTGACAGTTTGTTCAGAATCATCAATTTTCGGGACTGGTCGGAAACCCGCGGCTCCAAAATGAGTGGCGGTGAAGAAGACACTCTCCCGATCGAAGATGATAAGAAGGAGGATAAGAAACCTCTTGATAAGAACGTACCCGCGGAGACCCCTGACACCTATATACCGGTGACACGGGGCCAAGAGTACGACTTCGGAGGGCCCTACGGGGATCCGTATGGGGCAGCTTATGGTGGGGTGACCACTCGAGTCAAACACAGACGAGACTGGGTGAAGCCCCTGGCAGAAACCCATGAAACGTGGTTTGGAACCCCAAGAGCATCGGTGAGGGTGAGCCACACCGAGAGATCAGTCCGCAGACTGATTACGGCCGAGGGTATGGAAGACACCGGCCGAGACTCCGAGGACCTGGAAGGCGTCGTGGTGAGACGGAGGTGGAGTGGGGAGCCGAGCCAAGACCGCTTGATGCGCTTCTTGGATGAATCCCTCGCCCGCATTCCCCAGATGATCGCGGAGGGCATCAGGGAAGAGCGAGAGCGGCAACGACGAGAGGAACCACCCGATCAACCTCCCCAAGACCAACGTCCGGCGCCAGGCCCAGACCAGCAGAACGTACCAGCTCTACCCCCTCCTCAGCCCACGGGGCCGGGACCGCCGGGGCCGCCGGGGCAGCCACCCCCTCGCCCATGGGGATTTTTGCCACCGAAACCTGCGGAACTTCTTGATGCGGACTTTGATGGAGACCCAGAAAAGTTCCCTTTCTTCCTCGTGAGGGCTGAGAGATTTATCGAAACCTGGGGCCACCTGTTTCAACGCGAAGACCGCATGGTAGATGTCATAGCATCCCATTTGAAAGGCGCGGCAGCGGACTGGTATGTCGGGCTTCACCAGACTGACGGGCGGGAGCTGAGGGAAATCGACTCCTTCATGTGGGCCATGAAAGAGCAATTCGAGGATGTGAACGCAAATAAGACGGCCAAAGCAACAATCCGGGCCATCAAGCAAGGCACTAGATCTGTAAGGGATTATACAGCGGAGTTTCGCAGGTGTGCAGCTAAAATCCGAGGGGTGCAAGATGGGACCCTCGCAGAGTACTACAAGTTGGGGCTCAACACGGAGATTCGTCGGTCGGTCACAAAGACCCAAGACCCGGACACGCTGACAGGTTGGATACAAGCAGCCATCACTATGGAGAACCGCTTGAAAACCATCAAACTGGATGATGCAGCAGCGATGACTAACCGGGGCCAGTCGGGCCCTACACCGGCCGTGCGGGGAAGGAACCCCACACCAAACCCGAGACCGAAGGATGGAACGAGAGAACTCCAGATGAAGCAAGGTCTGTGCCTGAAATGCGGGGAAGGGGGCCACTTCGCAGCGAGCTGCCCAGGCTCCCCTGCATCACCTGGGGTGCCCAAGGGAGTCAAGAAAAAGATCGAAACATCCACACCAAAACCGGTGGCGAAGCCAAGAGGGGCGAAAGCCTTGCAAGCCAAGCCGCTCAGCGAGGCATCGGATTCATCGGATGGCGAGACCGTGCCGCCGGGAAACGAGATGGACCTGCTGTAAACAGCGCTGAACAGCAGGTCCCGGACTCCCAGGCGCAAATCCCGGTGAGCAGACCTCCCTCTCTTTTCTTTCTCACGGTGACTTTAGTGGACCCGGGTCTATTGACCCACGTGAGAGTGCGAGCTCTCATTGACTTTGGGTGTGGGAGAGATCTCATCAACCCCACACTAGTGACAGGACTGGGGGCAAAAGTAGTTAAATTAAATGACCCCTTGATTTTTACGCAGATGGACGGCTCCACCATGAAAGAACTTTGCAAATACGAGACTGTCCCCTTGCGGGTGGGGATTGGGCATCACTGGGAGGAGAGACCCTTCGTTGTTACCCCGTCTGCCCGCTTTCCCCTAGTACTCGGGAGCGCGTGGTTCTTTGATCACGATCCACATGTCTTATGGGGGGAGGGGAAAGTGAACTTTATTTCCAAGAAATGCCAGGCCCACCTGTGGAAGCAGGAGTGGGGGACCACGATGGGGGGGGCGCCCCTAGTAACGGCGGGGGTGGCAGAGGCAGAACTAGAGAGGATTCCACCCGAGTATCGCGACTTAGCTTCCGTCTTTGGGGAAGAGGAAGCCGATGAACTGCCCCCCCATAGAAACTCGGACTGTGCAATTGAGATTTTGCCTAACCAGAAATTACCTAAAGGAAAGCTATATTCTATGAGCCCTTCGGAAAAGGTGGAGCTGAGGAAATTTATTGACAAGAACCTGAGCAGGGGGTTTATACGACCGGCATCCTCCCCGTTTGCAGCTCCCGTTCTCTTCCGGAAAAAGAAGGACGGGGGTTGCGGTTGTGCACCGACTATCGAGGCTTGAATGCAGTCTCCAACACGAACGCTTACCCCATGCCCCTAATCAAAGACTTGTTAGCTGCGGTGGCTGGGGGAAAATTTTCTCGAAGCTAGATCTCAGAGATGCCTACTTCAGGGTCCGAATAAGGGAGGGGATGAATTCAAAACGGCGTTCAATACCCCCCTGGGTCAATTTGAATACTTAGTCATGCCGTTCGGGCTTCAGGGAGCGCCGGGGGTCTTCATGAATTTGATTAATGAGGTGCTCCACAAGTATTTATTCAAGGGGGTCCTTGTTTACCTTGATGACATACTTTTGTATTCCCCTGACCTGAAATCCCACGTGAAACTGGTGCGGGAAGTTTTACAAACGTTGCACAAGCATAAACTCTTTGCTAAGCTGTCCAAATGTGAATTTCACAAATCGGAGATCCCTTTCTTGGGCTACCGCATATCCCAAAAGGGGATTGAGATGGACCCTGACAAAATAAAAGATGTGGTGGGGTGGGAGCCACCCAAGACCCGGAGACAACTCCAAGGGTTCCTCGGATTCGCGAACTTTTACAGATCATTCCTTTCGAACTTTGCTCAAGTGGCTCTCCCCTTAACTGATCTGCTTAAAACGAAAGGGAAGTCACCTGACTGCACCCGACCCGGTGCCAAGCTAGAGTGGTCTCCAGAGTGCCAACAAGCATTTGACCAATTGAAGGCCCTTTTTACGTCGGAGCCTGTGTTAGCCCACCCGAATGAACTTAAGAAATTCATTGTACAAGTAGACGCTTCTGACGTTGCTATGGGAGGGGCGATCCTCCAAGAGGGGGAGGATGGTAAATTACACCCCCTTGCCTATGTTTCCAGAAAATTTAACGATACTGAACGGAATTGGTCGGTGTGGGAAAAAGAAGCGGGATCGATCCGCTTAGCGTTGGCAACCTGGCGCCATTGGCTGGAGGGGGCGCGGGTTCCCTTCGAGGTGTGGACTGATCACAAAAGCCTCGAGCTTCTCCACTCCCCCCGTTCCTTGAACGCCAAACAGCTGCGTTGGGCTGATTTCTTCTCCAAGTTCAATTTTACACTGCACCACTTCCCTGGGACATCTAACTCGCTTGCCGATGCACTGTCACGCCTCCCACAGCATGACAGTAAGAGGGAGGAGATTCGTGACTCGGTTTTCACGCCTTCCCAGTTGGGAGGGGCAGTAACCACTCGGAGGCAAGCCAAACGTTCCCCTCCATCCCCAACCCCTCCCACCAATGACTGGGTGACGAAATTCGTTACAGCTATGTCTGACGCTGACAGGGAGGAAGTGAGGGGGGAGGAAGGAGTCTCTCAAGATGCACATGGCTGCTGGAGGAAGAATCAGAAACTGTTTGTTCCCAATTCCCTTCGGGGGGAGGTGATGGGCTGGGCGCATGGCTCAAAACTGGCTGGGCACACGGGGTTTGTGAAATCTCTCCAGCTCCTACAGAGACAATTTTGGTGGCCTGGGCTACGAAAGGACATTTCGTTATTCACGTCTGCTTGCCAAACGTGTTTGATGAGTAAGCCCAGACCCGGTAAACCCCCAGGAGCTCTACAACCCCTCCCCACGCCGGCTCATCCATGGGAAGTGATCTCTATGGACTTTATTACTGACTTACCCCCTAGTGGGGGGAATACGGTCATCTGGGTGATAGTCGATCTGTTTACTAAGCAGGCCCACTTCGTTCCGTTTGCCTCCGTCCCCTCTGCCAAGAAACTAGCCTCAGCGTTCTTGCAATACGTCGTGAGGCTCCACACTTTACCTGCTAAAGTAATCTCGGATAGGGGGGTTCAATTTGTTTCGCATTTCTGGAGTGAATTAATGTCACTGCTTGGGGTGGAGCGGGGGGTCAGCAGTGTATACCACCCGGAAACCGATGGGCAGACTGAACGTGTGAACCAAACCCTTGAACAATACTTACGGTGTTTTACAAACTTTCAGCAGGACAATTGGCACTCCCTTTTGCCTTTGGCTGAGTTCTGTTACAATAATACTCAGCACTCTTCGACGGGGATGTCCCCTTTTAAGGCGGTCCATGGATATGACGCCCCGCCTTTGCCATTTTTGAATTCTCCCGACCTCCCGGCGGGAGATGCTGGAGACTGGTGCAAACAGTTGCAGGCGGCATGGTTGTCTTTGGCCAAGACTCTGGAGGATGCAAAAGAGGCCTATAAAACCCAGGCGGACAAGAAACGCAACCTATCCTGGGTTCCTAAGTGTGGGGAGTTTGCTTATTTGTCCACACAAAATTTACGTGGCATTCAACCGAGTCGCAAGCTCGGTTGGAAATTTGTTGGACCTTTTGAAATTGTGAGAGTTATTAACAATGTGACTGTGGAACTTGCCTTGCCTAAATCTCTAAAGTCTGTTCATCTTGTCTTTCATGTAAGGCTTCTGCGCCGGGCGCCCGAGGAGAACAAATGGAGACCGAAGCAACCCGCCCCGCCTCCGCTGTTGGTGGGGGGGGAACCTCACTACGAAGTTTCACAAATCTTGGACTCTAAGATCTCTCGCAATTGCTTGTTTTATCTGGTGGAATGGGTTGATTTTGGGCCTGAACAGAGGGAGTGGGTACGGGCGGAAAATGTTCTGCCCCCCGGATGATCCGGGCTTTTCACAAACTGTACCCCCACAAGCCAAAGGGGTAGATTTATTTTTGAGAGGGCTGCATGTCAGGTAGTCCTGCCATGATGGATGGAGGGGAGGGGAGGATGGCTATGGGCGCCATTGCGGCGTGGAGGGCGGGAGGTTGGGATCGTGGGGGTGTAGATTTATGCACCTGGTGTGTGAGAATGGAATGTGAATCTGGCAGGCTCTATCTTGGGTAGACTTAACATTCTGACCTTGGAGGAGACAGGCTGCGAGCTTTCCTATCGCTGTCAAAGCTGCAGCTTTGCTGAGAATAATGGGGGCGGTGGGAACTTCATTAGCGTAGTAACTTTCGATTCCCATTCGCATGTTATTCCCTGATTGGTAGAGAGGGGGGGTCCCCATTCACCCCCTTTCCTGTATAACTGCCTGCTTTGTGTAACCAAGTTATTCTGAACAATGTATCTGCTCCAGTAACCTTTCCATTGCAGCTTAACAATAAACACTATTCTTGCTTGAACAACAAGACCTGGTGTTTGGCTGACTAAGTTAGGGCTTCTGACAGTGGGGTTTTTGGAGGGATGGGATCTCAGACAGGTAGAATGCCATAGACTCCACCCTCCAAACCAGCTGTTTCCTCCTGGGAAAACATTGTTACCAATCTCCAGGGGAGGGCTGGGGATCACAGAATTACAACTACTCTTCAGATGGCAGAAATCAGTTCCCCTGGAGAAAATGGTGGGCTCTGTGTCATTATACCCTGCTGAGGTGCCCCCTAAGATAGCCAGTGTGACATAGCAGTTAGTGCTTCAGAGCAGGGTATGCCAGACCCAGGTTCTTCCTATGGAAGCTGATTGGGTGATTTCAGACCACTCACAGTCTTTCAGTATAACCTACCTCACAGGGTTGCTGTGCAAATCAAAACGGGGAGAGGAGAATGATGTGAGCTGCTTTGGTCCCCACTATGGAGAAAGACTGTACTTTTTCTAGGTAGAGGCTACAGGGTGGGAGAACAGATGGAAACTTGAAGTCAGAGGGGCAGATAACAGTATGTTGATGGTTGGAGAGGTTGGGGTTTGAAGATAGGTGGGTCCTCAGACAGGTACAATGCCATAGACACTACCCTCCAAACCAACCATTTCCTCCTGGGGAACCATTGTTGCCAATCTCCAGGGGTGGGCTAGAGATCACAGAATTACATCTGCTCTTCAGATGGCAGGAATCAGTTCCCCTGGAGAAAACAGTAAGCTCTGTGTCATGATACTCTGCTGAGGTCTCCGCAGCAAATTGACACTGAATGTGCAAGGCCAGAGTCTCTTTCTAGAGCTCCTTGTATTTCTTTCCACAACGGGCCTTATTCCTAATAATGCCATAAAGCCCACCCTCTAAAGCAGCCACTTTTTCCAAGGGAACCAATCTTAGCCATCTGGAGATCAATTGTAATAGTAGTGGCAGATCCCCCAGTGCCATGTGGCAATCAGCAACCTCTTTCTATAAAAGTTCCAGAGTTCCAACAGCTTTCTCTGGGATGGGCTTGATTTATATTCAGTCACTTCTCTCAGAAGAGACATGTTCTGGCAGGAGAGTTCTTGTGCCAGAAGGCTTTGTCATGAGCAGACACACAGAAGGTTATATTGTATATGTCTCTTTCTTTGTCAGAGAAGTATATATAGTTCCCTCCCCCTTTAGGAAGGTATACATGAGAGAACTGTGACTGACCCAAGGTCACACAGCTGGTTGTATGTGGAGGAGTAGGGAATCAAATCCAGCTCTCCAGATTAGAGTCTGCTGCTCTTAACTACTACACCAAACTGGCTCTCTTGCTCTTCTACTGGACTCTTCCTCATTTCTACTGCTACAGAAAGACTAACATGGCTACCCATCTTGACACTTCCCATGACATCGTCATCTGAGTAGTTCACCATCTTCCTCTTGACCATTCAAAACATTCTGCTTCACCCAAAGAGTAATTAACATGTAGAGTTCACTGTCACAGGAAGCAGTGGCAGCTACAAGCAGAGACAGCTTCAAGGGGGGATTAGATAAACATATGGAGCAGATGTCCATCAGTGGCTGTTAGATGCAAGGTATGGATGGAGCACTCTGTCTGGAGCAGTGATGCTCTGTATTCTTGGTGCTTGAGGGGCAACAGTGGGAGGGCTTCTGGAGTTCTGGCCCCACTGCTGGACCTCCTGATGGCACCTGGGTTTTGGTCAGTGTGTGACATAGAGTGTTGGACTGGATGGGCCACTGGCCTAATCCAACATGGCTTCTCTTACGTTCTTATTCACCTGCACTGAAACGAGTTCTTCTCAGCTCTTTTCAACAACAGATTTTCTTTTAATATATTATTGGAATATACTCACTTGATGGGACTGTGCCATTTCCTCAGGCACAGGACGTCTCCCTCCCCCAGATTTGTCCCTCCGAGACTCATGCCACTCTCTGGGGTTTAATCCAACTCCATCTTCTTCTGGTTTTATTATAAGCAGCTGTTGCCTTTTCTGGTGGGTTGCCGAGGAGCCTCGGGGTCTCTACCATCTGACATCTGCACTTGCTTCTAAATATACACCTGCACATCACGTTGTCTTGGGGCGACGGTACAGCCATGGGAATCCCATTTCCTTTGGCGCAGATGTACTTTCATCTTTTGCCTCAGAACCTTGCTTTAATTCCTGCAGTTTCGGAGAACTTGTTTAGTTGTGTTTATCCTGTTTTTGACAGAACAGTCAATTTCCATCACTGTGCACACCTCTGGTTCCGTTATCAGTGGCCAGGCTTCCTTAACGTGAGGCTATATGCTGAAATCAGCAGATGGCCAACAGTGAACCAATTCCTAAATGCATTTGCTGAAATCCACCTCCTCCCAGCCTCACTGAAGTGTTTGCTCTCAAGTTACCTCACATAAATAATTCTGGGAACAGACTGAGGTCCCCTCCCCACTACTGGGTGGTGTTTGTTGTTGTTGTTTTTCTGTCATAGAATCTACTGCAGTATGTCACCTTCCTGTGCTATGAATGTAGCTTCATACGCTTTGGGGTCATATGGGAGCAACATGGAATAGTTTGTGCCTCACTTCCGAAAGGATGAGGACAGAATGGAGTGCATGCAGAAGAGAGTGACAAAGATGATTGGGGGCCTGGAGACCAAGCCCTGTGAGGAAAGGCTGAGGGACCTGATGTCAGGTTCAGAAGCAAGTAGATCCAAGCATTCTTAGGACCAAGAAAGGCTTTATTGGAATACAGTGCTAAAACCCACAGTAGAACGGTTATTGTCAGGAATGGCGGGACAAGCTGCTCAAGCATGGTTATAGTGTGATGCAAAAATGCGACTAGCAAATGATCTGCAAGCACGCGCGCGGGAAACTCCCGGTGGGAGAGTTACTTAATAGGCGGGAGACGACTCCCTCCACCCCTCGGCTTTACAGGACTGGAAAATTCTCATAGACTTAAGAATAGCCCAAAGCCTGCATTCAAGGCCACCGTGATAACATCGAGCAGCAGCAAAGAAGCTCCCACGTTACAGCTAGCATACCTACGCAAGCGCAGAAGCAGGGACAAGATAGGGAACACAGAACAATGGACACAGTGTGAAACATTAAACAATCATAACTGACACTTGGGAATGTTCAGTCTGGAGAATCATAGAATCATAGAGTTGGAAGGGACCTCCAGGGTCATCTAGTCCAACCCACTGCACAATGCAGGAAATTCACAATACCTCCCTCTCCACACCCAAAGTGACCAATGTTCCATGCCCAGAAGATGACACAAAACTTCCAGGATCTCTGGCCAAATTGACCTGGAGAAAAATTGCTTCCGGACCCCAAAGTGGCAATCAGCATCTCACTGGGCGCGTAAGAAAGGGCAACAAGCACTGAGGCAACCCTTCCTGCCCACCCCTATCTGCTCAAGTTCACAGAATCAGCATTGCTGTCAGATGGCCATCTAGCCTCTGTTTGAAAACCTCCAAACAAGGAGAGCCTCCAAAGAAGAAGAAGAGGTTGAGGGGGACATGATTGCTCTCTTGAAGTATTTGAAGGGCTGTTACTTAGAGGAGGGCAGGGAGTAGTTCCTGTTGGCAGCAGAGGATAGGACTCGCAATAATGGGTTTAAATTAATGGCGGAAAGGTACCAGCTGGATGTTAGGGGGGAAATTGTACAGTAAGAGTAGTTTAGCAGTGGGATTGACTGCCTAGGGAGGTGGTGAGCTCCCCCTTACCGGCAGTCTTCAAGCAGTGGCTGGACGAACACTTGCCAGGGATGCTCTAGGCCAGGGGTGTCAAACACGCGGCCCAGGGGCCAGATCCGGCCCCTGGAGGGCCCACAGTGGAACTGGCTGTCTTCTGCTTCTTCTTCCCGTTCTGCTGCTGCTGCGTCATCGTAGGTTTGCAGCTTACAGATACACACACATGAACAGCATTGTTATGTACTGAATGTGAATCGCTCCTATCTATTCACATGTTAAGCTTGAGTCTGAATGTGGCTCTTCAGATGTCGCATTGCTATTGGTCGGTTTCTGCGAAACCTGTGTAATTACCCAATCACTGAGTGATATTGTTGCAAAGAGGGAACGGCCCTGATTGGCCTTTATCCCTGTATTCTGATTGGTCTTTAACTTGTAATGGGTGTGGTTTGGACAGCCCGGGAGAGTTTAAAAGAAGGAGCTGTGCTCCCCTTGTTGTCGTGTGTTCAGTCGTGTGTTCCTGACTTACAGTTGCTGTTTAATAAAGCTGAAATCACTTGAAGCTGAATCCTTTGTTGAGTCTCATACTTAACAAGCATACTCAAGATTGCAATAGCACAGACATTTTGATGCAATAACTCAGAGCAAGAGGTGCCAGTTATCAGACACTGTTCAATAAACAAAATACTTGCCAGAGTGCTGATGTTTTACACATGTTTTTTATTTCAAGTAAAAAAACAAACCCCTTTGTGTTTATGTCCTTTATAAAGATTATATCTCTGCTACCTGGTATTATAATATTTATGACACCCATGGCCCGGCCCGACAAGGTCTCCTTTATGCCAGATCCAGCCCTCATGACAAAGGAGTTGGACAGCCCTGCTGTAGGCTGACCCTGCATCGAACAGGGGGCTGGACTAGGCGGACTGAACGGCCGCTTCCATCTCTGATTCTTGACTGTTTTATGGTTCTGTGATTCTATGACATGACCCCATGCCAATGTTACGCCACATTCTGTAAATGCCAGTGCTGCATTTCTCCTATGTGGAAAGGAGCAAAAGATGCTAGCTTTGCAATATGGGAAGGCGCCATAGCACAGCAGCTTCCTTTCAGACACATCCATGCATTCGTGACTTCTTCTCAGTTCGAGAACTGTGCTTTGGTAGCCCTTCATCTTTGACTTTTCTGGAGTTGAATGACAACAGATCCAGACACGGTTCCTCTTTTTAAGTTTCTCCTTCCAGGCTTTTAGGCCTCCTGGCATGTGAACGGATTCCCAGGAGAGATCGGCTTCATAGTGAGCTTCGCAGCTGAACGGGGATTTTAAAACCAACTTTTTTTGTTCCCCCCCCAGTCCAAATCCTACATTCAAATATATGTGGGATCTCCCAGTTGGGGAATTCAGATCACCGCAGTGAGAAGAACAGGGAGGAAAGGCAGTGATACAAAGAGATTGCATCTATTTAGCAGGACTGGGTGTTCCGTCTCAGTGAATGCCGGGTCTGTGTGGCGTGTCCTGATGCATAATAGTCGGCCATTAATGGGACTGCTTCCCTCCTCCCTTTTACTCGCTGACATCAGCTGGAGGCCAGTGAAAGAGCTTTTGCCATTTCGTGCTTCACACTGTTCCATCTTATAAGGCTTTGCTTGAATTGATTACATTTTAACACACACTTCGAGACAGAGCCCAGGGCAGCATACGTGGCTCCCTTTCTGTCAGTTGAACTGGGACCGATGCTCATTCATCATCCTTATTTTCCGAACTTCTGTCCAAGAAGACCGGGGTGCCTGTCTCCCTATAACTACCACTGTGTTTTCAGATATGATAAGAGACACAAATGTACTGCAGCACTACCCAATACGATTCGTGGCTCAGCAGGGATTTCAGGCAAGTTCCCCAGTCCAAATCCAACCCATTTTACAATAGACCACAAATCTGAGAAGGTATTTTTAATCCTAGCATATCTATACATTAAAAAAAAGATTAAACAAAATATAGGTAAAGGTAAAGGTTCCCTTGCTCGAAAGCCAGTCGAATCTGACTCTAGGGTTGCGGTGCTCATCTCCATTTCAAAGCCGAAGAGCCAGCGCTGTCCGAAGACGTTTCCATGGTCATGTGGCTGGCATGACTAAACACCAAGGCGCATGGAACGCTGTTACCTTCCCAACGAAGTGGTACCTATTTATCTACTTGCAATTTCTTGCTTTTGAACTGCTAGGTTGGCAGGAGCTGGAACTAGAGACGGGAGCTCACTCCGTCATGTGGCACCTGGGTCTCGAACTGCTGAACTACTGACCTTCCACAGCCTGCAGTTCAGCGTCTTAACCACTTGAGCCACTGCAGCTCCTAAAAAAATATATACAGTGTGCTAAAATAGTTGATTAAAAACAAAATAGGCCTTCAGGCCATACAGATACATTATGCAATGCAAAATACACTTAGTAGCACACTTTGCAGTACATATTAGATACAATGCAGTTGTCGGCTGATGCCGTCATGGGGGCTTTCGCTTTGCTTCCCCTCCTCCCGTCTCACTCCTGGACTGCCTCCCCCTCCCAGTGGTCTTGGTATGTGCGCCTGGTGCATCCCTCATCTTTCCTCTCCTTGGAGCTCAACTCCACCACACTGCTTTTTCCTGCTGGGAGCAGTGAGCTGTTTTCTCTTAGGTGCACACAGGTGCCCTCCTTATTGGTCCCTCCTCATCAGGGGGTCTTGTATGAACTGTGTATAATTATCTGGTTTCCCGCTTGAGCCCCATTCCTGACACGGTGGGTGCGTTCAGACGTGCCATTTGGACCGCTTTCGGCACGCTTCAGGAATGGATTTTATGTGTGCGTTCACACACCCAGCATCAGTGCACCGTCCCTGGCCATTGTTTACGGATCAAACCCCCTTTAAAATGGAGTATTTTGATACCACTTACCCAAGTGGTATTTTCCCGATTCTCCGTTTCGAGCCGCACTTTTCTGTCGTCTGACCGCTCCGGTGTTGAGCCACTTTCGGGTGCTTCAACCCCCTCCCCTCTGGAAAG
This sequence comes from Gekko gecko, assembly GCA_029375565.1. NCBI lineage: Eukaryota > Metazoa > Chordata > Lepidosauria > Squamata > Gekkonidae > Gekko > Gekko gecko. Next base: position 18,417,839 of record JAPDNY010000009.1, on the reverse strand, counting down.
CTGCCATGGAAGCCTCAGGCTTCTGCTTTTCGTCAGCCATTTTTTTTAAGCCTCAGCAGTATGCGCATGGGCAGAGCTCCGCTCCTATGTTAGTAAAAGCAAAGTTTGAATGGTGCCTAGTCTAAGCATTTAGACGAGCTCGGGATCTCATGGAGGCCAGTTTCGGGGGTAAAAGGTTCATTTAAAGTGTCCATTTAAAGTTTAAAGGGAAGTATGGAAATTGCTGTTCTGCACACGTGTGAAAATTGTAGTTCTAAAGATGGCTGCCTGTGCACATGCTCTAGCTGGGGGGGGGAACATCAATGCACACTCCGGGCAGGGAGTGATGTGGCTATGCAGGGATCTGGAACAAGGAGGTCAGTGTGATCGCGATTCTCTGGGTTAAAAAAAACACACATCGGACCAGAGCAATTTACACCACTCCCAGCACGCTATCTGAACACACCTGGTATGTGTCAAACGATGACCTAAGTGCCTCTGTCAATAAACTGAACTTCCTTGAAAGACTGTTGTTGAGCTTGATTGACAAGGAACTGAACTTCTTTGAAGGACTGTTGTTGGGCTTAATTAAACTTGATTGATATCCTCTTAGTCGCGCTGACTAGAAGTGATAGACCAATAGAGCCTGTTTGGTGTAGTGGTTAGGAGTGCAGACTCTAACCTGGGAGAACCAGGTTTGATTCCCCACTCCTCCATATGCAGCTACTGGTATGACCTTGGGTCAGTCAGAAGTTCTTTCAGAGTTGTTCTCTCAAGAACAATTATCTCAGATTAGTTGCTGTAGATTTTCCGGGTTGTGTGGCCGTGGTCTTGGCACTGTAGGACCTGATGTTTCTTCAGTAGCTGTGACTGGCATCCTCAGAGGTATAACACATAAAGATGGAGTACTCTCTATGTCAAGGTGAGCAGAAAAATTATAGGCAAGTAATTTATTTCTACCCTGGAAGGTGGGGTAGGACTGAGTCAATTATCTTGTGTAGTTCTCCAGGCTATGAGCATGCTAATGGAGGAGCTTTCCTGAGGAGGTTCTTTTGTCTATGGATTGTTTCCTGAGGAGGTTTGAGGAGGTTCTTTTGTGTGTGGAATGGCTATTGAAACTCTAATCTTATCTGTAGTGCTATTGCCAGCTGTAGAGCATTTTGTGTTCTTCAGGACAGGAAACCATGCCCTATTTATTTTTAAACTCTCTTCTTTCCTGTTGAAATTGTGTTTATGTTTATGAATTTCAATGGCTTCCCTGTGTAATCTGACATGGTAATTGGAAGTGTTGTCCAGTCTGTCAGTGTCCTGGAGCAAAATGTTGTGTCCTGTTTGGGTTAGGCTATGTTCAGCCACTGCTGATTTTTCAGGTTGGCCAAGTCTGCAGTGTCTTTCATGTTCTTTTATTCTTGTCTGAATGCTACGCTGTGTGGTCCTGTTGTAAACCTGTCCACAACTGCATGGTATATGGTATACTCCTGCAGAAGTGAGGGGGTCTCTTCTGTCTTTTGCTGATTGTAGCATCTGTTGTATTTTTCTGGTGGGTCTGAATACTGTTTGTAGGTTGTGTTTTTTCATAAGTTTTCCCATCTGATCCATGATTCCTCTTCTTACAGGGGCTACTGTAAGCTCTTGGAGGATTGGCTACATTAGGGGTGTGTTGCCTAATATGCAAAGGACTTCCTGCTACAAAAAGTGCCCTGAGGAGGATATTGGATTTATACCCCGCCCTTCACTATCCAAAGGAGTCTCAGAGCAGTTTAAAATCTCCTTTCCCTTCCTTTCCCCACAACAGACATCCTGTGACAGGTGGGGCTGAGAGAGCTCTTTCTTGCTCATGAGAGAACAGCTCTGAGGGATCTTGTGACTGACCCAAGGTCACACCAGCAGCTGCATGTCAAAGAGTGGGGAATCAAACCCGGTTCTCCCAGATTAGAGTCCACGCTCCTAACCACTACGCCAAACTGGCTCGCTTGAACTAGTCTTTCACCACTTAAGGGGATCCTTACCTTTTACTGCTTCCATTACTTTGTTCATTAACCTAAATACCTATTTGTACCTTTCCTATCCTGTGGTATGCATTTTATCTGAGCTTCTGGGACTGTAGTTTTAAATAGTCTCTGAGCTTCCTGAAATACTCTGTGGGAGTATTACATCTGCTCCTTATCTTTATAGCCACACCAAAGGGAATGAGAGATGGTATAATCATACTGAATACAGCAGTTCCTTCACCCACAGTGTGCAAATGTGTGTATTCCACACGTTTTTAATCAACTGTTTAAGTGAACTGCAATATTAAAGAGATATTTTGTTTTATCTTCACACACACACATTTGTAACTTCAACCTTTTATGCATCCGGTTCTATTTTTGGGTTAGGTTTTTTCCCTTTCTTTTGTGTGGCTGATATTGTTAATATTACCTTTTGGTCACAAGGATTTAGACAGTTCACCACCAAGTCATATTTGAGTAGCAAGGGCTACGAGGCACCAGGGTTCCCTCTAAGCTGAGTTAGTATGAGCTAGTTCACAGCTTTTTTAGCCTCTACCTCTCAGATTTTTGCCTTAGCTCAGGAAGGATGGCTCCAGAGCAAACTAATTTATGCAATAGCCAAATCGCTTTCTCACCGCTTTAATGCCAGTAGCTCACAAAGTAGAATTTTTGCTCACAAGACTCCACAGCTTAGAGGGAGCATTGCCTGGAACTCCTGGAGGAATGCTTTTATAGGTCAACTAGGAATCAGGCATGTTGTAGACACAAGACAATGGGCACTAGAAGGAAGGAAGGAAGGAAGGAAGGAAGGAAGGAAGGAAGGAAGGAAGGAAGGAAGGAAGGAAAGACAGTGAGAGAAAGAAAGAAAGAGAAAGTGAGGGAGGGAGGAAAAGAGAATGAAAGAGGGAGGGGAAGAAGTCAAAGAGATGGGGCGAGGGGAGAGAGGGAGGAAAAGAATGGCAAGAGATAGGGAATAAGGAAGGAAGGGAAAGAGGGAGGGAGCAGAAGAATGCAAAGAGATGGGAAGAAGGGAGGGAAAGAATGCAAAAAGATAGGGAGGAAGGAAAGAAGAGACAGAAGGAGGGATAGAAGGCAAAGGAAGGAAGGGAAAGGAGAGAGAGAAGACCCAGAGATTCTGGGAAGAGAAAGAGTAGGCAGGGTCAGGGAAGGGGGCGTTCTGCAGCTTGGTGCCAGCTCAGTGGGCAAGCAGGGAAAGGAGGGGGCCCCTCTGGAAACATGTCCCTGCCTGTCCACCGGGGGGGGGGAGTCAGGGAGGTGTGGAGGTCTCTCCCTGCATGTCTGACTTGGCAGGGGAGCAGGAAAGTGTGGTGTGGAGGCCTCCGGAGGCCTTTTCTCACACGTCCACCTCAGGGAGTGGGCTGGAAAAGATGAGCGGGGTGTGTGGAGGCTGTTCTCCATGCGTCCGCCTGGGTGGGGGAGTGGGGAAGTGTGGCATGGAGGCCTCTGGAGGCCTTTCCCTGCGTGAGCGTCTCAGCGGGCAACCGGGGAAAGGTGCTGTGGGGCCCTCTGGAGGCCTCTCCCTGCCTGTTCTCGGAGCCCGGCTGGCTCCTGTCGCAGCTGCAGATGACTTGCTGTGGAGTCCATCCTCTTCGGCAGCTGCCTGTAGACTGAGGGCAAGAGTGTGGCTGCTGGCTGTGTGGGCGGGACTTAAGCCAGCAGTCACCCAACGCAGCCAGAGGATTGGCAGAGGCTTGGAGTGGCAGTTCTTGCAGCCAAGTGATTTTGGTTTGAATCAAATCTTGCCACCCCAGATCAGCTTTATAATATAGGAGAGATATGATCTAAGACGGTCTTTGAGAAACTGCTGGCTCTCAGTGTTAACCTGGATACTATCCAGGACCTAGGCCTTCATGTAGCATTTGCTTTGGTGAGAAATTGTGTAAAATTAATCGCTCGCCAAAATTTTGCCTTTAGAGCACGTGGCGCCTGTTCATCCCCGATTTTTTTTTTGTATTTTCCCTCTGAAATCTCTTCCCTCCTATACCAACTGTTGTTTTTCCAAAGCCTTTTAAGAGTGTTCATTCTGGCCAAACTGAACACCCACCCCTCAGCTGTTACGAGGGGTAGGTTCATACACTTACTTTATTCAGAACAAATCTGTCCCTGTCCCTTAGGTAATAGGCAACACAAAACTAACTGTGTAATAGAATAGCAGACACACCTTAAACAAACAAATATATATACATATCATATCATACTGAAAACATCTCCAACAGAATGTATTCACCCTCCAAAGGAGCACCACTTCAATTACTATAAAACCCTTAATTTCAAATGGATCAAAAATCAAAATAAAGTCCAAAATTAATGTCCAGAAACTCAGTCAGAGCTGAAATGAAGAAAGTAGCAGAAAACGATGTCTTCACTGGCCAGTTTCCAAGCTGCTTGGCCGGTGTCCCAGGAAGGGCAGAGAGGGCAGGATAAAAATCGAATCAAATAAATAAATAAATAAATCCACAGTCAGGATCAGTGTTCCCTCTAAGCTGAGTTAGTGTGAGCTAGCTCACAGTTTTTTAGCCTCAGGCTCACACATTTTTGCCTTCGCTCAGGAAGGATGGCTCTGGAGCAAACTAATTTATGCAGCAGCCAAATCGCTCGCTTGAAACTTTGATGCCAGGAGCTCACAAAGGAGAATTTTTGCTCACAAGCAGTGCTCCCTCTAAGCTGTGGAGTCTTGTGAGCAAAAATTCTACTTTGTGAGCTCCTGGCATCAAAGTTGTGAGCAAGCGATTTGGCTACTGCATACGTTAGTTTGCTCTGGAGCCATCCGTCCTGAGCTAAGACAAAAAGGTGTGAGCTGGAGGCTAAAAGACTGTGAGCTAGCTCACACTAACTCAGCTTAGATGGAACACTGCTCACAAAACTCTACGACTTAGAGGGAGCTTTGGTCAGGATCTGTTATATTTCACGGTGTTTGCCAGTTCATACTGATGTATAGTCTTCTTATGACCTAGTTACATACCTATTTGCTGACAAGGATTCAGAAAGAACTCTTAACAGTTGCATTTATAACTCTTTTTTTAGGTAAAGGTAAAGGTTCCCTTGCTCGAAAGCCAGTCGAATCCGACTCTAGGGTTGCGGTGCTCATCTCCGTTTCAAAGCCGAAGAGCCAGCGCTGTCTGAAGACATTTCCGTGGTCATGTGGCCGGCATGACTAAACACCAAGGTGCTCGGAACGCTGTTACCTTCCCACCAAAGTGGTACCTATTTATCTACTTGCAATTTCTTGCTTTCGAACTGCTAGGTTGGCAGGAGCTGGAACTAGAGACGGGCGCTCACTCCGTCATGCGGCACCCAGGTCTTGAACTGCTGAACTACCGACCTTCCACAGCCTGCAGTTCAGCGTCTTAACCACTTGAGCCACCGCAGCTCTTTTTTTATTGGGTGACTAATAACAGCCATCCACTGCTTGGGATCAATGTATCATACAGCTTCTATGGGATAAAAGGAATGGAAAGGATTACTACCATTTGTATGGAGAACACTAAAACTACCAGGGAGGCCAGAGTGGATTTGGGTGTGTGAAACACGACTGTTCATTCATACCTAGATATTGTTTATACTATTGAACTAGAAAGAAGGCATGTATACCATCTTCACATTTGGAGTTTTGGTTAACAACCCGTAAACACGCTGTCCTGTTTCTTCCATCACAGGAGAATGCTGGTCTGAACTTCAAAGCGGCCGTCGTTCCCTGGAAGCACTCAGTCAAATGAAAGCTGAGCGATATGTTTATTAGTTGGAGAATACCACGGGCACAGTGAAGGAGAGAGCTCAAATGGCCAGGCTACTTGCTGTGACTGCCAACTGCATTTCCGTTCCCTTTGATTGCCAGAATAAGAACCGGTGGGCGATGTGGCAACCTCAGGCCAACATCGACGCGGTGTTCTGTGAGAGGAAATTACTCGCGGCGGTCTTCCTAACATAACAAGGAAACGTGTTTCTTACTTTGGGTTATATGATGCCCCTTGGAAAAAAACATCTCTCTCTCTCTTTTAAATTATATTCTGTAGAGAGGACCGATTCTGGGAATGGATTCCGAGAACTGATTTCTCCATTGTCTAGTGACTTTGTGAAACTGCCCGTGTGGTAGGACTATTTGTCCTATGAAGAGCCTAATGTGGTAGCCTCCGACAGTGTGGAGAGCACTGTGGCCCAGGAGCCCATGATAAGCTGGAACAGTTTCCATGATCCTGTTCTACACATCCCGATACACACAGAAGAAGAAGAGATTGGGTTTATATCCCACCCTTCACTACCCAAAGGAGTCTCAGAGCGGCTTACAACCCCTTTCCCTTCCCCTCCCCTCAACAGACACCCTGTGAGGTAGGTGGGGCTGAGAGAGCTCCTTTGAGAATGGCTCTTGAGAGAACAGCTCTGAGAGAACTTGTGACTGACCCAGGGTCACACCAGCAGCTGCATGTGGAGGAGTGAGGAATCAAACCTGGCTCTCCCAGATTAGAGTCCCCGCTCCTAACCACTACACCAAACTGGCTCTCAGAGTAGAAAAACAGCAACAACAAACTAGAGATTAACAGATTTTCCAGATGTCATTCCTTGATTGGATCAGAATTCCTCTCTGTGTTCTCACCCATTCATTTAAATAAGAAAAATCTCTAAAAAAAATTCAGAAATTGGATCAAAGGCAGCATGCAGAGCTTTTCGTTTCTTGAATTCATTTGCATCTTTGCACTCTCTCCATCACTAATCCACATGTGTGCATTGGTAACTTGCTATAAATAAGTAATCGTGCCGGTGACTGTATCAGAATTCTTTTTGTGAGGTGTTTCACTGATGCACACATGCACATTCCTGTGAGTAAGTAACGAGCATAGGGTTGGATCCAACCAGCTTTTCTACTGGTGAAAAAGGGAGGATAGGACTCCTATTGATTACCTAAACGGCTACGTAGGGATTCATGGAATATACATGGACAAAAGACATGTGCCACAAGGGCTGTAGTAAGGAGGGGAATTTGGTGAGATTGGGCTGGATACAGGGCCGGCTCACCCAGTAGGCGAGCTAGGCCCTTGCCTAGGGTGCCAGCCCTGCAGGGGCGCCAAAATGCCCCCCACCCCCAGCCTGGATACAACTCACTTTTCTGGTGGCAAAAATGGAAGGAGGGGTCCCCTTTGACTATCCAAAAAGTCTATGCCAGGGATCATGGGGTCAGCATGGACAAAAATCTTGTACCAGAGAAGCTGTACTAAGGAGGGGTTTGGGGCAAGATTGACTGAAAAACCTGGCTGGATCCAGCCTACTCAGCAAAAAAGCCGACTGGATCCAACCAGTGGGTTTGGAAAGGTGCAACTCTGTTTAGGATTGCGCTAAAAAAAAAGGGTACAATTAATGCATCCATACATGCACTTTGCCGTGTGGTTACAGAGCAACATGGAAGCTTTTTATGAGGCCTCAAACCAAAATGTGAAGAGGCAATACAAATGTAGCAAAATGCAGCTTCAAAACTGAAAAAAAAAGAAACAAAACCCTTCTTCTGTTAGATTAACTGATTTGTAAATGATGCAAGAGTCTCATGTAAAGCGATCTCTTTTATTAAATCAACTTTCTAGCGACAGCATGCATGTTAATTAACTGTCGCAGAAAAGCTATCGCTTTCAAATCCCCGTCCCTTTCATTCACTGGGGCCAAATGCTTCATTCTGAGCTTATAGGCATTTGTTACAATCCTGATATGTACGGGGAGATTTCATTGGTTCATGGATATTTTCGTGGATAGTGACGGGAGCATAGTCACAGTCAAAATCCCAAGCATAAAATGGGCAGCTTCCGAGAGTCAAAGGAAATGATTAAACCGGCAAAACTTTGAACGGAACAGCAAAGTCACAATAAACACCTCGAAATAAATGGTAAGTTACAAAAACAAAATTTGGTTGTATCTTTGGTGTAACAAAGCGTGTTTGGATTATATATTTGTTTTTCTCCTGTTAATACTGAGGAACTTTTTTTTGTGTGTAGGACCTCTTAACCTCTCCCCATTTGTCTCTTTAATCTCTGTGCATGTCACAAAAGGTAACAGAGATGTCTCTGCAACACTTACCTTGGGAAGAGATGCTATTTTTATCCTAATGGCACAGAAGCATCAGCTTAGTTATGGAGAAATTAGTATTTCCTTTTGTCTGTCCTGAGCAATGTTCCCTTTAAGCTGGGTTAGTGTGAGCTAGCTCACAGTTTTTTAGCCTCCAGCTCACACATTTTTGTCTTAACCCAGGAAAGATGGCCTCAGAACAAACTAATTTATACAGCAGCCAAATTGCTCACTCACAACTTTAATGCCAGGAGCTCACAAAATAGAATTTTTGCTCACGGGACTCGATAGCTTAGAGGGAACATTGGTCCTGAGCCTCCTGCCCATCAGTTTCATTAAATGTCCTCGACTTCTAGTATTTTGGGAAAGGGAGAAAAAGCTCTCCTTGTCAGCTCTCTCCACCCGATGCATCATTTTATAAACCTCTATCACGTCCCCTCTTAGTCGTCTCTTTTCTAAACTGGAACATCCTGGCCTCTTCAGCCTTTCCTCACAGGGAAGGTGCTCCAACCCCCTTAATAATAACCAATTAATAATTACCATATGGCATTGTGGGTAGAACAGCCAACCCCTTCATCATCTTGGTTGCCCTCCTTTGGACTTTTCCCAGTTCTGCAATGTCCTTTTTTTGAGATATGGTGACTAGAACTGGACACAGTATTACAAACGAGGCCGCACCATAGATCTATACAAGGGGATTATAGTACAGGCCATTTTATTCTCTTTCCCTTTCCTAATAATTCCTCCTGTAGAGTTTGCCTTTTTTTTCACCGCTGCAGCACACGGGGTTGACACTTTCACTGAGCTATACTCTACAACCCCAAGACCTTTCCCCCTCTCAGCCTCAGCAAGTTCAGACCCCCATTAGCCTAGACTTGAAACTGGGATATATATATATATATTTGTCCCTATGTCCATCACCTTACACTTGACAACATCGAACTTCATTTGCAACATTGTCCCCCACTCACTCAGCTTCTGGAGGGCCACTTGGAGCTCTTTGCAGTCCTCTTCCTTCCATCCTGCTGCAGACACTCCCATGTTGCCCCTCAAGGTTAGGGTTGCAGGCCTCCAGGTGGGTCAAGTAACAAATAAATATACACTGCTAGAATTTTTTTTTTGTAAATGAATGTGTTCTGTTTATAATTATCATTCTACAAAGTGCATTGTGTGCTGTTATCACATCCTGGTCAGGTATATATATTCAGTACATTCAATACAACGTATCCTTCAGTTCATTCAATTTAACAACTACCAGTCAATTTTATACCAGCATTTGAAAAAGTCAAGCCCAAACGGGACTTTCCAGAATCACACGCCCGCTTCTGCTTGCATGAAGTCATCCAGAAGGGGAAAGCTTTCATTTATAGTTGTGTCGATGTTTATTGCCGATCCTACAAAAGTCCTACAAAAGAAACGTCGTGCAGCTCAGATTTATGGACGGAGCGCTCCTGTCATTCTCAAGGCGGGGCCTGGAGATCTCTCAGAATTACAGCTGATCTCCAGGTGGCAAAGGTCAGCTGCTTTAGAAGAAGAGGAGGAGGAGGAGGAAGAGGAGGAGGAGATTGGATTTATACCCTGCCCTCTTCCCTTCACTTGGAGTCTCAGAGCAGTTTACATTTCCCTTCCCCCTCCCCACAACAGACATCCTGTGAGGTAGGTGGGGCTGAGAGAGAACTGCTCTTAAGAGAACAGCTCTGAGAGAACTAGTGACTGAGCCAAGGTCGCACCAGCAGCTGCATGTGGAGGAGTGGGGAATCAAACCTGGTTGTCCCAGATTAGAGTTCGTGCTCCAGTCCTAACCACTATACCAAACTGGCTCTCAACGGTGGACTCTATGGCATTATGCCTGGCTGAAGTCTCTCCTCACCCTCAACCCTGCCCACCCTGGTCTCTACCCCACTCCAAAAAAAATAATCCAGGAATTTCCCACCCATGGTTAGCGAGCCTAGCCAAGGTCCCCCGTCTCCCCATGAGCAACATTTCATGGAGATCAGTGGGAACAGGGAGGCAGGAAAGTTCAGTTCCACTGACGGACCATTCCATCTGGATCCGACCCAACAAAAACAATTTATTCCAACACCAAATTCAGTGGAACTTCCTTTTAAATGAATGCTTGAAGACTGAAACCCTTGTTTTGGATGCACTCAGTATATTTAATGACTAGCAATGAACAGGGTTGCCAACTTCCAGGTAGTGAATCCAAACAACAAGGGGAAAAGACTAGTGTCACGGGAGTCCCAAATATACAAATTCCACTAGTAGAAAACACCATCCAAGATTGCCAAAACAATATATTAAACAATTATAAAGTTGGTGGTGTCACAACAGCAACATGAATGCATCCTGTAACTATAATAAGGCATAAGATGCAATATTTCCTCCTTTGAAGATAAGACATAAAGTCCATGTAGTCAGTGTAACTTGATAGGAGGAGTCCACATAGTCAAAACATTTTCCAAACAGCCTTTGCAAAGACGCCAATTCTAGATACTTGGAAGATGCATTTCCTTCGACTTCTTCGGTTTGCCAGCTGTGTGAGTGGAACCTGATCTCAGCAATTTCAACAGACCAGAAGGTTCATAGTGTAAGAAGTGAGTCATTGGTGACACCACCAACTTTATAATTGTTTAATATAATTGTTTTGGCAATCTTGGATGGTGTTTTCTACTAGTGGAATTTGTATATTTGGAACTTCCACGTGGTGGCTGGAGAGCTGGGATTACACCTGATCTCCAGGTGACAGAGACCAGCTCGCTTTGGAAGGTGGACCCTACAGTATCACGCCTAGGGTTGCCAAGTTGAAATTTACTTACGGGGAGTCCCGCGCTGTCCCTGGAGCTCGTGCGCGTGTGTGGAGCATGTGCGCTGCCGCTATGACGCCACCCGGAAGTGACGTCATCATGTCGGGACATTGGGGGCAGGGCCACTAGGATTCGAGGGAAAACCATAGAGTTTTCCCTCAAATCATAGAGCGTCCCGCCCCCACCATGGCCAGCATGATGATGTCACCTTCAGGTGACATCATCACGCTGGGGACGTTTGCCGGAAGGGGGTGGAGTTCCCCCCGGGGCCCGATTTTCTGGTGGCGGGTAACGGGCCTCTCGGGCGGGGGTTTACCCGCCCCCCGGGGGGACTTGGCAAGCCTAATTACACCCCCAACTGAAGTCCCTCCCCTCCCCCACCCCTGCCTTCCTCCAGCTCCACCTCCAAAATCTCCAGGTATTTCCTAACCCAGAGCTGGCAACGCTATGCACAAAGTGCTAACCCACAAGTAGTGGGCAATCCAGAAGCCCATGCTTTGACACAGTGCGTGCCACAAGTAGCAGTTCGAATGCTCAACTTGCTTTAATAGGACTTATCAGAGAGGACAGTTTATTTCCGTCATTAACGCATCGGGTTTAATATTCTAGTTAACATTTAAGAGCCTTGCCTAACAATCTCCCCTCTTTCTTTGCCGGCGTCTCTTTACGACTCCGCTGAGCAGTCCTTCCATATGTCAGGCTCTGATTTCATTTCCCAACACTATCAATCCTCTTAAGACAAAAAAAAAGCATGTTATAAATAAATATGCTTGAATTAGTAACAAAATTTACTCTCATGACGAAAGACGTGGGCAAGCTTAAATGAAAAAAAAAAAAGGATGCACGTTAAATTGATTCCGTAGGAATCTGTACTATTTCATAAACTCAGGGGAGTCCTTGTCAGACTGGCTTATGGTGACCTCATAGGTGTTTGCGAGGCAGGAGACCTTCAGAGGTGGTTTGCCATTGCCAGCCTCTTTCTTACAGCCATGGACTTCCTCGGTGGTCTCCTATCCCAATACTAACCAGGGCTGACCCTGCTTAACTTCCAAGATCTGACACCATTGGCCTAGCCTGAACCAGCCAGGTCAGGGCAGACTTTACAGTCATGTATACTGGAACAGACCAACTGTTATGTATTGAGACTAAGCCATTCCTCAAGCTGTACCAGGAATGGGCTGAGTTTGCGACTTCAGAACAATAGCTCACCAGGATCCTGCAGCTAACCAATAGATAAATAGTGTAATATAAATAGCGTATCAGTGGGAGTGGGTGTTTTTTGGGTGTGGTGTTTGCATGCTTGAGCCCTGCTAGTTGTCCTTATAATTCACTGAAATAAACTGGAGCTGATCACTGCAATGCATCTAGAACCCAGAATTTAACACCAACCATGTGCAATGGGAGCACAAGCCACCAGCAATCTTCCTGATATGCATGGCCACCATATTGGCTTGGATCCACCAGCAATTTCCATTGGTGGAGGGGATCTCCATCTGTGAAGTGTGACTTCATTGACTCCCCCTCCATCTGAAGTCTAATATCCTCCCCAAAATGTTGCTCCACCTGAGGAACATATTGAATTCTTTGTAGCATGGTGGCCATTGTGAGGTGTCTCTGACATTTTATTTTTGCTGCCAAATAACAGCTGACTTGTGGTTATGCTGTACAGTTTTCAAGACAAGAGATGGTCAGGGTTGGTTTGGCATTGCCTGCCTCTGTGTCATGACCCTGGTATTCCAGGGAGGTCTCCCATCCAGATACAGACCTGGGCCGATCGTGCTTAGCTTCCAAGATCTGACAAGATTGGGCTAGCCTGGGCCACCCAGGTCAGGGCTGTCCTTTACTTTTACACTGCACAAAATACAGTGATCGTGTATATATGTGTATATATATATATATATATATATATATATATATATATATATATGTGGAGCTGCGGTGGCTCAAGTGGTTAAGACGCTGAACTGCAGGCTGTGGAAGGTCAGTAGTTCAGCAGTTCGAGACCTGGGTGCCGCATGACAGGGTGAGCTCCTGTCTCTAGTTCCAGTTCCTGCCAACCTAGCAGTTCAAAAGCAAGAAATTGCAAGTAGATAAATAGGTACCACTTCAGTGGGAAGGTAACAGCGTTCCGTGCACCTTGGTGTTTAGTCATGCCAGCCACATGACCACGGAAACGTCTTCGGACAGCGCTGGCTCTTCGGCTTTGAAACAGAGATGAGCACTGCAACCCTAGAGTCGGATTCGACTGGCTTTCAAGCAAGGGAACCTTTATATATATATATATATATGAGGTCACCTACTCCACCCCCCATGTTCATTGCAGGAATTAGTCAACTACAGCACTCCACTCTGCTTAAAGGAGTGCACACCTTTAAAAAAATGATTGAAACAAGCATTTACAGGATAAATTCTTGTGGTGCTGTGTCTTTAAGAAAGGGGGCGGAGCCCCCAAAAGCCCCACCATACCTATGGGCCTGCAGCGGACCTTGCTGAATCTCATCCCCAAGTGAAATGGTGGCCTTGATGATCATCGCAGATTCTTACAACTCTGGGTTTGTTAATAGCAACTTTCTTGCCAGTGTGTGAATGAGTGTTATTGCCTTCTTATACGTTAATGCAGCGATGACCGCTGCCTGCCCACATTAGCTAAATATTACCACTTTTCCAGCAAATGACCCTCCATATTCAATTTTCCTACGGATATCACAGGGATGCTAGAAATTGACAAGAGGTATCCCATGAGTCACATTTGGGTTCCTAGCACACGAGATCACCTGACTCTTCCTTCTGTTTCAGGAGTCTCCAGAGAGATGATTGTGAAGGACACTGAGATGCCACAAGCTGTGTTCGAAGAATGAAAATCTCAGAGGAAGCCAACTTACAGGGTGGGGGGGGGGATGGATTGACAGTAATTACAAAACTCCAGCAAAATGCAAACTCATAGGAACGCACATTAAGGATAGCAGTTTAACATCTCAAGGTCATTATTACCCTTTCTCTTACTTCTCCCAGCTGCAGTACCTGTTCATACCAGATGCAGGAGGATTAAATCTTCATGAGAAAGAAAATGGCAAAAATACATATGAGCAAACAACTTCTTTTTTTGCACCGCATCTATTGATCTGAGAAACTTGCTTCTTGGAATAATGGCCTTGACGGGAGAATATCTGTGTAGCCAGAGAATACACCAGTCTGGCTTTGTTGATATAATTTTTACAGATCCTCAACACAGTTGTGGCTGTAATGAAAGGTGAAATTCAGACTTGGGTCAATCGCTTCCAGTGTGATCCTAAGCAGACGTCTACTGAAGTCAGTGGGCTTAGAAAGGTGCAGCTCTGCTTCTTACGGCACTCTTAGCTCGGCAATAAATAAATAAATAAATAAATAAATAAATAAATAAATAAATAAATAAATGGTTGTGTACACCAATGCTCCCTCTAAGCTGTGGAGTAGTGTGAGCAAAAATTCTATTTTGTGAGCTACTGACATTGAAGGGGTGAGGGAGCGATTTGGCTGCTGCATAAATTAGTTTGCTCTGGAGCCCTCCTTCCTGAGCTAAGACAAAAATGTGTGAGCCGGAAACTAAAAAAACTGTGAGCTAGCTCACACTATCTCAGCTTAGAGGGAACACTGGTGTACACTAAGAAGCCCTGACCTGGGTGGCCCAGGCTAGTAGCCTGATCTTGTCAGATCTTGGAAGCTAAGCAGGGTTGGCCCTGGTTAATCCTTGGATGGGAGACCACCAAGAAATACCAAGGTTGTGATGTGGAGGCAGGCAGTGGGAAACCACCTCTGGACGTCTCTTGCCTTGAACACCCACAGAGGGGGTCGCCATAAGTCAGCTGTGACTGGACATCACTTTCCACCACCAATGCCCTGAGAAGATCTGGACTGAATGTATCTGCCACTGATGTTACCCCACCAGTGTAGATTTTCAGAAGCTGAATCGCTGCCTTCAGTTTCTAGGGGAATTTAGCTAAATGGCAGGCCTCAGCGAGAGGTGGGGTATTAGTGAGGCTCTCCTACCTATGTTTACGGGGAACCTTTATGAGAGCTCTCAATAATCAGGCCGAATAAATAGAGAATAGGGGAACGAAGGGGATGCAATAAACAAGGAGCACACGTAGAACATACATGCATTCAAGATCTCCATGAAATTAAAGAAAGGAGTGGGATAATAGCAGGTGTGGAGGCAATAGCTACCTTTCCTGGAGATGTCCATGAAGAAGGAGAGATGGTGAAATGACCAGCGCTTCACGAAGAGGAAGGACTCAGAGGACTTGGGGGGGGAGTGTTGGTAGGTGCTCAAGAGAACACAAACACAGCAATGGAGTTGTGCCGGGCTAGTTATACCCCCCAAAAAAAACATGTCCAGAGGGTTTGCTAATGCAAGAGATTCCTCAGAACAAAATATTGACGAGATTGATCAGGGGTAAAACGATACAGTTTAAAAACTCTGTACAGAGTTTCCAGGAGTGGACAAAACAGACTGGAGGTTTCCTTCTGGATGCAAAGTATAATTTGGGTTGGGTTCCTGATTACTTCTCCAGTCGCTGAAGAACTAATGGATTGCTAATTTAAACTACTCAAAATGGAAACATGTCAGATTACACAGGGAAGGCACTGAAATTCATAAGCATAAACACAATTTCAATAGGAAAGGTTTAAAAATAAATAGGGCATGCTTTCTAGTCCTGAAAAACACAGGATGCTCTACATCTGACAACAGCACTAGAGATTAGAATTTCAACAGCCAATCCATATGCAAAAGAACCTCCTCAGGAAAGCTCCTCCATTAGCATGCCTACCATTTTTCTTCTCACCTTGACACAGAGAGTCCTCCATCTTTCTGTGTTGCGCCTCTGAGGATGCCAGTCACAGCTGCTGGCAAAACGTCAGGTCCTACAATGCCAAGACCATGGCCACACAGCCCAGAAAACCTGCGACAACTAAGGGAACAATACTGCTTGATGAACTACCTGAGGTTGGGGTGTGGGGAAAGAGTAGAAGTCAGGACCTTTCATTATGAAGGAAATGTGGGGAGGAAGGCTGAGACAAGATTGATTTGGATTAGCAATTAAGATTGATTAGGATTAAGCAATTAGAGGGAGGTCACAGCTGTGAGTATAAGATTGCCTGTGCTTCCCAGGGTCACCTCCTCGGTGTGACTATGGGGCCTGCCAGTCCTGGTTCAATCCTTGTGTCCACTTATGTCAAGATGCCTAGTATATGGACTGCTGGAGTACACCTATGGGGTCCACTACTAGTTGAAATGACGGGGGTCAGCATATATACAGTGATGCTGCACACACTAGAGCATGTACAATTTGCCTCACTCCTTTCTACCTCCCCAAAATGTGGAAGAATATGGGTTTGGGTCAAACTGTGCACACATTTATCAGTGTAAATGCCTGACTCCCATGTAACAACTTGGCATGGTGGTGGAAATGGTTGTTCCTAAAGCTTGGCCCTAGATTTGCTGACCTCCAGCTGGGGCCTTGAGAGCTCCTGGAATTATAAGTGATCTCCAGACACAGCAGATCCCTTCTGGAGAAAATGGCAGATCTGGAGGGTGGGCTCTGTGGTAGAGCCGTCTTTACATTCATTTAGATGGAAGAACACCTATAGAATTGCGTTACACATATCCAGGGCTATTTTGGGGCAGGAACACACAGGAATGGAGTTCCGGCTGGCACCTGAGTTGGTCACGCCCAGCAAGAACTCATTAGCATAACAGGCCACACCCAACAGCAGAAACTCATTAGGATTGGCTACATTACGGGCATGTGGCCTAACATGCAAAGGAGTTCCTGCTACAAAAACAAGGTAAACAGAATAAGAAGCAAAAGGTGGGTGTGGCTGGATGACCACACTTCTGGTAACATGGGATGTGTGGCCTAATATGCCAATAAGCTGTGCTGTCAGGGCGTGGCTTAATATGCTAATGAGTTTCTGCTGTTGGGTGTGGCCTATTATGCTAATGAGTTCCTGCTGGGCTTCTTCTTCTTCTTTTTTTTTTACAAAAAAAGACCTGCACCTATCCATCATGAACAAAAGAAAATAAGGCGATTTTGAGACATTGCTGTACAATAAGACAGTTTGGAGGCAATTTTTGCTGAGAAGTTCCTGTGGCTGTGCCGGTCTGGGAGTCCCCGTCTGCAGTCCTGATGAAGGCATCAAAAACTGATTGAATAATCTGAAGGATGAGTTGACTGCAGCCTATTCCTTATTGTTTGTCTCAAGTCTTAAGGACTGGATCTATTTGCCATTTACAACATAATTTATATTGTTTAATATTGTTTATCTTTAGTCTTAAGAAGTGGATGAACTTGCTTTATGGGCATTTGAAGATCATGTTTTGCAGTCCATTGAAATTGTGAACTGAGAATCTGTGAAGTCTTCCTTTTGGGAGTGTCAAATAGTAAATGTTAGATATTGCTTTAAATCTCCAGCCGATTTATTGCAGTTCATGTATTTCATATATTGAACACTGGTGTACGTTTGAGAAATATTTGGAGCCTTATGTGATGTTAAGTCATATATGATTCATATCTGTTCATCTATTTCCTTAAATTACTGTTAGACTCTACTGAACTGGCCACTAGACAAACATCGAACAGGGTTTATACACTGGCTGGTGCATCAGAGAACATTTCTGTGATTAAGATAAACACAGAGAGAGCTGAAATCTGCAACTCCGAGCAGGCAATATATAAGGACAATAACTTTAAGAAGCATGGGAAGAAGGCATGCAAAAAATAAATTCAATCAGGGATGTGTGAAACAAGAGGCCGTGTTTTCTGTTTTGTAGATACGGTGTGTTTATCATCCGGGTAGAAATATGCAGATGCGGACAACTTAATGTTACACATGGGCTTACAGAAGATTTTAATTCCTTAATGGGAAGCACATTTTTTGGAACATGTCAGACTTCATCTAAAATGATACCATTTACGAGTGCTTAAACTTCCCCAGTGAAATGTATTCAGGGACCGCTTAATAGTGTATCCAAGTGATTCAATATGCCATGTAGACAAAGACATGATGTGCCTCTTTAGTGCACCCCATGGACAGGAGAGAATGTATGTTTGCATATCTCTGATGGGGGGGGGGAAATGCACAAATCATTCATGTAGCTAGTGGCAAAGAGGAGGCACAGAAACAACTTGCCACGTACCTCATTCCGCAAAGCTGGCAAAACAAAAAAAGAGAGGGAAGCAAAGATCCTGGACAAAAGCTGCAATCTTATGAATGCTTTCCTGAGAGTAAGCCCCACTGAACAAAATGGGACTTACATCTGAGTAGACCTGCTTAGATGTGCTGTCACACAGGCTTCAAAACTTATAAAAAGAAGAGGAGACTGGATTTATACCCTGCCCTTCACTACCCAAAGGAGTCTCTGAGTGGCTTATGAACTCCTTTCCCTTCCCCTCTCCACAACAGACACCCTGTGGGGCAGGTGGGGCTGAGAGAGCTCTCCTGAGAACTGCCCTTGAGAGAACAGCTCTGAAAGAACTTGTAACTGAACCAAGGTCACACCAGCAGCTGCATGTGGGGGAGTGGGGAATCAAACCCAGTTCTCCCAGATTAGAGCCCACACTTTTAACCACTACATCAGTGGCGTGTACAAGAAGAGCTCTGTGGTAGTTGAACATAAGGGAATATTTGCCTGAGACTTTCCATTCAACTGTTTCATCTCAATCTCTATCATCATCATCATCATCATCATCATCATCATCATCATCATCATCATCATCATCATCATCGGTGCTGTTGTTGTTACCGCACGGTCAGACAAAATGGCATCCGAAGCAGAGTCCCACATTCTCACCTGCCTTCATTCTGTATCATTTAGTAGTCTCTCAATCTGTACATCTTCTTGTCTTGAAAAAGAAATCCTTTGCAATTGTACAAAGGCATTTGGTTTTAAGATACGTTTGGGTGCTCTGAGGTTGCTATCTGTGTTCAGAGCCTTCAGGCGTTATGTGGATTTGTTATTAAGGAGAACTGTTTTACTGGGAAGAGTCAGGGTACTAAAGAAAGGATGCTCACTAGTATGTTTCAATAAATGCACTGTCTGAATGGAGGTAGTGATGTTAGCAGAGGACTGGGCTCCTTTTGACGAAGGCACTCCTCAAATCAGTTTCAAGGGTTACCAAGGAGTCAGCCCGTATACCAGCCTCTCCCCATCTTTAAAGAGAATTTATGGATTTCACAAAACAATCCAGCTGATTTGTTGTAAAACATGACACAATTTGAAGTAATTTGAAGGACATGTATCCCCCCATAAAATGCTAATAACAGAAAAAAGAGGGGGTTGGATATCAAAATCAAGCAGTGATTGAAGGGTTAAATATCTTTATTACCACCCCATGGCTCCAAGGCAAACTGAAGATGTGATATGCATTTTATAGGCAGAGATGTGTGATCTTTGTCACATCTTCTTGAGCCTTAAGTGTTGGTGTACACAAGGGTGAAGGCTTAGATCTCTGAGGAAAGAAAAGCAGAGTTCCTAGTTTCATGGAAAGAACCTACTGATGGACCTTCCATGAAGATATAAAACACATGAAGGTCCCCCCACTTCTCTGAGACATATAATCTGAAATGAGCTAAGAGCCAGTTTGGTGTAGTGGTTAAGTGTGCGGACTCTAATCTGGGAGAACTGGGCTTGATTCCCCTCTCCTCCACTTGCACCTGGCTGGATGACCTTGGGCAAGCCATAGTTCTGATAAGAGCTGTTCTTGAAAAAAGAGCAGTTTCTGTCAAGAGCTCTCTCAGCCCCACCTACCTCACAGGGTGTCTGTTGTGGGGAGGGGAAGGGAAGGGAGTTTGTAAGCCGCTCTGAGGCACCTTTGGGTAGTGAAGGGCAGGGTATAAATCCAATCTCTTCTTCTTCTTATACTAATTGCACAGCAGACCATGGGATCTGGTTCCTACCTGTGGTGGAACCAGCCCTAGCTGGCCTGCAGGCCCTGTTCCACTCTAACCTCCAAGTTTTTTCCAGCACCTAGAGAGGCTTTTCCTTCTCTCTCAGCTAGCTCATCACCACCACCTGCCCTTTGTAAGAATTGCCCACTGGGAGGGTCAGGACTCCTTCTGAGTTCTGAGGCCTTGCCTCTGCGCCTCCTGCTGCACAGTACCTGGTCACCACAGGGACAGTTTACTGCCTTGTACACCCCTGGAGGAATAGCCACTTGCCAACTGCCTGCCTCCCCCCTTTTAAAAAAGCCTGTCCAAGATGGTGGAAGTTTGTGTGATACAGAGAACCACTACCAGCATAAAAAGTTATAAAGTATTTATTAAAAAGAAAATGTTCATGAGCAAACTTTCAGCACAGCACCAGATTGAGCAAAGAATTCCAAAGAAATGGGTAAAATGCGAATCCTCTGTCCCTCTCTCTACCCATGTCCTATCAGATGTTAAAACATAGGACAGTAAGTTACAAATCTCTACAGTGTCCCTATTACCGTGAAGCTTTCTGTAGCCCTCTGGGCCAGCACCTGGTCAATGGCTTGCTCTTCCAGACCTCCTCTAAGAGATTTGTCTGCTCTGATGGACCCAGCACAAAAGAGATCTCCCCACTTGCTCCTCTGCCTTTTATCAACTCTTTTTCCACCACCCACTAACCTGTTCACCCCAGGTCAAAGAGGCATTCCTGAAGTCTCTAGAATTTTCCTCCTGAAACCTTCTGAGCATTTAACTCCTCCACATCTCTGTGTCCTGCCTGAAGGGAGGGGGACTTGACCCACCCATGATCTCTCCTGCTAGATCTATTAGCATTTCTTAAGAGATAACTGAACCTGGGAAGCCATTGACTGACTTCCTCCTTCCTGCCTGTTCTCTGCCCAGAGAGGGAGGGGAGGGACTTTTAACCTCCAAAGAAAAATTGCATTTCTTCACACTACCATTTTTATTTTTGTGATGCAAACTGAATGATACATTTCAAGGCAGCATTTTTGGTGAATGATGAAACTGGGGGGTGGGGCGGGTGCTCTGGAAATGCCTTTGTTGTGCATTGTTTACATTCCTAGAGTTTCAACAGAAGTTGCAACACATCCCCATCTTTTTTGTGCCTGTGAACACTTCTGTAAATCTGACAAAGGGCAATGGGTGCAATCACAAAATGGCTGCCACAGGAGGTAAGGCCAACCACAAAATGTCAGGGATCAAAGTTATATTCAGCTCTATTGTTTCAGGCAGATACTCTCTTGAGCAGGATACCTTTTAATCTGCACAGCCAATTAGAAGCCCTACTGGGGAAAAGGCCCACCAAGCCACGCCCACTTTTTAGAAGCACTTGGCATGCATCAGAAAAGGTGTTGGCAGGCACCGTAGAGCCTACAGGGCACCACGTTGGAGACCTCTGGTTTAGTCTTTTCTGTAAAAAAAAAAACCAGACCAAGTATACAGTTTATCTTTTGCATGGAATGGGGTTTAAACCTTATGAACTGGGACATCTGCTTAGAGCTTATCTGGGGAGCAGGATGTGTTTCTGTTTACTTCTTGGTACCAGGCATTTCTGATAACACAGAAGACTGTTCAGGAACTGGACTGACTAACAGCTGCCAGCCAACATCAATGAGTTCGCTGATGTTGCTTTGGGGCTGCGACCAGACGGCAGGCTCGGCGTGGTCTGGCTGCGCCTCCGGAGCTATTTGTTCCAGAGAGGGAGTGAGCAGGCATGCCACTCTTCTTAAAAATAACCAAGCACTTCTACTCTGTGCATGTGCAGAACCACTTATTCGCCATGGCCCAACATGCAGTTATGCACATATCGCTAACAGAGGGGGAAACATGGCGGCCAGGGAGCAGAAGCCGCAGACCTCCAAACATCTTGAGTGTGCAGCGAGGCAATTAGATGGCTGGAAATTTGCAATAGGACAATTTGAGCTGTAAATACTGGTCTTTCTCCAGTGTCAAGGAAGTCCAGGGTGAGGACAGGGGGCTGACGACTGGATAACGGAATGGAAGAGAGAGGTTGCTGTCTGGACACGCACATTAAATCCAGTAGGGAGAAGGGGCAACATCAGAACAAACACCCTGTCTGATCACAGCCAGAGACTGTTGCAAGTCTGGCAAAGGGCAGGATGGAGAGGCTGAAGCCACTTCTCCTCCTACCCCATCAGCTGCAATCCAAACCAGGCATGGCGTGCCCAAGAATGGAGGAGAGTCACAAAGTTGTGTATGAATGTTACCCAGGAAGGAGGGTGGGGACCCCCATATCCAATTGCTGTCAGGGTTGTCAACCTTCAACGGGGCCTGGAATTCTCCCAGAATTACAACTGATCTCCAAGCCACAGAGATCAGTCGATTGGGAGAAAATGGCAGCTTCAGAGGGTGGACTCGATGACCGAGGTCCCTGATGTCGTGCCCACGGGCACCAGATCGCCCACCAACACCTTTCCTGGCACCCACCAAGTGTTTTTAGAATGTGGGCATGGCCAGTTGGGGATCCTGCCCAGCAGGGCATCTGACTGGTTGCTGGAGATCTGATTGGTCAACCAGATTAAAATCACGTCAGTTGGCTTTATTGTCTCTTTCCCATTGTTTTTTTTAAATAATTCATCTTGTCCTCTGCATTTCATCTTCACGTGTGCAAGTATGTGTATGTCCCCCCTCTTGCAGTGGCCATTTTGTGGTCAGCCCCACCTCGGAACCCATTTTGTGGTTGTGCCCACCAACTTGTGTCAGAATTCCAAAGGTGCCCACGGGCTTGAAAAAATTGGGGACCCCTGCCCTATGGCATCACATCTCCATTGAGCTCCCTCCACTACCCAGACTCCACTCTCCCCAGGCGCTGTTGGCATATTGTAACATATAGCTGACAAGATGACAGCTCTAGATGGTTTAAATGATGTGACTAGATCAGTCTAATCTGTTTTGACAGGTACTGTATCATATGACCTAGGTTGCATCAGCCAAGTCACTGTGAGTCAGCACATAGCTGATTGGCTGGCCACGATATATATTCACAGAGTGTGGACTGTACTTCATCACTCTGATGTTGGAAGTTACTGGTGAAGCACTTTGTTGGACAGGAGAAGGTTTTGATTCTCTCAAGTGCTTGTTGGACTGTGTAAATACTGTATAATAAAACCACTGTAAGTATTGGAGCACTACTTTACTGAGTAACTGGAGTTATTCTTCCTCTGCGTTATTCCACTCTGCCAACAGGGTTATGGGCCCAGCCTGACGCCCTCTTTACGCCCTGAGTGACTTCAGTGTGCTCTACAGTTGGTTTTGCCTGAGCTGTGCTGTGAAGTCTTGCCTGGAAGGCTTGAGAGGCTTGGAACACAGCAATAGCAGCTGAATGTCTGCTGACGGGGCAGAGGCAGCATCGCAGTCCGAGAACAGCAGTTTATCTTCCTCTGACTCAGAGGACCTGGAGGAGTTGGAGGACGCTGTCCAGCAGTTTCCAAAGAGTGATCCTTGTGAGTACATCATGGCTTTTGCTCCTTCAGCCGTGCTTGTGGATAAGCTGATTTATCAGAACTATTCTGTTTGGTCGTTGCTCATGAAGCATTTTCTGATAAGGGAAGGGTTGTGGAGCTATGTTTCAGCCCCTCCAGCAACTCCAACAGCTGATGACACTGCCAAAATAGAGAAAGCACTTGCTGCTATAGTGCTGAGTGTCTCAGATGAGCAGTTGGTGTATGTTTTGACCAAATTGACGGCCAAGGATGCGTGGGATAGCCTGGCGTCGGTGTATGCTCAGAAATCTTCAGGCTCCATCATGTCTTTGATGAGGAGACTGTACAGAACTGTTCTGCTGGAGCATCAGAGTGTCAGGGAGCATTTAAACACATTAACAGAATGTAGTTTGTTTGATTGAACCCCCCCCCCTCCAGGAATTTTCCACCCCGGAGCTGGCAACCCTGTGGGGACCCCAAACACAGCCTGTGTTGACTGCAATGGGTGAATCAGCCCTCAGGGAGATAAACAGGTAGGGTGATGCTGGGGGCAGGGGAGGGTTCAATCAAACAAACTGCATGGAAGTAACAGGGCTGCATTAATGGGGTTGCCAACTCTGGATTGGGAAAAACCTGGAGATTTGGGGGCTGGACACGAGGAAGATGAAGAAGATAAAGAGGAGGAGGAAGAGGAGTTTGGATTTATACCCCACCCTTCACTCCCCAAAGGCGTCTCAGAGCAGCTTACAATCTCTTTTTCCTTCCTGTCCATACAACAGACACCCTGTGAGGTAGGTGGGGCTAAGAGAGCTCTGAGAGGACTGCTCTTTCAAGAACAGCTCTGACAGAACTATGGCTTGCCCAAGGTCATCCAGCAGCTGCAAGTGGAGGAGTGGGGAATCAAACCCGGTTCTCCCAGATTACAGTCTACACTCTTAACCACTACACCAAACTGGATCTCCAAACTGGCTGGAGCCTGAGGAGGGCAGGATTTGGGGAGGGGTGGGACTTCAGAGGGGTATAATGCCATAGAGTCCGCCTTCCAAAGCAGCCGTTTTCTTCAGGGGAACCAGTCTCTGTCGCCTGGAGATCAGTTGTAATAGCAAGGAATCTCCAGGCCCCCCCACCCCGGAGTTTGGAAACCCTGTGCATTAATGTACCAATGAGCCCTAGGTGAAGCATAAACCAACAGCACCCCCTTGCTTACCTTTCCTGTAACAGAAGCAACTGGAAACATGGTTTATATGGGGGGGGGATCCCTGACCTTCAGTTACAGATTCACTTCAATGTCATGGCAAATCAAAGAGATTTATGGCACCCGAGAAGGCTCAAAAATCTCATTGCTCTGACGACTTCAGCGGACCATATGTCTAGCGGTTGTTCCTCACAATTGCCCGAGACCGGTTCTGAAGTAATTCAGATACTATATTTAACAGCTGGTGTTGAGATACATGCTATGATTGCTTTATAAGGCCACATGCACAGCACTTGGGAAAATATGATCAGGACTAATCCCATTAAAAATGTGTGGAGACTGAAGAGTCATTTCTATAGGTGGGCAGGAATTTGAACCTGCCCAGCATTCTAACCACTAGACCACAGCGTTCCAAACTGAAAGTAGAGCTCTCATATTCCCATCACTTCTTCCCTTTCAAAATGGGGAACAGCTTGATGTGGAGTGGGGATTCTTCAGAGCTTAATAACAGGTGTAATATTCCTGAGTTGGAAGAGTGGGAGATACATTTTCCCCGCCACTTCTATTCATTGAGATACATTTATATCTCACTTTTCTCCTAATGGAAATGCAAAATGGCTTACATTACAATGTCATTCCCTCCTATTCCATTTTATCCTTACAACAATAACCCTGGGAGGTAGATCAGCTATGAGACTATAGCTCAAGGTCAGTCAGCCGGCTACCATGGCAGAGCAGGGAATCGATCCTGGGTCTTCCAGATCTAACCTCAAGATCTAATACTCTAACCACAATGGCTCTAACCACCTCCACCACAATACCTGTCATAGTAGGGTTGCCAGCTCTGGGTTGGGAAATACCTGGAGATGGGGGGGGAAGCCAGAAGAGGGTGGGGTTTGGGTGTGGGGGGTACTTCAACGGGGTATAATGTCCTAGAGTTCACCTTCCAAGCCAGCCATTTTTTCCATGTGAACTGATCTCTATCACCTGGATAGCAACTGTAATCCCAGGAGATCTCCAGCCACCACCACCAGGAGATTGGCAACCCTAGTGATAAGCTTGCCTTAGAGGGACTGGAAGAGGGAGGCTATGTCCTTCCCTACTACCTGTCTCTCCCTACCCATCTATTTGTTTATAAGATTTGTTTCCTACATTTCTCCAAGCACCTGAAAAAAAGCTACTCAGGTGTAAGTATCCTCCAACTCACCTGGTCTTTCAGCTTTCTGAGACAGTGCTACTGTAGCCTGGCCATCTGAAGGAAGACAACAGTGCCTCCCATGCCAGCTGTGTGTTTGGTCTACCTAAGTCCTGTGGTCTGCACTCTTTGGTTTAGCATTCCTGGCAACCACACAGTACCTTGGCATGAGCCGCTAACTTCCATTTTTGTTGCCTCTTTAGACTTTTCCACATTTTCATTTTTCTCACTTGTATGGTCCTGTTGCTGTGTGTGTGGCTCCTGTTTCACATGTGCTTTGCTCCCTCTAGTGGTCAGTTCAATATTGTTTCACTTTGTGTCCGGCATAAAAACTGGCAGTAGAAAGCAGATATTTCAAATGTTTTAATAACTTTTTATGTTTCATCAATTATACCTATGCATTTTAATCCTTGTGTATTAATTCTATGTTTGTCCATAAATTGTGCTGGTAAATCGCTCAGCTGATCTTCGATCATGATAAATGTTGTTGATGAAAAATCTGCAGTTTAAATCTGCTGGGAGAAATGCCAGACATACAGTGATTTAATTGAATCGACCACTAGAGGGAGCAAAACGTGTGCAGAAAAGAAAGAAAAAATCCTGAAGCAACAGGAATAGGAGATCTCAGTGCCCTACCTGGAGTTGGTAACCATATAATGCCATGATGTCACTTTATTTATTTATTTGGATTTGTATCCCGCCCTCCCCGAAGGCTCAGGGCGGCTAACAACAAGGCACACATGCCAACTTTAAAACAGGTTCAATAGTATAAAACCAGAATATAAACATATAAACAATACATAAACAATATAAAACATAAAAACAACATTCAGGCAATGAAAACAAGATGGGGCAGATTATAGCCCCCGGCAGACGTTAACCCCCAATAGCCAAACAGCAGCCAAACAGTAGCTCTCCTGCCAGGACAATGGTGACAATAGTGCGATGGCAGATGGCTAACCATGGCAGCGGCTCCTAATCATAGGCCCGGCGGAATATCTCCGTCTTACAGGCCCTGCGGAACTGAGCAAGGTCTCGCAGGGCCTGGATCTCCTCCGGGAGCTCCCTCCACCAGGTAGGAGCCGCCACCGAGAAAGCCCTGGCTCTGGTGGCAGCAAATTTTACTTCCCTGGGGCCTGGAATTTCCAGGAGCTGTTGACTCCCCGACCGAAGTGCCCTTGGGGGAACATATGGGGAAAGGCGGTCCCTCAAGTAGGCTGGACCCTGGCCATACAGGGCTTTAAAGGTCAAGACCAGCACTTTGAAGCGAATCCGGTACGCTATTGGCAGCCAGTGCAGCACTTTCAGCACAGGCTGAATATGATCCCTCCTAGAGAGACCCATCAACAGCCTGGCTGCAGCATTCTGCACCAGCTGCAGCTTCTGGATTTGCAACAAAGGCAGCCCCAAGTAGAGAGCGTTACAGTAGTCTAGCCTTGAGGTGACCGTCGCATGGATCACAGTGGCCAGGTCATCACGGTCAAGGAAGGGGACCAACTGCCGAGCCAGCCGAAGGTGGTAAAAGGTTGACTTGGCAGTGGCTGCTACCTGGGCCTCCATCGTTAAAGAGGAGTCCAGGAGCACACCCAGACTCCTAACCTCCGACGCCGGCACCAGCGGCACCCCATCGAAGGTCGGGAGAGGGAACCCCAACCCTGAACCGATCCGACTCAGGCCCAGGACCTCCGTCTTTGCTGGGTTTAGTTTCAGCCGACTCAGTCTGAGCCATCCAGCCACAGCCTGTAAAGCCCAATAAAGGTCATCTGGGGCAGAGTTCGACTGGCCGCCCAGCATCAGATAGAGCCCGCAACTCCGGGCAATCTGGGCGAGGGGGCGCATGTAGATGTTAAACAACATCGGGGACAGCACAGCCCCTTGAGGCACCCCACACTCAATGGGGTGTCTCCGGGACCGCTGATCTCCAATCACCACCCTCTGTCCCCGACCTTGAAGGAAAGAGGCCAGCCATTGAAGTGCGAGCCCCTGAATCCCCACGTCGGCGAGGCGGTGGGCCAGCAGCTGGTGGTCGACCGTGTCGAACGCCGCCGACAGGTCTAACAACACCAGAGCAGCCACACCACCCCGATCCAGATGCCTACGGAGATCGTCGGTCAAGGCGACCAGCACTGTCTCCGTCCCGTGACCCGGGCGGAAGCCGGACTGGAAGGGATCGAGGACAGAAGCGTCATCCAGAAAACCCTGCAGCTGTGACGCCACCGCCCTCTCAATAAGTTTGCCCAAATAGGGCAAATTGGACACTGGCCGATAGTTGGCCAATTCGGCCGGGTCCAGAGATGGCTTTTTCAAGAGGGGCGGACCATCGCTTCCTTGAGTGCCCTGGGGAACTGTCCCTCAGAAAGAATTCTCCTGCTGCCAGAGGGGAAATGGAAACCCTACAAGACCACCCACATTAGAGAGGCAGAGAGCTAGCAGGAAGGATGAAGGAATGGCCATAATTCAGTATAATCCCATTTTACTCACTGGACGCAAAGACAGCCAGAAAAGAACAAGTGTCTCCTTTGCAGGGCCCAAACCTCTCAGTAACTAAGCAAGGCACATTTCAACATAAAGAATCCTTCTACAGGATCATTCCTGTTAACAAAGACCTGGGCTCACATTAGTAAAAGGTAAAGGTAAAAGGTTCCCTTGCTCGAAAGCCAGTCGAATCCGACTCTAGGGTTGCGGTGCTCATCTCCGTTTCAAAGCCGAAGAGCCAGCGCTGTCCGAAGACGTTTCCGTGGTCATGTGGCCGGCATGACTAGACACCAAGGTGCACGGAACGCTGTTACCTTCCCACTGAAGTGGTACCTATTTATCTACTTGCAATTTCTTGCTTTCGAACTGCTAGGTTGGCAGGAGCTGGAACTAGAGACAGGAGCTCACCCCGTCATGCGGCACCCGGGTCTCGAACTGCTGAACTACTGACCTTCCACAGCCTGCAGTTCAGCGTCTTGACCACTTGAGCCACCGCAGCTCCTAATTAGTATTCCTTAAATACTAACATTAGTATTCCTTACTAAAAAGGTCACCATTCATAATTGAGACCAAATTGGAAAGTGGACCATGGGCTTTCTGCATTCTCATTTTCCTTGCTTGTGTGTTCCTGTCACTTTGCCCCCCACCCCGCCATTCTGCATGTTTTGTTCCATCTAGTGGTCATTTCAATATTACATCACTTTGTGCCTGGCATCAAATCCTGCAAATTTAAATCTGCAGGGAGATATGCTGGACGTAAGGTGATGAAATATCTTATTGACCAGTAGAGGGAGCAAAACATGTGGAACGGGGGGGGAATAAAGCAACAGGAACACACAAGTGAGGAAAATGAGAATGCGTTATAGCCCTGTGCTTCTATGGACATAAGTATCATATGCAATTAAGTACACATCTTCCCAACTGTACCCATTAACATACTCTCGAGAGACATTTCTGCAGGGGCCACGGCTCAGTGGTAGAGCATCTGTTTGGCATGTCCCAGGTTCAATCCCCAGCATCTCCAGTTAAAAATGACCAGGCAGTAGGTGATGTGAAAGACCTCCACCTGAGACCCTGGAGAGCTGTAAAGAGGGGCTGTGGCTCAGTGGTAAAGCATCTGCTTGGCATGCAGGAGGTCCCAGGTTCAATCCCCGGCATCTCCAATTAAAAGGATTGCATAGTCAGCTGATGTGAGACCTCAGCCTGAGACTCTGGAGAGCCACTGTCTGTCTGAGTAGACCACACTGACTTTGATGGACCAAGGGTCTAATTCAATAAAAGGCCGCTTCATGTGTTCATGAGTTCATGTGTTCGGTCCTGGATTCCCGACAGTGCTAGAAACTGAGCCACTGCTCCTGTTGACCACTGAATCAAGCATCCGTGGTAAGACAAGGGCCAAATGGTCTCTTATTCCCCACCAGTCCTTCACTAAGCTTGACACCACCCTACATCTGCTTTATAAGAAAAGTCCTCAGAGGAGGGAAAAAAATAGTCAAAAATATTTCTAAACATTATTCCATTCAAGTTCCCAGCAGTCCTGAGAAGTTCTTAATGTGTCTCACGTCACATTGGATCAGGCCAATGCGGTTTTGTTGCAACGGCCTGAAAAAGTGCACCACAGACCATGCAACAATTGTTGAAAGCAGAGGAATGTGACTTTGCAGGAGGGAAAAAGACCCACTGAACAGGCAGGCCTTCTGCATCAAATCTAATCTCAGAAAATCCCAGCCCTCTCAGTTCTACTGGGTATCTCTTCAAGGCCTGTCATAGGTCAGAACCAGTGGCAGAACAGCAACATCCCAGCTAGTAAGTGCAACAGGACAACTTTTCTTCCACAGGGCTGCCAACCTCCAGGTGGTGGCTGGAGATCTCCTGAGATGACAACTGATCTCCAGGTAACAGAGATCCATTCGCCTGGAGAAAATGGCTGCTTTGGAAGGTGGACTCTATGGCATCATGCCCCACTGAAATCCCTCCCCTCCCCAAACCCCACCCTCCTCAGGCTGCACCTCCAAAATCTCCTGATATTTCCCTGCCAGGAGCTGGCAACCCTTTTCCTCCATCTTCTAAGTTTCTTAAGTGTCCCCTATTACATTGTCTATTCTTCTTTGGCCCATGTGATCCAAATCCAGAGTCAAAGAAACAAACTCTGATTCAGCTAAGGCAGCAGTACATCCCCCCTCCACACACACACACACACACACACACTGAAATATACAAATCATGACTGCAAGTATCATATTGTGGGTAGAGTACAACAATAGAGACTAACAGTACATCATTTGAAGCTGCATGTGGAGAAGTGAAGAGCCAGTTTGGTATAGGGGTTAGGCATGCAGATTCTAATCTGGGAGAACCAGGTTTGATCCCCCATTCCTCCACATGCAGCTGCTGGGTGAGCTTGGGCAAGCCACAGTTCTCTCAGAGCAGTCTTCAAAAGAGCTCTCTCAGCCCCACCAGCCTCACTGGGTGTCTGTTGTGGGGAGAGGAAGGGAAGGAGATTGTAAACCACTCTGCAACTCCGAGTGAAGGGCAGGGTATGAATCCTCCTCCTCCTCCTCCTCCTCCTCCTCTTCCTCTTCCTCCTCCTTCTTCTTCTTCCTCTTCCTCTTCCTCTTCTCAGAAACAATTTACATGACAGAGGCAGTAACTAGAAATCCATAATGGAAACAACAACACTTATCTATGCCCACTTTGATTTGACAACAAATCTACTCTCCAGTGCCTGTAAATCCTTGGAGCAGACTGCCTGAAAGGGAAAGCACGTCTGCAGTCTCACCTAGAACTGCAAAGTCACTGTAAAGCTAAGGACTGAAACTTCCGGGACACACAGAGAGCACCCTCCTCCGAATCCTCTCACCATTGTGTGTGCAAGTGCAGAACCAGGGAAGGTCACCGGATTCCCCACCAGATCCACAAAGTCAAGGGCCTCAGCCTTAATTAAATCACGGGCAGTGTTAATGGTATTAGTTAATGGCTCTGCATTTAGCAGCAAGGCCGAAAGACCAGGCTCTCCATCTGCCAGTACCCGGTGTTTTCGGAGGGAAAACAGATGGCAAAGTTAATGAAACTGAAATTAAACATCTCAAGCTAGACTTAACATCTACTAAATGATCCCCCCTCCTCTAGTCCGTTGACAGAAGAGTGCCAGAATACCGTGCGGAACCGATAAATTACAGTTTGGGAATCCTCGTTTCAGATGTCACAAGAAGTGAGAGCTTGCGAGGACAAGAGAAGGCGCTGTCCTCTTCTCTCACCCATCTCCTGAGTCCCTAAGTGGCAATTTGGCAGGCTAGTTTTCTGGAAACTGGAGAATTCCTGTGAGTTAGTTATGTGCGGAGGACTGGGATTTCCAGGTCCTTCCCGGCACCGGGGGGGGCGGAGTTGGGGGTAGGGTTGCCAGATCCAGGTGGAAAAACTCCTGGAGATTTCAGCAGGGGCAGATCTACAATGAAACGAATGAAGCTTCAGCTTCGGGGCCCCTAATTCTGGAGGGGCCCTGAAGGAACTTTTTTTTTTTTTTTAATGAATGCATTTTTCAACAAAATCTATGGCATTTTTTTAAAGTGCTTGTTATTAAAAGAAGGCTATTTTAGTAACAGAAGCATAAGCCAATGGGTTGAAGTACGTAATACTGACCTTAGAATAATACCCGTTTCATATGGCCTCAAAATGTCCCTGTTAATTGGTCAAGTTTCAAAATTTTCTTGGTGGCTGGCAGCACTGTTGCCGTAATTTGTTGCTGGTTTTAGATAACAGTTCAAACTTCAGGGTCCCAAAAGTGTAAGTCTGCCACTGGATTTGGGAATGGAGCCTGAGGACAGGGACCTCAGTGAGGTACAGTGCCAGAGAATCCACCCTTCAAAACATCCATTTTCTCCAGGGGAGTTGATCTCTGTAGTCTGGAGATAAAGTGTAATTCCAGAAGATCTCCAGGCCCTATCCAGAGGCTGGCATTCTTACTGTTATGTATTGGTATACATAAATGCCTGAGCTTGAATCTACCTCCTATTTAAGCCTGGTATCGTAAATCATGCAAGCTGATTGGACACTCTGCGCAGCAGTCCAATCAGGATACAAGAAAGGTTATGGAGGGAGGTGATTTGATTGGTTGTTATGTTGGTCATTATCTCAACAAAACGCGTGGCCTACCAAGCCCGGACAGTTTAAAAAGATAGCCTGTTGCTCTCCCGTTTGTGTTCGTCCTACCTTGTAAATAAAGCTGAATTGCTTGTTATGAGCCTTAAATCTCATACTTAACACTTACCAAGGATGCAAACATACACAAATGCATGTGTGCGACAAGCATCTTTTAAGGGCAGGGGAGGGAGATATTTGGGGTTTGTTATTTTATTTTGGTTCTAATTAGAAATGTGTCTAACTTTTATTGTACAACGCCTTGAACCACAAGGGAAGGTGGGGTCAAAACGCCTTAATGTTGGACTAGACGGACTATTGGTCTGATCCAACGGGGGTTTTCTTTCTTTTTTATAAATGTTTGTGTGTGTGTGTTTTGTTTCAACAGGGGTCTTCTAGACCCAAGTCTGACCACTAGACTCCACTGGGTCACTTTTAACTAATAAGCATTTGTATCATCAGAGCTCATAGGGATGCCAGCCTCCAGGTGGGGCCTGGGGGACCTCCTGGAATTTCAGCTCATCTCCAGACTGCAAAGATCAGTTCCCCTGGAGAAAATGGATACCTTCGAGGGTGGACTCTGTGGCATTGTACCCCACTGAGGTCCCTGTCCTCCACTGGCTCCATCCCCAAATCTCCAGGAGTTTCCCAGCCTGGATCTGGCAACCCTCCCCCCCATCTCCTGTTGGTGGCCGGGGGGGACCTGCAATCCTACACAATCTTATTTTCTTCATATGCTAGGAGGCAGCAGATGGGCACATTTGCACTGGACCACACAACTGCATGTAGTTTTGTCATCTTGGGCAACCTGGGCAAGAACTGGGATACGAGGACAGGGGTGTGTGTGTATATATATGTGTGTGTGTGTGTAGTATTACAATCTGCATCTCAGGAAGCTTTCGCCGAATTTGGACTGCAGGCATAAGAGAGACCCTTCGAGCCCTCATGTTTTACCCCTAGATTTTAATTAAGATTTAGGGGCTTTCGAGGCAAATAGAGGATTTGTTAACTGAAATCTGAAGAACGTTTCATTTCCCCCTTTCCCTGCCTCCTTATCTACCTGATTTTGCAATTAATTTAATGGATCTCTGGAACATGAACTTCATATACCAGCTCAGCTGTGGTAGGCTTTCTGCAAGAATTAAAGGAAGAAGAAAAAGGCCAAACACATTGTGTTTGCAGGCATTGATGATGCAAAGAGAGCCAGTTTGGTGCACGGACTCTAATCTGGGAGGACTGGGTTTGATTCCCCACTCCTCCACTTGCACCTGCTGGATGACCTTGGGCAAGCCGTAGTTCTGTCAGAGCTGTCATTGAAAAAGAGCAGTTTCTGTCAGAGCTCTCTCAGCCCTACCTACCTCACAGGGTGTCTGTTGTGGGGAGGGGAAGGGAAAGGGAAAGGAGTTTGTAAGCCACTCTGAGACTCCTTTGGGCAGTGAAGGGCAGGGTATAAATCCAATCTCCTCCTCCTTCAAATATTTTAATAGAGATTTTTTTAAAAAAAAATCAGCAGAAATGTATTGTACATGCCAGTGTTGTTTCTGTTTGATGGGAGAGGGATCTTTCTTACAACCCAATCCTCATAGCAATTTATGCAAGTAAGAAACATAGTAGTCCCACTAGGTTCATTGTATTCAGATCGAGGGCTTCAGACCCATTACTTCGTGTTGTGTGGTATGGGAAGGATCCTACCAGCTTTTCCAGGGGTGAAAAGGTGAAGAGAAGATCTTCTCTGATCATCCAAAAGGCCATGGTGGGGATCATCCAACCCGCATGGAGAAAAGCCATGTTGGATGGGGCTGTAGTAAGAAGAACTGGGTGAGAGTCAACAAAAAAGCTGGCCAGATCTAACCTTGGTGGTGGGAAGTGTCACTGAGTCACAGACAACTTTTGATGACCTCACAGGGTTTTCAAGGCAAGAGGTCTTCAGAGGTGGCTGTCCATTGGCTGCCTCTGTGCTGGGTTCCTAGACTTCCTTGGTGGTCTCCCATCCAAATATTAATCAGGACTGACCCTGTCTAGCTTCCAAGAACTGATGAGAGTGGGCCAACCTGGTCTACCCAGGCCAGGCTGGATCCAACCTCACATATGGCTTTCTTTCTAAAATTCTGCACTATCATCCTGAAACACATGTTTCTTATGGAACTCTGACACATATGCAGCATTTGCATGCCCGTAAAGACTGCCCGTTCCTTTTTGTGGACTGTGTCGCTCAAAATGTGAATCTCTTTGGGCATGTTCAAAACTCATTAAAATGACTGTGGCAGACCACATGTACAGGGCCTCCGTGTGCGTGTTACATTGCACTTAGATGTCTGGATCAGAGTGTTTAGATCAACCATCACTTGAGGTATCCAGGAAAGAAGATTCCTCTTGATCTGAAAGGAAAGAGAGATGACTGCCTTTGTTCAAAAACTCTGTGTGCTATTGCTGCTGTATCAGAAATGCACACCAGATCTGTGTTTCGAAAGACCCCTGGTTTTACCTGCTGCAACATTCGGAAAGAATGCATCTTTTTTTCTTTTTTTTAAAAAGGATGAATATGTTCCAATAACCCCTGACCTTTACTGAAACTAAGCCACTCTGTTAAAGAATTTGAGGCATCCCTATTCCCTCCTCTTTCTTAAAATGCCTGGTAATTTATGCTTGCTGTTCCTTTCTCCCCATAATGTTTATCTCAGTTCTCAATTCAGGTAGTGTCAGCCTGCTCTAGAGGAGTTGTTTCGGAGTCAGCCCTTTTCGATAAATCTTTTTATCTCCCATTCCTTTGCAAAGTCGTATCTGTGTGAAGAAGACAAAGACAACCCAAACCAATAGCTGTTCTCTTCAAAGCCTCCGTCTTCCCCTCGGTCTTCCGAGCTTCCGACAAACAATCCGTCCTCCCGAGGTATCTGTTCTTTTGAGCACCGAGACAATTAAAATGTTTTGAGAGAGCACCGTCGCCAGGCAATCTAATCAAGCTTTAGCCCTTCAGGTTTGGAGGTGGTGTCACTGACGTGAGTCTCAGCAGACCAAAGCGATGTCGCATGACAATGAATGAGAACAGAAACAGGCGTGGGGCCGTCTTGTAGAGGGGTGGCGGATCAGAGACCAAGGCATGCCTGTTAATGGATTATTTACTGCTTAAGGCTTTGCATGGAATGAAGCAGTGACTGTCACAAGACCAGCTGGCCAAAAAGAAGCTCCATTAACAAAGGATGGTTATGTGGAACAGCGGTGGTGGCCTCGTCTTTCAACATTTCATATCATTTGAATTTACCCTCTAACATTAGGGATGCCCACCTCTAGGTGGGAGCTGAGGATCCCCTGGAATTACAGGTCACGTCCAGACTACAGAGATCACTTCCCTTGGAGAAAATGGGCACTCTGGAGGGTAGGCTCTGTGGCAGGGGTGGCCAAACTGTGGCTCAGGAGCCACATGCGGCTATTTCACACATATTGTGCGGCTCCCGTCAGGGCGGCTGGGGAGGCTAAATATCATTAGCAAACAAATATCATCGGACAAATAAATCTCATCATCCATATCTGCTTTTACTGCTTTTGTTATTATTTTTGGCCGTCTCATTTAATGCTCCTAAAAAGCAAATTTGCATATTTCCCAGTAAAAATGTGTAATATTTGTTCAGGTCTTCTGGCTCTCAAACACCTGATGTTTATTCTGTGTGGCCCTTATGTTAAGCAAGTTTGGCTGCCGCTGCCCTATGGCATCGTACCCCACTGAGGTCCCCGTCTTCCCCAGGCTCCACCTCCAGATCTCCAGGAGCTTCCCAACCTGGATCTGGCAACTCTGCCTCCCCATTCCTGGCTGGTGGCCAGGGACCCCAGCAACCCTCTCTAACACAGGTTCCGGTACAGGTGTCTGTTTCTCAGCCTCAGAAAATGAAGATGCTGATTTATTTAATTTATTTATTTTTCACATTTATATCCTGCCCATCCCGTAACCAGGCTCAGGGCATGTTACAGCATTTCAATAAATACAATAAAATGTAAAACACATAAAAACAGTAGTCATGCTTGCCATAGGGAGAATCCGGCCCATTGATGTGACTAAGTATGACCGGTTAGCAGTGGGTGGGAGACCGCAACCTCGGGGGGGGGGGGGCATATGTGGACACCCACTGCTTCAACCAAAGGCCTGGTGGAACAGATCTGTCTTGCAGGCCCTACAGAATTGAATAAGATCCCACAATAGGGAGCATGTTCCACTAGGTGGGGGTCAGGTCAGAAAAAGGTCGAGGCTAGGCTGACATCCTTTGGGCTAGGGATCACCAGGAGATGTTGACTCTCAGAGTGTAGCGCTCTCCGAGGTGTATATGGGAAGAGGCGGTCCCTTAGGTATGTTGGTCCCAGGCCGTATAAGGCTTTGAAGGTAATTAGCAACCACTTGAAGCGAATCCAGTACTTGTCTGGCAACCAATTGTCCAGTTGTCCCAGAGAGTCAAAGTTGTTGCTAATCAGGGTAAAATTAGTTGGGCTTGGCATCATCTTTTAAGTGCCACGTTGTGGGTCAATGGTATCAGCTTATATTCCACGGTAGCCCACTCCCTGTCATGTTGTAAGAATAACAGCCAACCTGAGCCACCATTAAAAAAAATAATCAATACATTATTTATCTTCAAAAATATTTGGAAGCTTATACCCATACAATGAAAAATGATATTTTTTTGGGGGGGGCATACTTGTATTTTTGAATCTCATTGCTTCTATGACTGTTTAGGAGGGTTGCCAGGTCTGGGATGGGAAATATCTGGAGATTTCAGGGGTGGGGTCTGAGGAGAGCGGGGCTTGGGGTGGGGAGGGAAAGGACTTCAATGGGGAACAATGCCATAGAGTCCACCTCCCAAAGCAACCATTTTGTCCATATGAACTCACCTCTGTCACTCGAAGATCATTAGTAACCCCAACACTGACCTTGAGAGACCAATGGCCTGACGCTGTATTAGGGAACTTCATGCGTCTATGCACTCCTTGGTCTACCACTGAATTTAAAATGAAGGACAGTGACTTTAAAACAAAACACATTGGACACGTGGTTTAACCTAGGTACTGGGTTGAGGTAGATTAGTCTGAAAAATCCACATAAATATTATAGGATGTGATTACATTTCATTCTGTTTTTCCAATCCGGGGGGAAGCGTTGCATTTCAGTTCACAGATAATGTCAAGAGAAATTCCACTGTCCAATTTGCAGAAGAACCTTCTGCAATACTAATTATCTGACCCCCCCTTTTTCTAGCACTGCTGTACTGGAAACTGAACTCCAAACTGGCTAATGTAAGTGGGTATATTATCAGCACCAGATGATTCGTTCTGACAGTTTTAATCACTGGACAGTAATTAATAATGCTGCTCATATATACTTACGGAGGACTGCATATCTCAGTGCTTCCTCATATTAATATCTTCCCACGTATACCCCACTGGCACATCAGGTGGCAGTCTTTGAGCCAAAGTGTTCTACTCAATATGTTCATGCAGAACAGTATAATTGAGTAGGGGGGCAGTGTTCCCTCTAAGCTGTGGAGACTTGTGAGCAAAAATTCTACTTTGTGAGCAACTTGGCATTAATGTTGTGAGCAAGCGATTTGGCTGCTGCATGAATTAGTTTGCTCTAGAGCCATCCTTCCTGAACTATGACAAAAATGTGTGATCTGGAAGCTGAAAAACTGTGAGCTAGCTCACACTAACTCAGCTTAGAGGGAACACTGGGGGGGTTCAAGTGAGTGGTTCCCCCTCCTCTGCACATTTGAGCTGGCACAAACTGCACTACACACCCTGCTCATTGTTTGAGCTTCCTTATGAAATGTGTATTTTTTTTTGTAATATGTAAATAGTATAAGAATGCAACAGAAGAACAACCACACTGGACCATACCAATGGCCCAGCTAACCAGCTTCCTGATTTACGCAGTGACTAACCAGATGGCCTATAAGCAGAGCACAGGTGCCAATTCCTTCTCTTTTTGCCCTCCAGCACTGGAACTCAGGGGATTCCTACTTCTGCACACTTCTGAAGATTCCCTTTGATCAACTTGACTAGTAGCCAGTGACAGACCTTCCTCAATGTATCTGTCTAATCCTCTTTGAAGCCATCTATACTTGTGGTCATCACTACATTCACTGGGAGTAAATGCCAGGAATGAATTAATCATTGACTGAAGAATGCTGATTTTTATCAGCCTGGAATCTAATGGCTGGAGAACCGGAGAAGCCAAGTGTAGAATTTCTTGACTTGTGCATTGTAGAAGAAGAAGACGAAAAGAGAAGGAGGAGGAGGAGGAGGAGGAGGAGGAGGAGATTGGATTTATACCCCACCCTTCACTACCCAAAGGAGTCTCAGAGTGGCTTACAAACTCCTTTCCCTTCCCCTCCCCATAACAGACACCCTGTGAGGTAGATGAGGCTGAGAGAGCTCTGACAGAAACTGCTCTTTTTCAAGAACAGCTGTACCAGAACTATGGCTTTCCCAAGGTCATCCAGCAGGTGCAAGTGGAGAAGTGGGGAATCAATCCCAGTTTTCCCACATTAGAGTCCGTGCACTTACCCACTACACCATACTGTAGCAATTGTGAGCTTTGATTCCAGGAGAAATAATTTGCCTGAAGAAGAATTCCTTGAAACACACAATTTTTGCCTGGGAGGCATGTTGTATGATGTTTGCTGCATCTCTTTCATGAAAGCAAGACAGCTACAACATTGAACACATGATGTTTGCTACGTCTCTTTCTTGAGAGCAAGCTAGACATAACATCGAACCTTGTCTGCATATTCGTTTCTGTAACTTTGGACATTCCTTTAAGATTGAATACCGTTACATTTATCTGTATTACATTGTTGTTAGTGTATTATAATCATCAGGTCACACTAGGGTCTTTTCTGCATATTATAAGTATATGATTCAATTAATGAATGAAATTATAGTATTATATCATAATAGTGTGCCTTGGTTTTGTAGTTACACGGTGCTTTTCCACGTTTACTGAATCTAATGCTCAGCAAGTTCGTCGGTTGCCCCCTGAGTTCTAGCCTTATGGATGAAAAAGTCCTCTGTCTCTGCTTTCTCCACCCACTATATATGTTTAAAAATCTCCATCACACCCTCCCTTACTCACTTTTCTTTTCTGAACTGTAAAGCCCCAGACTTCTTTCCCTCTTACAAAAGAAGCTCCAACCAGTTTATTGTTTGGGTTGCCCTTATCTGCACTGTTGCTAACATTTTGGTGTTGCAACATTGATGTCTTTTGGTCATGGTGGCAGCACTGTCCTAGCCTATACACCTGGGACTTTGGTTGACACTGAAATTTGCTTGAACAAGATTGGACATGAATTTGGAGGTTTCCCTCTGAGTTCTTCCTCCCAGAAGTAAGAACAGCAACCTTTCTGAGGGGATATCCCTAGACTATAATCGGCTTATACCTAAAACAAAATTAAGAGTGAATTTGTGATTACTCTGGGGCTGCTAAGGGGAGAGAGAAGAGACCCGGGGGACAACATTTTCGCCCCTTGTCCCAGTGTGTGTGAGAGAGCACCAGCATAGTATAATGCTTCGGAGTGGTAGACCCTAGTTTGGAGAACTGGGTTTGATTCCCCGCTCCTTCTCCATATGAAGCCTGTTGGGTGATCTTGGACCAGTCAGAGTTCTCTCAGAACTCTCTCGGCTGCACCTACCTCACAAGATGCCTGTTGTGGGGGAGAGGAAGGGAATGGTGATTGTAAGCTGCTTTGAGACTCCTTAAGACAGAGAAGAAGCAGGGTATAAAACCCACTCTTCCCACCCTCAAATCTCCAAAGGATACCTAGCTACCATCTGACATCTCTAATCTCATTGTCTGACATCCCTAATCTCAGCAGCCCTTAATTCCTCCACAGATAAAACTATTGAGAAATTTCATCAGAAGGAGAAAAAATGTTTCCATTAAATTTCTCAGGAAGATTCTGCATATCTCTACAAGTGACCAAGACAACATTTGCACTGCCATTCAAAATGCATACATAAATATGTATATAAAAGCTATGTCAGGAAAACAAAACAAATTAAAAATGTAAGGGAGATTTGAGCAAAAATGCTCTTGGATCTAATGAACAGAAACAAGCATTTCTCAGTAGATTCTCTGTCACATTCTTTTTCTTTTTTCTTTTCTTTTCTTTTTTTTAAAAAAACCCAACTAATTTACAATTCACCTTGCTTGCAAATTTTTCTAAACATCCTTTCTTACCACATTTGAAAAAAAGAAATCATTTTTTTCCCCTCTGCTGGGAACTTCTTCAAGATACTAAGTGAAGTGGGAGCTGAACTAACATTACCTGTTGTCTGTTTAACCCCCGGGGTCTAACTCATTTCTTGTGAGAAAATTTATGTGGAGAAATGGTTCTGAAGGACATGTTGACAAAAGATAACATGATTGATGCCTCAAATCCATAATGATTTGAAGTCTTTGGACCGATGTCACTGTCTGTCAAACTTGCTAAGTCAGGCAGAGCACAACACCAGTCCTTTCACTCTTTTCTATCACAGTACCACAAACATTCTCTGTGGTGCCTAGGGAAACACACAATCTCTTTTTAGACCTTAATCTGGGTAAAACAAATGTGCATTGGGAATAGCTGAAAGGTGGTAGCAGGTCTTGTACCAACATGTGCACATTGGTTTGAGCCAGTTTGGTGCAGTGGTTAAGAGAGGCGGGCTCTAATCTGGACAACCGGGCTTGATTCCCCTCTTTTCCACTTGAAGTCAGCTGTTTTCTCAAGAGCAGTTCTCTCAGCCCCACCTACCTCACAGGGTGTCTGTTGCGGGGAGAGGAAGGGAAGGAGATTGTAAATTGCTCTGGGATGCCAAGTGAAGGGTGAGGTATAAATTCAATCTCTTCTTCTTCTTTGAAAACATGCATAGACCCTACGCATCTGCAAGATATGTACATAAGGCAAATGACCACACATGAAGCTGCCTTATATTGGATCCAATCATCAATCTATCAAAGTCAGTATTTACTTAGACCGGCAGCTGCTCTCCAGGGTCTCAGGCTGACATCTTTCCCATCACCTCCTACCTGATCTTTTTAACTGGAGATGCTAGGGATTGAATTTGGGACCTTCTGCATGCCAAACAGATGTTCTGCCAGTGAACCATGGTCCCTTTTCTGGATTCTCGAACTCATGGAGATAGTCCTATCCATGTACATTTTTAGGATCTATTTACGCTTTCCAACAAATGAGAATAGGTCAGTCTGAGGCCTACCTAACGTTGCCAACTCTTGGTGAGGAAACACCTGGATATTTTTTGAGGTGGAGCCTGGGAGATTGTGGGATTTAGCAAGAGGAGGGACATCACCAAGGTATGAGGCCATGGAGTCTCCTTTCCAAAGCAGCTGTTTTCTCCAGGAGAAGATCTGATCTCTGTTGTCCGGAGATCAATAGTAATACCAGGAAATCTCCAGACCCCACCTGGAGGCTGGGAAACCTTGGCCAGCTGCAGCACTTAATTTTACATGGGCTGATAATCTAAACAGTGCTGCAGATGTCACCAACTTCCCAGCCTTCGGAAGCAAAACCTCAGAAACGAGGGTGACCTTACTAGGCAGGCTGAGATGCCCTACCTCAAGGGCGGGT
Organism: Gekko gecko; assembly: GCA_029375565.1. Classification (NCBI taxonomy): domain Eukaryota; kingdom Metazoa; phylum Chordata; class Lepidosauria; order Squamata; family Gekkonidae; genus Gekko; species Gekko gecko. Next base: position 18,375,982 of record JAPDNY010000009.1, on the reverse strand, counting down.
TTTGTACTTGGGCAGCAAATTGTCACTTAGAGTCCGATCAGATGGCTCTTTAGATCCACAGCAAGGCATGATTGCCTCATGGATCTAAAGTTAATGTCCAGACACAATCATCTGGGAAAACGTCCCTCTTCCATGGGCATCCCGTTTTGCCACACTTTGGAGCCATACTTAAAAGATACCACTTTAAATCTGGGGTTTTCGGTTACCTGCGAGACAACTGTGGACTTTCATCCATCTGATCATTCCACCAGCACACAATCCTCCTGTCGAGGTGGTCTGACATCAGACCATCCCAAGCGGGCACCATTTAAAAAAATCTCCACACATGCCCGGATCAACAAGGACGCACTGTCACATCTATGCACATGCGCAAAAAGGTTTTTTTTTAAAAAAAACAAAAACAAAAACACTGCACCCCTCCTTCAACAAGGATGCACTGTGACACCTATGCACATGCACAAAAAGTGTTTTTTTTAAAAACACCCCATGCACCTCCTTCAGTGGATGTCGTCTAGACAATCTGCAATGGAGGCAGCGCACACAGTAAGGCGATTCCCCCGGGGGATGTCTGGTCATGCGACGATGGATTAAAAAGATTGGGATCAAATTCAAGCTGGCATAATGGCGGGATCAGCTGCCCATCTGAACGCACCCTTAGTCCATTAATTATATAATAAAATACAACAATAAATGGTTGTTATATGTTTAGGTAGCTGTGGTTCACATTCAGCTGGCGATGGGGTGGAAGGAGGAGTGGTGTGAGTTCATTCCCTCCACTACACGGACCATTTCCAGTGTGAGCAAAACTGACGGTACAAAGGACCAGCTGATACGATTCTTCCCACTAGGGATGCCAGCCTTCAGGTTGGACCTGGGAATCCCTTCAGGATTGTAGCTCATCTCCAGACAAAAGAGATCAGTCCCTCTGGGAAAAAAACAAACAGATGCTTTGGAGGGTGGACTCTCTCTGGCATTGTACTCCATTGAGGTCTCTGTCCTCTCCAGGCTCAATCCCCAAATTTCCAGGAGATTCCCAATCTGGATCTGACAACCCTATACTCCCATCTCCCACTGGTGGCCAGGGGGATTTGGCAGCCCTAGTATCACTAGGGATGCCAACCTCCAAGTGGGGCCCGGGGATCTCCTGAAATTACAACTCATCTCTGGACTTCAGATATCAGATCCCCTGGAGAAAAGGGATGCTTTGGAGGGTGGACTCTAAGGCATTATGCCCCACTGAGGTCCCTATCTTCCCTGGGGTCCATCCCCACATCTCCAGGAGTTTCCCAAATTGGATATGGCAATCCCAGCCCCCCAATCACCCGCTGGTGGCCAGGCAGGACCTGGCCTCCCTACTCCCACCCTTAAAGCACTGAGAGGAAATCACACAAATCAGGCTTGTGCGTGATGAAGTGTATACTCCTGTGAGGGCATTGTTCACACTGAAGTTGACCTGCACAGTCAAGGGCAGGAGCTCACACCACTCCTGCAAGACTTGTGGCTCAGTGGTAGAGCATCTGCTTAGCACAGCAACAGTCCCATCTTCAGTCTCTGGCATCATCATTTCAAAGGGAGCAGGTAGTAGGAAATAGAAAGACCTCTGCCTGAGCCCCTGGTTAGCCACTAGTGGTCAGAGCAGACTCTGCTGACCTTGACAGTCCAATGGTCTGTCTCAGAAGAAGGCAGCTTCACATGTAGCTTGATAGCATGGGTTTTCAACATATTGTTTAGACACCCCAGCCATGGTTGAATGCAGGAAACCCAACCAGGAATTTAGCCAACTGTCGCCATCTTCTGCCTTGCAGTACATGTTTAGCAAGTTTGGTGTAGTGGTTAGAAATGTGGACTCTAATCTGGGAGAACCGGGATTGATTCTTCACTCCTCCACATGCAGCTGCTGGTGTGACCTTTGGCCAGTTACAAGTTCTTTCAGAGCTGTTCTCTCAAGGGCAGTTCCTGAAAGAGCTCTCTCAACTCCATCTACCTCACAGGATATCCGTTGTGGGGAGGGGAAGGGAAAGGGATTGTTAGCTGCTCTGAGCCTCATTTGGGTAGTGAAGGGCAGGGTATGAATCCAATCTCCTCCTCCTCCATTACTACTACTACTACTACTACTACTTCCTCCTCCTCCTCCTTCTCCTTCTCCTTCTCCTCCTCCTCTTGGCAGAAGAAAGACTCATGATGACAGAACAATAATAGGCAAGAGGGGTCATGGGAAAATGTACCCAGGAGCAGTTCATTCAAACATCCAAGCCCCAAGTGGGTGAATACACACTTTGAGTTTTCATAGCAATTCCCACAGCAGTTTAAATCTGGGTTCAACCCTAATGACTCAGATATCACTAATGGGATTCTTATATGCCTGGAAAGAAATAAAAGCAAAGAGTTTGTACATTTTTCCTTCTCTTTTTCCTCCCCTAAAAATAAATGACAACGACATCAGAGCATCATCTCAAACTTTTTTTTTAAAAAAAACCCTCTTGGTTGACTGCAAAGCTGAAAGGCAAGCTGGTTTATGCAGTGGGTTTTTTCCCCCCTTTCAGAGTCAAAAAAGTGACATTTTTTGTGTGGAGGCAATCACTTCTGAAACAAAATGGTGACATTTCTTTAAAATGCTGGGGTGGGGGAGAGACACAAACAAAGCCCTCCAGAAAAGAGCACTATTTGTAACTGTCTGTGTATTTTCAGTAATGGAATAGAGCATCCCTGTTCCAACTGAACTGAAGCAAGACATTGGTCTATTAGCTGAAAGAATTTCGTCGGAACCCATACAATGCCTGACCCATCTTGATCAGTCGGGCAGTGTCAAAGAAAGCAACTGATGTTTTCAAGGATGGCTTTGAAATGCGTGAGCCTGAATGTTTGGCTTCTGAGTAAAACATGCATCTACCTGATCCTGTCGTGCTCCGGACCAATAACTCTGAACAGTTCAGCATCTATCGATATGTCTGCAAAAGATGAGCATTTTATGCAATGGTCTAACCGCTGGCATCCAGCTGTGACAATTTTGGCCACTATTTTGAAGACTGGGATATGAAATGCAATTCCATTATAGTGGAACCAAAAAGGCAAATTGGTGGGCTGGGTTCGCACATACATGCCGTTTGCTGTCTCTTATGCTTGGCTGCTCCCCGGCGCAATGTGCAAACTGACTGCACCAAAAAAAAAGCCATTGCCCTTGAGGCAAACCGATGGTGGCCTTAAATCAGGGATGGCTCTTTCTGACATGCAAATACTTGCTTTCGTCAGGGGAGAAGTATCCATCTGTTGCTGTTTTCTTGCCTGGTAGTTTGGCTCACATACATTCCCAGTGTGTTCCCAGCATTGTTTGTATATTTCGTTTAGATGATATTGGGCTAGCCTGGGCACTGGAATCTTTTGAGCATGACTCTCCTTCCTAATGCTCGGAATCACCTGCTGGGATCCAAAACAGTCCCAGGAAGAATCAGATGGCTTCGACATGCACATATTTGCAAATATTCCATTCCAGCTACAGCCCCTTCTGTAAGATTGCCAGGTCTGAGCTGGGAAATACCTGGAGATTTTATTTGGGGGGGTCGAGCATGGGGAGGGCAGGGTTTGGAGAGGGGAGGGGCCTCATGGGGAAGGCGGGGTTTGGAGAGGGGAGGGGCCTCAGCAGGGAACAATGCTACCGAGTCTATGCTCCAAAGCAGCTGTTTTCTCCAGAGGAACTGATCTCTATCATATGGTGTATAGCGACAGACCTCCAGGTCTCACCTGGAGGCTGACAACCCTGCCTTTCTGCCCCACTGACTACTGGGGGGGGGCAAGGAGCAGAAAAGGCCCCTGCAAAGTGCCTGGACCTCCAGCTTCTGCTCACCACAGAGACCGGGGACATCACATTGTCCTTCTCCATGGCTTTCCACTGGGGACATGGTACAGAGGCAGGAAGACTCACAGCGTGAGGGTCCTTGATCCATGTGGCAAGAGTGTTAAAAAAAATTTTTTTTGGGGGGGGGCTCTTATTTTTTATTTTTTATTTTCATTTTCATTTTCAACAATTAAGTGAAAGTGGAGGGGAAAAAAACACATGAGCATGTCTTGATAAAGTAATGCAGTACTTGCCAAAATAGTACAATGATTTAGCAGAATGTATAAAACTTCAAGATATAAGTAAGAAAAAAATACAAAAAACAGCCTTTGTAAACCTTTTACACAATCAAGTCCAGTGTCATAACTTCCAATAGTATTTCCCAGAGAAAAGTTATGCCGTTAAAGTCCATAACTCAAATCAAATTACCCAACTTATATATATAATACTGATGTTTCTGAGAAGGTCTATAGATCAGGGTGGCCAAACATGCTCAGTGTAAGAGCCACATAGAATAAACACCAGACGTTTGAGAGCTGCAAGACATGAAAAAAATATTACACACATCTTTATTTAAAAAATATGCACATTAGCTTTTTATTAACATTAAGTGTGACTGCCAAAAACAAAAACAAAAGGGGTAAAACCAGATATTGGCCGAGTTCAGACTGGCAGTTTGAAGTGGGAGAGAGAGTTGTGGCAAAAAAGCCCCAGAACAAACTGTTCCAGATCTTTCTGGTCACACTGCGCCAACTGATGCAGGAGCATACCAGGGAGGAGGCGTGAGGGAGCGTTCACACTGTTGGCCCAAAGGCACAGTTGTAAGGCATTACTTTCTGTTTCGCTAATCTGGAGATATGCATTTATGCGCATAAGCACATATGCACATAAGTGCACAATCAAAATCATGGATTTTAGCATTCACACTGTGTTGGTGCAGGATATACGCAGGCTAGACATGTTTTCCGGGGTTTGGTACCACTTTTAACAGGTATCTTTTAAACTTAGGAATGAAACATTACAAGATGGGTTGAATATGGCTGGGGAACACCGGACAGATGTGCCTGTGCGAACGCCCCTTTTAATCCACTTGTGAAATGTTGCTGAGACACGCCTCTCTTGGGGCAAACTGCCAGTCTGAACTCAGCCATTGATAATGATATTTATTTGTCCAATGATATTTATTTGTTTGCTAATGATATTTGTCTAAGAGAGAAAGAGAGGGAGAAGTGGAAATAAAGAAGGAAAGAGGTGGAAAGAAAGAGAGAGAGAGAGAAACAAAGAAAGCAGATAGATGGGAAGGAGGGTGGAAGGGAGGGAAAGGATGCCTCCCCTTCACTTCCCCAGCTGCCCTGCCAGGAGCCACACAATATGTGTGAAAGAGCCACATGTGGCTCCCGAGCCGCAGTCTGGCCACCCCTGATCCATAGTCTTCAAGTATGTCATCCAGTTTCTCCAGCTCTAGATACCATCTTTCTAAATATTCAGAGGAACCGGAAGAAGAATCATAACTAGTGGCCCTCCCCTCCTGTGGAAAATCTCCTGCGATGCTGTCCGCACTCCCCCCCTTAACAGTAGTGTTAGAGAGGCAGAGAATATATCTGGCATTCAAGAAGTTCCAAGTTCAGCCCCTGACAACCTCCAGTGAAAGGATCTGAGGATGCAGGCATTGAGAAAACCCCTTGTTGGCCTGAGACCCTGGGGGAAGTGCGGCCAATCAGAGTAGACAATTCGGAGGTAGCCAAACCAATAGCCTGGGAATGGTGGGATTTGGGGAGGGGAGGAAACTTAGCAAGATATAATGTCACAGAGTCGACCTTCCAAAGCAGCCATTTTCTGCTGGGGAACTGATCTGCGTAGCCTGAAGTTCAGTTGTAATTTCAGGAGACCTCCAGCCACCGCCTGGAAGCTGGGCAACCCTACAGTGACTTCCAAAGCTTGGATCCATGGCAAGTGAAAATAAGCTTTGCTAAACCCAATCTGCTGTATAGCACACACTTTGCAAAACTTTTGGTCCTTTGGTGGCCAAATGACTGTTGATTGTATAGAACACAATACAAGAACTCATGGGCACTCAATGAAATTGCTGAGCAGTCGGGTTAGAACAGATAAAAGGAAGTCCTTCTTCACCCAAAGAGTGATTAACACATGGAGTTCACTGCCACAGGAGGTGCTGGAGGCTACAAGCATGGACAATTTCAAGAGGGAATTAGATAAGCATATGGAGCAGAGGTCCATCAGTGGCTATTAGCCACATAGGAACTCTCAGTCTAGGGCAAGTGATGCTCTGTATTCTTGGTGTTTGGGGGGGGGGTCAACAGTGGGAGGGCTTCTAGTGTTCTGGCCCCACTGGTGGACCCCCTGATGGCACCTGGTATTTTTGGCCACTGTGTGACAGTGTTGGACTGGATGGGCCACTGGCCTGATCCAACATTGGCTTCTCTTATGTTCTTTCAGGCTTCCCAAGAACTTACCGTAATTTGGTGGGGGGTGCATATGTCCAGGCAGGACCATCCCCAGGGGAAGGAAAGATGCAGCACACGATGCCATCACCAGGAAGTGATGCCAGGCGATGCTATGGCAATGGGGCTGGAAACTCGATGGTACCATCGAGTTTCCAGCCCCATTGCCAGAGCGTCATCCGGTGTCACTTCCTGGTGACGGCATCATGTGGCATGGGTGTTGCCCGGACGAATGTTCCGGCCAGGGACTGTGTATCCCCCGTCAAATTACGGTAGGTACTTGGCAACCCTATGTTCTTATGTTAACACTGTTTTTGCTACACTGTTGTAATCCACCTTGAGTCTCAGGGAGAAAGACGGATAGGGTTCCCAGCTCTGGGTTCAAAATGCCTGGAGATTCTGGGAGTAGAGGCTGGTAAGGGCAGTTTTTTGGGGGAGGGGAGGGGCCTTAGCTTGGGCATAATGCCACAGAGTCAATCCTCCAAAGCAGCCATTTTTCTCCAGGAGAACTGGTTTGGGTTGTCGGTAGGTCAATCGTACTAGCAGGAGCTCTCCAGGTTCTGCCTGGAGGTTGGCCATCCTAAAGACAGGTGATCATCAAGTTATATAGGTAAAGTAAAGGTAAAGGTTCCCTTGCTCGAAAGGCAGCTGAATCCAACTCTAGGGTTGCGGTGCTCATCTCCGTTTCAAAGCCGAAGAGCCAGCGCTGTCCGAAGACGTTTCCGTGGTCATGTGGCCAGCATGACTAAACACCAAGGCGCACGGAATGCTGTTACCTTCCCACCGAAGTGGTACCTATTTATCTACTTGCAATTTCTAGCTTTCGAGCTGCTAGGTTGGCAGGAGCTGGAACTAGAGACAGGAGCTCACCCCGTCATGCGGCACCCGGGTCTCGAACTGCTGAACTACTGACCTTCCACAGCCTGCAATTCAGCGTCTTAACCACTTGAGCCACCACAGCTCCTTCAAGTTATATAAAATACAACAAATGAAATGGATTCCATGCTGATGGCCTTGGAAGAGAAGTGGGTTATAAATATGGGAAGCAGATAACAAAAGAAGCATTAGATCCCAGTGGGTAGCCATGTTGGTCGAAAGCAGCAGTGCAAAGTTTGAGTCCTGCAGCACCTTGAAGACCAGCAAAGTTTCATTCAAAGCATGAGCTTTTGTGTGCAAGCACACTCCCTCCGATACAATGAAACAGAAATTACCACTCCATAGGTATAGGGAGAGGGTAATGAAGATGTTTGACAGGTTCAGGAATAACAGGCTAAGTTTATATGGTTACCATTTGTCCGGGGGGTATTTACTAATGCTCATGGGATGTTGGAGGAAGAGGATGAGAAGGGAACAGGGATGAGTCATTAAAGGCTCTCATTGATGATGAGGAGAAAGAGCTCTGAGAGGCAGACATGCCAGACGCTGCCGCTATCTACCGTCCTGACCTGCTTCAGAAGAAAATTGAGGCTAAAGGCCTCCCCTCCTCCGCTGCAGGCCCTGCCAAGTTAAAACAAATCCTGCCTCCCCCTCGTTCCTTTTATGTCAACTCTCCCCCTTGCTTGACACGTCAGTTTGAAACATGGTTCCAGGCATTAGCTCACCCCCGGGTGAGCAGGGAGGCCGAGAAGCGTCTGTTATTAAAATCCTGGGGTGCTGATAAGTGTAGCTGACGGCTTCTTTGCCTATCAAAAAGAAGGCCGGGTCATTTGTGTTTTATCTGCCTTCTCTTCCTTTCTGTGAAGACAGAACATCTCCCAGAAATACTTCGCCGAGGACCTGACTTTTTGGAATTTTGGGGAGGGGGGTGAGATCTGACCGAGTGAGGGAACACGACGACCAGGATAGGGGGAGGAGACCAGCGAGGACTCCTAGCCAAAGCTGTGTTTGAAGGGTAGGGTTACCAGCCTCCAGGGGGCACCTGGAGTTCTCCTGCTATTACAATTGATCTCCAGCTGACTGAGACCAATTCCCCTGGAGAAAATGGCTGCTTTGGAGGGTGGACTTACCACATTATACCCAGCTGAGGTACCCCCCTCCCCAACCCCCACCTTCCCCCACCTTCACTGCCCAAATCTCCAGGTATTTCCCAACCCAAAAGCTGACAACCTGATTTGAGGGATCCAAATGTGTCGCTTTGCTCAAATTTTTTCAGGACCCTCCCAAAAAAAATACCTACTCTGCCACCGACTGTGTGCACAGACACATAAATGCAGGCCCAGGAACAGTCAGACGCCGTGTTGTGCACCACCTGCCATCTCACTGCCGAGATTTCTTTTTACAATATGATGGTTAGGTATTATAGAACTATATATTTTTTTCCCTATGAAATAGAACACCCCCTATCCGCGCACCTCTTTGCCTTTAGATTATCTATCTAGGCTAAGGAACAGGAAGCCTAACCGTTTTAATCCACAACACTGACTCCCGGGGAAGTCCTGGGCCCCGTTCAACATCTCTATAAATGGCTTGAACGAAAGGATAGAGGAGATGCTCTCCTTCTTTGGAGGCTTTTAAGCAGCTGCTATATGGGCATCTGACAGCAAAGCCAATTCTTTAAATTTAGGCACATCATGGGAAGGGAGGGGGCAGGAAGGAAAGAGACAGTGCCCGGGTCCTGTGGCCCTTCCTTACATGCCCGGGATAATGCTCATTGCCACTTTGGGGTCAGCAGTTAATTTTCCTCCAGGCCAGATTGGCCAGGGCTCCTGGAGGTTTTCTGCCCTCCTTTGGGCACAGAGCAGGGGTCACTGGGGGAGTGGGCGGGGGTAGTTGTGAATCCCCTGCATTGCACAGGGGGTTGGACTAGATGGCCCTTGAGGCCCCTTCCAGCTCTGTTTCTACATTTCTAAATGTTTATAGGATTGCAGCCAGCCTGTGGTTACTTTAATCCTGTCCTAGTAATCCAAGCAAGGGAGGGAAAGTGGCATAGTGTAGCCCAGTCTCATGAGGTCTTGGAGGGGAGGCCACCAAGGAAGACTCTGCAGAGGAAGGCAAAGGCCAACCACCGCTGCTTCTCACTTGCCTCGAATGCCCCTTGCCTGGGGTCGCCAGGGCTATTTGGGGGCAGAAACGCACAGGAACGGCGTTCCGGCTGGCTTCCGAGTTGGCCACGCCTACAGCCTCCCCCCCCCTGGATTCCCCAGGTGCCTCGCAAGCCGCAGGGTGCCTGGGGAAGCCAAGCCGATCCAGGAAAGGAAGGCAGTTTAAACTGCCTTCCCTCCCTCAAGTTTCCCATGCGCCCCGTAAGCCACGGGGCACCCGGGGAAGCCAATCCTGGGAGGGAGCTGCGCTGTCAGGGGTGTGGCCTAATATGCTAATGAGTTTCTGCTGCTGGGTGTGGCCTATTATGATAATGAGTTCCTGCTGGGCTTTTTCTACAAAAAAAGCCCTGGGGGTCACCATGCGTCGGCTGCAGCTTGATGGCACTTGACACATAGTAATCCAATCCATGTGTGTAATGTATTGAGCCTAGACCATACTTCGGTGGATGCTTAACTCAGACAGAGCTTGAGGATCCATAACAATAGCTGATGTTGTGTAAATAGGAGTGGGTGTGTATTTGGGGCGCAACCTTGTGCATGCATAAATACCTGGCTTCGCTTGGGGATCCTCAGTCTTCTTTCTACCTGCTGAAATCACTAGTAAACTATGAGTTGATCGCTACACGCATCTGAACCCAGTATATTTCAATGTGCAATGAAAATTCCACCCCCACCCCCCTTAAGCACACACCCAACTCAACAACTGCTCAAAGCAAGATAACAAAAGCTAGCAGAAGGGGTGGCGCGGCGGCAGCTCCCGGTCAGAGTATTGCTTTAATCATGCTAAAAAAGATCTTCGCTATTCAATTGTTTCAGTGATCCTTGAGACATTCCTGGTGATTATTCTTTCCACTTTGCTGGCATCGAGGAAATGATGGCTGTATCACTTGGGTGAGGTTGGCGCATCGGGGATTTCTGGTTCACCGCCATGTCAAACGAGGTCGTTTTTGTGGCCGTGTATTAGACACAATCCAGAACACCATGATAGTCTGGTGGCGTCTTTGCTGGGGCTGAACAAGTCTGGCGTTGGCCGGCATCTGGGCTGAAACCCTCTTGGGAGCCCGGTGACTCGAGCTCTGAGAAGAAAGGAAGCAGGATCGAAGTGTCTCGACAGGTAAAATGATAAGAAGAGTTCAGAAGCACCAAACCTGAACCCCCAGACGCTATTCAGTGCATGAATGCTAAACATGGCCATTTCTAAAGGGAAAGGTGTGTTAGTATCTTCAGTCTCCTTTTGTCAGGACGATGCTTATTAGGTGAGAAGTTTGCCGACTGACTCGCAGAAAGAGACTTTCCCAGACCACCTCGAAGACTGGCGGTAAACAGCTTGCGGCCTTGCGGCCTTTGTGTGGCGGAATGCTATTTATTGTGGAGCTTATTCTTTCTGGACAGACCACAGGCCTGAGTTAGAGCAAAAGAATGCGAGGATTACTCCTGCAGAGTCACGGCTTCCTACACCGTTGAACCATCTGCTCGGAGAGATAAAGGTAACGACCGCATCCATCAGAGAGGTGCCAGGCCAAAAAGCCTTTGTAGGGTCTTTCCCCGCTTCTTATATTCCAGATGGCTTGTAGCAGCCAGGGAGGGAGACGGCTCCGTGCCCTTCAGAGGGGAAGGCCTCCAAAGGGAGATCTGTGGCTTCTTCTTAAAAACAAAGGGTCCTGAATCATCTCCTGCCCAGGACTATGAATCATGGGATGGGATGTTGCTTTGTTGTTAGGGTTGCTGCCCTCTGGGGGTGGCAGCATTGCCAGGTCTCCCTTGACCACTGGCAGGGGATGGGGGCATAGAGTTGCCAGCTCCAGGTTGGGAGACTCCTGGAGATTTGGGATGGAGCCTGGGGGGGGACATGGTACAACTCCATGGAGCCCACCCTCCTGAGCAGCCATTTTCTCCAGGGGGCTGATCTCTGTAGTCTGGAGATGAGCTGCAATTTCAGGGGATCCTCGGGTCCTACCTGGAGGCTGGCATCCCTAGGTGGTGGCTGGAGAGCTCCTGGGACTACAATTGATCTCCATGTGACAAATAGCAGTTCGCCCATAGAAAATGGCTGTTTAGAAGAAGAAGAAGAAGAAGAAGAAGAAGAAGAAGAAGAAGAAGAGGAGGAGGAGGAGGAGATTGGAGTCCCAAAGGAGTCTCAGAGCAGCTTACAATCTCCTTCCCCTTCCCCTCCCCACAGCAAACACCCTGGGAGGTATGTAGGTGGGGCTGAGAGAGCTCTTTCGAGAACTGCTCCTGAGAGAACAGCTCTGAGAGAACTTGTGACTGACCCAAGGTCACACCAGCAGCTGCATGTGTAGGAATGGGGAATCAAACCCGGCTCTCCCAGATTAGAGTCCGAGCTCCTAACCACTACACCAAACTGGAAGGTGACTTCTATGGCATTATACCCCATTGAAGTCCCTCCCCTCCCCTAACCCTGCCCACTCCACAAATCTTCAGGAGTTTCTATTCATGTATTTATGGCTACCGTTGCATGTTTTCTATAATGTCTCCTTTTGGCCCTATGTAATTTGTTTTGCTTCAACATGCCAGTTTTGCTCTGAATTGTTACCGCTCGTATTGAAACACAGGCATAGCCAGTTGTTTTAATTGCCCTCACCATATCAGCTTTACTGAACGGGGAAGAAAGGGAACACGCGTGATTATTGTCCCTTAACATTCCTTACAGCCGCACTAGGTGGTTCGAAGCATCCGCCGGATTTACTGGAAAACATCACTTATTAGATAAGCTCGGCTGGCGTTGCACGGTGTGTGGGGAGCCATCACCCCCCAGCTCTGCCCCGCCTCCTCATGTGCACACAATCCTCATTAGTGCCAATTAATGGGCAGTGAAGAGAAAAGTGAATCCCAGAGTGTTTATAATTTTCATTTCTCACACCACTGCATTTAAAGAAAGTCTCGGCGTTTCCGTAATGAACGCGGCAAAGTTTCTTCAAAGCCCGTGTTGACAATGCAAACCAGGCTGCTCCGGCTGTTGCCTTTGTTTAAAATCGGATCACAGCAACTGTGAGTCTCGATGCCTGCCCTTGGGGCAAAGTCCCGTTCCAAACAGTTACATCAACTCCTTTCACGAATTTCCTTTTTATCCGGCCCTTCTTCCCGGGAGCTCAAAGGGGCATCCATTGTTCTCCCCTCTTCGTTTTTATCCTCACCAGCAGCTCAGTGATATTGTCTAGGCTGAGTGACTGTGCCATGGGCATGGATGAGGATGAGCTGACAGAGCCTGCAGAAAGCACGGCTGGCCCCTCTGAAGCAGTAGAGGAGGAGATCTGGCAAGTGCGGGTAACAGCAGTCTTCCCACCAGGCCCAGATAAGAAGGAAGAACTGCAAGCTGAAAGTCCTCCTGACTCACCCCCACGTGTGACTCATTTAAGGTAGCGACTGCGATAAAACTTAGCAAGCAGGCTAAGAGAGGCCAGGCTACAAGGGAGATGCTCAGCCAGCCCAGAGTTCTAACAGGAGCCTGGCCGATCATGCAGCTGGCTAATTGGTAGCAACATTTAACTTCACACTCAGGGCAGTACTCTTCGTGGAAGCAACAAGTCAGCTTCATGCTGCTAGCATCCACTCTGTCTTGGCTCTTGCACCTAGGCCTTCGGACTCCCTGGCTTGGACTTGGCTCTGTGTTCCTGGATTCTGGCCCCGGCCTGTTCTGGGCTCCCTTTGACTGGCACCTCAGCCCATGACAGACTGATCCAGTGTCACCCATCAAGTTTCATGGCATGGCGGGGCTTAGAACCTGGCTAGACGTAGATCCTTGGGTCAACTAGTTGAAAGCACTGTAGCTGCCACATGGCCTGATTCTGGTTTAGCACTGCTCCTGCCTTCCCTCCCTGCACTGTTTCTCCAACCTGAAATGGCACCTAGAGGTGTGTTGGCAAATAGTGTTCCCAGTGCTGCTTTTGGTGGGAAAAACAGCATGGGAGGGAAGGCAGGAGCCCCTCCTCCCCCTCAGCACAGGGGTCCCAAATAGCACTGGGCTCCAGAGCACTTCTAAAAAAGATGTTCTGGGGCTCTGTAAAATGGAGGTGTGTCCCTGAGAGGAACCCAGGGATGGCGTCTCATCTAATTTGGCCCCTAGTCTGACATTCTAATCCCTAAACCATGGGATGGCATGCTTCTTCACTATGGATACAATGGCCATAAAGAGTGAGACTATGGGGGGGGGGGGAATTAAGGACCTTGATCTTCCTGCAGGGTCATAGAAATGGACACGTCATGTGATTTACTCCCATGTGAGGTTTGCACTGGTGTGATACGGGGACTAATGGGCATTTTAGTCTTGTAGCTCCTGCAAGGAGGCTAATCTACTACCCTACTGCATATATATGTGTGTGTATATATGTGTGTGTATATACATATATATATACAGTCCCAGTACGGGACTAAGAGACCCCTCCCCCGATGGCCCGATCTGAGCACGGAATGCCCGAGACACAGAGCACCTGGAGAAGCAACAGCTTGCCACCCTCCCGGGCCCTCCAACACAGGCGTAGTGGGTGGGAGAAGGTGGCAACCAACAGGGAAGCCTCAAGGAAGAGGGAGGAGGTGCCAGACTGAGAGGGCCACCTGAACGAGATCAATACCTACCCGCTGGAGCCAGGCAAACAATGGCGCAGCACAGACCTGGCCCGCCATCAGGGGGGTGGCCAGAACCCAGCCCGTGGTCATTGCCAGAGGGGAGGATGAAGAGGGCACTGCCCAGATGTGCCTGCCCCCACCCACATGGACGCCCTGAGGTCGAGTGAAGCCTGCGGAACAGCCCGCAGAGCGGGACATGGGAGAGGCTCCAACCCAGGCTGAGCCAATCCAGGGTGGAAGATCCTGTGGGACATGGTAAGGACCTACACAGAAACACGGGGGTGGGACATGGGGTGAGACACAGGTTGGTGAAGGGAATAAAAGAGGAGAGAACGCCAGAGCCAGGGAGGAGTGAGTTGGGGTGCATAACGGCCAGGAGACAGACTGAGAGAAAGAGAGAGAGAAAGTGAAGGTCTGGCAAGCCTGAACTTCCAGCTACAGCCATTCCCAAGCATGGGTGCTGTAACCCCAAAGGGACGCTCTACATCTGAGGCGTATGGCAGAACTCTAAGCAGGGCCGGCATGCTCACTAGGTGAACTAGACATTCGCCTAGACCGCGCCGGCCCTTAGGGGCAGCAAACTGCACCAGCCCCCCCCCCCCCGCCAAAAGCCCTTTCCCTGACTGGGTGACCCACCCCCCACAAAAAAGGGCACCAAAAGCAGATGGCACGGGCAGCGGTGGCGGAAACAAAAATTGTTGTGAGCGAGTCTGCGTCTTGGTTCTGCGTGGCTCCGGGCTACTGGGCCCAAAAGCCCCTGAGCAGCATCAGGTGTGGGGCCCGGGCTTCAGAGCTGAGGCTGCCTCCTCCCCCAGCTGCAAAGGATGAGCATGGTGGCCTCTCGGGCGCCTGGTCCGCCTCCCCCTATCCCAGCAGCAGCAGCAGCACTGGCCGACCTGTTGGGGTGGGAACTGCCTGTTCCCTGCAGAGGCCCAGGTCAGTAGTGATTTCTTCTTAAGGAAAATGGTCTCCGAGGACAAGGAGTGGCACGGGTGTTCCCAGGAGGGTGCTCATGACCCCCCACCCCACACCTCTCCCCTCCTCCTAACCCACACCCAGCCACTGCTTGGTGGAGAGGGCAGGATCCAGCATCTGAGGCACCCACCAAGCTCGGCTAGGTCCGGCCAATTTTGGTCCAGGCTCAGAGGGGTCCTCTCTGATTTGCGCGCCATCCTTCTTCCCTCTCCCTTTGGAAAACAGGCCTTCTCCAACGGCTCAGCCCACACCCTGGGTCCAGAGGGGAAGGAAGCGGCCCTGTTGCTTCTGTTCCACTGCACAGGGAGGACCCCCTCGAGCTGCGCCCAGGCAGAGTGTCTGAAGGGCTCCTTGGACGCCTCCTTCCCTGCGCCAGGCAGCCCAAGCCCCCCGAGTCCCTCTCAGCCCTCCACCACTTTGCTCCACGAATCACTCTGGTGGGTGATGCGGAGGCGAAAAAGGCCCCGTCCTTCTCTCCAGGCACCGCTCACTCTCCTCCCTCTGCTTGCCCACCGCCCTGTCCCTCCATGGCCAACTGCAGTCCTCCTCCGCGATCCAGGCCGGGGTATCGCTGCAGCCGTGCGGCACTGGCGGCCGGCGGCGGGCCCCTTATTTAAGGGCTGAGTAATGCCAGTCGTCTGGAGCACCCCCGTGGGCATCTGTGGCCGGCTTGGCAGGCTGGCAGATGGGCTGGGGTCTTGATCCCCTTCAGCGACCAGTTGCACATCGTACCCTTACAAGCTGTTTTTTCTTTTTAGGGTATTGCCCCTTTTTAACCCTCTGTTTCCTCCAAGGAGCTCTGGGTGACACACATGGTCCCGGGCGTGTTTCTGGGAGGTCTCCAGGCCCCACCGGGAGGTTGGCATCACCTGGGGGGCACGGGCACCACAAGCTGGCCTTGCCTAGGGGGCAGAAACACCTCGGGCCGGCGCTGACTCTAAGGCCCTCCTCCAACCTGTGCTGAGCCCCAGCCAGCTGCAGGACCCATGGGGCCACCTGACATTGGCTGCTTTGGAAGGTGGAGTCTCTGGCATTACACCCCACTGAAATCTCTCCCCCCAACCCCCCTGGTTCCATCCCCCCCCAAAAAAAGCTCCAGGTATTTCCCAATCCAGATCTGGCAGCCCTATTTATATAATATTTCACTTTTTGACCTTAAAGTGGCTTACAATTATTTTAATAAAAAAAAAGAAGAGAGATATTTTTTTCCTTCTTTTTCCTTTCTCCCCCATCACTATTATTCTGTCTCCCCGCTGCTCTGCCTGAGACATTACTCCTCTGGGAAGGTTACTCTTGGAAATGGCAACGGATGTGTGGGATGGTCTCTGGCTCCTTCCGCAGAAGACAATGTCACTGGCGTTTAGAAAGCAGATATGATGCCTCCTGTCTGGAGAGACCTGCTGGAGGCGCCTTGGAATGCAAACACGATGCCATGCAGTCTTAAAACAACAACAACAACAACAACATGGGAATGGTGGTAATAAAACAACCCATACAAACGAGGCAGCTGGACTACCTAGTGGCCTGGAAATAGCATAAGGCAACTTTCCACAGCCAAAGGTGTTAGCCAAAGAACTGGTTATAAAACAAGGGGACCATCAAACAGTGCCTTTTTTAAAAATAAAAAATAAAAAATGAATCTCTCAGTTAAAAGCCCAAGTGAAAAGAAATATTTTAGCCTGGTGCTGAAAGGGTAGTGCAGTAGTTGCACGGCGGGCTTCAAGCCAGAGTGAGTTCCAAAGGTCTTTCACATCTCATGAGCTGCCCTGCTGAGATAACGTTATTGATTTATTTTGATTTCGTAACAGCCCTCCCCCGCTTACGTGGACGGTTTACGACAACATAAATTCAGTACAATTTTAAAGCCAATTAAAACTACAAAAAAAAAAAAACAATATTAAAAGATTCAGCATAAGTATTTAAACACTTTAAAAACAAGATGGCATATCCAGCATTCAGATTTTCATAGCGGGGAGGGAAGAGGAGGGGAGGGTGCCAGGCAGATGTAAGGGAACCGTCGCTGGCCTCAGCCAAAGGCCTGGCAGAACATCTCCGCCTTGTGTGCCCAGCGGAACTTTAAGAGATCGGGCAGGGCACGGATGTCATTCGGCAGAGAGTTCTGCCAGGCTGGGGCCAAGGCTGAGAAAGCCCTGGCCCAGGTCGAGACCAGCCGGATATTAGCATTAGCAAGTACTAGGGATGCCAGCCTCCAGGTGGGACCTGGGGATCCCCTGGAATTACAGCTCATCTCCAGACTGCAGAGAACAGTTCCCCTGGAGAAAAATGGGTGCTTTGGAGGGTGGATTCAATGCCTATGGCAAGACATTGTACCCCAGTGAGGTCCCTGTCCTTCCCAGGCTTTACCCCTAAATCTCCAGGAGTTTCCCAACCTGGATTTGGCAACCCTACCCCTCAGCCCCTCCCACACACAAACCTCCCAGTGGCTAGGGAGGACCTGGAAACCCTAGCAAGCACAGAATTTTATATCTGAAGGAAACTAAATAGCAACTATAGAAATGCCCGCCCGCCTTCCTTCCTTCCTTCCTTCCTTCCTTCCTTCCTTCCTTCCTTCCTTCCTTCCTTCCTTCCTTCCTTCCTTCCTTCCTTCCTTCCTTCCAGTTTGGTGTAGTGGTTAAGAGCATGGATGTAAAGTACTGGGTTTGCCGCATGGAGACTCAGACTACGAAATGCGTTCAGATGTGTTTATTCTACTTCACACACAAGACTGGTAAATGGCCCTGCAAGGGCCAACTATATACAATCCAGCTGGCACACCCACAGTCCCACTGGAGGGTTTGAATTTCCCACCAGAGATCCCATTGGTGGGCACAGAGTGGTCCAGGAACCCTGGTCCCTATTGTGTTTGGGGACCAAGCTCCTTATTTTAGCCGCGGACCTCTGGTGGCAGTCCGCATTCCCCACTCCTCCACATGCAGCTGCTGGTGTGACCTTGGGTCAGCCATAAGTTCCTTCAGAACTCTTCTCTCAAGGGCAGTTCTTGAGAGAGCGCTCTCAGCCCCACCTACCTCACAGAGTGTCTGTTGTGGGGAGAGGAAGGGAAAGGAGTTTGTAAGCTGCTCTGAGACTCCCGGTGAAGGGCGGGGTATAAATCCAATCTCCTCCTCCTCCTGCTCGTCCTCCCTCCCTCCCTCCCGTCTGTCCATCCTTGATGCATGATCAAAATCCTTACAAAATAAATTTGCCCAGGTGACTCAATTTGATTAATAACAGAAGTCCATAAATGATCAAATAACATAGGACAGTTAGCTTTCTGTAATATAGTAAGCTTCATAATTATACAAACCTCTTTGACCTTATCTAACCATCCCTTCATACCTGGTGCATTATTTAGCTTCCAGTACAGAGCAAGAACAAGTCATGCAGCCATAGTGAGACTGAAAAGGATTTCTCGATATTTCGCAGATAAACCAGATACATGATTCAACAAAAGATTTCTGGCTTTAACAGGACTCACACCCTTTCCTCACCTTCTCAAAAATATCACTCCAATAATTCACAGCATGTAGACAGTGCCACCATATATGTAAAAACAAAACAGAACAAAAAAAGCCCTGCTGGTTGATGATGACAAAGCCCACAATTACTAGCAATATTCTACATCCTTGCAGGCTTCCGGGGAGTAAGATCAAAAAGGCTTTTTTCAACTGAGGAATGCCACCTACACAGAAATCCTTTTGATGTCTAATTTGCTATCTTTTATTTTATCTGTCTGTTGGATGTTTTTATTAGTGCATCGGAAAGTTTCTTACTCTCCCCAAACCTGGAGCTGTTTTTTTCTGCTATTGTTCTTTTGAGGTATTTGTAGAATCGATTCCTTTGATTTATTCTGCCTTTGGTACTTTTAATGGCTATACACGGTTGATGTTGATTGCTTCACAGCTGTTTTGTCCCTAAAAAATGATTGACTTATTTATTTGGTTTTGCTGTCGTCGGGATTTCTATTGTTAGCTGCTTTGAATATTGTACATTGAGACGGGGCTGATACATTATTTAAAATAAACAAATAGCTACAGAAGCCGTTCCCCCCTCCCCCCAGAGTTTTAATATCTCTAACAGAGATGAGATGATTTGAGATACATCAAGTCTAAAACCAGACAAACGCACCATGATGCCACCATGTAATGAATCAGACCACAGGTCCATGTAGCTCAGTGTTGTCCACTATGACTGGCAGTTGCTCTTCAGAATCTAAGGGAAAGAAAGGTCTTCCACAACATTTACAATGGGAATTCAACATGGAATTTCTTCATGAGCCAGAGCACCTACCAAAGCCCCAGTTGAAGTATTTCACTACTGAAACTTAAGTTCACAATAAATATTTGAAGAAGATAGGTCACTGTGTTTGTCTGTCCATAGCAGGAGAAAACAGCAAGAGTCCAATAGCACTTGAAAGACTAACAAAATTTGTGCCTGCTCCCTTCTTCAGATATAGCTAGAATGTAAGAGTCCATCTGTCCTTATATCTTGGAGAGTGGGTTGATTTCAGATGCTGAATGACAACAGTAGGTGAATGACAATAGCAAGCATGATTAGATTAGATGAGATATGCAGAGGGGTTGTTGGCCTGGAGAGACCAGCATTGGTAATGAGACAAGAAACCTAGGTCTTGATTCAGTCCAGGAGGATGCATTGTCTGGAGCTTCATTATCAGTTGCAATTCAGCAGTCTCTCTTTCTAATCTCCCTTTGAAATTCCTTTGTAAGAGAACCGCTACTCTTCGATCTTAGACATCTGAAATCACTCTAAGATATAAGGACAGATGAACTCACATTCTAGCTGTATCAGAAGGAGTGAGCAGTGACTCACGAAAACCCATACCCTGCCACAAATTTTATTAGTCTTTGCTACTGGACTCTTGCTCTTTTCTACTAAAGAGGTAGAGCCCCCTGAAAAGCTGCAGTTTCTCTACAAGGCTGGAAACTCCAAGCAATGTGGAGAAAATCAGTACACCCTACTCTAGTGTGCTCATATTGATTCACAAAGTCCACCGGAAGAGTTTCATTTCTCTGTGGCTGCTAGAAGTTTTGGAGAAGGAGGAGGAGGAGATTGGAGGTATACCCCACCCTTCACTACCCCAAGGAATCTCAGAGTGTCTTACAATCCATTTCCCTTCCCCTCCCCACAACAGACACCTCGTGAGGTGGGTGGGGCTGAGAGAGCTCTCTTGAGCACTGCCCTTGAGAGAACAGCTGTGAAAGAACTCATGGCTGCAGTCATACGTGCTAAATAATCCACTTTCAGTGCACTTTCCAACTGGATTTTTACTGTGTGAACTGAAAGTGGATTGAAAGTGGATTATGTAGTGTGTGTGACCGCAGCCTATGACTGAGCTGAACTGGGATTGATGAGAAACACCCCAATGCAAAGGGAACCTTCTCTTTTCTTCACAGCTGCCGCTGAAAATTGAGACTGACATTCCAGCTTGATGAAAAGCTGAAAGAAAGTACAGCACCAAGTGCTGGGATGCTAGTCTAGGATTTCCCAGTGTACTTTGGAATATCTTGGTTTTTATTGGTTTACAATGTAGCTGTGGGAGCCACTTGAAATTCATTTATTTTAATCTCTCTACTAACATGAAATCATATTATTGTGTGGAAAAGGAGAGACAATAAAATGTAAATACCTTCGCACGGGCGTTGCAGTCGGCTGTTTAAGTTGAAAATTGCAGTCTTTAAAGCTCATTATTTATACTGTATTGTATCCATTTATAGACAAGCATATGGTTAAGTTATTATAGTCTTATTAAAAGCTAGATGCTTTAACTGACAGTTGAAAGCTGTTTAGAAAAATGAGTAGTTTGTGTATGCAGGCATATTCCTTTCAGCAAACAATAAATGATATCCAATTTGCAGGGGGGTTTTTTAGAAAACAAAAAAAACAAGGAACTTTGTTTAAAGCTTACAGGCTTATGCATACTTACTGTGAATTCACAAGTAACATTCACAAAAGAGGAGAGCTCCTCTTTTGACCTCCTGAAAAAGGCTTTGCTGGGGATCATACATAGACTAGATACATGTGGGACAGGTGCGTTGTAGTGAGGACAAGGACTGGGAAATATTGAGCCAAATAGCTGACTGATCCAACCCATTTTTTCACTCATAAGAGGACCCCCATCCTAGCTTTTCCATGGAAAAGTTGGTTGGATCCAACCACCCAATTCAGTGGAATTGCTCCTCCATTTTCAAAAACTTAAACAGGATCAAGCTGTAACTTTGATGGGAAATGGTGCATAGCTCTCATATTGCTTTCAGTTTTATTTGCCAGTTAACACTCCCATAACCAGAGTTCATCAGCAATTTGGGGCTGTCTGGGTGGGCGGGGCTGTGGCTCAGTGGTGGAGCATCTGCTCGACATGCAGAAAGTCCCAGGTTCGGTCCCCAGCATCTCCAGTTAAAAGATCTGGCAGTAGGTGATGTGAAAGACCTCTGCCCGAGACCCTGGTGATCGGCTGCCAGTCTGAGTAGACAATACTGACTTTGATGGATCTTAGGTGTGATTCCATATAATGCAGGTTCATGTGTTCATTATCCATTTCAAGTTGGAACCTCGGCTGTCTTGGATCTAGACCCAAGCGAGTTTGGGTTGAGCCCTTAGAGAAACTGCCAGGTACTGACAACATCATTGTGAGACACTCACAGGTGAAAACCCAATTGATTTGTTTCATTTTTTAAAAAAATACTCATTAGCACTGCTATCGAGATGGCTGCCAATCATCACAGATCACAATAGACCCGCCGGTGAATACAGGTTACAAAAAAAAAATCAATACAAAGCCCAAGAACACTATTAACAGACTCTTTCTTGACCTAATCGTCTGGGTAGGTTCCTAGGGAAGGATACAGTCCTTGAAGTATTGTGGTACCGGACCATTTAGAGCTAATGGGCTATATCCCACCCATCTCCTGAGCAAAGTTCGAAGCTGTTCTCCAAGTTCTGCCAGAGTAAGAGCCAATTAAGTTGGCAGAAGTCCCCTTAGGTTGGAGGAACACTCCAAATTTTGCTCAACCGAAGGGTAGCATTCAGGCCAACGGGTTGGTCTTTGGGGTAAACTTGTGGCATAGACTTGTTCTAGTGAGTGAGAAACTCAGCTATAGAAGAAGGAGGAGGAAAAGCCGGAGGTAAAAGAAAAACATCAAGGTTTCGTGTTTCAAAATTAAGCCATTTTAATACCCTGATTGCTGCTTGCTCCTGTTACAACCGTAAGCATGTTTCCATGCGGTTATTAAAAAAACTCCAAATTTTAGTCACGCCTGGCTGAGGCCATTAACTTCCACGGGGGGGGGGGGAATCTTTTCTTCAAAACTTTCTGTTAGACCGGATCCTTTTTGAAAAGTGTGTGCCATGCATTGCCGGCCCTGGTCTAATCAAAAATAATTTTATTTGATTTTTTTTTTAAAAAAAAATGCTGCATCAGTGTTTCTTTCCACTAGACTACACACTGCATTTTAAGTTCCTACGGAAGTTTTTCCTCCCCCCTTTGGAATTGCTACCAGCACCAACGGAGTTTCACGCTTCAGAAAGCAACGATTCCCACCCCACTCGGGCAGCCTAATGAACAGCAAAAAAAAAAAAAAGTTGATTGTTGAACCAGGGAATCAGCAGTTGTATGCAGCCGTCCATCAGAGGGAGAAGAAGGGGACACGGCGGCTCACGGCACTGTGTGATGACTGCACTCCCCAGATGTCATTTCGGATTTCAACCGGAGGAGAGGCAAAGAGGTTGCAATTTGGTAGGAGGCTGTCAACCTGGCCTAATATCTGCTCTTGCATAAATCCAGAACTTGGTTGAAGTATATACACGGCCACATACATATGTATACACACAAAGAGAGAAGCCTTGTCCACGAGTCACAGGGAACACATGCACAATTTGTGTACAGATCCTGAGCCATTCTCATGTTACATTTGTTGGAATGAGCAACCCAGCATGCCTGGACATTGGGGGGCAGGGGGTTGCTAGATTACTCTAAGGCTGATTCTGCATTGGCTTTCCCTGCCGTTGTTTGACCAAACCCACGCTGGAACAGAAATTCCCCTCGGCTTTGCATGCCGCTTTGACTTTCTTTGCTCATCGGATTTTATGGTACTTCCTGCATAGATTTATGGCCATTCAAGGGTGACTTTGCAGACAGTACCGCATTGCCCCGGGATATTTGGATGTGTTTTTGAGCTGCACCTTTTCCTCAGTGTTGACAAAATGTGGAGAGAATGCCAGATACAGAATCGCCCTAAGTGTGCCTCGCTTTGTCTTAAGTTGGGAACTGCCCTCTGACCCCTCGTTGCTCCTACTTTGTCCTCTCACTCTCTGTGCATGGCCTTCCATGGGGACACGTGTCTCTGCAGGTCTCTCCTGTAGAGACAATGCCTCTGTACTCCCATACGGATGATGCCAGACGAGCTGACCATTTGTGAGAGGGGAAAGGACTCTTTAGATTAGGCTTCTCTTTCTCTTCTTTCGACTGCAACCTGAATGTGAGCTTGATTGAATGGAAGTCTACCTTTATTTTGCAATATACTTCTTGGGAGATTTATTTACCGCACTCAGTATCACGCTTCTATGACTGGGGAAAACTCTGCTGCATTAACCAGATATCCTAACAGCATTCAACACATGTACAGCTGGAATCAACAACCGCCTGTACACATGCTTCCTTCGTGTGGCTCCCACCTCATGGAATGGTCGGCCTGAGGAGGTCAGAAAAAGCTCCCACTCCGTTGGCCTTCTGCAAATGACCCAAAACTGAACTAGTCAAGAGGGCTTTTCAGCACAGGTAATAGTGTTGCACTGTACAAAACGATTTTACAAACTCGCTTGGATAAATGATTGAGACTGTAGTGGTCCATACTGCTGTGTTTAGCTTATGGTCAAGTAAGATCCTTTTATTGTAATTTTGGTCTCATCGAATATTTCACGTGAATACGTATGCTGTGCTTCAATTCTTTCTGGTTGTTTCAGACTTCTAAAATCCTAATGCTTTGCTTACTGGTTGTGTCATCTTATTGATTGTACTGTCTCACTCTGCACAATTCTCGAGTCCCTGTCAGAAAGACAGATTATCAATAATGTAAATAAATACATAACATGTGATGGAACCCCACATTGATCCAGGGACTGTCCCCAGTTGTTGTTGTTGTTTTTTTAAGAAAAGTGAACATACATTGGCCTTCCCAAAAGGTGTGCACACTCCTATGTAGGTTTTATGTATGTTCACTCTAACATGTGGTTTAAAGAGAAGAACAGCCGGGGAGATGTGTCTGTATTTTATAACACTGTAATATATATCATACAAATACAAAACATAAATTATGTGATACAAAATAATACTAACTATATATACATTATTCAATTCCAAGTACTTGTATGTCAATTTCATATATTATGTCAATTTCACTTCCATTTAGGGAAGTCTCCGGAATGTGCCTCCCTTTTGATTCTGGACTTCCTTAGAAGTAATGTGTCTTCTTAACCTTAAGTCATAAATACATCTTATTACAAACTATCAGAAATTATTAAAGCATATCAAACTTAGACTGGAACAAGATTCTTACACAGTGAACTTCTTACACAATAAAGAATAAAGAATTATACCATTCAGTGAGTGTTGTCTCTATTTTTTCTGTCCTTTGTATCCCTCTTTAAGCTGCCTCTTTCAGCTGGGAGGTCTCTTCATTTCTTCTGCACTCTAACATGTGAACAGGGGATGGAGAGAGGAAAGGACAGAGAAATGTATTTACTGCGAATATCTTTGGGGCGAGCCTCAGATTTCACAAAATTGCTAATTGATTTGAAGACCCCTCTTTCAATATTGTGATTCTCTTGTAGGAAACATATAATGAACACTCATTTTCTGCCCTGTTCTCTGTTTCCTTTTGTGGAGTTTATTTTTCAACAGCATTTCTACCTCAGTTCCATATAAACAATGCAAAATGCATAATGTCTATGTTTAAAAGGCATATAAAGGGTTTGAATAGCATATAAGAGTATAGCATCCATGGTCTGAACATATACATGATATGAACATTATGAGGAAGGGGCAAAATAATCATCACTGGCAGCAATGAAAAGAGGGAGGGCTGTAACTACTACCCAAAGAGACAGTCTCCAATTAGTTCAGGGGCATAGGAGACTATGTGTGTGTGGGGGGCAACTGGAATCAAAACGCCAACATTTATGGGGATCGTTCCTGTGAGAACTCTCAAAATAAACAGGCAATTTGTTCAAATTAAAGAGTCTTTTTTTATTAACAAGGGAAATGAGGAAAGACCAAAAGGAAAGTTATTCAGAAAAATACACACAACATTTACGAGCTAACTGAAAGGCAGGGAGGAGTGGGGAATAACATTTTAGGAATCAGGAGATATTTACTTGGAGAGAGGTCCCCAGAAGCAGCAGATCTAGAAAGAAACGGCCAGCATTTTGTTCTGTGCAAGAGAGGGGGGAAAGCCCACAAATGTGGGGGTGAATGTGGGTGGTACCAGGAACACACCACACACTCTGAGCAGTGGGGGGCGGGGCAATCATTACAGGAAAATTGTCTCCTGAGGTTGTAGGAAGGCATGTGTCCTTTCCAGTGGGAAACCTTTAGAAAACAATCATAATGATCGTTTTACTAGGGTGAAAGAAGGGTTTGGGTTATGATTTGATGGCCACTAATGGCCCTCTTGATGACTCAGAAAGGTTTCACAGGACAAGTGACTCTGAGAAAAAGGAATTAAGTTACACTTAAGTGATAGCAAAGAGGCACAAGTGATCTTGCCCATGCAAAAGAGGTTTCTCAAAGTAATTGCTTGCTTTGCAAAAGTATTGAGTAATCCATTAAATTATGTGTGCTTCTGAGAAGGCTACTTTGGAGGTCCTGGCCTTGAATTTCCTGCCTAGCAGCCTAAATTTTTCCTTCAGGACCTCACAACTGCATTTCCCCATATTGTTGGTGCCAGCATATACCACAACCACTGGCTCCTTCCCAGCACTGTCTACCAGCCTATCTAGAGTCTGCAAGTACATTTGGAATTTTGATGTGGTGGGCCCAGCGACAAAAGGACTAACACAAAATGGCTGCTGCAGGAGGCGGAGCCAGCCACAAAATGATATCCACAACTTAACTTTGGGAACACAGTGCAGATCCTTGGGCTATGGTGGCAGCTGTTGCCAAAGCAATGTTTCAAGAAGTCTGCATAGCCAATCAAGTCTCCAATAGTCAATCAGAAGCCTTACTGGGCAAAAACTCTCGCTGACCCCGCCCACTTCCTAAAAACTCTTGGTCAGCACCAGAAAAGGTGTCAGCGGGTGCCTTGGCACCCATGGGCACCACATTGAGGACCCCGCATATCTCTGGAACCAAATTTGACCTAATGTAACAACCCAACAAGAAATGTAGACTCAATGAGGTGCTCTTTGTATGTCACAAGACCATCATGGGATAAGTCTACAGAAACCATTCCCCATTGTGCACTAATATATATATTTTAAAGGATCTATTATGGTAAGCTATTGAGTGATAAATGGACAGCAGCATTCATCCTTAGTTCCCGGAAATCAGAGAGTGCGATTAGCATAAAGGTATATCCAGTTGATTCCCCTCTGTCTGGCTAAACATGGATTTTCTCAGATGTGAGTTGTGCAAGAATCTCCCCCCCTTCATTTGATTGAATAGTGACCTCTGAGCAGAACCTGGGAGGGAGGTGCAGGCCTGTAGCTATAGTGGGGCATCTCGGAGCTAGGCCCCCCAACTTACTGGCAAGGCCCCATGACTTCCATCCAGCCCAGAGCCCCCAAGTGATGGCGGATGCAGGGAAGGAGCTGGGTATTCCATTAATTTGATTAGCCAGTGCCCCCTAAGAAATTTAAGTACCCCCCTAACTAAAAAAAATCCTGGCTACAGGCCTGGGCATGGGTCTCGGCTTCTTCCTGCAAACCAGGGGGGTCTCTTTCAATGGTCTGCATTTTTCTGCAGTGCTGTCATGTAGTTTGCCCTGTAGATAGTTCCATTAGTAGAGCCACCATCTGTGCACACTTTTTCGTCTGCCTGCAGTCTAGTAACATAATTTGGTGAGCTCAATTGTCTATGACCCTTCACGCATATCAACTTTTACATCTCCATTGGTAGAACATGAAATGATACATCCAGCCAGGTCAATGGGGCTCAGATTATCATCATGATATGGTTCAGGATATTGCCCGTTTGCGTCAGCTGTGTAAACAGAAGTCTGCTTACATGAGCACAAGGCTGTGCCTGTAGATTTTGGGAGCAGTGCTTGGGGAGGGTGGGGTTTAGGGAGGGGAGAGACCTTAGTGTGGCGTAATGCCATAGAGTCCACCTTCCTTCTCTACCAGGCCTCTAGGAGGAGATGTTCTTTCTGACCACAGATTCCAGTGTATTCTATTTGGAATTGTGCTGTAATGCCAATAAAGGTCTCTCTCTCTGTGTGTGTATGTGGGTGTGTGTATGAGTCCACCTTCCAAAACAGCCATTTTGTCCAGGGGAGCTGATTTCTGCAGCCTCGAGACCAGTTGTAATTCTAGGAGATCTCCAGCCACCACCTGGAGGCTGGCAACCCTGATTCCTCCTCTCTTTCTGAGGTTTACCTTCCAATGAGTGGGTGGTAGGCTTCTGATTCGGAAAACCAACAAACAAGCAAATCACACTTCTCCGAGCGGCCTCAAGTTTTCCATGGGCCAATAAAGGAACTCTAAAACACTCCTTATATATGAAGACAAAGACAAAGATGAGGAGGAGGAGATTGGATTTATACCCCACTAACACTCCCTCTAAGCTGCGGAGTCCTGTGAGCAAACATTCTACTTTGTGAGCTACTGGCATTAAAGCTGTGAGCGAGCAGTTTGGCTACTGCATAAATTAGTTTGCTCTGGAGCCCTCCTTCCTGAGCAAAGAGAAAAATGTATGAGCCGGAGACTAAATAATTGTGAGCTAGCTCACACTAACTCAGCTTAGAGGGAACACTGTACCCCACCCTTCACTACCCGGAGGAGTCTCAGGGAAACTTACAATCCCTTTCCCTTCCCCTGTGAGGTAGGTGGGGTGAGAGAGCTCTGAGAGAACTGCTGTTGAGAGAACAGCTCTGAGAGAACTGGCATCTGACCCAAGATCACACCAGCAGCTGCATGTGGAGAAACAGGGAATCAAACAGGTTCTCCCAGATAAGGGTCTGCACTCATAACCACAACACCAAACTGTTTCTCAAGGTCATGTATCAAGGGCATTCTCCACCAAAATGTAGGCACTATTCAACCCATGGATTACAACTAGAAAGTTAAGCACACATGCCAGTCTGTCAGTGGTACTTCACGTTGCCTAACTTTGCCCGGATTTGCTCTAACTTTCCGGGACTTATTTATTTATCTAACTTTTATCCCGCCCTCCCACCGAGGCAGCTCAGAGCGGCTTACAAACAATTAAAACCAGTATACAATTCAAAACACTGTACTACTACATCTAAAACAATACAATAAATACTGAGTTACATTAAAATATGGCGGCATTCTGTATGAAGTGCTGCATAACAACTGGAACAGCCCAAAGAGATTTAAAAGCCATTCAGTATCGCATTTGTCCATAGGGTTTGATCCAGCAAGCTTTTCTATTCAACTCCCCTTCTCACTCCAGCCCCCAGTATGCGTACTTTTTGCCCATGATCCCCAGAAAGGGTCAAAGGAGAACCCTGGGTCCTTTCCCATCAGCAGAAAACCTGGCTGGATTCAAATCGTAATCACTATTACCTACAAGAGCCAAAAATGTTAAATGTATGTACATGTCAAGTCACAGCTGACTTATGGTGACCCAGTAGGGTCTTCAGGTCAAGAGAAGAGCAGAGGCGGTTTGCCATTGCCTGCCTCTGCATAGCAAACCTGCAATCCCTTGGTGGTCTCCCATCCAATATTGGCCAGGGCCAACCTTATCTCCTGAGATCGGATGGGGATGGACCAGCCTGGGCTATCCAGTTCGGGAAAACCTTTCATGTACATCCCCATTATGGCAACGTTGGTCTCTGGGGTGGTCTGACCATTCCTGTTCACTTCTGGTCAGAGCTGACCAATGGGATTTCCCATTGCAGATTTCCTAGCAAATTTTCTACTGAGCAAACAAACAGCAGTACTCCTCTAGCAACGAGACACCTTCTGGATCTTCCATTCTTTATCAAGTATTCAGAGTAACACATGGCCCCAATCATATTCGGCAGGACTGGTAATTTCTCCCCCCTGGTTGTGCATTAAAATGGGGCACTGTAAGCGAGACAACTTGAACCGGTATGTTCTTAGTTTCATAATAGGCAGGAGATAAAGGTAATGCTAACAGGATGAAGCAGGAATTATTACAAGGGATAAAGTTGAAAGTAAAGGAATTTGCAGAACTGGATAATGTACGTGCGGTCACTGAAAAGGCATGCAGTGAGTTACTATGAAAACGATATTTCTTTTCTGGAGAGAGAGGGTGAGTGTTGGAGGAATTCATGTTGCGGGAAAATGTACACACACAGATTATGATCACTGGGGGAAAATGGGTACCTGTTTGACACAGCACATGAATTATTGTACACATTAAAAGCCACGAGTCAGTGCAATTTATGTCCCAGGAGTTACATAGTACATGAATGCAAGTTCTCATCAGGAACTGACTTGAGTGATGCTGGGGGATTTTGCTTGGTATTTTGTAAAGGCAGCTGCGCAGATACACATCCCACTGCACCTTTGGCCTGCGTTTCTTCTATTAACAAGCGACCACTGTTGCATCTCTTTTTTGCATCTTAAGGGCTAGTTCATCCATAGTTATTTGTATAATAAAATTGTTTCTTGTGCACAGCCCACGCCCATGGTTAAGCAAATGGAACTGACCACATGAGACCTTCCTATGAGATTTCGATGATTTGTGGAATGTGGTGCAAGGGAAGCTGTTTGGGACAACATTTTGAAGCGAGGAGCAACTTTGTCACTGATCCTTGGGATTGTTTGTATATTGCCTTCTCAGGACTTAATCTTCATGCCTCCCATATTTCCCACAATTCCAAATTATGGCTATACGTTTCCATTAAGTTTGTTTTCAGTGGGGAGGATCTAGAAGAAGAGTTGGTTTTTAATACCCCACTTTTCTCTGCCCTAAGGGGTCACAAAGAGGCTTACAATCGCCTTCTCTTCCTCTCCCCACAGCAGGCTCCTTGTGAGGTACTTGGGCCAGTCCCAGTTCTGAGAGGACTGGCCCAAGGTCATGTGGAGGAGGAGTGGGGAATCGAACCCAGTTCTCAAAATTAGAGTCCACCACTCTTAACCACTACACTATAGTGCCTGTTCTGCTATCTTTTCTGCTATCAGGTATCTATTCTGGTAGTGGTGGTACTTTCTTCTGGAGGAAGGAGATTTTTTCTGATGTACCCCAAGGGGGTTGGGAATCATTTTGATGGAATAGATAGTACTTGGAATGGTATGGTGTAGTCTGATCTCATCAGATCTCAGAAGCTAAGTAGTCTAGGTTCTTGGAAGGGTCACCAACAAGGATGACTCTGCAGATGAAAGCAATGGCAAACCACCTTCACTTCTCACTTGCCTTGACAATTCCTTGCTGGGGTCACTATTAGGGATGGGCACAAACTGGCTCACAAGCAAAAGTCTGTGATGAATTTTGACTAATTAGTATTTCGCAAACTGAAGTTCATTGAAAGTTGACTGGCATGAACTTTCCACAAACTTTCAAGCAATTCGTGGCTGTTTGTGAAAAGATACATTTCCAAAGAGACTACCTCTACTCAAATAAAATAATTGTCAAACTTCAAAGCAACAGGAGGGAGTGGAATTCTCCAGCCTTGGAAACACTCTTGTCTGTTTCTTGTAGGTTTCAAGAGGGTTTTCCCCCGCATTTGCTAGCATTTCTTTGTGTTTCTTTCCCATTTTCTTGCACAGAGCTGCAAAATCCCACCCCTTGCTTGGATTTGTTGTGATTCTGTGCTTTGAGAGCAGTCCTTTTTAAGCTTACAATGCCAGTGGTACTGGGTTCTACTGGGCATTCTGCACATTGTAACTGGTTGTGCTGGAATTGTAAACCCCCCCCCCTTTGCTTGGAGAGTGATTTTGTGTTTCACATTAGTTCTGTTGAGCTGGCATTGCCTCAATGGCACTGGGTTCTGCTGGGCACTGGTACATTGCACTGGTTCTGCTGGGCTTGCAGCCCCCACTCTTTGCTTGAATTGTATTCTAGACATCAGACCTGTTGAATTGGCATTGCCACAATGACACTGGATTCAGCTGATAATTTTTTGATTGCACTGGTAATGCTGGGTACTCTGTACATTGTACTAGTCCTGCTGGGCTTGCAAAAATGTCTCCCTTCAGTTTCTACTGCAAAGATTCTCTGGGACTTTGATTCTGTTCTGCTAGGCTTCTATTGCCCTTGGTTTTGTTTGCTGTGGTCATTTTCTTAGGGGAGGGGCATAACTTGAACCCTGAAAATTTAATCCTCACCAAACTTGGAGGGCAGGTAGAGAAGAGTCAGCTGGAGATCCCCTGTGATTAGGTGTCCATAGAATGCCATGGGGCATTCTATCACATTATAAACCCCACAAACTGAACCAGTTCATTTACTTCCTAAAAGCTTGTGATGGTTTATGGTTTGTGAATCAGGTACACCATGAACCATGAACTGAACCACATTTTCTGAGTTTGTGCCCATCCCTAGTCACCATAAGTTGGCTGTGACTTGACAGCACTTACATATGGAATGGAATGGATGCAGAAGATCCAATTCATTGTCAAAGTGGCAATCATCAGAAGCTGACACTGTAATTCTACTAAATTAAATGTGAGAGTTCTTCAGCACCCACATGGCTGTGCAAAAACATTTATGTGCAGCATAATCTTGAGTGGCACAGATCCTATCCCAGTCCTATGACTCCACTAAGCAAAAACTGAAACCTTCTTCCAGCTAAGGCTCCACTGAGCAAAGACTGAAACCTTCTTCCACCTTAAATGGCTCTTTCATTGTTGGAAGGGGCTGTGGCTCAGTGGAAGAGCTTCTGCTTTGCATGCAGAAGGTCCTAGGTTCAATCCCTGGCATCTCCACTTAAAAAGGACCAGGCAGCAGGTGATGTGAAAGACTTCTGCCTGAGACCTTGGAGAGCCACTGCCAGTCTGAGTAGACAATACTGACCTTGATGGGCCAATGGTCTGATTCAGTGCAAGGGAGCTCCGTGTGTGTTCATGTGCAGAAGAGCCATTTAAGTTGGATGATGGCTCCTTAAAGGATGGTTGGGTCCAATGCTCCCTCTAAGCTGTAGGGTCTTGTGAGCAAAAATTCTATTCTGTGAGCTCCTGACATTAATTAATGTATTTATTCATTCATTCATTCATTCATTCAAATTTGTACCCCACCCTCCCAGCCAGGGCCAGCTCAGGGTGGCTTACATACAATCAGCAGAAAACATTTCAGTAGTGCAATAAAACATTTAAAACAATATTAAAACATATTATAATTCCATAATAAGTGCTAGTGTGCTGTTATAGAGTTCATGGTGGCTACCATTGACTCTCTCTCTTCCCATGGCTGGCTCACAGGACTTCTATAGATGTCTTTCAGGTGCCCTTCCAATGGTTGGCACAGGCTGTTAATATAAATATAAATTCCAGGGCAGCAGGGCTTCTTATCCTAGCTGTTAAAAGGTGTGAGTGAGCAATCCAGCTGCTACATAAATTAGTTTGTTCTGGAGCCCTCCTTCCTGAGCCAAGACAAAAAACATGTGAGCTGGAGGCTAAAAAACTGTGTTAGCTCACACGAACTCAGCTTAGAGGGAACGCTGGTTGGGTCCACCCCCATAATAGCATGGACTTAGATGAACACCAAATAGTGAGATTATAAAAAAGAACCAAACAGTGATACTTTTTTTAAATGCAACGATCACAAATAAACACTGACTGACCAATTAACTTGCTCATTGTTTCTCTCTGTGATTGGCCGGTCAAGCAACAATAGACCTACAGAGGAGGAGGCAAATGAGGACTCCCATTGTGCTGTGTGACCATGTGCATGCATGCACTAATACATGAAAAGTAACCCAATGAACAGGGCACCGTTGCTTGTAAACAGTCAAAAAACCTACTGAAAAGTCAGCTCCCATTTCAACCCAGTAGCAGAACATGCACTAACTCAGAGATTGTTTGAACAGACCTACGTTTGGTTCCCTAACAACTGCCACTTCTTGGAACAGCTGTCCTTGTTCTTTGCCCTTATAGTCCTCAGACTTCTTTGGTCAAGCTTATGTTGAATCTGACTGGCTATAGTGACCCACATGATGTCATTTATGTATATCCATGATGTCATTAAGGAGCAGTCCTTAACTTCCATGTCTACCCAAAAGGGACATTTGTGGCTATTATATCAGACATTATGACAAAATGGTAGGATCCAGGCCAAAACTGTGATATCATTGACAAAACTACATGGATTGCCACTCTCCAGAGCCTTGCTCGAGGTGGCTTACAAGTGAAAACAGCAGCATTACAACACAAGCCATTAAAATAGAAGCTGCATTCAAACTGGCCATAAAACAGAAGCAGACCATTTCAGAGCTGATAAAATGAATCCCCTATTTAAAAGTGTGTGTGCTGGCTCTGGCTGGTCGCCAGAAATACAATATACTTAAGCTAGATGTAAAGCCCAAACCAGGTCGAGCAACAGTGCCGGGGTCAGAATGCCGGGAGATCAGTCAGAGTTCTCAGGAGCGAAGAGTGGAGGCTGGCAGCCAGAACAAGGTCCAAGATTGCATGGTTGCACCCGCACTGAGGCATGTGAGCATGGCTGCTTATGACCGGATCCTCCCTTCCCTGGGAGGTGACCTACAAAGACTCACAGCCCCTCAAGTTGCCTTTGCAACAGCTAAAGTCTGGTACTCCTCCTTCTCTCTTGCACATACAGATGCTGGCATGCCCTGCGTCTGGGACATTCAGGTGAGGTAGGTGGGGACTCTGGCCTTCAGGTGTCTCCACCTGGGGGTGCTGGGCCAGGCTCTGGACAGGCTTTCCCTCCGACTGCACCTCAGTCTCTTTGCCTTGCTGCCCCTCCTGCGCAGCTGCTGGGGCCTCTTCTCCCTCAGGTGCTGGCAAAGGTTCCTCTTTTGGGCTCACTCTGGAGGAGGCTGGGTTGCTCTGTGCCTCTTCCTCATCTGAGGAATAGTCAGCCTCGGCTGAGCCAGGACCCATGACAGCTTGCATAAAAAGAAGTATTTTAACCTGTTGCCTAAAAAGAAGTCAAGTAGGTGCCAGGAAAGCCTCAAGGGGGTGAGCATTCCAAACATGAGGTGCCAACGCAGTCAGACGTCCTGTCTCTAGTCATCGGTTGTCTCACTTTTGATGGTGGGGCCACAGAGAGCAGGACCTGAGAAGCAGATCTTAAGTGGTGGGCTGGATACTATGGGAGGAGACAGTCCTTCAGGTACCCTGGCCCCAAGCCGTTTAGGACCTTATGGGTAAGAATCAGCACTTTGAATTCCACCTGAGAGCCAGTTTGGTGTAGTGGTTGGGAGCACGGACTCTAATCTGGGAGAACCGGGTCTGATTCCTCACTCCTCCACATGCAGCTGCTGGTGTGACCTTGGGTCAGTCACAAGTTTTCTTAGAGCTGTTCTCTCAGGAGCAGTCCTCGAAAGAGCTCTCTCAGCCCTACCTGCCTCACAAGGTGCCTGTTGTGGGGAGAGGAAGGGAAGGAGATTGTGAGCTGATTTGAGACTCATAGGGCAGAGTTCTTCTTCTTCCTCCTGCTCCTCCGGATTATATCACTCTGATCTTGTCCCATCTACACTGGCTCCCAATCTGCTGCAAAGCACAGTTCGAGGTGCTGCTGTTAATCTTTAAAGCCCAAAAACTTTGGTACCAACATATCTGAAGTACCGTTTTCTCACACACGAACCAACCCGACTACTGCAGCCATCTTTGGAGGCCCTGCTTTGCATGTCCCCACCGGCACAATTAGGCTCTTGTTTTAATTGCTTTATTGGCATGTCTCTGTTGGCTTTAATGGTAAATTGTAAGACGTCATTTTGTTATGCATGTTTTGACTTGTTAGCTGTCTTGTGGCCCTTATGAGGGCAGAAAGGTGAGGTATAAATTCTGTGAAAGACAGAAAGAAAAGAAAAGAAAAAAGAAAAGAGAGAGAGAGAGGGAAGGAGGGAGGGAAGGAGGGAGGGAGGGAGACAATGTAAATGTGCTTATAACATGTTCAACTTGAGAGGCACTTTGTGACAATTGTGACAAAAGACAAGAAATACAGTTTTGTTTCAGCCCAAAATTAAACCCCCAAATCCTCTTCCGTCTGACATCTGTTTTTGGACCTACCCTATAAACTGCCCTGACCAGGCTGGGACAAGGCTAGCCCAATTTCGTCAGATCTCAAAACCAGGATCAGCACTGGTTAATACTGGGATAGTGTAGGGCAAGGGGGAAATGAATGGGATTTCTGAATGTGGGTTCTGACATTTCCTCTGACATGTTTACATATCGACAGCGGTCACTGTGCCTTCAGAAGTTTAATTATAATAGATCCAGATCTTGGTATGTCACCTAGAGTCTTCTGATTGGAGAAGCTTATAGTAGAATATATTTTATAACTGTACCTTTTGTATATAAGGTTATATATATGTTAAGGAAAAGCATCGTTAGAGGACTCTGGAGATAGAATTAGGATGCAATAAGAATGGAATGCTATTTTGAAGTTGCATGGCCACCGAGAGAGAAGTTTAATGTGATTCACAGCCCTTATCAGCTAGCTGTCCACATGCGAGCCCAGGAAGGACCCAGTGTTCTCTAATGTTCCCAATGTTCTGAAGACAAGGTAAACAAGTGTAATTACTGACACCACTGAGAGATGCACTGAGTCAAAATATGCTTGTATGATGTTAACTTTTGTTGTTGTTCAGTCGCACAGTCGAGTCCGACTCTTCGCGACCCCGTGGACCAGATCACGCCAGGCCCTCCTGTCTTCCGCTGTCCTCCAGAGTTTGCTCAATTTCATGTTCGTTGCATCGATGACGCTGTCTAACCATCTCATCCTTTGCCGTCCCCTTCTTCTTTGACCTTCAATCTTTCCCAGCATCAGGGTCTTCTCCAGTGAGTGCTCCCTTCTCATTTGGTGGCCAAAGATGTTAACTGCTTGGTACCAATGAGAGATTCTTTAACGTGTAAACTATATGTGATGTCATTTGGGGTATAAGACCTTCAGCCTTTCCTGGTTAGGGCAGAATACAGTTTTGGAATTGCTGAGTGCAAAGGCACTCAGCCCTGTATTCCCTGCCTCAATGCATTAAACAGATATTCATCTAACTCGTTGGACTCTGACTGTGTGTTTCCAATTCAGCACGGGAGCACACAGGCACAGATTTGTGTATCAAACTCCATGGCATTGCCGTAAGTTGGCCGCAACTACTATTTACATTTATAGAAGAAAATTTACCACTCTCACCTTTTCCCTTAATGGTTACCTGAAGGGGGTAGATATACTTAACGGCAATATTTATGCGACCACGGCCTTTGAACTGCACCAGTGCTGAAATCACGGATGTCAGATATATTGGCTTCTTTGTACTGGAGAGAGTCCAAAAGGCATGCTGCATAATTTGCCTGATGCCGAGATGAAACGTGTGACCTTTCCAAGAATCTACAGCAGCGTGACACAGAAAGTGGCGGGTATTTCTGACAAATATGCAAAACGGAAGTGGGACGGCACGCATAACACGCGCACAACGAAGGTCCCTGTGATCATTAATACTATAATCCATAGACAAGCCTTTTTTTTTTTTTTTTTTGCTTTTCAAACTTCATAAGTAATCTCATTGAATGCCATGTTAACATTTTAACATCGGAGGAGTATATCTATTCAGGATTAGCTTCCCTTTCAACAGTAAACGTTATAAGCCTACAGAAAACTTTGTTTATAGAGCTATAGTCTCTGACCCAAGAATCCTCTAAATAACAGAATGCATTTAAAGAGAGAGAGAGAGAGAGAGAGAGAGAGAGAGAGAGAGAGAGAGAGAGAGAGAGAGAGAGAGAGAGAGAGAGAGAGAACACCATTCTAACTACATCCTGTTATTGTTGTTGATCTACCTTTTTTAAGGTCAAGGTGAAGGCACAATGCTATCAAGCTGAAAATATATTGACTTGTTATTTTTCATCCAGGATATTGCAGCTCCTCCGAGTCGCGATTATTTGCATAATAACAATGACGCCCTAATTAAACAGTCGGAGGCCTGCTAGGATAAGTCTCCCCCCCCCCGCCCCCTGCATTTCTTTCTTTCCCCAAGTTCATCCAAACATTTGAAATAGATCTGTCTTGAGAAGATCAGCTGATACGTTTGTTTGGTGTGTGCCGCTCTCTGAGCAGCGTGCACCTTTCCAACTCAGAGCGCTGGCTCCATGCGCAACTTTTCAAGGTGCCCTTT
Source organism: Gekko gecko (assembly GCA_029375565.1). Classification (NCBI taxonomy): domain Eukaryota; kingdom Metazoa; phylum Chordata; class Lepidosauria; order Squamata; family Gekkonidae; genus Gekko; species Gekko gecko. The sequence goes on along the minus strand of JAPDNY010000009.1, from coordinate 18,338,640 downwards.
GGGTTGCCAGAAGCTGGGGATGGGATGACAGGAGACAGATGGCTCCACCCGTCACCCTGTGGCCTTCTTGTACAGTGTCCGTGAATTTCCAAAGTCTGGCTACTACTGAAGACAGGAGAGTAGGTGAGATGAATGCCTGCCCGCTTCTGAAAATCCAGAAGTAATTGAACTTCCTCCTCCTTCTGACAGCAGAAGTTTTGACTTGCTGGGTCATCGTCGTTGTTTTTTGAAGCTGCTCCCAAAACATCCAAATGGTTGTAGGTCCTTTCTGCACTTGGATCTCACCCCTGGTTTTATCAGCGTTCAACTCATGACACAATAGCTTGCATTTATCTCTGGTTATAACAGGATTTGTTTATCCCGAGACAAGTGTGAGACAAAACCAGGGTGACCTCAATGTAATGTGGAAACAAAAACATATCCCGAGATAACTACAGGGGTGAACTCGAGTGTAGTGTAGAAGGCAAAAATACCCCAAAATAATTACACAGGTGAACTCGAGTGTAGTGTAGAATGTACGTTTGGGGACAGGTTTGAACCAGGATTTAAGGCCTGGTGTAGAATCACCCGTAGTGTGTATGTAAGACCCAGCCTGGGGCAGATGGATCTTAGCATGATAATCAAGCTTGGGGTTTGCATCACTGCCTGCCTTTGTGTCCACCATGGTGTTGAGCTGAAGGCAGCCTAAAGAGCCAGTTGGTTGGGAGAAAGACACACAAGCATTTGAGATCAGGCCGGAGGGGAATCCAGCAGGCAAGGTCATAAGGGCCAACAGCCAGACAGGGAAGGTAAAGGCTGGGCTAGGGGTGATAGCCTCCAGTTGGGATGTGGGGATCCCCCAGAACTATAACTTATCTCCAGAGTAAAGTTCCTCTGGAGAAAAATGGATTTGGTGTAGTGGTTAGGAACGGCGGACTCTAATCTCAGAGAACCAGTTTTAATTCCCCACTCCTCCATATGCAGCTGCTGGTGTGACCTTGGGTCTATTCTTGGTGCTGGAGGGGGCAGCAGTGGGAGGGCTTCTGGTGCCCTGGCCCCACTGCTGGACCTCCTGATGGCACCTGGTATATTTTGGCCGCTGTGTGACAGAGTGTTGGACTAGATGGGCCATTGGCCTGATTCAACATTGGTTTCTCTCTTATGGTGTGGTCTATTATGCTAATGAGTTTCTGTTTTGGGGTGTGGCCTATTAGGCTGAGTTCCTGCTGGGCTTTTTCTACAAAAAAAAAGCCCTGTTAAAAGGTATTCTGAAATGCTGAAGAGTTAGAATGAGAGAAGGGTTGGAACACTTTCCCTATGAAGAAAGGTTAAAGCGCTTGGGGCTCTTTAGCTTGCAGAAACAAAAGCTGAGGGGTGACATGATCAAGGTTTATAAGATTATGCATGGGATAGAGCTGGTAGAGAAAGATGTACTTTTCTCCCTTTCTCACAGTACAAGGACTCGTGGGCACTCCATGAAATTGCTGAACAGTCGGGTTAGAATGGATAAGAGGAAGGCCTTCTTCACCCAAAGAGTGATTAACACATGGAATTCACTGCCACAGGAGGTGGTGGTGGTGGCTACAAGCATGGATGGCTTCAAGAGGGAATTGGATAAACATATGGAGCAGAGGTCCATCAGTAGCTATGAGCCACAAGGTATAGATAGGAACTCTCAGTCTGGGGCAAGTGATGCACTGTATTCTTGATGCTTGGGGGGACAACAGTGGGAGGGCTTCTAGTGTCCTGGCCCCACTTCTGGACCTCCTGATGGCACCTGGTATTTCTGGCCACTGTGTGACAGAATGTTGGACTGGATGGGCCATTGGCCTGATCCAACATTGGCTTCTCTCTCTCTCTTATGTATTCATAAGTTCTTTCAGAGATGTCCTCTCAAGGGCAGTTCTTGAGAGGGTGACTGTTGTGGGGAGGGGAAGGGAAAGGAGATTGCAAGCTGCACTGAGACTCTTTTGGGTAGTGAAGGTCGGAGTACAAATCCAATCTCTTCTTCTCCTCACAGAGTTCCCTTCTCTCCCCAGGTTCCATTCCCAAATCTCCATGAGTTTCCCAGCCTGGATCTGGCAACCCTACCCTCCATCCCCCACCAATGGCCAGGGAGGACTTGGCAACCCTACAGCTGTCAGTTGGCCAATTGAAACCTGAGCCTCACCTGGGAACCTTTATGGCCCTGCCAAGTCAGGAAGAACCAATAGGTTGCCTCAGTGGATGGATGGCATCCTGGGAGGACACCATACCCAAGAAAGCTTTTGATTGTTAGCCTCACTGCAAGGGGCAGTAGAAGATCTAGCTTGATGACTTCCTATCAGGGATCAACTTGCTCTTCAACTTGCCCAACTGGCTGTCTCCCACCCATACCTCTTGCTTTCTCCCCTCCCGCCAGTCCCACAGACCCACATCTACACAAATGCAGTTGTTGCTGTTGACTATGACAATGTCAAGCTTGTGCCTCGCTTGTCGTGAACTCTGTGGCCTCAAGGGTTAATTGCTTCTCTTTCTCCTTCTCTCTTTCCTTCTCTCTTTCCTTCTCTAGACTGTTCTTCCTTCTGGCTAAAGGAGGGGAGTGTGTGAGTGTGTGAATGTTGACTTATGAAGTGCCTAGGAAATGCATGATCTCAGTGCCCACTTTGACCGTGGGTGCAGGGAATTTCTAGATAGTGCAATGGCTACTAACAGGTGTGTGTGTGGGGGGGGTGTATTAGGGAAGTTTGGATCTTTGGTGGGCTGATTGTGGATAGTGATTGGGGACTATGCTTTAGGGGGGATGTCCTGCATAGTGTATCAATTCTGGACTGGCACCTGTGTGTCAGTTCTGACACAGAACACGTCTACGCTTGGAACCTGTTTCACTTCTCAATAAACAAATCTTGCTGATACAAGAGTGTGGTGCGAGTGACTGCGTCTGAGATCTGACAGACAGCACCATCTGTGGTCTGTAAAGAAGCAAAGACAAGGAACTTAGAATCAACTGTGGGGAAGGGAAAAAAAACAGAGAGGGGGAAAGGAGAGATAGATCTAAGAAGGAAAGGGGGGGGGGGAGAGAATGTCCATGCATTTAAGCATCCTTGGTGCAGTAGAGAATGAGAGTTAAGGGGTTAAGTTTTTTTCTTAGTTTTAGCTTAGTTAGAATAAATGTCTTTCTGAGCAGGGGAAAGAATGGCCATCATCAGTTTTAAGTGGGACAGCTTGACATGCTGGCAGTTAAAACATTGCACTCATTCGGCATGTAAGATCGAGCTGAATTCACATTAAGAAAAAAAAGTCCTTGCTGAAGGAATCCTCTGCTCTAATTAAAGAGAACCAAAATGCTCAGGCGACTCGACCCTAGCGACTACCTTGTTTAAATAAATCTATAATACATTTAAATGTTTGGATGTGAGAGAGCAAAGTCGTCCTAGAGAGAAATTATTATTTCATTAGGTTTCCCCACTGGACTCTCCACCGCGCAGCTCCCATTCACTTTAGTAGAAACTTTTAAAACATTTAATTCTGTCCCCTCACCTTGCGTACAGCCCAGCCTGTGAAAAGACACCTTTGGACAGCATGTAAGCTACAATCCTCCATTAAGAATTTCTTGTGCATTCTAATGAGGACAGAAAATACTTGTGCGAGAAGGCTGGAAATCCTATGGATCCATCGTGGTGCAGTGGTTAAGAGCGCTAGACTCTAATCTGGGGAATCGGATTTGATTCCCCTCTTCTCCACATGGAGCCTGCTGGGTGACCTTGGGCCAGTCCCAGTTCTCTCAGAACTCTCTCAGCCCCATCTGTCTCACAAGGTGACTGTTGTAGGGAGAGGGAGGGAGAGCCGTCATAGTGAGGTGGTTAAGAGCACCGGACTCTAATCTGGAGAAGTGGGTTTGATCCCCCACTCCTCCTCCACATGAAACTCTCTGAGTGACTTTGGGCCAGTCACAGTTCTCTCACAACTCTCTCAGTCCCACCTACCTCACAAGGTGCCTGTTGTGGGAAGGAAATGTGATTTTTTTTAAAAAAAACCTTCAATAATATATCCCCCCAAGAAAAAAATACAGCATTTACATATCAAAAAAGGAGAGTTTTACTTATATCTCTCTAAACTCCAGAAAGATTTTTAAAAGGTTTGTAAAAAGGTAAAGGTTCCCTTGCTTGAAAGCCAGTCGAATCCGACTCTAGGGTTGCGGTGCTCATCTCCGTTTCAAAGCCGAAGAGCCAGCGCTGTCCGAAGACGTTTCCATGGTCATGTGGCCGGCATGACTAAACACCGAGGCGCACGGAACGCTGTTACCTTCCCACCAAAGTGGTACCTATTTATCTACTTGCAATTTCTTGCTTTCGAACTGCTAGGTTGGCAGGAGCTGGAACTAGAGACGGGAGCTCACCCTGTCATGCGACACTCCCGGGTCTTGAACTGCTGAACTTCTGACCTTCCACAGCCTGCAGTTCAGCGTCTTAACCACTTGAGCCACCGCAGCTCCTTAAAAGGTCTGTACAACTATGAAAAAAATATGTGTAACTTTAAGAAGAGATTTTGAGTTGTGCAACATCGATTTGAATCATTTCATACCACGATCCCTATGCATTTTAAAACTGCAGGCACAAAACATTACGACTCAGAGCAAGCCAAATACAAAAACACAATTTTCCATGATGCATGGGAAGGAGATGTGATTGTCAACTGCTTTGAGACTCCTTCAGACAGAGAAAAGTGAGGCATAAAAACCAATTCTTTTTCTCCTCCATCATCTATACAAACTACCAGTCGTCCTAGATAGGTATCACCTTTGGCATAGCATCAGTAGTGCATGTTGGTGCCCTGATGCTACCAGATTCATGGCATGTACCACAAATCATGCCCCAACCTATTCTATTAAGCAGAGATCAGTTGATTTCCCAGTTCAAACTTTAATTTCAAGAGGAATTCTAACAATGCTCTTGTCTCTATGCTCTGCATCTAAAACCTGTCCCAAATCTCAGATCCCTCTCTCATTTGTGGTTAGGGATGGCCACGAACCACATTTTTGCAGTTCAGTTCGTGGTTTGTGGCTGAACCATGAACCAAACCACAAACCAATGCTCCTGTTTGCAAACCGAACCAGTTTGTATTGGTTCAGGAGCCATTTAAATGCCTGCTTTATGCTTCCCCCAAAAAGTGGCGGGGAGCAGAAGGCAAGGGTTTCAATTGCTCTGAGCCATTTAAACCAAACAGCTGAGCAACAGGGAGCAGGCAGCAGGGTTTAAATGGCTCTGAGCCATTTAACCCCCTGGTTTCTACTCTTCGCAAACCGCCATGAACCACATCCAAATTTGTGGAAGTTCCTGGTGGCTCTTCAGTCCATGAGCACCATTTCACAAACCACAGACCGGCTAAACCTCACGGCAAACTTTAGTTTGTGAGCCAGCTCATGTCCATACCTACTTGTGGTAGCCAAGTCAGCAGATGTGAACCGTGGCATCTCCTCTCCTCGTAAATAACAAGATATCCTGAATTGGCTTGTTGGGGGGGCCACAGTGTAGCAGGATGCTTATCTGGTGTATCATTAATTTAAGCACTTACCTGTCGAAGATGGGTAGCAAAAACTGCATCTTTCTATCTGTGCCATTGTGCTAGAAGAAGGAAGAAGCTCCCAGCAATGTGATACTCAGACAGAGGATAGGGTAACACGGTGACCTTCGACCTTGCCTGTGAATGCCTTTGGCTCACTCCCTGAATAACCATTATTATATATAATGCTGCAGTTTAGGGTCAAGACCCTGTTAATCTTTAGATGGGAGCCCAGCAAGGAATTCTAGAGTCGCAATGCACAGGCAGGCAATGGCAAACCACCTCTGTTAGTCTCTCGTCTCACGAACCCTCTGGGGTCACCATAAGTCGGCTGTGACTTATGGCACCTTTCACACACACTCACACCATTACAGGGCGCATTCTTTCACTTCATCCCATTTCTTGGTCTTCTTCAGTTTGTTGAAGAATGAAGATAGTTTGGGAAAGGGTCAGTTAGGAGGCAACCGCATGTCCTCAGCCTCAGTTGGAAAGAAGAGGAGGAAGAGGAGAAGGTTGGATTTATACCTTGCCCTTCACTACCCAAAGGAGTCTCAGAGCAGCTTACAATCTCCTTTCCCTTCCCCCTCCCCACAACAGACCCTCTGTGAGGTAAGTAGGGCTGAGAGAGCTCCCTCGAGAACTGCCCTTGAGAGAACAGCTCTGAAATAATTTGTAACTGACCCAAGGTGACACCAGAAGCTGCATGTGGAGGAGTGAGGAATCAAACCCGCTTGTCCCAGATTAGAGTCTGTGTTCTTAACCGCTACACCAAACAGGGAAGAAAGAGTATTGGGGAGGCCAGGGGTATTAGGCTGACTGGAAATTTGTTTGTAATGTTTTAAATAATTGTCAAAGAACTGTATATCACAGAACTTATGTGTAGGTGCGTCTGGGGCAGTGTTAACAAAAGGATGGGATACGCCATGCAGGAGGAACTATTAAGATATTGTAAGCCATCCCGATCCTTCGGGGCAAGGAAGGACATATATTTAAATGAAACTATGTTAAGAGAGCCAGTTTGGTGTAGTGATTAAAGAGCGGCAGACTCTAATCTGGGAGAACCAGGTTTGATTCCCCACTCCTTCACATGCAGCCAGCTGGGTGACCTTGCGTCAGTCATAAAGTTCTTTCAGAGCTGTTCTCTCAAGGGCAGTTCTCAAGGGAGCTCTCTGAGCCCCACCTACCTCACAGGGTGTCTGTTGTGAGGGGGAGAAGGGAAAGGAGATTGTAAACTGCCCTGAGACTCCTTTGGGTAGTGAAGGGTGGGGTATAACTCCAATCTCCTCCTCCTCCTCCTTTTGGAAGTTTACTTTTGGGCTGACACAAACGTAGGTTGTGCGTGCATTGCCTGTTCCTCTTAAGATGCAGTTGCCACACGGCAGCTATTGATGTGAGGCCTGCCTTGAGCTCCCTGCGGTGTGGAAAAGTTAACTTTCTCATTTGCGGCTGCAGCAACAGGTCTCACATTAGATTCTTACAGAGGCTGTCGGGATCACTCGCCTCTTTGTATTAGTGTGGTGTTTCCACAGCACATGACAGGAATCATTGCCCCTCTCCTTTGTGGCATTAATCGGAATAAATCAAACGATGCCTTTACCTTCCTCAGTCGCTGCGAGTGGCGAGGCATATGTCACCACACGGCTTCTGAAGTGTACATCTGAATGCTGCCTAAATCTTTTCTCATTTCTGCTTCAACTCCACTGGGGATTTAAGCATGAACCTCCTTTGCCCCGGAGGGAGATGGTTTCTCGAGCAGAAGGTAATGAGAAGGGGCTGTGCCCTTGGTGTTACTTTGTGTGTGTTGCGTGTGGCAGATGCTCTCAGAACAGCTGGGAGGAAACCATTAGCATTCCAAAGAGACATGTTATAGTGTCACATTGCAGCATCGACTGGAGCATCCAGGACCTGAGGCAGCAAATATCCCGACAAGAAAATATATTTAAAGGGATGTTGTCAAGTCAAAAAGTAGTCGATCTATTAGAAGAGAGGGAGGGAGAGACAGAGAAGTGCAGTAATTATCATTCAGGAGACTCTAGCTTTCCTTTGGATTCTGGTTGATTTTTAACAACTAAATTTTCACAACTGGAAAGTTCTCACAAACACAAGAAAAAGCTCATGACAAGGGCTACCAAGTTTAGAAAAGAAATATATTGGCCAGGATAAGTATTCTTTGGAGTAAAAACTAAAGGTAAAGCTTTCCCTTGCTTGAAAGCCAGTTGAATCCGACTCTAGGGGGCGGTGCTCATCGCCGTTTCTAGGCCAAAGAGCCAGCGCTGTCCAAATATGTTTCTGTGGTCATGTGGCCAGCATGACTAAATGCCAATGCACATGGAACGCTGTTACCTTTCCACCGAAGCGGTACCTATTTATCTACTTGCAATTTCTTGCTTTCAAACTGTTAGGTTGGCAGGAGCTGGGGCCAGAGATGGGAGCTCACTCCGTCATGCGACACTCGGGTCTCGAACTGCCGAACTACAGACCTTCTGGTCTGCAGCTCAGTGTCTTAACCTGTAAGCCACTTGGAGTAGCAGCATGTAAAAATGAAAGGGGGGGGGGAGTACAATATTGAAGTCTTGGGTGATGCCAAACCTGTACCTTCATCTACCTGAATTCTAGATGTTCCATCAGATTTATCAACATACTTTTGAAATATCATCCCAGAATACATTGTGCATGTACACTAGAATCCAGAGAACCAAAGGAACCAGACCTTGGTGGTACAGTGCATGCTTGGTGAGATCCAGAGTCCCTGGTTTTTCATAGTTTGAATGACCTTTCATAGCAGGATGTGAATGCCTTCTGAGTCCTCAAAGGGATGCTGGAAGTCAAGGACACAGACCTGGTCAATGTTGCTGATCTTGTCACAACTGCTTTTTTACTTCCCTCAAAATTTTGCTGTTCAGTCTGCCTGTAACCTTTGCCCTCCATTTTGCTTTCAGAAATATTTAGTAGCAACGTAGGATCTGTGGTACCTCCCCTGGGAATTCTGGCAACCATTACGAAATCTGTTGGTGACTTCCTTGAACATGAGATGTGCCATTACTTATGGAAGGGGGCTGGCCATCGGTAGCTCCATGTCAGACCTTGGTGGCTAGTCCAGAATGTTCTGAGTTTTACACAAGTACACTATTTTAATTACTGGGTTGAAATATAGATCAAGGTGGGTAGCTGTGCTGGTCTGAAGCAATAGAACAAAGTTAGAGTCCAATGCACCTTTAAGACCAACCAAATTTTATTCAAGGTGTGAAATATGTTATGTTGAATATTGAAATGCTACAAAGTGTTTTCTGTCTTAAGTGCAGGACTCCCCCCCCCCCGCAGGAACACAGCAGAACAGAGTTCTGAAAACCCTTTGATAAAATTCTTTTAAAAATGTGTAAAAGTGCATGAGTTTTCAGTATACAGACTTGAGAACTTTACTTCCCTCTGAGGAATTCCAGCATCTCTTTTTATTTTTTTAAAAAAGCCCTAGTTTAGAGTGTATAATTGAATAAATTGAACTTTGTTTAGGAACCATTCTCTCTATACATACTAGATTCAGTCCCTTGCCAGTCTCCACCAGCGTTCCCTCTAAGCTGAGTTAGTGTGAGCTAGCTCACAGTTTTTTTAGCCTCCAGCTCACACATTTTTGTCTTAGCTCGGGAAGGATGGCTCCAGAGCAAACCAATTCATGCAGCAGCCAAATCGCTCGCTCACAACTTTAATGCTAGGAGCTCACAAAGTAGAATTTTTGCTCACAAGACTCCACAGCTTAGAGGGAGCATTGGTCTCCACCCAACCTAAAAGAACTCAGTGGGATTGGGGGGGGTGTCCCAGGAAAAGGACCGAACCCCCAGAATCCCTCAACAGAGATACATTTAAAGTGAGTGCTGGATGCAACTTTTCACAAAAGGGTTACATTCGGGGGGCAGGGGGAAATCCTGTTTATCAAGTTGGCACCTATAAAGACACACGAGCAAAGCAGCCTTGGCAAATTCCATCTGCTGACAGTGACTAATGGATTCACAAAAATAAATATATTCACATAATAATTTCCCTCCCCCCCTTTTTTTTGTCTTCCACTGTTTATATTTGCTTTGGAGGCCTCAGATTTTAATCCATAGATTATCATCAAGACGCCGTTCTCGCTAGCAAGTCTCAGTTTGGCAGAAGCATTTTAATAAGCATTCTGAAGAGATGTTTCGCCACTGAAACGGTACGTAGGTTAGATTAAACAAAATCTTTAATATCATTGGGGATTTAAAAAAAAAAAAAAACAACTCTTAAATCTAAGCCATAAACATTGATCTAGGGTTAATATGAAATTGTTCATGTTTCTAGTCCCTCAAGTGGTGTTTTTCTCTCACAGAATTCAAATTGGCATGTGTGTTGAACTGCAGCAGTATCTAATTACTGGTAACAGGAAAACAGCGCGGTTTGATTTAAAAAAAAAAAAGATTGTATGAAGAACGTTTAATATACAAAGAAACACAAAGGAGATAAAGAAGAACTCGAATAGAGGAAGGGATTGAAAAGACTTATGCTCTTTTGGATAATAAACCCAACTTACATTCTATTGGATAACAAACACCAATTATGTTGAACTGGACAAAAAAGTAGCTTCTGCGCTGGGATTGGGTGTATGAGAATGTTTTAATAAGCATTTTTGAGAAGATGCTTCACTACTGAAAGAGCATATTGGTTAGATCCAACTAAATCTTTAATATCCTTAAGGCTTTTAAAGCTTTTAGATTTAAGCCATCTGTGCTGATCTGGGGGTTAAGATGGAATTACTCGGTTTCTAGTCAATCAGATGAATTTGCCTGCCACAGAATTTGAACTTGCATACAAACCAACTGCTCATGGTCGGTGCCACCCCCCCTGCACTTACCCCAGGAGACTGCAAGCCCCATCGAAGGTGCGCCACACCAGCAAGGGAAGTGGTCTGCCAGGCTGCAACAGGGCATGGCCTTGACTGAGTCTACTCAGGAGTCAGCCAGTTTGAAGGAGTCCAGCTGGCTCTCAGTAGCATGTTCAACAGCAGAAGCCTAGCCAGCTGAGTTTCTACCCGAGGGGACCATGGCACTGAGACCCAGGAGACCTCTATCATCAGGGGGGCAGGGACATAGGGTTGCCAGGTCTGGGTTGGAAAATGCCTGGAGACTTTGGGGGTGGATCTGGGAGAGGCCGGAGTTTGGGGAGGGGAGGGGCCTCAGCATGATACAATGCCCGCCGAATAGTATATTAGAATACTGGAATGTAATGCAAGGAATACTGGAATGTTTTGCTGACATACCACTGTACCCCCCTCAGAAAAGAGAGAAAGAAACGCTGTTAAGTTACCTCCATGCCTGAGAGAAGATGGATGGGGAGTCTCAATTGACTTCCCACAATTAGAAAAGATGCCTTTATACATTTATTTCCTATTTTGGCTTATTTATTGCTTTGCTGTCCTTTCCCCCCTTAACTAAATCAAAACAACTGTTCCAATGTTTCCTCTAAGTTGAGTTAGTGTGAGCTAGCTCACAGTTTTTTAGCCTCCAGCTCACACCTTTTTTGCCTTCACTCAGGAAGGGGATGGCTCCAGAGCAAACTAATTTATGCAGTAGCCCAATCGCTTGCTCACAACTTCCATGCCAGTAGCTCACAAAGTAAAATTTTTGCTCACCAGACTCCACAGCTTAGAGGGAGCATTGCTGTTGACCTTATAACCTTAGTTTGTTATTTAGTTTTGTCTCTGCATATCTTAAAACATCATCATGTTACATGCTGTTTAGCCTCTATATGTTTAAACTCTTCCTTCCATTCCAGTGTATTTGAAAAAGCGTGCATGCACACGAAACCTCATACCTTGAATAAATCTTTATTGGTCTTAAAGGTGCCACTGGACTCTAAACTTGTTCTACATTTTTTTAGGATTCTTTATACAAGGATGTTCATCTTCATCTGGTGGGGGGGGAAAAAATGGAAGAGAAAGTGTGGGAGATTTTCCATACAGAATAATTAGCTATCGATGCAAGCAGTTTCCACCTCTGAGCTGCTGTTTCAGTTTATTCAAATCACAGTCTCTAATAACAAAGTGACTGGCCCTGTGTCAATCACAAATACAGGCTAGAGTTTCTACATCTCCAGGGGATTCCCAAGTGTGCAGAAGAATATGAAGCTGCTAGGCTGGTTCATGCATAACATTGAAAATACTCAGGCCTCCCATGTTAGTCTTTAAACTTTGGCTTTTAGTGGCAAATAGTGACTCATACTCATGTAAAGAAGGAATGAAAAAGTTAATAAATTGGCTGGAACTGCTTCAAGGCATTCTGTAACTTTAAATTATTTTGTCTCAGGGGTCTGTTTATTTCTTTGCTGTAAAGATGTTTCATCCTTCAGAGACATTCAAATATATTCCACATTAATTTGAATGCATATTGGCTATATTTTGGGGAAAATGTTTTGTTTGCATACTTTAGTCAACTGAAATCCACGCTGTCAAGCGACTTAAGACTCCTTTAACTGAGTGACAACCGTCCTGAGAATTATGTCTTTAGCATTTTATTTAAACCAAAATGCATTTAATTTCAAAGGTTTGTTACATACATCTTCGTAGGGTTGACCGGCTGCAGCTGGCGACCCTTGGGGGAGATCTGGGGGTGGGGCCTGACACACCAGCAATGTGCCACTGCACTGCCACCCCTTGCAGTAAGAACCCATAGTGCTGCCAACCTCCAGGTGGTGCCTGGAGATCTCCTCCTATTACAGTTGACCTCCTGATGACCAAGATCAGTTTCCCTGGAGAAAATGGCTGTTTTGGAGGGTGGACTCTATGGCATTATACCCTCTTTTAAAAAAAAAAAATCCCAAATGGGTTTTATTTTATACAGTCACTACATCAAGCCACAAAGGGTCAAACTTGGGGCCTCGTTTGCCATGGGATCTTGTGTTCTGTCTTTGGGATGTTGTTCTGTATTTGGGATGCTGTATTGGGATGTTGGGGGTGGGTGGGAAGTTGTGTGAGTGTGTTTGCCTGCTTCGCTTCATTACTTGGTAACTGTTTTTCTAAGGATGCATCCCATGTGATTGGAAGAGACTGAATGACCTCGGTGTCCGTCTGTGTTTGCTGGCCTGTCTTAGATAAGGATTGTAGGTTCGCAGGTGTGGGGGGATGTGAATGCGCACTCATTTTGGTGGGCTGAATGAATTGTGTGATTGGCCAAGCTTTGGGGGCAACTGTTTGAATGGGGTATAACTTTCTTGTCGGCGCCTGTTTCAGCAGTTCTGACACAAGAAGGTCTTTACTTGACACAGCTACATATCTCAATGAACAAATCTTTGAACAGAAGGGTGTTGTTGGGAGTGAGTTTGTGTCTGACACAAAGAGGAGAACCAGTCCAGAACAGGAAAGCTCAGGGGGAGCACCCTTTACAGATCACGGATATATATAATATATGGTTAGGCAAGTATGAATATAATAATCAATAATATCCCACTGCAATACCCACTAATACTCAACACTAATATCGAACAGTAATTTTGTTACTGTTCCAAAATATTAAATTACACTGAGAAATTCCAAATTAGTCTTCTAGAAAATCTGTTGCCTTGCCTCAAATCTCATAAGAATGTAAGAAGAGCGCTGCTGGATCAGACCAATAGTTCATCATATGGAAACAGAACTATACAATGAATCCAAATGGGGCCACACCATAGATCTATACATGGGCAATACAATATTGGCCATTTTATTCTTAATCCCATTCCTAATAATCCCTACCATAGAGTTTGCCTTTTTTTTGACTGCTGCAGCATACTGGGTTGACACCCACTACAACCCCAAGATCTTTTCCCCTCTCAGTCTCAGCAAGTTCAGTCCCCATTAGCCTAGACCTGACACTGGGATTTTTTTTTGTCTCCTTAGATATTTAATTCGAGTTTCACTTTGGTGAACTTTCAGTGGCAACTCCAGTAGGATCATGCCTGGAGTTCAATTATTTTAGTCTTGCGGGTCTGGAAATTTGATTTACATTTTCAGATGATTTGCAGGAATCAAAAGATCTGGTATTCAGTATCAAAGAAATGATTATATCTGTAAACTTTCAGAAATGGGAAAATTGGGCTGCCATAACGGAGGGCACAGCTTGCAAAAAAAAAAAAAAAAGTGAAAGGGAATACACTGGAAAAGGCGGGACCCATTTCTATTTTATGGTTGAAAAAAAGTTTATAGATCTTCCCACAAACACCCTATAATTACAGAACAAAATTCGAGTCCAGTTGCAACTTAAATGCCAACAAATTTCCCAGTTTGGTGTAGTGGTTGAGTGCATGGACTCAAACCTGGGAGTTTGATTTCCCCACTCCTCCACTTGCACCTGGCTGGATGACCTTGGGCAAGCCATCGTTCTGACAAGAGCTGTTGTTGAAAAAGAGCGGTTTCTCTCAGAGCTCACTCAGCCCCACCTACCTCACAGGGTGTCTGTTGTGGGGAGGGGAAGGGAAAGGAGTTTGTAAGCTGCTCTGAGACTCCCTTGGGTAGTAAAGGGCGGGGTATAAATCCAATCTTCTTCTTCCCAGAGAATAAACTGTCATGAGTCAAAGCTCACTTCATCAGGTAGTCAAGCAAAATGTGGGCAATTCCAGCCAATCAATGGATCATAAAATAAATGGGATGTTGTTGTGTAGCCAAATTGTATTTCCCTATGTGATGACATCATTGAGGGAAAAGAAAACCACTACAGAAAGAAGAAGAAGAAGAAGAGGAAGAGAAGAAGAAGAAGATATTGGATTCAGAGTCTCAGAGCTGCTTACAAACTCCTTTCCCTTCCCCTCCCCACAACAGATACCCTGTGAGGTAGGCAGGGCTGAGAGAACTCTGACAGAAACTGCTCTTCTTCAAGAACAGCTGTGCCACAGCTTGTGACTGACCCAAGGTCACATCATCAGGTGCAAATGGAGGAATGGGGAATTAAACCCGGTTCTCCCAGATCAGAGTCCATGCACTTAACCACTACACCAAACTGGCTCTCTGACCAAACTGGCTCTCTAGAAAGAAAGCAAGAGATGGCAATGTAAATGAATTTCCACAAGCATAGCCAAATGACCTTCAGGAGAAGAGCACATTTCAGCATGGTTGAAAGTGTTCCCAAAGTACAGTTCATACTTCCAGTTTATCCCTAGCAAGAAGTTATTAGATTTAGGACTGAACCAAGGAGAACAGACAGGCTTTGAATTTTCTGTAATTTCTAACTTTCTGATAACGGATAGGTAGGGAGACCTCCGGAACCCTCCGGCTCCATCCGTCACCACTCAGCTGGGCAGTGGGGAGAAATGCTGATGGAATTGAGATGTGATCGGTGTCAAGCCAATGCCACGATGTCACTTCCATCACAAGTGATGTCAATTGCATTTGGTGATGTTCTAGTCATGAAACCAGAGATTTGGGCAAATGCTAGTGTCACCCCTGTGCAATAACATGACTTCCTGGTCACAGTAGAAGTTACATCACCATGTTGCCAGTGATATTGCTGGCAAGGACCCTCTAGTAAGTCTATTACTGGTTGCCAGCCTCTGACTGGCAACCCTATGGATATAGAAGTCCTATACGGAGTGAGACCCTTGGCCTATCAAGGTCACTATCAGTTCTGACTGCTCTGACAGGCAGCAGCTACCCAGTGTCTTAGGTAAAGGTCTTTTGCATCACCTACTATTTGATCTTTTAATTGGAGAGGCCAAAGATTGAAGCTGAGACCTTCTACATGTAAGGGATACTTTACCACCAGGGATGGGCACGAATGGCATTATTTTTTGGTTCAGTTTGTGGTTTGTGGCTGAACCATGAACCAAAATGCCAGTTTGCAAACTGAACTGGGTCATATCAGTTCATATCAGTTCTTGAGCCATTTAACGTTTAAACCCCTGCTTTCTGCTCCCTGCAGCTTTTTGCGGGGAGAAGAAAGCAGGGGTTTCCAAACAGCTGAGCGACAGGAACCACCACTCAGCTGTTTGGTTTAAATGGCTCTGATCCATTTAAACCCTGCTTTCTGCTCCCTGATAAAAGCTGAAAGGAGCAGAAAGCAGGGGCTTCCAAACTGCTGAGCTATGGGGACCACTGCTCAGCTACTTGGTTTAAATGGCTCTTCACAACCACCATGAACTGCATCAAAATTTATGGAAGTTCACGACAGCCAAAATTCTTGACGGACTTTATTTTGTCATGTCAGTTGGTGCCCATCCCTATTTACCAATAAGCCATGGTCTATTAGACAAGTAATGGGCAAACTGTAAACTGGCATAATCTCAGTAGGCCATCTGTTGTCTCTTGGTATCAGTCTTTTGCTTACACTTACATACTAGTCTCCCTTTCTTCCCTAAGCATGATTAAATTCATGATAAAATCTTATCTTTTTTTAAACAGCCCAAATGCTGAAACAGATCTTATTTTCCCATAAGGACAAACCACTGGATCAGTAGCAAAAAATAAAGAAAAGAAAAGAAAAGAAAAGAAAAGAAAAGAAAAGAAAAGAAAAGAAAAGACAAACCTGTGGCAAAAATTCAAGCAGGTCTGCTACACACCTAGTGGGTATGACTTGTGCTGCCTGGCTAATAAAACATGTAAACTGAAATGTCAGGAATACTTTACAATATGCTTGGGTTGTCTTATACATCTGTCATCTTACACATACTAGAAGGAATCTCTGTCGCTGGAGTATTAATGACCATTCACTCTCGCTTCCATACCCTGAAACTATGGATGTCAGTGAATACACTCGAGAGATAATAATACGGGATTTATAGCCTAGTCTTTTGGTTGTTGTTCAAGGAAAGGAACAGTCAGAATGAGACAGAATGATTGGTGCACCGGTGCATTACTGTGATTTGACTCAGGATCTGGCATAAGAAGAAGTCAACACAACTGCAAAGTGTAGAAATGTTAGACAGCAGTGAAGGGAGCAGAGGAGGATTACGGTAGGGGCAGAAGGGGGACGACTGACCTGAGTTCTGTCTTAAAGGCATGATGTTCGTAGACCTTTGGTGCAAATCTATAACCTAAAATAGTAAAATAATATAAAGGGACCAGCTATTCTGAGATTGCAGCTGAGAAGGAACAGAACCTAATGATCACCGTAACAATTCTCCTACTACATATTGTCCCAATATTACAAACATTTTTTTTTTTTTTAAAAAAAGCTTGTCTGGATTTATCCTCCCCACCAAATGCGATAGACCTTAAAGAATAATACTTTATTTTGTTTTTACAACTAAAAGACTAGTATATTTGGTTATAACATCCACAAAAAGAGATGGTTTGACCTCTTCTGCCCTTGGGATGAAACCCAGCCCCTTGATTTACCACAGAGCTGAGTGGTCTGAAAGCTCTGGGAGATGCCTAGAACGGCACTGGAAGAAAAAAATGTCCTGTGTCTGATAGCTCATGCTGTAGAGCTCACTGTAAGACCTATGAAGAGTTGGTGTTGGCAGCAAAGAAAAGCTACTTCTGTACTATTATACCGTGCCCTAGTTCGCGTCCGTTCCAGTTGTTCAAAGTACTTCAGCATCTGCTGATGCCTATCTAAGCATTAACTCTCCTAGGAACAATTAGCTGTGATACTTCTGCCAAGTGTTTTGCTGATAAAATATCAAGAATACAATCTGATTTGGATCTTGCCCTTGTCGGGATATTTCCCCTGTATGAATCTTGCTTGGAGTATGTATACCCTGATCTGGACCGTCTCCTGAACTACAGACTAGTTAGATTTGTTTTGATTTTTAGTAGTAGCTAGTTTTAATTTTTTTTCCTGGGTGGGTTAGTTATGAAGTGGATACATTTGTGGGGTGGGGGGTGTTGTTTTGTAGCTTTTGTTATACCGTTCTTATTTTACCTGTTGTTCATATGTTGTGGTTTATTGGGCGGGGTGGAGGTGTCTTTTAGTTAAAAGCGGCAGCTTCATAAATCGTTTTCCCCATATAGGGAAGGCAGCGGGGGGCACCTTCTTCAGGGGGACATAAAACGTGATCCCTTTGTTCAGTTTACTTGAAACTTGGGGGGTCTTTAGTAGAGAAAGAAGACCAGGATGGCTGAAATTTTGATGCCATTTGGTGAAAAACCAGCCTCTCTGGAAAACCACCTTTTCTACCCATAGTGAACAACGGAGAGGAAGACAGCTACGGGCACCTTGTTCAGGGGGCCATAAAACCAGTCCCCTTTGTCTAATTCATTTGAAACAGGGGGAGTGTTTAGTTGAGATAGAGGACTAGACTATCTGAAATTTCGGTGCTATTTGGTGAACAAACAGCTGCTCCAGAAAACTCATTTTCTCCCAAATGAAATCATGAACCAATAACAATCCAACATTAATGAAAATGAAAAAAAATCCCCCAAGTTGATTTTAAAATACAATAAATGCATTCCCAGCATTTCTCAGAAATAATGATCCTGGCCTTTCTAAAATTCCAATATAGAATTAGCATGATGATTTTTCAAGCGCCACTCCCGTTGTAGATAATATGAGGATGATCTGATGCTGTCTAGAGCACCACCCGTGCATCTCCTCATCTCCATGCGACTGTAGAGGTGTGTGTGTGGGGGGGAACCCACAGCACAGTTGATCTCCTGTGCAGCCATACATCCCTCATAACAAGTTGGATCCAACCAGTCTTTTCCACTGGGGATAAAAGGATGAGGAAGAGGTCCTTACTGACCACCCCAAAAGACTATTCTAGTGATCATGAGGCCTGCACGCACAGAAGCTCTGTCAGACAGGGACTCTAGTAAGGAGACTAATTAGTGTAATGGAGGTGGAATGAAAAATGTGAGGAGGAGGAGGAGACTGGGTATTCCCCACCATTCATTCAGAGTCTCAGAGTGGCTTGCAATCTCCTTACCTTCCTCCCCCCCACAACAGACACCCTGTGGGGTAGGTGGGGCCGAGAGAACGCTCAGAGAACTGCTCTTGAGAGAACAGCTCTAAGAGAACTTTGACTGACCCAAGGTCACCCAGCAGCTGCATGTGGAGAAGTGAGGAAGCAAACCCAGTTCTCCAGATCAGAGTCCACCATTCCTAACCACTACACCAAACTGGCTCCAACCCAGCATTTAGTTTAACCCTTTAAATATGATAGCCTATGATGAGGCTGATTAAATCCATTCCTCGGTCCACCTGAAACTAACCCAGAAATTAACTTTGGATAGCGTTTTTCCCCCTTTCAGTGCTGTCTGCCTAACAATGCTTCGCTGACCTTATGCTTCTGTTCAGTAAAACTGGCTGAAGTGTTTTTTTAAAACAAACAAACAAACAAACAAACTTGAAGACACTTTTCATGAACAGTGAGTGACAGGCTGTCACTCGAGGAACTGTGCTCCATTTGCTGCCCAGGATACATCTGGCCCTGAAGAGAGTTATAGTTCTGTTTAAATTATAGTAGTGATGTGTCAATTAGCATCTACAAGCACATGCCAATTTTGTCCTCTTTTGTACTTTTTCGAAGGCTCATCCTTCTTTTTAGACATCCATATATGGCCCACCTTCTCCCACGAGGGGGTGGTGGATTGTCCAAAGACACCAGATTGTCCAGAGGAACCAGAAATGGAGAAGCTAAATAGATTTAGCAGTATTATGCACTTGGTCACGTACTAAAGTCTCCTCAGACCAATGTTTGGTGTCCATTGGTATGCAAGATGCATTCCAGTTTTCTGGCCAACAATTTTCTGCTAAATTCTTCTTTTCCAGACAACTTCTCCCTGCACTCCAATAGCTATATTAATCAATAGCACTTATCTTGCAGAACAAGGTATTCCCTGCAGACACACGAGACTTAAGATTCAAAAGGGTTCAAGGACTGTAGTAACGATTAACAAAAAAGCTGTCAAAATGGCATGCAAGGAAACAAGAATTTGCTGTTATTTTATGAGAAATTAAATTGACTTGTCAACCCAAAAGGGATTAATTTAATTTTTTTTTTAATCTCACGGTGTGCCCATATGGAGACATTCAACCCGACTATTCTGGTGGGTTTAAAATGCTTTTTTTTAACCACTGGAATATATTTTTTAAAGGTTTTCAAAACCATTCCAACGTCAGATATTTTAGTGCTTCATCTTGGAATCCCTAAATTTCTTCACTATTTTGGTTCTTATAAGGGCAGGGGAGAAGACAAGAAAAATGCTATATATATATATATATATATATGATACATTTCTTAAGCTTTGGCATTTAGCTCTAATTTTGTTTTGCACTGTGCTGTCACAACACTGAAAATAAATAAATCCCAAGTGGCCACGCCGCCCTCCGGACCTCGCCTACTGAAAGGACTCCAAGTTGCTTCCATTAATCACCAGCATCCGTTTCTGCTGCAGGTCCTGTCTGGCAGGTGCATGTCAACACCGCAAAGGCATCTAGCTCCTAAGCTGTATTTTCCATGAGATTGCTGGCAGTTATCTATTAAAAAAAATGACAACAACAGCAATCTCTCTGCTTCGAATTAATCAGGCCAGCAGGAGATTTAAATTAATTTATCGGGACCTGCATTTCCCCAGCACCATCATCCAGTGCGTGACATTGTAAAAGTGTGGTCATAGTATAGGGAAGAATGAGAAAGGTAATATTTAAAATGAGAATTAATGAGCCCCTTGGTAGATTTCAGAGCATCAACTTATAGCCATAAACCAACTAGGCTCCTGGTTGCAATGGCTTTTCTGAAATGATAGGCTGGATCATCCCAATCCAGTTACATCTGTCCATGAGCTCCAGTGCAGTGTTTTCCAGCCTGTGGGTCGAGACCCCAAAGTAGGTCAGGAAGCCTCTGATGGTGGTTCATGAGCCAGCCCTCCCAAATGGCTGTCTCTGCCCTTTCCATTTTCTCTTTTGTATTTTGCAAACCAAGATTTGACCCTTGAAACAATATCTTCTGTGTCATATTTAGAGAGTCAGTTTGGTGTCGTGGTTAAGCGCGCGGACTCTTATCTGGGAGAACCGGGTTTGATTCCCCATTCCTCCACTTGCACCTGCTAATGTGACCTTGGGTCAGTCACAAGCTCTGGCACAGCTGTTCTCTCAAGGACAGTTTGTGTTGGAGTTCTCTCAGCCCCCCTACCTCACAGGGTGTCTGTTGTGGGGAGGGAAAGGGAAAGGAGTTTGTAAGCCGCTCTGAGATGCCTTTGGGCAGTGAAGGGCTGGGTATAAATCCAATTTCTTCTTCTATTTAGGTGGTGTTTTTCCTTGACTGCATATACATGTTGATCAAATAAAACAGGTCCTGATGGTTACTAGAGTGAGTTTCTTAGAATCTTAGGGGGGACTGGAGGGAGAGTGAGAGGGCAATGAAAGGCTGGAGTGTAACCCTCCAAATGAAAGACTGCGGGTGCTTTTTACACATGCTAAATAATGCACTTTCAATCCACTTCAGCAACCGTTTGCAAGTGGATTTTACCATGTTGCACAGTAAAATCCAGTGGACTCAAAGTGTGTTATTTCATGCGTGTGAAAGTGCCCGGTCAGAATGGGGCTCACAGTGGTCAGTCGCCCTTTGTGTGATGTTGGTCGGTTTCTCAAAAACAACTGGTCAGCCACTGTAGAAAAGGGAATGCTGAGCTAGATGGATGCCAAGGTCATAGTTTGCCTAGGGTGCCAAAACATATTGGGTCAACCTTGGTTGGGTCACCATACCAAGTAAGTTTGGACTTGTGGGTCACCATACCAAGAAGTCTGGGAACCACTGCTCTAGTGGAGGGCATAGCTGATGCTGTATGGGAAGTGGGGGGGAACCTTTGTCCATTGAGCTTCCTATAAATTCAGCATAGGCTATCTTCTTACCGGCCTGTGACTGCAAGAAGTTTCTTTCTGGATGGTTCATCAAGAGTTAGGTAAGGCAGGTGCTGGTAAAGGGAGCGAGGGCAGCCTTCCCACACCAACATTCTGCCTCACCAAAGTGGTGATGGGCACCTCTTTGGAAATACTTCTGTACACAAGAGAGTGATTAAAATGTGGGGTTCAGTGCCAGAGGATGTAGTGATGGCCACAAGGATAAACAACTTTAAAACGGGATTAGACAGATTCTTTTCAATATTTTATGCCAATAAAAGGTATTTGACAGATTCGTGGACAACTACTATAATACTGACCTTGATGGCCCAATGGTCTCCAGAGTCTCCAGAGCTCTCCAGTCTCAGGTCTAGGCCTTTCAGTGTGAAAGTTTCACATCATCTCCTGTCTGCACCCTTTGACTGGAGATGTCAGGGATTGAACCTGGGACCTTCTGCATGCCAAGCAGATGCTCCACCACTAAGCCAGGGCCCCTGCCCACCCATTGCAGACTTTCCCTTTACTCCTTATGCTGTTCATGAGGGCTCAGGGAGCCTGGCTACCAGTAGAGGAAGCTGGGCTTATAAACCCCAGAAGGCCCTGGGAAGTTTTGGCACCGATTTTGGCCAATAGGGAAGAAGAGGACTGGGGAATAAAAGAACTGGTGCAGGAGAAAAAGCTGTTCTTCTTCCCAGGGAACAGGGCCAAGAAGAGGGGCTGCTGTGGGGAAGAAACCGTCATCCTGCGGGAAGGGTGAGTAGTCTAAGGCCACTTGAGATAGTGAGCTAGGGACAGTATATATTTAAACGCGTTAGGGCATTTGATTTCTTTTCACCCACTTACTGCTATTATTTTACACCTTGTTTGTTTGACCTCCTATAAAATAAACTATTTTCAGTGTTCACTCTGCCTGATCCTCACACTCATTTCAGCTAAAAGGGAGGTCTAAAGGCCTGGGAAGGTGCTCTGGGCCTTCTTAGAGGAGCCTGAAACCAGAATGGTGGCAGCGTCAGGTGACACCCCACCTCAGCCGTGACAAGCTCTTTGAGAACTGTCCTTGAGAGAACAGCTCTGAGAGAACAGTGGCTTGTCCAAGGTCACCCTGCACTTGCACAAGGAGGAGTGGGGAATAAAACCTGGTTCTCCCAGATTAGAGTTCACACTCCTAACCACTACACCAAACTGAGGAAGCATTCTAATTGTCAGGAAGTTCTTCTGAACTTTTGATTTAACGTTAGTCCATTGGTCAGGGTCCAGCCCCGTGGGGCAACAAAAAACAACTCCGCTCCATCCTTTATATGGCAGCCCTTCAAATACTTGAACAGTTCACTAGGTTGTTGTTGCGGCAAAATGGAGAAGGGGGAGCCACAAGCATGACCCTAAGCAAGGAAAAAAAATAGAATAAAGAGGTTTGGAAGTGTTATTCTATTTTCCTTTCCCCAAGAGACTCAACATGGCATAGTGAGGGTGCTCAAGCGGTTGTCATTCAGACTCACCATAAAATCAGCAAGGCTGGTCTATCACGTGCCTTTCAGCCATACCCAGGGACCTTTGTCAACCGCTCCTATTATCCATCAACCCGGCTGATGTGAATAACGAAGAAATACCTCATTGGCTAATTTTAGGTGGCTATTTCCCGGATTCTGCTCATTTTTTATTGTAAGGCACAGGCAGTGATGGATTTTCAACCACCTGTCTTATTTTTACATGTTTCTGTGGCAGCATTTTCATTATTTCATTGCAAGTGTCATTTCATTATGTTAGCTGTCAGCATTTTCATGATGAACCCTGTTTTTCAGGGGATTATAATTATAACTCATCTGAAAGTACATCGAACAGGAATATAACATATGGTATTTCATCCTAGAAGGCACTTTCTGAACAAGTTTTCAAGATGTCATCTTTTTCTTTTCTTTTTTTTCTTTTTTTGCTCGTCGCGTGGCAGATCATCCTAACCGTGTCATAAAACAGGCATATGAATTAAAAGAAATATTATTTCTGTGTGTTTCCTAACACAGGCAATTCAATAAACCATTTTGCTTAATTTCAGGTGCATTCAATTACCTGGAGGTGATTAGCACAAAAAGGTTTTAAATTTTCCAAATTTTGAGAATTTTTTTTTTAAAGTTTGAAACTCTGTACAGTTTTGTTTTTTGTTTTGTTTTTTAATCAGAACCTGGTTATTCGTCTGCTTCTTCTTTTGGAACAGGGAGAAAAAAACTATAAAGGTTTTTAATTTTTTTTTCTCCATTTTGCAATTGCACTTTCTCTCACAATTCATAATAATGATAATGTGCTGCCAAGTCACAACCAACTCACGAGGGCCCCGGGACCATGGGGGTTTCAAAGCAAGAGATTGTCTTGGGCCAGCCTGACCAGCCTGAGTCCAGTGTGGCTGAAGACTCCTCAGGAGTCGACGAGCCACATGCAGCCAGCTCTGAATCAGCTTGTTGTAGCCCAACTGGTCTCACAGACTCCAAGTCCAGGCCACGCAGGTCAAAGGAATATTGACAGCATAGTCCAAACAGTCCAAGGTCAGTTGCTACAGTCAGAGAGAATCCAAAAGTAGAGTGAAGTTGGTCCAAGAGTCACAGGATTAGAGCAGAGTCAGGGATTGTGGTTGCAGGGTTCACTGTGAGGTGTTGCTTCCACAAGTTGACAACAGCTCACACCCAGCGTTATGTAGCTTTCTCCTAATTAGACTTAGCTGCAGCTGGCAAGTTAGCAGGGCTCCTGTAATGACTCATCTTGCAGCTGTTGATGGGCCATTAATCTTATACTCTGTCGGTGTCCTTGCAATTGCCTTCTGATCTTAGCCCTTCTTCTTTCTATGAGTGGGGAGGGGAATCTGGGGGAGTGCTGGGTGCCTCCGGAGGTACTTGCTCCCTGACTTCAGCTGGCTTAGTGTTATCTGACTGGAATTCCTGAGTGATCTCTTCTCTGAAGTCATCTCTCTCCACGCTGGACTCAGGCTTGACTTCTGAGGAGTCCTTACTCACACTGGGCTCCAGTTGCCAATCAGACTGGTCCTCACCCAGGCTGGGCTCAGGCAGCAAGTCAGAGTCTGGCTCCACCTCAGACTGAGGCTGGTCCATGACACAGCTAAAGTTAGTGAATGAGAGATACAGGAGCCTCAAGATTCATTGCCAGCAGCGCACAGCTCTGAAGTAGCCGATGAAGCACAGCTGCAGGAAGGTAGCCCACCAGGCTCCACTTCTTAACTGAACAACGGGGCAAAAGCTCCAACAGGACTTAAGAACACATAGGCAGAGTGCTCAGTAGCTGCTTAATGATAGCAGTTCTGAGTAAGTGCAGGAGCACCTCCAAGCAGATGACTATAAATCAGGCTTGTGAAGGAATGCCTATATAAATCAGACCTGGAAAACTGCAGATTGTGGAAGCAATTAGTCACAACCTTGTGAGCTTTGTAATGGCAACACCAGACTTTGCCTGCTTCCTGTGACCCTTGGACTGACCCTCAACTCTGTTTTTGGGACTTGCCTGAACCTGACTGTTCAGTGACCTTGGACTGCTTTCCTGAGCAACCCATGAACTGGGCTCTTGACTATGATCTAGCTCTGTGGCCTTACTCTGCTTGTATCCCAGGATAGAGATGTTTGCTGTTGCCTCCTTTGCACAGAAACCCCAATCTTCCTTGGTGTTTTCCATCCAAGGGCTAACTATGGCTGACCCTGCTTAGTTTCCAAAGTTAGGCTAGACAGGGCTACCCAGGCTGCTCTGTCTCCCAATTAAGAATCCATGTGCCATTAAATTGCAATAAATTTATAATGCCCCAGCAGGGGTATTCAAGATGAATGAGAAGAAAATCTTTCCTTGGTGTTCTACAATCCAAGTACCAACCGTTCTTACTTTCTGAGATCAAATAAGATCAGGCAAATGGATTGCTGCCTTTTAAACCCCTGCTTTCTTCTCCCTGCCACTTTTCGCAGGGATACCCCTGTTTTCTGCTCCCTGTGAAAAGTGTCAGGGGTCAGAAAGCAGGGGTCACGAACAACTATGAAATGGTTTGGTTCACAAACCAACCTCCCAGTTTATATCAGTTTGTGGTCTGGACACAAATGACAAACCAAAATGAAGCACAAAACTGTGGTTCATGCCCATCTCTACTTGAACTGGCCCAGTTCACATCCCATTTGCCACTCCCAAACAGGGACTTGTAATTACAGTCTACCAACATGAGACTGGTGCCAGCTGAGTAAATCTGTTATTCCCACTGATAAAAAACAAATGCCTGCAGGGTTGTTTTACCATACAAGCCACCAACCAGGTAAGAGGACAAGATGCTGCCGTGGGCATTCAGGTTAGGAATCTCTATCAATGTACTAAATTCTGAGCGAGTCTGCTAAAACATTTGTGTGGAAAGGTGGTAAGCAATGTTGCAAGCTGTAGATGCCACTTCTGGAACTTTTCTGAGATTCTTTCTTCTACGGGGAGTTTGGCCACAATCCCCAGTTGCCTTTTGCCAGGGCAAATTAAACTATGGTTGAATTAGTATGCTAGGAAGTACTAAACAGGGACTTGCAGTTCTATGAAAAAAGCCCACAGTGGGGGAAAAAAAACACAGTCATAAATGCTCACAGGAAAACTGCCCACACGGAAAGAAGCCCACATGGGAAGAGACCATGTGAAGCACCATAGGTATTTATAATTGTGGACAACCATTCATTTCCATTTATGAGAATGAACAGGTATTACGTATATTTTATACTGCTAATTTAGGAGTAAAACCCATCATATTCACATGCAACAATCTGTGTTGTGATTTTATCGGGTATAATTAAATAATAATTTCGCTATGTTATTAGTAAATTACTTCATTACTATACAAAAGTGGCCTGCATGAAGAGTAAAGGGAAATTGAGCTAGGAAATTGACTTATTTTAATGTTACCTTAGGGGTTTGTTATCTTACAGTTTTATTTTTAATAGCAAAATAAGTAAATTATATTGATTATTGGAATAATTTTAAGCCATATAGTTGTTCAAAAGCTGTGTATACTAGACAGTCTCTATATAATTTAATTTAACATCTTTCTGTTTTTACTTTAGAAATTATTTCATACCAACATTACAAAGGTAGACAAATGGTAAATTAATAGAAGAGGAGGAGGAAGAGGAGATTGGATTTATACCCCACCCTGACAAATTCCTTCCCCTTCCTACAACAGACACCCTGTGAGGTAGGTGGGGCTGAGAGAGCTCTGACAGAAACTGCTCTTGTCAGAACTATGGCTTGCCTAAGGTCATCCAGCAGCTTTAAGTGGAGAAGTGGGGAATTAAACCCAGTTCTCCCAGATTAGAGTCCATGCACGTAACCACTACACCAAAATGGTCCATTGATAACAAAACTGTCACTTTTATTTCCTGTATTTTCCCTTCCAAACGTTTACACTGAAGAGCATTAAAGCCCTCTTCATATAGGACACTTTTGTTTAGTAATGAAGTAATTTACTAATAACATAGGAAAATTATTATTTAATTATACTTGATAAAATCACAACACAAATTGTTGCATGTGATTATGACAGGTTTTAATCCTACATTTACAATATAAAATATAGGTAATACCTGTTCATTCTCATAAAGGGAGATGAATGGTTATCCACATTTATGAATATCTATGGCGCTTTACAGGGGCCATAGTGGCTCAGAGGTTAAGACACTGAGCAACAGAGTGGAAGGTCTATAGCTTGGCAGTTTGAGACCCTGACGGAGTGAGCTCCCATC
Source organism: Gekko gecko (assembly GCA_029375565.1). Classification (NCBI taxonomy): domain Eukaryota; kingdom Metazoa; phylum Chordata; class Lepidosauria; order Squamata; family Gekkonidae; genus Gekko; species Gekko gecko. Next base: position 18,311,609 of record JAPDNY010000009.1, on the reverse strand, counting down.
TCTGGCCCCAGCTCCTGCCAACCTAACAGTTCGAAAGCAAGAAATTGCAAGTAGATAAATAGGTACCGCTTTGGTGGGAAGGTAACAGCGTTCTGTGCACTTCAGTGTTTAGTCATGCCATGGAAACATCTTCAGACAAGCATCTTGGGCTTGGAAACAGAGATGAGCACTGCCCCCTAGAGTTGGATTTGACTAGCTTTTTCCACATATTTATGGTGCTTTACATGGTATTTTTCCATGTGGGCTTCTTTCTGTGTGGGCTTTTTTTCCTGTAGCATTTATGACAGTGGGGTTTTCCTGTGGGCTTTTATCCTGTGGGCTTCTTTCCGGTCACCAGACTTGCTTCAGATACAGAAGTGATTCCTTCTGGGTTCCTCTGAAACATCTATGGGCAACATGTTAAGGAATCAGTGCTACGGAGTCTGCAAGGCTTGCCACACTGAAGAGAGCAGGGTCAATTAACAGGTAAGAAAGGCTGTTTTCTCCAGTCTCTGGACAGTGATGATGACAGCAGTGATGATCATAGCACAGGTGGAGTGATGGTGGCTGCAGACCCTGTTGCAGGCAGGAAAACACCTTGATCCACCACTAAACTTCTACACAAAACACAATGCTACCTCTGCAATTATGGAACCTTGAAATGTAGACAACTCATCTCAAAGGATGTAGCACCGAATCCTAGTGTTAGCGTGAGGAAGCAACGTATTCCCTTGTGTCATGTTTAGAAGATAAATGAGTTGGTTTTCATATCCTGCTTTTCTCTATTCCAAGGACTCTCAAAGTGGCTTATGATCGCCTTCCCTTCCTCTCCCCACAACAGACACCTTGTGAGTTAGGTGGGGCTCAGAGAGGTCTGAGAGAACTGTGACTGGCCTGTGGTCACCCCACAGGCCTCATTAGGGTTGCCAGGTCTCCTGGGGTGGCACAGGTTCCCGCACTCAAAAGACCCCCAATCCACCAATCCAGATCCAGCCGCCGGGGGGAACCCCACCCTCGAAGTGGCCAGATTGGGCTGATGTGCCCGGTGCGATGACATCACCCAGAAGTGACATCACCGCACTGGGCTCGTTGCTGGGCGACGCTCTAGCAATCACAGAGTTTTCAGGGTGATTGTTAGAGCGTCACCCGGCGACGTGCCCAGTGTGATGACATCACTTCCAGGTGATGTCATTGTGGCGTATGTGAGCTACACGTGTGCATAGATGTCCCATAATGGGACCACTGTTCCCCCACTGCAACCAGTAAGTCACTTGGCCACCCTAGGCCTCATGTATCTCAAAGCAGCTTACAATCACTTTCCCTTCTTCTCCCCCACTATAGGCACCTTGTGAGGAAGGTTGGTCTGAGAGAGCTCTGAGAGAACTGGGACTGGCCACCCAGCAGGCTTCATGTGGAGGAGGAGTGGGTAATCGAACCTGGCTCTCCAGGTTAGATGCTGCTGCTCTTAACTGTAGGCCACTGTTCCCCAACCCCAGCAAGGAGCCATGTTAAATCTACCATATGATTCTAATCCTCCATTCTTGAGGAGATCCATTTAACATTCATAGAAGGCTTCTCTGGTATTGTGTAGACAGAATCCAAAGAGTTAACATGCCACACGGTTCGTGTTTCTGATGGAAACCTGTTCCCACCCCCACCTCCAACACACACACCCTCCCCAGAGGCTTTTTTATTATTATTCTTTCCAATTTAATACATGGGCTTGTCTTCATCATTTTATCTTCCTGTCACTGTTGGTACTTGTTTTGTGTCTTTTTTTTATTCTCCTTTCCAAAAATTTGTTTTTAAATGAGCAGTTAGCAGTATACCATGCAGTCAACCATGGATCAATGTCACCTTCAAAAGGCCAATTATACAGAACATTACAAGCCACTGAACAAAAAGTGGATGTTCAACATCTTCTGGATCCCTCTATCATTTTGAAAGAAAAGACAAATTGTTCATGCTGGAACACTCCTCTGCCTCAAATATCTACAGCTCTTCTCAGACCCGAGGAGAAGCCTTTTTCTCTGATGTTTCAAAGAAATGCTGGAAGGGGTATGTTCTCCAACAGGTAACCTCCTGCCTTCAAAATGACACATCACTATTATATTCAGAGGAAGCGCATTCTGGGAATATGTGAAAGTCCCATTACTTTTTAAGGACACAAGTAGAGCCTGATGGATCAGACCAGTGGTCCATCTAGTCCAGGATCCTGTTTCACACAGTGGCCAACTAGCTGCAATTGGAGGGTCAACAAACAGGACACAAAGGCCACAGTGCTCCCTAGATGTTGTCTCCTAGTTCTGGTATCGAGAGGCTTCCTGCCTCTTGGAAGCAAAGTTTGGTAAACTAGTTTGGTGTAGTGGTTAGGAGCATGGATTCTGATCTGGGAGAAGTGGGTTTGATTCCCCACTCCTCCACTTGCAGCTGCTGGTGTGACCTTGGGCCAGTCACAAGTTGTCTCAGAGCTGTTCTCTCAGGAGCAGTCCTTGAAAGAGCTCTCTCAGCCCCACCTACCTCACAGGGTGTCTGTTGTGGGGAGGGGAAAAGGGCAAGGTATAAATCAAATTTCCTCCTCCTCCTCCTCATTTAGAAGAAGAAGAAGAAGAGATTGGATTTATACCCCATCCTTCACTACCCAAAGGAGTCTCAGAGTGGCTTACAAACTCCTTTCCTTCCCCCTCCCCATAACAGACACCCTATGAGGTAGGTGGGGCTGAGAAAGCTCTGACAGAAACTGCTCTTTTTCAAGAACAGCTGTGTCAGAACTATGGCTTGCCCAAGGTCATCCAGCAGGTACAGGTGGAGGAGTGGGGAATCAAACCCGGTTCTCCCAGATTAGAGTCCGCGCACTTAACCACTATACCCTCCAACTTATGCCCTACCTTTCTCTCAAAGGGAATCTAAAGTGGTGTGTATTCTTCTCTTCTCTTCCATTTTATCCTCACAACAAGCCTGTGGGATAGGATAGGCTGAGAATGTGTGACTGGTCCATGGTTGCCTTGCAAGCTTCCATGGCAAAATGGGGACTTAAACCTTGGTCTCCCAGATCCTGGTCTGACACTCAAACCATTAGTAGGATTGTGCTGTACAAAATGGCTCAGAAAGTTACTTGGGTATATGCTTAGGGACTGTGGTCTGTATTACTGTGTGTAACTTTTAGGGATAGGCACAAATAGGCCTTCATGGACATTTACTAGACTCTTGTTCGATTCGGCTGTTTGGGCCAGCTGAGCTGAGTGGATCCACAGCTGATCTGTTAGGTTTAAGTGACTGCCAGCCATTTCAGCCTAACAGTTGATGGGTGCAGCCATTTCATTGGTCAGTTTTGCTTTCCCTTGCCAGCCATTTAAACCTTTCAAGGTGATTCCCCCCCCCCCCGGCTTTCCAGTTTGGAGCCTTTGGGCTCAGTTCGATTCAGGGTTCAGTTCAGGGGCTGCCCTGAACCAGAATTTTTAGGTTTGTGCCCATCCCTAATAGCATGTACTGCCTGTTGCTGTAAGTAGGATCCTATTAAGAACATAAAAGAAGCCATGTTGGATCAGGCCAATGGCCCACCCAGTCCAACACTCTGTGTCCCACAGCAGACCAAGCCTAGGTGCCATCAGGAGGTCCACCAGCAGTTTTGTAAGTTTTGCATCATTTAACACATCATGTTAAAACTTATGCTCTGCTTCAATTCCAGTCCCATATTTCTGATTGGTTCCAGGTTTCTACCATCCAAATCCTATTGCATCATTTATTGGATTGTACTAATTTACACTGTGTAATCTGTCTCAGGTCCCAATGAGAAATGACATAAATAAAATACATTTAAATAAATAACATACCACACTGGTTCCCTTTATTTTTTTAATTTAATTTATACCCCACTTTACCCCCAAAAATGGGCTCAGAGTGGCTTACAACATAAAACCATGAAACAACAAAACAATAGGTGGAAGCAACCAGTTAGTGTGAGTTAAGTGTGAGCTAGCTCATTATTTTTTAGCCTCCGGCTCACACATTTTTGACTTAGCTCAGGAAGGATGGCTCCAGAGCAAACTAATTTATGCAGTAGCCAAATTTCTCACTCACAACTTTAATGCCAGTAGCTCACAAAGTAGGATTTTTGCTCACAAGACTCCACAGCTTAGAGGGACCATTGGCAGCAACAGATGATGACAAAAACCCATGCCTCATGTTAGGCAGGAATAGTTGCCCCAAGAATTTCCAGTGCCCAAGTAGTGTCCAGAGCAGTAAGGGCACTGGGAAAGGGGCCACGGACAGGGGAAGCCATAATGATTGAATGTCCACTGTCTCAACCAAAGGCCTGGTGAAACAGCTCCATTTTACAGGCCCTGATCTCAAATGGGAACATGTTCCACCAGCCTGGGGCAAGGGATGAAAAGGCTAAGCGGATGCTTCTTAGGTTGGGGACCACCAGGAGGTGTGGGTCAGAAGAGCCTAAAATCTCCCTGGGGCTCATAAGGGGAGAAGTATGATGGTCCCAGTCTGCATAGGGCTTTATAGGTCAAAACCATGATCTTGAACTGGATCCGGTATTCGATCAGCAGCCGGTGCAGTTGGCACAACACCAGCTGAATATGCGCCCACACTGGTGTTGCCATCAGCAGGTGTGCTGCCACATTCTTCACTAGCTGTAATGTCCAAATCAGGCTCAAGAGTAGCTCTGGATAGAGCAAGTTACAGTAGTCTAGCCTGGAAGTGACCACTGCATGGATCACTGTAGCTAAGTCCTGGGGAGTGAGATAGGGAACCAGTTGCCTGAGTAGGCGAAGATGATAAAAGGCAAGTTACCTGCACCTCCATAGTAAGTGAGGAATCTAGCATCACACCAAGATGCCTTACCCCCGGTGCTGGCACCAGTGGTGCCCACCGGAGACTGGGAGCCTGATTCTGAATCCTAACCACCCATGACTCAGGTACAGGACCTCCATCTTCATTGGATTCAAATTTCACCAGCTCTGCTGCAACCATCCAGCCATCGTCCATCATCCTTTAGTCATCACGGCCAATTGCTACTGAGAGAACTCTCCTCCACAAATCCCTTTGAAAGCAATCTATGCTAGTGGACATCACTAAGTCTACTGGCAGTGAATTCCACAGTTAGATGACCCGTTGACTAAGGAAGTACTTCCTTTCCTAACCCTAACCCGAATCTATCACCAATCAACTTCACTGGGTGTCCCCAGAGATTTAGTATTATGGGAGGGGGGGAAGGTCTAGCTCTACCCCATGTATACTTTCATAATCTGCTATCATGTCTTGCCTTAGTAATTAGTCCTACCCCATCTAAAAAGGCCAAAACTGAGTAAACATTTACTGTAAGTCTACAATAGCAAATGGGGCAACGCCCCACCAAATTCAGCTCCCCCCCCCCAGCTCCCTATTCTGCCCTTTCTAGACAGTCTTTGTTTGTACTGCAAGCAACACACAAGAAAATTCCCTCCCTGTAGAAAGTTTTTCCTCCCCAACACCCCATCTATCCTCACAGGGCACAAGTTTATTAGACGGGGAGCTGTATCTATAGTTCCCTGATTGGTCAAAAGATACATAAGAACTTATTGACCAGGACTGCCAATCTTTCCTGGATGAAGGGGTAGGGGGGTAGGGTTAGAATGGAGGTGTACAAGGGGCCCCGTCTTACCACAAAAAGACATTTCTACATAAAAAAGATACTATAATTGGGATTTATTGAGCCACACATAGCACTGAAAAGACTGTACATTTCACAAGGAAAATTGGAGGCAAGAAACAGAAAATGGTGCAAAAATAGAGAATCACCAAAAAAAAAAAAGTGAAATAAGAATCGAGACTTCCAGCATTGTTCATACGCTCTCCTGAACAAACAAAAATTGTGAACAGTGACACCATTGCTCTCAGGACTAGGGAGCAGTAGGCACACCCATATGCAGTTTAGAAAAGCAGAAGTCTGGATTTTACTGGGCAGATGTGCTTTGTGATAAGAAGGAACTGAGTGTGCAAGGGACAATCTGTTAGCAGCTTGGACAAGAAATAAGATGCTCCGACAATAGGAATTGGGCTAAAATCTGAGAGTTTATCAAATACTGGAACACCACTGATACCTGCTTACAACTGCTAGGGCCTCCTTCTTGGTGGATTCCCAGTGCAACTGATAGCAGTGGTGCAATTCCCTTATCTGACAGTGTCATGATCCCGGCAGGTTGCCACCTTCAGCTGCCACCACTCTGGACTTCGGGTTCCTTGAGAAGGCCCAGAGTACCCTCCCAAGCCCATCCAAAATGCCTCTTTTTAAGTCAAGAACTATAGGTGTGATGACCAGGTAGAGAACAATTAAACAAATGGTTTATTAATACAGTAATGGGGCAAGGAAAACCAGACAAGGTGCTTTAAAATATTTGACAGTGTTTAAAGGCAAAATAAACAAATCTAACATGACTACCTAGTTCACTTAACTGGTTACTACTTCAAGGCCCACAGCCCTCTTATACCACCTGTGCCTGTACTCACTCCGTCCCAAGTGAGGGATCTTCCTCTCGGACCAGTCCCCTCAGTTTTACTAGGTGTAAGGCAAGACCACAGAAGAGACAAGAACAGTTTCCCAATTCACAAAGCTTAAGCTACATCTCCTCACACAATCCCTGAACTCCCATTGGTTACAACCATCACTAAGTATTATGGGGATTGTAGGCTGTCTGCTTTCCACTCCCACACAGGTCTCTAGAGGCCTAGGTCTCTCAGTCTTACACAGATCATGACAGACAGGCTGCCATGATGGGAATTGAGAAGACACTTGGGTGTAGGCAGCCCGAATCCTCAGTCTAGGACCCTCAGTGCTGAATAACTGCTCCTATGATGATGGCTAAGAAGACTTGTAACATAAAGTCCACAATCCCAGCATCAACTTTAGTCCGTGCTTTAGCTCTACTTCCTAATTAGTGATGTATATATTTTGTTTGTTTACTTAAAATATAATTTTCCAACAGGAAGCTTCCAGCAGTGCAGTGCAGAAGAATACCTGAGCCCTTGCAACCGTGAGAGAATTTATTCATTCCTTTGATGTGCATCTCAAAAGCAGCAGACTGTACCTTACTGTTTGACTTCACCGTTTGACGCTTCCTATAATAAGCAGGTTGTAATTACAGCCTACTTTATCATTTCTCCCTGCATAACAAAAATATATATATGCTTGGAGATCCAGTGCAGCTCAGGAGAGTTTTGGTCCAGATCTTGAGTTTTCTGAGTTACAGCATTGCTTGAGGTAAATGCTAGGAGTGTGCATAATGAAATCCCTGAGACAAAGATATACACAGAAATTGCTGGTTTGCACTATTAACATGATTTTCTGGAATTGTGACCTGGATAGCCCAGGCTAGCCTGATATCGTCAGATCTCAGAAGCTAAGCAGAGTCAGCCCTGGTTAGTATTTGGATGGGAGACCTCTGAAGAATACCAAGATTGCGACCACGGAGCCAGGAAATGGCAAACTACTTCTAAATGTCTCTTGCCTTGAAAACCCCATGCGGTTACCACAACTTGACTTGAGAGTACTTTCCAGCACCACCGAGACAAATACAAGATTCTTAGGTGATGAAAACGGTCTCCCAAAACAATGTGTGTTGTTTTTCATCTTCAGGTGGTGCTAGCCTGCATGGTTAACGGACAAAGCAATGGAAGCAGTAAAAGGTAAGAAGAAGAAGAGATTGGATTTATACCCCACCCTTCACTTGGAGTGGCTTACAAACTCCTTTCCCTTCCCCTCCCCACAACAGACACTCTGTGAGGTAGGTGGGGCTGAGAGAACTTCTGACAGAAACTGCTATTTCAGGAACAGCTGTGCCAGAGCTTGTGACTGACCCAAGGTCACATCAGCAGGTGCAGGTGGAGGAGTGGGGAATCAAACCTGGTTCTCCCAGATTAGAGTCTGCACACTTAACCACTACACCAAAATGCCCACCATGTCTATGTTCTCTGACACCGAGACAGATTCCTTTAAGTGATGGAAGGCTAGTCCAAGGCAGTTAAATGAAAGGGAGCACAGGGTTTGGCAAATAAAATGCAAGTCCATAATCAGACAGGCAAAAAGGGACTACGAGGAACGTGCAAAAAAACAACACCACCACACACCATAGAGACCAATAATAAAAACTTCTTCAAATGCATTGGTAGCAGAAAACCAGCCAGGGAGGCAGTGGGACCCTTGGATGACCAAGTGGTAAAAGGATCACTAAAGGATAAGGAAATAGCAGAGAAGCTGAATGCTTTTTTTGCCTCTGTCTTCAGTGTCAAAGATGGGAGGTGCTTGCCCACTCCAGAACCGCTGGTTTTGGAAGGGGAGTCGAAAGACCTGAATCAAATTGAGGTGATGAGAGAAGAAGTCCTACAACTGATGGTCAAATTAAAAACTGACAATCACCAGGCCCAGATGGCATTTCTCCTGACTCGAATTGACCCCATCAATTGTGCGGGTAGTTAAAATCACCTGCTGTGACACAATTATTTTGTCTAGCTGCTTTCCTTAACTCTTTTGCGGTTTTTAAATCAACCTCTAACCTTTGATCTGGTGGGCGATAACAAACTCCAAGAGTTAAGCTTCCTTTGGGGCATGCTATTCCCACCCATAGCATTTCTGTAAGTGAATCTATTTCTCTTACATTCTCAGTCTAATTGGACTGCATACCCTCTCTGTCATACAGAGCCACTCCACCTCTGGTCCTTCCCACTCTATCCTTCCAATATAATGTATATATCCAGGAATCAGTGTATCCTACTGATTAACCTCATCCCACCAAGTTTCTGAAATGCCCACCGTGTCTATGTTCTCCTCTGACACTAAGCATTCCAGCTCCCCCATTTTACCTCAGATATTTTGTAGCATTTGTATAGAAACATCTATAATTTCCCAGACACCTTAGACCTGCAACCTTCTTCCTGTGGCCTCTAGACCTTCTCAGGTAGTCAATATTGCTTGTCAACCTTTCAGCGGCCAGTCCTAATCCATTTCCTTATAGAACAATAACAATCACCCCTTCATCTCTTAGAGACGAACCATCCCAAACCAGAGACATTTCCATCTCCTGTTGGCTTTCCCCCAAGATTTAGTTTAAAAACTTCTCTGTCACCTTTTTGATTTCAAGTGCCAGTAGCCTAGTTCTTTGGTGTGGTGGTTAAGTGTGTGGACTCTAATCTGGGAGAACCGGGTTTGATTCCCCTCTCCTCCACTTGCACCTAGCTGGATGACCTTGGGCAAGCCATAGTTCTGATAAGAGCTGTTCTTGAAAAAAGAGCAGTTTCTGTCAAGAGCTCTCTCAGCCCCACCTACCTCACAGGGTGTCTGTTGTGGGGAGGGGAAGGGAAAGGAGTTTGTAAGCTGCTCTGAGACACCTTTGGGTAGTGAAGGGCGGGGTATAAATTCAATCTGTTCTTCTTCTTCTTCTCGGGGCAATGGAGGCCATCTTTTATGTACAGGGCCAGCTTGTTACAAAAAACATCCCAGTGCCTGACAAATTTAAGCCCTTCTTCCCTACACCATCCTCTCATCCACACATTGGGACTCCTGATTTGTGCCTGCCTAGCTGCCCCTGCACGTGGAACAGGCAGCATTTCTGAGAAGATTGCCTTGGAGGTCCTGGCCTTGGGTCTCCTGCCAAGCAGCCTAAATTTTTCCTCAGAACTAATTTTTTTCACACATTTCCCCACATCGTTGGTGCCAGCATGTACCATGGTCACTGGCTCCTCCCCAGCACTGTCTACCAGCCTATTTAGACCACACGTAACACCCACTACCTTTGTACCAGGCAGGCAGATCACCATGTGGTTAGTCTGCAGGTTCACAAGCCATCTTATCTGCATGCCTAAGGACTGAATCATCAGCTACCAAGAGATCCCCTTTTGCTCTGCCCAGGGATGGTTCCTGGTTCAAAAGTATACCTGTTCACCAACTGAAGAAGTGGTCCCTTCTGAGGGAACATCCCCCTTTTCATCAGTATGGTGCCCTGTTTCCCCTTGACCCTCCTGCCTCCCTGAATGTGATGGGGCCGCCATTCTTGGAGCGGGACACATCTAACAAGTCCCTAAGAGTTTTATTTGTGTGCCTAACTGACTGTCTCTGCTTCTCTGGGTCAGCCACCTTGGCCTTGAGGGTGAAAACTTGTCCCCTGAGAACCAGGATCTCCTTGCACCAAGCACACACCCACAACTTCAGTTCAGTTGGCAGATAGTTATACATGTTAGCGGAATACACTGGATAGCCCCCCAATCCCTGCTGGCATTCTACCTTCAAAACTGCCTTTTTTGTTATTTGTGGGGGCAGTTTATCCCCTTTTTAAATAATACTTCCTATTTATGTAGATTTGTTTGTGGAAAGTGTGCTTACCCTTTTAGGGATGTGCATAGACTAGTGCCCTGGCTTCCTCACCCTGCTGCTGTACTTACACATCTGCTAAACTCACCTGTTTATTCCCTTGTTCCAGACACTTTCTCATTAGAGCTGGGCCTGCTTGTAGGAACCCTAAGTAAATAGCTTGGGCCAAAACTCCACCCCCCACATTCTGGAGCCAATCACACTGATTGGTAGCTAACCAATGAAGTTGGATGAGTGATTAACAATAGGTCTTGCTGAAAGGGAGCTGCTCAGACCTCATCTTATGAAGGGGAAAATGTACAATTTAGATCTGTATGGATACTGAATGAGTAGTGAAATGAATTCTGAATTGTATTATACTGTTATATGAAAATATGTTGAAATTAGTTAGATGTTTTATATATTTGAAATGTGTTACCTGGTTTGTCGATTCATATAAGTCTAAACCTGATTACCGTTTAATATATACTTTTTTGTTATTAGCAGTGTTGGAAGCCTATTGGGGGGTGGGGGGGATGGGATGGAAATTTTTTCAAATTGTATTGATTACGTTGTTGAAAATGTTGAGCGCATCCCAATAAAATTTTGTTTTAAATAAAAAAAGACCTCATCTTCTCAGGCTGCCTTTTACTTCAAATATTACTTGAATTTCAAATGCTAATTTAGCCTTCTAGGCTTGGATTAAAGGGGGCGCTAGCTGAATAGCCTCAGCAGTTACAGTGGTAAGTAACTGTTTGTTTTCTGGTAGGGGGGAAAAACCTCTTCTTTAAAGAATGTGAGAATTAGCTTAAAGTATTAGATTTAGTTTAAAATTGAACTCCCTGTTTTGTTTTTAAGACCTAGCTGCAGTTTGTTTTGTTATTTGCTTTCCCTTTTCTGTGGCAAAAACTGGTCTAAGGTTAGTCCCTAGTCTCTGTATTAGTACTTTAATCTATGGGCATAGTGTAGTGATATTAGAGTTTAAGACAGCCCTGTGCCCTCAATTTTAACCCTTGTCCTTTGTTTGGCCCTCCGTTTAACCCTGCCCGTACTGCAATAAAACTAGCCAAGAACCTCTGATCCTGTTTAGAACTAAAATTAGCTGCACCTGAGTAGGCTACAACTAAACTAAAATTAGAACTAGACAAGAAAATTGGAACAGAACTAAAATTAGAACTAAAATTAGCTATACCTGAGTGGTTTGAGCAGCTACAACACTGAGAAGTTACACAATGTTGGTACCTAAGGTATGTTTAACTAGTTGCCCTCCTTACTGTTGAAACAGAACTAACATTAGAACTAACATTAGCTACACCTGATTGGTTTGAGCAGCTACAACACCAGGAAGTTACACAGTGTTGGTACCTAAAGATATTTTTTAACTATTTGCCCTCCTTACTATTTTAACCCTTTCACTTAGCGTATCTTGATATATTATTTATTTATTTATTGAACTTATATACCACCCTACCCCACAAGTGGGCTCAGGGTGGCTCACACCATATAAAATAACAATAAAACTGGTAATATAAAACAATTTAAACCAAAGATGTCAAACTCATTTGTTACAAGGGCTAGATCTGACATAAATGTCACTTTGCCGGGCCGGACATGTAAGCCATAAAATGCAACATAAGGTACCGGAGATATAAACTTTACAACAATGATTTCAAATGCCAAATGGCAATAGGCTTGATTGGATTAGGGGTGATATGAAGAGGGGTAGTAGGCATGGAGATATCAGCATTGGTGATGAGACAGAAAACCTAGCTCTCAGTTTGGTTCAGGAGGATTCAGTCCAGGAGGATGCAAAGAATAAATAGACATAAGTCTGAAGAAATGAGCAGTGACTCACAAAAGCTTATATCCCACCACAAATGTTGTTAGCATATATATACGCCACTTACCCTCTCCTTGCACGTCTGCTAAACTTGCCTGTTTATTCCCTCGTTCCAGACACTTTGTCACTGGAGCAGGGCCCACTATCTCACAGAGCTTCAGTCACACAGTGAAGATCCTTGTGCTGTGGTGGCAACTGGTGCCAAAGCAACCGTTAAAAAAATCTGTACAACCGATCAACTCTCCAATGGCCAAGCAGAAAACCTGTTGGGTAAAAGAGCAACCTGACCCTGCCCACTTTCTAAAAACACTTGCTGGGTGCCAGAAAAGATGTTCTCAGGTGCCATGGAGTCTACGGGCACCATGTTGGAAATTGCCCATCCAACTCCACCCAATCATGAAGGAAGCAATAAATAAATAATTCAAAACCAACTTTGAACCTGTTCTTTCTTATTTTAAAGAGCACCCTTCACAGGCCGGAAGGATGGGAAACTAGTCATGCCAGGACCTAGGGTCCAGTGTTTGGTGTTGCTTTATCTTGTGACCTTGTCACAAGGGGTATTAATATACAAGCCAGGGAGTTCCTGGTCCCACCTATTTCTGACACGATGGGTATTCACATCTACAAGAAAATGAAATTTCAGATTCACCTAAATCCCCAGTCTTTTTGTCCTCTTTGTCCTCACTTCACATTCCTTCCCCCCCCTCAGCATGAAACCTGCTTGAAGAATCACACCTTAGCAGAACAAAACAAACAAGATAATTGTTGCTTCCCGTCCTTATTATAGTACTGAGCTGAATGTTCCCCCAGTTCACCTTTCATCTTGAAAAGTAGCAATTTCAGGTCAACCCACCCACTTAATCCCTTTTTGGCTGCTCATATTTTATTCACTGGCATTGTTTCTCTCTTCTGCTGCTATTTCAGAGCTATTTTCCCCTCCCTTTGACCCATTTCCTCCTCAAGTGATCCCAACCAATCAGGAATCATATACCAGGTGCAATGGTACCCTATTGCTATATGGTGTTGGAAAGGTCCATCAAGTCACAGATGACTTACGGTGACCCCATGGGTTTTTCAAGGAAAGAGATGTTCAGAGGTTGTTTGCCATTGATTGACTCCATATCATAATCCTGGTATTCGTTGGAGGTCTCCCATCCAAATACAAACAAGGTTCGACCCTGCTTAGCTTCCAAGATCTGATGAGATCTCCAGGTCAGGAACCATTGCCATCTAGCCAAGCAAACATAGCTATGCCCATACATCACCAAGGGCATTTGAACCCCATCTGAAGTGAGGACACCGATGTGTCAGGGGCTGGGGCGCAGGCAGAGGGAGTCCGAGTTCAGTCCGAGGTCGAAGCCAAGCAGGAGTAAAGCAGGAGCTGACAGCGAAAGTCCAACACACAAACCAGGAGTGGAGTCATTCAGAGCCGAAGTCAGAAAGCTGTTCAGAGCAGGGGTGGAGTCCGGAAACTAGGACGAGGTGGGTCCATGAGCGTCGCGAGATCCACTAGTTGCTTCCACAAAGAAGCTGGCCTAAAGTGGGGGCTAAATCCCCCTCTGCTGCTGTTTCCAATTAGTGTGTGGCATGAGTGGCCAAGCGTCTGTTAAAACTCAGGGTTGAAGGACTGTCTGCCCCACAAGTGAGCTTACCGCTGCCGAGACACCAAGTCCTGGCAGAGTCGGTCCCTTAAGTGAGCAACCCGTGGAGGTGAGGCGGGGCCCCCCTGTCTGTTGGTAGTTGTTCCTCGTAAGCTGTTACTGATGTGGGCGGCGACGGCAAACTGTCAGTTTCTGGCACTTCAGCAGGGCCAGGTGTGGGTTCCGCTGAAGCCATCAGCTCCCCCTCGCCACAGCCCATAACACGATGGATGGATTTACTCTATCGGGAACCACTGTAATAGTAGAACGCTTCTGCGGCCCCCTTTGTCGTAACCCCACAAAGTTGTTGGTGCAGTTTGGACGCTGATGAAAACACGCATGGAAGGTGCACCCCCCTCCCAGGTTTCACTCTAGCCCCCTATACAAACTAATTAGTCAAAATGACAACTCTATTGGAAATCAGTACATTGCGCTCGGACTGAACGGTTCGCACAATAGGTGAGCTCAGGAAAATGGCTTACTTAAAAATTGCCAACCTAACTGAGCAAGACAAATTATAATTGATTCTATGTACTTTGGCGGAGCGGATCCATCCCATTCCCCCGTCTGCTCTTTCCCGCTTTCTTTCTGCCCGATAATCAGTAAACTCTGTCTCAGGGAGGATGAAGAATAAAGGCAATATTTTACTGAACTAACTTTCATTAAACGGATAATGGAAACAGCATTCATGTGCAATGGAAGTGGGTTTTTTTTCTTCCCTGCCTCCATTTCTTTAGAAAGTACGGTATTCACAATCCTAGCTGATCCAAAACAACTCCCAATTTTTCACAAACATTTTCCATAGAGGTACCAAAAAACCTCCTCCTTTCAGCAATTTCTCAGCATTGTGGGAAATCTGCTTATTCGTTTCTTGTGGGAAATGTGCTTATTCGTTTCAATTTTCCCTGATTTTCAGAGACGACATTTGTGATGCTTCCCAAGTTGTCTTAATTGGATTTTCATACTCAGTTAAAGTCCCCCAAGCTCCCTATGCATTTCACCAACAGGCTTCTTTAGGCGAATCTGGACTATAGGACATGCAAATGCATTACTGAGTTCTCATAAAGAATGGCTACTTAATTGGCATTATATCAAGAAATAAAGCATTGTGTTAAAAATCCTTTTTGGAATATTCAGATGGTATTAACAATAACACTTCTTTAGTTGCTGTAGATTTTCCGGGTTGTGTGGCCGTGGTCTTGGCATTGTAGGACCTGATGTTTCACCAGTAGCTGTGACTGGCATCCTCAGAGATATAACACATAAAGATGGAGCTACTGGCGAAACGTCAGGTCCTACAGTGCCAAGACCACGGCCACACAACCCGGAAAATCTACAGCAACTAATGAACTCTGGCCATGAAAGCCTTTGACAGCATATTAATAACACTTCTGTCATATCGTTTTTTAAAAGAAAGATGCTATTCCCCATATATGTTTTAGAACCATGTGGTGAAAAGGAACGGAGTTCTCAAACAATGAAGAATTCAGAACTCCAGGATCCTAGAAGACATTTGGACTAGGGAAATATAGGCAGCATCTCTGCCATTCCAAAGCACCCTAATTAATTAGATAATGACCTCTAAGTTCTTGTACAAGTACTTCTCATTTTCTCAGCTCACGGAAAATCAGTGTACCAGAGCAGTTTTCCTTGAACAGACATAGGCCCGATTTGCATCTAGCATTTGCTCCACCGTCTTACCAAACCCACACTGGAACAGAAATTCCGATCTACATTGCATGCCACTTTCACTTTGATTGAGTGTCGCATTTTATGGCAGTGTTCAGACTGCATGCTGCTTTCACTTTGTTTGATCTCTGGTTTAATGGCGGCTGTCTGCATAGATTTATGACCGTTTTATGGCCATTCAGGGTGACTCTGCAGTCAGTACGGTGTTGGCCCGGGATAGTTGAATGTGGTTTTGAGCTGCATCTTTTTCTGTTCCAGTGTGGGTTTGGTAAAACAACTGAGCAAATGCTAAATGCAGATTGGCCCATAGTAACGGAGACTTAACCCCCCCCCCGAATCTTCAGATTTAGAGGGAGGAGACAGGCAGACACCAAAATAGACAATACTCTTGGAATCTCTAGTGGAAGCTCAAGATCATACATAAGGTTGCCAACTCCAGGTTGGAAATTCCTGGAGATTTGGGGGTGGAACCTGGGAAGGGCTCCTAGGGGAGGGGAGGGAGGTCAGCAGCTGCCATTTTCTCTGGGGGAACTGATTTCTGTGGTCTGGAGATCAGTTGTAATCTCAGAGGTCCCTACCTGGAAGTTGGGAACTCTAGGCCCACACAGAGCACTCCCCACTTGTTTTGGGAACTCTCAGCCCCAGAAAACAAATGATGGAGCTCCACATGTGCCCTGAAGTTGTCACCCCCATCCACGTGAATACTGGCTGAGTTCAGACTGGCAGTTTGCAGCGGGAGCCAGTTGTGGCAAAAAAGCCCCAGAATAAACTGTTCCAGGTTTTCCCAGTCACACAGGGCTGACAGATGCAGGAGCATACTGGGAGGAGGCGCACGGGAGCGTTCAGATTGCTGGCCCAGAGGTGCAGCTGTAAACAGCTTTTTCCTGGTAAATTAGCTGGATGCCCATGGGTGCATGGGCACATGAGCACTCATGCGCCCATATGCACATAGGCATCCAGCCGATTTGGGGAGGATCCCATTGCGCATTGGGCGGTAAAGCGGAGCACAGCCAATCATATGTGCCTTATGCGGTAGAGCGGAGCACAGCCAATCATATGCGCCAATCATATGTGCCGAGAGCAACGCGGGTTGCTCCCGGCTTTTTGGCTGAGCGTTCACACTTTGGGAAGCCGACTGACACAGGATAAAGGCACTCTTTGGGGTTTGCTACCACTTGTAACAGGTATCTTTTTAATGCAGGAGTGAAGTGGAACAGCACAGATCACCTACAGGTGTGAATGCCCCCTTTAAGATGTGCTTGGGAAACACGGCTGAAAAGTGGCTATAGTGGGGCAAATTGCCAGTCTGAACTCAGCCACTGTGTGATTTTCTGGGTTACAATGCTCTAGGGATCTCTTGTGGAAGTGATAGTGTACATATGGAGGTCTCCCAGTGGCTTTGGGACATTATTAGCCCTTCCCCCCACCCCAAAACAAGCAAGGGAGTGCCATATATGTCTCCAGGGAAGTCCAAGGTCACGATGCGGAGGCAGGCAATGGCAAGCCACCTCCGAATGTCTCTTGTCTTGAAACCCCTACGGGGTCACCGTAAGTTGGCCGTGACTTGACAGCAGTTTTCACCAACACACCATGTTTTCATCCCGATCTTTCCCCCATTTAAGTGTACATAAGATTGACACCATACCGCACGACAAGTTGACCCAAAACTGCAGCTGCGTTTATTTTCCTAACTCGTCACGGTGTGCTATCACATACGATTTGTCTTCCTACAGGTGAACATTAGCAATGGGTGCTAATGCAGCAATGGATCTGGCTGAGAGGGGGGAAAAAACACACACCGGGGTCTCGCTGAATACTGAATAATAGCGGATATCAGACAGTTTGAGCTATTCCATAAGACGGGTCTTAAATAAATAATGGCCTCGCTCGGCGGGGAAAACAAATAATGAATTTTAATGATTATTCCAATAAAGCTATGTACAGCAAATTGTCTTCATCTGTCTGAATTCCAAACCAATTATATAGCTTATGGGAACTGATCTTCCTACACAAGACAGTGAAGGGAGAGGAGCAACACTGAGGCATAATCCGTTAGAACAGTCTTAACTTCTGAAACACTTTGCGGGTTAGCATTGTGTAAATTCCCATCGTTCAACACCACTCTCTGGCATTCTGACATCAGAAGTCTGTTAACAAGAACCTGGAGAATCAAGTAGTATTTGGTAACACTTTCGCATAGCAATATTGTTGGGGGGGGGCTTTGAACACTTTTCAATTTGATCTGCTGTTCGGTAAATGGGATGTCAGCAGCAGCAATCCCCCCACACCCGTACCCAGTGTCAACAATATGGCTTGTACCCCAGAATACGATCTTTAGAAACTGTTTAATGGCAGTATTTGAAAAGAAAAACAAACAGTCTCCACGCGTATTCCCTTTCTTGTTCTCAGGGGCTCTGAGGAAGAAGCGCAGGTTTTTATATCCTGTATTTATCTCCTTTAAGGAGTCTCAATGTGAATCCCAATCTCCTTCCTCTTCCCCTCCCCACAACAGACACCCTGTGAGGTAGGTGGGGCTGAGAGAGTTCTGAGAGAACTGTGACCGGCCCTGAGGTCACCCAGCGGGCTTGCTGTGGAGAAGTGTGGGAATCAAACCCAGTTCTCCAGATTAGAGGCTGCTGCTCTTAACTACTGCAGTGTTAAATGGTTGTGTATTCGCATTTGCAGTTTTATACAAAGTTGCAGTTTTATACCGTGTCATCCACCATTTGTAACACCCACACCAGCTGCTGTACTGACCAGGCCACCAGTTAAAATCTCCCCTCCCCCAAGTCCTGCTTGCTGTGACCCTGCCTGTAGGGGGATGGTGGGGGTCAATCAAGAACAGGGCTTTTTTAGTGGTGGCACCATTCATTCAGAATGTCTTTCCTCTCAAGGCTTGCCTGTCACCTTCTTCACTATCCTTTAGGCACCAGGCCAGGACACTTACTTTTACCCAGGCTTGGAACCAGCCTCACAGACAGGATTGGGGGTGGGGGGGTGCCTGGCACGAATTAAATTAAAATTATATTTCATTTAAATTAAAATAAAGGAGCAGGGAAAGGGAGGGAGTGGGGGGAGGGAGAGGAGTAATAGCTCCTTGCCCCAGGTGGCTTCAGACCGGCATGGCAAGCTCTTCCCCCCACTGTGCCTGCATGAACCCTTTCCAGCTCACAGCTGGTAGAAGTGAGGAGAAGCATGGAAGGCAGGGCAAGGCAGTGCCTCGGCATGGAACTCCACCTCCAGAACTCTGGACTGCTCCGGAGGGAGAACCCCCCCCCCAGCCAGTTTGGTGTAGTGGTTAAGTGTGCCGACTCTAATCTGGGAGAAGCGGGTTTGATTCCCCACTCCTCCACTCGCAGCTGCTGGATGACCTTGGGCAAGCCATAGTTCTGGCACAGCTGTTCTTGTCAGAGCTCTCTCAGCCCCACCTACCTGACAGGGTGTCTGTTGTGGGGAGGGGAAGGGAAAGGAGATTGTAAGCTGCTCTGAGACGCCTTTGGGTAGTGAAGGGCGGGGTATAAATCCAATCTCCTCTTCTTCTTCAAGCCGATCCGAGGGGAGACCCTTTGCGAGGGAAGCAGGCAAAGTCCCCTGAATAAGTGCAAAAAAAAGAATATGTGCTCTTTCTCCCCCCCGCCCCCCGGAAGGAGCTTTTGCAGAAAGGGGGAGGGAATAGAGACGAGCTTTTTGCAGCTTCTCCGATGGATGAGAAGAGAAGAAGGGGAAGATTTGATAGGGGGTGCTGCCTGAAGCGCCCTCCTCCCCGCTGGCTATGGCCCTGCTTGGAACTGTGGGGTTCCTGTTGGCGTAGGAATTAACACAGCAATTGTGCACAACCAGATTAAGGAGCAGATATAGGTAAAGAGTAGATATACTTAATAGCAAAGAGGAGAGACAGAGATAGGGTCCTAACTACAGACCCAGTTTGGGGCAGTGGTTAGGAGTGCGGACTCTAACCTGGGAGAACCGGGTTTGATTCCCCACTCCTCCACATGCCAGCTGCTGGTGTGACCCTGGGTCAGTCATTAGTTCTTTCAGAGCTGTTCTCTCAAGGGCATTTCACAAGAGAGCTCTCTCAGCCCCACTTACCTCACAGGGTGTCTGTTGTGGGGAGGGGAAGGGAAAAGAGATTGTAAAATGCTCTGAGACTCCTTCAGGTAGCGAAGGGCAAGGTATAAATCCAACCTCTTCTTGTTGTTCTTCTCTCGCGGAGAGAGAAGGTGTGGAACTTTTGAGAGGAAGCCTGAAATTGCCCTAAGAGTATCAATCTTCAGACAGACAAGAAATGGCACGTAACAGGAGACAGAAGGTGCTGACCTCACTGTTCTAATCTAATTATTTGCTAGCTCTGGAATGTAAAGACCTATCTATCTAGTGACCATGCTGGGTACTACGGGAGGCTGACATCTTTGTTCCTTTGTTCTCTCCTGCTCCTGCCAAAGAGCCTCTGGCGAACTTTCTACCTTTGATCACAGATGTGCTTAATCTGGGCAGCCATAGGTGCACAACCTGCTTAAAGAGTAGATGAAGGCTTATTTAGGAACTAATATACTTGATAGTAAAGAGAAGAGACAGAGATAGGGTGCTAACTGCATTTCTAGCTGGGGAGGGGGAGACTGAGTGTGGCACTTCTGAGAAGAGGGAGGAAACTGCCCTAAAAGGAGCAATCTGGAGATAGACGAGGAATTACACTTAACAGGAGAGAGAAGGTCCTGACCTCACTATCCGATCTAATTGTCTTCTTGCTGTCCCCTGCTGGGTCTTCTTCTCTTCTTCTTTGTACACCAGACATTGCCTTTTCCATCATTCTCAGCAGTTTTTACAGTATCCTTCAATTCCGAGTACTCTTTTATGAATGACATATTAGGCTGCTGAATGTTGTTTTATGCTCTTTCTATGCCCTTTGTTTTGTTCATAATTTTTTATGCTTTTTAAAAAATATTACTGTGTTGCTTTTTATTTTGTGAGCTGACTGGGACACATCTCTGGAGAGGCGGCATATACACTTCCTGGATATATAAACAGGGTTTCGTCACGCATAGCCTGGACACACTGACCCTTGTGGACGCGGATCTTTCCCTCCTCCACCTGGCAGCCTCCCTCCGAAATTTCTATAAGCAGAGCTCGCACTTGGCACTAAAGGCCAGCTGGGGTGAGAAGGAAATGGCGTGATCTTGCCCAATTTCACCTCTTTTATGCAGCCTTCTGTGTCCGGGGCATTTTTTTTTTCTGTGATGTTCCCAAGCATCAACCTTTGGGAGATCTCAGAGCTCTGCTGGAGGACAGTGAAGATGGGAAAGATTCTTGTTTGTGAATGCTTTCTGCTAACCCATCAGGGATATTATATTACCAGTATCCGAATCAGTTGGGAAGTTCATAGAGTCATAGAGTTGGAAGGGGCCATCAAGTCCAACCCCGTGCTCAATGCAGGATCAGCCTAGAGCATCCCTGACAAGGGTTTGGCTGTGGTCACACCGGCAAGGTAATCATGCTTTGTTCCCGCTTTAATTAAATCGGGAACATTTTTCTTCAGGTTGGGTTGACTTGATGCAGCCGGCCCCTCTCTTCCACCACCCGCTTGCCTGCTGCCGCACTGAGTCCCTCCAGGCGATCCTGGCAGCCATGGGGCAGGCTCGGGCGGCTGCTGCTCCTGACACCGCTGTGGGGGATGGTGCTGCTGCTGCTGCCGCCGCCATTGTCACCATCGCCCCACGAAAAAAGGCTCAGCCCCCCCATCTCTGCCATCCTCCTTGCCGGCCCCAATCCAGGCTGCTGGAGCCCCGCCTCTCACTCCCACCTCCAGGGTGCTGTAAGCACTAAGAGTTCCAGGGAAAGGGGCTTCTGTGTCTTACAACAAATTCATATTATCTTTAAACAGAGAAATGAACATAAAATAACGTTTAATAGTGGATTTATTAAGCGCACGTTGGGTGCGTTCAGACGCGCCGTTTAGTCCACTTTCGGCTGTTCTGCTCATGCGCAAAAAATTTAGCTCTAGAAATGGCTGCCTGTGCGCATGCTCAAACTGAGAGGGGGGGAAACACCTGCGTGTGGATGGCGGGGAGGTCAGTGTGATCGTGACTCTCTGGGTTAAAAAAAACAACCATGCATCGGGGCTGGAGCAATTTAAACCATTCCAGCACGCTGTCTGAACGCAACCGTTTACTCAAGCGCTCAAACCAGAAGCTTTTTACAAAAAAAAAAAAAAAAGCCTCACAAAGAGTGCTCAGACAGCCCTAATCACAATCATTGCGAAAGATGGCTGTCCAGGTGGGCGAAATCATGCATTCAAAGCACAAGTGCCAGGAAAACACTTGATTTCCCAGGGGACAGGAAAAACTGGAACAATTGCGAGAGTAAGCCTGCTTCGGCACGGGAGGCGGATTGGCACATGTGAACATGAAACTTACATGCATGCGGGAACAGCGGCGAACCCCGATCAAAAGGGTGTGACTGCACCCTTTGTCCCTCTGCTGCTTGAAGATTGCCAGTGAGGGGTTGCTCACCACCTCACTTGGTAGTTCATTCCACAGCTGAACTACTCTTCTTGTAAATAATAATAATAATAACAGCAACAACATCCACCCAGTAACTTTCCGCCTGTAATTTAAACGAATTATTGAAAATCCTGTCCTCTGCTGCCAATGGGAATGGCTCCCTGCCCTCCTCTAAGGCCCTTCCTTCATGCAATTTTTACCCTGCTGTTTCTCCATACCTGATCCTGTTTTGCCTTTACTCCGGATTCAGTGCTTGTAATTCTGTGCCTCTGTTTTTCCTCCTGGAATCACAAAATACTTAAACCAGAAGTCATCTTACTTCAACTGCAAGGAACACCTCACCCACAATACAGCTTTGATGAACTTACCTTATTCCTATTGGCGTCAGCCCGCTTGGCCATTGCTACGACCCAGAAGTCTGCTTCTCCTTCGACACTGACCAGCTGGAGGAACAAAGTTTGCAATCAATTTATTATGTGCAAAATTTCTGACTCGCTTCAAATACAACGATCTGGCACCACCACGACTTATTCCGAAATTTGTCCGCACATGGTTTCCATGGTTGCGATATACGTCAGACACAGATCTTCTCCCTACTAAGCCTGCTTACTCCTCTTGGCTTTTCTTCTCATTCTTTACTGAAAGAAACACAGAGCTCTTCTATGCCTAAGTTCCGGTTCCATTCAAGCACTTGCAATTACTCCACCAACAGAGGTAGCACAATAATCCGCGTTTCTTACCTTTTTATTGGTTGATATTCCAATGTTGGACTAATTTTTCTCTGATGTATGATGTGTTTTGATGCGATTTGAACCTTATCTCTTGGTGTTGCTTACTTTCTGTTTCAAATGTTTATTGTTGTGCTTGTTAAAATAAAACATTTAAAAACAACACAAAAAAGGAATCACAAAATATCCAGATTATGTATTCTGCATAAAAGTCACCCAAATTCAATTGTGGGAGGCGTACTCCCTGGTGTCCATGGTTCCAGCCTTCCATGTGGTGTTTTCCTCTGCCCTCCCCATCAGTAAGATGATGCTTAGGGACAATTGCCATCCAGAACTTTGAGTAGTGTGCATATGTCAACAATGGCTCTTTCTGCATTCTCCTTTTAATCCATGTTCACCACTGTGTCCTCCAAGCAAGCCTGCATTAAAATTGAATTCAACCTTCTTTTTAATCCAGGTGCCCCCGCCCCCCCATTCTGTACTAAAATCGAGTTCAACCTTCTTTTTATTCCGGGTTTCCCCCCAGTTCTGCATTACTTTACCTCCCTTCAGTGGTCAGCCTGGTTTCAGCTGTCTGTTGCCCCGGGTTTTGCCATGGAGTTAAACTGCCTCATATCGAACAGTGAGAAAATCCAGTGTGGCAGGCCCCTGATCATCCTCGGTGCTATTTCTATCTTATTTATTTAAACATTTATATTCTGCCTTTCCCCATGGCTCAAAGCAGCTTACAATACATGATTAAAACATCCAATGATAACAAGAAACCCCAATCTACCCCAACCTAATAAAATGAAACAAATGCAAATCCTACACCTCATTAACAATTCTGGTGAATCTGCACCTTCAAAAAAATTCCAGGAAAAAGAAAAAGAAGAGACTGGATTTAAACCCCACCCTTCACTACTCGAAGAAGTCTCAGAGCGGCTTACAATCTCCTTCCCCTGTGAGGTTGGTGGGGCTGACAGAGCTCTCTTGAGGACTGCTCCTGAGAGAACAGCTCTGAATGAACTTGTGACTAACCCAAAGTCACTCCAGCAGCTGCATGTGGAGGAGTGGGGAATCAAACCTGGTTCTCCCAGATTAGAGTCTGTGCTTCTAACCACTACACCAAATTGGTTCCAAGGACCAGGGGTCATTTCATAGAAAAAGAAGAGCAGGAGCTCATTAGCATAACTCATTAGCATAACTTATTTGCATGTGCCACACCCCCTGACATCACCAGAAGTGTGTCAGAAGGCAACACCGACCACTCAGGCTCCACCCCAAAAATCTCCTGGTATTTCCTAACTCATCGCTGGCAAGCCTACCTGGAGAAAACTTCTTCAAAACCGCCTTGAAATGCCCCCTGAAAAGCCACCAGAGCAAGCCTCGAAATGGAGAGTTTGGTTTCTCTTAGGATTCCCTTGTAAGAGTACATTTTTGCCCCTGCCTTTACTCCAAGGAACTCTGAGTGGCACACACGTTAACTCTGTTCTCCCCCACCACTATGTGAGGCAGGTTAGGCTGAGAGAGTGTCATTTTAGAGGTGTAACTAGGTTCATCTATGGCAGCAGAACAAAGGAGAAGGCCAAGGACATTCATTCCAGCATGAGGTTTGTGGAGTCAGCGCACATTTCTTCAGATGCTAAGCGGCTCAAGGTCATCGACTGAGTTTCTCTCCCATATGAAGCAGGAACAAGAAGCGGGGGGGGGGCGGAGGGAACTGGGCAAAAGGAGCAGTGATATGGCTACAGCCGCCACCATATGTGCCCACTCCTGGGCTTGTTACTCCAAGAACGCTGTTCCTGCTCATTCCCCCTCGAAATGACCCCTGCCAAGGACAGTGCCTTCCTCTCTTCCTTGGGAAGCCTGTTCCATAAAGTGGGAGATAGAGAAGAAAAGTACCCTCATTGATGCCAGCCTGGCTGCCTTTAATGAGGGAACAGCCACAAACATGGCAAGTCTGAACCAGGCCTCCAGCTCTGGCTGAGGTTCCTACCCTCTGCCCACCCTCTGCTGTTTAGCAAGGCAGTGTGGGTGGGGAAGTGTGTGTGTGTGGGAGGGAAGAGTTGTGCTGATGGTTCAATGGCACACCAGAATAGCTATGTTGGTGTGATGCTCTAGGATACCCCCAAAGCTCTATGGGAAAACCACAGGGGAAACCTGCATTGCGGGGAGGGCAGGGTATAAATATCCTGTCCTATTATATAAATGTGTAGTGGTCTGGCAAGGTTCTATGCTTGGCAAAATCAGTTGGCTGCCTGATCTGTCATTCAAAACTACTCACTAGGCACTGGCTGAGTTGCCTGAGTCCCACCCACAGAAGCAGCAGGAGCCAAAACTCACCTCAGAAGACAATTTCACCTCAGGAGAGGGGACAGAGACTCCGGCCCTCTCGCTTCCCAGTGACTCTGGCCCTGCCACTTTGCACTGCTGCTGCTCCTGGCCCAGCCTCAGCCTGGCACTGAGGCTGCTGCCTACTGCCTCTCCATGCTGCTGCCTGTCTCAGCCCCTCCCAGAGCCCCAAAGACTCATGAAGGTAAGTAGGCAGCCGAGCCGTAAGCAGCCTGGCTGGGCCACAGGGACCTTGAACGGGGGGGTGGGAGAGCTAAAGGAATGCCTGGCTGTGTGGTACTGCTTCTACAACTGGCTTTACTGCTAATGATAAATAAATAAATAGATAGATAAATAAATAAGAGGGTTTTTGGGGGGGGTGGGTTCATAGCTTAGGACAGTGTTTCCCGACATGTGGGTCAATGACCCAAAAGGGTTGCAAAGCCTGTGTGGTGGTAGATACCTGCTTCTCCCAGATTAGAGTCTGCGCAAGTGGTTACTATGCTGAACTGCAGGTTGTGGAAGGTAAATAGTTCAGTGGATCAAGACCCAGGTGCTGCAAGATGGAGTGAGCTCCCGTCTCTAGTTCCAGCTCCTGCCAGCCTAGCAGTTCGAAAGCAAGAAATTGCAAGTAGCTAAATAGGTACCACTTCAGTGGGAAGGTAACAGCGTTCTGTGCACCATGGTGTTTGGTCAAGCCAACCACATGACCACGGATGTCTTTGGACAACGCTGGCTCTGTAGGCTTTGAAACGGAGATGAGCACCGCAACCTTAGAGTCAGCTCGACTGGCATTCGAGCAAGGGAATCTTTGCGCTTTACTTAACCACTACACCAAACTGGCTCTCATTCCACCTGGTGGAATGAGCTCCCTTATGATATCAAGGCCCTGTGGGACCGGTGACAGTTCCACGGGGCCTGTAAGATGGAGCTCTTCCTCCAGGCTTTCACTTGAGGCAGCGGGCATTCACCTGATATGGCCTCCCTTCGAGGGACTGCAGATCCTACATTACTGGTATCGACATCATCTGTTGAGGCACGTTGGACATCTAGTCTTAGACTGTTTTAATTGATTTCTGTGTCTTCAATTTTAAAATCCTAATTATAAATCTGCACAGTGTACAGACTGAGATGTTGGAGACCCGCCCTGAGCCTGCCACATGGGGAAGGAGGGCTATAAACTTAAATAAATAAATAAAATGGAATCTGGATGCTTTTTTTCTTTTTGGTAACCTTGTTGTGGCACCTGGCTGTTCATTAAGCTGCATTATCCATGTGAAGAGGCAGCTTTTTAATCAGGGAGCTGTCTTGTGAGTGGTTGTCAGGGCTACAGCTCGTCCCGGTATGCTATTTTAACTCCATTGTCAGTCATTTGCAGCTTCCCACATTGAGCTGGAGGGTCAGAAGCTTGCAGAGGCTGCAGCTCTCAGAGCTCGGCACAACTTCTTGGTCACTGATATATTCTATTTAAATCTATATCCCTATCCCATGTCGACATGGGCTTTTCTTACTGTTGGCTTTATAATTGGTTTGACCAGCCAGTTTGGTGTAGTGGTTAAGTGCGCGGACTCTAATCTGAGAGAACCGGGTTTGATTCCCCACTCCTCCACTTGCAGCTGCTGGATGACCTTGGGCAAGCCATAATTCTATCAGATCGGTTCCTGAAAAAGAGCAGTTTCTGTCAGAGCTCTCTCAGCCCCACAGGGTGTCTGTTGTGGGGAGGGGAAGGGAAAGAAGTTTGTAAGCCACTCTGAGACTCCTTTGGGTAGTGAAGGGTGGGGTATAAATCCAATCTCTTCCTCCTCCTCCTCCTCCTCCTCTTTTTTATTCTGTCTCCTCTAATTCCACTCTTTACTACAGCCACTGTCCCATATGGCTTTTGTCCCTACTCACATTGGCTCTTCTGGAAATTCTTTTTGTGCCACTTCCACCTGTTTCTACCCCTCCTTGTCTCCAGGGCCACAGTTGTGGTTCCAGTGCCCACAACAATGAGGAAGCAGAGTAGAAAGGGGATCTTAATTTTGTTCTCCTAGGTTCCCTTCTTCCCTCTCCTCTGGCAGTGCTCAAGGCTCTTGATGGATGAATGGATGAAAATAGGTAGGTAGCTAGGTAGATACAGGACTATTTTTGAGCAGGAACGCACAGGAACAGAGTTCCGGCTGGAACCTGAGTTGGCCATGCCCAGCAGGAACTCATTAGCATTATAGGCCACACCCAACAGCAGAAACTCATTAGGATTGGCTACATTAGGGGTGTGTGGCCTAACATGCAAAGGAGTTCCTGCTACCAAAAAAGCCCTGGGCTTTGACAACAAACAAGGTAAACAGAATAAGAAGCAAAAGGTGGGTGTGGCTGGATGGCCACACTTCTCGTAACATGGGGGTGTGGCCTAATATGCTAATGAGTTTCTGCCATTGGGTGTGGCCTATTATTCTAATGAGTTGCTGCTGGGCTTTTTCTACAAAAAAAGCCCTGGCTGGCTGGCTGGCTGGCTGGCTAGATAGATAGATAGATAGATAGATAGATAGATAGATAGATAGATAGATAGATAGATAGATAGATAGATATTCTTTCCCTGCTGCTACCGGTAGCATGGCATCCTCCGAGAGGGGGAGAGAGAAACACAGTGAGATTTACTTTCCCAAGACAATGTTATTCTAAGGCAATTTCTCTGTCACCATGCACTTATTCAGGACTTACATGAAACCTCCTAGCAATTCCTAGTTGTTTTTTAAAAAACAATCCTTTCATGTTATGTGAAACTCCTGTCACATTTGGAAGCATTTCACTAGCAAATCGAATGATTTAGCATGACTGAGTGCACAGTAACCAGTTCCTGATGCACATCGCTGGATCTAGTCAGAGTAGACAGAGAGCTGATTTCATTACTTTGAATCTTTGTACATTCAGTATCCCAAGGACATAGCACCAGGCACATGACGGGAAACCCTAGCAGTGATCTCAAAAGTATGTTTACACAGATTTCAATGGTTCACAGAAGAGGCGGAAGTTAAAACCGCTAGTCTGTGCTATTGCTGCCCGCCTCAAATGTCTAATGAATTGTATTCTAGTGAATGTAGGTCTCTATAACTAATCCTGTATGATTTAAACACAGGGCAGTATGGTGTGGTGGTTAGGAATGCGGGTTCCAATCTGGGAGAGCTGTGTTTGATTCCCCCTCCTCCACATGCAGCCACTGGTGTGACCTTGGGTCAGTTACAAGTTCTTTCAGAGCTGTTCTCTCAAAGGCAGTTCTTGAGAGAGTTTTCTCAGCCCCACCTACCTCACAGGGTGTCTGTTGTGGGGAGGGGAAGGGAAAGGGATTGTAAACTGCTCTGAGACTCCCTTGGGTAGAGAAGGGCTGGGTATAAATCCAATCTCCCCCTCCCCCTCCTCCTCCTTATTCTTCTTCTCTGCTCCTTCTGAACACAGATGCCAGGGAGACTGCCAATTATATATTATTTCCAAGTCAACTCACGGGTGCTCCCTTGGGGATCTGCCACTCTTAACTGTGGTAGTGGTCTAAAGTGGTGTCAAGTCACTGCTGACTTATGACAATCCATAGGTTTTCAAGGCAAGAGATGTTCAGAGATAGTTTGCCACTGCCTGAGCTCTGTACAGTAACCCTGGACATCCTTTTTTTCTAAATATGCTTGCATGAATGTGTGTGTGCACTTGTGAGTCGTGGTGACAGCTGGTGACTGACCCCTACTGGGGGCCTGGAGGATATTCAGAGAGGTGGCTGGATAAAGCCTGCCCCCTCCTCCCAAGTGCTGGTATTCCAAGGAGGTCTCCCATCCAAGTACTTGCCAGAGTTGACCCTGCTTAGCTTCTGAGATCTGACGAGATCAGGCTTGCCTGGGCTATCCAGGCTGGGGTCCGCTCATCACTGCCTCTCCATAAAAATGGCAACAACACGGAGGTCACACACCCATATGGACTAAGGCGACAGACTTCCAGATTCATATCCCTGCGTTTCCATTGGCATGTTGAAGGAGACTCGTGGAATAAAAATTCCTCTTGCAGTTTACGATATATCAATTCAAAATGACGATAAATATAAGAAGCTGAGAAATCCTCATAAATAGTGCCCCCCCCGCAGTCGATGAACGCATGCACACAAGTAGAACTGGAACAACTAACAACAAGAATATTTGGGTCGACCAAAATGGTAACAGGCTAAAATGTTGACCAAAGCAGTTTTCTATAGACAGCCAGTTTGGTGTAGTGGTTAGGAGTGCAAACTCTAATCTGGGAAACGGGGTTTGATTCCCCACTCCTCCACACACAGCTGCTGGGTGACCTTGGGAAAGCCACAGTTCTCTCAGAGCTGTTCTCTCAAGTGCAATTCGCAGTCAGAGCTCTCTCAGCCCCACCTAACTCACAGCGTATCTGTTGTGGGGAGAAGAGGGAAAGGAGATTTTAAGCCGCTCTGAGACTCAGATGAAAGGTGGGGTATAAATCCAACCTCCTCCTCCTCCTCCTCCTCCTCTTCTTCTCTCAGTTTTGGAATGGTTTGTTGTTTTGTGTTTTTGATTACAGTCAGATTAACTCACTTCAGTCTCCTATTTGTTTCTGTAAGTGAAGCTGAGCATAAAAAGAGACTCTCTGGATTAGACCAGTGGTCCAGCTAGTCCAGCATCATCTCTTACACAGTGGCCAACCTATTACTCTAGAGCAGGGGTGTCAAACTCATTTGTTAGGAGGGCCGGATCTGACATAAATGAGACCTTGTTGGGCCGGGCCATGTGGGTCATAAAATGTAATGCCAGGTAGCGGAGGTATAAACTTTATAAAAGACATAAACACAATTAAAGATTTTTAAACTTTAAATAAAACATGCTTAAAACACTAGCAGTCTTGCAATATTTTGTCTGTTTAACAGTCTTTGATAACTGACACTTCTTGCTCTGAGTTACTGCAGCAGCAGACCTGGAAAAGGAAGCAGGAAACAGCCAGGCCCTTGCAGGCTGGATTGCAGCCCTCCAAGGGCCTGATCCAGCCCCGGGCCACATGTTTGACACCCCTGCTCTAGAGGGCCAAAAACAGGGAGTAGCTTGAAAAGATTTTTTTTTAAAAAATAATCAATGGATTCTTGACTTTCCCCTGTTCCATCCTGAAGTGAGTGATGTTCTGCCCACTTTAATTGTTATTCCCTGGGTGGTTACATGTGGGTGGAGTTTGAGTTTCCTTCAACCTTGTGTTTTTGTTTTTGCTTTTGTAATTGTTGTTTGAGTTGTACTTTGCTTACTGGAGGTCCTTGCTGTGGGATCTTTATTTTTTTTTTTCCTTTTTAAAAATTCTGTAATGCCTTGAGTCTCAGTGAGAAAGGCAAGCGTGCCTCCCTTTTCACTCACTCAGAGGTCCTACCACCCTCCACAACCTCTGTCACACAGGTTTAGGATCATAGATAGATCAGGCGGTCACAGCTACCCACCCATCTCATCTCTATTTAATAACTAAAGAGCTCTGACCCTTTTACATGCACAGGCTCCCTCCTTCTCCTCTTTCCCAGAGACTTCACCAGACAGGGCAGCCCGCTTCTCACAGAGACACTTTGCAAAGTTGTTGGCCCTGGGAAATAAACCCTTGTTTTCCTCTTTATGCTACCTTCATCCATTCATAGATACGTATAAGTATAGTGGCCAAGTTTTACAGGTGTGCACAAGTGCATACGTGTGTTTTTTTCCCCTGAGACAATAGGCATCCAGTCAGCAGGGTTAACACAAACAAAAGGAGTTAAACTTTCTTAAAAGTTTAACACAACAGGGAAGTAATTAATAAACATTTACACAAAATTCCTCAGTTCTTAGACATTTGGACTGTAATTCAGTTCATGCTTCTAGGACTTTCTTACGAAGTAACTTTTCCTTAGCCAGTGACAAGCCACTGTTTTGGCTCTGCCTAGCTCAGAACTGTCAGATATTACCCAGCTGCTCTCTATCTCCCACTGACTAACTTTCTCTCAGTGGTTCTATCTACTTCTCTGCTCTTAACATTCCATTAGCTCCCATTGGCTGCTGTTAGGGAGAACCCGTAAAATCTACAGCAACTAATAACTGAAACCATCCATCACAACAAGGTATAAAATAAAATATGTAGGAACAACAACAAGGCAACAACAACAAAGTTTTTCTGAAAAAGAAATTCCCCTGTATGACTTTTGATTGTAGACATTCTCTTGATGCACCCATTCTGGATAACATTTGCTATTTATCATCTGCATTTGACACATGAAGCTTCTGCAATAATAATGAATATCTGATGGTGTCTGAAAGCTGACAAGGCCATAGCAATTTTTAAAAATTGCCATATCTGATATGTTGACATCAATATTTTACAATATTTTCTGTATATGGTACACAGTAGCCATCAACACGGACCAGTATCAGACATGCCGCAACAATAATTTGGCAGATACTGACAGCTGACATATAATAGTGATTAGAATGTGAGAGTCTCTAATAGATGTCCTGCAATAGTTAAGTAAATATTGTATCATATTCCTATAATTGCTTGCGTGTTAGACTGATATCCCACTTTTTCTGACAACCAGCTACCAAACTGGCTTCCCTCAGTAAAGAGATAGGCCCTCCCCGTAGGTTTACCATCTAGAAAGACAAGACTTACAAGGAAAGACAGAGAATCTAAAAATTTAAGAAGACCCCTGCAGGATCAGATCAACTGTCTATCTTAGTTAAGCATACTGTTTAATGGAGTGGTCAAATAGTTTCCCTGGAGGGCCAGCAAATGGAACATAGGGCAGGGTTGCCAACTTCCATATGGGACCTGGGGTTCTCCTGGAATTACAGCTGAACTCCAGACTACATGGATCAGTTTCCCTGGAGAAAATAATGGTTTAGGAGTGTGGGCGGTATGGCCTCATGGCTCTGCTGAGCTCCCTCCCCAGGCACCCCCCAGAATTTCCCAAGCCAAAGCTGGCAACCCAAGCATAGAGGCAAAGGTCTTTTTTCTGATGTCACCTCCTAGCTTTGGAAGGTTTACTGTCTCTTGACTTGGAGATTCCCTTTGATCATTTTGGCCAGGAGGAAGAACTTATCCGCTGAACAGACAGAAAAAATTGGTAGTGCAAGGTGTTCCTTCACTTCATCTCATTCTGTACATACCCAGTACCAGGGCTCTTTTTGTAGCAGGAACTCCTTTGGATATTAGGCGACACACACCCTAATGTAGCCAATCCTCCAAGAGCTTGCAGTAGCCCCTGTAAGAAGAGCTCTGTAAGCTCTTGGAGGATTGGCTACATTAGGGGCGTGTCGCCTAATATGCAAAGGTGTTCCTGCTACAAAAAGAGCCCTGCCCAGTACAGAAATAGACCCATATTCTATTGATGAACATGGTTCCTACTGAATTACTCCATTTTGTTTATGTGTCCGGGAGGGAAGGGGACAATGTCATGGCGTGATCTCGTCAGATCTCAAAAGCTAAGCAGGGATGGTACTTGGAAGGGCAGCCTCCAAGGAAGACTGCAGAGGAAGGCAATGGCCAATCTCCTCCACTTGAAAGCCCCCTGCGGGGGTCGCCATAAGTCGGCTGCAGCTTGATGGCACTTCACACACGCACCTTTATGTACTATTTCCTGGGTTACCAATCACAACTTTCTGCACTTCTGCTATACCCTTTGCTTTCTTGAACTGACCGTATGCCCCCCCTGTCTCTGAATCAAATCTGTGATACATTGTATGCATTACTTTCCTGCCATTTTCTTGTTTCCTCACATCAGTTCTTATCCTGTGAAATGTAATTGTTTATCAACAAATCAGCATTATACCTATACTAGGAGTAAGGCTCATTGTGGGAAGAAATACAAAGAGCTCTAGAAGGAAGCTCCAGGTGAGTGTCCAGGCTGCGGCTGGTAGGGGTGACAGGGGGAAGGGGAAAATAGAACAGCACCTCCTCCTATGCCATGTCTTCTCAGTTCCAAGAGTCTGGAAAACAGTTCCGTACCCAGTTACAGGGTTGCCAATTCTGGGTTGGGAAATACCTGTAGATTTGAAGGGTAGAGCCTGGGGAGGGCAGGGTTTGGGGTGGGGTGGGATGTCAGCAGGGTATAATGCCATAGAGTCCACTGGCCAAAGCAGCCATTGTCTCCAGGAGAACTGATCTTGGTCATCTGGACATCAGTTGTGATAGCTGGAGTTCTCCAGGTGCTGCCTGGAGGTTGGCTTATGTTAATTTGGGGCTATGCAGTGGCAGCTAAGGTAGAAAAGCACCTCCTCCTATGCCATGTCTTCTGGGATCCAAGGGTCTGGAAAGGGGTTCCGGAGTGAATTACATGGTTGCCAACTCTGGGTTGGGATATACCTGTAGATTCGAGGGGTAGAATCTGGGGAGAGCAGGGTTTGGGTGGGGAGGGACTTCAACAGAGTATAATGCCATAGAGTCTACTGCCCAAAGCAGCCATTGTCTCCAGAAGAACTGATTTTGGTCATCTGGACATCAGTTTTAATAGCTGGGAAATTTTCTGTAGGGGAAATGATGTGCTGTGGCTGGGGAACATGATGGTTTCTGGGAGATCTCCAAGCCCCACAGGGACACTGTGATATGTATTTTACCTCAGGACTCCCAACAGCAACAGCAGACTGTTTAGAATGTTAGAGGCAAAGGCCAATCAGGCCACATATGCAAATGACCTCTGTGTTCTGACTGGCTATGGGGAGGAGAGGAACAGCTGTTTAGAATGTTGGAGGCAGGACTCAGGCAACACAGCCGTGGATAGGGAGACCCTCTGAATGACAGATCATTCAGCCAACTGATTTCAGAGCGTGTTGGAATGTTCAGGGGAGTCCATGACCAAAACAGAATTATATGTAAGGAGAGATTATATGTAGGGATGGGCACCAACTGCATTTTTGCAGTTTGGTTTGTGGTTCATGGCAGAGCCACAAACCAAACCATAAACTGATATGAACCCGGAGGATGGTTCATGAACTGACCCAGTTCATAGCAGTTTGTGAGCCATTTAAAGTTTAAACCCCTGCTTTCTGCTCCTTGCAAAAAGTGACAGGAAGCAGAAAGCAGGGGGCATTTAAACATCTGCTTTCTGCTCCCTGAAAAAAAAAAGCTGTGGGGAGCAGAAAGCAGCTGAACCCTTTTTAACAGCTCATCTTTTTTTTAACAGCTCAGCTAAAGTAACAATCAATATAAAGAAAAACAAAACAAGGAACATTCACTTCGTAATGTAAAGGCACGGTGCTCTGTCTTGATCTATCTGAAGTTTGGCAAAGAGGATTACTTGGCATAGGGGATAGAAGCCCCGAAAATTTCATTCCAATAGGGTGATGGGGAAAAAATGCAATTGACACAACCAAAAAATAGCTACAACAAGTAGCTTTAATAACAAAAACAATAAAATTGCACTATTTCCAAAAAGAAAAGGAAAAGGAAAGAACAAGTAACAAACATAGGGGGAAAGTCCATACTCCTATCAGTGGAAAAAAAGAGAATTAAATTCACTGCATTAATTGTGTTTCCTGAGAAGAAAAAAATATAAGGGCTGAAAACTGAACTCAGCTGGGCTCCAGGGCCATTAAACTACAGCAAGGACTCAATACTCAGTGTGCCCATTTCATGTTAATTACATTTACAACTACAATGAGACTACAAAATTGCTTACCTGGATGTGCATTCCTATCCATTTGCATTCAGTTGACGTTAAGAGCCCTGGCAGCTCCATACATATATTACAATGCTATTTAAAGCCACCAAACAACTTCCTTGTAGATGTTTCCCATGGATCATAGTGCATGGAATAAATCAAGAGCTAAGAGGCTGAATGATTAAATTTGGGTTCTTTCATGAATAAGAAAGGAAAGACAAATGAAATAATCAGATCGAGAAGGGCTCTTGGCTGGTACTTTTTTTTTTGCAATTAATTCTTATCTATCTTCCACAAAGATTTATAAATCGCCAATGGACCTCTTTGGTTAGCAACATGAGTACTGGTTTTTGCTTCATGCAGAGATGAATATTATTGTTCCTGAGCAGCACCAATGTTTGCAACATTTTGCAAATAAATCTCTCCTTCAATATAATACAAATTGACGACAACGGCATCAAGAAGAATGAACTGAAAGCATTCTTCTTCTGTTATTAGAGTCAAATGCCTTGCTTGAACAAATCAATCCACTCCGGTTTCCCCTAAAAGCGGTCTTGAACTTTAGATTGTAAACCAGTGGCTAATGCGTGTTTTGTTCTTAGTTTTTGTGTAACCCCAAGTGGTTTTGGGCAGCAGGAGAAGAAGAAATAAGGCATATTTGTTTTCAAGCACAGTTCTAAAATTTAACAACATTGGGAAAAAAAATTGAAACGCACACACATAACAGAATGAGAAAAGGTCAGGCCAATAAAATGAATGAACAAACAAACAAAAATAATCCCCAGAAGCAGGGCTCTTTTTGTAGCAGGAACTCCTTTGCATATTAGGCAACATGCTCCTAATGTAGCCAATCCTCCAAGAGCTTACAGTAGCCCCTGTAAGAAGAGCTCTGTAAGCTCTTGGAGGATTGGCTACATTAGGGGTGTGTCACCTAATATGCAAAGGAGTTCCTGCTACAAAAAGAGCCCTGCCCAGAAGGGTTAACTTCCCAAAACAAAGAGTAATGAAAGATTGGTCACTTTCTGTGGAATACCTCCAAAGTGGGAGTCCTTATAAAATTTTGGTTCTCTTTTCTCTTGGCTACTTATTTTTATTGGTGCTGGGTGGTTGTTGTTTTTTATATATTTCAAATGGGGGTGTATATTCTTGATTCTTGTTATTCAGTTTTTATGTTGTTTTATAACTGTCCTTTGCTGTTTTGAAACATGATTCTGAAAAGGCAGATGAATAAATTTCATGAACGAACGAACAAATGAACAAACAAATGAACGCATGACAGTATAAGCAAAAAAATGGCACTTCCAGATGACAAAGCCACATCTCTCCAACACCTCCTCCTAGCTCTCCTATTCCTATCTGCAGTGGCAGGTTACTGGTGAGCAATGGGAACAACTGCTTAGGTCTAGAACCAAGCTCTAATAAGTGGCACGCTACGGCTAAAAATGCTAACACTATCATACCCTGATCTGTATCAGTTGCCGCGTCACAGTGTAGTGGATGAAACAGAGTGAATAATCAATGACGGTGGGGAAGGGGGTGCTTAGCAAGTTCAAAATATCATAGGGTCAGGTACATTTATTTCTTTACCAGTTTACTGTATAGCCCACCTTTCTCACTGAGACATGACTGCAAAATTTTATACATGCGGTCATATGGCATGTCATGATCCCAGTGGGTTGCCACCTTCAGCTGCCACCACTCTGGACTTCGGATTTCTTGAGAAGGCCCAGAGTGCCCTCCCAAGCCCATCCAAAATGCCCCTTTTAAGCCAAGGACTATAGGCATGATGACCAGGCAGAGAACAATTAAACAAATGGTTTATTAATACAGTAATGAGGCAAGGAAAACAACACAAGGTGCTTTAAAATATATAACAGTGTTTAAAGGCAAAAATAAACAAATCTAATGCAGCTACCTAGTTCACTTAACTGGTTGCTATTTCAAGGCCCATAGCCCTCTTATACCAGGCCTCCTGCCTGTACTTACTCTGTCCCAAGTGAGGGATCTTTCTCTCAGACCAGTCCCCTCAGTTTTACTCTGTGTGAGACCGCAGAAGAGACAAGAACACAGTTTCACCGTTCAGAAAGTTTAAGTTACATCTCCTCACACAATCCCTGAACTCCCATTGGTTACAACCATCACTAAGCATTATGGGGATTGTACGCTGTCTGCTTTCCACTCCCACACAGGTCTCTAGAGGTCTAGCCTCTCAGTCTTACACAGATCATGACATAGCATAAGACATCCAATGAATAATGCAATAAATTTAGGATTAGTGAATCAGGAGACAATGCAAACTATGTGTTGTTGAAGGCTTTCATAGCCAGAGTTCATAAGTTGCTGTAGATTTTCCAGGTTGCGTGGCCGTGATCTTGGCATTGTAGGACCTGACATTTCACCAGTAGCTGTAACTGGCATCCTCAGAGGTATAACACAGAAAGATGGAGTACTCTCTGTGTCAAGGTGAGAAGAAATATGGTAGGAAGGTAATTTATATCTACTCTGGAAGGTGGGGTAGGGTTGAGTCATTATCTTGTAGGAGTTCCTAAGGCTATGAACATGCTAATGGAGGAGCTTTCCTGAGGAGGTTCTTTTGTCTATGGATTGTTTCCTGAGGAGGTTTCCTGTTTCCTGAAGAGGTTCTTTTGTATGTGGATTGGCTGTTGAAATTCTAATCTTATCTGTAGTGCTCTTGTCAGACGTAGAGCCTTCTGTGTTTTTCAGGACGGGAAACCATGCCCTCTATATTTTTAAACTCTCTTCTTTCCTGTTGAAATTGTGTTTATGCAAACAATTAAAAGGGAATTCCCCCCGCCACGTGTTGTGGTCAACATGAAATCAGCCTGAAGTTGTACACTATCAAGTTGCAAACTATATACATGCTATAGTGTCATCCAACAGACTCCTGGAAAACAAACCACCAAAAAATCAACGCAAGCTAAAAAGTCGGGATGTGCACTTGGGGGGAAAAGTATTCCCACCCCCACCCCGATTTTGGATTTTGGAAGCTGTTTACATACCAGCGTTCCAGATTATTCAGGTCCACAATACCATTTTGGTATTCAGATGTGATTTACACATCCCTGGGGATCAGTTCCATAACACGCTTCAGACTTCTGTGTCCAGAAGAGGAAGAAAATGTTGCCAATTACATTTGAAAATCTCACCGTTTCTTCTGATCTTGCCGGATAAAAAGAAGCAGAAATCAGGAGGGGGAGGGGGAGGACATTGCACGGAGGAATCCGTAGAAGGATGTAAATTAAATTATTACCTTCAGAAAAAGGGGGCATGATGATCAATCAATGAATTGATTATGTGTCACGGCGCTTTAATTATCTCTCTAAGATGTCTAAAGCAGGCCCATTAGTAATTGAATAATCTATTATGCTCCGGAGATTTATCAATGGCAAGTATAAATAGATTGCATTTTCTTGTTTGCTTTTTACAAGGCAGCTTAAGTTATCTCACAAGTGGAAGGGAAACAAAGACTCCAGTGCTCCCGACACAGCGTTTGCTGTAGGAAGAACAGGCAGGTCACCTCTTGCCTATGATCTTTGTTTCCACTGCCAGAAAGGACTGACATAAACCTTTCATTCTGATCTAAATGTGTTCTGTGAACTGGAGAGCGCACATGACTCTGCTCATAAAGAGTTGAACTTGTATCATAAAGAGCTGGGCTCGTATCTGGGAAAGCCCGGGTTCAGTCCCTGCATAGCCGATCTCATTCACTCTCAATAGCTAAAATGTGTTATAAGCACAAAGGGCCCAGCTCGGCGTGGCCCACCATTTGTGGCACTGGGCAATGTTCGGGGATGTGACCGGATGCCAGGGGAGGGCGGAGCGAGGGTGTGGCAGGAAAAGCAGGACCTCCCCCCCCCCAGGACAATAGAGGAGCTTTGGGATGGCCGGGGGGAGGGTGGATTTAAAAGGGGGAACCGGCCGCGTGCCTCCTCCACCCAAGCCTCTGTCCTGCTGCCAAGCAGCTTGCCCACCCATCCCACCCTCTAGGCATACCATGTGGTGTTGATTATGCAGTTTATGGGGAGGGAGGGGGCCCTGTTTCATCGCTGTATAGTTTCAATTTGTTAGTTTTGCCGTATGGCTTGTTGTATGTCAATCATCTCTTGTCACAACGTTCAGGCGGTGACAGCATGGGGCCAGATCCGTTTATGGGAATAGGCCTGCGTGCCATTCACCGGATATGGGGACCACCTTTAATCACAAAGGGGCAGTCTTGGCGTGAGGGCTGATGGGAGCAAGCGTGCTCACAGACTACCAGTCCATGCCCTCATGGCCAGATGGCAGTGGGTGGTCACAAAGGGGCAGTCGTCTGTGTGATCCCCTACAACCTGCCATTCCGTGGTCTTCACCCATGCCGAGTGGCTGGGTGGCGGGGTTCATCAGATGGCAGCGGGTCAGCTGATGCATCGGATCCAGTGGACCCATCCTGTGCCAATGTTTCTTACAGCTGCAACCAATAAAGTTGTGGCCAATTTACTCCACTTAATTCCAAATCTGTAGTGAGTGTGGTGATTCTAGCGAGGTCGTTGGCATCTGGGCAAACCTCCCACCTAAGAACTAGGGCCGCAATGAGATTTCTGTACACTGTATCCATGATACGTTCAAGGAAGTCGAATACTTTCTGGATGAGGTCCCAGTCCTTCTGTTTCTGTCTCTTCCCCCTCGTTGACCTTGAAAGCCCTATACAGTTTGTGAGCCAAATCTATGAAATGTTGTTCTAATTGATAAAGTTGTTCTTGATGCCTTAATTATATGATTGCTTTTGTCAGGAACCACGTTAAGGGACAGGGAAAGGAGTGTGGTGTTTTGCTTTTTGTGTGTTTTGTTTGTTTGCCATCAAGGCACAGCTATCTTCTGGTGACCCCGCAGGGTCTTCAAGGCAAGAGGTGTTCAAAGGTGGCTTGTCATTGCCAATCTCTGTGTCATGACTGTTATTTCTTGGAGATCTTCCATCCCAATACTAGCCAGAACCGACTCTGCTTAGTTTCTGAGATCTGACGGGATCCGGTTAGACTGAGCCATCCAAGTCAGGGCAAAAGAAGATATACAAATATCTTAAATAAATAAATATATATATTTTTAAAATGTTTGCTGCCCCAGAATTACTATGGGTACTGAGAGCTTCAACATGAGTACGACCAACAGGTGAACTTTCTTTGAATAAGCTGGTTGGCAATAGACTGCCAGTCCAGTTGGGTCTTAATTGCGATCCTTCATGATTATGCTGTCAAAGGTCCCTTCACATCTAAACACACTGGCAAAACCTACTTCCAATAACGGATGAGCATGGGTGTGTGAACTAACCAGCAAGATTCCCCCATATCTCAAGGATCTGTGGGTATTTATCTACCCAGTTTCACAGAAGCGCCCATTTCCGTTAGACGTATCTCCAGTGCTTTAATAATGCATATATTTAAGATGTAGTCTTTAAGGGAAAATCAATAATGAAATAATGGTAATTAATAGCAGCTAAGATTAATGGAGTGATTTGTTTGCCTTCCAGATCAGCATTATCCCGTAGGCGCATTTTATCATGTTAATGGATTGAAGAGACCTCTTTAGACCCATTACAGTTTCTCTTGAACTAAAGTGCCTATTGGAGGAGGAGAAAAATATATATTCAAGCATCTGTCATTTTTTTTTTTAGAAAGTATTTTAGATAATGCCCATTGTCAGTCCATGTACAACAAGCATCAGAGGCTTGCGGGTCCCTGAAGGTCTACTGATTTCCTCACTAAAAGTCCAATTTAAGACAGCAATGTTAAGAACATGAATTTGTGAATCAACTCCACAGAAATAATGTTTGGCAAACAAACAAACAGACATCCAATGAGATTAAGGAAACAAATGGTTAAGATATGTTTCACTTCCTACATCAACAGAGCCAAAGACTGATGGAATCTTTGCCAACATGAGAATAAGGCATGGATTATTTGTCTATTTGTGAGAGCCAGTTTGGTGTAGTGGATATGTGTGTGGACTCGAATCTGGATTTGATTCCCCACGCCTCCTCATGCAGCAGCTGGATGACCTTGGGCAAGCCATAGTTCTCTCAGAGCTGTCTCTCAAGAGAGGTCCTCAAAAGAACTCTCTCAGCCCCGCCTACCTCACAGGGGGTCTGTTGTGGGGACAGGAAGGGAAAGGAGATTGTGGACCACTCTGAGACTCCTTTGGGTAGTGAAGGGTGGGGTATAAGTTCAATCTCTTCTTCTTCTTGTCAGCTTCTCTTTTGCTTTTTGTAGCCTTTGCAAACAATTCTCTGAGCCTAAGCAAGGTACTGTGCATTATCCTGTCCCTTCCGTAAAAAACAAAGTTAATATTGGAACAGCCCTTCTCCATAAAGGGGCTTGAACCTCCTTGTCAATTTTATCTCTATAGAGGACTCATGAAGCTGCCTTATACTGAATTAGAGCCTTGGTCTATCCAAGTCCATATCGTCTACTCAGAATGGCAGCAGCTCTCCAGGGTCTCAGGCAGAGGTCTTTCACGTCACCTACTGTCAGATCCTTTAACTGGAGATACCAGGGATTGAACCTGGGACCTTCTGTTTGCCAAGCTCATGCTCTGCCCCTGAGCCACAGCCCCTCCCTAATCTTGCTGTTGGGCCCAAAGAGCTCAGAGATTCACATAAGGTACTCAGAACAGCCTTTGGTTAGACTGAGACAGCATGACAGACCCAAGATTGCCCAGTAGGCTTTTGTGGCTGAGTGAGAA
The DNA here is from genome assembly GCA_029375565.1 of Gekko gecko. Lineage (NCBI taxonomy): Eukaryota > Metazoa > Chordata > Lepidosauria > Squamata > Gekkonidae > Gekko > Gekko gecko. Next base: position 18,270,242 of record JAPDNY010000009.1, on the reverse strand, counting down.
TTTGAACTCGAGTCTCCCTGGTCTAAGTCTCAGGGTAGACAGGGCTTGGTCTCTCTGCACGGTGTGTGTGGGGCATCCAAGCATATCAATTTCACCTCCAGTCTTTGTACCTCCTTGTCACAAATCTCAGAATTTATGCAAGGCGTTGGGCATTGAACTACAGCATGCAGAAGGCCCTGCATATCCCCCACAATGGAAATTCAGACGGATAGATGCAGATGTAAGGGAAGTCTGGTAGACTCAGATATAAGGGAGGTCCTGTCTACTTACCTACAACAGTAGAAGGGCAACACCATGTTGGAAATTGAATCTGGTGGGTTATTGGGCATCCGTCTTTGGAAGTACTTCTGCGTAAAAATGCATGGAATGGGATTTCATCAGTTATGGCCACAGAACATTCACTGAACTATCCTGTGATTACATTAGAAGGCACATCCTTTGCCGAGGGGTAATGAACGTTCAGATTAAACATGAAGTACAACAGTTACGGGTGCTTCCATATCAGTGGTTTTCCCTGGGAAACGCATCTGCTTTGGGCAGACTTTTAACGGAAAAGCAGAAGAAGAAAAATAAGAAGAGATTGGATTTATACCCTGCCCTTCAACAGAGTCTCAGAGCAGCTTACAAACTCCTCTCCCTTCCCCTCCCCACAACAGACACCCTGTGAGGTAGGTGGGGCTGAGAGAGCTCTGACAGAAACTGCTCTTTTTCAAGAACAGCTGTGCCAGAGCTTGTGACTTATGCAAGGTCACTTCAACAGGTGCAAGTGGAGGAGTGGGGAATCAAACCTGGTTCTTCCAGAGTCAGAGTCCGCGCACTTAACCACTACACCAAACTGGTTCCAGTTGGTAAGTTTATCATAGCCAGCTTCCATTTTGTAAGTTTATCATTGCCTGCACAAGCAGTCACTTAGTTGTTCAAGCTCTTTTCAGTAATTAAGCCAATTACGCTGCACGCGCTACCCAAAAGTACTTAGATCAGCATTTCTATATTGCTACTCTGTGCTGTTTGGAGTGGAGAACATGATGAGTCAATTGTACATGCCAAAGCAGAACAACACTTCAGATACATATTTGCACATAATGACATATATGCAACCAATGTTTCAGATCCAGTTAGCAAAAATTGCTTTTGAAACAAATGACTCAGATATGTGATAACAGGCAAGTGGGAAGCTGAAAAAAACTTGCATAATAAAAAAGGGTCAAGTTCCACACACTCCTTAGAAGATTCTTCATAAGGGCTTTACCTTCAAAAAGCAAGTGTGGTGTTTTTCGTATTGACGAATACGTAATTCGTATTGAATTATAGTTCAGTTCAGTTCAATTTTACTGCATAGGGCCAATGGCCATTACAAGTGGTAGAAAATGATATACAATAAAATACAATACAGTAAAATTAGATTAAGACACTATAAACGTTACATTTTAAAACTTATTTCATATAAAAAGGAAAACCCCTCTAAGATGTCTGTTGAATACCAGTTAAATTCTCTTATTTTTCTGTCTATCTAGTACTCCTCATACGGCTATCACCTTAAGCAGAAATCAGAACAACAACAACAAAAAATTAAAAAGACCTTAGGTAAAGGAAAAGGTTTCCCTTGGTTGAAAGCTAGTCGAATCCGACTATAGGGGGTGGTGCTCATCTCCTTTTCCAAGCTGAAGAGCCAGCACTGTCCAAAGACTTCTCCGTGGTCATGTGGCCAGCATGACTAAATGCTGAGGTACACGGAATGCTGTTACCTTCTCACCGAAGCAGTACCTGTTTATCTACCTGCAGTTTCTTGCTTTCAAACTGCTAGGTTGGCAGGAACTGGAACCAGAGATGGGAGCTCACTCCGTCACGTGGCACTCGGGTCTCGAACTGCCAAACTACGGACCTCCCAGTCTGCAGCTCAGCGTATTATTTCTCTTATATTTGATTATTGTGCCTATGATTTTTGCCACGATCATTTGTATCCAATAGTAGCCATGGCACCTGGGCTCACACATTTAGCAATTCCATATCTTTAAGTAAAGGGGTGACTAAATTAATCCCTCAACTCATTTTGGCTACTGGGTAGGTTCTTAACTGGTGTTAGCTGGGCTCGAATTTTCTTTGCTGCTAAGGCAAAAGGGGCAACCTTAAAGGAAACCTCTGGCTTCACGTCTGCAAGTAAAAATATAACTGTTTCCGTCACAGTGCTGAGGCTTTGGTTGCCCAGGATTGCACCTAAGAATCTCTTTCTTGGGACTGAATAAAGTGGACAGGCCAACAGATAATGGCACAGGCCTTCGGGTTCTGAGCCTCCCCATGTGCAGAGGTGCTGAGCAACTGGTGTTTGGGTATAGCGGCCTTCAAGCATAGCTGTTTGTATTGTCTGAACATGAATGGATGTGACAGCTGAGTGTAATTATAAACCTTACAATTTGTTGTTCTTGTTGTTGTTCAGTTGCACAATCAAGTCCGATTCTTCACAACCCCATGGACCACATCACGCCAGGCGCTCCTGTCTTCCGTCATCCTCAAAAGTTTGCTTAGTTTCATGTTGGTTGCATCGAAAACACTGACTAACCATTTCATCCTTTGCTGTCCCCTTCTTCTGTTACCTTCAGTCTTTCCCAGCCTCCAGGGTCTCCCTTCTCATTTGGTGGCAAAAGTACTTGAGCTTCAGTATCTGGCCTTCCAGGGAACAGTCCGGGTTGATTTCTTGTAGGATTGACTGATTTGATCTCCTTGCAGTCCAAGGGACTCTCAAAATAGCAGTCTAGAGTAAAAATAATTCTACGGCAAAAAAAGAAGAAGAGTTGACCATGGGGAAGGGCCATGACTCAGTGGCAGAGCTTCTGCTTGGCGTGCAGGAAGTCCCAGTTTCAATCCACAGGATCTCCAGTTAAAGGATCAGGAAGTAAGTGATATTAAAGCCCTTTGCTGGAGACTCTGGAGCCCCCGTAAATCTCAGCAGAGAGCACTGATCTCGATGGACCAAGAGTCTGATTGACCATTGGGCAACTTTGTGTGTATAAATGCCACCCATACTAGTTCTGCCACGGAAAGTCTTCTGATCTTCTCCTGAACATTTCAGCAAATTTCAGTTGCATGGATTCACACATCATGAGCATTTTGAAATGTATTTTAGTGGTATTAAATGTGTGTTGCAATCAGTGCTTCTTCTTCTTTTTTAAAAAAGAGGTGCGAGAAATCTCAAGAGGGAAATGAAGTTTTCAATCTGTATATTGAAAAGTCATGAACTTCTGAACATTTTAAAAAAGGATTTTGTTGAAGAGGTCTCAGAACTCTGTTCCAGCCTCTTCCCCCAGGAAAAAAAAGCCCTGGTTGCAATCTGTACTTCCAAAGGGATAATATATATCCAAATGTATATCCCAATGTGCCTATCTGTCCCAGAATCTGAGACACACCAATAGAAAACAGGTGAAAAGCCATAGATGTAATTCTGTTCCTTTATATGAACGACCTGGAATGGTGGATTCTGGGAAGAATTCCTGTCAGGGAGGAGTTGGGAGGTATCTCTAATGAAAATAAATAGGAATGCAGCAATAATTTCTCTTGCTTCTCTCACAGGGCAATTTTTTATTTCTTAAGACATGCTAATTCATGTCATGTTGTTGAGCATTTAAGATGAGAAATGGTTCCTGGAGAATAAACAGAATCTCTTTAAAGCAAAGACTGGTTATTTTGCTTCTGTAGCTTTTGTTATGGGATCTCTCTCTCACACACACAGAGAGAGAGAGAGAGAGAGAGAGAGAGAGTGGGGGGAGGCAAGATATATGTTTACTCCAGCCCTTCTAGTAATATCACCACCTTCAATTAAATGTTAAAAAAATTAGTTCCAAAGCTTTTAGAGGGAGGCCGCCCATTTCAAAGCACATTTCAGGTGCATCATTCTTTCGATTTATTCAGGCTCAATGGCATGGGCTCTGAGCAAAGAGTAAAGCTCCGGGAGAAGTTGACGTCATTCAGTATTTTGGCAGTTGAATCCAGCATGTAAAAAGGTCGCCGTATTGCAGACGGGCTCCAGTGCACACACGGAGCTCCACTCTCATTCTTCTGGAAGGGACACCCCCCCCAAACTGTACCTTCAGAATGTCTGAATCAACAGGTGTCACCGAGACAACCCAATGAAATCCATGCTTGCTTAGAGGTAGTATTGGTTGCTTGGGGTGGGTGGGGAGCAACACGAGGAAAGGCTCTTGCGTCCGTGCCCTGTTTGTGAGTTTTTGGGAGGCATCTTCTTAGGTGTTGTGGTAAAGAAGAAGAAAAAGGAATTGCAGTGTAAAATGCAAACCAAAATCGCAATGTGCCATGATAAAAACACACTAACAATGAAGATTAAACAAGTAACAGATGTTAAAAAAAATCTACAGAAGTGACAAGATGTGGCCAAAAAGTAAATAGCCAAAATAAAGGAACAGATATATGTTGAAGAGATTAAGAGACCGGATTTATACCCCACCCTTTACTACACACACATACAGGGCTCTTTTTGTAGCAGGAACTCCTTTGCATATTAGGCGACACACCCCTAATGTAGCCAATCCTCCAAGAGCTTACAGAGCTCTTCCTACAGGGGCTACTGTAAGCTCTCGGAGGATTGGCTACATTAGGGGCATGTCGCCTAATATGCAAAGGAGTTCCTGCTACAAAAAAGCCATACACTCACACACATATAGACACACACACAGCCATCAAGTCTCCCCATGGGGTTTTCAAGGCAGGAGATGTCCAGAGATGGTTGGCCATTGCCTGAGTCTGTGTCATGACCCTGGGATTCCTTGGGGGTCTCCCAACCAAGCACTGATCAGGGCTTAGCTCCTGAGATCTCATGAGACCGAGCTAGCCTGGACTCTCCAGATCCATCACCAATGGAGAAAGGTGGCAAACTCTCCATGTACCTGATTTCAGAAGCCGTCATTGGGCATTTGATAGCTCTTGCCAGCTAATGACAGGCACATAGCAATGACTCCCAGGGTGGGCTGGCCCTTGAAGTGGTGGGTTAATGTCAGGCACTTCAGAAAGTCAGTCAAACACCAGGCTTCATAAAGAAGATAGTGTTTATTGAAAGCAGTTCTAAAGGCACGTCGACATTCTTTTGTCAGAAATAAGGCACACAAAGAAGCATCTACAGATATACCCCGGTGGGCTAACGCCCCCCTTCTGCATCTACCAATGGCTACCTAGCCCATGCACAGGAAGAGGTGTGAAAGCTGTTTAAGCAGTGAATAATTCTATAGAGGCCCAGCTATCTGCACAGCGGAAAGTGAAACTGTGAGACAAGGCCATTTGGTCAGATAGGAGATTGCCCAGGCTGGGAAACTATCTGTCTCCTAGGCAACCTACCCATCTCCCACATTCCAACCATGAAAAGTTACAGACCATCTCTCCCTCCTACCCTCCCATCCATCTTATGGCAAGATCACCTGACAGTTAATGGTGGCCGAGAACCAGCTGAGCCGAGGGGCAAAAGGTCATTGCTGTGGTCCAGTTATTGCCATGGTCCCACCACTGCAAGCACAGGGCTCAGTTTGTCATAGGGTTCTTTCAGTGTCCTGGTCCACTCCTGATTCCTTCCTGAATTGGAAAATTTCTTCTCCACCAGTTTGGTGTAGTGGTTAGGAGCACGGACTCTAACCTGGAAGAACCGGGTTTGATTCCCCACTCCTCCACATGCAGCTGCCGGTATGACCTTGGGTCGGTCATACGTTCATTTAGAGTCGTTCTCTCAAGAGCAGTTCTTGAAAGAATTCTCTCAGCCCTACCTACCACACAGGGTGTCTGTTGTGGGGAGGGGAAGGGAAAGGAGATTATAAACTGCTCTGAGACTCCTTTGGGTTGTGAAGGGTGGGGTAATCTCCTCCTCCTCCTCCTCCTCCTCCTCCTCCTCCTCCTCCTCCTCCTCCTCCTCCTCCTCCTCCTCCTCCTCCTCCTCCTCCTCCTCCTCCTCTCTCTTCTTCTTCTTCTTCTTCTTCTTCTTCTTCTTCTTCTTCTTCTTCTTCTTCTTCTTCTTCTTCTTCTTCTTCTTCTTCTTCTTCTTTCATTTGTTGACCTATCCACATCTCTCTCACACCCTTTCATTTTTCAGGATTCCCCCATGATAGTATTATCTTTTAGTTCCTTTCTGCAATAAATTAGCAAAAATTGCAATAAACTATTTCCCCCAAAGAGAATAGGGATTAGGCTACAACTCATCAGCCAGCGGTGGCTACTGTAGACTCAGCGGCTGCATCAGGCTTTGCGACCTGGCACACGTTCTTCAGGGAACTAATAAATCACCCCATGATCTGTCATTGCCCTCATCTGATTGGGCTGTAAACAAGGTAAGGAAGATTCTAAGGAGCACTCTTAAGAATTGCATACCCCGCAAAGAGCTCCCGTTCCTTTCTTTACAACTTTGTTCTAAGACGTCAGCTGTGATTGATAGACCTGTGATGGGACATGGCAGAACAATGCGTGCAAGGTCCCAGTCAATGACAACTCCATTTTGAAGTCCCTATTCTGGGCCAGTAGATTTTGTCAGAGGGGGAAAAAGCAGAATGAAACAAAATTATGTCTGCCATCTCTGATACCATGATTATATTTGAGACAGGGAACTTATTTTCCCGTTCCCTCCGTGATGTGTCTTTCCCAACCCATTCATCTTTTGAGGCTGTCATCATTTTGTACCCTCCCCCCCCAATATTACGGGCCTCTATTAACTGTGCCGCAATGAAAGTCAGTGCCACTATTTGTGATGCTACGCCGACGGAGCTGTTGCTACACACCACCAGATGTTCTCTTGCTTTTCTGAAGCAAGTCTTAAATATTGATTCACCTGTAGATCACGGAGGTTTAGAAGATGCTTTCTGCCGTGCTTAGGATATTGACGTTTTTCGGTGGCCTCAAGGGCTGCTACAACTTGAGACCGCATGCTGGATTATTTATTTATTTATTTGTTTGTTTCATTTCTATCCCGCCCTCCTGCCTAAGCAGCTCAGGGCAGCTTACAGCATCATAATATCCATATACATTAAAACATACATTATGCAGACCTGTGCCTAGTAAAATTTCCTTGGATTGGCTCAGGGTCAGTATACACCCAGCTGGGCTCATGGTCATCATTACGCATGCAATGAAGTATGGGAGCAGGATGGCGGGCTGCAATGCGCATGCAAAATACACATGTGCAGCTTTTTAATTTTATTTCTTTTTTGAGATTTTTATATCGCCCCCCCCCCACAAAAGCAGGCTCCGGGCAGATCACAAAAGCCGAGCCCAAGACTTATTGCAATACGATCACATTAAAAACAGTTAAAACATTAACAATAAAGATACCTACCGGAAGCAAGAGTTTCATATCTGTTAGAGCCACCGGTGGGATTCAGTGGGCCCTTTCAGCAGACTGGGTGCCAGACTGAGAGCAGGGAGGCCAACTGCGATAGACGCCCGCCACCTCAACCGGAGGCCTGGCAGAACAGCTCCGTTTTGCAGGCCCTGTGGAATGATAAAAGGTCCTGCAGGGCCCTGATCTCCAGTGGGAGCTGATTCCACCAGGCCGGAGCCAAGGCAGAAAAAGCCCTGGCCCGGGTCAAGGCTAAGTGGATGTCCCTCAGACCAGGTGTAACCAGCAGACGTTGATCCTGTGAGTTCAAGGCTCTTCAGCTTTTTCGCTTTCCTCGGGGGCCTGTCCTGCCTTTCCCACCTCTTCATAGCTTTCCCAGCACCTTCAAGGGGCTTGTTCTCAGGCTCCACCATTTCACACCCCAGCCTGGGATACTGCAGTGTGTGATAGGACTGCATGGTTTGTTCTATGCCATTTAGGGAGTGGGTGGCCTTAGAAGTTGAACCATCTAAGATGGAGGTCCTGCACCTGAGTCGTGGGGGACTGAGTCAGGGATTCAGGCTCCCAACCTTCAATGGGGCTCCGTTGGTGCCAGCGTCGAGGGTGAAGAGTCTGGGAGTGTTCCTGGATGCCTCCCTCTCTATGGAGGACCAGGTCACCACCACTGCCAAGTCTGCCTTTTTCCCCCATCTGAGACAGATCAGGCAGTTGGCCCCTTATCTCACCCCCCGCGACCTGGCTACAGTGACCCATGCAATGGTCACTTCCAGGTTGGATTATTGTAACTCTCGCTACATGGGGCCACCCTTGACTCAGCTCCAGAAGCTGCAGCTGGAGCAGAACATGGCAGCAAGGGTATTGACAGTGACGCCTGTGTGGGCTGGCATCCATCCAGTTCTGCATGTGCCGCACTGGCTGCCCATCAAATACCAGATCCATTTCAAGGAGTTGGTGCTTACCTTTAAAGCCCTATACGGTCTAGGGCCAGCATACCTTCGGGACCGCCTCTCCCCATATGAGACCCTTAGAGCACTGAGGTCTACCAGCCACCATCTTTTGGTAGTCCCCAGCTGCAGGGATATCCAACTTGCTCTAACGAGCCCAGGGCCTTTTTGGCCCTGGCCCCTACTTGGTGGAATGAGCTCCCATATGAGATCAGGGCCCTGCAGAATTTATTACAATTCTGCAGGGCCTGCAAGATGAAGCTCTTCCACCAGGCTTCCACCAGCGGATGTCGTGTCCCGCCCACCCCCCACACACAGTTGACTCTCTATTGCTGGCCTGGATCTGAATAGCTATATAAGGGTGCGTTCAGACGCGCCGTTTGAGCCGTTTTCAGCACGGCTCAGAAACAGCTTTTCCCTGCGCGTTCACACGCCCAACATCTGCCCACCGTCCCCAGCCGTCGCTTTCTGGAGCAAACCCCTTTGAAACGGAGTATTTTGGCACCACTTACCCAAGCGGTGTTTTCCATGATTCTCCGTTTCAAGCCACACTTTTCCCTGTCTGATCGCTCCATCCAGCCACTTCCGGGTGCTTCAACCCCCCCCCTCTGGGAAGCTGCCTCCAGCTTCCGGTTTTAGTCCTCCATTTTTTTTTCCCCTTACCGGTGTGCGCTTGAGCGGAGCTCCGCACTTAGGTTAAAAAAAGAAAAGGTTTACTGGTGCCTAGTTTAGGCATTTAGAGGAGTCCGGGATCTCGGGGAGGCCATTTTTAAAAGGACTCTTCCTTTAAACTTTAAAGGGACCTGTTGAGCTCGCTCTTCTTCGCACCGGCCAAACTTCCTGTTCGGGAGAGGGCTGCCTGTGCGCATGCTCAAAGGAGAGGGAAACCCCCCCCACCTGCAGGAGGACGGCGGGGCGCTCGGAAGGAGGAGGTGAGTCTGAGCGCGATTCTCCAGTTTAAAAAAAAAACGCATTGTGCCGGAGCAGTTTAAACCGCTCCAGCACGCTGTCTAAACGCACCCTAAGACTACCTATTTCTGAGACATCTAGTTAAACTATATGTGACACTTTATGAATGTTATTGTATTGTTCTAATCTGTTCTAATTGTTTGTAATTGTGTATTGTATCCAGATGGCTTTCTGTTGTTTTATGATGCCAAATGGCCTTGTAAGCCGCCCCGATCCTGCATCGGCGGGGAGGGTGGGGTATAAATCAAATAAATAAATAAAATCCCTTCTGACTCATCACCCAGTTTAGAACTCATTTCTGGCCATAGAATTTGTACCGTGATTAGAACTGATATGGTCCACAGTTGTCATTTACATGTATTTTAATACCGAAAAGTCTGTAAAAGAATGGGACTGGGTACAGGCAAGGATTCCATAAGACCATAGAAAAGGCACAGAATAGCATCATAGTGTTGTGTATGAATATTTTTTAGAATCTTCTATGAATCTAAGTTGTCAGTTGTATATAACTTTTATCTGTCTGTCTGTCTGTCTGTCTGTCTGTCTGTCTGTCTGTCTGTCTGTCTGTCTGTCTATCTATCTATCTATCTATCTATCTATCTATCTATCTATCTATCTATCTATCTATCTATCAATGTATAAGGTTTACTTCTGTGATAGGTATTATCTTCTTTTTCTAGTCATGATGGTTGTAAAGATATGCTCCAAGTGCACAAGCAAGAGCTGGGATCCTGCCTAGGCATTTTCATGGGTGCCAGCAAAGGCAATTTTCGCTAACTCTGCCTCTGACATTTGCCCCACATTTCCTTAACACTGAGAGAAAGGTGCCGCTCAAAACCACATTCAAATACCCCGGCCAGTTCCTTACTGACTGCAAAGTCACCCCTAAAGGTAAAGGTAAAGGTTCCCTTGCTCGAAAGCCAGTCTAATCCGACTCTAGGGTTGCGGTGCTCATCTCCGTTTCAAAGCCAAAGAGCCAGCGCTGTCCAAAGATGTTTCCGTGGTCATGTGGTTGGCATGACTAAACACCAAGGTGCCTGGAACGCTGTTACCCCTGAACAGCCATAAAATGGCCACAAATCAATGCAGAAGGTACCGTGAAACCCCGATGATCAAAGAAAGTGAAAGTAGCATGCAGTGCAGAGGGGGATTTCTGTTCCATCGTGGGTTTGCTAAAATGACAAAAGGAGAAAAGCCAATGTAAAATCATCCTCCCTTTCCTGTAACGTCCTGAGCTGCCCACCAAATGCTGCTCCTGGAGAATGGAGTGGAGTATTCCCAGAAAGAGCTTGGGGGAGGGAAGAGGGAGCTCATCTGGGAGGGGGAACTGGTGAAAATTGCCTCCCCTGAACTAGAGTTGCCATCTCTGGGTTGGGAAATTCCTGGAGACTTTGGGGTGGAGCCTGTGAAGGGGGTGGGGGTGGGAATAGGAAGGACCTCAGCGGGATATAATGCCAGAGAGTCCACCTTCCAAAGCAGTCATTTTCTCCAGGGGATCTGATCTCTGTCACCTGGAGACCAGTTGTCATACCTGGAGATCTCCAGCCACTGCCTGGGGACTGGCAACCCTATCCTGCACCCACAGAAATTCTAGATGGCATCCAAGAAAATGTCTTCTGAAATTTCAGAGGAGTTGTTAAATAAGGTTGTCTGTGCTCAGAAGACCGAGATTCATTGCCACATACAAGCCCTCCCTGTGAGTAAGGTAAAGGTAAAGGTTCCCTTGCTCGAAAGCCAGTCGAATCCGACTCTAGGGTTGCGGTGCTCATCTCCATTTCAAAGCCAAAGAGCCAGCGCTGTCCGAAGATGTATCCGTGGTCATGTGGCCAGCATGACTAAACACCAAGGCGCACGGAACGCTGTTACCTTCCCACCAAAGTGGTACCTATTTATCTACTTGCAATTTCTTGCTTTCGAACTGCTAGGTTGGCAGGAGCTGGAACCAGAGACCGGAGCTCACTCCGTCATGCGGCACTCTCGGGTCTCGAACTGCTGATTACGGCACCATAAAGCACCATACATATTTTAAATGCAAATGTGCTTAATTTGCATAACATATACAGGTTGCAGAATTCAGCTCGTTTTCTTGCGGAAGTTGAAGAAACCCCTCTGTAGCTACCAAACACAATGTTTGATATATGGCCAATTTAAGGGGAGGTTTTCCCCATCCCCATTGTTTGTTTGTTTTAAATATCCGTGGATCAAGCTCTTATCTGCTAGAGTAAAGAAGATTAGCAAAAGTCTTTGAGGTATCTGGATAAAAAAATGAAAATAAATATTCAAAAGACAGAAACATGGAGAAACAGCCCTTTGCCTGCCTTCTCCATTTCCACCTACATATAAATAACAAGCATTTCTCAGAGTTTGCAGTGGAAATAACTTCAATAGATTCAGAACAGAAACCAAGGTTTAATAGGTTCAGACAAGAAACTAAGTACAGAAGCCCCTTTTTGATACATTCTGGGACAAAGCTTAACGTATACGGTTAGGGACCTTTAAGGACATGCCAGCACATTCATCCCTGTCCCCTGAAATGGGAAAACCCCAACCATCCGTGAAATCAAACCTCTGCCATGTTCCTCCTACGAGACCTATTCTGTAATTACACAGTTTGGGAGCAGCATTTGATCCTCCTTTGAAGCATATTCTTTTGCATCGCCATCTATTGCCATTCTCACGAGAGAAAGAGAAATGGTGGATAACCCACTAAAGTGAGCTTGGTGGGGAAGGAGAAATAAATAAATGCGGTGTTTATCTTAGCTCATTGACAGAGGGGGACATGAAGCCACCAGAGATCAGCCAACTGGTGACCCACCAAGCCAAAAACAGACCTCTGGTTGGAGGTGACCTTTTGTTAGGGTTAAGTAACATGAAAGGGCACCAAAATGTCAAAGATTTAGGGTGTTAGGGGTTTTCTTGTTTGTTTGTTTTGGTTTTGGTCAGCACTGCGGAGGGCACAGCTTGGATTTTCTGCCTCAGGCACCAAGCTGTCTCCAGTTCTTGCTGCCCTCCGGCTATGTATTGTGGACTGCCAGAGGCAGAAGTAAACCTCTTGTTGTTTGCGGCTCGCTGGGAACTGCAAACACTGGAGAGATGTCAAGGCACTCATAAGCCTCCGATATAAAGCCAGCGAGCGGCGCTGAGCTTAGCGGGTCACAAGTTGTTCGGGCCTGTTTAAGCTACGCAGGCCAAATTCCCTTCTTTTCTGACAGGGGTGAAAAACCAAACTCTTTGAAGAGATTTGTTAAAGGGCTTTGGTTCTTTGCCTTCATTACAGCTGTAACGGTGCTTCCCAGATCTCCAACCTGAAACCCGGGATGGTTTCGAGTTTCTCATCTCTGCTGTTTTGACCCCCCCCAAATCCTCCCTTTGATTTTGGCTTGTCCCTTGTGCCAGGAAAATCGGTGAGCCTCTCTTTGCGAGCCACTTAGTCTCTTCTGGAATTTTTCTTCCGAAAAGAATTCTGCAGCATTACCTGTGCATCAGTAAATCAGCCGAATGAATTATGGTTATATTATTCATATAAATTATATACATGGAAATTGCATACAAAACTGTGCTACGTGTGTACACAATACGAAGGCGGCGGTAAATCCAACAGTGAAAAGCTGAAAGCTTTAAGGGCTGGCAAAATGTAAATGAGTTAGACCGAACTAAGTATTCTGCTCGTCAATCCAGATGGGTGGCCGTCTGTAGCAGTAGAAAAGAGCAGTGACCCACGAAATCTTCTACCCTGTCGCCTATTTGATTCGTCTTTAGGGCGCTCCTGGACTCTCATTCTTTTGTTCTGCTGGTGAAAAGGGGAAGAGGTGGCCCCCTTTAACCAGCTATGCTGGGGATGTGGTTGCCAACTCTCGGCTGGGGAATTTCTGGAGATGTGGGGGTGGAAGCCTGGGGGAGGGCAAGGTTTGGGAAGAGGCCAAATGACATCAAAGTCCACCCTCCAAAGCAGCTATTTGCTCCAGGGGGGATAGATCTCTGTAGTCTGGAGATGGGTTGTGACCCACGTTCCCTCTACGCTGTGGAGTCTTGTGAGCAGAAATTCTACTTTGCAAACTACTGGCATTAAAGTTGTGAGTGCTCTCCCTACTAGTCTAATGGTCCAACTTTTAGCAGACCCCTATGTATTAAAGTGGTCGCAGGCCATAGTGAAAAAGGTGGGTATCCTAGGCATTGACCTGGAATCCCTCTATAACTGTGGTGAGGTAGCAATCTTGCAGGTGGTTAGGAGGAGAATCTGGGATACAGAGGCGCAGACCATTAATGCTGGTAGCCTTGAAGTTTGCTCTCCCTACTCATTACCCATCCTCCCCTTGCATACCTCCATAGTACCATATATTGCCAACTTGACATCTCCAATTTCTAGAAGGGTCTTCATGCTTGCCAGGTTTAACCTTTTCCCTTCAGAAGTGGTTTCTGGCAGATATAGGGGCGTTCCGTTCAAGGATAGACTATGCAGTTGCAATTGTGGGGAACCCGATTCTATCACCCATATTCTTTTGCGCTGCCCTAAATATTCTGTTATGTGCAATATTTTGATTCGGCCTCTTCTCCCCTTGTAGAGAGACTTTCTGGACGAGGATTTTAAATTTTTTTTAGCAGACAAACGTCCAACAATAACACTATCTGTTGCTGAATTTTTGACCTACGTATGGAAGCCAAGAGTAGTGCTTTGCAAATCTTGCAAATTATGTTAAGACCGATTTGTACTTTGTGTCATCGAGAATACCAGTCGATGTTGTTCTTTGTATTACGTGTCACTCCTTAAACTTCTCCTTTGCTTCGGCTTTGCCAGGTCATGCCAAGAAAGGTTTCTGTTCTGTCAAGTTGTGAGTGAGCGATTTGGCTGCTGCATCAATTAGTTTGCTCAGGAGCCGTCCATCCTGAGCTAAGGGAAAAATGTGTGAGCTGGAGGCTAAAAAACAGTGGGCTAGCTCACACTAACTCAGCTTAGAGGGAACACTGGTTGTAACCAGGGCTCTTTTTGCAGCAGGAACTCCTTTGCATATTATGCGACACACCCCTAATGTAGCCAATCCTCCAAGAGCTTACTGAGCTCTTCTTACAGGGGCTACTGTAAGCTCTTGGGGGATTGGCTACATTAGGGGTGTGTCGCCTAATATGCAAAGGAGTTCCTGCCACAAAAAAGAGCCCTGGTTGTAACTCTGGGAGATCTCCAGGCACCACGGGGAGGTTGGTAGCCCTAGCTGGGGGTGATGGGATCCGTGCATAGACAAAAGACAGGTGTGACGGGGGCTTGTGGTGAGGAGCGGAAGCAGATGAGACTAAGTAGGATATCTGGCTGGACCCAACCCAGTGATGAGTAAATGGAATGAAACAGGGAGCATTGACTCATCCCTACTTTAAACACTTCTTCCTTCTGTAATCCTCTGACAGCTCTGAATTATCCCCTCCAGTGCTGGTCTTGATGTCATTGCTATGTAGCCAGAAACCTAAGAAATTCCTTATCAGCAACAGGCTCGTTGCGAGAGAAAGGGCAACAGCAAGATAGCTGGCCTTTAATATCGCTTGAAGTCAGATCACTGGCCCATCGTTAGGACCGTGCTTTAGGATTACCAGCCCCAGGTTGGGAAAGACCTGAAGAATTTGTGAGTGGAACCTGGTGAAGGTGGGGTTTGGGGACAGGAGGGACCTCCGTGTGGTATAATGCCATAGAGTCAATCTTACGAAGCAGCCAGGGATATCTCTATAGTCTGAAGGTCAACTGGAATTATGAGAGGTTGTCAACCGTATTGACTCAACGAGCCGCAGCAGGAATTGAACCTAAGACCTTCTGCAGAAGAAGAAGAAGAAGAAGAAGAAGAAGAAGAAGAAGAAGAAGAAGAAGAAGAAGAAGAAGAAGAAGAAGAAGAAGAAGAAGAGGAGGAGGAGGAGGAGGAGGAGGAGGAGGAGGAGGAGGAGGAGGAGGAGGAGGAGGAGGAGGAGGAGGAGGAGGAGATTGGATTTATACCCTGCCCTTCACTACCCAAAGGAGTCTCAGAGCAGTTTACAAACTCCTTTCCCTTCCCCTCCCCACAACAGGCACCCTGTGAGGTCGGTGGGGCTGAGAGAGCTCTTTCCAGAACTGTCCTTGAGAAAACAGCTCTGACAGAACTATGGCTTGCCCAAGGTCATCCAGCAGCTGCAAGTGGAGGAGTGGGGAATCAAACCCGGTTCTCCCAGATTAGAGTCTGTGCACTTAACCACTGCACCAAACTGGCATGTACTCTATCACCAAACAATGCCCATTTGCTATGTGCTACATTAAATGTAAAAAATCTGAATAAATTCTCTATGCAACCCCTCCCGCCAAACAAATCTCTGATTGCAAATGGAAAGAACCGATATGGGATTTGCTCTGGATTCCGATATGATATGGTATGCACTCTAAGGCCTATTTAACAGCATATTCCTAACTTCCTTTCTCATAAGTAATATTAAGAACTGTAGTTCTCTGAGGGAAATAAGGTATTTTACAATTATTTGCCTTTCAGGAAAACAACACACCGGACTACTTATGTACAAGTCTTTTCATAACAAAACAGTTTGCAGCATCCTTCTGAGGTCCCTGAATTACCTTGGATTTCTGGTACCAATCCTTCTCTTTTTTTTCATGACTGTAATAACAAATTTGGGACTTCCATATAGAGTGAAACAATCAGAGTGCTCCACCAGAAATAAAGGCATATTTTTTGCACATGCTACAGCCCTCTTGGGATTATACCATTTTAGAGGGCAGGGGGCATGTATATTTGGTCACATTTAGGCATCTGAACATACAAAGAAACAGCCACTACTATTAGAAAGCTGGCATGTCATGAAGAAGGCTTGTTATCTAACTTTTCCCTTCCCCATGCACTATTGTGTGTGTGTGTGTGTTTGTGTAGATGCTGGGGAGGATTCATTTATATAAACAGATCAGGAAGGGCTGTACCACGTGGTACTTCCAAACACACTCCTGGGGACCTAGGGATGCCAGCCTCCAAGTGGGTCCCGGGAATCGCCTGGAATTACAACCAATCTCCAGACTAGAGAGATCAGTCCCCCTGGGGGAAACAGATGCTTTGGAGGGGGGACTCTATGACATTGTACCCCACTGAGGCCCTTGTCCTCCCCAGGCTCCAACCTCAAATCTCCAGGGATTTCCCAACCTGGATCTGGAAGCTGTATCCTCCCATCCCCTCCGGTGGTGGTGGGGAGGTAATTTATTTATTCATCTATTTATTTATTAAATTTATACCCTGCCCTCCCAGCCATGACTGGCTCAGGGTGGCTTACACCAGGCTAAAAACAGCAATAAATAACATAATGATCACAAAACCATATAACAATTACGACATTAAAAGGTGCTAACAGGCAATAATCCAAATACCATTAAACAGATAACAGTTTAGCATTACATTTGGGATGATGCTCCTAGTGGTCAATCCCGATCTAATATTGTGTGGCTGGCTCAGGCTGCTTTAAAGATTACAAAGGCAGGGTGCCTCCCTCCTGGGGCGGCTCCTAGTTGAACGCCTGGTGGAACAGCTCCATCTTGCCCGTAAGGTCCCGCAGGGCCCTGATCTCCTCCGGGAGCTCGTTCCATCAGAAAGGAGCCACCACCGAGAAAGCCCCGGCCCTGGTTGTGGCTACCTTGCTGACATCTAACACAAACTAATTCCTCTTTCTTAGTGTGGGACAGATTTCCTTTGACGGCCTTTCTTGAGAATTTTCAGTGTGGACATATACATCAACTGAACTTCAACCATTATCCTAGTGTGACCCTACTGCTTCAATCTGTGTATTCTCTGCCATTCTTAGAGGCATATGGTACAGCCTCTGTTCTCTTCGTGGGGCCGTTCTTGGCAATGTTTCTATTAAGTTATAATGGCTGAGAATTAAGCCCCTGATGAAGGAGAAGGGAATGCAGATATATTCAATACACGAGACAAAGGGCCTCTGTTACGCTGGGGTCCTGGGGAAGCAGCTCTTTTTCCGGCTAACCACAGTATCTTTTTCCCTGCTGCCTCCTCTGCCCTGAAAAATCGAATTGGTCTTACCTGGCAGCTTAAGCCCCCTCGCATTCCTGAATGCTGCCAAATTGCAGAGGTGAGCTACTTAACACATCCCTGTCTAATGACCTGTAATAATGAGAAATCCTAACACGGTTACTGCACGCCTGCTCGCCGAGCGATTTATATCAATTATGCAGAGTTTCCTTTCGTGCCTGCCGTCGCTTAATGCAATTTAACCCATTAAACAATCGCCCAAGCCGAAATAGGGAAGTTGCCAGGGATGATAGCAGGATTAAATCACAGCGGCCTGTCTCGCCACAAGGGGATATTTTTCAGCTCAGCCTTTCAGATGCTGCTGTGACCCTCCTCTGGAAGGAAACTGAGCTAGGACTACTAGTTTGGTGTAGTGGCTAGGAGCACGGACTCTAATCTGGGAGAACCGGGTTTGATCCCCCACTCCTCCACATGCAGCTGCTGGTGTGACCTTGGGTCAATCACAAGTTCTTTCAGAGCTGTTCTCTCAGGGGCAGCTCTCGGAAGAGCTTTCTCAGCCCCACCTACCTGACAGGGTGTCTGTTGTGGGGAGGGGAAGCGAAGGGAGTTTGTAAGCCACTCTGAGACTCCTTTGGGTAGTGAAGGGCGGGGTATAAATCCAATCTCCTCCTCCTCCTCCTCTTCTGCTACATTGGTCTTTGGAGTGGGGGTTGTACTCTGTGATTGGTCAGGTTGCCAGCCTCCAGGTGGAGTCTGGAGGTCTCCCTGGATGACATCTGATTTCTAGACTGCAAAGACTGATTCCCCTCGAGAAAATGGCTGCTTTGGCATTGTATCCTGTGTAGCATTGTATTCTGCTGAGTTCTCTCTCCAAACACTTACCTCCCTCTTCCCTGGGCTCCACCTCTCAAATCACCAGGAATTTACCAGTTCTGATTTGGCAATCCTAGTTACTGGAGAATGGGTACAGTATGTTAGCTAGCAAATAGGCATGACACAGGACATTCCAGGAAGAGAGATCACAGTGTTCCTTTTTTTCTCAAAAAGTCCAGTGCAAGGGGGCACAGTTCAAATCAGACCATGGTGTGAGAGGAGGTGAGGGAATAATCCTACCGCATGCACCATTGATACTTGTGGATCCTGCATACATGAAAATTAAACAAGAGCTCTTCCATTGTCTCATTTTCATTTCATGTGTGTCCCTATTGTTTGCTGGGTTCCCTCCCCCCCCTTTTCTGTACATGTTTTGCCCCCTTGATTTGATATTGTACTGCTGTGTGTCTGGCATATCCCCCTGCAGATTTAAACTGCAGGTTTTTATGGCAGACATACAATGATGTAATATTGAATTGACCACTAGAGGGAGCAAAGCACATGCAGGAAAGGAGGGGGACCTTGAAGCAACAGGGACACAAAAGCAATGAAAATGAGATGGGAAAGCGGCAGAGCCCAATGAACAGGAATTCCCAGAATCACATTTATTTAAGTACTAAGGGCATGAGCTGCAACAGCCAATGACATCAGCCATAGACGATGTGGCTCCAGCCAAGCCCCTTTATTGTCAGTTCAGTCTAAGGACCAATCCAGCCCAGCCACCTAATTCAAACTGCAGCCAGTCAATTGCCTAAAGATGTTCTAAAGCAGGAAAGTGCAACAGCCTTTGCCACAACTTCTGGAATGTAGCCTGCATGGCTACATAGCCATCTTGCTTAATAGTCACCAATATACCTTTCCTCCATGATTTTTTTTCTTTTCTTCTTCTTCTTTTTTTCTTTTTTAAAAGAGAAAAAAAAAAACCAGATGAGCAAGTTCCCTGTTTCAATTTTTTTATATATATTTCTTTTAGAAAACAGTCAGTGATTTGATTTCTGCTCTTTGGTCATGGTTCTTATAGATTTCTCTGCACGGTATAAGAAAAAAAATTGTACAGTGTGGCGTCATGGTTTGGGTGTTGGCCTGGGATCTGTGAGATCCAGGTTCGAATCTCCACTCTGCTGTGGAAGCTCGTTGGGCGGCCTTGGGCCAGTCGCACACTCTTGGCCTAAACATACCTTACAAGCCTGGTGTCGTGAGGATAAAATGGAGGACAGAAGAATCTGGAAGTGCAATCCTGAACAGAGTCACACCCTTCTAAGCTGTGAGACATGGACAAAGGTCCTGTCCTTTTTTTTGGGGGGAGATCCTCTTTAGTCCTGTTCGGTGTGTGAGCAGAGCAGCTCACAGCTGGAGACACGGAGGTGCCGGAGGAGCCAGATGTGAGAAGAGAGAGTGAGAGGGGAAAACATGGCTGATTTCCCTCTACAGCTGCCTCGGTGTTGCGCCGCCGTTTGCCCCGATACTATTGGTCAATTTCACACCCGAATCCGCGGGGCTGCATTTGACCCGCGGCTTCACCTGATTTCCTCCGCAGTTTCGTAATCCTCAAAAAACAGGATTACGAAACTGCGGAGGAAATCGGGTGAAGCCGCGGGTCAAAATGCAGCCCCGCGGCTTCGGGTGTGAAATTGACCAATAGTGTTGGGGCAAACGGCAGCGCAACACCGAGGCAGCTGTAGTGGGAAATCAGCCCAAGACTCCCTCAGTTTTTAGTAAACTAGTGCTTGTGTTTCCAGACTGATAGGATGGAGGTGCTGCTCAGGCGACTTCAAAAGTCTCGGAGTCTGCCTTTTGAGTGAGGAAAGGGAAAAACAGTAGAGAGGCGGAGACAGGATTTTGCCTCCAGAGGAGTGGGCTAAAAGAAAACTGTGCTAGAAGACTGTGGTGTCTTAGAGTTTAGCTTCAGGGGAAAACCTGGGTATTCAGCGCTGTCCGCCCTCCTAAATATTCAACCGTAATGAGCCTGGCAAGACTGTGTTACACCTGCGAATAGTTTCTATCCTCTTTTCTGAACCACATTGTTCCCATGTACCTGAGGGAAAGAAAAGTGATTGTTCTTTTCCCTCTTTGTTCTCTTGGCACTGGATTTGTTATATTCAGAAGCCATTTGGGATAAGCCTGTCAGGTAGAGGGCTTAGGTTGGAGATCACACTGGTCAGACCTGATATTCTACTGTTTATTTCGCCACACTAACTCTGGCTCAACCATTAATGTGACTGGGGGAAGACACAAGAAAGTTCTTTTTCACACCATATATCATCAACATCATTGTAATCATCATCATCTATTAAATTTATGAATCGCTCCATCTCTACTATCATAGGGCTCTGGGCAATGTACATAGAATTAAAACAACAACCAGATAAAACAATAGGGTAAAGGTAAAGGTTTCCATTGCTGGAAAGCCAGTCGAAACCGACTCTAGGGATGTGGTGCTCATCTCTGTTTCCAAGCCGAAGAGCCAGCGCTGTCCAAAGACATTTCCGTGGTCATGAGGTTGGCATGAATAGACACTGAGGAGCACAGAACGCTGTTACCTTCCCACCAAAGTGGTACCTATTTATTTACTTGCAATTCCTTGGTTTTGAACTGCTAGGTTGGCAGGAGCTGGGGCCAGAGACAGGAGCTCATTCCATTATGCGGCTCTCGGGTCTCAAACTGCCAAACTGCTGACCTTCCAGTCTGCAGCTCAGCATCTTAACCACTTGAGCCGCCGCAGCCCTTTTAGATAAAACAATAGAACATATTAAATTATGTTAAAAGACAGATGGTGAATACTAATCTTGATAATTAATTATTCCCACGTCACAAACTGCCTGCCATTTCAAAACGAGCATGGGAAACTAAGGAGGGTGCCAGCCAGGGTTTAAAAAAATGTTGCTGCCCTCAGCCGAAAGCCTGGCAGAATACCTCTGCCTTTCAGACCCTGTGGAATTGCACAAGGTTCCACGGGGCCCTGATGGTATTTGGCAGAGAGTTTCACCAGGTTGGGGCCAGGACTTGAAAAGGCCCTGACCCTGGTTGAGGACAGCCAGATATCCTTAGGGCCAGGGATCACCAGCATGTTGTTATCCAAGGAGCTCAACGCCCTTCCGGGGACATAAGGAAGGAGATGGTCCCATAGATATGTTGGTCCCTCAGTGAACTCATTGGCACAAACAGAAGGAAGAGGGCAACTTAGCAAACTAGCAAATGAAGCTGGGTGGGGTTGCTAATTCTGAAGAAGACAGAGTCAGGATTCAAAGTGATCTAGAGATAAGTGCAAAGTCCTACACTTAGGTATAAAAAATCATAGGCACAGATATAGAATGGGAGGGACTTGGCTTGACAGCAGCACATGTGAAAGGGATCTGGGTGTTCTGGTTGATCACAAGCTCAACATGAGCCTGCAGTGCGATGTGACTGCGAAGAAAGCTAATGCAATCTTAGGATGCATTAAGAGAAATGTTGTGTCCAGATCATGGAAAGTGGTAGTTCTGCTTTATTCTGCTATGGTCAGGCCTCACCTGGAGTACTGTGTCCAGTTTTGGGTACCACATTTTAGGAAGGATGTTGACAAGCTTGAGCGTGTCCAGAAGAGGGCAACCAGGATGGTGAGAGGGTTGGAACCCAAGTCTTACGAGGAAAGGCTGAAGTAGTTGGGTATGTTTAGCCTTGGAAAGAGAAGACTTAGAGAGGACATGATTGCAGTCTTCAAATATTTGAAGGGTTGTCATGTAGAAGATGGAGCAGATCTATTCTCTCTTGCTCCGGATTGCAATGGGTGGAAATTGGTGGAAATTACAAGGGAGTCGATACTGGCTAACTATCAGGAGAAACTTCCTAACCGTAAAAGTGGTTGAGCAGTGGAGCAGCCTGCCTTGGGAGGTGGTGGATGCTCCTTCGCTGGACGTTTTCAAGCGAAGGCCGGATGACCATCTTTCAGGTATGTTGTAGGGATATCTTTTGGCTATGCTCTTGTAGAGTGCTGGGGGTTGGACTAGATGACCTGCAAGGTCCCTTCCTACTCTAACATTCTATGATTCAAAGATAGGTCTATCAATGGCTAGCTAGTAACTGCAATAGTTAAATGGAACCTCTAGAAGCAGCCATTGAGTCTTTGCGTGCATACCTTTTTTCTGTGAGCTTCCCAAAAGCCTTGAGGTACCCACAGCTGGAAACAGAATGCTGGGCTATATGATCCAGAGTTTGGTTGACCCTATCTAGTCTGTTCTTATGGTTTTGTAACAGAGGAAACTGGTGCTAGTTACAGCTGTGTCTAGACTAGGGCTGAGCACGAACCGAACTATGAAGCATAAATTCATCATTATTTTTCCCCTGTTTGTGGTTCATGAAGTGAAGGTCATGATGGGTCTACTACAATAAACTTCCAGGACTTTTAAAGCAGTTTGTGGCAGTTTGTGGGCAGAGCAGAAAGCATGGGTTTAAAGGGTCTCCCATTCCCTTTAAACCCCTGCTTTTTGTTCCCTACAAAAGCCACAAAAACGAGTGGCAGGGAGCAGGTTGCTCCCTGCTGCTCAGCTGTATTTGGGCTTTCTTGTGCAGTCCCTTTAAACTTTAAAGGGTCTGCACAAGAAAGCTTGAAACAGCTGAGGAGAGTAGGTCAGCTGTTTTTGGGGCTTTCAACAAACCCAGTTTAAAGGGACTGAAGTGCAATTTACGGGGTTTGTGGGGTCACGAACCATGAATTGGTTTGGCCACGAACCACAAACTGACATGAACCACATTTTTCCAGTTCATGCCTATCCCTGGTCCAGACTGTACCCATGATCATTGACAACATTGGTTTACAGATGTTGTGTTCATTCACATAAGAAGAATCAAGGGAGAACTGACAAGATACTATGAGCAAAGAATGCATTTTACAACTTCTTTCTAACTCAGTACCACACACACTCTTTACCTTCGGAACAAGGTGAATACAATATATATCTTCTCTGTTTTGTATTCTGGGGGAAAAAATGGCATGCATTAAAGCTGGAATTGATGTCTCATCTGGGGCACTCTGGTTTCAAGCACTGGGGAAATTGATTCATTTGCTGTTTCTAAGATCTATATAATTCAGTCATGCTGGGGACAGAAACAGTTTTGGCTGGATGGGTTGTGTTAAATTTTGTTTCACTTTAAAGGAGGCAAAACATAAATACAAGCTTCCAATGGGTGGCATGCAACAGAGACTTTAAAAATGCTTCTTGATAGAATTTCAATCAATTCGCTCTTCACCCGTCTCCCAGGATGTATCTTTGTTACTTATTTAGATATTTATACTACACTTTTCTCCCCAATGGAGACCCAAAGCAGCTTACAACATTATTCTCATGAAGCATATTAGGCTGGGAAAGAGAGTGACTGACCCAAAGCAACAACAAAGAATACGGATGCCAGCCTCCAGGTAGGATCTGGAGACATCCCAGAATTATAGCTTATCTCTGGAGAAAATGGATGCTTTGGAGGGCAGACTCTCTGGCATTGTACTGTCAGCTGTGCAGCTGCCATGGTTGCTTGCTGCTGGATGAGTTACTCTCGGCTTGGAATGTTATGTTTCGATTCTCCCTCTTCTTTATCGCCCTGTAGCCTGAGACTGTGACCTTGGTCCCTTGTTGCTCTGTTCTCCGGGAATGTATAGCCAGTTAGCTTAGGCGGGCTTTTGTTTTTATTCTGATTGGCCCAAGACCATCCCCTGACCCTTTGAATCAAGTATATCTTTTGGTTGTTACAACTGTGAGGCCTAAGTGACCTTTGTTTTCTTTGTATGTACATGTTGTAGCTCAACAAATACCCTAACCAACTGTTTATTGAAATTGTTATGCACTGTGATGGAATTGTTTGTATGGATCTTTCCTTTGTTTGTTCAAAATGTTCAATTAAAAAAGGGGGGGAAAGTATATTTTTTTGGCTACGCGCGCTTATTTTCAATCCTGACACTGAATGTATGTGTAGATGACTTGCCTTTACAGACTCCAATAAACTTTACTCATTTGGAAAGAGAGTTGTGGGGAACTGATTGCCGCAGGACTCTGACATGTACCCCACTGAGGTCCCTGTCCTCCCCAGGCTCCACCCTCAAATCTCCAGGAGTTTCCCAACTGGGAAGTGGCTTCCCACCCCCTACCAGTGGCCAGAGAGGACCCGGGAATCCTAACAAAGAAAGATCTCAGGAAGAAGGGAAAACAAGATCTCTCTTTGCTTGAGGTCCTTGGACAGTCTCTGAAAGTCAGATTGAGCAGTGTTAGATGAGAAGCACCATTGGTATGAGTCGTTCACTCTGACAAGATCCTGGGTTCAATTCCTGACACCTTCAGTTAAAGAACCTGAAGTAATCAGGAAAGTCCTTTTTCTGTCAGGCAACACAGGCAGTATGAAGTTCAGTGCAAAATTGTAGCTCTTTAGCCCTGTCCTTCATTCTTGACTTTGACTCTGCCTGGCTATGGCAGCTGACCCCCAAACAGGCTGCTTCTCAGAGCAAAAGGAAGTATTCATTAACCTTTAACTGTCCCCTTCCCCAGTTCTTCTGTTTTAAACTTGGCTACTGAATCCCTTGGGAACACGGTTCGGTGTCACATTTCAATAAATTGCGATCCCAGAGGACGCGCCCTGAAAGCACATTGTAAAATGCATGTGTGGTTGTCACATGGCCTTCTAGGCGTGGGAAGGAAGAGGGAACGAGAGACCCATGCTCATGTACCAGACTGGTTGTTATAGTCCAAGCAGTATTGCTGACCGTAACATAACATGAAGCAAACTCATTCAGACTAATGGGAAACAAAAAGCCCAAGAGAGGGTGGCATATTGAATCGTCAGTGCGATGTATGGCTCCCGGGTATCCAGGCTTGGCTTTAGTTGCAAAATAATTCAAGCAATCATTAGCAACGGAAACTCTTTAACCTTTCTAGAATACTTTCTAGCTATTATCCTTGGGCTCATATATTACCGTGCCACCAGACTGGTTCTCTGTGGAGCCATAACACGTGCGTGACATATAGCATCGGATCACTGTGGCTGGGCTCTTTCTTCTCTCCCCCCCCTTTCATCTTTGCAAAGGACACATTCCTCTCCACCTGAAGTTTCAGACTTTGCAACTTCACTTCTCTCTCTCTGTCTGTCTGTCTGTCTCTCTCTCTCACACACACACACAGCTGGTATATGTGTGCTGGGCCGGGTGGAATCTTGCAGGGCCCGAAACAGGTGAACTAGCTCCAGCATTTTGGAGTCCACCTGCCCTTCACTCAGGCTGCCTGGTGGCTTGGGATGAACTCGGTCACCTGGCAGGGAGGGGGCACCCCAGCTGGTACTGGAGGGGGTGTGCCTGCCCGGGCTGGCTGGTTCTGATTTGAATCACAATGTTCTCAATTTTCATCTGTGAGTGGCCTCGGGCAGGACTTTGGAGAGTTAACATATACATTTTCTAAGTAGCTAGATAGGTAAATGAATTAAAAATGGTTGAACAACTGCCTGGGGTCTGACACAGTTCTCTCAGAGTTGTTCTCTCATGAGCGGTTTCTGTCAGAGCTCTCTCAGCCCCACCTACCTCACAGGGGGTCTGTTGTGGGGAGGGGAAGGGAAGGAGATCGTAAGCTGCTCTGAGACTCCGAATGAAGGGCAGGGTATAAATCCAATCTCCTCCTCCTCCTCCTCCTGGAATAATAATAATAATAAAAAATTAAAAAGCCATGATCTAGAGGAGATGTACACACAGGTTGTTCAGGTACAAAGGCTAAAATTATAGCTCCGAACTTTTAGAAGGGATCCAATTCCCCAGCCCACCCACTAATAGTATGTTTCATTCACATGTTCCTCCCATGAGGAAAATGCTATTGAAAAAACACTCCATGTAGCAGATGTGGCATGATCATTTTTTTGCCAAAACTTTGTGCATCAAATTAAGCATATTGTTTTCTGAAGGCAATAAAAACTTTTGAGAAGGAAGCTTCCAACCAAGCGGCCGCATAGGGAGATTAGATTGTGTGAAGCGGAGACAACAGCCGTGGAATTGCATTTGTTTCCTACAAGCTTTTGAATTCCAACCAGCATTGAGGGGAGAGGGGGAAAAAAGTTACCATTTTTAGCAATTACAACAGGAAATTTCACGTGTTTTTTTCGCTATCTGGTGGCCTCAGAACAAGCAGCTACAAGCGATCGGACTCTCTTATCTCATTGCAACAGAAAAAGCGTACTCAAAATACCGGGCTGCTCCTCACCTTATAATGTAACATGCAGAATTAGAGAACAGCAGCATTAAGGAACTGAATCCTACATGTGTAAGATGTGGCTTTTTGACTTCGAAGCCCAGATTAGGACAACCAGTCTTTGAGATGAGGTTTTGTGTTCTTTCCATATCCTTGAAATTGTAGCTGTTCTTGGAGGTGGCAGGCAGCCCCTGTCTTAATACAGCACGGGCAATGGGAATATAGGGCGATCTCGCATCTAGCATTCGCTCCACATTTTCTCAACTGGGAGGAAAAAGTGCCACTCCAAACCACATTCAAATACCTCCGGCCAAGGATGTACTGATTGCAAAGTCATCCCTGAATGGCCATGAAAAGGCCATAAATCTATGCAGAAGGTACTATAAAATCTGATAGTCAAAGAAAGCGAAAGCGTCATGGAGTGTGGAGGCTACCATAAAATCCAGTGATCAAAGGAAGCGAAAGTGGCATGCAGTGCAGAGGAGGGTTTCTGTCCCAACGTGGGTTTGGTAAAACAACGGAGGGAAAAGCCAATGCAGAATCAGCCATAGTCTCCCTCGTTTCAGTTTGCTAAAGCCCACATTTATACTCTGTTGAACTTTGTCTTAGACTAGGATCAGGGAGAGATCCAGATTTGAATCCCCACTCTGTCATGAAGCTCCCTGGTTGGCCTTGGACCAGCCATTTTCT
Source organism: Gekko gecko (assembly GCA_029375565.1). Lineage (NCBI taxonomy): Eukaryota > Metazoa > Chordata > Lepidosauria > Squamata > Gekkonidae > Gekko > Gekko gecko. The sequence continues at coordinate 18,243,268 of JAPDNY010000009.1, read as the reverse complement.
CTGCCTAACCGGGTTGTTGCGTGGAGGTGCACAGAATAATCAACTCCACCATAAGCTCCTCAAAGGAAAGGCAGGAAAAAAAAATATGCTGCATAAATAACTAAACTGGTTCTCAGACTGTGGCTTATGTTCCCAAAGTGAGTCGTGACTCACAGGTAGGGTTGCCAGCTCTGTGTTGGGAAATACTGGAAGATTTTGAAGAGAAGAAGAAGAAGATATTGGATTTATACCCCGTACTTCCCTACCCAGAGGAGTCTCAGAGCCACTTACAATCTCCTTTCTCTTCCCCTCCCCACAACAGACACCCTGTGAGGTAGGTGGGACTGAGAGAGCTCTTCTGAGAACTGCTCATGAGAGAACAGCTCTGAGAGAACTTGTGACTGACCCAAGGTCACACCAGCAGCTGCATGTGGAGGAGTGGGGAATCAAACTTCGTTCTCCCAGATTAGAATCTGCACTCTTAATCACAACACCAAACTGGCTTGGGGGTGGAGCCTGAGGAGGGCAGGATTTGGAGAGGGGAGAACCTTCAAGGAGGTACAATGCCACAGAGTCCACCTTCCAAAGCAACCATTTTTTCCAGGTTCAAGAGGTGAAGGGCAAAGGATATGCACATTGCCTCCCACCCTGCTGGTAGTGGCTGAGAGTGAAAGGAGACTGTAAGCCGCTCTCTACGACTCCTTCGGGCAGTGAAGGGCAGGGTATAATCTCTTCTTCTTATACTACCCATATTCAGTTCATGCAAAGGCTCTTCTAACATTGCTTCTTTCTCCCGATGGTTGCAATGGTGGTTCTTTCTCTCTAACGGGATCCTTCCATCTTTCTTTGAGCTTTTGATTCAGGTGAAAATTGGTGGCCCTTTGATTCCCCAAGTTTTATCCACTTTGCCGAACAGAGACAGTTTCTTCAGGACTCCTGATTGGGCATGCAGTGTTGGTGAGAGGCAGACGACATCTACACTGGGGTGGCAGTGACGAAAACAAAGCGCCATCAAGTGACAGAAGACTTATGGCGGCCCTGTAGGATTTTCAAGGCAAGAGATGTTCAGAGTGTCAGGCTCCTTAGTCAGGTCACACAACGCAGGGCTTCAGTAGGAGAATCTGTTTATTGGGGAATCATAACTAAAGACACGTGTACAGCTTGTGTCAGGAATGCCCGGGAACAGCGGGGCTCCCTAAGTTATAGTGGAATCAAACGCCCCCCCAAAACGAGCTGAAGCCAATGAGTATAGTTTGCGAGTGCAGGCAAAGCAAGTGGGCAAAGCCAGGCAAAACAATCTAAAAGCCGTTGATTCCCAGCAGAGGAGTTCTGCAGCTGGAGACACTACAAGGTCATGAAGAGGATAACATAGACAGTAGTACTGGTCAGAGGCTGGTGACGATACCCCTTTGCATTCCAACTCCATGACAGGGCTACCTGACACAGAGGTGGTTTGCCTCTGCCTCCCTCTGTGCAGCAACCCTGGACTTCCTTGGTGGCCCACCATCCAAATACTAACTGGGGACACCCCTGCTTATTGTCTGAAATCTGACAAGATCAGGCTAGCCTGGGCCATCCAGGTCAGGGCTATCTTGACTAATATCTCACGGGCTCATCCCCCAGGGCTATCTTGACTAATATCCCATGTGCCGAAATATTATAGTAAGGCATGGCTTGGGAGGGAAGGTAGCCTGATCTCCTCAGATCTCAGAAGATAAGCAGGGTCAGGGTCAGTAAGCAGAGACCATCAAGAAAGGCTCTGCAGAGGAACAGGGCCAGCTCCAGGTGTCTGGGCACCCTAGGCAGGACAGCCTGGGGTGCCCCCCACCAGGGATGCCAACCTCCCGGTGGGGCCTGGAGACCGGGGGCAGCGGCGGAGCGCTGGCTTTCCTGGGCGCTCCATAGCTGCGGGGCCCCCAGGAAAGCCAGGAAGGGGTGGGGGTTTAAACCTCTGCCCCCTCCCTCCCAACGCTGGCTTTCCAGGGAGCTCCACGGCTGCGGGACCCCCAGGAAAGCCGGGAAGGGGGCGGAGGTTTAAACCGCCGCCCCCTCCCTCCCAGCACCAGCTTTCCTGGGGGCTCCGTGGCTGCGGGACCCCCAGGAAAGCCAGGGAAGGGGTGGAGGTTTAGACCGCCACCCCTTCCCTCCCAGTGCCAGCTTGCTTGGGCACTCTGCAGGGCGCCTAAGCAAGCCTGGGAAGACACGCGGGGGGCTTTTGTGGGAGGGGGCCTGCTTGGCGCCCCTGCAGCCAGCACGCTCTAGGTGAGCACCTAGCTCGCCTAGTGGGCGAGCTGGCCATGCAGAGGAAGACAGTGGCAAACCACCTGTGCTTCTCATTTGCCTTTAAAATACCTTTGCTGGGGTCACCTTAAGTCAGTTGCAGCTTGACAGAACATACATACATCAGCAGTACCACCAGTCCAGTCCTGATCCCTAAAACGGAGCTCTTCTGCCAGGCCTTTGGAGCTGCCTATCAGACCCTTGAGTTAATCCACTCTCAGTCCAATAGTCTTTTGCAAAAGCTTTATTAGAAACAGAGATTTGGATGTGCACAAGAGAAATCTCTTGTTCAGACTAAAGAACAGATCAAGGGTTGGGTATTGTATAGGCAATAGGTCAGTATCCCCCAATGCAATGGTCATGCAGTGGGCATTCACTCTCTTCTCCTCTTTCACTCCCCCCTTCATACTTTTGTTGTTGTTCAGTCGCACAGTCGAGTCCGACTCTTTGTGACCCCATGGACCAGATCATACCAGGCCTTCCTGTCTTCCGCTGTCCTCTGAAGTTTGCTCAGTTTCATGTTCATTGCATCGATGACACTGTCTAACCATCTCATCCTTTGCCGTCCCCTTCTTCTTTGACCTTCAATCTTTCCCAGCATCAGGGTCTTCTCCAGTGAGTGCTCCCTTCTTATTTGGTGGCCAAAGTATTTGAGCTTCAACTTCAGTATCTGGCCTTCCAGGGAACAGTCAGGGTTGATTTCTTTTAGGATTTAATGATTTGATCTCCTTGTAGTCCAAGGGACTCTCAAGAGTCTTCTCTAGCACCATAGTTCAAAAGAATCTATTCTTCGGTGCTCGGCCTTCCCTATAGTCCAACTCTCACAGCCATACATTACTACTAGGAATACCGTTGCTTTGACCATGCAGACTTTTGTTGGCAGGGTGATGTCTCTGCTTTTTATCATGCTGTTTAGGTTTGCCATTGCTTTTCTCCCAAGGAGAAGGCATCTTTTAATTTCATGGCTGCAGTCACCATCTGCAGTGATCTGGGATCCCAGGAACGTGAAGTCTGTCACTACAGGTGAACTAGCTCCAGCATTTTGGAGTCCACCTGCCCTTCACTCAGGCTGCCTGGTGGCTTGGGATGAACTCGGTCACCTGGCAGGGAGGGGGCACCCCAGCTGGTACTGGAGGGGGTGTGCCTGCCCGGGCTGGCTGGTTCTGATTTGAATCACAATATTCTCAATTTTCATCTGTGAGTGGCCTCGGGCAGGACTTTGGAGAGTTAACATATACGTTTTCTAAGTAGCTAGATAGGTAAATGAATTAAAAATGGTTGAACAACTGCCTGGGGTCCGCCACAGTTCTCTCAGAGTTGTTCTCTCATGAGCGGTTTCTGTCAGAGCTCTCTCAGCCCCACCTACCTCACAGGGGGTCTGTTGTGGGGAGGGGAAGGGAAGGAGATCGTAAGCTGCTCTGAGACTCCGAATGAAGGGCAGGGTATAAATCCAATCTCCTCCTCCTCCTCCTGGAATAATAATAATAATAAAAAATTAAAAAGCCATGATCTAGAGGAGATGTACACACAGGTTGTTCAGGTACAAAGGCTAAAATTATAGCTCCGAACTTTTAGAAGGGATCCAATTCCCCAGCCCACCCACTAATAGTATGTTTCATTCACATGTTCCTCCCATGAGGAAAATGCTATTGAAAAAACACTCCATGTAGCAGATGTGGCATGATCATTTTTTTGCCAAAACTTTGTGCACCAAATTAAGCATATTGTTTTCTGAAGGCAATAAAAACTTTTGAAAAGGAAGCTTCCAACCAAGCGGCCGCATAGGGAGATTAGATTGTGTGAAGCGGAGACAACAGCCGTGGAATTGCATTTGTTTCCTACAAGCTTTTGAATTCCAACCAGCATTCCAACCTGTCACTACTTCTACGACTTCCCCTTCTATTTGCCAAGGAGTGATGGGGCCAGATGCCATGATGTTAGTTTTTTTGATGTTGAGCTTCAAGCCCACTTTGGCGCTCTCCTCTTTCACCCTGAGCAAGAGGCTCTTCAGGTCCTCTTCACTTTCTGCCATCAGAGTGGTATCGTCTGCATATCTGAGCTTATTGATCTTTTCCCCAGCAATTTTAACTCCAGCTTGTGATTCATCCAGGCCATCATTTTGCATGCTGTACTCTGCATATAAATTAAATAAGCAAGATGACAATATACATCCTTGCCGTACTCCTTTTCCTATGCTAAACCAATCAGTTGTTCCATATCCAGTTCTAACTGTTGCTTCTTGACCCTTATACAGGTTTCTCAGGAGACCTGTGAGGTGGTCTGGTACTCCCATCTCTTTAAGAACCTGCCATAGTTTATTGTGATCCACACAATCAAAAGCTTTAGCATAGTCAATGAAGCAGAAGTAGATGTTTTCTGGTACTCTCTTGGTTTCTCCTTTCGGCTTTGGCCCAGCCGCTTCACTCTTTGTGGGGTTACTTGTACTTTCCCTCTGCTCTTCCCCAGTAGCATATTAGCAGGGGTCTTTTTGTAGAAAAACAGCTGCAGGAGCTCATTAGCATATGGTATGCTAATGAGCTATTAGCATATGCCACGCCCCCTGACATCACTGGAAGTGATGTCAGAAGGGGAAGCAAAAGGGGGGGATGCATCTTCAAAAGCGTCCCTTCCCTTCCCCAGCTGGTCTGGGTGGGGGAGCTAAGAGAGAAGGGGTTTAAAGTTTAAACTCCTTCTCATGAGAGTTGAGCCACAGAAGGAGGAAAGAGGGAAGGAAAGAGAGAGAGTAGAGAGAAGGAAAGAAGGAAGGAAAGAGGGAAAGAAAGAGAAGGAAAGAGAAGGAAAGGGGAGGGAAAGAAAGAGAGGGAAGAAGGAGGGAAACAGGGAAAGGAAGAAAAAGAGAAGAGAAGAAGGTGGGAAAGAAAGAAAGAGAGAGGAGAAGAAGGAGGGAAAGAGGAAAAAGAGAGAAGGAAAGGAGGGAATCAAAGAAATTTGGCAGCAATTCGGCCCATTATATCCTATGGGCCATTGAAGTCAATGGTGAAAACATAGGGTATATTCTGGGGGCTGGAGGAGGGGTTTGAGGGAGAGGCTCCAAACTCACAGGGTAGCTGATGGAGCCTCTCCCCAAGATACCCACCAAGTTTCAAGAACGTTGGATCAGGGGGTCCAATTCTATGGACCCCCAAACAGGTTGCCCCTATTCCCTCCATGTTCTCTATGGCAGGAAAAAAGTTAATTTTTTTCCACCATAGAGAACATGGAGGGAATAGGGGCAACCTGTTTGGGGGTCCATAGAATTGGACCCCTGATCCAACGTTCTTGAAACTTGGTGGGTATCTTGGGGAGAGGCTCCATCAGCTACCCTGTGAGTTTGGAGCCTCTCCCTCAAACCCTCCCTCCAGCCCCCAGAATATACCCTATGTTTTCACCATTGACTTCAATGGCCCATAGGATATAATGGAGCTGAAATTGACATTCGGCTGCCTGAAAGACTCCCCGGGACACCGGCTGGGGGTGGGGCTTGGCTCCTGAGCTCCCGGAGCTGTGCTCCGGTGCACTCCCCCAAAAGACCCCTGCATATTAGATACCTTCCGACCTGAGGGGCTCATCTTCCGGTGTCATATCTTTTAGCCTTTTGTTACTGTCCATGGGGTTTTCTTGGCAAAGATACTGGAGTGGGTTGCCATTTCCTTCTCCAGTGGATCACACAGCATAGCCCACAGCTTCATCGAACCACGCAAGCCCCCTCCCCATAACAAGGCAGAAGATCCATGAGTGATCCCTTCATGCTACCCAGCATTAGAAAAGTTTATTATCCAGCAACCGATGTTTCTCCAAGGATGAAAGGCCATACATCTTGGGGCTCGTTCTCATGGGAAAGTTGTTGCAAGCAAAGCTAACCTACCACTTCACACACAGAGAGATATTTTAGCATTCACACCTGCTCCCCCCATCCCTCGGAATTTTATGGCAGAGAGGGCTAGAAAGGGATGAGACCAAATGGCCGTGATGGCTTGGAAGCGAAAGGAAACTACAAAGGAAATAAACGAAAACCTGTGTCACCATGACAATCAACAGAGCCCAATCCTGACACCGCCACCACTACTAACAACAGACAGCCGATGGTTGGAGAGCCCTGTTTCTCTGGGACCTCCAACGACAGCCTGAGCCTACCGCCTAAGATGATCTAAGAAGACCAAGAAGCTGACTGCAAGATGAGAAAACCAAGTCAACAACATGGTTGTGAAACTATTGATACTAGTACTTTATTATGTTTCATGGTTTTAGCATCGCTTATTTGTATTAACTGAGGTTGCTTAATTTTAGTCTATATTATTGTATTGCGTATGCTATTTTATGTAAGCTGCCCTGAGCCAACCCTGGTTGGGAGGGCGGGATAGAAATTCAATAAATAGTAATAATAATAACTCTGCATGGGACACCTGTGCTAGGAGCCCCACCCACATCAGTACCAAATCTTACTCCTCATAATGTTCTGACCATCCTGCTTGCTGTCCGATAGCAACAAGACTGCATCCTTTGGAGGAGACACCGAGGAGGATGTGGAACATCCCTGTGCAGGGCTTTTTTGTAGAAAAAGCCCAGCAGGAACTCATTAGCATAATAGGCCACACCCTTCAGCAGAAACTCATTAGCATATCAGGCCACACCCCCATGTTCCCAGAAGTGTGGTCATCCAGCCACACTCACCTTTTGCTTCTTATTCTGTTTACCGTTTGTTGTCAAAACCCAGGGCTTTTTTGGAGCAGGAACTCCTTTGCATGTTAGGCCACACAGCCCTAATGTAGCCAATGCTAATGAGTTTCTGCTGTTGGGTGTGGCCTATTATGCTAATGAATTCCTGCTGGGTGTGGCCAACTTGGGAGCCAGCCGGAACTCCGTTCCTGTGTGTTCCTGCCCAAAAATAGCCCTGTCCCTGTGTACATCGTTTCTAAGACTGCCTGAGCAGAGACTCTGTGAGCATTGCAAGGGTTAGAAATTTCAGTTGTTCGCCCATCAGTATATATATTGGGTTGCATAGTGTTCCCTCTAAGCAGAGTTAGTGTGAGCTAGCTCACAGTTTTTTAGCCTCCAGCTCACGCATTTTTGTCTTAGATCAGGAAGGATGGCTCCGGAGCAAACTAATTTATGCCGCAGCCAAATCGCTTGCTCGCAGCTTTAATGTCAATAGTTCACAAAGGAGAATTTCTGCTCACAAGACTCCACTGCTTAGAGGGAGCACTGGTTGCCAGCTCTGGGTTAGAAAATATCAGATTTGTGGGGAGGGGGCTGGGGAAGGAGGGGTTTGGGGAGGGGCCTCAGGGGTGACAATGCCATAGAGTCCACCCTCCAAAGCAGTCGTTTTCTGCAGGGTAACTCACCTTGGTCATCTGGAGATCAATTGTAACAGTGGGAGATTTCCAGGTGGCACAGGGAGGGTGGCAACCCTAGTAATCTGAGGTGTGGGATTGTCAGACCCCCGTCTAGTTACACACGACAACTCTCTTTTGGCAGTGATAAGTTTATTGAGTTATATGCAAGATCCAGAAAGTCACTGTGTCAGAACTGAAGGCTTTTTGGCGGGCACAAGCTTAATATAGAAAATTCAAAGCAAAGCCCCTTCCCCTTCCCCCAAGCACACGTCACATTCACACCACACCTAACGTCGTCATCCCAACCAAGTGAAAGAGATATGTGTTGGTGATCTGCAGTCCAAGTTTGTACAGAGAGCCTCTCAAGGACACCTTCCCCTGGGAAAGGAAAAGGAGGGAAAGGCGGTTGACTTGGAAAGTTCTGTCTTCTGAAAGTCACTCACGCCACCCCCACTCCCCTAAGGAATCCCCTCCCCACAGCAAGTGAAGCATACCTAGGTTTGACAAACTACCTGAGACCATTTACAAAGGGCTATCACTCTGAGTGCCACAACAAGTTCAGGGGAGGGGAAGGGGAGGGAAGAGCCTGCTGATTAATAAGAGCCATTCACGTTGTTGTTGTTGTTGTTGTTGTTGTTGTTGTTGTTGTTGTTGTGATGATGATGATGATGATGATGATGATGATGATGATGATGATGATGATGATGATGATGATTTAAAAAGCTATTCTACCTAAAGTGAGAGACCTGCTAAGCCTGTTTGGCAGGACAGTTGCACGAGGAAGGGGGGTTTTCCATTACAGACAGCAACCACCAGCTCAGAAGAGGACTCCAGAGCTCTGGAGTAAATGAAGAAGAGAGAAGAAGAGATTGGATTTATACCCCGCCCTTCACTACCCAAAGGTGTCTCAGAGTGGCTTACAAACTCCTTTCCCTTCCCCTCCCCACAACAGACACCCTGTGAGGTAGGTGGGGCTGAGAGAGCTCTGACAGAAACTGCTCTTTTTTCAAGAACACCTCTGACAGAACTATGGCTTTCCCAAGGTCATCCAGCAGGTGCAAGTGGAGGAGTGGGGAATCAAACCTGGTTCTCCCAGATTAGAGTCCACAACACACTTATCCACTACACCAAACTGGCTCTCAATGCTGGGCATGGGGGGGGGGAGGGTGGATCTGTATTTATTCTGCCACAACTAGGATCCTGACTGGGCTGATTGCCTGTTACCAATTCCTAGGAAAAGACAGTACCCTGGGAATATATACTATCCCCTAAGAGAACTGTAACAGAACTGTCCCCTGAAGAGTCAGATGTTTGGGAAAGCTTGGACTGGCCAGTCTGGAAAAGGGGATGAGACATATGGTTAAAGCACAATTCTCTGACCCATAACTGGTGGCAAACATGAAGCTCAGAATGTTATGAGAACTAACACCGGTACTGGTGTGGTTTGGGCTCCCGACAAAGGTGCAACATGTTTTTATAGCATCTCCAGCTCCAGGTTGGAAAATACCTGGAGATTTTGGGAGGTGGAGCGTGAGGAAGGTGGGGTTTGGGGAGGGGAGGGGTTTCAATCAGGGCTCTTTTTGTAGCAGGAGCTCCTTTTCATATTAGGTGACACACCCCTAATGTAGCCAGTCCTCCAAGAGCTTAGAGTATCCCCCATAAGAAGAGCTCTGTAAGTTCTTGGAGGATTGGCTACATTAGGAGTGTGTCGCTTAATATGCAAAGGAGTTCCTGCTACAAAAAGAGCCCTGGTTTCAATGGTGTAAAATATCACAGAGTCCACTCTCCAAAGCGACTAGTTTCTCTCCAGGTGAACTGATCTGTCGCCTGGAGGTCAGTTGTAATTCCAGGACATCTCCAGCCACACCCTGGAGGCTGGCAACCCTAAACATTTAAGCCCAACACATCAGTCACATTTCCTCGGCTGATCAGCAGACTGCAGGCCTCACGGTCGACTTCTTTTCTTCCGTGCTTGCCTTCCACCTGTGGCTAATCCCTCCGATGCTTTCTTGTATTCTAGATTTATCAGCCTTGCTGATGGAAGGTTGCGTGTCCATTCTGATAAAATATTACCCTGTGGATTGCCAATACTGGTATCAGCTTTCAGTGTGGGAGACAAGACTTTTAAAAAAGAAGAAGAAAACCTTGGTCCCAGCCAAGGTCATACGTACTCAAGACCTTTCACTACCTCGATGATAATGTCTCTGTAGCTCTAATATTTGGAAGAAGGGTAATTGCCTTCTACCCCTCCCTTTCTCTTCCCCCCATTCCTCCCCCGGCCTCCGCCACCACTTACAGCTGTCTGCCTCACCACTCAAGGCACTCGCCAATGACCTAATAGCATCTATTCTCCAGACAATGACCTGTCTCTCAGACAGCTTCCCTTCAGTGAAGGTCATATTTTGCTTTGTCGGAGATTTCTCAAAGCCTGTTTTTGTGTGTGTGTAAACAGAGTGTAAACACAGTAATCCCCCTGAAAACACCAACATCTCCCCCTCCCCCCCCAAAAAAACCCTGAGTTACCTCAGGCCCAACTTTGCGTCTCTCTCTGTGTGTGTCTAAAAATCACAATTTATTATTCATTCATCCAGAAACATACGGTTGGCCACTGTGTTGTTTTCCTCGTTTTCATTTTAACAGGCGAGAAACTTTCCCCGGCTTGTTGTACAGCCTTCAGTATGACTCAGTCTTTCATGCCTCAATTGTTCTGGTTTTCAGAGCGGTGATAGCGGATCGCCTCCTTTGTAAACCAACCAGAAACCTCCGGTAGGTTTTGCTGATGTCCACCATCCTGCCAGAACAGAGTAACTTATTCACCATGAACGACTTCTTTCATCTTTAGGTTTAATCACGTCATTTATTTATTTATTTATAGCCTGCCTTTCACCCCCAATGGGGACCCAAAGCTGGCCAGTGGTGGATTGGAGCCCCCAAAATCGGGGTAACCCATTCCCATAGGGGGTGGCAACACTTCCAGGATCAGAGAGCAATCCAGAACATCTAAAGGCTCTGGGCAGGGAAACCCTACTGGAAGTAAACCAACTGAGTAGAGGCGGTGCAGTCCCTTCCAGAGCAGAATGTGCACATATTCCCATCTCAAGTGTATGCCTGTAGCACAGTCTTTCCATTTCTTTTGAATTAAGTTTCAATTCATTCACAATCATCTAGTTCTTTACTACCTCTAAACCCTGGTTCACCACACTCGCTGCCTGTCAGGAATCTGATGGAAAGGCGATTCAGAAAAGCATACGATCCACATATTGATGACAGTTCCTCCCAAGGATCTGAATTATCTCTGCCAGAAGTTTCATGTAGATTTTCCACAGCATGGGAAAGAAGATGGTATCCTGCAGAAGCCCAGAGCCTGTCAGCCAGGAGACAGGGCAGAAGGCCCACAGCATTAACATTCTTATGATAGCCTGCTTTCCAGGATATACCAGCAACACTGTAAAACAGGACCTGCCAAACGTATTCACCATGTCACACAAAAGGATGCCCTGGTGATGGTACCCACAGCCACTGAGTGGTCTAGGAGAATCAATAACAGCACATTTTCCTTGTTAGGAGACCAGCGTAAATGATCAGTCAGGGCAATCAAGGCAGAGTCAAGTCAAGTTTATTACGATCCATGATCAGAACAAAATCAACAACAAACGAACAGGCAGAGTCAGTGCCATGGACAGGAAAGAAGCAGGGTGGGAAAGCATCTAGATAATCAGACTCACCCAGAAATACCTGGAACTGAGAAGACACATCTTCGTAAAAAATCTTACCTTAAAAGGTAAAGGTGATACTGGCTGGAAACCATTCCAGTCTGTGGCTCTCAAAAATAGCATTTCCATGAGCAGCGTTACCTGAAAGACTTGATGTAATTTCCCCAGTCATTTGAGATAATGATGGTGGGATTTCTTAGTGATGCTGCCCCAGTTATGGAACATCAGAAGAGCCCTCCTGAATCAGAGCAGTGGTCCATCTAGTCCAACATCCTGTTTCACACAGTGGCCAACCAGTTGCCCTAGATGGCCAACAAACAGGGAGCAGAGGCCAAGATCCTCCCATGTTGCCTCCTAGTGCTGAGCTTCAGAGGTCTACTGCCTCCAGATACCGAACTTCCTTTTGTTCATCATATCTAGTAGCCACTGATGGACCTCTTCTCCATTTATCTGTCTAACCCCCTTCAAAGCCATCTGTGGTCGTAGCCATCACTACACTCACTGGAACTGCTTCCCAGAGAAACTGGCTTGGACGATTAGTTGTACATCTGAAGAAATCTAGGGGAAAAGGCCTTCCTTCAGAAGATATTTGCCTTCAAAGACTATGTTAGCAACTGATTGAGACGGGTAGCCACATCAGTCTGTCAGTAGCAAGAGAAAAGAGCAAGAGTCCAGTAGTACCTTAAAGACTAACAAAATTGGTGGCAGGGTACGAGCTTTTGTGAGTCACTGCTCACTACTTCAGGTACAGCCGGAATGTGAGTCCGTCTGCCCTATATATTGGAAAGTGGAGTGATTTCAGATGCTGAATGACATTAGAAAGAGAGACTGCTGAATTGCAACTGATAATGAAGCTCAAGCTCAATGCATCCACCTGGACTGAATCAAGACCTAGGTTTCCTGTCTCATTATCAATGCTGATTTCTCCATGCCTACTACCCCTCTGCAGATCACATCTAACCCAATCACACCTGCTATTGTCATTCACCTGCCATTGTCATTTGCCTGCTAATGTCATTTGGTGTCTGCAATCACTCTACTCCCCAAGATATAAAGACAGATGGACTCACATTCTAGCTGTATCTGAAGAAGTGAGCAGTGACTCACGAAAGCTCCTGCCCTGCCACAGGTTCTGTTAGCCTTTAAGATGCAACTGGACTTATGTTAGAAACTGCTGTCTATAGATTTCCTTTAATGACTGTTGAGATAGCTCTTCCTTGTGTTGGTTGCTAGATTGTAATTTTATATTTGCTGCTTTGTGTTCCAAGGTCAGGGCTCTGTCATTAAGAACAGTGGGAAATCCCAGGTGTCATCCTTGACTGAGATTAGGGGGGAAATATAAATTGATTGCAAATGTAACAGCAATGGGAATGTGTTTTCAAGCACCGTCTGAAGTCAACTGGATCCAACTTCTTTTTCTTTTTACAAACGAACCAACTAAAAACTGGTTATGAAATACTCTGGAGAGCTCCCATTCATATCCACTTAGGAGAGTAGATAAACAGGATCTACCTAACCTAATTGGGAATAAAAATCAATATGCTTTGCTTTTTGTCTGTCAGCTGTATCCTCTCCCTTAAGCTGGACACTGCTTGGACTATAAACAATTTAGTAGAAACTGCTACTTAAGCTTCCAATTTATTCAGTCCATCCCTTGGTTGCAGCCATCAGTTTAGTTTAATAAGTGAGCAAAACACAGAAGGACATCACATTAGAAGAAATGCATACGGCAGGTACATTTCATATTTTAAAGAACCAAGCGGTTGATTGTGAGAATGGCTTTTTCAGTGCTTCTGTTTGAGATACGTCTCCGCTGCAGATTATGCAGCACTGAAGTAGGAAAAAGTAATTTGGGGAAATTGATGCCTCAGTACTATTTGTTTCCCCTGAGAGATTGTAGCCCTGGCAGCACATTTTAATGGCCCCCTTTACTAACACAGCTAGATTTAATTCCACTATTAAAGAACTTGATGGAAGATCTCCAAACAAGACAAGACCCAAATATGGTTCAAGCATGATTTTAAAATTGCCTTTCGGACTTGCTATCCTTACAGCCCTGTTTTAAAATGTTTATCTTCAGGGAAATTTTGTCCTGTTGGCTGTTATGAAACTTTCACCCTCCTTTACAGGGTTTCACTTTCTCTTCTTTTGGGCTGAGCAGCCCCCTTTTTCTCCTTTTCTTCTGTGTTTTCTCTGGCTGTCCCACCCAGTCATTTGAATGTATATTGGTAAAAGTTGACCCAGCCTAGGGAAATGAAGGGAGAGACTAAAATCCTTCTTATGTCCTGTTTTGGTAATCGCACACAAGAAGTTGATGGTAGTTCAAAAATAACAAACTGTTTTATTTAACTTAGAGGAAAAATGATCAGGTAGGAATCAGGTATAGGAGTCACGAGGTGAAAAGGCAACAGGAATGGGATGACTGTATAAAAATAAACACCAGATAATTTGTCAAGAACAAGTAACTGTTTCTGTAATTCAGACAGGTCTTTAAAACTTCCCAATGATTACAAGTTTAGTGTAGTGGTTAGAAGTACAGATTCTAATCTGGGAGAAATGGGTTTGATTTCCCACTTCTCCACATGCAGATTCTGGTGTGATTTTGGGTCAGTTACAAGTTCTTTCAGTGCTGTTCTCTCACAAACAGTTCTCTCAGAGTTCTCTCAGCCCCACCCACTTCACAGGGTGTCTGTTGTGGGGAGGGGAAGGGAAAGGAGTTTGTAAGCCGCTCTGAGACTCCAAGTGAAGGGCGGGATATAAATCCAATCTCCTCTCCTTCCTTCCTTCCTCCCTCCCTCCCTTCCTTCCTTCCTTCCTTCCTTTTCCCCCCTTTTTTTCTTTTTTTTTTTTTTGCTGCTTAAAGTTACTCGTTCATACTATCTGCATAATGAATTGTCCTCTTGGAGGTGATAAATTATTTATCAGAGTAATGAACAGATCAATCAGGGCCGCCTGGTAGCTGCAGCGCCGGAGCATTTGGTAAAGTATAGGTCTGGATGTTTATATTTATCACCGAAAAGCCTTGACTTTGATATAGACCTTTGAGAGGCATTTATTAATCATGATCTCATTACAGTTTGGGGTAGACTAATAGCTTTTTATTTGTCAGAACAGTATCTGATGATTTAGCGCTGTTGTCCAAAAGTGCAGGCCCGGTTCTGCTATTTAACCTTCTACGCAAGTTTTGAAGATCATGTTGCAGCCGTCGAGGGGCAGGTTCCTGCTCTCGCTTTGTTTCCGCTGGGCCTTCCAGGAATGGCTGTTTCATGGGGACCCATGGGCAAAGACTTCTGGATCAGTCACGTTAGCGTTCCTACAAGCCAGCCCTCACTCCAGGTTTCTAGGAACACAAGGTAGACCTTAGAGATGCCCGCACCCAGGTGGGACCTGGGGGTTCTCTGGAATTAATGCTCCTCTCCAGACTACAGAGATCAGTTCCCCTGGAGTAAATGGCTGCTTCGGAGGGTGGACCCAATGGCAATGTACCCACTGAGGTCCCTGTCCTCCCCCAAACTCTACCTCCAGATCTCCAGGAATTCCTCAGCCTGGAGCTGGCAACCCTACCTCCTCACCTCCCGCTGGTGGCCAGGGGGGACCTGGCAAACCTAGTAGACCTATATAAACAAGGTGCAGATAGGTCACGGCTCAGTGGTTGTGTCTATGGGACAATGTAAGCTGCAACGGGAAGCACTGCTGAATGAAAGACCAACCCTTTCTCCCACAGAGTTACCTACAGCGAGGTTAGGCTGAGGGTTCTCCTGGAATTACCACTGATCTCAACATTGCTGAGACTTCCCTCAGAGGAAACGGCAGCTTCAGAGTGAGGGCTGCAGAGAGGCGATTTCCTTGCTGAGCTCCTGCCTCAAATTCCACCTCCCCTAGGCGCTGCTCCAAATGTTCATGAATCCCCTGAACTGGCAACCCGGGAGGATGAGAGTTCCTCCAGGTGGGGCCTGGAGATCTCCCTGAATTACAACTGATCTCTGGATGACAGAGGGTGGATTCTATGGCATTATACTCTCCTGAGGTCCCTCCCCTCCCCAAACCCCGCCCTCCCCCAAGTTCCACCCCCAAATCTCCAGGAATTTCCCAATACAGGGTTGGCAACTCTAATTCATTAGAGACAATGAACTGGAAGAAGAAGAAGAAGAAGAAGAAGAAGAAGAAGAAGAAGAAGAAGAAGAAGAAGAAGAAGAAGAAGAAGAGAGAAGGAGGAGAAGAAGAAGAAGAAGAGGAGGAGGAGGAGGAGGAGGAGGAGGAGGAGGAGGAGGAGGAGGAGGGGATTGGATTTATACCCCGCCCTTCACTCGGAGTCTCAGAGCAGCTTACAATCTCCTTTCCCTTCCCCTCCCCACAACAGACATCCTGTGAGGCAGGTGGGGCTGAGAGAGCTCTTTCCAGAGCTGTCCTTAAGAGAGCAACTATGGCTGGCCCAAGGTCATCCAGCAGCTGCGAGTGGAGGAGTGGGGAATCAAACCCGCATCTCCCAGATTAGAGTCCGTGCACTTAATCACTACACCAAACTGGCTCTCAACGACACCAAACTAGGCAGTTTATCTCTCAGTGCCCCTGAGAATTCTCTAGATACGCTTCCTAAATTCTTGCCTGGATTTCTCCCCAAAATTACTTGGTCTTGGTTCCAAAGTAGATAGAATTTTTCTATGTTCCTTTAAAAAAAAACCAAAAAAACACACCCTCAAATATTGTACAGAATGCTGTACGTGTACATTTCATCCCGGCTCTTTCACGTGTACATTTCATCACAGCTACAGTGCCAGACTTCTGGGAGACCCTGTTCTGAACCTCTACACCTCCACGGTGTGACCTTGAGTTCTCAGCCTAACCAACCTCACAGGGTTGTTGTTATGAGGAGAAGGTGGAGGAGAGGGGAACAACAGAAGTTGTTTTGGGTCCCCCTTGGGGAGGAAAGCAGGGTATAAATAAAAATACATATATGCTTCATTTCATTGGCATCAGCCCTATCCCATTACATGGATAAAACACCGTAGGATTCTTTCAGAGTAAAAAAAGTAATAGGATTCCTAATTTAAGCACTTCGACTGCCATCACTACACATCAGCTACAGGGGAAATGACTAAAAATCATTCCCAGCGCCGTCTTCTTTCCACCCGGGGCTTACTTTGCTGCTCCCATCTCTCTCTTTCTTTCTTCTCCCGATAGTATACCAATTTCCCTCCAGGAGATACTGGAGAGTATGGACCAAAGCGATTCCAAGAATGTGCACTAAGGGGAACAGCTTTAATTACTTGCACAACCAAACACCGAAATAAAACAACCCAGAGATGTGGAAATCAGAGCTATTTCAAGGCCTGGCATCTGAGATTACGACTCCCAGGTGCAGCACTCGAAAACACCTGGCAAAGGAACCGCTTCAAAGCCACAATTTTCTCCAAACGGAGCGTATTGCTCTGGGAACGGGCCCAAGTCTTTCTGAAGATGGCACAGTGCCCTTAAGTGCGGGAAGATACATATTAAAGACATTAACCATCTTTTAGAGCTTATTAGAGAGAAAGCAATGGAGCTGGGATCTAAGGCAGCACCCGGTTCGCAGCTCATCTAAATATACCTTGTTCTGAAAGGTGAAATGGTGTATGCTCACTATATCTCTTGAAAGTATTCCATGGGAACTCGGCATTGCCACAGGCTTACAAGTGCTTCAGATCAGATTTGGCACAGGGCCCTCGTTAGAAAAAAATGATATACAAGGGTCCTCGCTACGGCATCGCGCCCTCCTGTCTTCTGCAGTCCTCTGGAGTTTGCTCAGTTTCATAAACCAATCCATACTGGATTCTAAAACCCATGGCGTCAGTCTAGAAAGGAGCACATTTCTGGAGTTCAAGTTATGTGGGAGTCCGCAGAAGAAATCAGGACGAATCAGGTTCTCCTCTGAGAAATCAAGGGCAAATTGGTCTCATGGTGTTTAGGGGGAGCACCTCTGCCTAAGATTGCCATGCCCCCCCCTGGCCACTGATGGGGGATGTGGGGGTAGGGTTGCCAGCTCCAGGTTGGGAAACTCCTGCAGATTTGGGGGTGGAGCCGGGGGAGGACAGGGATGTCAGTGGGGTACGATGCCACTGGGTGTACCCTCCAAAGCCTCCATTTTCTCCAGGGAAACTGATCTCTGTAGACTGGAGATGAACTGTAATTCCAAGGGATCCCCAAGTGCCACTAAGAGAGCCAGTTTTGTATAGTGGTTAGAAGTGTGGACTCTAATCTGGGAGAACCGGGTTTGATACCCCGCTCCTCCACCTGCAGCTGCTGGTGTGACCTTGGGTCAGTCACAAGTTTTTTTTCAGAGCTGTTCTCTCAAGAGCAGTTCTCTCTCAAGAGCTCTCTCAGCCCCACCTACCTCACAGGGTTTCTGTTGTGGGGAGGAGAAGGGAAGGGGATTGTAAACCACTCTGAGACTCCTTCGGGTAGTGAAGGGCAGGGTACAAACCCAATCTCTTCTCTTCTTCTTCTCCTCTAAGAGACTGGCATCCTTACCTCTGTCTTACTTCACAAAGTGTCTATTGTGGGGAAGGGAAGGGAAAAGAGATTGTAAACTGCTCTGAGACTCCTTCAGGTAGTGAAGGGCAGGATATAAATCCAATCTCTTCTTCTTCTTCCCCAGTAACGTTGCACCAAAAAAATGCAGATTTTTAAATAAAAAAACATACAAAATTAAAACAAAGATTAGGTATTATTTTTAAGATTGCATGGCAAGCCAGCAAGGATGTTGTTAACTGTTTGCCTGATGTTGGTGATACTGAGCTCATATCATCAACACAATGTTGATTTTGTGACAGTTCCTAAACAAGCACTAGTATAAGATGTCCAGTTTACAGCTGTGACTCTTACTGGAGTTTCTTGCCAGGGTGACACATTCCAGGTATTTGCAGAGGGAATTTTTGATGAGATTGGTGAAATCTCTCAGGAGGTCTTACATGTCCCTACACAGAGTCTGAATTTCATCTGAACCAAGTTTGTGAGGAGTTCAGTGCACATCCAAGGTATTTTCGGAGAGAGTTTAGACTAGACTAATGAATTTTCTGAGAAGTTTCTGCTGCGCTTGCCTCACAGGGCCACCATAAGCTGATTTCTACCCTGGATAGCCCAGTCTCATCAAATCACAAAAGTTATGCCCAATTGGCCTCAGTCAGTATGTGGAAGTTAGACCACCAAGGAACATCAGGGTCATGATGCGAAGGCACACAATGGCCAACCATCTCTGAGTGTCTCTTGCCTTGAAACCCCACGGGGTTTGCTATAAAGTCAGCTGTAACTTCATGGCCAAAACAAACAAACAAACCCCAGTTACACTTAGAAAGGTTTAACTCCATTTAGGATGTCATTAGGAATGCCAGCTTGGAGAGGCAGTGGGAGATATTTTTTTTTTTTAATGCAGCATTGTGTACTTACTAAAAGTTCTTACAAAAAGTGACAAAAGGTAGCTCTAGGAATAGCTAGATAATCTGGTGGTTTTACCATAGAGTCTCCAGCAATTTCTAGAATTACCCTTTGTGAATTCCAGTAAGAACTTCTGGTAAGTGCATGAAGCTGCATTTTTAAAAACAGTTTTCTCCCACAATTGCATCCCACCAATCCTCCTGCTAGCGGCATTATCATTTACCTCTTATCTTTTTTTAATCAAAAAGTGAAAAGCGGATGCAGATTTGGAGGCTGAAGGTTCATACTTGCATGCAAGAAAGAAGCAATATGATTTTCCTATAAGGGTGATGAAATTTGGGCCCTTTCTTGCCTCGGCATCTGAGTGCCTCCTATTCTTCCATTCTGCATTCCTTCCCACTTTCACTTCCATTTTATGCCAGGACCTTCTCTTGTTTCTGCATTTGTTTTACAGGAATCTGCATTCAGACTGCTTCCAGCACACTGTTGCCCCGCAGCTACCAAAACTCCTTTTGTTGTGATTCTTTGTTCTCATCCGCTTTTGAATCGCTAAACCTTTCTAAAGTAGAATTGTTCCCGCGAGTATTTAAGTGCTGCCCACTGCCCTCCCCCATTTCCACCTCTCTCTTTAGGATGGCGCTCCCTTCCTGTTCTGTTTTCTTTCCCTCCTTCTCCAAAGACAAAAGAGGATGTGTCCTCCCATTCAGGCAAACTTTTAAAAAGCCAGAGAGGGCATGAGAAGGAATCAGTAAATATAAAGGACGAGGGGATTCCCTGCTCCCAAATGTGTCAGTCGTGCATGTGTGGGCCTGGATTTCCCCTTCCCTTTCCTTTCTTTTTGCAGAATCATGGAGGGAGGGAAGGAGGGCGAAAGGGAGGGCGGGGTTGGCAGGGACTTAGCTCAAAAAATGTGGGTTTTGCTTGTAGATGCAGAATGCATACAGAATGCACAAAATAAATATACGGGGTGGGGAGCAGTGCAGAGGGAATGCGTGCAACTGTGAAGTCAACCCTTAAGGCTTGACTCCTTGGATTCTCTGGAGCAAGCTGTCAATGCAGAAAGGACCTTTGTATGTCACGTTTGGTCATATCCCTTCTACAATTATTGTAGCCAAAAAGTGGTTCTGTGAATGGCTAGGCTGTACCAGTGCACAGGGAATTCAAAGAATATTATCTCCAGCAAACAGAATCCCATCCATCTGCCGGCCTGGGCTCATTGCGATCTGGCCCCAAATGGTACATGCATAATTAATAGCCATGCTCCTATTAGAGGTAACTACACCAGTGACCCCATGACTTGTGTTCTTGTTTGCTGGCAGATATCTCTGTCTGGTTCCTATTAGCTTTTCACAATAAAATATTTACAGAATGTGAACAATTTGTAAAATGGAGTGTCCTTGTGCTTATCTAGGAAAATGAAGCTAAAAGGATTTGCTTAATCAGCTCTTGGTTTGTTGCTACATCATGCAGGATCCCCCAACCCAAGCAATGAGTTTCTTCCTTCCTTCCTTCCTTCCTTCCTTCCTTCCTTCCTTCCTTCCTTCCTTCCTTCCTTCCTTCCTTCCTTCCTTCCTTCCTTCCTTCCTTCCTTCCTTCCTTCCTTCCTTCCTTAGCAGAAGTAGCTTCCTTTGTGCTCTTCTCTTCTGGAAATTCCCAGTATTGAAAATGCTGCCCATAAGTAAACACTTGCAATTTTCCATCCTTTTAACCAAAGCATGTTGGGATGCATTACACTGTCACCAAGAAATAGACATATGGTGCAAGCCTCAAAAGGCATCACTAACATCACATAAAGGATTCCTGAGCAATTGAAAGTGCAATCCCAAGCAGAGTTATGCTATAGGGAACAACAACAACAACTATACTTATTTGTATGTGTTTGCTGCATACAAGGGCATCAAATAAATTCACAGAAGTTTCTAACCAATGTTAGCCAAATTGCCTTATTTATTAATAAATGTGGGGAATTATGAGTATTAAATGGCAATAGGCATTAAACAAGCCAGGAGCATGACCTATGTATATGTGAGTTAGAGTTCCCAGGACCCAGGAATAGATGCTGAAGCTAGAGTACTAAAGCAGTGATTTCTTTACTGAAGGTTCTTCAAGCATACAAACATAAAATCAAGTGTTCAGTCACACAATACAGAGCAAAGAATATAGAACAGAAAAATACAGAGACATTTGCATGAGCAGGAAGTATCACTGGTTGGGTGATACTTTACCTGTCCGGTGAGACGAGTTGATTCTGCAGTGAAAATGAGGTGATACAAGGGAAGGGGCTGTGAGTTGATCAGCAAGACATGTGGTAAGGTCCCAAACTGCACAGGAATGGAACCAGCAAGATAGGGTGGGCTTAGGAGAGGTAAGAAAGAGAACAAAGGCACAAGGCTCTCCTTATATACCTGAAAATGTGACCTGAGGCTAGCACTCATGTGGTCACCTGGTCCCCAGGAAGTACTAAAAAAGCCTTAGACTCTGGATGGGGCATAAAGGGATTAAAAGCCGGGCAATCGGAATTTACTGAAGAGTGCAGTGATCCCTGGTCTGGTGTGGTTAGAAACTGCCTGTAGAGACCTTAAGAGCCAGTTAAAAACTCAAGACAAGTACTGGTGTTTCAAGGGGTTTGCGTATTGGAAAGAGTGTAGTAGCCTTCTGGAAACCAAAAGCGTCAAAGAATACTCAAAGAAA
This sequence comes from Gekko gecko, assembly GCA_029375565.1. Lineage (NCBI taxonomy): Eukaryota > Metazoa > Chordata > Lepidosauria > Squamata > Gekkonidae > Gekko > Gekko gecko. Next base: position 18,221,862 of record JAPDNY010000009.1, on the reverse strand, counting down.
GTGAGCTGGAGTGTTTGGAAAACACTGGAACAAAAGCCTCTCGACACAAAGATTTAAATAACTGTGAATAGCTTAAGAAAGTCTCATTAGCCTGAAACATAAAGATGAAAGTCTGTGCATGTACCGGTTTTACCTCAGAAATTTCAACCCCTGATTTCACCTGACCTTTCCCCTCTATGTTACATAAAATATTTTGTTATTTTTGTATTTCAAAACACCTTGAGCACCTTTTAAGTTGTTTAAGTTAAAGTGGGCTCCAGATCCTTCCTGGGCAAAGAAGAAAACACATTACTAGGGTGGTTCAGTCAGTAAAGGGAATTAAAAATGGAGGGAAAAGCTTGCCTCCAAGGGAGGGAAGTGGATGAGGGCATCATGGCATTACTCCCTGTGCACCCAGAAGAAGTGATATAAGCATGTTGCCAGGGGTGCTGTAGCATTTGCAAGGGTGTCCCCAGTGATGTGCTGACATCACTTCCAGGCACATGGGGAGTGACATCAGCCCATTGGGTTGCCCCCAATTTCCCCACTCATTTTCCAGGTTCCACCAGCAGGAACCCAGCACGCCTAGTGGAAGCAATAAAAAAGAACCTCAGAGACCACGTCATCTAAATGCCAGTTGTTGGACTCAAGCTTTATTTCTTGCATGTGTAAGATCATGCTTATGGATGATAAACACCAGGTCAATGAAGCGCTACCTGGGGCTATTGCTTACCCAAGAGGAACTGCTCTAAGAACATTTTCCTTTCTGCTCATGCATCCTGGGATCCAACCCAATGAGGAGGAAATGTTACAGGGTCCTCCCCCCCACCCTTAATTTATCTTTAAAGCAATGGAGATAGGGAAAATAATGGAGGCAGGACACTTTACTAGCAGAACTAAACAAAATCCAGAGCATGTAAAACAGGATTCTCTTCCTTCCTCCCCCAAAATATGAACATTCGGAGTCAGGTCTAAGGTCGTCAGGTTGCAATCTGGAAATGACACCTTTGACTTTTAGTATAGAGAAGCATGCCCTTTGTGATGCAGAAGGGCACACATTCCTCTCTGGGTGCTTCTGATTTAACAAAGAATGGATCTTGGCTTTTATGGAGGGACCCTAAAGGCCTTGGAGAGCCACTGGCAGTTGGACATTGGACTAGATGGACAAATTGTCTAACGCCAAACAAGGAAGCTTCTTATGTTCAAGTCAAAGTTTCTTGCAGATGAGGACATTTTGCCATTTGGGAGCTGCACTAGAACAAAGTGTGAGAAAAGCCTTTCCCTGGATTTTTCCTTGTTTCAAAGCAATCAAAAGTGGCTTCATTTTTCAGCTGCTGTCTGGTGAGCACCTTGGATGAGAAAGCACACTTCACAGGAGTAATTCATGCATGGTAGAGGGCAGTTCATACAAAGAACAAGTCCCTAGGCACTCCTACATCTGGATAGAAGTGACTGGCATATACCAATCGATCTGTCAAGCCTTTATAGCTTTCCTCTCACCCAACACTGTAGAAAGCTGTGGCTCATATAGTCACCATCTACTCATTTTATCGTGGTAAGGAAAACCCTGCAATAGCATCTCCCCCTCCCCAAGAACCACAACCAGAAAACTTGAAAAGATACTAGACAGGAAGAGAACAAATTTGATTCAGTGGAGATTTAATAAGGGCTCTATAGACCCAGATTATGTTCACTGTCCCTGCAAAGTTGATGAACTCTGTCCAAGGCTAAGAAGTGTTTCTAGGGCTAGTTCTCATGAACAAAAAGTTATCTTGAGCCCAGGGCTTTCTGAACTACCCAGTGATATATGACTATGCTACTACAACACATTCGTACCTTTTCCTTGCATGTGCACACATGCTTTTCTGCTTAGGGTCACATATCACGACACCTAGAAATTTACATAGAGTTGGGAGAAAAATAATCTGGACTAGGAATTTCACTGCATTCATACAGATGATCTAAATTTTCGAACTGCACAAGTCTTTCGAAATTGCACTTTTTCACCATGGAAATGTTTGGTTGGACATTTTTCTAAGTCCTGCACTATGATATAGTAGTGAGAGTGTTGGACTAGAATCTGGGAGTGTAATGTATTTATGTGTTATATCAGTCTGAGAACCTTGGTTGACAGGCAGTTCAAATGAAATTCTACAGATGAGAGTGGCAGTGAGTTCAGTTAGAAGTCAGTTAAGCAGAATGAAGGATTGAGGAAGATCCCGAATTAGGGAAGTGAGACCAGTAGCCCTTCCTTTAGTGAAATAGCTCCTCGTAAAAGGAGGTGATCCCTGTCAAGTGTTTAAGAAGGAAAACCGGAACTCGTATGTATGTTCCTGTCTTCACAGGCTTTGTTATGAGCATTTTTCTTCCACCTATCTTCATTACTAGTTTTCTCATGTCATTCTAGCCCGTTTCCGGTGTTTTACTGTTCTTTTGTAAGCAAAACCAGGAATCAATGTTTTTTAATTTTAATCTTACTACTTACTTTTGGTTGGGGAGGAAAGGCGACTACAATTCCTTCCCAAACCCCAAGATAGTTATCTTTTGTTATATTAAATATTTGTATCCCACTTTTCAGCCATACACTCAAAGTGGCATTTAAAGAAATTCTAACTTTTGAAAATAAACAGAACAATCACAACACTTGGGGTAATGTCCCTAACTGACATCTGACTCAACCAAGAAGGCCTCAGTTTGATAGTGGAAAGCGGATCAACGTGGCTACCTCAAAGAGTGACAGGATTTTTAAAAAGAGTCTTTGAGCAGCGTTGGCAGTTGCTCACAGCTAAGCTTCAAGAATAAGTACCTAAGTAAGGAGAAGAAATATCTTCGACCTTCACTCTGCATTTCATTAATAGTAAAAGGTACTTGGGTCAAATGGCTTTTCTGTGCAAAGCAGCCGGTTGTGCCAAACATAAAACCACACAGTAGTGTAGAGAGACACATTTTATGGATCAGCTATTTGCTCTGATGAACTGTGTGAAAGTCATTCTGGCTTCTGGATGTAAAAGAAAACCCACATTATTACACCATAATATTTTTTTTAAGACAAAACAGTCAGGTTAGCTACTTAAAGAACTCCCAAATAAGGATCATACTGCGAAACCTTAAGAAAATCCCATCTCGTGTGTGCTAGAATATTAAAACATACTGTCCTTGTAATGTATGGCATTAAAGTTGCTAATGGCAGTTATGGTAAACTTCCTTACCCCTTATATTGATTCCACCCTTCCTCTAGGATGGAGTAGATCAGTCTCCCATCCTCCATTTTTATCTTCACACCAATCCTGTGAGGTAGGTTGTTTTTTTTTTATTCTAACAGGAGTTTCCCTTTTTATACAACTAATTTTTTTGCACCTATTCTATTGCTTTAAATATACACATATACTAACAAATTTTTATTTCTATTACTATTTCTATTAATCCTTTCTAATGGCTATGACATAAGCCACTTAAGGTACCACTCAATCCATTTGTAGAGTCTCGACCATGTTTTCTCAAAAATGTCTTCTCTCTTGCCTTGCGATAGCAAAGTTAATTTGTCCATCTCAGCCATTTCTAAAAGTTTATAAATTATTTCTTCTTTTGATGGGGTTTCTTCTTTTTCCCCAATATTTAGCGTACAAGATTCTAGTGGTGGTTACCACCAATGCTCCCTCTAAGCTGTGGAGTCTTGTGAGCAAAAATTCTACTATGTGAGCTAGTGGCATTAAAGTTGTCCGCGAGCGATTTGGCTACTGCATAAATCAGTTTGTTCTGGAGCCCTCCTTCCTGAGTTAAGACAAAAATGTGTGAGCCAGAGGCTAAAAAACTGTGAGCTAGCCCACACTAACTCAGCTTAGAGGGAACACTGGTTACCACATGTATGATCATATAAACATCCGGTTTTTTATAGCTTTCTGGTAACCCGTGTGAGGCTGAGGAAAGAGTGATTGTCCTAAGCTTACCCAGCAGGCACCACACATATTCTGCTGAAAATAAATGAAGAATTTATTTATTTTACTTCATTTATGCTTTGCCATTCTCCTCAACCAAAGCATCACTGTCCTCTCCTCCATTTTATCCTCAGAGCAGCCCCATGAGGTAAGTTCGGCTGAGAGCGTGGGACTGGCCCAAGTCCACCCAGCAAGCTTCTGTGGCATGAGTGGGGATTCAAACCTGGGCCTCCCAGATCCTAATCCAACACTCAAACTGCTACACCAGACTAGACAAAAAAAAACATAGCCAAGAAGCCTAACAATGGCCCAGCTCCGGAAAGGATGTGACCCATTCCCAGTTGCTTTCCTTTCCCCTTTTTGGCCTCCCCTCTTCCGTTTAACTCTGACCATGTCCCTAAATTGGAGATGTCATTTAGATATTTGTACCTGACTTTTCTCCCCAGTGGGGACCCAAGGCAGCTCACCACACCATTCTTCCCATTTTCATTTTGTCCTCACAACAATCCTGTGCGGTAAATTAGGTGGGGGGAGAGAGTGACTGGCCCGAGGTCGTCCAGTGAGCTTCTATGGCAGAGTGAGGATTTGAACCTGGGCCTCCATGATCCTAGTCTGACACCCTAACTGTCAGGGCTCTTTTTGTAGCAGGAACTCCTTTGCATATTAGGTGACACACCCCTAATGTAGCCAATCCTCCAAGAGTTTACAGTAGCCCCTGTAAGAAGAGCTTTGTAAGCTCTTGGAGGATTGGCTACATTAGGGGTGTGTTGCCTAATATGCAAAGGAGTTCCTGCTACAGAAAGAGCCCTGCCAACCATGCTGGCTCTCAGTATTAGAAGTATTCTTGGTCTTCATTATCTTAGTCCTCCATAGGGGTGTGCATTCGGATCTACCCGAGCCAAAAACATACCTGAAAATACCTTATCAGTATTTTGAGGGGGGAGGGATATATTTTGGCATCCCAAAGATATCTGGGATTTTTTTTTGGGGGGGGGGAAGATCCTGAAAAAATCCCAGTTATATTTGGGGTAGATCAGAAAAACAGTGGAGAGGCAGGAGCCCATTGCTCCCACCTCTCAGCTGTTGATCAGGCTTTCTACTGCAGTCCCTTTAAAGCAGGGGTGAGCAAACTTGCTTGACATAAGAGCCACACAGAATAAGTGTCAGGTGTCTGAGAGCCGCAAGACATGAAGGAATACCACACACACTTTTTTTTTAAATTGGAAGATATGCAAATGTACTTTTTATTAACATTAAATGAGACTTCCAAAAATAAAAGCAAAAGGAGTAAAAACAGATATATGATAATGATATTTATTTGTCCAATGATATTTATTTGTTTGTTAATGATATTTCTTTGTCTAAGAGAGAAAAGAAGAGAGAGAGGTGGAAAGAAAGAATGAAAGAGGTAGAAAAAGAGAGAGAGAGAGAGAGAGACAGTGAAGGAAAGAAAGCAAATAAAGGGGAGGGAGGGAGAGGTGGAAAGAAAGCAACTCTAACTTTAAATGTGTTCTCCAACCCCCCCCCCAAGTATGCCTCCCCTTTGCTTCCCCAGCTGCCCTGCCAGGAGCCATACAATATGTCTGAAAGAACCTCATGCAGTTCCTGAGCTGCAGTTTGGCCACTCCTGCTTTAAAGTTTAAAGTCCCTTTAAGTTTAAAGGGACTGCAGAAGCCAGAAGAAGAGGAGGAGGAGGAGATTGGATTTATACCCTGCCCTTCACCTGGAGTCTCAGAGCGGCTTACAAACTCCTTCCCCTTCCCCTCCCCACAACAGACACCCTGTGAGTTAGGCGGGGCTGAGAGAGCTCTGACTGAGAACTGCTCTTTTCAAGAACACCTCTGACAGAACTATGGCTTACCCGAGGTCATCCAGCAGCTGCAAGTGGAGGAGTGGGGAATCAAACCCAGTTCTCCCGCATTAGAGTCTGTGCACTTAACCACTACAACCAAACTGGCACCAAACCACGGCACCAAACCATGGACAGCATGTTGGGGACCCGTCTTCAGAACTTGGACTGTCTCTCCCCATTCATCCACGTGTGCTGTGGTCTTCTGGGCGATCTCCTAATTGTTCTCCTGTTCAAAACAGCCCGCTTGCCATCTACTAGAACCTATTTTTCCCCCTAGAATGGCTCCAGCCTTGCAGAATGGCATCCCTGAGAAAATGAGGAGAGCATCATCTGTATGGCCATTTCATTTGTGAGGACTTCCTGTGTGCCATCAAGTCATTTCCGACTTACTGTGACCCTATGAACTAATGTTCCCCCATACATCCTATTGTTAAGAAACTTTCTCTGGTCTCGCAAACTGAGGGCCTTTGTGTCTTCCTTGTCTGAGTCAATCCATCTCCTGTTGGGCCTTCCTCTTTTCCTGCTGCCTTCAGCTTTTCCGAGCATTCTTGCCTTTTTCCCAGTGACTCTCGTCTTCTCATAAGGTGACCAAAGTACGATAGCCTCAGTTAAGTCATTTTAGCTTCTAGGGAGAGTTTAGGCTTGGTTTTAGCAGGCAGTTCTTAGTGGAGGGATTTTTAAGCCAGTTTGGTGTAGTGGTTAAGTGTGCGGACTCTAATCTGGGAGAACCGGGTTTGATTCCCCACTCCTCCACTTGCACCTGCTGATGTGACCTTGGGTCAGTCGCAAGCTCTAGCACAGCTGTTCCTGAAAGAGCAGTTTGTGATAGAGCTCTCTCAGCCCCACCTACCTCACAGGGTGTCTGTTGTGGGGAGGGGAAGGGAAAGGAGTTTGTAAGCCACTCTGAGACTCCAAGTGAAGGGCAGGGTATAAATCCAATCTCTTCTTCTTAACAAATTTGGTGGGGGGGTTGGGTTCTGTTTTTTTATTTTTATTTGGAATAGTAAGCTGCCTTGAGCCTCATATTTAAATAAATCATCTCAGTTTGCTCTGGCAATTTCAAGCCGTTAAGAGGTTGATCAAGAGGATGATGGCTGAGCTGTCTTTATAAGGATTTGAATGTATTTGTAACGGATAGCTAGGAAGAAAAGATTCTGGATCAAGATAAACGGAGAAGCACTCCGAGGAGGTATTGATCTGCTAGGCCTATGAGATAACCCATTTCAGCATGCAACTGAACAGGGTGGCTTCTCTCGATGTATCTCAATTACCTTTGAGCTGCTCACACAACTGCCCCAAAGCCGCCTGCACAAGAGAAGACATCACGCAAACGTAACTGTGACAAACGTAATATACACATTCTTCTATTTGGCCATGCCGTCTATGCCTTATCTTGCCACTGAGAGACTGAAGTCAGAGAAAGGGGCATTACTGTGTGAGGAACTCCTAAGGAGAGGGGGAAACAATACATGAAATTCTTTTAAGCATTTTAACTTGCAAAAACACGCTTTAATTGTTTTATAGAAACGTCTATTTCTTGGCTCCATCACCAACCAAAGTTCGGTTCCCGCCATCGAATGCAGGCACCGGCATTTGCCCCCCACCCCCCGGGAGTGAACCACAAGGTGTGAGGGAACCAATGAAGGCTCTCGGTGGGAAAGTTAGCCAGTGGTGAGGCAGGCACGCCAGCCTGGTTGATGGTGGCCGTCCCCCTGTTCTCTCAGTCCGGTGCTGTGTGAGCTTGGGACCATATAGGATTGGCTGGTTGCCTGTTCGGGAGTCAGGGAGGAAATTTTGGGCTCTCACTCAAATTGGCTGTGAGGAGGGGGCTTGTTTTTCGCCTGCTTCATGTGGCTTGGAGTTGAGGGCATAACTCAACCTGGTTAATTTGGTTAGGCCCTAGCTGGGATGGTGGGAAAAGCATGAGTTAAGGGAAGTTCACGTTGGCAAGCACCCTGAGATCTCTGTGATGGGGGGGAGGTCCTCCGACTGGGTCCCCATTGGCTATGCAGTCTGGGCGGCTCAGTGGAGGCTTCTTCAGGGGTGGGGTGGGGACACACACCAGAACCTTAAGGCTTAGCAGTCATGGGAGGGGACTGTGCCCCTCCATCCCCTCCGTGCATACACATGCAGGCCACGGAGAGAAAGGTCTGGAGGGTTTCTGGACTGGGATCAGAGCTGGGGTGGTTTTGACCAAGTAGGAGGCTTCCTTGGCAAGCTTGACGCAATCTGTGCTTTTAAGGAGTTAACTAGTAAAGGTCAAGGTTTCCCTTGCTTGAAAGTCAGCCGAATCCGCCTCTGGGAGGTGGTGCGCATCTCCGTTTCCAAGCCGAAGAGCCAGCACTGTCCGAAGATGTTTCTGTGGCCATGCAGCCAGCATGACTAGATGCTGAGGTGCACAGACCACTGTTACCTTCCCACCAAAGTGGTACCTATTTATCTACTCACAATTTCTTGCTTTCGAACTGCTAGGTTGGCAGGAGCTGGAGGCCAGGGATGGGAGCTCACTCTGTCATGCAGCATTCAGGTCTCGAACTGCCCAGCAACAGACCTTCTGGTCTGCAGCTCAGGATCTTAACCTCTGAGTCACCACGGCCTCAAAGGAGTTAGCTAGAGTCAAGCAGACCAGCTTGTTGTAAATAAATAAAAGTTCCCAATTTAACCCATCATTTGGTGTCTGGTCTTCATTCAAGGGGTGGGTGGGCAAAGGGAGGCTGTGGCTAAGATTTTATGGTTTTATCTGATTTCATTGTTGTATTCTAATGTTGTCACCTACCCACGCTTGTGGGAAGGGGGTGGAAAGCAGGATGGAAAGCAAATTAAATAAATAAGTGAAACCAAAGGAGACTAAGACTGGAAGGGGCAATGATGAAGGAGCTAGAAAAGTTCCTTAAGTGTAAGATGTGTTGCTGGTAGGGTCACCAGCTCCTTCTGAGCAGCCAGCAGGGGATGGAGTTGCACTTATTGGGAGCAAGGAGGGACACCCGACATTTCTACGATGTGCCTACATGACCTGGAAGTGATGTTGGAATGTTGGGGACATTGAAGGGGGGGGCGACACTCTAGTTTTTGAATGGTAAAATTAGCTTCTACCATAGAGTTTTTGCCCAAAAACCAGAGTGTCACCCCCAACACCCCCAACATGCCTATGTCATTTCCAGGTCACATAGGTACATTGCTGAAATGTTGGGCATTCCTCCCTTGGGGGGGGGTAATTCCCCCCATGGGCCAGCAGTGGAGAGGTGGGGCCTGGAAGTGGGATAATTCCCCCCACTGGGGGACTTGCTTGTGACCAAGATCAAGTTCATTCATACGATGGTATTCCCCATAACTATCTATGGGTGTGAAACCTAGACAATGAAGAAAGCTGAAAGGAAGAAAGTTAACTCATTTGAAATGTGTTCAAGGAGAGTTTTACAAATACTGTGGATCTGCCAAAAGACAAATAAATAGGTCCTAGATAAAATCAAGCCTGAACGTTCCATAGAAGCTAAAGCAACTAAACTGAGGTGTCATGACCCCTAGCGATTGCCACCTTCAGCTGCCACCACTCTGGACTTAGGGTCCCTTGAGAAGGCCCAGAGTACCCTCCCAAGCCCAACCAAAATGCCCCCTTTAAGCTGAGAAACATAGGTGTGATGACCAGGCAGAGAATATTAAACAAAATGGTTTATTAATACAGGGAGCAAGAAAAGAAGACACAAGGTGCTTAAAAATATATAAGTGTTTAAAGGCAAAACAAACAAATCTAACATGACTACCTATTTCTCTTAACTGGTTACTATTCAAGGCCCATGACAGCCCTCTTATACCAGGCCTGTGCCTGTACTTACTCTATCCCAATTGAGGGATCTTTCTCTCCGACCAGACTGTCCCCTCAGTTTAACTCTGTGTGACAAGAACACAGAAGAGAAAAGAACACAGTTCCTCAACCCACAAAGCTTAAGTTACATGTCCTCACACAGGACACCGATTGGTTACAACCATCACTAAGCATTGTGGGGATTGTAGGCTGTGTCAGCTTTCCACTCCCACTGTCAGAATCGGGCTCTGTTGATTGTCATGGTGACACAGGTTTTTGTTTATTTCCTTTGTAGTTCCCTTTCACTTCCAAGCCATCATGACCATTTGGTCTCATCCCTTTCTAGCCCTTTCTGCCATAAAATTCCAGGGGATGGGAGGAGCAGGTGTGAATGCTAAAACAGCTGTGTGTGTGCATGTAAAGCGGTAGGTTAGCTTTGCTTGCAACAACTTTCCCATGAGAACGAGCCCCAAGATATGTGGCCAGCTGAATCCTTTCATTCTTGGAGAAACATTGGTTGCTGGATAATAAACTTTTCTAGTGCTGGGTAGTATGAATGGGGGAGTGAAAGAGAAGAGAGTGAATGTCCACTGCATGACCATTGCATTGTGGGATACTGACCTATTGCCTATACAATACCTAACCCTTGATCTGTTCTTTAGTCTGAACAAGAGATCTCTCTTGTGCACATCCAAATCTCTGTTTCTAATAAAGCTTTTATAAAAGACTATTGGACTGAGAGTGGATTAACTCAAGGGTCTGACACCCACACAGGTCTCTCCTGGGCCTAGGCCTCTAGGCCTTGTGGCCCAGTCCTGCACATGTCAGAAATGCAGTTTATTCTTACCAAAAAAAGAATGTCTGGAGACAAACCTTTTTCAGTGAAGCAGAATATTTTATTGATACACTCTTGCAAGCGTGGGTGATCAGCCAAATGACTGAACACACCTTTGCATTTTGAAACAAGCTGTTATATACTTCCTATCACGATGCTTTGAAAATAAAAATAAAAAGTCCCTCCTCCAGCTGCCATAGGCTGCCAGCTGGAGTTCACAGAACAAATCCGAATGCCTGATCAATATATCACATGTTTTCCTTTTCCATATAACAAAAAGTACCTTTATTCCCTTATATGGCTGGATATTTTTCTAATCACATAAGTGTCATTCTAAGCATTTTTATCAACTTTCACAATGCAAGTTCCTAGCTAGAAGTTTCCTGTTTGTTTCATATTCAACAGACCGAGTTATTCTTAGCGAGTTAGCCGCATGACCTAGACTACTGTCTGGATTCTGTGAAGTTCCTCTTTACATTTGTTCCATGTGAAATTTCCCCTTCGTCTATACAGGATTATTTTTATTCCAGTTGAAGCAGACAAGCAATATTGTTTTTGATTACTCTAGATTTTGACTTTTCCAAGACATCCTCCCTTCTCCTTATCATCTTACTACTTAATCATACTGCTAACATATTTTTAACATAGGATCCACCTGTGTTCAATTAGAAAAAGTAGGTACTTTTCTGGTTATTGAGGCCACCTAACTGCACTGTTGCCCTCTGCAACTTCTGCCTTCTAACCCAGAGACCAGTTTTCGTTTTTAGGCCTGCTTGTCTGATTTCATTTCCCCTTTCTAAAAATCCCCTGTAGCATAGGAAGCAGGTTTAATCTTCTAGCATGAATCAATACATTTGATTATTATTATTATTATTCCAGAAGCCAATGTCTTAAGCTTTCAAAGTATATAAAGCTAACATTTTCAGCTAATTAATCAAAAATCTTTATTTTCATTTCATGACATGAGGTTATCATGCTTTGGTCACATTATGGGAAGGCAAGAGTCACTGGAAAAGACAATCATGCTAGGAAAAGTTGGAGGCAGCAGGAAAAAAAGGAAGACCTGACATGAGAGGGATTGACTCAATCAAGGAAGCCACAGTCCTCCGTTCGCAAGACCTGAGCAAGGCTGTGTTAACGAGAGGAAGTTTTGGAGGCCTTTAATTCATAGGGTCGCCATGAATTGGAAATGACTTAATACATGTGCACATGCGCGCACACATGCACAAAAGAATCACAAAGGAATGGGCTGCCTTGAACCACAAAGAAAGGTAGGGTATAATGAATAGACTTCTATGCAAGTAGAAGAAAAGTGAAAGAGTTGAGAAACAGGCCATCTCCACATATTCCTACCATTACAAGCACCCTTGAAGCATGGCCTGCAATTGTTTGTGATGGTGGGATCAAGGCTGAACTCAGGGAAAGGATGTTAGGATGATCAGCCAAAAGCTCCATTCCAGAAGAGTATAATAAACCAGTCATCTATCACCTGGCATTTTCCCTCTTTTTTTTCTTCTTCTCAGAAATGGGATCTCCACCCCCAAAACAAAGAATGAAGCAAATCGATTAGGCAGTTGTTATGGCTGCCAGATGTGGGGGTCATTGAGGGCAGTGCCGCCCAGGAGAAAAGAAAACAGAAAAGCAAGGTCTTCTCTACTTACAGGAAGTTCTTGCCATAGAGTTCCTGGTGATTCCCAGAGCTACCTGGAAGTGCTTTAGGAATCGATAGAAACTCTAGGGTAAAACTAGGCATTCTCTGCACAACAGGGAAAGGCTAGGATGATCTGTCCCTACTGTCATGGAAGGTTTTTACACAGATTGACAATATTTCTGTGTTTGTTTTTTTAAAGGAGGGAAGTATTTGAGATTCAATACTTCCCACACACGCCCTATAGCCCAGAATGAGTTAATACTGTAATGTATGCTGTAAAGTGAAATGCCTCCATTGGAAGTCCATGTTAAGCTTCCTGCCTAGACAAGGATCCGAATCCTCAACATCTGATTGGTTGTCTAAGAAGCACTGTCCTATCAGGACAAACCTCAAACTCTTGGGGGGGAACGAACCCTATTGGTTCTTATCTCTGTAATCTTATTGGTTACTAATATGTAAACAGGCATGGCTACATTAGCCGGGAACATTTAAAAGGCAGCAAAACTCCACTGTTTCTTTGTCATCTGTCGATCTGCTGTTTGCTGTTCTGGTTGACTTGAGCTGTTGCTGAATGAAGCTGAATCACTTTGCTGAAATCGAGTTGAGTGTCATACTTAACAAATACAATCAACAAGATGGGGCATTCAATAATCAATGAAAAAGGATTTCGTTTGCCTAGGTTCAGTCCGTGTTGTGATTGGGACCACAGTTATCCGGTGTCTTCTGCATGCACTCAGGATGAGCTCCAGTGCTGCCTGGCCATCAATGCTCCCTCTAAGCTGTGGGGTCTTGTGAGTGAAAATTCTACTTTGTGAGCTGCTGGCATTAAAGTTGTGAGCAAGCAATTTGGCTACTGCATAAATTAGTTTGCTCTGGAGCCATCCTTCCTGAGCCAAGACAAAAATCTGTGAGCTGAACCCTAAAAATCTGTGAGCTGGCTCACACTAACTCAGCTTAGAGGGAACACTGCTGGCCATGTGGCGGAAGCAAACACTTCAGTGTCTAATCACAGATGAAGTCCCCACAGATTGATCCTAAAAACACCAGCAAAAAAATCCCCAGTGCAGTTCTCACAAGCTCAGAGGATTTCAGAACTCCCACATCCAGTTTCCTTCTGAAGCACTAGAACAACTTACAGAGGATGGACTTAAGTGATGCTGATAGAAACCACTAGGGAGTTCTGTCAGCCGTTCGTCTGTAAAGATGACCCACTTGGATTCTCACTAAAGCAAAAACAAATAAATTATGACAAAGGTGCTACATTTCTGGGACGCAATCACTCCCACAAACACACGTAGCAGCAAGATTTGTTTATTAGGAGACAGAGAGGTTCCAAGCATGGACAGCTTCTGTGTCGTAACTGGGTTCCAGATACCAGTCCCCCCAGTATAATAAAAGCAGGAAAGCCTACACATGCCAAATGACCAATCACTTCTCTCGTTCAGCCCGCCACATGTCTGTAGGGGCCCCGACAACTGCCTAGCACCTTCAAGCTAACAGTTACATTATCTAGAAGCTCTGCAAACTACAAGGTCACACCAAACGATGAGATCATACTCATCACAAGATGTTTACAGCACACTCAGGAGGCCCCTGCATGAGAAGTGTTACTAACCAAGCAAAGCAGACAGCCATACCCAGTCACTCCCCTCCCCCTGCCACCACCCTGTTACCAGCAGAGAAGATAAACAGGAATGGAAAGGAGCAAGGTTGCATGAGCATTGTAGAAATACATGTGAATCCATATGGAAATACTTGGCAAGCGAGGCCCGAGCTTGACACTAGTACGGAACCATCTCTATGTGTCGATGTTTTCTCGCAACAAAAGTGTGCTTATTCCTTTCCCGAGATCTACTGTCCAAGTGGTAAACCCGACATTCTGATCCCCCCACCCTGTATTTATTTTTAAAATAGTTTCTTTTCTTTTGCAAGTCTAGCTGCCCACGCTCACTTTACCAAAAGGTAAGGATTGCAAGGGGGTTGAAGGAAACGCCCGGCCTTTCCCTCCCTACTGTTGTCTCATTGGAGAAGGCATTTCTGAGCTCTTATGAACGCATGAAGCTGCCTTCTACTAAATCAGACCAGTGTTCTCTACTCACACTGGCAGCAGCTCTCCGGAGTCTCAGGCTGAGGCCTTACACATCACCGACACCCTGGCTGAGTCCAGACGGGCAGTTTGCCCCGAGATGGGCACATTTCAGCAATATTTCACACACAGCTTTTTCTGTAGAAAAAGCCCAGCAGGAACTGATTAGCATAATAGGCCACACTCATCAGCAGAAACTCATTAGCATATTAACCCACAACCCTGACGGCACAGCTCATTAGCTTATTAGGCCACACCCCCACATTAGCAGAAGTGTGGTCATCCAGCCACACCCACCTTTTGCTTCTTATTCTGTTTACCTTGTTTGTTGTCAAAACCCAGGGCTTTTTGTAGCGGGAACTCCTTTGCATGTTAGCCCACACAGCCCTAATGTAGCCAATCCTAATGAGTTTCTGCTGTTGGGTGTGGCCTGTTATGCTAATGAGTTCCTGCTGGGCGTGGCCCACTCAGGAGCCAGCTGGAACTCCGTCCCTGTGTGTTCCTGCCCAAAAATAGCCCTGGTTTCACAAATGAATTAAAGGGGCCGTTCACACAGGCACATCTGTCCAGCGTTCCCCAGCCATACTCAACCCGTCTTGTAACACTTCCCTCCTGAGTTTAAAAGATACCAGGTGAAAGTGGTAGCAAACCCTAGAGAATGTGTTCATCCTGCATTCATCCCACTTCCCAGAAGTGTGAATGTGAACAAGGTGATCTGGGAGGGATGCTCTTATGCCCATGAGCGCTTATGCACGTGAGTGCATGAGCGCATATCGTCAGATTCCATTACAAAAAGCCGCTTACAGCTGCGTCTCTGCCAGGGGCAGGCCAACAGTGTGAACACTCCCTTGCGCATCCTCCCTGGTATGCTCCCGCATCAGTCTGCGCAGTGGGCCGGGAAAGCCTGGAACACGTCTTTTTTGCCACGACTCCCTCGCGCTTCAGACTGCCAGTCTGAACTCAACCCCTGATCCTTCTCACTAGAGATGCCAGGAATTGAACATGCGACCTTCTGCATGCCAAGCAGAAGCTCTACCATTGAGCCACAGCCCCGCTCAGCTCCTTTTATTCCTGTTTGAGAATCCTTATGGGTAGCCATACCTTTCCGCCCAGTGACCACAAAAGCAGCTCAGGGATGGCTCACCCCCCCCCCGCCCCCAGTGAAAAGATGGCAGGGGAGCAAAGGGTTAAACTTTCCTCCCTTTCTTCATACAGCCATCAACGTCAGTTAAATTTGTGAAAGAAAAGAATGCCTCCTGAATAAATGAGGACCCTAAATTTGTTGCTGGGACCTTCAGCATGTGAATCATATACCTTTTGACCACAACCTTAACCCTCCCCCCATGAGTTATGGTGATTGTTTGTGGTATGAGGGGAGAAAAAAGCCAAACCAAACAGAGAACTGTTTTATTTCATTATCCTTTAGGAAATTAATGCATCTCCACTCTTTCCTCCTCCCTTCACTTTACGAATGGGTCAAGGGCTTTTGCTTCCCCGATGACGCTTCAGTGCTTCTTAGCAACATATGGGGAGGGGGGAACAAGGGAGAAGTGGAATGCCAGAAGTAAAGGATGGTCATGTGGCATCTAGAAGGGTACATAATCTGAGGTAGCTTTGCCAGAGGATGAGAGATGGCCACCGGAATAAACAGCTTTAAAGGGGAATTTTATAGATTCGTGGAGGATAAGTCTATCAAGAGCTACTAGCCATGGTGACTGAGGGGGACCTCCACATTCAGAGGCACTGATCCTCTGAATTGCAGAGCCAGGAGGCAACACCAGGGGAAGGCCTTGGCTTCCATGCCCAGTTGTTGGCCACTGCGTGAGACAGGATGCTGGACTAGATGGACCACTAGTCTGATCCAGCAGGACTCTTCTTATGTTCTGATGTTGCTGTTGTTGCTTTTGTGCGGAATAGAAGCACAATCTGCATGTGGACCATCTTTGCCCTACTTTTTCGCCACGTTCCCCGGGTATTCTGTCTTGATTCGTATTAGAAGAAGAAAAAGAAATTAGATTTATGCCCCGCCCTTCACTCGGAGTCTCAGAGTGGCTTACAAACTCCTTTCCCTTCCCCTCCCCACAACAGACACCCTGTGAGGTAGGTGAGGCTGAGAGAAATTGCTCTTTTTTCAAGAACAGTTCTGACAGAACTATGACTTGCCCAAGGTCATCCAGCAGCTGCGAGTGGAGGAGGACGGAATCAAACCCGGTTCTCCCAGATTAGAGTCTGTGCACTTAACCCCTACACCAAACTACTACATCAAACAAAGTACACTTCCTGTTGTCAGCTTCTGAACTGCTTGCCAAAGTCACTTAAAAAATGGCATTATTTCTGTTTCTACCATTAGGTGGTATTTCTGGTGCTGTGATGAAACAGCACTAGGCTTGCTCGGTCTGGGCTGGGAATCCCTGGGGGCTTGGGGGGTGAAGCCTGGAGAGGGTGGGGTTTGGGGAGGCAAGGGACCTCAGCAGGGTATATCACACCAGAGTGTCCATCCTCCAACGCAGTCATTTTCTTCCTGGGAACTGGTCATCTGGAGATCAATTGTAATAGGAGGAGATCTCCAGGCAGCACCTGGAGGTTGGCAACCCTACAGTACTAATTAGCAGGGCATGAGAAAAATGTAGATATACCTCTGCCATCAGCCATGGACAGAGGGGGAAGCATAATCATGATCCCCCCTGTGTAGATGGAAAAATCTAGGAGGCAAATGATTTCCAGCCACCGACGTGTGGATCCTTCATTGGAATTCAACATGCAGCTAATGCTGGAAAAGGCATGACTCGATTGCAGAGACTGGCTGCAGTATATATATTGCAGTATATGTAAATATATTTTAAATGTCCTTCCTTCTGCCCCATATTAATTTGATTTACAAGCACACTGGTCTATGCCAAACTACCAGAAGAACTAAGGCTGAGTTCAGATTGGCAGTTTGCCCCACTATAGCCACATTTCAGCCACGTTTTACAAGCAGATTAAAGGGGGCGTTCACACAGGCACATCTGCCTGGCGTTCCCCACCCGTAGTCAACTCCTGCTGTTCCGCTTCGCTCCCACATTTAAAAGATACCTGGTGAAAGCGGTAGCAAATCCCTGAGAGCCCATTTATCCCACTTCATTCCACTTCCGGAAAGTGTGAACGCCAACCTGAAAAGCCAAGAGCAAACCGCGTGGCACATAAGGCAGCAGCGATATGATTGGCTGCGCTCTGCTCTACCACCCAATGTGGTGCCGGCACAATGGGATTCTCCCCAAATCGGGCAGATGAGCTTATGCGCTCATAGCCGAATTACCAAGGAAAGGCCGTTTACAGCTGCACCTCCGGGTCAGGGTCTGAACGCTCCCGCGCGCCTCCTTCTGGTATGCTCTCACATCAGTCCGCACAGTGTGACCGGGAAAACCCAGAACAGTTTGTTCCAGGCCTTTTTTGTCACGACTGGCTCCCACTTCAAACTACCAGTCTGAACTCAGCCTAAAAATTACTGAAGGGGGGCTGGAACTGATGTTGACAATCTCGAGGGGAGAAAACAAAATGTGATATTAGCTGTTGTAGATTTTCCAAGTTGTACGGCCATGGTCTTGGCATTGTAGGACCTGACGTGTCTCCTGTACTCACCGTGACACAGAGAGTACTCCCTTTTTCTGTGTTATACCTCTGAGGATGCCAGTCACAGCTATGTCAGGTCCTACAATGCCAAGACCACAGCCACACAAGCCGGAAAATCTACAACAGCTAATGAACTCCGGTCATGAAAGCCTTCAACAACGTATTAAAATGCGATATTGACAGTCTTCAAAAAAAAAAAAAAATCCCTTTAAGGGATCCCACAGAAATGATGATCCCAAACAGCAGAACTGCTGAGGTACATAAGGAGTACATTCATTGTTGTTCATAAGGAGGACGGTGCCAGAAGTGCCTTTTACAGATGTCTTTCACAGAGCGGTTGGAGTCCATTATAAGAGGCCCTTCACCTGTTTCTCTGTTTATCCGGAAGCAAGCAGCTGAGATGTGTATTATAAAGATAGGTCCATGGGACAGACATATGCATTACACCAAACCGAGCTTCTTGTAGGCTGGTTGCGCATCACAAAAGTCCCTTCCTGCCTTTCCAGCAGGGGGTGGGGGTGGGAATGGGGGGAGCAAAACGGCATTCATTGACACTATGGGATAACTTCTGGCTACATGACCAGAAGTGACATCACCATGTTGTAGAGCATTCTCAGACTCACCCCAAACACCATGTTTGTTTGTTTGTTTAACCATAGAGTTCCAAGTGAATCCTACACTATTCCCTAACGTTGTGACTTCACTTCTGGTTATGCAGCTAGAAGTAACGATGTGGCATTGACGGGTAGCACTTGGGTCAGCCCTGTCCTCCCCGATGTCCCAGCAGTCGCCATCCCTCTGCCCTAGCTCCCAGTCTTCCAGTTGCTTTCCCTAGATTTGGAAGCGTGACAATACATGCAAGCTGCTGAAATTGAATGCAGCAATCAAAATAGGTAAAGGTAAAGGTTTCCCTTGCTCGAAAGCTAGTCGAACCCGACTCTAGGGGGCGGTGGTCATCTCTGTTTCCAAGCCGAAGAGCCAGCGCTGTCCGAAGACATTTCCATGGTTGTATGGCCGGCATGACTAAACACCAAGGGACATGGAATGCTGTTACCTTCCCCACCGAAGTGGTACCTATTTATCTACTTGCAATTTCTTGCTTTTGAACTGCTAGGTTGGCAGGAGCTGGGGCCAGAGACGGGAGCTCACTCCATCATGCGGCACTCTCGGGTCTTGAACTGCTGAACTACTGACCTTCCACAGCCTGCAGCTCAGCATCTTAACCTCTGAGCCACCACGGTTCCTCAATCAAAATAACACCCAGTTAATATATATTTGCCAGACAAACTGGATTAGAGCAGCAAAGGGGAAGGGTGACAATGAAACTTCAGTGCCTACTGATTTCTCTCTTCTCATTATATTTCTCTACAGTGCTGTTTGTGGGTTGGAGCTCCTTGCAGTTGAGATATTCGGTTTCCTCTTTTCGGGCCTTTGGATCCAAGAGGGAAAGGGCCATCGCGCTCATGTGTGGAGTCGCCAACATGCATCTGCTGCTGAAAGTAAACAGACTGAGGAAGACCGTACACCATCTCAAAGGAAGATTAGCAAAGACCAAAAAAGAGGCCATTTCCATTTGCGGAATCACTGAACTGCTACCAGAGTAATTAAAGAAAACAAAGCTACAAAGCGTACCCTTGGAGGAAACCACTGACTCAGCTGTCCTAACTCAGTCAGGGAGTTAAATCAGGAATTAATCATTACCTTTCATCTCTCATTTGCAACTGTCTTGTTTGGAGTGATCTTACAAGCATAAAAATGTTTTGGGCAGACCTGCACAGTTAAGTGACTCACCGAGCTGAATTCAAGCCACCAGTCAGAGACCTGCCAGAGCTGGAAAACTGCTCACTCTGTTTCTGTGGTCTTGAGCAGGCAAGTGAATGAGAAGTTTCCCAAGTCTCTGGCAGCCTGTCTTGTTTGGTTTAAGCTACCCCCTCAGCATAGACAACACACAACACACCACAGTATAGTCCGAAGGCAAACTTCACCCCCTCTGTGTTGGAAAGTGCCATCAAGTCACAGCCAACTTACAGCAACCCCATAGGGGTTTCAAGACCAGAGACATTCTGAGGCCTGCCTCTGTGTAGCAACCCTGGACTTCCTTGGTGGTTTCCCATACAAATATTAACCAGGGCTCACCCTGCTTAGCTTCCAAGAGCTGGCAAGACTGAACTAGCCTAGGTAGGGTTGCCAAGTACTTACCATAATTCGGCGGGAGGGACACAGTCCATGACTGGAACATTACACCTTGTAACACCCACGCCACACGATGCTGTCACCAGGAAGTGACACCGGGCAATGCTCTGGCAATGGGTCTGGAAACTCGATGGTACCATCGAGTTTCCAGCTCCATTGCCAGAGTGTCAGCCAGTGTCACTTCCTAGTGATCTCCCCCCCCAGGAATGGTCCTGCCAAGAAGTATGCATCCCCCACCGAATTACGGTAAGTACTTGGGAAGCCTGAGCCTAGGCCATCCAGGTCAGTACAATATAGTTTGATTCAACCACAAGTTAGAACCAGGGTTTGCCTTCTAACTCAAGCAAGCAAGCCCTGGTTTAAAGCAACTTGTAAATTTCATTCTTAGAAGAACATCCATCTCTGGTAGCAGCCATGGCCTTAAAAGGCCCAAGAAGGGCCATTAAGGACAATTTGTTTGCTCCAGTCATGCACTTTGTCCCTTCTGAAAGGGTTCTCAAGCCTCTGGTGCCCTCTCTTTCTTTAGTTAAGGTACTTGCTCAACACAGACCTTGTACCATAGTATAGTTTGCTTAACCATAACGTAGAACCAGGGCTTGCCTTCTAAACCACCGAGTAAGCTCAGAACTTCTGTCTCTGGCAGCAGCCGTGGCCCTGAAAGGCCCAAGAAGGGCCATTGTCAGGTTTAAAAGCAAGTAGATCCAAGCATTCTTTGATTAAGAGGGCTTTATTGGAATACAGTGCTAAAACCCACAGTGGAGGTCATTGTCAGGAATGGCGGGAGAAGCAGCTCAAGCAAAGTTATAGTGTGATGCAAAATGCTACTAGCAAGTGAACTGTAAGCGCGCGCATGGGAAACTCCCAGCGGGAGAGTTACTTAATGCATGGGAGACGACTCCCTCCTCCTCTCGTCTTCACAGGACAGGAAAATTCTCATAAGCTCAAGAATAGCCCAAAGCCCACATTCAAGGCCACCGTGATAAGACTGAGCGGCAGAGAAGAAGCTCCCACGTTACTGCCAGCATACCTACGCAAGTGCAATGCAGGGATGAGATAGGGAACACAGAACAATGGACTCAGTGTAAAATAGCAAACACACATTTCTGACAGCCATTAAGGATGGTTTGTCTGTCCCAATCACACTACAAACCATAGCTTAGGGACCCACATTAAAATGTTTTAAATACTTGTGTGACAGATTGCACAGAAAAGCAGACTTTTTTAGAGTCAGGGAGTTCATGAGTTAATTTTCCCTGGAGAGAAGAGCTTTTGGGATTGACTGCTCTACTCACTCTCTGATTGGACAGCATCAGCTGAGAGAGGAAATAAAACAGCTGATCTGGAGGGAAAAGAGGTCTTTTGTCATTTGGTATTTTGCCTTTTGAGACACTTTTGGTCTTGGTCTGAAAACTAACATCTGGATCGGTAACCAGAGTGTTTGACTTCTGAGGGAAGAGACATTTGGGAGTCAGTGTTTTCTGACAGGCAATAGTCCAAAAAGTTCCTTTACAGAGAGAAGAAGAGAAACCCCATCGTCTTAAACATATTAAAACTGCTCTGAGAGAGAATTTAGATTCTCAGTCAGGAAAGCTACAGAACAGTCTTATACAGACAAAGGATACTGGAGAAGGATTTGGCAGAATGTCTGGGTAGTTAGAGTGAACTTCCAGACAAGCCAAATAGTAAAAGCAGTTATTGCTTCTTAGGGACAAGGAGAATGACTTCCTGCCAGTGAAAGGGGTTGGGAAGAGAACCCTGGCCTGTGATGGGGGGGAGGGAACTCAGACACCTCAAGAGCTAGTGAAAAGTTGTAATATCTAAAGGAAAACCTAGATCTCTGAAGGAAGAAATCTAGAAACTATGTTAGTGCTGAAATATACTAAACAAAGTACCTCTCAAAGAAAGAACTAGAAAACCTCAAAACAAAACTACAAATACACTCTCTTGAATGTTCCAAGAATTCAACTCTGTTTATATTAGAAAGTTTTTACTTCAGCAGTTTCAAAACCTTGACTATTCCTATTACACATATATTTCCTGCCTGTTTAATAAAATCTTTATTCTGTTTTTGAAAGTTAATTTGCCTTAAGTGCCATTTCACCAGGGTTTATAAAACAGGACAACTCCTGTCTTTCCCCCAAATTCATGTACTGGGTCTAAAGCCTAAACCAATATCTAAACAAAGAGTGAGACAGTTTCAAGTTTATTTAAAAGGGAAAGAGAAGATATATACACTACTGTAGGGCAACTCAGTCACTGGGAGGAACTAAAGATTTGGCAGAAAAATCTGCCAGACAGTTGGGGAGTTTACAGGGGTCCATCATAGCTTGTTTGTCAGTGAATCAAAAAATATGATTTGCCTTTTTGATATCATTCAAAGCCACTGTTAACCTTTGTTTACCATGGTTTAGGAACCCACTTGAAACTGAGGTTTTCAATACTGGTTTGTACACCAATCACAAATTATAGTTTGCCTTTTTGATATCATTCTAAGCTGCTGTTAAACTCCATGGTTTTCAATCATGTCTGAACCAAGCCATTATTCTCTCGCAGCTCTATGGTTTTGAGCAGGGAGAAGATTAATGCAAAAATAAAATGACATGCAAATACTAAGACTGAGAGAAATGCGACTTCTAGTTCTAAAAGAAGAAGAAAAATGTTCCCAAGTTGTCAGCTATTTTCTTTCTGATCCTTTGAAGACTCTGAAATAGAGGACACAAAGTTAAGCCATTTCAGTGGGAGAAGAAAAATACCTGCTTACATCACCCCTGTAGAGATCAAAATGAATAATTTTGGCTGAATTCTGTCCTTGGGTTCTTTTCTCTTTTATTTAGAGGTATAGTTTGCCCTAAGGTTCACAGCAGGTCAAACTACCTGTTTTCATCTTATGCTCACAGGTACCCTAGGAGGTAAGTCACATTTATTTCCTCTCCATATATGAAGAACTGAAATGAAAATTCACACGGACTTTGAGAAAGATAGGAATTAGTCACAGGATTGAATTGGCTCCTCAAGTCCACCGCAGTGTATTGTCAACATTGGAGTAAAATGAAATAACCGATGACATCATTTCAAGATGAAAAGTACATAATGATCATAAGCTTCAGAACTGGATTTCCACAGTGAGTATCTGCACTGCATCCTGGAAACTATCAGTGACTCTTCAAAACAGCACAGGATGCATGGTGAAATCAGATATATTTTATAGAGAAAATCAGGAACCCACCCCAAGAATTCAGATTTTATTTATTAATTTATTAATTTTATTAACTGCCCTCCCCAGTAAAACCAGGCTCAGGGTGGTGTACAATACAGTGCTATAAAACATCAATAAAACAAAACAAACCTTACATAAGGCAATAAAAATGTAATAATCTGATTAATTGTTTACAGATGGCACTGAAATCCTTGCTGTGCTGCTATCTCATGGGAAACAGGTGGGGGAGAGTGGAAAGTGGGAGTGCCAAAACTGAACCGTCACTGCTGTAAGTCAGTCTGTGCTCAGTGACAGCACAGATTCTGCAGACAAAGAGTTATCTGCAGCTGGCCCTCAGCCAGTAACCGAACAACTGGCTGCAGCTGGCTCTGAGCCAGGAGGAGAGCAACAAGAGACCAGGTTACTGGCTGAGCAGAAGTCATAGCCTACAACCAAAACTGAGCCAATGCCTTGTACCTCTGAAGCAGAAGCCACTCCCAAGCCCACCTAGCTCACCTACACTCTTGCAGCACCAACATTGCCAGAGGCGAGCTGAGTTGCAGGAAAGTACAAGACTCATGACCTGTTGTCAGCTGACAACTGATGAGATGGACAAGTAGTTTCAGGATGACTGCCAAGGAATTGGCTGGGAGTCTAACTTGTTAAGACTTGGCTATAAAATCAGCTGGGAGAAATAGACGTTTTGTGGATGCAACACATACACATTGTTGTTAAACCACTGACTGTTGCGGACCAGCCTGCTTTAGCTGAGGCTCACTCTGCTTTTTTTTTTTTTTTATGAAGTGTTTATTAAGATCAAGTATAACATATCAAAACATACAATAACTGCAAAATATCATGCAGAAGTTTTGAGAATCCAAAATTACAATCCCATCAATTAGTCAACAACAAAACGTTAAGATACATCTACAATTAAACATAATAAGACAATATCAATTCCGTTCACCTATACCAAAGTGCTGTTTAAACCATAGATTCCAATGAATTGAGTCAAGTTTATTGCTCTGATATACAAGAGGAGTCGCGGCAGTATGATGAAGGTCAAGGTGAAATCAGAAGTGGAGCCATGTGTGATAGCTCATCCCAGAGGGAAGCACATTATGCTCTGCCATGAAGTTACGTACTGGATACCAGGTAAGTACAAATTTATCATAAGTTCTGCTGGAACTGTTTTGTAATCAATCCACAATGTTAGAGATTTTATTCATCACAAACTGATCCCAAATCTCGTCGCACCAGGATGTCAGAGTAGGAGGTGTTGGAGATTTCCCGTTTGCCGCAATTCTGAGTCTGGCTGCTGCAAGAAGAATGGAGGTAAGGGTCTTTTTGGAGTCATTCCTAAATGATGAATCCCATAGATTGAGCAAGGAGAGTTCCAGAGTGACAGGGAGTGTTTGTTGAATAATGATATTGATTTGGGAGAATACGTCCTTCCAGAATTGCTGAATGACTGGACATTCCCACCAGCAGTGTAAATAAGTTCCAAGAGATCCACAATTTTTCCAACACAGATGATGATACTGAGGATTCATTCGATTCAGCTTTTTTGGTGTAAAATACCATCTGCGTATGATCTTAAAGGAGTTCATCCGGATGTTATAAACACGTGAAGAAAACGCTGGAGAATTCCATATGTCAAGCCAATGTGATTGTTGCAAGTCTGTCTCGAGCTCTGCTTTCCAGATTTTTTGACAAGGAATAACCTCCCCATCAGCACCTCTGATACTCAGCCAGCTGATGCTGTCTATGACCCTGAGATAGTGGAAGCAGGTCCTAGTGCCCCAGTTGCTGAAGACAGCATGTATGCCATGAGCACTGGGAACACAGAAGAGGCAACTCCGAGAGGCGGTGCTTCAGCAACCCAAGATCTTGGGGAGACTTCACAGGCTGCCTCGCCTCCCCTTTCCCTGGAGCCAGGGGAACAAAGGAGTAGGCAGGCACACTTGGAGCTCCTTGAGAGGAGGTGGAGCAGATGCCTCACTGCCCGGCAACTGCCAAATCAAGAGGAACACCTGAGGTTAATGAGCCAAATGGATGGCTCTCTTGCAAGCAATGAAACCCAGCCGTGAGCTGCCAATAAAGGATGGGGCGTCCAACGAGGGAGGAAAGGGAGCAACTCATCACCTTTCTAGAGACGCAAGATCACACCACTGTTCCTGTCTGCAACTCATGAATCTTTGGTTTCAACCTTGGACCTGCTTGACTACGCCTCTTGGACCTGCTCAGACTCTGCTTCTTGGACTCTCAGCTAGCTTCCCTGGTGTATGACTCTTGGACTGAACTCTCAACTTGGTGCTTCTGGTTAGTGATTCTGTCTTGTCCCGTTGGTCTCAGCTGAGTCTGCACTGACCCTGCTGTTACTGGACTGTTGGAACCTTGACCCTTGGACTGGACCAGACAATTACCTTTTCTGGAACCCCTGACCCTGGACTGGACTTGGACTTGCTGCCTGAATCCCTTGACCCTAGACTGGACTTGGCATAGCTTCTCTCTGGAACCCCTGACTTTTGGACTGGACCCTGGTTCCTCTCTGCACCTGGCCCATGACCTACTTGCTGAACCCCAGCCCCTGCCTCCTGGGTGCTGCGCCAGTACACTCACTGTCCTCAGCCAAACACCCAGTGGAACATCTCTGCCTTGCATGCCCCGCAGAACTGTAAAATGTCTCACAGGGTGTGGATGTTATTTGGCAGAGAGTTCCACCAGGTTGGAACCAGGGCAGAGAAGGCCCTGGCTCTGGTCGAGGACAGCCAGATGTCTCTTGGGCCAGGGACCACCAATAAATTCTAATCTTCTGAGCATAACACTCTTCTAGGGGTATACTAGGAGAGGCAGTCCCGCAGGTACATAGGTCCCAGACCATGTACATAGGTCAACACTATAACTTTGATCCAGTACTCTATTGGAAGCCAATGCAGCTCATGCAGCACTGGATGGATATGCACTGTGAGAGGTGTCCCCATAAGGACCCGTGTTGCTGCATTTTGCACCAGTTGGAGTTTCTGGGTCAGCCTCAAGGGTGGGCCCTTATAAAGCGAGTTACAGTAATCCAATGTAGAGGTGACCATTGCATGGATTAAAGTGGCTAGGTCAGGGAGAGAAAAGCAGGGGGGCAGTTGCCTAGCCTGGCGCAGATGATGAAATGCCAGTCTAGCAACATTTGTGACCTGGGCCTCCATTGTCAAGGAGGCATCCAGGATCACACCCAGACTCCTAATGGTAAGTGCCAGTCTCAAGGGCACACCATCAAGGGCTGGGAGTTGGCATCCCAACCCAGAGTCTCCCCGGCCTGGCCACATAACCTCCATCTTATAAGGATTCAGGCTCAGCCAGCTCTGTTTTAAGCATTCCACCATAGTCTCCAACCCAGATTTTCTAGGGTGCTATCTGGCCCGCCACCCATCAATAGATAAAGCTGGGTATCATCAGCGTACTGATGACACCCCAGCCTGAACCTTCACACCAGTTGGGCAAGGGGGCGTTATATAGACGTTAAATAACATAGGGGAGAGGATTGCCTCTTGGGGGACCTCACATATTAAGGGGTACCTGGATGATACCCTCTCTCCCAGCACTACCCTCTGTCCCTGACCTTGGAGAAATGCAATAAGCCACTCCAAGACTAGCCCCCTGACTCCTATGTCAGTGAGGTGGTCGGTCAGAAGTTCATGATCAACCATGTTGAATGCTGCCATGAGATCTAATAACACCAGCCTCAATCCACCTGTCTGTGGAGCTTATCTGTAAGAGTGACCAGAGCTGTCTCCCTCTCAGGACTGGGGCAGAAGCTGGATTGGAATGGATCCAGGGCCCATGTGACATTCAGGAAGCTCTGGGGCTGCTCTGCAACCACTCTCTCAATTACCTTGCCCCGGAACAAAATATTCGTAACTGGGTGGTAATTGGAGGGATCTGAAGGATCCACAGTTGGCTTTTTCAAGAGTGGTGCAACCACAACCTCCTTTGATTATTTAACTCAATTGTTAACTCATGGTAACTGGCCGTTCTACTGGGGAGTGACAGTTGACTTTCATGTTTTTGTGAAGCCAATACTTTTTACATCTCTACCCTGCTAACCCATATTTTCTGAAACTTTGAAAGAAATTATGGCTATGACTCTAGAACAGCACATGGGATCTGGGCCTGTGTATCTGGGCTTAGCCGTAGTTTCATAGTTAATCTTCTGGTTAGATGATGAATTTGCATGCCCAACATTTCCCCTCGACTGCCATTTCTCCAAAAAGTAAGGCAACCCTTGTTAGAAACATTTCACCTGTTTCTGAAGTTGGTCAGATCTTCAGGACAAAAATGATCAGCTGTCTCTACCGCTGCATTTCTCCTTGGTCCAGTAGTTATTCACTTGCTACCCTTATTAGTCCCATCAATCCCCCACCTTCAGAAGAGTTTGCTATTTGTATAACACGGACAGAGTTCAAGGTACTTCACACAGGTTATTGCAGTAATCCTCACTACATTCTTATGAGGTAGACCAACATTGTTATCTCCATATTGCAGTTGGAGGATTTGAAGATGGAAGAGACTGTGGCTTGCTCACATCCACAAATGTGTCACGACCATGATCTGAACCACACATCTCCCAAGGCACAGCCTGTTCCCTTTGCTAGGGCTGGATCATGACACATTCAATCCAAGGTAAAGTTCAACCGATTGACCTTCTTCCTGCACCGCTTGGTCCCACTTGGGGTAGTAATTATGCTGCAGTTTGCCTCTGTGCTGCATCCACTCCTGCTACAATATTCTCAACTTATCAGTCATGGATGGTTTCAAGACTAGAACTCAACATGCGGTCTGTGCTATTCCATGTTCAGTACATTTGTTGTTGTGCCATAGTGTTGTGTCTCATTTATTTACATTATCTATAGTCCTCCTTTCTTCTTAGGACTCAAGGTGGATTACCCAGAGTGAGTCAAGATAATTGAAAGATTGGGGTATTCAATAAGCAACACAATAGGGTGAGGGTTGTAGAACTAATCAGAAATCTAAAACACAGAACTGAAGCAAGACATGTCTTAACATGACATCTTAAATGTTGCAAATTGCATAATAGGATTCTTGTTTCAGTAAGCTAAATACAGTAACATGGACCACAGTCCCTAATAACTTAAGTCCAGGGCTTTTTTTGTAGAAAAAGCCCAGCGGGAACTCATTTGTATACTAGGCCACACCCACCAACAGAAACTCATTAGCATATTAGGCCACACCCCCATGTTGCCAGAAGTGTGGTCATCCAGCCACACCCACCTTTTGCTTCTTATTCTGTTTACCTTGTTTGTTGTCAAAACCCAGGGCATTTTTTTGTAGCAGGAACTCCTTTTCATGTTAGGCTACACACCCCTAATGTAGCCAATCCTAAGGAGTTTCTGCTGTTGGGTGTGGCCTATTATGCTAATGAGTTCCTGCTGGGCGTGGGCAGCTCAGGAGCCAGCCGGAACTCCATTCCTGTGCGTTCCTGCGCCAAAATAGCCCTGCTTAAGTCACTTTGTGAATCATTTAATACGGTGCAACTCCGTTGCCTGCACAGAAAAGCTCTCTTGAATAATTCAGTTTTGCATAGGGGATTTTTTTGGAATGTCAGGAGAGTGGGAACCTTTCTGGCCTCTGGAGTTGTTGATATTGCTCATTTGCAGGCCAGCACCTGCAGAAGGCCCCGCTCAGATGAACAAAGCTGTCATGGCAGAACACGGGTGGGGGGGGGAGGCGGTCTCACAAAAATGAATGTCCAAGGCCATGAAGAGCTTTATATGTGATAGCCAATACCACACGCACACAAAACGCTATGATTCTATCATTCCACTGAATGTGCAAAACAGAAATGTTCAAGGAAGCATTTTTACAAAGGGATGACAGCAGCAGTAATAATGGAAGGTCACTTCTATCAGGGATAGTATTGTAGACTACTGCAATGTTTATTGTACATACCACTACCACCCCTTTTTACTGCCGTGTCTTCTACCTCTGTAACCTCCTTCCTTCCCATCCTTCCTTATGGCATGGCATACCCGAAGGTTTTTGTTGCCTTGGACAGGGTTTCGTTAGTTGTGTTTTTTTGTCACTTGGCATTGTTTCCCAGTTCTGCAATCCTAGTCTTGCAGCATTTTGGAGACCCTCGCTCTCAAATTGAATTGCTTTTCACATTCCCCCCCCCCTTGGATCTCAGTGAAAAATGTGGGTTAGAAATGAAGTTCATCACCAGTCATTGTCATCATCATGCCATTCATAGCCTGCTCATCCTAGAGCATGTGCATTTAAAAAAAAAAAAATAGAACATGTTATTCACATTGTTTGCCCTTCCTAGAGCATGTTCGTTGCACAGGGAGCTACAAGAAAAGGCTTTGAGACTCACAGAACCCTCACGCATGAGGAACATCACCTGTGAGCCAGGCTGGACACACACTTCCATACATAGGATCTGTTTGACGCACAAAAAGTTTGGGGTGGGTAGCTGTGGTAGCCTGTAATAGAACAAAATTTGAGTCCAGTAGCACTTCAAAGTCCAACAAGGTGCATAAGCTTGTACAAGTCAGATGACAAGGTAAGCTTTGACTCAAAAAAACTTGTACCCTAGACAGTTTTGTTGGTCTTCAAGGTGCTTCATAGGAAGTGATGGCGGCTACAAGCATAGACAGCTTCAAGAGGGGATTGGATAAACATCTGGAGCAGAGGTCCATCAGCCACAAGGTATAGATGGAACACTCTGTCTGGGGCAGTGATGCTCTGTATTCCTGGTGCTTGGGGGGCAAGGGTGGGAGGGTTTCTGGAGTTCTGGCCCCACTGGTGGGCCTCCTGATAGCACCTGGGTTTTGGCCACTGTGTAACATGGAATGTGGGACTGGATGGGCCATTGGCCTGATCCAACATGGCTTCTCTTATGTTCTTATGTACTGGACAACAAAAGGAGTTGACGGATCATGAATACATTTGGATGTATAATGACCAGGGGTCATTTCATAGAAAAAGAGGTACAGGAGCTCATTAGCATAACTCATTAGCATAACTTATTTGCATATGCCACACACCCTGACATCACCGGAAGTGTGTCAGAAGGCAACACCCACCGCTCAGGCTCCACTGGACTGTTTTGGATTGCTAGCTGTTGGGGAGGGGGGACGTGCAGATTTGTCCTTGCAGAAGAAGGAGAGCTTGTACCTGAATAAAACTTGATCTTCAAGGTGCCACTGGACTGTTTTGAGCTGGGGGCCGGGGGAGGGCTCTGCAACTTACTTGACTGCTTCTTGCTCTGACTGAGGGCTGCTGGAAGCAGGGGGCGGGGCTTGTTGCATGTGCCCGCCCCTGGGCACCTTACTGCCGGAGCTCCGCCCCGTGTGCTCCTGCAGGAAATGACCCCTGATAACAATAGTTTATATGAAATAATTATGTATATACCCTTGATAAGGTGAGAGGTTCTATGGATGTTATGCAGCACAAGCCCAAGATTTATTGCTACACTTGACCAGGTTTCAAGCTGGAGGACTGACTGAGAGAAACCCTATTTTTAACCAGAGCCAATCTTAACAGCGAGCTACGTTTGAGCTATATTTCACATGCAATCCTGTTATGTTTTTAAAACTACAATTATTAATAATCTTTCTATTATCTTTTTTTTTTTTTTTGCCAAGAGGGTCGTTTTCATTTGCAACCTAATTACTTTTTACCACCTACATTTATCTTGCATTTGAGGAAAATATTGAAACGAGTGTTTTAATGAAAAAAGTGAAATGTAATACACAGGATTCAGTCTGAGTCTCACAAGCGTTTGCGTAGCATGTGAATCATATCGTTAAACGCTGAATACATTGTGAACTTTGATTGGTTATAAATTACGGGCTTAGTGCAATTTGGAGTTTTAATTAGCACCCTTGCTCATCCTCCATATGTTTGTATCATATTCATAGATTTATTACAAATGCCCTTCAGTGACCAAAATGGCTCTCTGAATTCTCACAACAGTCAAGAACAGCCTACACTAGCATATGCACCGTTTGGCTTTTTAGCAAAGGTCTGGATGGAAATGACAACAAACAGCGCGTTTACAGAAACAAACTTTGCTCCCCAAATGAAGAGTGAAATTCCTGTCATGCGGAAGGTTGAAATAAAGACGAGTAGATGCCCCTTTCCCATTTTGCTAGCATGCTGCAGGTTGGCTTCCTCCTGTGTTTCTCTCTGCCTTCTGGTTTTACTTGGGAACATCTAAAATTAATTGGTACATGCACAATTGGCTGCCATTTTTAGCTTGTGCATCCTTTCTCCATTTTAGGCTTACCAACAGAGCAAGTATGGTGTAGTGGTTAGGAGCATGGACTTTAATCTGGGAGAACTGGGATTGGTTCCCCTCTCCCCCCACATGCAGCTGCTGGTGTGATCTTGGGTCAGTCATAAGTTCTTTCAGAGCTGTTCTCTCAAGGGCAGTTCTTGATACAGCTCTCTCAGCCCCACCTACCTCACAGGGTGTCTGTTGTGAAGAGGGGAAGGGAAAGGAGATTGTAAGCCGCTCTGAGACTCCTTTGGGTAATGGAGAGTGGGGTGTAAATCCAATCTTCTCCTCCTCCTCCTCCTCCTCCTCCTCTTCGTCTTCTTCTTCTTCTTCTTTATAAAACACCAATTCTCCTTCTAAACTGTGGAGTCTTATGAGCAAAAATTCTACTTTGTAACCTACTAGCATTAAAGTTGTGAGCAAGAAATTTCGGTACTGCATAAAATAGTTTGCTTTGGAGTAGTGAAGGGTGGGGTATGAATCCAGT
Organism: Gekko gecko; assembly: GCA_029375565.1. NCBI lineage: Eukaryota > Metazoa > Chordata > Lepidosauria > Squamata > Gekkonidae > Gekko > Gekko gecko. Next base: position 18,189,941 of record JAPDNY010000009.1, on the reverse strand, counting down.
CTCTTCTTTAACCGGGCATGACTGCATTTGTGCACAGTGTGTACACTGATTAAATCTTTGGGATTCAGAAACCTACCAGGTTTTTTATTCATTTATGATTAGCTTACATTCACAGGGTCAAAATTAGGATTGCCGGGTCCTCCCTGGGGATGGGGGGGGGGTTAGGGTTCCCAGATCCACGTTAAGAAACTCCTGGAGATTTGGGAGTGGAGCCAGGGGTAGACAGTGAGCTCAGTGGGGTATGAGGGCATGAAGTCCACCCTCCAAAGCCTCCATTTTCTCCAGGGGAAGTGATCTCTGTAGTCGGAAGATGAGCTGCAATTCCTGGGCATCTCCCGTGCTCATTGGAGGCTGGCATCCTAGAACGGGTACATCCACACAAAAGCTGATACCTTGAATGATGTACGAAAAACTAAGCCATATAGAACAATGCAGTAACAAAACAGTCCTTTGGGGAATCGAGAGCAAAATTAAAAACATTGGGGGTGCGTTCAGACAGCGTGCTGGAGCAGTTTAAATTGCTCCGGTCTGATGCAGGTTTTTTTCTAATCTGGAGAATCGCGATCACACTGACCTCCTCGTTCCAGGCTCCCCACCATCCACATGCAGGTGGAGTTTTTTTCCTCTCAGTTTGAGCATGCGCACAGGCAGCCCTCTCTAGAGCTAATTTTTTCACGCGTGCACAGAACAGCGATTTCCACATGTCCCTTTAAACTTTAAATGAAGCTAAATGAAGACTTCTCTTTAAATTTTCACCCCGAAACTGGCCTCCCTGAGATCCCGGACTTGTTTTAAATGCTTAAATTAGGCACCATTAAAGCTTTTCTTTCATTAACTTAGGAGTGGAGCTCCGCTCAAGCGCACACCGCCAAGGCATTAAAAAAAAATGGCGGACTAAAAGCGGAAGCCTGGGGCAGCTTCCCAGAGGGGAGGGGGGTTGAAGCACCTGGAAGTGGCTTGATGGAGTGATCAGACGTCAAGAAAGTGCGGCTCGAAACAGAGAATCAGGAAAACATCACTTGGTAAGTTGTATCAAAATACTCCGTTTCAAAGGGGGTTTGCTCTGGAAAGCCATGGCTGGGGACGGTGCACAGATGTTGGGCATGGTAACGTGCACATAAAATCCGTTCCTGAGGCGTGCTGAAAGCGGCTCAAACGGAGTGTCTGAACACACCCCGGAAGAAACCAAACCAGCTCCTGCTCACAAGTCTCATCAACCTTATTGGTGAAGCCAGCTGCACTGTAGAACGTGGACTCGGATGCACATTCTCCTCTAATCTTACAGTGTGGATAAGTAACATCACGTGCAAGTAAGTCTCTCCACGGGCTCACTTGGGCAAGCACTGGCACACAACCGTTGCACGGAAATAATTGTGGATCGAAGTCACCATGTTTTGACAAATCAGCTGGAATCATCCCCCTTAAGTTTCTCTCTTCTCTTATTTCTTTTCATGACATTTGAGGAGGAGGAGAATGATGATGATGATGATGATTATGGTACACTTCAAAGGAATCCTGGGTTAGGGAAGGCTCCGTTCAGCTTCCCTTGGAAGCAGAGATGCCAACCTACAGGTGGGACCTAGGGATCCCCAGCTTATCTCCAGACCAGGGGTCCTCAAACTATGGCCCGTGGGCCACATGCGGCCCGCCGAGGACATTTATGCGGCCCACTGAGTGTTTATGCCCGTCCCCCCCCGCCCGGAGCCACCTCCTCCTCGGGGAGCGCAGCAGCAGCACCCCCGCCCGCCTGCCGGGCTCCTCCTCCCAAGTAGCCCCATTGGGAGAGGCACTGCCAGCTCGCTCACTAGGGCGGCGGGCTCTTAGGGGCGGCAAATTGCCACCCCCCCCCGCGGCCTCTTTCTTCCTCCAGCTGAGGAGGAGGAAGGGGCGAGCAGGCTGGTCGTAGGGGAGGGGGTGAACGCGGCGGCGGGGCGAGCAGGCTGGTGGGGGGAGGGGCGAACGCGGCGGCCCTCCAACGGTCTGAGGGACAGTGAACTGGCCCCCGTTTAAAAAGTTTGAGGACCCCTGCTCCAGACTATGGAGATCAGCTCCCCTGGAGAAAACAGATGCCAAGGAGGGTGGACTCTATGGCATTGCACCCCACTGAGGCCCTTGTCCTCTTCAGGCTCCATCCCCAAATCTCTAGGAGATCCCCAACCTGGATCTGGCAACCCTAACCCCCCAACCCCCACTGGTGGTCAGGTGGGATTTGGCAATCCTTTTTTGGAAGCAAGGGCTGTTTCTAAAAGGAGCTCCCTCAGAACAGGTGACTAGAATACTTGAAGCATCTCCTTCTTTGATCAGGAAAGATCAGCATCAAAGGGGCTGTTAGGATGCTCCCATCTTTTGGGCGGTAAACAGCCACCATGTACGTGAACGATGTGATGGTACATTGACTGGAGCCCTCCTGATAATGGTTCACCTACCTTCTTAAGCATGAAAAAGATGGGGGGAATGTTATTTATTTAATGACTTATGTTAATTGTTTTGCTTTGTGTCTTGATTTTTACCTATCACTTTTATTGTTTTACTGCTGTGCTAATGGCTGTTTTTAGTGTCTGGCTTTTATTGATGTTATACGAACCACCTCAATCTTTTTTTTTTTAATGCAAAGGTAGATAATAAACATTTAAAGCAAGTTAGAAAAATAAATAATTGTCTTTAACAGTGTGCTCCTGAACGGATTTGACTTCAGTGGACTTAGGATGGGTATCAGAGGTTAAGACGCTGAGTTGCAGACTGGAAGGTCTATAGTTTGGGAGTTCGAGACCCAAGTGCCATGTGATGGAGTGAGCTCCCGTCCCTGGCCCCAGCAATTGCAAGTAGATAAATAGGTACCATTTTGGTGGGAAGGTAACAGCATTCCGTGCACCTCGGCATTTAGTCATGCCGGCCACATGACCATGGAAATGTCTTCGGACAGCGCTGGCTCTTCGGCTTGGAAATGGAGATGAGCACCGCCCCCTAGAGTTGGATTCGGCTGGCTTTCGAGCAAGGGAAGCCTTCACCTTTACCTTATGACTGTTTAGGTTGTACTGTAAGGAGCCACAGGATAGTTTTGGTGCAATCCTGTGCAGAGTTACTCCAGTCTACACTGAGTCTAGGCTGGATTAACTCTGAATTGCCCTGACCTAGATGACTCAGGCTGGCCTGCTGTCATCAGCTCTTGAAAGTTAAGCAGGGTCAGCCCTGGTTAGTACTTGGATGGGAGGCCACCAATGAAGTCCAGGCTTACTGTATAAAGAAGAAGAAGAAGAAGAAGAGATTGGATCTATACCCCACCCTTCACTACCCAAAGGAGTCTCAGGGTGGCTTACAAACTCCTTTCCCCTTCTCTCCCCACAACAGACACCCTGTGAGGTAGGTGGGGCTGGGAGAGCTCTGACAGAAACTGCTCTTTTTTCAAGAACAACTTTTCCAGAACTCTGCCAGCTGCAAGTGGAGAAGTGGGGAATCAAACCCGGTTCTCCCAGATTAGAGTCCGTGCACTTAACCACTACACCAAACTGGCAAGCAATGGCAAACCACTTCCGAGTATCTCTTGCCTTGAAAACCATAAATCACCTGTGGCTTAATGGCACTTTACACACACACAAATACACACACACCACTTGGCATAGGATTGCAATGTTGTATCTCAGTGAGGAGTTTCCGCCAACAGCAGTCCTCACAATGACACAGGGGCGCCATGACAAGGAATGTGGCCTATAATCTTTGTTCAAGAAATGGATATATTCCCTAATAAAAAAATTTATATGTGTCGAGTACAAAGCCTTTCCATTAACATCTAACGTTTATAACTGCCTAAGCAATTAACTAATGGCATTTTTAAAAATTCCATCCTCGGCCGTCATCATTTAATAAGTTCCTTTTGTAAAGCATTTTTATGATGCATCAAACCACAGCTGCTATTACTGCTCCCAGGTTTTCCATTTGTTATCGTTCTCTTTATAGCTAATAGTAAGGAGACAAAGGTAATAAACCCCATGGAAGAAGATTAAAGTTGTTCTGTTTAACTTGCTTATTGATTTTTCTTTCAGTCTGAATACCCAAAAGCATCCAAGACTGCAATAAACAACTTCAGCTGTGTCCAATAATGGTTCACTTATCTGGGATGTCTCAGATCCAGATTAGGAATGACTTTGAATTTCTCATACTCGTCGTTTCTGCGGATGATCCTGGTTTCAGTGTTGCTTTTCCCTTGTGCAGACTGAACCTTGTGATTCTGTGCTTCCGTAGCGTTTTCTGTCTCCTTGCATAGAACTTCCCTCCACCAAATGGACAGCTCATGTTGGAAAACGAAGTACATTGTATGTATAAAGACCAGAAGAATTAGATGCAAAAAAACATACAATACATGTACACAATACAAACACACCAAAGACTGACAAATAAATCTGAATATAAAAACAAACGAAATCAGGAACATTCACCCTTTCTTCATTACAGAATCGCAGAGTTCAAAGGGGCCATACGGGCCATCCAGTCCAAACCCTGTTCTATGCTAAAGTAAACCTTAAAAGTGTTCATCTGGACACTGCTTGAAGCTCGCCAGTGAGGGGGCGCTCACCACCTCCCTAGGCAGGCAATTCCACTGCTGAACTACTTTTACTGTAAAAAATAATCTCCTAATATCCAGCCGGTACCTTCCCACCCTTAATTTAAACTCATTATTGTGAGTCCTAATCTCTGCTGCCAACAGGAGCAGCTCCCTGCCCTCCTCTAACTGACAGCGCCTTCAGATACTTCAAGAGAGCAATCCTGTCCCCCCACCCCTTAACATCCTCTTCTCCAGACTGGCTATTCCCAGGTCCCTCGGCCTTTCCTTGTAGTACTTGGTCTCTCGGCTCCTGATTATCTTCATCACTGTCTTCTGCACCTGCTTCATTCTTCCCATATCCAGATCCTTTATTCATCTATAAATTCTAACTATCACACTGAAAACCATTGTTTTCCAAACAGCTTGCTTGCTAGTAAAAGTGATCAGCTGGTGTTTCCTTGATAGGATCTTATGTCTTGACTGGGTAATTTAGCAGTGAGCCCTCAAGAAGTACGTGGGCACTGAGGGAGGGGGGAATAAATGGACCACAGTCTAAATCTGGACACAGAGAGGGTGTAAAGATGTGGATAAGTGGATGGTACCTTGATCAGTGTTCCCTCTAATCTGAGTTAGTGTGAGCTAGCTCACAGTTTTTTAGCCTCCAGCTCACACATTTTTGTCTTAGCTCAAGAAGGATGGCTCCAGAGCAAACTAATTTATGCAGTTAGCCCAATCACTCGCTCACAACTTTCATGCCAGTAGCTCTAAAGTAGGATTTTTGCTCACCCGACTCCTCAGCTTAGAGGGAGCATTGCTTGAGATGGTGGGTTAGCTAAATGGGATGGCTGCTACCAAAACAGCCTCTCCCAACCAAGGCCAGTTCTGCTCATTAATACCTTTAAAAGGCTGTACCATTACCGATTCTCCCTCTAAGCTGTGGAGTCTTGTGAGCAAAAATTCTACTTCGTGAGCTGCTGGCATTAAAGTTGTGAACAAGCAATTGCTCTGGAGCCATCCTTCCTGAGCTAACACAAAAATGTGTGAGCTGGCGGCTAAAAAACTGTGAGCTAGCTCACACTAACTCAGCTTAGAGGGAACACTGACCGTGGCAGGTTTTAATTCTCCCTTGCAACTGTTCCCTTCCTTCTTCTTGTCTTTAAGTTTGCCAACCTCCAGGTGGTGGCTGGAGGTCTCCAGATATCAGTTCACATGGAGAAAATGGCCGCTTTGGAAGGTGGACTGTATGGCATCACACCCCATTGAAGTCCCTCCCTTCCCCAAACCCTGCCCTCCTCAGGCTCCATACCCCAAATCTCCAGGTATTTCCCAACCCAGATCTAGCGGCCACACTTGCCCTGTATAGCGCCAGCATCTCTATCCAACAGCTGGGCAAAAGATGAGTTTCTCTCCCTTTTTTCAATCTGGGAATGTGTCAGGTTCTGGTCTGGCAAAAGTCTGGTTTCTCACTACAGTAGACCTGGAGCTTGGCTTGTATTACTTGTCCCCAGCACTTTTAGACTGTCACTCATGGTCTTGGCCTTGACCCCAGGAAGGTCATAACCTTGGTTCCTCCTCTTCTTGTCACATGAGACTAATCTCACCTGACTCCCTGTCTCATGCTGAGAATTCAAGGGGTCCTTGCTGTGGAAAGGTTGAAGATCACTGCACTAAGACTCCACAGCCCCTGACAGCAGATGTTGCAGAACACGGATGGTGACTTCACCACCTCTTTCCATTCCAAAGGCCACAGGTGTGTTTGGTGGACTATAACACCCCAGGATACCCTCAGGTAGTGCCAGACCCCTTGCACACCCAAAGTCCAAGAGGAAGAGCAAAGCTACTTTCCCTTGTCTGCTCTGGTACCTTCTTTTTATTTCTAGAGAGACCCCAAAACCTGCTCCCCAAAGTGATGAGTCCAATTACTGCTCTAGAAATGCTTCTGCTCTCATTAGAAACTCTGGGTCCCAGCCTATGTTCCTATGCTTCATTCTTACTGTACCCTTCTGTTGCCCTCATACATTTACCCTGAATATCGAATAAGAAACAAGGACAAAGCTGAAGCAGGAACACAAATGGCTGCATTTTATTCTTGTGATGGGAGTAAATGGATGGAGATTACTAAGGTCACCATTATGAACCAGATCTTTCAAAAGATGTTCTTGTAACTCAAGGATGAACATAGAAAACCCTTTTGTACTGTTCCAACAGTGATATCCGTTGTGAAACGTTTCGCTTGCATCTACCAATTCTCCTGGACTCAAATGGCCAAATCCCTCAATTGTCCAGGACTGCAGGTAGGCAGCGGCAGGGATCAGAAGGCAAGTATATAGCTACTACTCTCAACAGAGATCAAGGCTACTATGGTATTGGCAAATTGAGAGACAATCTGTATATGAGGACTCTGAGCACAAAGCAACCAGGAAAAACATCTCTACAGGACCTCGGCATGCGTTGGCACAGAAAAAATGTGTATTTTGTCATAGTATGTTCAATGTAAAGGATGTGTTATGGTTGGAGATGGGAGCGGGTGGGAATCTAGAACTGGTTCTAAAAGTCTGGGTTCAAGTTTTCTCATCTCAGAAAATTCAGGAGGGCCCACCAGTTGACAAAGGCGGCAGTGGAAGGGGTAGGGTTCTGCAGCTCATCTTCTGGGAGAGACTAAGGCCACAGTGGAAAGCACCATCAGGTCTCAGCCAAGGATTTTCAGGAGACAGTTCAGAGGTGGTTTGCCATTGCCTGCCTCTGTGTGGCAACCCTGGGCTTCCTTGGTGATCTCCCATCCAGGTACTAACCAGGGTCAACTCGGCTGATCTTCCAAGTTCTGATGAAGCCTGGGCCATCGATAAGACCGCTGAGGCAGTTTAAACTTAGGCCAAAATAATAATTTTTCAAAGGTATCCAGGAACTTGCCTGGCCTTGACAGGGCTGCTAAGCCAGGGAAACTACAGTGAAGGCATTCCAGGGGACTCCGGTCACTCTAGGGACCAGTGGAGCTCAGAAAAAGGATGTGATTTGTTTTCATATAATGTTTGGGTTGGATGTCAGTAGGGTAAGGATAACCTAGAGCGAATACCTGTCCAGGGGCTTATACAGTCGTCATGTCTAGGTGTTTCTGAGAGTATAAGAACACAGGAAGAGGTCTTCTGGATCAGACCAAAGGCCCATCAAGTCCAGGATTTTGTTCACACAGTGGCCAACCAGCTGCCTCTAGGAAGAAGAAGAAAGAGGAAGGAGGAGGAGGAGGAGGAGGAGGAGATTGGATTTCTACCCTGCCCTTTACTGCCTGAAGGAATATCAGAGCGGTTTACAATCTCCTTTCCCTGTGAGGTAGGTGGGGCTGAGAGAGCTCTTTCGAGGACTGCTAATGAAAGAACAACTCTGAAACAACTTGCGACTGACCCAAGGTCACACCAGCAGCAGCATGTGGAAGAGTGGGGAATCAAACTCGGTTCTCCCAGATCAGAGTCCATACTCCTAACCACTACACCAAACTGACCCCCAAGGGGGGTCCCCAGAAAGACCCCAGAAAATTCGGAACAATCATTTTACTTTTCCCATCAAGGATTAGATTTTCTCTTCAGCAAGATAGTATAGGGGTTAGAGACAGTAAAGCAAGAGAGCATAGGGGTCAGAGTAGGATCTGGGAGAACCAAGTCTGAAAGGCATGGAAGCACGCTGGGGGGACTGTGGGCCAGTCACACTCTCTCGGCATAATCTCTCTCATTGGCCTGGTGTAAACAAAAAGACGAAGAAGATGAAGAAGACAAAGAAGACAACAAATAAGGAGATGCACAAGATGAAGAAGATGACAAAGCTGAAGACAGAGAAGGAGGAGGAGATTGGATTTATACCGCGCCCTTCTCTCGGAGTCTGAGAGTGGCTTACAGTCTCCTTCCCTTCCTCTCCTCGCAACAGACCCCCTATGAGTTAGGTGGGGCTGAGAGAGCGCTGAGAGAACTGTTCTTGAGAGAACAGCTCTGAGAGAACTGTGGCTTGCCCAAGGTCACACCAGCAGCTGCACGTGGAGGAGTGGGAAATCAAACCCAGTCTTCCCAGATTAGAGTACGCGCTCCTAACCACTACACCAAACTGGAGGAAAAGAGAACAATGTAAGCTACTTTGGGTCCCCATTGGAAATAAAGGTGAGCTATGCAGGAAGTCAGTAAATGAGGGTTCAGTAGTCACAGATTTTGGAGCACTTGGCCCCCTGTGAATTAAAAATGGCAACTTCCAAATCCCCAGATATTCTCACTGACTTTTACTAGCTGCAAGATCCACAGGCAGTCTCTGTCAATCACCCAAACATCCTTCATTTCACCTGGTGAAAACGTCCAAGACTGACCCACGTACACCAGACAAGTTCCAATCACTAAAACGCAGATTGGGACCTCTCAGCTCCAGCAGAACGACAGGAATTTTGATGGCAAAATCAGTGCCAAGATCATCAGTGGGAAAGGCAACTGAGTCTTAAGGTCCCACTAGCTTGACCAAGCCAAACTCATACCAGAAAGGTAGTGAAGAAGAACGAGCACTGCCGTCATGAGCTTCTTTTGAATGTGATCCATGCACTCTATTTTCTACATCATGTTATGTCCGCTGACCGCCACTAGGCAACAGCAACCTTACCTGAGCTTGGAGCTCAAGAGACAATAGGGACTAGGATCCTGAAACCTCAAGCAGTCACCAATAGGAACCTTGGCGGGAAGTTTAAACCCACCAATGGGACCTGGGGGTGGTCCACAGGGACTGTATATAGTTGGCCATCGGCTGGTATTGGGTTGTTCTGTTGTGTATGAGTAAACCATGTGCTGACTATCACGCTGTTTCCTGATTCCTTAATGTGTTGAACCCACTACACAACACTTCATTTACCCCATTTATTTACCTGTCTGTTGGGAAAGGAGGCCTGTAGCAGTGCTGGACACTGGTTTGGGGGAACAATTATATTGATGAAGAGTTTTGTTTCGTTAGTTGTTGTAGATTTTCTGGGCTGTATGGCCATGGTTATGGCATTGTAGTACTTGATGTTTCGCCAGCAGCTGTGACTGGCATCCTCAGAGGCATAACACAGAAAGATGGAGTACTCTCTGTGTCAAGGTGAGAAGAAAAATGGTAGGCAGGTAATTTATATCTACTCAGGAAGCTGGGGTAGGGCTGAATCACTATCTTGTAGGAGTTCCCCAGGTTGTGACATGCTAATGGAGGAGCTTTCCCAAGGAGGTTCTTTTGCATATGGATTCGCTGTTGAAATTCTAATCTTATCTGTAGTCCTATTGTAAGTTGTAGAGCATTTTGTGTTTTTCAGGACAGGAAACAATGCCCTATTTATTTTTAAACTCTCTTATTTCCTGTTGAAATTGTGTTTATGTTTATGAATTGCAATGACTTCCCTGTGTAATCGGACATGGTAATTGGATGTGTTGTCCAGCCTTTCAGTGTCTTGGAATAAGATACTGCGTCATGTTTGAGTTAGGCTATGTTCAGCCACTGCGAATTTTTCAGGATGGCCAAGTCTGCAGTGTTTTTTGTGTTCTTTTATTCTTGTCTGAATGCTACGCTGTGTGGTCCTGAGGTAAATCTGTCCACAACTGCAGGATATGCGGTATACTCCTGCAGGTTTTGTTTTTTGCCCTCAAGTCACAGCTTATGGTGGCCCTGTAGGTCTTTCAAGGAAAGAGATGTTCAGAGGTGGCTTGCCATTGCCTGCCTCCATGTCACAACCCTGGTATTCTTTGGAGGCCTCCCATCAAAATACTGGCCAGGGCTGACCCTGCTTAGCTTCTGAGGTCTGACAAGATTAGGCTTACCCTGGGTTATCCAGGTCCGGGCATTCACTCAGAAATTCTGTCAAGATGAGAAGTCTTGAATTAGTGGGAATAGCTCCCAGAGAATTTGGGAATTCAATCGATTCAGTAAATTCCTTGGGGACAACCAAACCCACCTGATCCACAACAGGGACACTAAAGGGCAATGATCTCTGTTTCTAGATGTTAATGAAGTTACTGTGACAATAAACCCCTTTCCCAGTAACTAGATTTAAAAAAAAACTGGATCACCAACTACTAACATCAGTTCTTAGAAGTGAGACAAGAAATGCAGTTTTAATTGTTTGCTCCCATTGTCAGCGAAATGTGCTTTCAAGTTCAATTTGTTTGTGATCCAGATGATAGCTATTACTGGAGCACAAAGGCATAAGGCTTACACACTCAAATGATGATCTAATTAGTGATATGAGAAACCCGGTTCGGTTCCATAACACTGCCACCCAAATGACTCTTGTATCATATGGCGCTGTGACTTCACCACTTCCCTAAGGCTGTGAGTGCAATTGCTGGCTCTGGCCCATCTGCCCAAGTTTGGATGGATCTGTCATCGCCATTAGCAACCACCAGCACAAACTGTTATGTATTGATGAGGGAGGGGAAAATACGTTGGAGTGTGAAGATCTCTGAGAAAGTTGAAAGCTGCAGGTTCGATTGGAACGGGGCAGTTCAGCAGACTTGAATCTGCTGGCATCCAACCCTTAGAAAGGGTCAGTTGCTAGGGATGCGAGTGTCTAGCTAGCAGGCACAACAGGCACTGGAGCAGAGAGACAGTGCCAGAGCAGTCCAGAAAGTGAGGTCAAAGCCAGTCCAAGGGTCAGTAATTTGTTAAGTGCAGACAGGTCTGAGAAGCAGAATCCAAAGGCAGTCCAGACAAGCAAAGTCCAAGGTCAGTCTGAAAATCACAGGGGCAAGACAAGACAGGAGTTGTGGCCGCTGGGTTCACAGATATGTGACTCATTGCTTTCATGGCTGGAAAGCCATGCCAGCTTGGTGTAAGTAAGCTTCTCACAACAAGCTGCATTATGAAAGTTGAGGTCCTGCAGTCACTCAGGGCTGCTGTCAGCCAAACACAGGCATTGAGCCAAGAGATGTGCACTGTGCCTTCTCTCTGTAAGTTGCTGGCGAGATTGCTCCTGGCATTGGTCTGCTAGTGAGGAGGAATCAGAGGAGTCATCCTGTCCCAGCTGTTCTTCAGCATTCCCTCCTGTAGTCTGCCCGGAGGAGTCAGGGTCAGCTGTCAGCGTTGAATCCTGGAGCTCCTGTCTTTCCTCAGCTGTTTCTTGTGAGCTGGGCCCAGGTTCTGTGACACTCAAGGAGTCTTCCTCCAGAATGAGTTCTGACTGGTCAAGCTGATCCACGACAGCCAGCCTCCAGGAATTACAGCTCACCTCCAGACTACAGAGATAGTTACCCTGAAAAACATGAATTCTTTGGAGGGTGGACTCCATGGCATTGTATCTCATTGAGGTCCCTGTCCTCCCTCGGCTCCATCACCAAATCTCCAGAAGTTTTCCGAACTTGGACCTGGCAACCCTACCCCCCATCCCCTGCCTTTGGCCTTTTTTTTTTTGAGAAACCTAAGCAAAAACTCTGAAAAAGCTGCCTAATGATAGTGTGTATGAGTGTTCAGTGCCATCAAATCGTTTCCTGCTTATAGAGACCCTATGAATTAATAGCCTCCCAAGTGTCCTATTGTTAACAACCTTGCTCGGGTCTTGCCAACTGAGGACCATGGCTTCCTTGGTGGAGTCCATCTGTCAGGGCTGGGCTTCACAGCCACCCTGGCGCTTGCCCTTTCCAGAGCCCTGGGATGTGGGCCGTGCACCAGGGCAAAGGGGTTAGAGGTATGGGCTTCAGATATGAGCCCTGCTCTTTTGGGTTGCATCACCCTCTTCAAGAGACAGGACCACCTGGGATCTCTGGCTGCTGGGACGCCAGATGTCTGTTTCTCCCTCAGATAATCTCTTATCTTTTCTCTGTTTTATTTCCCATGCCCATCCCAAGCTCCACCCTTGTGATCCCAATTGGCTTCCGGGTCTGTCCATCATGCTGTGCCTCATGCCATTGGTTCCAGCCCTCGTCCCTGGTCTGGGGCATGACTGCCTGTTCTGGGCGTGGTCCTCTTCCCTCAATCCGGGTGTCGGCGTCTTTGCAGCCTCACAGCAGCCTGCCTTGTTCACCTGGGGCTCCCTCCAAGCCAGGCCTTCCTGCCACTCCTGCAGTGCTCACTCCTGGCCTCAGGCATGTCTGGGCTGCTCCTTCTCTCCTTGGGAGCTACAGGACTTCAGTGTCATGGTTGTGAGCCACCCCTTGGATGGCTGGGTGTGTTCAGATGGCATCCTCAGTGTCTTGGAGCCAGTTGGCAGGTATGGGCCTTGTTCAGGCAGCGCCGGCCTCTTTGTCGCCCCCGGCGTCTTCCTTGGGACTTCCGGGCGGGGGCCTGTGGTTTCCTCCATGCCTCCACTCTGGGGTTCACCTGAGGTTGACTGCTTCTGGGCGATGTCCGGGCTGACATCTCCCCCCCTTGCGCCCCATTGGCCTTGGTCTGCTGGGACCCGCCCTTCACCCCTCCACCGCCCAAGGCCTCAGGTTCTCTGGAAAATGACCAAAGTATGATCACCTCAGTTTAGTCATTTTAGCTTCTAGGGAGAGTTTAGGCTTGGTGTAGTGGTTAAGTCGCAGACTCTAATCGTGGGAGCCGGGTTTGATTCCCTACTCCTCTACTTGCAGCTGCTGGATGACCTTGGGCAAGCCATAGTTCTGGCACAGCTGTTCTCTCAAGGGCAGTTCTTGAAAGAGCTCTCTCAGCCCCGCCTATCTCACAGGGTGTCTGTTGTGGGGAGGGGAAGGGAAAGGAGTTTGTAAGCTGCTCTGAGACTTCAAGTGAAGGGCAGGGTATAAATTCAATCTCTCCAGAGATCAGTTCCCTTGGAGAAAATGGATGCCTTGAAGGGTAGACTGTATGTCATTGTGCCCCTCTGAGATTCTTTCCTCCACAGGTTCCATACTCAAATCTCCAGGAGTTTCCCAGCCTGGAGCTGGCAACCCCACCCACACATCCCATGCTGGTGGCCAGCAGGGACCCAGAAACCCTAGTCCATTCCTAGATATATTTTGCCATCCATTACACTAGAACCAAACATCATCCACTTCACTAGTGGTTACCATATCATTACGGGATGGGAAACTGACTGTACGGAAATCATTTCTAGCTCTCCAATTACTTTGCTAAATACCTGGGCTTGCACTTCATTGCATTTTGATTCACCACAGTCTAATTCAATTCCTCTGTTTTACATTCTGTCATTTAAGTTTCTCCAGAATGAAAACTAATGTATCACAAATCTAATTTGCCAAACTCTGCACTATTAAATGAAATGCAATTATGTATTCCAAGAACAACTCCAATAAAACAAAATGTTCTGCAGAAACTTCCACAAGTCTTTCAGAGAGCATCAACATTTACAATTCGAATCTAGGTTGACTGTTATGCCTTCCTTCAAAGCATCATGGGAAAGCTAGTTTCTTAAAGGTAGCAAGGATGCTTTATGAGAGGTTTCCCAGATATTTTGAGGGATTATCGTTCTTTATAGGGATGAATGCATTTCCATATATTGTTTTATATATTTCTTTAGATTCTTTGCTTTCCAGTGTTGGTTTTGTAAATTTATGTTCTTTGTGCGCTCATATTGTTCGGTATTTTTTTTTATATACTCAGTTTATACAGCATTGATATATACAATCTACAGAATTTATGTGCATATATTGCATGGGAAAAATTCAGTGCAAGGAAGCAGAAAATGGCATAAAATAGATTCATGGGTTCACTCACAGAAGGGGGGTTTCAGTTTAAAGTAGCGGGTATAAGAAATTGAAAATCATCTCTTAATTTATATTGCTTAATGGAATGGTATAAGATTAAAAGTCGCTTCTGGAGTTCTATAGTATTGAGGAAAGGATCCCACTGATGGTATAAGGGAAAAATCCATTTCTGTTGTGTGTTGCTTCAGGTTTTGTGTGTTTGTGTATTCTGCAAATATTTTGCTCCCTCTAGTGGTCATGTTGATATTACAGCGCTTCATGTTCAGTTTATCTCCCAACAGGTTTAAACTGCAGGTTTCTATTCTAGAGAAAAAGCAATGTAATATCAAATTGCTCACTAGAGGGGGCAAAACACATGTGGAACAGAGGGGGGGGGGGACCCTGAAGGAAGAGGAACACATGAGCGAGGAAAAGGAGAATGCAGAAAAGCTCACTATGTTTTACTCAGCACCTTCACATTTCACACTCCCTGCATGGAAAGAATTTGACACAGGGTGTTAGCCTGTCTTTGTCATTAGAAAAAGTCGCCACATTATTAGTAGGAGGGGCTTCAAAGAAATGGATATAATGTGTGCGATTCATTTGTCCTCTTTCTCCATCTCTCCAATGCTACCCTCTATGATCACATCCCTCCTTCTCGTCAGTGTACCCCTGAGGTGGGGCATCTGCCACAGATGACCACCCCCGTGCCTCCTCTGCCACCTGCCCATGCACCCTTTCTCTCCCCGCTTGCTTGCAAGTACTCCACCTCCTGTGTTCCTGGCTGCTTGGTCTACCCATGCACCACCATAGAAGAATGTGCAGGTGATGCAAGTGGTGCTCCTGAGGTCCCAGCAGCAGCACTACCAACTGCACACACCACTCAGTGCCATTGGTGAAAGGGCATGCCGGTGGCTTGTGAGCATGACAAACGTGGACAGACACAACCTAATCAGAGAACAAGTATAAAGAAAACAGTCGTGAGAGTCTGACCCACGAATCAAGCAGTCAAGAAGACCTGCAAAGAAAATGCTTTCTGTGTATTACAGTCTGAAGCATTACAACACAACAAATAAATCATAAGAAAATCCTAGTGCAAAGGTACATCATCAACGTCATCTCCGGATTATATAACAACGTTTCAAAATTGGATCTTCCTCGGGAAATATTAGAGTAGGACAAAAGTTCTCTTGTTCATAAAGTGCTTTACAACAAGTCATGAAGGATGATCCATTCAGATGGGATGCTGATCTCACTAAATGTTCAGGCTCAAATATGCTGCTAAACTTCTAATGGATCCCAGGTGCCTGCTTGATTTGTGGGTCAGACTCTCACAACTGTTTTCTTTAGGCTTGTGAGCATGCCCAGAAATGGGGGTGTGAGTGGGGGACCTGATAGTGGACAGATGAGGGGAGGGGGCCCTGAGTACTCTGCTCAGGGACACTCAGAACCTGGAACTGGCCTCAGCACCCCACATCACAGTACATTTCATTAGTGAGGATATTCTGACTCTCTGCACAAGATTTGGGGGGCCCATGGAGTGCTTTTGGAGATGATGATAACTTGATGAATTGGATTTATACCTCGCTCTTCACATGGAGTCTCAGACCACCTTAGAATCTCCTTCCCTTCTTCTCCCCACAACAGACACCC
The DNA here is from genome assembly GCA_029375565.1 of Gekko gecko. Classification (NCBI taxonomy): domain Eukaryota; kingdom Metazoa; phylum Chordata; class Lepidosauria; order Squamata; family Gekkonidae; genus Gekko; species Gekko gecko. The sequence goes on along the minus strand of JAPDNY010000009.1, from coordinate 18,174,122 downwards.
TGTGAGGTAGGTGGGGCTGAGAGAGTCCTGAGAGAACTGCTCTTAAGAGAAAAGCTCTGAGAGAACTGTGACTGACCCAAGGTCACCCAGCTGGCTTCATGGGGAGGAGTGGGGAATCAAACCCAGTTCTCCATATTAGAGTCCGCCACTACACCAAACTGTGTCTCGAAACTGGAACAATGCATACAAGTATGAACCAGCCCAAATCAGGGAACATTTGCTTGAACATACTCCAGTGTTTGATATGTTGATATGCTTACATTAACCTAAAACATGTTCACAGTGTTGTGAGCCTTCCCTGTGGTGCTTAATCACAACAAGCTAACTTGGCCCAAGCTCACCAAGATGAAGAAGTAAGGTAGGGGAGGGTGTCCTGACTGCGTTATCAGCACTGTAACGGGATAGATTTCCAAGACTTACTCTTGCATTTGTGTTAAAATTGAATAGACGACTATGGAATAATATCTGATTTGTTAAATGAATGGAACTATTTAAAGAGAAGTTTTTGATTAGCAAAAGGACTAAAAACCATTGATCGCTTCCTTCTTCTTCTGGTAAAAGGTACACTCCAAATTAAGGTCTAATCATGACTCGGGACTAACATTGTTAAGAAAAGATCAGTTCATTCCTCTTTACCCAATTTGTCCCTGAAATCCGAACAATCTATTCCTTTCCCGCTTTTTAGAAATCTGGAGTCTGTTTCAAATCAATTCCATTTTGATCAAAAGAGACATTTGAAGAGCGGAGTGGAAGGAAAGGAGGTTCTTGAATATTTCGGCATTTCACTCTACAGATGATCTGAGGCAGTTAATGTCTTCCCAAACCTTGCTAGACCACTATCTTGTAGTGAGTAACATAAATCAACTTCAAGGGCTGACATTACAAAAGGGGGCATTCATTTCTCTTCGAAGAGAAATCCCTTTTTTAACAGAGAAAAAAAGAGTGTAAGGGGAATCAGTGGCTGTATCTAAGAAGTGAATTTCTGGGGAAAATTCTACTTCCCACTCCAATAATGAAATAATTACCATATGACAGTGTGTGTAGTATAGCCAGGAGATCCTCAGATTGTCTGGCATCCTGAAATTCTAGCTCTTTTAACATTATGCACCACTAGGTGGTGTGCTAGACTTTATTTATTTATTTGGCTAAGAGAGTTCTGCAACAGCTGTGACTGACCCAAGATCACCCAACTGGCTTCATGTGGAGGAGTGTGGAATCAAACCTGGTTCTCCAGATTAGAGTCTGTCACTCTTAACCACTACACAGTGCTGGCTCTCATCCGCTACACCACGTCTACTCCCCATAACAACACTGCTTGGAATCTCTGCCAGCCGGGAGAATTTTACATTATTCCCTAGAAGAATGAAGGTGCCTGGGGGACGCATTCTGCCACAGATGAGAAAGAGCAATCAATCAGCCAATCAATAAACTATTATGGTCATGGACCAGCAGAATAAAACATATTAGTAAATCTGCACTGTACCTCGGTAGATTCAAGGTCTGCAAGGAGAAAGGAAGAATAGTGTTCCTCCAATCTTCCCAGGTTTTTGTGCTTTTTTGGAGGATAGGTATATATAACTAAAATCATTATAAAAGGGGCAGTGGAGCGGGACTTGTCTGGCCAATTCTGTTTCAGTAGCAGCGCAAAGGTATAAATGCTCATGACGTGGCATTTCACGATATCTCCCGTCTAATAAAGCAGATGGAAGAACATTGAGGCAGGCCAGAGTGAAAGTTACCCTGTGTCTGGGGATCAACAGATTAGCTCAATAGTTGGACAACACCAATTTCTTGTACCTGGAGTGGTGGTATTTTTGCAGCAGAACTTAAATGGCATCGATGTCCAACGTCCGATATCCTTCACTTGATTTTAGATTTAGCTCTGGAATAACATGCCTGATACCAGACTACATCTGATAGGTCACCGTGAGTGGGTATAGATTGTCAAACAATCCTGCCAAAACTCAAATTCTAAAAAAAAAGAGTAAAACTTAAAATGGAAAACTCAGTAATTGAAGTTCAAATTAGATCACATTTGGGGGGAGGGGAGGACTGGAAATGTGATCAGACAATGATATATTGAATAATTTGGTCATACAGGCGAGTGTCTTAGATTACCGGGGATGAGGTTCATCACAGTGACATTGTCCCATATTTCAGGTGTTGTGTTTCAGCATCTGCAGCTGGCCAGCTGGGGCAAGGCCAGGGAGGGCGGATGCAGAGAACTCGGGAGTCAGATAACAGTCCGGGAGTCAGAGTTACCAGGCAACAGCGTCCGGATCAATAAGGCCAGAGACAGGTAGCTTGGAAAAAGGTTCAGAAGACGGAGTGCCAAGAAACACTCCAGGAGTCAGAATCATCAAGGAGTTGTCTGGCCAGTAGCAGCAACTTCAGTGTTTAGGAAGACATTGTATCCGTACCCATGAGTTCCTCTCGTGAGTCTTTGGCTGATTTCTGTCCCCCTCTGTTTCCCCATAGTTTTTCCAGAGTCATGGTCGGAGGTTAATCTCCCTCTACACTGCATGCCGCTTTCACTTTCTTTGTTCATTGGGTTCTATGGTACCTTCTGCATAGATTTATGGCTGTCCAGGGGTGACTTCACAGTCAGTACGGCATTTCCCCAGGGTATCTGAATGTGGATTTTAGCAGTACCTTTTCCTTCCTCCACTTCCAGTTTGAAGGGAACAATAAGCAGACAACCTGACATGGCTTCATTGATCTCCATCAGTTCTTCCACCCCTATTTCCCCCTCTGTTTTTATCACCTCACCATGAATTAGGTGAATGCTGAAGCAAGTACTGACGCAGGAAAATCTGCATAACAATGCTGGAGTCAGCATTGAAAACAAAATAGATGGCAAGCTGATACTAGCCAATGCAGAAACCAGGATCCAAACCAATGGAATGAAAACAAGGCAAAGTGGAAGCAGGTCAAGTGCTGAGAAAATGTGGAGTGAATGCCAGATGCAGAATAGACCTTTGTAGCTGCGGGCATTGTATCTGCTGGCATTGCATGTAGCCAGCTCCTGTGATGTCTCATCTTCACTGGCAGCTGGTGTTGAACTGTGAGATGTGCACTCCTATGCCTAGCCTGTAAGTTCTGCCTGAATCTTTTGCTGAGATGGTCCAAGGGTACTGGTGACCCTGGACAAGCGGGAACAGGCAGCTGGTCTTTGGCTGCCAGATTACAGTTGGGAGGCTGGGACAGCTGTGCACCCACTCTGGGCAACATGTCAGGGAATGCCTGAATCTCACTCCCCCCCCCCGTTGTTTTACTACCATTTGCTGTAGGCTGGCCACACTGGACACAGCCTCCTCTGAGTAGTCTTCACTGTCATAAATCCCTGGCTGGTCCACGACAGACAGGACTCTGTGATGTTTTTGATCCAGCCAGCTTTTCCATTGTAGAAAAAGGGAGAAGGGAGTCCCTTTTGATTCCTCCCACCCCAAAAAAAACTATACTGGGGATCATTGGATTTGCATGTATGGACTTACTTGGATGTGTAAGTACAAAAGTCATGTGGGATGAGGACTGTGTTGGGGAGAAGAATTAGGTGAAACTGAGTGAAAAAGCTGGCTGGATCAAATGCAACCCATGATGTCCATACAACAATTTTGTGATGGGGACTTGGGGAGCAATCTTTGGCAGAGGAATGTGGCCCAATGTACAGGGGAATGTGGCTGATTAATATTAATATTCAAGAGGTTCTAAACTGTTTTATGCATTGAATTTATATGCTACCTCTCTAGAGACACAATTGAGGTGGCTAGAAAGTAACAACAATGCCACCAAATTGTATTTTGTTATGGTTAGATCTTATAGTACTCTGATAGTGCCTATATAGTGAGACGGGGGTGTGTGTGTGTCAATTTCATAACATTGTTCATTCCCCTTCCAGTGTAGTGTAGTGGTTTGGTGTAGTGGTTAAGTGCATGGACTCTAATCTGGGAGAACTGGGTTTGATTCCCCACTCCTCCACTTGCAGCTGCTGGATGACCTTGGGCAAGCCATAGTTCCATCAGAACTGTTCTTGAAAAAGCAGTTCTGGAAAGAGCTCTCATCCTCACCTATCTCACAGGGTGTCTGTTCTGGGGAGGGGAAGGGAAAGGAGGTTGTAAGCTGCTCTGAGACTCCAAGTGAAGGGTGGGGTATAAAGCCAATCTCCTCCTCTTCTTCCAACTGGACCAATGGGAAGGGGTTCACATTAGGATTGCCAGCTCTAGGATAGGGAATTCCTGGAGATTTGGGGGGTAGAGTCAGGGGAGGGTGGGATCTGAGGAAGGCAGGGTCTTCAGCAGGGTCTAATGCCACACCCTCCACCCTCCAAAGCAGCCATTTTCTCCAGGGTAACAGATCTCTGTCATTTGAAGATCAGTTGTAATCCCAGGAAATCTCCAGCCACCAACTGGAGCTAGTTCATATCCCACTCCAGAAGATGAACAGTTGTTTATTTATACCCTGATTTTCTCTACCTTAAGGGGTCACTGATACATAGCTTGTTGATGGCAGCCCAGACGGTATTAGCAAAGCACTGGGAATCACGAGCATTACCTTTATCCACCGAATGGTATTCTAAGGTCTGGGTCCATCTAATAATGGGAAAAATTATAGACCACCTACTCCAATCGGATATCTATCCCAGAAAAACAGGCTGTACTGAGAAATGGCTTCCCTTCATCAGCCATGTTCTTACGCAATATCTCGATCCTCTAAGCCCGTCCTACAGTCAACTACCTCTCTTCTAATCTCTCCCTCCTTCTCTCCTGCTCTTTTCCTCTTCTACTTCTTTTTCTCTCTTTTCCGACGTGGGCTAGAGTCAAATCCCTCCGAGCTGTAAATTTTCTCACTATACAAAGTTTGAACCACAAGATTACAAACATAACACCAGGGCTATTTTTGGGCAGGAATGCACAGGAATGGAGTTCTGGCTGGCTCCCGAGTTGGCCACGCCCAGTAGGAACTCATTAGCATAACAGGCCACACCCAACAGCAGAAACTCATTTGGATTGGCTACATTAGGGGTGTGTGGCCTAACATGCAAAGGAGTTCCTGCTACAAAAAAGCTCTGGGGTTTTGGCAACAAACAAGGTAAACAGAATAAGAAGCAAAAGGTGGGTGTGGCTGGATGACCACCCTTCTGGAAACGTGGGGGTGTGGCCTAATATGTTAATGAGTTTCTGCTGTTGGGTGTGGCCTATTAGGCTAATGAGTTCCTGCTGGGCTTTTTTTTTTTTCTCAACACTAAACATACTCCTTAGTTCACAACTCACTTTAATCTTTATACTCAAATCAGAAGTGATATTGGAAATAACATTTACATATATATTTCAACATGCTTGTTATAATGTTTCCAAAGTTGTATGTATGTGAATGGCGTCTCTCACAGAATATGTAAATCCATTTCACTTAAGTGCTGCATAGGCTGTAATTTCTTTTTTATCTCAATAATATATATATATATATATATATATATATATATATATATATATATATATATATATATAAAAGCTTACAATCAATGCTCCCTCTAAGCTGTGGAGTCTTGTGAGCAAAAATTTTACTTTGTGAGCTCCTGGCATTAAAGTTGTGAGCGAGCGATTTGGCTGCTGCATAAATTCATTTGCTCTGGAGCCATCCTTCCTGAGCTGAGACAAAAATGTGTGAGCCGGAGGCTAAAAAAGTGTGAGCTTAGAGAGAACACTGCTTACAATTGCCTTCCCTTCCTCTCCCCACAGCAGTCACCTGGTGAGGTAGGTGTGGCTGAGACAGTTCTAAGAGAACTATGACTGGCCCAAGGTCACCCAGCAGGCTTCATATGAAGGAGTGGGGAATCAAACCCGGTTCTCCAGATTAGAGTCTGCCACTCTTAACCACAGTGTCATTCTGGCTCTGATACAACAGGAATGGGGCTCTGGTACAACAAGAATTGGGCTTCAAAACTATTCATGTTGATGCTTTTCTGGTAATAATCGTAATCCGCCCAGCAATCAAGGTCTCATATTTCACACCGTTGCCAGTGTGCATAAACACATTTGAGAGTAGGTAAACAGGTAAAAAAGATCACATCTGACAACAAGCACGCTCTCTTTCCCATTCAGTGCATTATACCATATGGAATCACAGTATGCCACCTCTTGTCAGTTTGCCGTGCGATGTTATCCCACATTAACTACAACCATCACCTCTGAAGTCAGCTGCAATATGCGGGCGGGGGTGTGGGTGCCCTTCCCTTTTTAACATCTGCTGACAAGTTAAAAGCAGTCTGGAAGCATTATGGAACACTGACAACGATCTTTGGAGATTGTAAGGAGGGGAGAAAAAACGGTCACTTTTCCAGGCAAACATTCATCATTTTTTTAAAAAAAATGTATTCATATTGTCATTCCACTGATAGAAACCCTTCTGAAAGAATGATTTATTGAACACTTTCTCCTTTTGCTACGCCCGCTTCGTGTTTACTACCATTACATCTCACATTGGATTTTACTTTATTTTTTTGCAAGATACATTTTCATTTAAATACCGACGGCTGTTCTGCTCCTTGTCAACAGCCAAGTTCAAGCTCCTGCCTATGAACGGGTATCCACTGGGTCAACATCTAGCGTGGGTCACTAGTTTATTTTTCCCCCCCTTTATCTATTTAAAGAACAATTTTTAAAAGTACAAAGGTAAATGTATGGATGACAGGACGATCTAGAGATGTTAATGATGACAGCTAAATTAAGATGGGTGGCCGTGTTAGTCTGTCTGCAGCAGTAGAAAAGGGCAAGAGTCCAGGAGCCCCTTAAAGACTAACAAAATTTGTGTCAGGGGAGGAGCTTTTGTGTGTCTGCACTCACTTCTTTTACTTCTTCTGAAGAAATGAGCAGTAACATGAAAGCTCATAAAGGTAAAGGTTCCCTTGCTCGAAAGCCAGTCGAATCCGACTCTAGGGTTGCAGTGCTCATCTCCATTTCCAAGCCGAAGAGCCAGCGCTGTCCGAAGACGTTTCCATTGTCATGTGGCTGGCATGACTAAACACCAAGGTGCACGGAAGGCTGTTACCTTCCCACCGAAGTGGTACCTATTTATCTACTTGCAATGTCTTGCTTTTGAACTGCTAGGTTGGCAGGAGTTGGAACTAGAGACGGGAGCTCACTCTGTCATGTGGCACACTCGGGTCTCGAACTGCTGAACTACTGATCTTCCATAGCCTGCAGTTCAGTGTCTTAACCACTTGAGCCACTGCAGCTCCTGAAAGCTCCTACCTTGCCACAAATTTTGTTAGTCTAACATGCTACTAGATTCTTGCTGTTTTCTACTGTGACTGCTAAATAAATCTATTTTATTGAGATATTTCTGCCCAGTGGGGACCCAAACCACCACCAAGAACAACAACTTCTTCGAATTTCTGAACCGCCTCATCCCTGAGTACCAGGGCTCTGGGCGATTTACAACAGATTAAAACATACCATAGTTGGCTTAGAGTTAGGGCGGTGGTCTCCCTCCCCCATTCCAGTAGTTTGTGTTGTATTAGTTTTCCCTTCCCCGTTTCCTGTAGAATTTAGAGGTAGGGATTTAGTAACCATTCCCCAAATCCCATAGTATTGCAAAATCAATAAAATACTTATATATACAAAAAATACAATAATATAATTTAAAACCAACAAATCAATTTATCCTGAATGTCACAGTCTCCAGATGGCATCTATAATTTAATCTAAAACCTGATCTGGGCTGTTCTTCCTGTCAAGGGCAGGATAAGGAGGAGGCCGAAGCGGGCAAGGTGGAAGAAAAGAGGAGGGTGCCCGCTATGATGGAAAACTGTTGCTGTCCTCAGCCAAAACCCTGGCGGACAGGGCCGGCTCGAGGTGGCTCTGCGCCCTAGGTGGGCGCAGATGCCAACCTCCTGGTGGGGCCTGGAAACACCCGCCATGCCACTCCCGCCTCCCCTCCCCCCCGGGGGGAGGGGGAGGGAGGGTGAGCAGCAAGCCAGGGAAGGGGTAGGGGGATTAACCCCCGCCCCTTCCCTCTCAACGCCAGCTTGCCTGGGTGCTCTGCAGCTGCGGGGCGCCCAGGCAAGCCAGGGAAGAGGCGGGGATTTAACCCCCACCCCTTCCCTCCCAGCGCCGGCTTGCCTCAGTGCTCCACAGCCACGGGTGCCCAGGCAAGCCAGGGGAGAGGTGGCGGTGGTGGCTTTTTGCCTGGGGGGGGCGTGGTTTAGTGCCCCTGTGGCCGGCACGCTCTAGGCGAGCGCCTACCTTGCCTAGCGGGTAAGCCGGCCCTGCTGGCGGAACATCTCTGCCTTGCAGGCCCTGAGGAATGGCATGATGTCCCGCAGGGCCCTTATGGAAGTTGGCAGAGAATTCCACCATCTCAGAGCCGGGGCCGAGGACGGCCAGATACGTTTGGGGCCAGGGATCACCAGCACATTACTCTCAGCAGAGTGCAATGTTCTCCCCAGGGACATACCAAAGGATACAGTCCCGAAGATATGACATTGCCCCCCCCCTTTTATCCTCACAGATGCCACCTGTGCAGCAGGTTCTCAGTTCCATCACTTGTGCACCCTTACTGCTTCCTTGTTGTTAGGATTTGTGTGTGTGTTTTGCTCCCTCTAGTGGTGGCCTTAACACTATATTACTGTATGTTCAGCATAAAACCTGCAATTGAAGTCTGCATGGAGATATACCAGACATACAGTGATCGAATACCGAATTGACTACTAGAGAGAGCATGAATAGTTGTTGTTGTTGTTTTTTTGGGGGGAGGATCCTAAAACAACAGGGACGCACAAGTGACAAAAACGAGAATACGGAAGAGCCCAAGGTATGAGAATGTGGCCCTGACACTGCATGGAACAGAAATCTTACTTCTGAAGTTAGCTCTACTGTAAGGGGCTAGTGTAAGTTGAGGAAAACCTATTAGGAGCATACACAGTGTCTCTGCACATTGACAGCCATGTGGACAAACACAGACGAAAATGTTGCCAGAAATACAGAGCACCAATGCCAGGCAATTACCCAGTACTGTTCAAATGTGTGTCTATATTTAGGTGTCACCGTTGACTTATAATGCCCACAAGTCCTTTAGCATGCCCCCATTTCTTAAACCTTTTTGTTCCCTTTAATCCATCCGAGCTTTTCTGGAAAGATCTCCCCTGACGTACTGGAATCAAAAGAAACAATGGCCTTTCTCTAAATAAAAAGGATGCCGTTTTTGGCATTCTGCCTTTACAAGCCCAGGCAGCATGGCTTTCAAAGGCACCTGCTGTTACCGATCAGTCACGGCCCGCAAAGGACCGAGGCAATGATGACACGCTTCCACCATTATACAGTGCTCGAAGCCAAAGTCCAGGACTGTACATCGGCAGCCTTCAATTGACAGAGTGCACGGGTGAGTCAGGTTTCTTTTAACCCGTCTGACACACAAGCCATAAATATCATCACAGAGGGCAGGGGGAAGAACTCGCCGAGTTCACCTGAAACCACTGCTAGCAATTTAAGCAGGGAGTGAGCATTACTCCAAAATCCTCCAAGTGCTATCCAGAGCTAAGACATGGATTGCATTTCTTTTAAAAAATGGAGCCTATTATTAGCTGCTCCAGTAGTTCTATTGGGTTCTAGATCAAATCAAGCCTGAACTCCCCTTCGAAGCTAAAAATGACTAAACTGAGGCTGTCGTACTTTGGTCACATTATGAGAAGGCACAAGTCACTGGAGAAGGCAATCATGCGAGGAAAAATCAAAGGCAGCAGGAAAAGAGGGAGACCCAACTTGAGATGGATCGACTCAAATCAAGGAGGCCACGGCCCTCCGTTGGCGAGAGCTGCGCAAGGCTGTTAACGATACAACATCTGGGAGGTTATTAATTAAATGAGTGGACTCTAATCTGGGAGAACCGGGCTTGATTCCCCACTCCTCCACTTGCACCTGCTGGATGACCTTGGGGAAGCCATAGTTCTGGCACAGCTGTCCTTGAAAAAGAGCAGTTTCTGTCAGAGCTCTCTCAGCCCCACTTACCTCACAGGGTGTCTGTTATGGGGAGAGGAAGGGAAAGGAGTTTGTAAGCCACTCTGAGACTCCTTTGGGTAGTGAAAGGCAGGGTATAAATCCAATCTCCTCCTCCTTCTGGTCTCCATAAGCAAGAATTTATTTGACGGCACTTAACACACACACACAATTATTACACAGCTTTTTGAGAGTAGGATATTTAGCATTTCTGTTTAGGGTTGTCAGGTCCTCCCTGACCAAAGGCAGGGGATGGAGTGTAGGGTTGCCAGATCCAGGCTGGGGAAATTTCTGGAGATTTGGGGGTGACGCTGGGGAGGACAGGGTGGGGTAGAGTGGGGTACAGTGCCAGGGAGTCCACTGTCCAAAGCATCCATTTTCTCCAGGGGGAATGATCTCTGTAGTATTCTGAGGGCTCCCCAGGTCCCACCTGGAGGCTGGCACTCCTGTTCCTGCTGCTTGTGGCTTTAGACTAAAGACAAGTGAATTGAAATTTTGGAGTCGAAACAACCAGGGGGATTCTGAGGGCTAGTCAGAGAATTTCAGTACATTAGGCCAAATCTCTTCCGTTGCCACCAGATTTGGCCCAAAGCCTTTGAGAATAGCTGTCCTAGAACATTAAGAGAAGCCCTTCCACTTAAGAGAACAGTGAAGCCACTTACAAATGAATACTTGCTCCAGGAAATAAACCATGGAAACAACCGTTTATCTTCTGTATTAGCGCAGGTAGATTCAAGTCCAGTGGTTCCTTACAGACCAACAAGATTTCCAGGGCATTGTCAGGTTCAAAAGCAAGTAGATCCAAGCATTCTTGTGAGTAAGAAAAGGCTTTATTGGAATACAGTGCTAAAACTCACAGCAAAACGGTTATTGTCAGGAATGGCAGGACAAGCTGCTCAAGCATGGTTATAGTGTGATGCAAAATGCTACTAGCAAATGAACTTCAAGCGCGTGCACGGGAAACTCCCGGCGGGAGGGTTACTTAATAGGCGGGAGATGGCTCCCTCCACCCCTCGGCTTCACAGGACTGGAAAATTCTCATAGACTTAAGAATAACCCAAAGCCTGCAGTCAAGGCCACCATGATAACACCAAGCAGCAGTAGAGAAGCTCCCACATTACAGCTAGCATACCTACGCAAGTGCAGAAGCAGAGACAAGATAGGGAACACAGAACAATGGACTCAGTATGAAACCTTAAACAAAGAGCCATTACTGACAGGCATAACTCTAAAATCCTATTGCCCTCTAAGATGCTACTGGGCTTGAACGTAGCTGTTTTCCGGCAGCCAAACAGAGCGACCCTCTGAAGCCGTCTTCTGTATTGTCAGGTAAACAGTAAACGCTTTGCACAGGCAGTGGAGGAAATGAGCATGATTCAGCACCCAAAATAAGTGACAGGCATGTGCAAGGATTTCTCTAATACATCATGCAGGGAGTGTGGGTGGGTGGGGGATGAGAGAAAGAGAATGGGAATGAGTCAGCATGTAAGGTGACAGGTGCATTGTCCGACCCGCAGAATGTCTATTGATCTCTCCAGGAAGCAGCGAGGGGAGAGAAAGAGAGAGAATGAGTCAACACATAACATAAGTGACAGGCTCATTGTCCAACCAGAAGCGTGGGTATTGATCCATCCCACAAACAAAGGTATACAATGAAAGTGTGTGTGAGAAAAGTGTTTCCACCCATCATGTCTCATTGTCATCTTTTTAAAGTTTCTCTATAATCAGCAGCAGTGCTTGAAGATTCTTCCTGTATTATCGAAATGGATATTACGTAACTGAGCAGCTTTCAAGGGAGTCCTTTCGGGGAGTGCTGCAATGCTGACTTCCATAGGCAGAGTGCCCCAAATCTCCCAATAATGCCCTTCCGAACACCCCCATATCTCCAGGAGTTTCCCAACCTGGAGCTGGCAGCCCTACCCCCCACCGCCTGCTGGTGGCCAGGGGGGAACTGGCAACCCTAAGACCCCCTGGGGTTTTAAAGGAAAGTTAGGGTTGTCAGACTTCTGCATCAATCAGTTCCCAGCAGCTCTCATTCAAAGAAGTAGAAGTTTATTGAGACATTGAGAGTATGCAGATATCTTAACACTTTCAGTGTCAGAACTGGCCTAAAGCACGCAAAGCAAGCAGATATACATTATTCAAGAGGATCCCCTGATGGCTCAGGTCCAATCAGAGGCCAGGTAGGAACCTGCCAAAGTAACGGGCAAGTGTTCTCAGGAGAAAAGTACACCAGACACTCAAGGTCGAAGGCTTCGGTTACACAGATGAAGAAAGATAAAATTCCAGTGTCCCCCCCCACACCCATGGCAGCTAGAACAGCCAGAGGCCTTGCTGACAATGGCTTGCCAATGCCTTCCTTTGCATAGTCTTCCTTGGTGGTCTCCCATCCAAGAACTGACCCTACTTAGCTTGTGAGATCTGGCGAAACTGGTCAATACTATACCAGTCCACATCCTGAAACGATCTACAGAGCCTTAAAAATATTCAAAGAGATGGCAGTCAGTATGCCTCTGAAGGTTCCCCAGTTTCTCCTGCTCTGGAGGGTGGACTCTATGGTAGAATCTGCATTTTCTCCCTTTCTCACAATACAAGAACTCGTGGGCACTCCATGAAATTGCTGAGCAGTCAGGTTAGAATAGATAAAAGGTAATACTTCTTCACCCAAAGAGTGATTAACATATGGAATTCACTGCCACAGGAGGTGGTGGCAGCTACAAGCATGGACAGTTTCAAGAGGGACATATGGAGCAGGAGTCATTAAGTCATTAAGTGCCTTGGGTGAATTTGAGTAGCTGCTGGCCACACCCTCTCCTGGGGGACCCTTCTATTTAAGGCAGGGAGCTTGCCAGAAGCAGAGCTGACCTAGCTGAGCTCTGAGAAGGAGCAAGGTGTTTGAGCTGCCAGAGGGGTGAGTGGTATTTTTATTTATTTACTTTCAGCTGAGGTGCTTTAGCTGAGAAGGTACTGTGTGGGGGACTGTATTTGGGAGTGTGTGGGTGAGTTGTAACAGACTCCTGGCTGCTGGAGTTGGGGTGTGAAAGGGTCATTGTCTGCCTGTCATTAAGTGCCTTGGGTGAATTTGAGTAGCTCCTGGCCACACCCTCTCCTGGGGGACACTTCTATTTAAGGCAGGAAGCTTGCAAGAGGCACGAGCCTCTGGCACGAGCCAAAGGGTGAGAGCCAAAGGGTGAGGCTCTTGGCCTGTGGCTCTTAGCCTAGGGGCTCTGTAAGAAGCCCAGGAAGAGCCAGAAAGCCAGGGACCTTGGCTTCTTGGGTTCCCAGTAAGGTAAGTAGACTCCTACAACAGGAACCATATAAATACAAAGGGTTTTAAAAGGGAGGTTATAGAAAAGTATTTGTTTAAAAACAATTATGAAGCCAGAATGCCAGCAGGGGGCTGGGGGCTATCCAATGTTTTGCATGGAGTGTCACATGTATGACTATCTGCCCACTGGGCAGAAGTCTTGGGTGTATGCTCGGTGCAAGGAGCTCCTGGTTCTCAGGGAGTGAGTTTGCTCCCTTGAGGCCAAGGTGGCTGACCTGGAGAAGCAGAGACAGTCAGTTAGGTGCACGGAGAAGACTCTCGGGGACTTGTTAGATATGTCCCACTCTGGATCTGGCAGCCCAGCTGCTGCCAGGGAGCATGAGGGTCAAGGGGAAACGGGGCACCATGCTGAGGATAAGGGGAATGTGCCCTCAGAAGGGACCTCTTCTTCAGCTGGTGAACGGGTATCCTTTCGTACCAAGGAACCGTCCCTGGGAAGGGTGGGAGGGGAGCTCTTGGTAGTTGGTGATTCGATCCTTAGGCAGGTAGACAGCTGGGTGGCGAACCCGCGTACTGACCGTATGGTGACTTGCCTGCCTGGTGCGAAGGTAGAGGACATTACGCATGTTTTAGATAGGCTGGTAGATAGTGCTGGGGAGGAGCCAGTGGTCGTGGTGCACGTTGGCACCAACAATGTGGGGAAATGCAGTCGTGAGGTCCTGGAGGAGAAATTTAGGCTGCTGGGCAGGAAGCTCAAGGCCAGGACCTCCAAGGTAGCCTTCTCAGAAGTGCTACCTGTTCCAGACGCAGGGCCGGAGAGACAGGCACAGATCAGGAGTCTCAATGTGTGGATGAGACGGTGGTGTAGGGGGGAACGGTTCAAGTTTGTTAGGCACTGGGATGCTTTTTGGGACAAGAGGGAGCTGTACAAAAGGGACGGTCTCCACTTGTCCCGAGAAGGAACCAGGCTGCTGGCGCTCAAAATCAAAAAGGTGGCAGAGCAGTTTTTAAACTGAATAATGGGGGAAAGCCGACAGGAGATGAAAAGTCTCTGGTTCAGGATGGCTCATCTCAAAGAGATGAAGGGGTAGCTACTACTTTTGTACAAGGAAATGGATTACAATTGTCCACTGAGACTGTGGCTAATGATAGGAACTGTCTGGCAAGGTCTCGAGGCAGCAAGAGGAAGGCTGTGGGCTTAACAAACGTGGGAAACTATAAGTGTTTATACACAAATGCTAGAAGTCTCTGAGGTAAAATCGGGGAGTTGGAATGCTTGGTGTTGAGGGGGAAATAGACATTGTGGGTATTTCAGAAACTTGGTGGGATGAGGAAAATCAGTGGGATACGGTGATTCCTGGTTATAAATTATATCGGAAGGATATGGGGGGAAGGGTTGGAGGTGGGGTGGCTCTGTATGTCAGAGAGGGTATACCGTCCAGTAAGACTGAGAGGGTAAGAGAATTGGATTCACTTCTGGAAATGCTATCAGTTGAAATAGTGGGTCCAAAAGGAAGCTTAACAGTGGGAGTTTGTTATCGCCCACCAGATCAAAAGATAGAGAAGGATTATAAAATGATGAATGAATTAAAGATAGCGACTAGATGAAATAACTGTGTCATAATAGGTGACTTTAACTACCCACACATTGATTGGGTCAATATGAGTTCTAGTCGGGAAAAAGAGATTGAGTTTTTAGACACCCTCAATGACTGTGCTATGGAACAGATGGTCACAGATCCTACCAGGGGAGAGGCAATCCTGGATTTGGTCCTAAGTAACACCCAAGACCTGGTGAGAGATGTAAAAGTGATTGCACCACTTGGGAACAGTGACCATAATGTCATGAGTTTAACATTTATACAGATAGGCAGTTGCCCAAAAAGACTGACGCAACCACTTTTAACTTTAAAAGGGATAACTTCTCTGGTATGAGGGGACATGTGAGGAAGAAATTGAAAGGAAGAGTGGAGAAGGTCAAAACCATTGGGGAAGCTTGGAGACTATTTAAAAAGACAATCCTAGAAGCTCAGAAAAAATATATACCGCAGGTTAGGAAAGGTACAAATAGGTATAGAAAAAAGCCTGCATGGTTAACAAATAAAATAATGGAAGCTGTAAAAGGTAAGAAGGATTCGTTTAAGCGGTGGAAAGCTAGTCTTAGTGAGGTTGATAAAAGGGAACACAGACTATGGCAAATAAAATGCAAGTCTGTGATCAGGCAAGCAAAAAGGGAATATGAGGAGCATATTGCAAAAAACATAAAGGCCAACAATAAAACTTTCTTCAAATACATTAGAAGTAGGAAGCCAGCCAGGGAGGCAGTGGGGCCCTTGGATGACCAGGGGGTAAAAGGAGTAGTGAAGGATGATAGGGAAATGGCTGAGAAGCTGAACGCATTTTTTGCCTCTGTCTTCACTGTGGAAGAGGAGAAGTGCTTGCCCACTCCAGAAGCACCGATTTCGGGAGGGGGTTTGACAGACCTGAATCAGATTGCGGTGACAAGAGAGGAAGTCCTCCGACTAATGGACAATTTAAAAACTAATAAATCACCAGGCCCGGCATTCATCCGAGAGTTCTGAAAGAACTCAAATGTGAACTTGTGGATCTCCTGACAAAAATATGTAATCTTTCTTTAAAATCTGCCTCCATTCCTGAGGACTGGAAGGTAGCTAATGTCACTCCCATCTTTAAAAAGAGCTCCAGGGGAGATCCAGGAAATTACAGGCCAGTCAGTCTGACATCAATACCGGGTAAGTTATTGGAAACTGTTATTAAGGAGAGAATTAGTAGGCACATTGATGAACAAAAACTATTGAGGCAGACTCAGCATGGGTTCTGTAAGGGAAGATCTTGTCTCACTAACCTGTTAGTGTTTTTTGAGGGAGTGAACAAACATGTGGACAAGGGGGACCCAATAGATATTATTTACCTTGACTTCCGGAAAGCTTTTGATACAGTTCCTCATCAAAGGCTCCTAAGTAAGCTCAATAGTCATGGGATAAAAGGACAAGTCCTCTTGTGGATCAAAAACTGGCTTATAAATAGAAAACAGAGAGTGAGTATAAATGGGAAACTTTCCCAGTGGAGGGTGGTAAGCAGTGGGGTATCACAGGGATCAGTACTCGGTCCGATGCTTTTTAACTTGTTTATTAATGATTTGGAATTGGGAGTAAGCAGTGAAGTGGCTAAATTTGCAGATGACATGAAGTTGTTCCGGGTGGTGAAAACCAGGGAGGAGTGAGTGGGCGTCAACGTGGCAAATGGGGTTCAGTGTGGCCAAGTGCAAAGTGATGCACATTGGAGCCAAAAATTCTAAATATAAATACACGTTGATGGGGTCTGAACTGGCAGAGACGGACCAAGAGAGAGATCTTGGAGTCGTAGTAGATAACTCAATGAAAATGTCTAGACAGTGTGTAGCTGCAATAAAGAAGGCCAACGCTATGCTGGGGATTATTAGGAAGGGAATTGAAAACAAATCAGCCAGTATCATCATGCCCCTGTATAAATCATTGGTGCGACCTCATTTGGAATACTGTGTACAGTTCTGGTCACCACATCTCAGAAAGGATATTATAGCATTGGAAAAAGTGCAGAGAAGGGCAACTAGAATGATAAAAGGGTTGGAACACCTTCCCTATGAAGAAAGGTTAAAATGCTTGGGGCTCTTTAGCTTGGAGAAACGACGGCTGAGGGGTGACATGATCGAGGTTTATAAGATTATGAATGGGATTGAGCAGGTTGAGAAAGAAGTACTTTTCTCCCTTTCTCACAATACAAGAACTCATGAGCACTCCATGAAATTGCTGAGCAGTCGGGTTAGAACTGATAAAAGGAAATACTTCTTCACCCAAAGAGTGATTAACATATGGAATTCACTGCCACAGGAGGTGGTGGCAGCTACATGCATGGAGAGTTTTAAGAGGGAATTAGATAAACATATGGAGCAGAAGTCCATCAGTGGCTATTAGCCACAGGGTATAGATAGGAACTCTCAGTCTGGGGCAGGTGATGCACTCTATTCTTGGTGCTGGAGGGGGCAGCCGTGGGAGGGCTTCCGGTGTCCTGGCCCCACTGCTGGACCTCCTGATGGCACCTGGTATATTTTGGCCGCTGTATGACAGAGTGTTGGACTAGATGGGCCATTGGCCTGATTCAACATTGGCTTCTCTTATGTTCTTATGTTCATTTGCATTTTTAAATCAGTTGCGTGCTGCTGTGATGCCATCTTTCTCTATGCTTGTTTGAATGTTGTTTGGAGAAGATTCTTTTAAAGCAGTGCGGAAGTGCAATGACGGTGGAGCTGCCCCCAAAGGACAATAAACATATGTGGACATGCAAAAGTATGCTAGCACTGTTAAAGTGTGAAAGCGACACCGAATGTGGACAGCTTTTTTGAAGATGGAGTCAAAAGGCAGGGACACTGGCGGGAAAGGCAAATGCAGATTTGGCCTATGACATTGTATCCCACGGAGATCCCCTGTCCTTCTGAGGATTCACCTCCAGATATCCAGGAGTTATATAATGAAGAAAGATTCAGAACATAGTAATAATAGCCTCTCTTAAAAAAAAAATCAAATATTTTGTTGACAAGGTATTCCCCAATCATTTCCATATCTCAAAAAAGCTACTTCCACTGAAAACGGGAAATGACACAGATTTAGTCAGATCTGATTGACTAATCAATTGGTGAAAGTCCAGCACTTAAAGAACTGAACATTTCAGTTCGTTAACTACCCTGCAATTTATCCTCTATTTCGCCCCTCTTTTTCTGTTATTGACTCAAGAAACGTTTTGTCTGTCAATTACTGTAATGGTTTATCATGTGTGGGGCTCTTAATAGGATTGCTCCAGTGTTGCTTACATTGTGTGGGCTCTGGACTTTGGTATGACAAAGGGGAGGAAGAAAGAAACCGAAGGGGGGGTGGGGGTGCTACGCCGAAAAGCAAGACATGACATGAGAAATATACCTCCCTGGAAAGAGCTCTATTGATTTTTATAGCGATTGTTCTGCGAGGGCTTTTATCCAGACCTGGCAGCTACTCAAAATCTACATTTAAACAGAATTTTCGAGGGCGATGATACTGATCAATTTTCCCCATGTCAGGAGATAAGAGTGTATTCTTAATGAAAAAGGCACTCTAAGCATAAAATATTTAAAGATGACATGGTGGAATACTTAGTGTTTTTCCAACAGGGGGACTCTCATATTTGTTTGCTTTTTCGGGGATTTTTTAAAAATTAAAGTGCACATCAATGCCAACGTGTCCATTGACCAATCCAAGGGTTTTTTTAAAAAAAAGTTGGCATGCTCATCCATCCATCAGGCCTACCTCTTTTTATTGAGGAGGATGTTTGAAAATTATTGACGAGTCACGGTGGAACAGCTTCTAGAAGCTTCTAGATTCCAGCTCAGGCGATGAGCACGTCGCCGCCATATCGCCTTTCCCATGCCGTTTTTAATTTTTAGAACAAATAATCTGTTTTCTCATCCTCGTTCCACCTCTTAACAATACCTCTCCGTATTCTGTTTAATCTCTCAAGTTGGCTGGGTCTGAACCAATGAACAGCTTGAATGAAAGGGTGTTTAATGTGTGAATAATATGGAATTGTGCTTTCCCGACCTATTATTTATTTAGTTTATTGGGATATTTATAGATGGCGGACCCAGCACCATTTATAACATCATTCTTCCCTCATTCATTTTATTCTCACCCCCCCAAAAAACAAACCAAACCATGAGATAAGTTCATCTGACATAGAGAGTGACTGGCCCAAGGTGAACCAACAAGCTTCCATGACAGAGTGAAATTTGAACCTTGGTCACAATGGTCTGATTACTGCACTATACTGGGCCTCCACAATGTCCTCTCCTAGTAGCTTCTCTCCCTGGAGGGCTTTAATAGCCACATTCCCTCACTCCATCATCCAATGTATTCCCTCCCCCCATTTCACTGCAGCCGTTTTAGGGCTGCCACGTTCCCCCTGGCCACTGGTGGGGGATGGGTGGTAGGGTTGCCAGCTCCAGGTTGGGAAACTCCTGGAGATTTGGGGATGGAGCCTGGGGAGGACAGGGACCTTGTGGAGGGTACACTGGAAAAGAGTCCACTCTCCAAAGCATCCATCTTCTCCAGTGGACTGATCTCTGTAGTCTGGACATGAGCTGTCATTCCAGGGGATCCCCAGGTCCCACCTGGAGGCTGGCATCCCTAACATTTGGATGTCATGCTGTAGTGGCTGGAGTGTTAGACTAGGACCTGGGGAGATCCAGGTTGGAGTGCCCATTCTGCCAGGGAAGCTAGTGGGTTACCAGTCACACATCCTAAGCCTAACCTAATGCTCCCAGGGGCTGTTATGAGAATAAAATGGAGGGGAGGAATGATGTAAGCCATTTGGAGTCTCTGTCGGGGAGAAAAGTGGGGTGTAAATGAAGTAAATCAATCAAGTCACAGATGTCAAGAGTACACAGACGGCCCAAAGAGATGAGACAAAGATCCCTGTGTCTCGACCAGTCTATAAAATATCCGTGGGGAGCTCATGCTGCACACAGATATTCAACCACCCCCTGGAATGGCTCATGTCCTGATCGTTGGCCACTTAGGTGTGAATTCTGAGGTATGCACTAACATGGTTGCCCTGGTTGCTGTTTAAATGGGACACTTATAAGAAAGACAGACATATCAGTTTTGTTTTTTTGTTTTTTTAAACAAGTTGGGATTTATTTAACACAAAACTGCTTAGTAGCTTTCCTGATGAGTCGGCAAAGAAAGCTGGTCGATTAATGATGCATTCCTAAGCAGTCAGTAGACTTGGAGATAGACAGAGAGACAGACAGAGGTATATAGATATAAGCAGGGCTCTTTTTGTAGCAGGAACTCCTTTGCATATTAGGCCACACACACCTAATGCAGCCAATCCTCCAAGAGCTTAGAGTAACCCCTGTAAGAAGAGCTCTGTAAGCTCTTGGAGGATTGGCGACATTAAGGGTGTGTTGCCTAATATGCAAATGAGTTCCTGCTACATAAAGAGCCCTGGATATAAATATAGATATCGATATCTCCTCCGTATTTTTCATCGTGCCATGTATGATTCAAAAACAACTTCACTCAGGTCTGTTTTTGTTTTAACAGGGAAGTGGGAAGGGCTTCGGTGATTTATGTTCGGTGCATGCTCTAACGGTTCAGTCCTTACATTACTACTAATAATTTAGATTACATCCTCAATGTCCAAAATCGTTGTAAAACTTTTTTTTTAAAAAAATGTCTTACTCAGATAGCTGCTATTTGTGCCACAGACAAAAGTGGCAATATACTGTTACATGCCATACATTGGGACAAAGCTACAGGGGAGGTCCTGCAAACTTATTTTCTTATTTTGAGCACCAGAAGAACATAAGGAGAGCCCTGCTGGATCAGACCAATAGTCCATCTTGTCCAGCATCCTGACTCACACAGGAGCCAACCAGTTCCTCTGGTCGGCCAACAACAGGGCATAGAGGCCCAGGCCTTCCCCTATGGTTGCCTCCTGGCACTCGTATTCAGAGGTTGACTGTCTCTGAACATGGAAGTTCCCTTGAGTCACCATGGCTAGTAGCCACTGATAGACCTATCCTCCATGAATCTGTCTAATCCCATCACTACATCCTCTGGCAGCAGATTCCACATTTTAATCTGTGTAAAGATGCATTGCTCCTTTTGTCCATCTTGAATCTACTGCCCATCAGCTTCATTGGATGCCCTTGAGTTCTAGTGTTTTGGGAGAGCAAGAATAAAGTTCTTTTTGTCAACTCTCTCCACCCCGTGCATCATTGTATAAACCTCTATCATGCCCCCCCACCCTTTAGACAACTCTTTTTTAGACTGAAAAGTCCAGACTTCAGCCTTTCCTCATAGGGAAGGTGCTCCAACCCCCTAAAAATCTATGGCTGTGTTCAGACAGGCAGTTTCATCCATTGCTGTTCCCTTATGGATTTAAAGTACATGGTCAAACAGCAACATCTGTCTGTTGTGATGCAGTTGTCTGAGTCTCCCCCCCCCGCCCTTGCTGTGTGCTTCTTTGATACTTGAGAAATTCCGGTCCTGTTGATCTGAGCTGGTTCCAAAATGGATTTCCTGCTGTCTGATCACTCTGTTGTGTACCCAAGCCATCAGTCAGGTCTGACTGGTCTCCTGTTTTCCAGCCACCATTTTGTTTTACTAGTTAGCGAGGAGCGCATAACTACATATATGAAAATTTCTCTATCTCACCCCCCTCAGGGGCTGCTCAAAACTTTGTTTTCTTTTTAAAAACTCTCAAAGAAAAACAGCTTTTTTCTGTCCTTTGGGGAAGGGGTAAATTGAAAAGATTAGAGGGAGGACAGCAGTGAACTCCATATTCCAGCAGCCTCAACAAGCACTTGTGTGCATGCTCAGAGGACAAACTTTTTTAAAAAAAATGGTCAACAGGCCCATGAATTACATATCCCAGCAGGCTGTTCAGTGCTTCTGGGCATGCTCTGAGGACAATCCTTAAAAAAAAAAAAAAAAGACCGACAGGCTGACTCCCTGTCTGCTGCCATCTGATCACGTAAAAGTGCTTTGAAGAGTGCTAAAAGGGGTGAGTCTGATCATGACAAAATAACCTGGCTCAGTTAGAGGTGGGGCAACAGCGGATTGAACTGCCTGTCTGAATGCATCCATGGTTGCCCTGTTCTGTACTTTTTCCAGCTCTGCAATGAAGTTTTGAGGTAGCTGTTGTTTGGGGCAGAATACTGAATCAGAAAGGTGTTTTTTTTTAATGTAGTTCAGTAATGGTCCATAATTCTCTTCTCCAGCTCCGTCCCATTCATACCAACTTCGAGATTCTTCTAAAAATACAGGAAACCATTGTCCTACATTTTGTTATAATGCCTAATCATACACTAGAACTCCTATGCTATTGCAATGAGGACACCAACAGGTACCTTTACAGTAGGAAACCTTTACAAACTGT
Organism: Gekko gecko; assembly: GCA_029375565.1. Taxonomy (NCBI): domain Eukaryota; kingdom Metazoa; phylum Chordata; class Lepidosauria; order Squamata; family Gekkonidae; genus Gekko; species Gekko gecko. The sequence continues at coordinate 18,151,892 of JAPDNY010000009.1, read as the reverse complement.
ATTGGGGGCGGGGGAAACACATTGTACAATGTGTCATCCAGCTAACTGGCCTTTCAAAATATTTCTGGTCTCTTTGTGTAGGTAGTCCAAATTACTCTAGTGGTTAATTGCTGGTGTTTTGCCTATACCATAATCCTGTCATCATCACCACAATGAATCATCACAAACCTCTAGACTGCTTAGTACTAAAAAAGAACAAATCCGAGAAAAAAAATATTATTCAGATTTTTTTTTTTATTTATTAAGCATTCCCTGGGACTGTACCCTAGGAAATGAATCTTTATGTATTTTAATATTTTGGTCTTAAAGAAGTATAATTAAAACCTTCCGTCTGGAATACAAACAGGTACGTTTTACCTCACAAAGCAGACATGATTCCTGTTGCTCTGCAGATAGTCTACTGCTTAAACTATCCTGGGCTTTCAAATCACACTATATATCTCCTCTCTCCGCCTCAGTCTTCGTGTGTGTGTGTGTGTGTGTGTGAAACAATAAAACCAGACAACAGGAAAGAATTCTTTCTTCCCCCCCCCGTTGGTCAAGCAGAATTGTGTGAGGATGAGGTCCACCAAGTGTATAAATCCCCTCCGGTCCCTATTCTATTAGATAAAGTGGCTTAACAGAGAGGAGTGATAACTGAGATAAACTTCTCACAGGGCACTTGATAAATTGACATCATTTGAGGCAATCTGAGGTAATACAATCTTGATGTCTGAACAGGGTAATTACTCGATATGTGGCCAGCCCTTCTAAAACACTGAGTATCAATCACTAGGCCCTAATTCAGAAGGACCTAACATCAGTTTGCTAAAAAAAAAAAAAAAAGCAAAGAAGTGGGACTAATTATGGAATATCATTTTCTCCCAGTGTTAAGCACTCGAAACGATAACACTCCATCTTGTTTCAAGACGACGGAAGTGGGGGCTTCGGAAAAAGACCAGTGTTTCTATTTGTTGTCCCTGTTTTAATTTCCATCCCCTCATCCTCTTTCCCAAACTGAGTTATTATTATAATTATTGTTATGTATATTGGCAGGCAATGGGCAATGTGACACTGAGGCAGGCAAGGGCAAACCACCTCTGAATGCATCTTGCCTTGAAAATGCCACGGTGTCGCCATAAGTCAGCTGTGAGTTGACCACACACATACAGGCTGAATCCGAAGGGCCTTTTCCCCAGTGGAAGATAGGGTTGCCAGCTCTGGGTTGGGAAATAACTGGAGATTTTCAGTGTGGAGCCTGGGGAGGGTGGGGTTTGGGGAGAGGAGGGCCCTCTGTAGGGTATAATGCCATAGAGTCCATCTCCCAAAGTACCGATTTTCTCCAGGGAACTGATCTGGGTCGTCTGGAGATCAACTGTAATAGTGGGAGATCTCCATGTGCCACTTGGAGGCTGGCAACACTAATGGAATACAATTGTGCCAATGGAATGGGACTTCCCCACATTTGCCCACCCACTATAGCCCTTTGAACTCATCAAAATGTTGCTTCCAGAGGATAATGGACCTTCAGGAACAGCATGGGAATGAGGTGGAGGTTTGCAGTGAGCAATATTGGACACTTTCACTGGTGGAAAAGGACCTCCGGATTCAACCCGTTTATCATCTACACTTTGTTCAGGTTCAGCAGCAGATTTCCTTAACATCACAGCAGGCTGTAACCCAGGTATCAGCATGAGTAGAGCACTCCTTTGCACTTTTCTTCAGTCTTCTCTTGTGAGGGAAGTGATACTCTCCTCAACATGGCAAAAACTGTACACATGATGAGGGAAGGGAGTTGCAGCCTAGGACTGGCATAGAGGTAGTTTCTTTAAATCAGAGTCCTCGGAGCCAAATGAACTGGATCCAAGAGTACTAAAAGAGCTCATGGATGTAATTTCTGAGCCTCTGTCCATTATTTTTGAGAATTCTTGGAGAACAGGTGAGGTGCTAGAAGACTGAAGATGGGCAAATGTTGTCCTCATCTTCAAGAAGGGGGAAAAGGATGATCTGGGTAACTACCAACCCATCAGTTTGACATCTATATCTGGAAAAGTTTAAGAACAAATCATCAAACAGTTGGTCCTTGAAAGCTTAGAAAGGATGGGTTTCTCAAGAACCAGTCATGTCAGACTAACCTTATCTCTTTTTTTGTTTTGAGAAAGTTACTACCTTGCTGGATCAGGGGGATGATGTAGACATAGTTGATCTTAATTTCAGTAAGGCTTTTGAGAAGGTTCCACAAAATATTCTTGTTGACAAATTGGTAAAATGTGGTTTGGATCCGATTACTGTCAGGTGAATCTGTAAGGAGTTAACAGATCATACCTAAAGGGTGCTTGTTAATGGCTCCTCATCCTCTTGGAGAGGAATGACAAGTGGAGTGCCTGTTTTGTTCAACATCTTTATAGATGATTTGGATGAAGGAATAGAGAGGATGCTTATTAAATTTGCAGATGATACTAAATTGGGAGAGGTAGAAAATACAGTAGAAGACAGAGTCAGGATACAGGATGACCTTGATAGGCCGGAAAACGGGGCTAAAACAAATAAAATGAATTTTAACAGGGATAAGCGTAAAGTTCTGCATTTAGGTTGGAAAAACCGAAAACATCATTACAGGATGGAGGAGACTAGTCTTGGCAGTAGTATGTGCAAAAAGGATCTAGGGGTCTTAGTAGACCATGCACTAAACATGAGTTGGTAGAGTGATGTGGTAGCTAAAAATCAAATGTCATTTTGGGCTGTATCAACAGAAATATAGTGTCTAGATCACATGAAGTTTGTTAATGATATTTATTTGTCTAAGAGAGAGAGAAAAAGAGAGGTGGAAAGAAAGAATGAAAGAGGTGGAGAGAGAGAGCGCAAATAGACAGGAGAGAGGGAGAAAAAGTATGCCTCCCCTTTGCCTTACTGGGAGCCGCACAATATGTGTGAAAGAGCCGCATGTGGCTCCCGAGCCGCAGTTTGGCCACCCCTGCTCCAAAGCATCCTTTTTTCCCCCTTCTCCCAAGATAACTGATCTCTGTAGCCTGGAGATGAGCTGTAATTCCGGGGGATCCCCAGGTCCCACCTGGAAGCCGGCATCTCTAGCCACAGCCATTTTCCAATTGAAAGGTATTTCCTGCTTCGATTCAGCTGGAACAATGAACTTTTCTATATGTAAACAAAGGCCTGTGGTTCAGCATCAGTGTGGGAGAATAGACTGCGATAGATGTGCTGGGCTCTGGGGCTATGATCTAAGCTCTAAGACTCGCGCTGCCATCTCATAAAACTCCCCGTTGTTGTTGTTGTTTTTCTTCTCCTGGCCAGGGTCATAATGTCATGTCCAAACATTTCTAAAGGTTCATGAAGGAGATCTTGGCGGGGCAGTAAGTTTGTGAACCTGCGGGTGAAGGTGTGGGATAGCTGCAAGGATTATCACCGCAGCGATGTTTGTACCACAGGGCAATAAATTATCTTGAAACACTATCTGGAGACAGCATATTCTTCACCCACCTCAGGAGCCTGGCTCTGTTCCCCATCGGCACGTACCAGAAAGTCAAACATTAGATCAGTCATCGGCCTCGGTTCTTCCTTTGTAATTAGGCAGACTATTTTTTTTTTCTTAAGTGGCACATCTATGCTTTTTTTTTTTTACATTTCTCTTTCTCACTATTTTTTTAAAGCACAAACTTAAAAAAAAATTACAAAACTGATCTGGGGACTGGAGGTAGAGTAAAGTGTTGGTGACTTTATGGATGTGAGCTAGTGTTGCCAAGCTCCAGGTGGCAGCTGGAGATCTCCCGGGATTACAACTGATCGCCAAGCGACAGTGGTCAGTTCACAAAATGGCCGCTTTGGAAGGTGGACTCAGTGGCATTATACCCTGTCAAAGTCCTCCCCCTGGTGTTCACTCACAGCAATGGTTCCCAGCCTTTTGGGTCCAAATTTACTTGGCATGGTGACCTGTTCAGGGCTGGCCCATAGCTTTTGGCACCCAGGCAGACTATGGCCTTGGAATCAATCTAGTTCAGCATTCCATGTTCTACAGTGGCTAAACAGATATTGAGAAACCAACAAGCATCATACCAACAGTGCAGCTGCCCCCACTATGAACCTGTTGTGTACTAAGATGGCTAAGCCAGTGATAGCTTGGTCATGCGGTCAAGTGGACCTTAGGGTCTGGGAACAATAGCCCCACAGGATCCTAGTGGAGACCAACCGGCTTGCGCGGGTCCCCCGGGAGACCTATAAAGGATGTGAACTCTAAATACAATCTATCACTGGGAGTGGGGGCGTGTTAGGGTGTGGAGTGCTGTGCACATTTTGTTAATAAACTATGAGCTCATCACTATGCCACGCGTCCGAACCCAGTACATTATAGAACCCCAAGCAAGCTGTCATGACCCCAGTGGGTCACTGCCTTCTGCTGCCACCACCCTGGACTTATGGTCCCTTGAGAAGGCCCAGGGTACCCTCTCAAGCCCATCCAAAATGCCCCTTTTCAAGCCAAGAACCTTAGGTGTGATGACCAGGCAGAGAACTTTTACACAAATGGTTTATTTATACAGTATTGGAGCAAGGAAAACAAGACAAGGTGCTTCATAAAGGTATAACAGTGTTTAAAAGGAAACATAAACAGAATCTAATGCAGCTACCTATTACTCCTGTCCCAGCCCCACCGGCTCGGGACTGCCCCCCCCCATGGACGACCCACCCCAGCCACAACAGAGCCCCCACACACCTGAGGAGCCCCTGGAACGGCGGCAGACGACATGCAGGGCAGAGGATCGGTCCGGGCGCAGCAGAGAGGCTGGCGCAGGCTGCAGCGCTCCCCAGACAGAGGGAGGAGCCAGAAGAGCATGTGAGCGGTGCCGAGCCCCTTGGGAGGCAGTGGAGCGCGGAGGTGAGTCCCAGGGGAGCTCCGATGACGTCCCTCAGTGGCCGCGCCCCGCTCGGCGTCCTCCGTTAAGAGGGAAGGCGGGGCCAGGGCCGGGGAGAGGGGTGGTTGGGAAACACTGGGGGGTACTGGGATGGAGAGGAGGGATAAAAGGATGGGAGAGGAGAGGGGCCGGGGAGGAGAACGGTGCTGGTGTGACTGGGTTTGGTGCGCAGAAAAGTCAGAGAGAGCAAGTCAAGACCCATTCCCCTGTACTCAGGCAGAGGGACGTCTGGGGTGCTTAAAACCCCGTCCCCTGCCAGTCTGAGGCCTCCTTCTCGTCTCCTCCTTTGAGATCCTCTCACTCCCAGGACCTCAACCCACTGTTGGACTTCAGAGAGCCACGGCCACCGGGGGCATCGACCCATCCTCGCAGGGGGAGCGTGACAACTCCTTAACTGGTACTACTTAAGGCCTACAGTCCTCTTACCAGGACTCCTGCCTAACACGCTGAGCCCAGTGAGGGATCCTTTCCTCTCAGACTAGCCTTTCCCCCTCAGTGACTCTGTGAGAGGGAAAACCGCAGAAGAGCCAAAGAACCATTTCCTCCCAGCCCTCTATAGACCAGGCTTAACTTACTCTCCCAAGTGAGGGAACTTTGTCCCAGATCAGTCTCCTCACAGACCACAGAGGAAAAGAACATCAATTAAACTGAAACTAAGTATAAGAACACATTACCTCAGACTGCTGGTATCCCCATTGGTTGCGTCTGGCTCTAGCCATTGTGGGAATTGTAGGCAGCTTGCTTTCTACTACCACACAGGCCTCTCCTGGACCCTAGGCCTCAGGCTTTTCTCTCAGTCATGTACAGATCTCCAGAGGCCTACACAGAATCTCTGCACTCTGACTGGCTATAACCATCCCCAAGCATTGTGGGGATTGTAGGCTGTCTGCTTTCTACTCCCAGACAGCCCTCCCCCCGAGCTTAGGCCTCTAGGCCCTGCCTCCGTCCTGCACAGATCATGACACAAGCGGCATTCCAACATACACAGTCTTTGCATACAGAGGTTATGTTCCAGCCTCTGACTACCCTCTCCTTCTCCATTATGCTCCCTAATCCCCCTTAAGATTCTAAGAAACTCAATCTGGTAACCGTCAGGACCCATTTTCCATTTCCCATTTTTCCATATAGGGCTGTCAGGTCCTACCTTTCTGTTGGTGTTGGGGGGGATCGATGTGCCTTTCCTGGAGCTTCTGTCATGTGCATAAAGTGCACTCCATGCAATGACATCACCCGTGGCACTCTAGTTTTGGGGCAAAATGCTATGGTTTGAGCCTGATCTTACCATAGAGTTTTACCCAAAAACTAGACTTCTGGGTGATGTCATCGCGCCACGTTTGGGGGCATTTGCGGGCAGGGTTTCCCCCCACCAGCCAGCTGGCCAGGGGCAGGGAGGAGCCCACAAAAGCAAGGGAACCCTCACCCAGACTAGGGGGCTGGCAACCCTATCAACAGAAGAGGAGGAGGAGGAGGAGGAGGAGGAGGAGATTGGATTTATACCCCGCCCTTCACTCAGAGTCTCAGAGTGGCCTACAAATTCCTTTCCCTTCCCCTTCCCACGACAGACACCCTGTGAGGTAGGTGGGGCTGAGAGAGCTCTTTCCAGAACTGCCCTTTCAAGAACAGCTCTGACAGAACCATGGCTTGCCCGAGGTCATCCAGCAGCTGCAAGTGGAGGAGTGGGGAATCAAACCCAGATTAGAGTCCACACACTTAACCACTACACCAAACTGGCTCTCCATGCACATAACCATCGCCCCAAATTGGCTTAACCAGTACACCAAACTGGCATATGTATGCAGTGAAGAAAAAATGCCAATGAATGTATGGAAGAAACTGCTTCTCTGGCCACATTTTGATTTCCAAAATACAAAAGAGAACAACGGAAAGGGCAGGGGCACGACCCACTTTCAGAGGCTCTGCAACCCACTTTTGCAGAGGCTCTGCAACCCACAGGTTGGAAAACACTGGCTTACAGAACTGTGTTTTTGTCGTCATTTTTTAAATGCTTGCCCTGGGGAGAGAAAAATATATATTTATCTATTGATTGTGGTGAGGGTACTTTGAGACTTGGCTCTTAAAGCCTTATGCCTCCTCTCACCCACAATGAGCAATCAAGGCACATCTGTATTCAGACACAGTTTCTCAGCATCTATCAAGCACGAGAACGAGCCTTCGGAAAAGCAGATGATGGGTTGCTCATCTGCCCAGGAATCTGCCACAGAGTTACACTAGGGAGAGGGAGAGGGAGAGGGAGAGGGAGAGGGAGAGGGAGAGGGAGAGGGAGAGGGAGAGGGAGAGGGAGAGAGGGGAGAGGGGGAGAGGGAGAGAGAGAGAGAGAGAGAGAGAGAGAGAGAGAGAGAGAGAGAGAGAAAGAAAGAAAGAAAGAAAGAAAGAAAGAAAGAAAGAAAGAAAGAAAGAAAGAAAGAAAGAAAGAAAGAAAGAAAGAAAGAAAGAAAGAAAGAAAGAAAGAAAGAGGGAGGGAGGGAGGGAGGGAGGGAGGGAGGGAGGGAGGGAGGGAGGAAGGAAGGAAGGAAGGAAGGAAGGAAGGAAGGAAGGAAGGAAGGAAGGAAGGAAGGAAGGAAGGAAGGAAGGAAGGAAGGAAGAACACTCTCCTTCAGGCAACAACTTGTCGATTCCATCAGAGGCTCGATTTTTCATATCCCGCTGACGTCATGAGAGTATGCTGAAGAGCGCTCATCTCCTGTGATGGTCTTCGTGTCAGCAATCTGATGGTGTTATTCATTCAATTTATTCTTACAGCCTCACCGTCGATGTAGGTACAGCTGCAATGATCATCTGTGGGGTTTATGCCAATGTGACCAGAATAGAACCTGTCACAATTTGGGGATTTGGATGCCTTTGGTGGCCATCTTGCCACGCAGATTACTGTCAATCTTTAAGCGTGCAGGGGTGCCCTGGAAAACTTCCAAGGGGTCACGGCGGTGCATGACTGTTTAAGGTGACGGTGCACTTGGCAGAAAGGGTGGGGTATAAATCAATCAATCAAACAAACAAATAAATAAAACATTTGGCTGAACTGGGACTCAAAAAAGAACGTGGCGATATGCAGCACATCCGGATAATTGGTAGGTGATAGTTCGGGATGACACCTCTAGCGGGAAGAAGAAGAGAAGATTGGATTTATACCCCACCCATCACTCCCTGAAGGAGTCTCAGAGCAGCTTACAGTCTCCTTTTCCCTTCCCCTCCCCACAACAAACACCCTGTGAGGTAGGTGGGGCTGAGAGAGCTCTTTCGAGGATAGCTCTTGAAAGAACAGCTCTGAGAGAACTTGTGACTGGCCCAAGGTCACGCCAGCAGCTGCATGTGGAGGAGTGGGGAATCAAACCCGGTTCTCCTAGATTAGAGCCTGCGCTCCTAACCACTACATCAAACTGGCTCTTCAAACACAAACTTGACAGTCTGTGGATACAGAACAGTCAACTGATTGGGGCTGGTGGTTTGGAGATATGCAGTAGGCAAGATGATTCTATTCAGAATCATGGATGGTCAGAACAGATAATTAAATTATGGCATTTTTTTTTCAAAAATCTGGGTAGGGTCACAGACTATACCGTCATTATATCATTAAATCCCAGCATGCACCCCTCTTGGAGCTGAATATTTACATAAAGTCAGACATTTTGTCAGGTCCTGTAGTAACCACGTAGTACACAATAGTCCTTGAGTAGGTTTATTGGCAAAGTGTGGCTTCTGCACAGGTGAACACCTTTGCCAGAACTGGCAGTCAATAACATGGGACAAAGGGAAAGGGATTAGGGTTCCACCCTCAAGCATACGTCATACACAGACGTATAGCTCATGAGAGAACACACGACCAGCTAGCTATCGTGAGGCTCTTGTCTCCCACGGCCATGGACCCAGCTGGGTTCACAGGCTACGTGGGGGCTGCTTAGGAAAGGTTGCCGGCGAAGCCGCTGCAACACTCCTCTCATTCATTCACATGCTCCCCTCCCCTTAGGAATGTCAGGGAGGACTGATAAGGTGCTAGGCAGATGGGCAAGCAAGCGGGATTCCAAAAGCGAAACTAACAGCGTTAGCAGCATTGGCAGCATAAGACATTGGGTTACAGATATTGGGGATTGATCATGGTACAGGTACAAGCGTCATCTCACAGGAAAAGGGCCGAACCTGACACATTTAGGACAAAAAAAATCTAGGTCGTGCATTATCAAAAGGAAACAGAGGACAGGGAGATGCTAATTTGGGGTCAGGAAGTAATTTATCTCCAGGCCAGTTTGCCCGGGGATCCTGGAGGTTTCTGTTGTTGTTGTTTTGTCATCTTCTGGGCGTATAACAGTGGTCATTGTGGGTGTGGAGGGGGAGGTATTTGTGAATTCCCTGGATTGTTCAGCGGGTTAGACTAGATGACCCTAGAGGTCCCTTCCAACTCTATGATTTTATGATTCTGTGACACTGACTGACATTTGGGGGCATGTTCATATGGGGGGTGCAACTCATTAATTAAAAAGTGGGTTTATTAAACATCACCGTGTATTCAAGGTAGGTGTTGACTGGGGCTCGGTTGCAATTCCAGGAGATCCCCTGGCCTCACCTGAAGGCTGGCAAGTGGCAGCCCTGGGCAGAGAGGAGAAAAGGCCCCCATTTTGCAGACCATCAATACCGTCCCTTGCAGAGCAGGAACACAGAGGCAGGGTGACTCTTCTGCCTCTCTTCCTGCTGCCAGCATCTCGATACAGGCTATTTTAAAAGAGAAACAGCAAGGGACCCTAAACTCCTGCACATATACACACATGAGCCCTGGACTAGATTCATTAATTTCAGTATATTTCTTCCAGCTGAAGTCTAAGGGCTAATTCACATGTGGGATTCAGCCCTAACTTAAATTACTTCCCAGAATTTATTAAAGAACTGGCTGGCTGGCTTGGAGAAAATTAAAACTTGAAGACCGCAAAGCACAGGGAGATAAAGCGTGGGAGGACGCCTCCTCTATCAGCTTCTATGACAAGGGTTGCCGGCCTCCAGGTGGGACCTGGAGATCTCCCGGTATCACATCTGATTCCTGCATGAGAGAGGTCAATTCCCCTGGAGGAAACAGCTGCTTTGGAAGGTGGACTCTAGGGCATTGCACTCTGCCAAGTTCCCTCCCCTCCCCGAACTGGGCCCTCTGCAGTCTCCAGCCCCCAAATCTCCAGGTATTTTCCAAACCCAGAGCTGACAACAATATATTTACGCACATTCTCCAGTTTTGTTACGCACAGGGCTCTTTTTGTAGCAGGAACTTCTTTGCATATTAGGCGACACCCCCTAATGTAGCCAATCCTCCGAGAGCTTACAGAGCTCTTCTCACAGGGGCTACTGTAAGCTCTTGGAGGATTGGCTACATTAGGGGGTGTGTCTCCTAATATGCAAAGGAGTTCCTGCTATAAAAAGAGCCCTGGACTTACGCATATTCTCCACACCTACTCCTGCTCTACACATGGATAGGCAGATGTGTCCTCAACCAGTAACCCAGCAATGAGATTTGGGGAAATCCTGGGTGGAGAAACATCACCAGGCCGTTGACTCTGTCGCTTCAGCAAAGGGATTCTGGTTGGACAAATTGCCCCGCGGGCCCACATATGTTTATCCATTCTCTGGCTTCACTGCCCTTCTGATTCCCCTCCAGGGAAATGGAAGATAAATGCATTGTGGGAGAGTGACAGCTGCAGATAATGTAGTGCTCTGGGGAGTGGGAATGGCCCCAAGATTAGGGATGCCAGCCTCCAGGTGGGCCCTGGGGTCCTTCTGGGATTGCAGCTCATCTCCAGACTACAGAGATCAGTTCTCCTGGACTCCCTGGCACCGTACCCCACTGAGGTCCCTGTCCTCCCCTGGCTCCACCCCCACGTCTCCTGGAGCTTTGCAAGCTGGATTCGGCAACCTTAACCCCCCATCCTTTGCTGGTGGCCATGGGGGACCCAACAACCCTATATGGTTTAGATGTAGAAGCTGGACCAAATTGGAACAAATTGGGCAACAGTGGGAGGACTTCTAGTGTCCTGGCCCCACTGCTGGACCTCCTGATGGCACCTGGTATTTTTGGCCACTGTGTGACACAGAGTGTTGGACTGGACGGGCCATTGACCTGCTCCAACATTGGCTTCTCTCTTATGTTCTTATGTGTTCAGATTACTTTCCCCCTTCTGAGGTTAACAAACAGGGTGGTGTGCTTGGCGTGGGTACTGATGACTTTATTATGCTCCAAGTGCCTCTCCTGACATTGGCAAATCTTGTAACAGGCTGCTTGTCTCTGAAACTGAGCCTTCCCCGAAGTGTAAGGAGGGCCCCCCCCAGCACTCCACTGAGTTTTAGAGAAGACCCTAAAGATTTATCGGAGGAATGCTTGTACTGTGATCAAAAGAACAGCATACCAGAGCCCAATTAAAGCACACAGCAATTAACTGGAAGCCTTCAGAAATAAAACTTCAAAAATAAATCACTGAAGGTTGGGGGTGGGTGGGGGGTGGGGGAGATTAACACTCAGCCATGCAGCTGCTACAATCTACTTTGTTACCAAACCCTTTTAGCAGCCAGAGTTTTGTCAAGACGGCAAACTGATAGCTGTGATTTACAGCTTAGTGTTGATAAACACGTAAAGATTTATTTTTTTGTGTCTGCTGCTGCTGCAGTAGGACTTTAGACGGGTTTTATAAGTGTGTGTTCTGCAATGCTGAGTTTGAAAATCACAACGCCCTTAAAAGGACGGAACAGGTTTCCCCTTTCCCGTGCAGAATGTAGCTTGGCTTCCTTGTGTGAGCTGTCTAGATTGGTCTTTTTTTGACATGTGGCTCCATAAGCCTCTCTAGAAAGAGGTTCCCAGTTGTGGCACGCTATAACCTGAAAGGTCCAGTATTGTTCAAGAGGGCTCCTTTTATATATATAAAAAAAGTAACAGAACTGTAATTTATTGTTCTGCAAAATGTGGAGAATGAATAGGGATGCCAGCCTCCAGGTGGTGCCCGGAGATCCCCTGAAATTACAGCTCACCTCCAGACTACAGAGATCAGTTCCCCAGAAGAAAATGAAGGCTTTGGAGGGTGGGCATTGTACCTCACTGAGGTCCCTGTCCTCCCCAGGGTCCACTGCTAAATCTCCAGGAACTTCCAAACCTGGAGCTGGCAACCCTACTCCCCCATGCCCTGCCAGTGGCTGGGGGGGACCTGGCAACCCTAGTTGGGGATCATGTGACCTGTGTGGGCAAAAGCCACATGGGATGGGGCAGGCTGTATTAAAGGTGAGGGTGAGTGAAAAAGCTGGATGTGTCCAACCCAATCGATTTCATACAAATCGACAAAAAAAATTGTTTAGTTCAGAAACAAGCAAAGACAAATTAGTCTGTTGTTGCCCACAAACCTTCGTTTGGGATCATAGTTCTCTTCTCACCATCAGCTAGGGATGCCAGCCTCCAGGTGGGACCTGGGGATCCCCAGAATTACAGGTCATCTCCAGACTACAGAGATCAGTTCCCCTGGAGAAAATGAATGCTTTGGAGGGTGGACTCTATGTTGTTTATTGGATGTGTTATATTGTTTTTTTTTTATTTCAGTGTCCTCTAGCTTTGCAATCCAGTTCTATTGCACTGTTGCATTATCCTAGTCTTCACAGTGTTGCTTACTAATGGTGTAGTCCACCTTGGGTCTCAATGATAAACAGGGACTGCGAAGTAAGGAAGTGAATAAATAAGAAGTTAATCTGTAACGAAGAAGAAGAAGAAGAAGAAGAAGAAGAAGAAGAAGAAGAAGAAGAAGAAGAAGAAGAAGAAGAAGAAGAAGAAGAAGAAGAAGAAGAAGAAGAAGAAGAAGAAGAAGAAGAAGAGGAGGAGGAGGAGGAGGAGGAGGAGGAGGAGGAGGAGGAGGAGGAGGAGGAGGAGGAGGAGATTGGATTTATACCCCGTCCTTTACTACCCACAGGTGTCTCAGAGCGGCTTACAAACTCCTTTCCCTTCCCCTCCCCACAACAGACACCCTGTGAGGTAGGTGGGGCTGAGAGAGCTCTTGACAGAAACTGCTCTTTTTCAAGAACAGCTCTTATCAGAACTATGGCTTGCCAAGGTCATCCAGCCAGGTGCAAGCAGAGGAGTGGGGAATCAAACCCGGTTCTCCCAGATAAGAGTCCGCACACTTAACCACTACACCACACTGGTGTCAAAAGCCACAAAACTTGGGGAACGAAGTGGTAGGCATGCCCAGATATTGTTGACAAGGGTAAGGAAAAGCTCAAAAGCTCGAAATAATTGACACCAGCACTTTATTATGCCTTATGGTTTAAATGGTTTTGGAATTGTTTCATTGTTTTAACTGTTGCTGTCTAATCTATATTTTATGTGTACTGTAAGAAATCAAAGCAAAGCAGCAAGAACCTGGAGTTGAAAAGAAGCAGGTAACACTTTGTTGGTTAGGCCAACAGAGGTTGGATTCCTAGTATTCTACCAGGCTTGGACAATCTAGAACCTACATATCACCTCTCAAATGCAGGGCCAGCATTACACATCCCTACTGCTTTCCATGCCAGAGGAGGATTTGGAGTGGTGAGCATGTCCCAGGCAGCCATCAAAGGAGATTCTAGGCCATGACATTCTTATGTCAACCTCCTGTACTTCCCAACAAAGACCCAGTTCTCATTGAGGTGATAAAGCAATGACAGGGTAGCCAGGCAACTGGCAAGAGAGTTGTGGGTGGGAATATCGGGAGCTGCAATGCCCACTGTGGTGACACATCACTTCCTGCAAAAAAAGGAAGTCACATGAGTAGCTCTAGGAATTACCAGAAACTATGGTAACATGGGGGGGGGAATGGCATAGGTACCTCTAGGAATTGCAGGAAACCACAGAGTTTTCTGGCAATTCCTTGAGCTATCTTATATCACTTCTACTTGGGGGAATAGGACCCCTAGCCTGTACCACTTCTGACTTTAAGTAGAGGCTCTTGTGACTGTATAGCAAAACAAAGAATATATCCCTCCACATGCATGTGCAAAAGTCATGCTTATGCTTTAAATGTAGCTGGTTTCAAATGATGCCTGGCCTGCACAGGATGATTCTGGCGCATAGATAATCCAAGCAAACCAGCAAACTGAGGGCATGGGTCGAGAGAAGTGATCTGACCAGCTAAGTGCCTGCAGTTGTGTCAATGATATATTTAAAAGAGGTCTTTGTTGTGCAAACATGCAGGTGCAAGGTTACTTAAAATACTGCTTGTTTTATACTACAAACTGAGTGGTTAGAGTATCTGCTTGGCATGCAGAAGGTCCCAGGTTCAATCCGACGCATCTCCAGTTAAAAGATCCAGGCAGCAGGTGATGTGATGCCTGAGACCCCGGAGAGCTGCTGCCAGTCCGAGCAGACAATACTGGCCTTAGTGAAGCAATGATCTGATTCAGTATAAGGCAGCCACATGTGTGTTTGTGTGTGAATAAGCCACTGATGTAAGGGGGGGGTTTGCAACATGTGGCTCCAGAGCCAAATGTGACTCAGTGGAAACCAAATATTCCTCTTTAAAAACAAAGATGAAATATTTAAGTTAAGGTATAATGGAGAGGAAAGTGAGATTTATACCGCACCCTTCAGTCGGAGTCTCAGAGCAGCTTAAAGTCTCCTTTCCCTTCCTCTCCCCGCAACAGACATCCTGTGAGGTAGGTGGGGCTGAGAGAGCACTGAGAGAACTGTTCTTGAGAGAACAGTTCTGAGAGAACTGTAACTGACCCAAGGTCACCCAGAAGATGGTTGTGGAGAAATGGGGAATCAAACTTGGTTCTCCCAGATTAGAGTCCGTCGGTCTTAACCACTACACCAAACTGGCCAGTATCCTTGGTTGCAGGCCACCAAATAAAATGAGCTCTGCAAATCTGGTGGGCTGAACCAGTTGCGATCCAAATCAGTTCCATAACTACAGTCAGCTGCCCATAGGGTGGACCCAAACATGGATGGCGATTCTAGTCCACAAGCTGTTTCCCTCAGAAAGGTGCACAACGGGTCGAGGCGAGAGATAAAAGCAAGAGACAGTTTCCTCAAGTCACCGAAAGGGCAAAGGAGAGTGATGAGAAACCAACACAAACTGTTATCGCGTTATCAGACCCTTCCCACCTTCTCGTCACTAAAATGTCCGACCTCCAAATTGAATTTAAAAACACACACACACAACTGTTGTGGGGGAAATTTGTGCTCAGAAGCCCTCAAGGTTCTTCTTGGCTACACACAACAGGACGGCCTCTTTAGAGTAACCCTGGTGCACGTTTTGCTGCTACGTGTCCATGACATAATGACAAAAAAAAAAAGAAGCCATTTACACGTCTTAGTGCTCCACCACTCAAAACAAACATCACTTTGTAAATGCAAATTAAAGTAACTGGGTTAGGAGAATAAAGGGGCTTCTGATGAAGGGCAGACATATTTTAATTATGTCGTTCCCACTGTAGTAAAGTTTGCTTTAAAAACAGGAGAAAGGGTATATTTTCCCCCTCTAGTAAGTGAGGATACCAAGTTCTGAAGTGCAATCTATTGAGACAGCCAAACCTATATTCATAATTTCCAGCATCTGATATCTCACTGTGTTGAACTTGGTGCTAGATCAACTTCAGAATGAGTGAGCAAAGTTTAAGCCCGTTTATTTTATGCAACCGTCCCCGAGACTGGGAATGTCATTCAGAAAAGGGATGCTATGAAATTTCCCATCCCCTGCTGGTGATATTTGAAAAAATCCTTTTCGGTTTCTAATTTCCTTTATGCAAGCCAAACCTGTGAGTCTTCAGTTCTTTTCCCATGTTGTTGTATCCTAAAGATGAGCCAACCCTGAACTAGCCCTGGGGTCGGGCTGAGCTTGCATCCACAAAACAATAGTTGGCTAGGATCCTAGAATGGACCAATAGAGAAACAATGGCCTCGATCATACGGGCCAGAAAACATGGGGGAGAGGCGTGGCAGTTTGCCCCGGAGCTAAATAAGGCGCGGTAGCCCGATCTCATGGACCACCGGGTTGCCACACTCCAGCTCTGCGCTGCGATCACACCGCGCTGCTGTAGCATGGCAAAGCAGCAGCACAGCAGACCATGCAAGTGCGAAGTGCACATGCGCCGTTGGGGGGGGTGGTGGGCTGCTGTCGGTGACTTGTTTGCGCATGCGCTGTCTAGCGTTGGTGCGCATCCCAGGAAAACTTACAACATCCAGAAACCCCGGGGACATGGGCGGGCGTCGGAAGCCACGGGATACCGGCGCTCCCGCGATCAGACGACAGCCTTTGCCCCGGGGTTTCCAGAAACTAGTACCTCGGACCTACTAGTTTTTTACTCCGTGTTTTCGGAGGGAAGCCGCGGGTTGGCCACGGGAGCACTACGCCTCCCAGATGTGTTCGTATGAACGCGCACGGAAAGTCCGCAGGGCTCCCGTGCCTTCAGCGGGGCAAATGCTCAGTGTGGACGGGGCCAAAGTAACGTAAATAGCCTATTGTTGGGAGTAGGAATGTTTGAGGTGTGGGTTTTTTGCAGGCTTAAAAACCAGGCTTCTGCCTGGGATTCTGTCTTCCTTCTCCTCTCTGAAATCACTAATAAAGTAGAGCCGATCACTGTACTTGGGGTCTGTTCATCCATGGAACCCCCACTATTTAACACATGTTGTCTTCTGTTTCCTCTCACCAATTCCTCCCATTAAAATCTGCACATTTCCCAATTGTTTCCATGATAATGCAAGCCATTTGTGGTTTTTGTCTCTCTCTCTCTCATACACACATACAATGGGTGTATAACAGTGGTACAGAACTTCTCACAAATTGATATTGTTCTGACTTCCCAGTCCATATGTTTACAGATCTCACAGAGTGAATATCAAGGTCTGGGCTGGAAGTGAAGTTGCTAACACCACCTTGGGAACTTCCTGGAGATGCGGGGTCAGTGCTTGGGAAGGGTGGGACGTGCGGAGGGGCAGGAGGTCTGCAGGGATTTGATGCTACAGACCAGGGATCCCCCAAATCTTTTTTTTAAAGAACTTTATTAGTTTATATAAAGAAAGAGGGAAAGGGGGGAAGAAGGGAGGGGGGAAAAGGCAACAGAAATATACAAAATTCCGATTTAGCCTTTTGCATGCAAGTCTTCTCATTACAATTTCACAACTACTTCATCAATCATTCTTTTTATTCTTCACGTAAACATATTCTCTCAATAGTTGAGTTTTAACCAGTCATAAAACACCCTCCAAAGTCTCATAAATTCTTCTTCCATTTTTTTCCTTTTAATATGGCCCCAGTCACAAGGACAAGATAAAGTGGGGGGGGGAGGCGTGACTGTTCGCCCCGGAGCAAAATAAAGCACGGTAGCCCGATCACACGGTCCCCCGAGTCTCCGCACTTAGGCTGTTAGCTGCCGATCACACGGTGATGCTGAAGCGTGGCAAAGAAGCAGCGCGCCGCGATCACACAAGCGGCGATCACAAGCCACCGCTTCTGGTTCAGACGGGCAAACATCTGGTTTGCGACGGGATGTGGATGGGTGCCGGATGCCACAGGATACTAGCGCTCCCATGATCAAATGCCCTCCTTTGCCCCACCACAGTACTTTTTAACTCTGCAGTTTTGGTGGGTGGCCACAGGTTGGCCATGGGAGCACTACGCTTCCCAGATGTTGTGGTGTGATCGCACCCCAAAAATCTGCCTGACGTTCATGCCTTCCATGCGGCAAATTCTCCGTGTGACCGGGGCCTATATTTGTCAGCTTGTCCATTTCAGTGCATTCTATAATCTTCAGTATCAACTCATGTAGCATTGGAAACTTGGGTGTGGGTCCCCCAAATCTTCCGAACCTGTTGGACATTTGGAATTTTGATAGCCCCCACCCCCAAGATGGCTTCCATAGGAAGCAGAGCCAAACCCCAACTGGCCTCTGCAGGACATGGAGGCAAATGGAATACCTCCTCCCTCACACCTCCTGGGGAAAAGGAACGCCTGATGGGGGAACAGAACCACGAAGAAGAAGAAGAAGAAGGTGACAACGACAAGGAGCAGACTGGATTTACACCCTGCCCTTCACTCAGAGTCTCAGAGCCTCTTTCCAGACCTGTCCTTGAGAGAACAGCTCTGAGAGAATTGTGGGTTGCCCAAGGTCATCCAAAGGCTGCAAGTGGAGGAGTGGGGAATCAAACCCCGTTCTCTCAGATTAGAGTCCACTCACTTAACCACTACACCAAACTGGCTCAAGTGTTTACTAGGCCTCTTGATCCTCAAGCAGAAAACCCTTTATCCTTAATGAGAGCAGCCAGTAACAAACCCTGCCTTTCAGTGGTTCTGCCCAATTTCTGAAAAGCTCAGTGATCACCAAAAGAAGTACTGCCAAGACACCTTGGTGCCTTAGATTCTCCCCTCTGAATCTGCAATTTCCTCTCATCTAGAGATCAGCTTAGTTCTGTGAGATCTCCAGACCTCAACTGTGGGTGGTAACTCTGGTCCTTTCCGCATTTGCCTGCCGCTCTGGATTTTCGTATTGTTCGAGTCAAGGCAACTTACGTCTGCAGCAAAACAGCATCCAAAAAACCTGGGGCAACAGCAGGCTGAAACCAGGCCAGCCACTGATGGAAGGTAATGTAATGCAGAAAGGGGTGGGGTAGAATAAAAAGAAGGTTGAATTCAATTTTTGTACAGGATGGGGAACATGGAATAAAAAGAAGGTTGAATTTGATTTTAGTGCAGAATTGCTCGGAGGACACTAAAGTGAACATCGATTAAAAGGAGAATGTGGGAAGAAGAAGAAGAAGAAGAAGAAGAAGAAGAAGAAGAAGAAGAAGAAGAAGAAGAAGAAGAAGAAGAAGAAGAAGAAGAAGAAGAAGAAGAAGAAGAAGAAGAAGAAGAAGAAGAAGAGGAGGAGGAGGAGGAGGAGGAGGAGGAGGAGGAGGAGGAGGAGGAGGAGGAGGAGGAGGAGGAGGAGGAAGAAGAGGAGGAGGAAGAAGAGGAGGAGATTGAACTTATACCCTGCCCTTCACTTGGAGTCCCAGAGCGGCTTACAAACTCCTTTTCCCTTCCCCTCCCCACAACAGACACCCTGTGAGGTAGGTGGGGGTGAGAGAGCTTTGACAGAAACTGCTCTTTCAAGGTCAGCTCTGAGAAAACTTGTGACTGACCCAAGGTCATCCAGTAGCTATAAGTGGAGGCGTGGGGAATCAAACCCGATTCTCCCAGATTAGAGTCTGCGCACTTAACCACTGCACCAAGCTGGGTCTCATACCAAAGGACCCCTCTCTGAAAGTTCAGAGGACCCTGACATGGCATCTTTCAGACAGTGTCTGTGTGGGGGGGAATTTCACAAAAGCTTCTCACTTATTTTTCCTTCTAGTTCAGGGATCCTTAATGTGGTGCCCACCAATATCTTTTCTGACACCTGCCAACGAGTGTTTTTTTAGAAAGTGGGCAGAGGCAAGTAGGGCTTTTGACTGACTACTGGAGATTTGATTGGCTGTGCAGATTTTTTTAAAAAATAATTGCTTTGGCAGCAGCTGCCACCACAGCCCAAGGATTTGCACCATGTGACTGAAGTTAAACTGTGGCGATCATATTACGGCAGCCATTTTGAGGGACCCAGCATGCCCTGACAGAATTCCAAACGTTCCCCTAAAAAGGTGTGTGTGGGGCCCTGTTCTAGCTCATGCAGCTGCTGTCTGGTGCTACGTTCCCTCCTCCACCATTTAACCAAAAACCTAGAGGGAAGGGAGGAAAAACTGCTTTCACTCTGACAAGTCTTCTGATATCGTCTCTGTGGCTATGCGTTGTCCTCAGTGTGGCATTTTGGTTAAAGGGCAAGTGGCAACTGGCAGCACCGAAAAGCACAGTCATTGACTGAGATAAGTATGGTGAACAACCACCCCGCAAATCCCTGAAAAGGCAGTGTCGTGGAATTATGGGAGAGGGGCATTTGAATTCAGCCCTAATGAATTCTCTTTTCAAATATTCCCCTTTCTTTATGTGATGCAGGACTTTCCTGTTTTAAAAGAGAGGTCGGGGTTACAGAAGATATACGGGGCATGAAAAGCCAACTCCTCCTGAAAGAAATAATGGGAGACGTCGCATTCCATACACACCATTTTCCTTATTATCCTCTACCTGTACATTTTGCTCGCCTAAGATGCCGCTGCAAGTTAATGATACCAATCAATCTGCTCTCTTATGACCGGTTTCATTTCCGCTCAGCGGTGTTGTTAACGTCCCCGAAAGCATTAAGACACTAATTCATCAGGTGAATATTTACCTTTCCCTCCCATCAGAGACAGTATGAGGATGTGAAACCTCCTTTGAGAAGGGGGAGGGGAACGTGTGCCTGAAAAATAAAATAGATGTCTGATAGTAGATGGCCACTGTGTTGTTGTTTAGCTCTTAGAATACATGGCAGCCCAAGCATGGGCTGGTAATAAAAGATGAACTGAAGCTTAAAACTTGATTTGTGGCTAGCTGAGGAAGCTTGGCTGCATCTAAGGAGCATCATGCTCAACTAAAGCAGGGGTCCACAACGCGGTGCCCAGGGGCACCATGCTGGCCCGCAGCCACGGTGGTGCATCTCATGGCCATACCCTTGACTTTCCAGCCATGCCCCACAAGTTTTCATTTAAGAAAACAGTGTTTGTTTGCACATTTTCCCATATACATCACACCACGGTGTGCTACAGGACTCCGGCACCCTGCCCTTGCCTTGTTGTTGATGATTTGATTAGCCTCATTCTGAATCACCGGCACCCCTTGACCTCACCAGCCTGCCCTCCATAGCTGGCTGTTTCCATTCCCACACCGGATGCCAGTGAATGAACAGCAAACTCCAAATAAAAAAACAGGTTGCTTACCTGTAACTGATGATCTTCGAGTGGTCATCTGTGCATTCACACCCACGGGATTCAGTGCACCTGCGCTGACCTGGTCGGTGTCTGTACAAAGCTCACAACAGGATTTTCGCACCCTCCACCCCCAGGCATGCGCAGGAACCCCACCGCGCATGCCCAAGGGGCGGGGGCACAGACATCCCGCCAGTTCCTTCTGACCGCTATCATGCCTAGCCATGTATGAGAACAGCTGAGGATGACAGCAGTGGGGAAGGACGGGCGGGCGGTGTGAATGCACAGATGACCACTCGAAGATCATCAGTTACAGGTAAGCAACCTGTTTATCTTCTTCGTGGTCTCTGTGCATCACACCCATGGGAGATTAAAAAGCAGTGGCTCACCTGGAGGTGGGTGCTGTCAGACTCAGGGAGCCGTAGAGGAGAGGACCAGACGACCCAAGTCACCCTTCTGCTGGGCACGGACGTCCAGAGCATAGTGTTTGATGAACGTGGTTGGCGTAGACCACGTAGCCGCTCTACAGATGAACGAGAGAGATGCGCCCTTCAGAAAGGCCGTTGAGGTCGCCATGGACCTGGTAGAGTGCGCTCTCAGACGAGAGGGAGGCAACCGCTTTGCCAGAGAGTAGCACAGTCGAATCGTCTCGACAATCCATTTAGAGAGTCGTTGAGACGTGATGCGGAGCCCCAGGGAGGGCGAGTTGTACGACAGGAACAGTGAGTTGTCACGTCTGGTTGACTGAGTCCGATTCAGGTAGAAGAGGAGTGCCCTCTTAACATCCAGGGTATGGAGCAAGCGTTGCCCGTCATCTTCTGGATGTGGGAAAAAATCTGGTAAGAATATTTCAGTATTGAGATGGAACTCTGAAACAATCTTTGGAATGAAAGTCAAGTCCGGTACCAGACGCACGCCGTTTGGAAGGAAGACCAGGTAGGGGGGATCATGTCGGAGTGCCATGAGTTCACTAACCCTTCTGGCTGAGGTGATAGCCACTAGGAAAGCCATTTTCCATGTCGCATACTTGAGGTCACAAGTAGCCATCGGTTCAAACGGTCGTCTGGTAAGTTGTCGTAGTACCAGAGGTAAGTCCCACAGTTCTGTAGGTGCAGCCACAGGAGGGTATAATCGAACGAGGCCCTTCATGAATCGCTTTGAGGTCGGATGGGAGAAAATTGTGTGTCCATCCAAGCCCTGGTGGTAAGCGGAGATGGCCGCCAAGTAAACTTTTACTGACGAGTGGGATAGACCCTGGTCTCTAAGGAACAGGAGAAAGTCCAGAATTTTGTCCAGGCTCACGGAATTCGGAGCATCCGTAGACATGTCTAGGTGCGAGAGGAACTTTTGCCACTTCCTATGGTAGGATGAGCGGGTAGATTCCTTCCTCGCATTACACAGCACCTCTGAGACCCGGGCGGAGAAACTCACGGTTGGAGCCTCCAGGCGGTCATTTTTAGGTTGTTCACCTGCGGGTGGAGCACCATGCCCCCTTCGGCGGTGAGGAGGTCTTGCATGTTGGGGAAGTGGTGGAACCTGCCCTCTGCCAAATGGAGTAGGATGGGGAACCAGGGTTGCCTGGGCCACCATGGAGTTACGAGGATGCAGTCCGGTCGAAATTTGGCCACCTTGTGCACCACTCTCAAGAGTAGGGGCAGTGGGGGGAACATGTACAGGAATGAGCCCGTCCAGGGTAGTAGAAGGCCGTCCCCTAAGGAGAGAGGATCCCTGCCTCCCTGGGAGCAGAACTGTTTGCATTTCGTGTTCACCCGTGAGGCGAACATGTCAACTGATGGGGTCCCCCAGCGGTCGAAGAGCGGTTGGAGGTAGACTTGGTTCAGTTCCCACTCATGGTGGTGAGTGTGGCCTCTGCTGATCAGATCCGCTTCCACGTTTTGGACTCCGGGGATGTGGGTGGCCATGGGGACGATCTTGTTGGAGACGCACCAGTCCCAGAGGTCGAGAGCGAGCCCACAGAGGCTCCTGGAGACAGTTCCTCCCTGACGATTCAGGTAGCTGAGTGCCGTGGTGTTGTCGGTGAGAATGGCAACACAGTGGCCTCGTAAAAGGCGCTGAAACGCTCTGAGAGCTAGTGATAGCCAGTAGTTCCAGGTAGTTGATGTGCCTGTTTGCAGTGGCAGCATCCCACCGGTATCCCACACTGATGCCATTGAGGTGGGCCCCCCAGCCCCATAAGGACGCGTCTGTCGTCAAGGTGTAATGAGGAGAGGGAGGGGTAAACGGAGCACCTTGAGTAATATTTGGAACAACAGTCCACCAGTTGAGGGAGTCCTGTACGGTTTGTGTAGGGTTAGGACCTTCAACTGAGGCATTCGGTTTGGACGGAAACTCTTCAGAAACCAAAGTTGAAGTGGCCTCATGTGGAGTTTCACCAGGGGGAGGACCGAGGTCGTGGTGGACATGTGCCCGAGGAGGCGCTGAACATCGTACACCGTTGAGGATGGAGAGTCACAAACCGAGGTTGCTAGATTGGACAAGGTTTGGGCTCTGTCCAACGGTAGGAAAGCTCTGCTGGCCCCGGTGTCGAGTAAGGCCCCGATGAACTGAACCCTCTGAGATGGTTGAAGACAGGACTTTTGTAGGTTCACCTGAAGACCGAGTGATGAAAGAAGGTGTAGTGTGAATGCAATGTCATTGCACAGAGAGGTTGGGGAATCGGCCACCAGAAGCCAGTCGTCGATATAGGGGAAGATGGTGATCCCCTGGAGGCGGAGGTGGGCTGCGACAACTACCAAGGTCTTGGTGAAGACCCTCAGTGCCGTAGAGATTCCGAAGGGGAGACATCAATACTGATAATGACATTCTCCTATCGCGAATCGGAGGTACCTCCTGTGAGACGGGTGGATATTTAGGTGGAAGTAGGCATCCTGGAGGTCGATGGTAGCCATCCAGGCGCCTTGTGGAATCAATGGGAGGATAGCCTGTAGAGTCGTCATCTTGAATTTTCGATATCATATGTAGATATTGAGATCTCGAAGATCCAAGATGGGGCGGAGCCCTCCGTCGCGTTTCGGTACGGTGAAGTACTGAGAATAGAATCCCATCCGTTCGGAAGTTTTCGGGACAGGTAAGGAGTCTGCTTCCTGAAGGAGGGACGGAGGAGGGAGGGTGGAACGGAAGGTCGGTAAAGGTGGGAGGTCGAGGAACTCGATGATATCACCATCGGTCACGATGGATAAAACCCAGACATCCGTGGTGATGGTTTTCCACATGGTCAGGAAGGGACGGAGGTGGGTCCTTTCTGTCGATATCGGGAGGATGGAGTCAAAGACCCTGCTTTGGTCCACGGTTGGACTTGGGTCTCGACTGTGGGTGTTGCGTGCCCGACCTCGGTTTCGACTGGTACGATGGCTTGCCATGGTTCGGAGATTGACGGGGTCTCCAGGCCATGTCTGGGGGCGGTTTCGTAGGGTACGGGCGACGGGGGTGTACCTGGACCAGGACCTCTGTCGGTAAGACCTTTGTGGTGCCGAAACTCCGAGCGATTTCGAAGCCTTGATATTTTTATCCAGCTCCTGCAAGGCGGCGTCGGTGGAGGAGTGGAATAAGCCATCTCCATCGAAGGGGAGATCTTCGATATAGGACCTAGTGTCCTGGGGGAGAGAGGTGGTGCGTAGCCACGCATGATGGCGAATTGACACTGCAGAAGCCATCGATGTTGAGAAGGCATCCAACGAATGCTTCGTTGTGTTAAGAAGTTGTTTGGCCACTAGCAGGCCTTCCTTCTGGATTGCCCTAGCCTCTGGCCAACTTGTCATCCAGCATGGATGGGAGGAGAGCCGACATCCTTTGCCATAAGGCATATTGATACCTCCCGAAACAGGCCAAATAATTGGAGGATTTTATCCCCAGGGCTGCGGAAGAGTACACCCTACGACCGTAGGCGTTGATCTTTTTGCTCTCCTTGTCGGACGGAGTAGAGTTAGAGCTTTTATTCTTTGAAGATGTAGAGACGACCAACGAATTCGGACAGGGATGGAGGTAGAGGAAGGAAGCTCCTTCTTCTTGAACTCAGTACATGTGGTCTAACCGCTTGGCAGAGACCGGTGCTGATGATGGTTTGGCCCAAGGGGACTGGACCGCTTTCAAGAGGTGCTTGGACATCGGTAAAGCTATCAGCGTAGAGGCGTCGATCTCGATGTCGTACACCTCATCAGCTGCAGATGGTTGGGGTTGGATGATCGGTAGGGCAAGAGAGTGTGCCATACGTCTTACTAAGTCTCTGTATGAGGACATGTCCTCCGAAGGAGAGATCGGGCTGCTCCCGGAGATCGGTTGTTGGGGGGGGTGTTCGACATTGGAAAGTGCGTCCTCCGGATCATCGACATCGGAGTCACCCTTAGAAGAGGCAGAGTCGGAACCTAACTCTTGAGGCCTCGGTAGTGGTGGTTCGGCCATCAGCATTGGTGGAGCAGTGGCATGGTCGGGATGGGCGGAAGGACGAGGAGACGGTGGAGGTTTCGACACTGTCGCCGAAGGTTGGCGGTGAGGTGAGCGGGAGCGGTATCGACGAGGTTCCCAAGGATCCGGATATCCAGGGATGTTCCACGGAAGCGAAGAGAACCAGTATGGCATCTCATGCTTGTGTTCAATGGAAAATTTCGGGAGGTCGATACAGATATGGTGCGTGGTACCTGTTGTAGCGTGGACCATGGGACTCCTGCTCACGACGGTTGGAACGGTATGGAGACCTAGAGTGGTCTCGATGTTGATGCCGGGAGCGATCGGAATGGCCACTAGCCCAGAAAACCGGAGAAGGGGATCGAGACTCCAGTACTTGGACGTTGGAGGCCAGGTTGAGGTCGGCAGGAGGAGGCGACATCGACTGGGGATAATTACGACGGTGGGGAACTTCCGACATGGGGGGTTCAGACTGACGTGGTGGAGAGTCCAGGATCTGTATTGGAGGCTCCACCAGGATTTTCGTCAGCTCCGGTGTCGGATGGGATGGTCGTGGGGGTTGCTGAGGTGCGTCCGCACGGAAAGCAGAGCCCCTAGGAGATTTAACGCCGCTCACACCGTGAGACTTATGCATGTCTCCCGTCTTGCTTGAGCCCAGGGTCTTCGTCTTATCCTTCTTGGGCTTTTTACCGGTGTCGACACAGATGAAGTCGTCTTCGATTTAGACTTCTTCGTAGGGGCCCCTCTGGTATCCGAGGAAGATTTCCCTACCTTGGGAGGTTTCGGTGTTGGGGGATCCCTCTGTGTCGACATGGATGACTTTGATGTCGAGACAACCGGTCTCGACGTAGACTGATCGGATTCCATCTCGGGCGCTGGAGGAGCGAGTGCCGACTCCCACAATGCGACCTTCAGCCTAGCGGCCCTGTTTTTTTCTCGTTTGGTTAGAGAAACGGGCACAGATGGAACAGGCATCAGGCCGGTGAGCCTCTCCCAAACAAAAAACACAGAGTGAGTGCTCGTCCCTCAAGGCTAGTTTGCTCCCGCAGGAAGAGCACCTTTTGAAGCACCCCCACTTACGACTTTCCATAAACAATGGAAGTGGGCCCTTCAACCTGATAGGATGAAGGGGGGGGGGAGAATGGTCCGGAGACCGGAGAAAATCCACAAAAAGTGTGGATTTGAAAGAAAAAATCAACTGAACGGAGTTCAGAAGATCGGAGAAAAAAAGATAAAGAAAAATTTTGAAGAAAAAAGTTGGATCCTAGCTGAGGTAAAGTGTTCTCAGAGACACCAACACAGGCTGCTAACAGCGAGGCGGTCAGAAGAGAACTGGCGGGATGTCCGTGCCCCTGCCCCTTGGGCATGCGTGGTGGGGTTCCTGCGCATGCCTGGGGGCGGAGGGCATGAAAATCCTGTTGTGAGCTTTGTACAGACACCGACCAGGTCAGCGCAGGCGCACTGAATCCCATGGGTGTGATGCACAGAGACCACGAAGAAGATCCTTCAGCTCTTTGCTCAGCTTGCTTCGTGGTGCGGCTGATCCTGACCGTGACCTGGTCCCTGATAGGCACCTGAAGTGGGGCGTAGTGGGGACAGGGCTGGGTGGGCTTGGTGTACTTGAGTGAAGAGCTACCAGCAAAAACACTGTTTGCTGCAGCAGCTCATCAGGGTTGGGGGGTTGGGGTGAAGAGCCAAAAATTCATGAATTTGGCTCTAATAATACAGTTCATGTTTGATAGAAGGACTGCCCCACAAGAAAAAAAAATATATTGGCCCGCAAGCCAAAAAATCCTGGCTATGGGCCTGTCACTTTGGCACCTGCTGATCGCTTTTCTGGTGCCTACCGAGTGTTTTTTTTTTTTTTTAGAAAGTGGATGGGACCAGGTAGAGTTTTTGTCCAGTGAAGCTTCTGACTGACTACTGGAGATTTGATTGGCTGTGCAGAGAGCCAGTTTGGTGTGGTGCTTAAGTGCACGGACTCTAATTTGGGAGAACTGGGTTTGATTCTCCACTCCTCCACTTGCAGCTGCTGGATGACCTTGGGCAAGCCATAGTTCTGTCAGAGCTGTCCTTGAAAGAGCAGTTTCTATCAGAGCTCTCTCAGCCCCACCAACCTCACAGGATGTCTGTTGTAGGGAGAGGAAGGGAAATGAGTTTGTAAGCCACTCTGAGACTCCGAGTGAAGGGCAGGATATAAATCCAATCTCCTCCTCCTCCTCTTCTTCTTCTAATGTTGCTTTGGCACCAGCTGCCACCCCAGCTACACTGTGTTACCAAAGTTAAGCTGTGGCAATTATTTTCTACTAGCTTCCCTTCCTGTGACAGTCATTTTGTGGCAGCCATCCATACCATGTCAGAATTCCAGATGGGCCCCAAAAGGTTGGGAACCTCTTGTTATGTCTTAACTGTGAACGCTGCCTATTCTTTACTATGTAAAGCTTCATTCTTAGTACAGGATCGTAAGATGTAACATTCCTATTGGCCATTCCTATGGAATTGTATGAAGCAACCAATCACAGTGTAAATATGTATTCTGGAGGGAACAGACCTCATTGGTCTTTATCCTGAGTTTCTCATTGGTTCTTAACTTATTATGGGTGTGGCTTTGACAGCCCGGGATGGTTTAAAAAGGGAGCTGCACTCCACTGTTTTGTGGCGTGTTCCTGAGTTGAAGTTTGCTGTTAAAATAAAGCTGAATCACTTTTGCTGAAATCAATCGGGTTAAGTTGCATACTTAACACCTCTGAACTCGAGAAACGCATTTTCTTTCACATGCCCAGAAACCTAAAGCAGGGATGTAGTTTTTTCGTAACATGGTACATAAGAAACAAAGAACAACGCTGGCAACTTGCTACATTAAAACTGGGGGCTCGGTTCGTCAGCCAGTCCCTTCTAATTTCCACCATGTCTGGTTTTGCTTGTCACAAATATATTTGTCCTCCTCACGTACCATCTCTGCTCCCCTGGCATGTGGGATAAATTGAGATGGATCAAAATGGTAGCATCATGTCCTATTCCCTCCCATAGCCAGTGTGTAATGCAATTCACCCTGTGCCTTGATGTCTTCAAAATGGTTTTAATTGCTATTGGTATATTGTGTGGACATTGATGGAAACTGCCCTAAGCCTGCTTTCAGGGAGGGTGGGATACAAGCCCAATAAAATAAAATAAAATCTGTTTTCCCATTTCCCTCTTCGGCCACTAATGTGTTAGAATACACAAGACCTGCTGTGCACATGAAGCAAGAAGGAGAAGAAGAATATCCTGCAAGGGGTATCAGAGGGTTTAAGTAGCTAGCATAGTTAGATTAAGGACTCCCCAGTATTTTCAAATGATCCCCTCCTGTCTCCTGATTGGCTCATTGGAGACTTCCTCTCTTTTTGAGTTCACTTCCTCCCGGGTTGTTCATTACACTGTTAGACAATTAGAACCTTCTCCCTCCTCTCCTCTTCACAGAGTTGTTTCTCTTCTAAACAGAGCTGTTCATTCCTTCAGCAGCTTGAGTTCTACTCCCTCCGCATATTTAAAACTCTGCCAACATAGTGTACCTGCAGGAGAGGGAACTGAAATATACCAAGCAACAAAGTAAGTTGCATTACGCAATAGAGAAAAGGGAACTCAACAAGGGGGGTTACCATTTGGGGCTGGACACCCCCCCCCCCAATGGCGAGTTCCATTTTCCCTGACCTGAATAGCCCAGGCTAATCCAGTCTCCTCAGATCTCAGAAGCTAAGCAGAGTTGGTCCTGGTTAGTATTTGGATGGGAGACCTCCAAGGAAGTCCAAGTTTGCAATTTGTCAAGAGCATGCAATGGCAAACCATTTCTGTTTGTCTGTGGCCTTGAAAACCCCAGGGGAGTCGCCGTGCCGTAAGTCATCTGCAACTTGACGGCACTTTCCTGCACCACCAGTTCCATTTCCATTCCACAATAACTACAAGGAGAAGAACACAGTGATTGTGACTAAACAGATCGGGTTTTCTGGAATACTGACATTAGGCCTTTCCTGTGGCTGTGTGAGAAATAAACATGGGTTAGCTGTGGTGCTGCCAGAGTTCCTTCCACACAACAAGGAGATGCAGTGTTTCTTCAATTGTAAGCCCACACTGATTACATACGTTTGCCCTGTCAGTCTCTCACTTCTAAGCTCTTTGTGTCGCTGGTAAACCTTGTCAGCAAACAGCCACCAAAAAAGCCATGCCATACAGCAATGTTTAGTCAAATTGTATGTGAATAATCTATTAGGCTTCCTACTGGGTTGTTAGGTCCTCCCTGCCCCCGGCAGGGGATGGGAGAAGAAGAGATTGGATTTATACCCCGCCCTTCACTTGGAGTCTCAGAGCAGCTTACAAACTCCTTTCCTCTCCCCTCCCCACAACAGACACCCTGTGAGGTAGGTGGGGCTGAGAGAGCTCTGAGAGAAACTGCTCTTTCAGGAACAGCTGTGCCAGAGCTTGTGACTGACCCAAGGTCACATCAGCAGGTGCAAATGGAGGAGTGGGGAATCAAACCCAGTTCTCCCATATTAGAGTCAGTACGCTTAACCACTACACCAAACTGGCTCTCCTGGGAGGGTAGGGTTGTCTGATCCAGGCTGGAGAACTCTTGGAAATTCGGAGGTGGACCCTGGTGGGGACCGGGATCTCAGTGGGTGGTCCAATGCCACAGAGTTCAGTCACCAAAGCATCCATTTTCTCCAGGGGAATTGACCTCTGCTGTCTGAAGATGAGCTGTAATTCCAGAGGATCCCCAGGTCCCACCTGGAGGTTGGCATCTCTATTTCCTGCCCATCCATAAACTCCCCATGTGGCTCTGGGCTGTCATTTTTAACCTGTTCCCCATCAATAAAATGGTAATTAGACCTCTGAAGGTTAGTGGATGAAAATGCCTCGTGGAGAGTGGGCAGGATGGATCTAGACCAGTGGTCCCTGACTCTTTGCTGAAAGCTGATTTGAATTCAAGGGTAGAGATGATTTCATACTTCTTGTCCCTGATGTTTCCACTAAAACTGGGGATCCCTAACATGGTGCCCCATAGGTGCCATAGTGCCACCAACACTGCTGAATACTTCTGGAAAGTGGGCAGGCTCAGGTAGGGCTTGTCCCAGCAAGGCTTCTGACTGGCCATTGGAGATCTGATAGACTTTGCATACTTTTTTTAAAAAATGTTGGTTTGGTAACACAAGGATCTTCTCGGTGTAACTGAAGGTAATCTGTGGCAGCCATTTTGTGGCTGTGCCCACCACATTGTCTCAGGATTCCAATGGTCCACACAGACACAGAAAGGTTGGGGAACCCTGCTCTAAAAATCTTCATTTTGATTTTATTTCTCCCGCTTGTGAATTTATCTATTTACTTCATTTATACTTCCACCTTTCTCCCCAACAAGAGTCCAAAAATAGCTAACATCATTCTCCTTTCCTCCATTTTCTCCTCACAAAAACCACGTGAGGTGGGTTAGGCTGAGAGAATGTGAATGGCCCAGGGTAACTCAGCAAGCTTCCACGGCACGAGTGGGGATTCAAACCCAGGTCTCCAAATCCTAACCCAACTGTCTAATCACTACACTATTTAGGGTTGCCAGATCCCTACCTGTTGCTGGTGGGGAGCCCCAGTCTGCTGTCCAGTAGATCCTGGAGGTGATGTCCTCTCACAGGGCATGTTGCAGGGGGACGCTTTAGCATTTGAGGGGAAAACCCTCTATGGTTACCATAGAGTTTTTTTCTCAGATGCTAGAGTGTCCCCCCACAACATACCTGGTATGATGATGTCACCTATGGGTGACATCACACGAGGCACATCAGTGTGAATGGGGCTGCTTGGGGGCGGGGCTCCCCCACCAGCCAGCTGAGCAGCCATGGATTGCCCCCCCAATGGGTAAAACCCCGCCCCCATCAGGAGGATGGCAACCCTAACACTATTATTGGCTTTCAGAACGGATCCTGTGATTATTTATTTCCATGCCATTTTCTCTTTTCTCATGCGAAGTTTTCCTCATAAAACATAGGCATTTCTCAACCTTATTTGTATACCAATGAATATTATTTATTATGAGTGTTATGAATTGCCAATACCTTATGCATAAGTATCCTATAAAGTCCATATAAAACCACGCAACATGGGCACACAAATCAGACTTATCTGCAAGACAAGGAGAAAACATTGGAGATCATAACCAACACCATAGATAAACATATACAAATAATACTTAAAAGAAAGAAAATGGGAACCATTCACCTATCCCTATTCAAGGGATGTCATAAGGAGGGGGAGATGATTACCACTGGTCAGAAAGTTCCCTTAAAAAGACATGAAATATCCATAATGAAATAAAAATGGCACGCGTATACCATGAAGTCACCTTTGAGTATATTACATCTCCCCCAAGGGTTCGATGTTCATTTCCTTCCAAGCCAGGTTGTTCCTTGCCTATTTCTCTCCTACGTGGAGAAATATGCAAATCCTTTTCAATCAATCAAAAATTTAACTGTGGCTATGCAGAAAATCCTCGCTCCCTCTCTCTGCTTCAGAAGGCTTATTTTTAAAATGCCAAGTCGAAACGGCCTCGCTTCCTCGTTGAACTCTTTAAAACCTCATTTTCACATTCTGCCTATTAGCTTGAAATGTTGTGGCACTCACCTTTCAAAGCAACACCCTCCTTACCGCACTAATCGCGGCACTATTTCCTCCGGAATGTGATTCCTGCAGCCTTCCCCCCCCCTTACTGAGAGATTTTTATACCTCTTTCGAGCATTAATCGGGTCTGATACCCCTTTAAATACCAATCACACATTTCTAAATAGCATATATTCCATTACCTCACTGAAAACATGAATAATGTATTTCAAAACAACACAAAACAAAACAACCCATACACACCAGGTATGAGGAAAAGTAACCTTGTTTTGTTATGAGGCGAGCATCTCAGAACAGAGCTTGAATCTTTCCTTTCCCTCTTTCTATGGCCCTGTTCACAGACACAGAAAAGACCTGCATCCGGCAATGCTTAAAAGGTCATGGTAACTTAAGAGTCCCAGATAGGGCTGCCAGGTACCCCCCGGTGTATGTGGTGGTGGTGAGGGGTAGGGTTGCCAGATCCCTGTTGAGAAACTCCTTCACATTTGGGGATGGAGCCTGGGGAGGACAGGGACCTCAGTGGGGTACGATGCTAGACCCCACCCTCCAAAGCATCCATTTTCTCCAGGGGAACTGACTCTGTAGTCAGGAGATGAGCTGTAATTCCAAATGGATCCATAGGTCTCACCTGGAGACTGGCATCCCTAGGCCCACACCTGGCAGAGTCAACCATCTAGTCCAACCTCCTGCTTAATGCAGGAAATCCAAAGCTGTAACATGCCTGAAAACTGGCTTTCCAACTTCTGCCTGAAGACCTCTGGCAATTACTTCCAGGTAATGGGTTCCATTGTCAAATTGCTTTCGTCAGTGGGCAGCTTCTGTGAAAGTTCAGTCACAATGTACCCTTCTGTAGCATAAGCCCATTTAATGCAGAGTCCTAGACTTGAAAGGGACTTTGTAATTCATCTAGGGTATTCTGTGATGTTCCTCTTTATCAAGGCCACATTGGCCTAGTCCTGCCATGACTTCCCCTGCAGCGGAGGACCTACAAGGGACCTCTGATTGCAGAAGAACATAAGAACATAAGATAAGCCAATGCTGGATCAGGCCAATGGCCCATCTAGTCCAACACTCTGTCATACAGTGGCCAAAAATACCAGGTGCCATCAGGAGGTCCACCAGTGGGGCCAGGACACTAGAAGCCCTGCCACTGTTGGGATGGGGTTACACATGGGATGGTGAGACGACCCATTTGTTGCCTGACAGAAGGGAGCCAATGATGCTCCCTGTCTTCATGTCAGTATAGAGACAATCTGATTGATTATGTAGTAGTGTAATGTCATCTGATTCATCCTTGACTGGGTAGAATCACATGGGTAGAATCACATGGAAATGGAGAAGCTAAAATGGTACAGATAGAGGCCGTATGAACACTATGCTTGCAAATGGCTGAGAAAATACACATAGACATACAAGGCATGCTTGATTTTTTTGAGCCCCTCGTAGGGGATTTTTTTATTGCTTTTTCTATAAACTACAAAAAATAAAGGGCAGGGTAACTACATACTACAGGAAAAAGTAAAGAAAACCACTAAAACCCAAGAGATGGTGATCATACACAATGCTTATAAAATTAGCTCATAATTAAGTGCTGTTAAAATTTGCTATGTCAAGTGAGTATACAGTTGTTACTATTTAAACTGAGATCGCCAACAAGTGCCACTATGTAAAAAGCCTTAGAGAAAAAATATTTAAATTCATTTTAAGCAAGATCTAGAGAGAATCACAACTCATTTTTTGCTGTTTTTTACTCCTCAGTCTATCTCTTATTTTGGGGACAGCCGCCCCCCCTTCCGAATCTGAGTCCTCATCGGAAGATGCCAGTACTCCTTCTTCTTTACTTCCCTTGTTGCTGTCATTTCCTTCTTTATCCTCTTTGTCTGCTGGAACGGCGTGTTGATGAAGAAATTCATGTGCCTTCGTAACAGAGTCAATTCATTCTGTCTTGTCTTTAAATTTAAAAATTAATCCTTCTGGGGTAATCCATTTGTAGGAGACGTTATTCTGTAAGAATAGTGCCAAGTCTATAAATTTCTTTCTCTTCTTCCTTATTTCAAATGGAATGTCCTTCAAAACTCTTATTTCTTTGTCCTTGATTCTCAGGATAATTCCACTTGTTGCTTTCAGTACTTGGTCTCTTACTTGTCTTCTGGAGAATCTCACCACAACCTCGCCAGGCAGATTATTCTTTCTTATATAGTCAGAATACGACCTATAGATTACATCTATTTCATTTTGTAGAAAATCCGCTTTTAAATCTGTCACTGGCCCCAACGCATCGCTCATACTGTTTCTCAAGTCTTCTCCTTTTGCTTCAGGAATTCCGTGAAATACTAAGACATAGCTCGCCTTTTCCATCTGCAGCTGTAAAAGTTGGGCCTCCTTAACTGTTCTATTTTTTCCCATCTCCTGCATTTGTTTTTTAAGCTTCTGTGTATCAGTGGCTACTACTTTAAGTTCTTGCTCTATTTTATCAGTCTTTTAGTAGTTTCAGTCAACTGGTTTTGCTGAGCATAGAATTTCATGTGCAATGATGTCATTTGCTCCAGGAGAGGGTGCAAAGCCTCAGTCAGCATATTTTGGAAGTCTCTGGTAGTGTCCTGTCTGGGAACAGAACTTGCTGGGCTGGCATTTCTGGGAGGAAACTTCGATTTCGGTTGCTTTTCTTTCTCCTCCCTCTTCAGAGGAGCCATTTTTTGAGGATTTGTTTACTTTTTTTCAAAAGTTATAAAAGTCTCAAGATCCTTTGACAGTGCCTGGTAAGTTCTCAAAAGTTCTTTACTATAGTTTAAATCCACTTATCTTCTGCCCCCCCCCCCACAATTTGCTTATAAAATCAGTTCAACTTTTTCTTCCATATGAGGGAGAGTTCCCCCCTCAAGTTACTGGGGGAGCTTTTTATTCACTTTCTGGTGTCTTCGCTTAACAATCATTCACATTTGCATGTAGACTCGCCTAGGTTTCATTTTCATCCCCCGGCCACCAAGTGCTTGTACTGGCATGTATCCATTGCTGGAAATCAGTGGTGGGACCATTGGGGCAGGGAGTAGCCCCTCCTTTGCCAGCTGGTTGCCAGAGGAAGGGCTCTCCAAGCACCCCATGGCTTGAAGCCCAACCCAAGGGCTCCGGGGAGGGTGTGTATGATCGCACCCCTTCCCATCTGCCGATTCATGGCACGATCCTCCCGGAGTTCTGGGGGATCATGACCACCATTAAAGGAGCCAAAACCAGAAGAAGGTATGCTTGATTACACCCCTATAAAATTGCCATTTGCCACACACACACCCAGGTCAGGGACAATAGTTTGGCTTCTCTCTTGCATGCCACTTGATCAAGAGTTCATTGGTTGTAGTACGCATAATATTAGCCGATGTGGCTTTTTCAATATGCCAATGATTTGCTATGCCATACAGGCCCTCAGCAATGTATATGAGATGTTAGCTGAAGGTCAAACAGAATTCTTAAACATTGTCGCCATCAATTTCTTCGGTAAACATTGTCCCCATTAATTTCTGCAGTAGCCTGCAGTTATTGATGCTATGGAAAGTTCAGGAACAAAATGAAGGCAGCGGCAGAGGTCTTCCATGGGAGGTGGTGGTGGGGGGAGAAATAAAGTATAAAAGAACACAAATTACAAGCATGTGGAAGGACAAACTCCCCCCCACCCCGATAACCAGCCAAAAATCTTGCACTGTGTATGTTCAGCAATTGAATTTACCTTATTCGACTACGTTGATCTTATGTGAGCTGATCCCCCAGTGTATTCAGTTCATCCCCAAATGTTTTGAACATCTGCCAAAAAGGCAGGGCTGGCCTTAGGGGTGGGCAAACTGGGTGGCTACCTGGGGTGCCAAGCTTCGGCGGGTAGTGGGGCTCCAAGCTGAGCTGCAGGTGGTCAGCTCAGAAGGCAACTGTCAATTTCACTCCTTTGAAGAGGTATGCTGCAAATGCTCACAGGTTACTTCTTCAGCAGATGTTCAAGTGTCCCTGATAAGAACTTAGCAGTGATGTTTGTCTTGTCAACAAAGAGCTATTTCTAATTTGAGTACAAGTAAGCACCACTAGGGGCTGTGGTGGCTCAGAAGTTAAGATGCTGAGCTGCAGACCAGAAGGTCTGTAGTTCAGCAGTTCAAGACCCAGGTGTCGTGGGATGGAGTGAGCTCCTGTCTATGGCCCGAGCTCTGCTAACCTAGCAGTTCAAAAGCAAGAAATTGCAAGTAGATAAATCAGTACCATGTAGATAAATCAGTACCACATCGGCGGGAAGGTAACAGCATTCCGTGCACCTCAGCGTTTAGTCATGCTGGCCACATGACCACAGAAACATCTTCGGACAGCGCTGGCTTTTCGGCTTGGAAACGGATATGAATACTGCCCTCTAGAGTTGGATTCGACTAGCTTTCGAGCAAGGGAAACCTTTACCTTTACTTAAGCACCCCATCTTTGTTTTTTCCACAAACAGTGCAATTCTGTAGACCTAATTAAAAACAGAGAGACTGGCCAAGCTTTGATCAATAGTCTGATGTGCCAAACTAGACTGAACAGATAAAGCTCATGTCATTTGTAAAGTCATGGGTGAGGAGTAAAAACAAGATGTCACTGGATCCATCCAACTTTTTCATGCAATCTTCCCTAAGTTGCTTCTTTACTGCATCCCCCATTGCACATCCCCTTTGTCCATACAGGTACCATGATTTGCAGCCACAACCTTTTTTGATGGTTGGTGGGGACCTTACCCTTCCTTTTTTCACCACTGGAAAAGTTGGCTGGATCCAGCCCATGGATTTGGGTATGCAAACAGCTGAAAGCCCACTGGTGAGGTCAAATCTTTTAAAATCACATGACATCTGTATTGGGATGTTTGCTTAATATAGCGATGTTTGCCCAGTCATAGTACTGTGATACTGAGTGCATTAAATAAATCTCCCAAGAAGTAGATTGCAAAAACCTTCCAGTTATTCAAGTACATCCAGTCCACATTTAGGGGGCAGTCGAAGAAAGAGAAAGAGAAGCCTCATCTAAAGAGTACTTTCCCTATCACAAATGGCCAGCTTGTCTGGCATCATGCATGTGGGAGTATGAGGAGACTGTATTTAGAGGAGAGACCTGTAGAGACATGTGTCTCCATGGAAGGCCTTGTGAAGTGAGGAAGAGGACAAAGAGAGAGAGAGAGAAGGGGTCAGAGGGCATCTCCCAGTTTAAGTCAAAGAGAGGTATCCCATTCAAGGAAATAACACGGAAGGAGGAGGAGGAGGAGGAGGAGGAGGAGGAGGAGGAGGAGGAGGAGGAGGAGGAGGAGGAGGAGGAGGAGGAGGAGGAGGAGGAGAAGAAGAAGAAGAAGAAGAAGAAGAAGAAGAAGAAGAAGAAGAAGAAGAAGAAGAAGAAGAAGAAGAAGAAGAAGAAGAAGAAGAAGAAGAAGAAGAAGAAGAAGAAGAAGAAGAGGAGGAGGAGGAGGAGGAGGAGGAGGAGGAGGAGGAGGAGGAGGAGGAGGAGGAGTGTGGAGATTGGATTATACCCCACTCTTCACTCGGAGTCTCAGAGCAGCTTACAAACTCCTTTAGCTTCCCCTCCCCACAACAGACACCCTGTGAAGTAGATGGGGCTGAGAGAGCTCTTTCAAGAACTGCCCTTGAGAGAACAGCTCTGAAAGAACTTGTGACTGACTCAAGGTCACACCAGCAGCTGCATGTGGAGGAGTGGGGAATCAAACCCAGTTCTCCCAGTTAGTCCATGCTCTTAACCACTACATCAAACTGGCTTTATACACACTTAGGGTGCTGTAGCAACTTCCAGGCATGTGGAGTGGCTCATTCCAACAATGTGATTGTACTTTATCATTATACTTGACTAGTAGCAAAGTCCATTGTATAAGGAATACAACAGGTGCTAGCAAGATCTTGGTATGGCCATCCTCCTTGGCCGCCTTGTCGTCTATGGCAGCAGTTTTCATCTGCTCACAGCCCGCCCTGCCACCTACAGCCATCCACGGGTGGTGGTGACTGGCGCTGTGGCAGCATGGTCAGCCTCGGCTTCCTTACTATGTGGCTGCTGGATTGTTGGGCCTGTCCATCATTTCACAGCACACTGAGGGTGAGAGGCTGGCCACCACTTCCATGGGCTCACAGCCTGGGTGGCTCCTTGAACCTGGCAGAGCATCCATCCCCTTTGCCGGCTCCCTCCAGACTGTGGGCAGAACTGAGGCAACGCAGTGAGGCAATGCAGCCAGGGGATTGGCAGACCTTCTGAGTGGCAGGTCAGGCAGCCAACTGATTTGGGGGTGCATGGAATGTTGCCACTCGAAAACAGAATTATATATAAGGAGAGATTACACTTGATCATGGTCCTTCTCACTACCGGAGCATCCTGATCAACACGCCTAGGGATACCATGCCAAGGTGTTTCTGTTCATATCAGAGAGTCCAACAGATGGTAGACATTGGTTGCTTAAGCACCCTAATATGTTTGCATGAGTTGCAGTGTTTTTAAGACTTGAAAGCAGAACACATGAAACAAACTTCAAGGCATTTATAGCTACAACACTGAGGGGAAAAAATAACTGCACAGAATCACATAAGAAAGATAATGTAGTAGTATGTTAGATAAATTTGGCTTGGCAGATTTGACAGCTGCTCTGGACATGTCTAAACATAACAAAAACTAAGTTGTGGAGACAGATAGCCCAGATCTACAAGGCCTTCCTTAATTGATACATGCAGAGTATCCTAGAGGATTTCTAGTTAATTAAATTAACATGTGCTGATTGGTTGCCTTGCCAACAGTTCTAAGGCAGTTGTTGCAGATATGACAGTGAACTCCAGGGCCAGAAACTGACATTTGCAGCTCTTTCCATCAACACCCTTTTAGTACCACATGACAGATCATGAAAGGCTAGCTGTCTTTGCTGTACTTGCCTTAGATGTACCTGGTCCAAAGCTGTCTACTTGCCTATGTGGACTTTTTGCAAGCTATATTCTTCTGTCCTTCCAAACGTACCAGCACCTTTTATGGATTACTAAAATATTAAGCCTACAATCTCCTGATATCAACAAGAGACAGCTTGATCTCTGTGAATTCCATGGGTTTTTCCACATTCTCACTTTCCTTGCTCACAAGTTCCTGTTTCTTTGGGGTGGGTGGGGATGTATCTGTTCCACATGTTCTTTGCCCCCTCTAATGGTCAATTTGATATTGCATCACTTTATGTTTGGAATACATCTCTTTATATTTGGCATATCTGCAGGTTTTTATGCCAGACATAAAACCATGTAATATCGAAGTGACCACTAGAGGATCAATCTTACGTGAAGATTGAATGGCCAATTCATATCTTGCCATAGCAAAATGTTATAAAATTCCATATTGGTAAATCCTCCCAGGTGAGTATTGCGACTCCTCCCGCCGCTGAGTTCAAGACTGATGGAGGACCAAGAAACCCAGGGTGAAAGTTCTTGTAGGGTGACTGTCTCACCCTCCTTAACCCAGGTCTTGGTCACGCAAGCCAGGTCCACTTCCTGTGCTGCAAAGTAATCATGCAGCATCCTGGTCTTATTATTAATGGACCTGGCATTGCACAACATCAGTGCCAAAGAGGAGTTCATAATCCTAGCCTTCACACTGGTGTGTCTTGGGATGGGACAAAAAGGTAATTGAAGCTTAGGAAGTTCACAGGGAAACTGGGAAAATCATAAGGAAACCAGGACCTTTGTGCCCTCAGTTCATTACAGAGAGGCGGATGGGAAACAGGAGGCAGGTGGAAGGGAGGAGAAACATAGAAGGTCCTTTCCCCCCTTTGTGCCATATCATGGCCCCCTTCACTGAGAATTTTTCTGAGACTCCAGCTGTGTAAAATGGATTTTGATGGACATAAAATGGATTTTGATGGACATTTCTGTAAAACGGTAATTGATTTGCTTTATTAAACAACTCAAAGTGGCTCACATTAGTGTTGGAAAAGGCCATTATCAGCCCGCTCTTAAAAAAACGATCCAATCCCAATCCATTTCAATGCAAATAAAAATAAAACTCCAAGAATCTTAATAGTCCTCGCCCCCAAACAACAGTGCTACCAGAAGGCCTCGCTCTGTGGATCCAGCAGCAGCATATTATTATTCTTTTTAAAAAAAAATCAGTAATATCATGTAGAAATAAAAAAGGAGCAATGTAGACATTATGCAGTTCTTTATCGCAAATGTTTATTAATTCAGCCCAATGCTTGTTTGAAGCTAGACACTTCCCCTTCGATTCTTATCTCGGTATTGTTCCCGCTCTCACTGACACATGCTTTTAGGCTAGTGAATAATATAACCAGATAAGAAATCAAGAGGCCAGAAAAGATGTATCACATTTGCATATATGAGGTGGGTTTTTTCCCTCCCCCTAAAAAGCAATTTGTGCAGATGATACTGCTGCAGTGTGGGGAGGAGGGAATATCGCTCCCTCTTCTAGAGATTTATAATGACGCTACGCACCTTAAATATTTACAGTTCATTGCTGGACGGAATGTGGATTGCTGTGCATTGCCTTTCCTCTTCATTTCACCCTCATGAGATTTTATTAGGGAACAGTAATTCTTTTTTTAAAAAAAATAACAGGACACTAAATATGTTTACAGTAACAGTATTATCAAAATGAAAATGAAGGCAAGGAGCATTGCAATGGCAATGAATTGAAAATACCCAAGCCGCTCCGCTACTTTGCTGAAAGGGGTCTGAATGGCACAGCAGCAGTAGTCATCACCAATGCTCCCTCTAAGCTGTGGAGTCTGGTGAGCAAGAATTCTGCTTTACAAGCGACTGGCATTAAAGCTGTGACCGAGCGGTTTGGCTCCAGCATAAATTAGTTTGCTCTAGCGTCATCCTTCCTGAGGTAAGACAAAAATGTGTGAGCTGGAGGCTAAAAGACTATGAGCTAGCTCACACTAACTCGGCTCGGAGGGAACACTGGTCATCATGTGTGTTAAAATGATACAGCCCTTTCACAGGTAGCATATCTACCTGTTGTGAATGTGTTGATGTTCCAGGTGTTATATTGTGGCAAGCTGCAAATTTGGTGATGTTCCCTTATTGAACTGTCCTGATCCCGTAGGGCTAAAAAGCCTGTGCTGTAGTTTAGTTTCACTTTCTCTTCCGGTCATTGGCTGTTCTGTTTCTGCACAAGCAGAGGCTAGGAGAGGCCCTGCTTTTGTTCTAGGGTTGCCAAGTGACTTACCTGACAGAACGGGGGAGTGGTGGTCCCATTCCAGGACATTTGTGCCGCAATGACATCGCCTGGAAGTGACGTCATCATGCTGGGCAAATTGCCGGGTGACACTCTAGTAATCAACCTGAAAACTCTATGGTACCATAGAGTTTTCAGGCTGATTGCTAGAGCATTGCCTGGCAACGTGCCTGGCATGATGACATCACCTCCAGGCAACATAATCGCGCTGGGCATGTCAGCCCAATCTGGGCATTTTGGGGGTGGAGTTCCCCCCGCTGGCCAGATCCAGACCTGCAGGTTGGGGGCCCTTTAAGCAGAGGAACCCCTGTCCCCCCAGGGGACCTGGCAGCCCTATTTTGTTCCAATAAAACTTTCAATACTTCTGGCATGGTGTGCTTGTGGAATTATTACACTGCTATTGTTCAGTTAATCATTATTATTTTAAGTAATATTTTATTGTTTCAAACTGATAGGCATTACACATTAAAAAGCCAATAAAATACAATTCAGCAGTGAAAGCAAGTAATAAGTAACAATTTCTATATCTGCGTTAATCACAGGATTAACATAGAATGGTCAATATTAGAAAGGAATAACCTTCAACAAGAGATGTACAATCTTGTTGTTGTTGTTGTTCAGTCGCACAGTCGAGTCCGACTCTTCGCGACCCCATGGACCAGATTACGCCAGGCCCTCCTGTCTTCCGCTGTCCGCTGAAGTTTGCTCAATTTCATGTTCGTTGCATCAATGACACTGTCTAACCATCTCATCCTTTGCCGTCCCCTTCTTCTTTGACCTTCAATCTTTCCCAGCATCAGAGTCTTCTCCAGTGAATGCTCCCTTCTCATTTGGTGGCCAAAGTATTTGAGCTTCAGCTTCAGGATCTGGCCTTCCAAGGAACAATCAGGGTTGATTTCTTTTAGGATTGACTGGTTTGATCTCCTTGCAGTCCAAGGGACTCTCAAGAGTCTTCTCCAGCACCATAGTTCAAAAGAATCTATTCTTCGGCGCTCGGCCTTCCTTATAGTCCAACTCTCGCAGCCATACATTACTACGGGGAATACCATTGCTTTGACCATGCGGACTTTTGTTGGCAAGGTGATGTCTCTGCTTTTTATCATGCTGTTTAGGTTTGCCATCGCTTTCCTCCCAAGGAGCAGGCGTCTTTTAATTTCATGGCTGCAGTCACCATCTGCAGTGATCTGGGATCCTAGGAACGTGAAGTCTGTCACTACTTCTACGACTTCCCCTTCTATTTGCCAAGGAGTGATGGGGCCAGATGCCATGATCTTAGTTTTTTTGATGTTGAGCTTCAAGCCCACTTTTGCGCTCTCCTCTTTCACCCTGAGCAAGAGGCTCTTTAGGTCCTCCTCACTTTCTGCCATCAGAGTGGTATCGTCTGCATATCTGAGGTTATTGATCTTTTCCCCAGCAATCTTAACTCCAGCTTGTGATTCATCCAGGCCAGCATTTCGCATGATGTACTCGGCATATAAATTAAATAAGCAAGGTGACAATATACATCCTTGTCGTACTCCTTTTCCTATGCTAAACCAATCAGTTGTTTCATATCAGGTTCTAACTGTTGCTTCTTGACCCTTATACAGGTTTCTCAGGAGACATGTGAGGTGGTCCGGTACTCCCATCTCTTTAAGAACCTGCCATAATTTATTGTGATCCACACAATCAAAGGCTTTAGCATAGTCAATGAAGCAGAAGTAGATGTTTTTCTGGTACTCTCTTGCTTTCTCCATAATCCAGCGAATGTTGGCAATTTGATCTCTAGTTCCTCTACCTCTTCGAAACCCAGCTTGTACTTCTGGCAGTTCTCTATCCACGTACTGTTGAAGCCTAGCTTGTAGGATTTTGAGCATGACCTTGCTAGCGTGTGAAATGAGTGCAATTGTGCGATAGTTTGAACATTCCTGGACATTGCCCTTCTTTGGGATTGGGATGTAAACTGACCTTTTCCAATCCTGTGGCCACTGTTGTGTTTTCCAAATTTGTTGGCAAATTGAGTGCAGCACTTTAACAGCATCTTCTTTTAAGACTTTGAATAACTCAGCTGGGATACCATCACCTCCACTAGCTTTGTTGTTAGTAATGCTTTCTAAGGCCCATTTAACTTCGCTTTCCAGGATGTCTGGCTCGAGGTCAGTGATTATACCATCGTGGTTGTCAAGGACATCGAGGTCCTTCTTGTATAGTTCTTCTGTGTATTCTTGCCATCTTTTCCTAATCTCTTCTGCTTCTGTTAGGTCCCTACCGTTTTTGTCCTTTATCATGGCCAGCTTTGCATGGAACGTTCCCTTGATTTCTCCAATTTTCTTGAAGAGATCTCTAGTCCTTCCCAATCTATTGTTTTCCTCTATTACTTTGCATTGTTCATTCAGGAAAGCCTCCTTATCTCTCCTTGCTGTTCTCTGGAAATCTGCATTCAGTTGGGCAAATCTTTCCTTTTCACCGTTGCCTTTAGCTTTCCTTCTTTCCTCTGCTATGTGTAAAGCCTCATCAGACAGCCACTTTGCTTTCTTGCATTTCTTTTTCTTTGGGATGGCGGTGATTGCTGCCTCCTTTACAATGTCACGGACCTCTGTCCATAGTTCTTCAGGCACTCTGTCTATCAAATCTAGTCCCTTAAACCTATTCTTCACCTCTACTGTATATTCATCGGGGATGCGATCTAGGTCAAATCTGAATGGCCTTGTGGTTTTCCCAACTTTCTTCAATTTAAGTCTGAATTTTGCAATGAGTAGCTCATGATCTGAGCCACAGTCAGCTCCAGGTCTTGTTTTTACTGACTGGATAGAGCTTCTCCATCTTTGACTGCAAATTATATAGTCAATCTGATTTCGGTGTTGCCCATCTGGTGATGTCCATGTGTAGAGACGCTTCTTAGGTTGTTGGAAAAGGGTGTTCGCTATGACCAGCGTGTTCTCTTGACAAAACTCTGTTAGCCTTTGCCCTGCTTCATTTTGTTCTCCAAGGCCAAACTTGTCTGTTATTCCAGTTACCTTTTGATTTCCTACTTTAGCATTCCAGTCCCCTATGATGATAAGGACATCATTTTTTGGTGTTAGTTCTATGAGCTGTTGTAGGTCTCCATAGAACTGGTCCACTTCAGCCTCTTCTGCAGCAGTGGTTGGGGCATAGACTTGGATTACTGTGATATTGAATGGTTTGCCTTGGATTCGGACTGAGATCATTCTGTCATTTTTGAGATTGTATCCCAGTACTGCCTTTCTCACTTTCTTGTTGACTATAAAGGCCACACCATTTTTTCTACGGGATTCCGGGC
Organism: Gekko gecko; assembly: GCA_029375565.1. Lineage (NCBI taxonomy): Eukaryota > Metazoa > Chordata > Lepidosauria > Squamata > Gekkonidae > Gekko > Gekko gecko. The sequence continues at coordinate 18,107,623 of JAPDNY010000009.1, read as the reverse complement.
CACAGTAGTAGATATAATGGTCTTCTGAGTTAAATTCGCCCATTCCTGTCCATTTTAGTTCACTGATTCCCAAGATGTCAATGTTCATTCTTGCCATCTCATTTTTGACCACGTCAAGCTTACCTTGATTCATAGACCTTACATTCCAGGTTCCTATGCAGTATTGTTCTTTGCAGCATCGAACTTTCCTTTCACCGTCAGACACATCCACAACTGAGCGTCCTTTCGGCTTTGGCCCAGCCGCTTCACTCTTTCTGGGGTTACTCGTACTTGCCCTGTGCTCTTCCTCAGTAGCATATTGGACACCTTCCAACCTGAGGGGCTCATCTTCCGGTGTCATATCTTTTATCCTTTTGTTACTGTCCATGGGGTTTTCTTGGCAAAGATACTGGAGTGGGTTGCCATTTCCTTCTCCAGGGGGATCACGCTTGGTCTGAGTTCTCTGCTGTGGCCTGTCCGTCCTGGGTGGCCCTCCACGGCATAGCCCACAGCCTCATCGAACCACGCAAGCCCCCTCGCCACGACAAGGCAGTGATCCATGAGGGAGTGTACAATCTTAAGGAGACTCATATCTGTAGCTGTAGAATTACAGACACATCATGACCTTGTAATATAGATAATTAGTAAGACTGTTTTGGGAGGCAGAATTTTCCATAGCATATTCTAAATATGGTATCCTGTTAATTATTTTAACATGGTCCCTTACGGTAAAAGCCTTTGCTTTAGTTTCACTTTTCAATTGTGTGGTAGGTTGTCGGAGGTGGGTGGTTGTGTCCTAGCAGGGCCTTGCTTATGTCCTCATAAAGTTCTGTGCTGATTTGGTACCAGGTGCCATGGAGTTCGTACACAGACAGAGTTTCCTTGTGGTTCTGTCATTTGCAATGGAGACATGCCAATATCACAAACCGTATGGGATGAGCCAATCCCATGCATCCTTCCCCTCATCCACAGCCTGTCTCCCAACCATATGAAAATTGGGTGGGAAAGATACAGATGATTGCTTCTGCACATGTCTTGGTGATGATCACACCTTGGAGCAGCACAGAATGATAAAATATGGCACAGAGGCAGCAGCAGAGGCCAGAGGAGGCCCTGCCTACTGGGTGCAAGGAAGCCGCTGCTCCAGGATAGGGTGGGGGTGCTTGACAAGAAGGCAGTAGCAATCTGGTGGGCCCAGCAGGAGCAGGGCCATAGCCACAGTAGGGCATTTAGGGGCGGTGCCCCCTCACTTGCGGCCTGTGCCCCACAACTCCCACTGCCGCTCCCTGTGCCCTGGGTACATTTGTTTGCTTCTGCTGCTTACAAGAGAAGGAAAGCCAGCCAGCCGGTGCAATGAATACTTGGCAAGTGTGCACTCTCTGCTACAATAGTGGGTGGGCAAGTCTGGCCATTACTGTAGCACAGGGCACATACTCGCCGGATATTAATCACACTGGCCGGCCGGCTCTCCTTCTCCTGTGGTGGCCAAGGCAAACGAGTGCAGCTGGCAGGTAAGGAAAGGCCCTTCTCTTCTTCACCGGCCTGCTGGTGGGATCTCTCTCTCTCTCTCTCTCTCTCTCTCTCTCTCTCTCTCTCTCTCTCTCTCTCTCTCTCTCTCTCTCTCTCTCTCTCTCTCTCCTCCTGGTCCCCCTTCCCCACCCACTCCAGATTTCCCAGCGCCCCACTCCACCACCCAACATTTTCTGGCTACACCCTGAGCAGGTGGGGGAAGGGACACCACCTGAAGGGCACTCTCACTTCCACTAGGCAGCAGCTGAGTAAAGCAGATGGGGTAGGAGGTTAGCCTGCTAGGGATGTCAGCCTCCAGGTGGGACCTGGAGATCCCCCTAGAATTACAGCTCCTCTCCAGACTGCAGAGATCAGTTCCCCTGGAGAAAATGGATGCTTTGGAGGGTGGAGTCTATGGCATTGTGCCCCACTGAGGTTCCTGGCCTCCCCAGGCTCCATCCCCAAATCTCCAGGAGTCCCTCAGCCTGGAACTGACCACCCTGCACCTCCATCCCTCACTAAGGGAAACCTGGCAACCCTGTTGCCCACCCAGGGCATTAGCTGGGGCATCAAGGGCCTGTGGCTAGCCCTATGCAAAACCAGATGGGGTGGGGCAAGGCAAGGAAGGGGTTAAGAGGGCAACATGGCTCAGAGAAGGGAGGGGCAGTGCTGGGCTTCACCAAGATGGGCTGAGCCCCAGGGATAAAAAGGATGATGTCAGAAAAAGAACAGGGGAGGTCAGGAATGCAAACTGGCTGAGGAACCCAAAGGAGAAACTAGGTCCTGGGGCAAGATCGAGTTCCCAAACCCAGACAGGCCTGGTAGAACTGCCCCAAGGCAGAGGGACAACTCAGCCACCTGATATTTTGAAGGGGTGGAAAACGGGCAGGTGAAGGGAACTGCATGGAAGCCTGTGCGGACCTTGCTAAATCCAGTAAAAAAGGACATTAAGGAACACCATTGTATCTGGTAAGTCTCCGCTGCCTATGGGAATTCAGCTATGATGTCCTGCTCGAGGGGGCTGTAGTTCAGTGGTAGGGCATCTGCTTGGCATGCAGAAGGTCCCAGGTTCAATCCCCAGCATCTCCAATTAAAGTACCGGGAAGCAGGTGATGTCTGAGGCCCTGGAGTAGACCGTACTGAGCTTGATGGGTCAAGGATCTGATTCAGGAGAAGGCAGCTTCTAGTTTTCTTTTGTGTTCACAAGAACCTTACAGACGACCCTTTTCCCCCAGCCTGAACTTCACATGTTCTGTGAGGCAGTGACCTGCTCAAAACCAGGAACATAAAATAAGTTCCCAGGTGGATTCATCTGATTTGAAAACGTTCTTCCAAAAGGGTTCCTTGGAGCCTCAAAAAGACTCCTAAAATTTGCAAACAACATTGTCATCGTACCGAGTCGTACTGTCTCCCCCCCTCCTTTATGGTGCTTAAAAATGGATCATTTACTCTGTTGTTGTTGTTGTCTCATCTCTTTTGTGACCAGGATTGTGGGCTCTTCTGAGAGATTTTTTTTCTATAGTCATAGATGAAGGAAAGAACAGCTCGCAGGAAGGGTACGCAGACTGGGTCTTTTCCCCATCCACCCAGCAGCCCATTGCTTGTCCTCAGAATCTTCTCCGAGGGTCACAGGAACTTTGTGAACAAAATGTACTATGGTACAAGCAGGTAGGCAGGGGTGAAATCACCTCCTCCCCTCTTACGCTGACAGCTTGCCTGAGGGAGGAGGAGGCACTTTGATCTGCCCATCCATTATGCAGCCCTTCATACTGTGGAACATTTTGTTCCTGAACTATGACAAGGCCTTTGGGGACAAGTGACAAGCTGCTGAGGAAAAGGGAAAGAGAAGAAAATATTTGCTCCATCCATCCTTTCTAGGAACTCTTCCAAGGGATCCAACCCAGAGTATCTCCTCATGACCTGTAACCTATTTTAAAGATGAAGAAGAAGGGAAGGAGGAGGCGGAGGAGGAGGAGGAGATTAGATTTATACCCCGCTCTTCTCCCGGAATCTCAGAGCGACTTACAAACTCCTTTCCCTTCCCCTCCCCACAACAGACTCCCTGTGAGGTAGATGGGGCTGAGGGAGCTTTTTCCAGAAGTGTCCTTGAGAGAACAGCTCTAACAGAACTATGGCTTACCCAAGGTCATCCAGCAGCTGCAAGTGAAGGTGTGGGGAATCAAACCCGGTTCTCCCAGGTTAGAGTCCACACACTTAACCATTAGACCAGACTGGAAAGGGCAGCCATGAAGGAGCTAGAAAAGATCCTTATAAGTGTAAGGATGTGTTGTTGGCAACCAAGATCAAGAGAACTAATTACATTCTGTAATATTTCCCTTTACTATGTACAGGTATGAAAATGGACAAGAAAGAAAGCTGACAGGAAGAAAGTTGATTCCTTTGAAATGTGGTGTTGGAGGAGAGTTTTGCAGATATCATGGACCGCCAAAAAGATAAATCAGTGGGTTCTAGATCAAATCAAGCCTGATAACTCCCTATAAGGCAAAATGACTGTCTATCATATTTTGGTCGTGCTTTGGCCTATAATACTTTGGTCGTACTATGAGAAAACAGGAGTCACTGGAAAAGACAAGAATGCTCGGAAAAGTTGAAGGCAGCAGGGAATGAGGAAGACCCAACATGAGATGGACTCTATAATCGAAGCCACCATCTGAGCAAGGCTGTTAGCAATCGGACATTTTGGAGGTCATTCATTCATAGGGTTGCCATAAGTCAGAAGTGACTTGATGTCCTCTGACACAAGGGATGGGCACGAACTGGGGAAATGTGGTTCAATTCATGGTTTACGGCTGAACCACGAATCAAACCACGAATTGAACTGAACTGCAGTCCCTTTAAACGGGGTTTGCAGAAAGCCCGGAAAACAGCTGAACGCTGGGGAGCAGTTTGCTCTCTGCTGTGCGGCTGTTTTTCATGCTGTCTTCTGCAGTCCTTTTAAAGTGTAAAGGGACTGCAGAGGACAGCCCAAAACAGCTGAGTGGAGGCAAGCGCCTCCCCACCACTCAGCTGCTTTTGCGGCTTTCTCAGGGAACAGAAAGCAGGGGTTTCAAGGCACTCAGAGTCCCTTTAAACCCCCACTTTCTGCTCCATCCATAAACCAGCACAAACTGCTCTAAAGGTCCATGGAAGTTTGTGAAACACACGTTATTTTATATTGTTTTTCTTAGCAGGCTTTACAGTGACAGATGAGAATGTGATTTTAGCCATAAAATTGCACAGGCACTCTTCCGTAGGATGCTTTAATGGTAGTAGCCTGCTTCCAGTGCCATCCTAAACAGAGTTACCTCCTTCTAAACCCACTGACTTCAATAGGTTTAGAAGGCCATTACTCAGTCTGGGATGGCAGCATGGCTATCGGCCATTTCTCAAAACCCCAAGCGAACGCTGAGCAGTTTATTACGCTCATGGATCAGTGGTATAAAACATATTAGCGAGGATATTTACAGGAAACCATCACATTAAAAAAAGATAAATATAACATAGCACACTAAAGCAGCACGGAACCATGGTAGACTTTGGAGGTTGAACAGAATCTAGCAACTCTGTCTATGGTTCCTGGGCCGAAGTATTGCTTTGTTTGTTGAGCCTCTGTTTCACAGTACAAAAATGATCCGTGAAAGAAATACTGTCTGGCAAAGGGAACTTATAGCCTGAGTTGTTGGCCTCTAAGGTACTAGTGGACTCTGATCTAACAGACATACTGCAGTGTAGTATTAGAGAACTAGGACCCATTGCTGTAGCTGATGCCTGCCTAAGATATGTCATCCAATATCAAAAGCAGTTACAAACTGGGCTTGATTTGTCAGCCGAAGTTGATTTATTTCCTTTTCAAAAAGAAAAAAGAAAAAAGAGAAGAGCCAGCATTATTTTTGACAGAGCAAGAAGACTCTGTGTACTCAGAATCCTACGCAGGTTTGTTTAATGGGGCTTCCACCCAGGAAAACTCTGTTAGGATTGCACTGTCAATGGACCGATCTGCATCTAGCATTTGCTCCGCTGTCTCACCAAACCCACACTGGAACAGAAATTCCCTTCTGCATTGCATGCCACTTTCACTTTGATTGAGTGTGGCATTTTATGGCAGTGTCCAGACTGCATACTGCCTTCACTTCAATTGATCTCTGGCTTAATGGTGGTTGTCTGCATAGATTTATGGCTGTTTTATGGCCATTTGGGGGTGACTCTGCAGTCAGTATAGTGTTGGCCCGGGATAGTTGAATGTGGTTTTGAACTGCATCTTTTTTCTGTTCCAGTGTGGGTTTGGTAAAAATGCTAAATGCAGATTGGCCCAATGTGAAATAAAATCCACTGTCACTGGTAGCAGAGGATCCTTTTAAGACAATTGATTTCACTAGAAATTAACATTTCGTCTCATTTGTCATGTACAGGGAAACCGAAACGATAACATAGTACAAGTGGGGAACCCGCAAGGGCTTGCAAGGGACATTTCATTTCCCCCTTCCCCACTATTTCCTCTTTCCCAGCAGCCCCCCTGGCCTCTCCCCATTTCCTGCCTTCTTTTTTCCCTCTTCCACACACCAGACATCCAACCCTCATCTGTCTCCTGTCTTCAGCTCTTCCACAGTAGCCTCTGCGTGGAAAAACTGTGACCTAGTTGTGCAGTGGTGGCTACTGGGCCCAGTCGCATGGGGTGGAACCAGCAAGAACCTGTGCCAATATGATTTTAGGGGGGGATTTCAATGCCAGGATTGGGCCAGGAAGCTATGAGCTTCCCAAGGACATCAACACTGAAATTGCTGCTCAAGCATCCCTAGTTGACCATAGATCAATAGAACCAGTAAACCAGGCTTAAAGTTTCTAGAGCTACTTTATTTATTTATTTATTATATAACCTGCATGGCTCACAATTGGATATATCCAAAGGTCCTTTTACATACCTACCTACTAAATTTGCCAGTACAGTAGCCGTTTCCCCAGCACTGTTAAAACAGGTAGATTTTTTAAAAAAAAAGTTTGAGAAAGTGCATTTAGCGATCACAATCCTTTCGAATTAGTATTAAACTCCAAAGCTCCCAGATTTCTGGCCCCTTCCTTAGAAGTTACATCAAATCTGTTTCCTGGTCAAAGAAGACACAAATGGTCAGAGCATCTACAAACAAAACTAGCCGAAGCCTTAGAGGACACAGAATTAAAGGACAGATGCCAACATTATCCAATTATACGAAGAGATTGTACAATCAATTAAACCACTTCTTATTAAGGATGAATCTCCTAAAATCCATCTGTGACCCTCAAATAAATGGTATGATTTGGAATGTAGAAATCTAAAAAAAATCAAAACCCATAAACAGCAAGAACCTGCACCTAACTTTCCCCTGTTATCCCCCCTCTCCTGATACTTCCTTTTTACCTGCTCCTGGCAGCCCCCAAATCCTATGCCCAATATCCTGTCCTTGCTCCCTTCTCTCCCTCCCTCCCTCCCTCCCACCAGCCAGCCAATCCTTCTATCTGCCCTCTCCCTGTCATCTGTATTGATATTTATTTATTTATTTCACTTATACCCTGTCTTTCTCCCCACTGGGAACCTGAAACAGATTACATGGTTCTCCTGTCCTCCATTTTATCCTCACAGCAACAGTGTGAGATAGAAAATTAGAGTCCAGCGGCACCTTTAAGACCAACCAAGGTTTATTCGAGGTTTGAGTTTTCGTGAGCAAGGCACACTTTTTCAAATACATTGGAATGCAGTGTAAGGTTCATACTTACCGACAGTGAAATTAACATGTAACATGGTATGCAAAGTCCAAAATAACAAGCTAAAGTTATAAGGTCAACAGCTATAAAACAATAAATATGCCCAAATGGCAGATAAATATCCATTTTTTTTTCTAATTATGGAAAGCAAATTGAGAATCTCCATTCTGTCCTCTCAGGCATAAAGATGACTTAACAGCACTTTTTGTGGTGGATGCTGGGTCATGTCAGCAAAACATCCCAATACTAACTTGTTTTCCCACCATAGAGAACAATGGAGGGAATGGGGGCAACCTGTTTGGGGTCCCATAGAATTGGACCCCCTGGTCCAATGTTCTTGACACTTGGTGGGTATCTTGGGGAGAGGCTCCATAAGCTACCCTGTGAGTTTGGAGCCTCTCCCTCAAACCCCCTTCCCTCCAGCCCCCAGAATATACCCTATATATGTTTTCACCATTGACTTCAATGGCCCATAGGATATAATGGGGCCGAATTGCCGCCAAATTTCTTTCATTCCCTCCTTTCCTTCTCTCTTTTTCCTCTTTTCCTCCTTCTTCTCTTCTCTCTTTCTTTCTTTCCCACCTTCTTCTCTTCTCTTTTTCCTCCTTTTCCTGTTTCCCTCCTTCTTCCCTCTCTTTCTTTCCCTCCCCTTTCCTTCTCTTTCTTTCCCTCTTTCCTTCCTTCTTTCCTTCTCTCTACTCTCTCTCTTTCCTTCCCTCTTTCCTCCTTTTGTGGCCCAACTCTCATGAGAAGGAGTTTAAACTTTAAACCCCTTCTCTCTTAGCTCCCCCACCCAGGCCAGTTGGGGAAGGGAAGGGGAGGCTTTGAAGATGCCCCCCCCTTTGCTCCCCTTCTGGCACCACTTCCGGTGATGTCAGGGCGTGCACATGCTAATAGCCTAGTAGCTCATCACCATACCATATGCTAATGAGCTCCTGCAGCTGTTTTTCTATGAAAAGACCCCTGCTAACCACTATACCACACTGTCTTCTGTGCAGTGGCTGCTGTTGAGCAGTAGCAAGCAGCAAGGCCTGCCAGTGATTATTGCTGGGCCTGGCAAGGATGAATCTCTCCTCAAAGGCCAAAACAGTCCTGTAAAAGGGCCAACCCATTTGTTACTGACACAAACAATGCTCAGTAACTGTCAATATTAACAACAGCCAATCAGAAGTAGAAGAGATTGGATTTATACCCCACCTGTCACTCAGAGTCTCAGAGTGGCTTACAAACTCCTTTCCCTTCCCCTCCCCACAACAGACACTCTGTGAGGTAGGTGGGGCTGAGAGAGCTCTTTCCAGAACTGTCCTTGAGACAATAGCTCTGATAGAACTATGGCTTGCTCAAGGTCATCCAGCAGTGAGCTTCTGGTTAATGGTGACACGCTAGCAGACATCTCTCTCAGGCCTCCAGGGAGATGATCTGAGCACCTGCAGTGAGGAGGGGGCTCGATTGTCCATTGCCCCTGCAGGGCTTCTCGCCATGGGGCTTCTCGCCATGGGGCTTTTGAGGAGTAGCCTCTTCTGTAGCAAGAAGCTGCGTAATTGAGGCACTCCTCTGCCCTGATGGTCCTGCCACTGTTGTGCTTATCCAAAGCTGCCAGCTGGGACAAGCATTGGAGATCGGGCGATTTAATCATGATCAAGCAAGGTCCTTGGGCCAACAATGAACAGTGAGTCAAGTAAAAAAGAGATGTTGAAAAACTAAAAGAAAGCCCCCCCCCCCGGGAACGGCAAGATGAGCGAGGGGGGAGGGGTTCCTCCCACATGCATAAACAAAACAACAATCTGCCAAGGGGGGAGCAGAAGCAAAAACATGGAAATAAGTTTTAAGAGACTTACTAGAGTGTAGATAAGTGCTTGGGCAAATTTCAGAGACTTTAGCAACTTTTACTAAAAGTAAATAATCCTCAAACATGGCGGGGAAGACAAGCTAGCAAAAATGAAACTAATGGGAGGATTCCAGATGGAGGATCTCCAAGATGGAGGATTCCTCAGAGCTATCCAAAATGCTAGCAGAAACCATGTGCCCTCTGCTGGACCAAATGACTAACGTCAACCAGCAGCTAACTGTACTGAATCAAAACCTTGCAACTCAGCAGCTCCAACTAGCAGAAATTACAAAAATAACGGAGCGAACAGTGGGGAAAGTGAAGGAAGTGGACGCAAAGACCAAAAAGAAAAAGGTGCAAATGCTGGAAAAGAAACAAACTTCAGGTGAAATCCAAATTTTGCAGCTGCAAATGGAGAGAGCTAACCTAGTCCTCCAATTCCAAGGGGTCCCTGAGACAAAAGAAGAGAATTTAAAAGAACTTTTGAGCAAAGCTTTAGTTCCAGTTACAGATTTAAAAGCGGAATACTTGATAAGTGAGATGGATGTGATCTACAGATCCTACTCCAACTATATCAAGAAAAATAATCTGTTTGGAGAGATTGTGGTTAGATTCTTGAAGAGACGTGTCAGGAACTTAATACTCAAAACAACTACAGGAGTACCCCTGAAAATGGGAGGGAATAACATCAGAATTTTAATATTCTGATTTAATATCCCATTTGAAATCAGGAAGAAGAGGAAGGAGTATAAAGACTTAATATCATTTCTACAAATGAACAGCATTGCCTACAGATGGTTGATTCCCGAATATATCACCTTTAAAATTCAGGACAAAAAAGAAAATATTGACTCCGTCTTTAAAGCACATGAGTTCCTGAGATTGCACTTGGGAGAGCTAGGAAAGGTCAGTGGGGAAGAAGAACACAGTAAATCCAGTGATGATATGGACTCTGCAGCTTCAGATGAAGACTCTGCTTCAGAAAAGGGGGCAGCAGCCCCCAAGCGAGACTATCAACTGAGGAAAAGAAAGAATAATGCTAAATAAAGGCTGAAGGACTCTGAATTGTGCCTTAAAACATTTACTTTAACGTTGCTCTTGGAATCTTCTTAAAATAGTTAAATGATGGGCTAAAAGCTAAATATATTAGCATAAATGACCATGTTCAATGTAATCTAAACATGTTAAGAATAACACTTATACAAGCTAATGTAAGGATCTCCTATACTTGAGATTTTAGTTATTAGTTGTTTTCTTTTCTGTATCCTTAGTTGTAGTTGTCTTCCCTTCCCTTTTTTTCTTTGTAGTTTGTAGTCTTTAGAAAATGCAATAAAAAATAAAATCCCCTTTGAGGTTTTTTTTTTTTTTAAAAAAGGTCATCCAGTAGTTGCAAGTGGAGGAGTGGGGAATCAAACCCAGATTAGAGTCCGCACACTTAACCACTACACAAAACTGGCTCTCAGGTTTTTGTTTCTTAAACCCACAGTCTTGCTTGTATAATTTTGGAGGGTTTCCGCCCTCCATGTTTTATTTTATTTTATTTTAGATTTCAGATTTTTTTTGCCCACCCAAGGCTTTTCTCCCTTGTCTGTTGATGATCCCAGACTTTGGATTTAAGTATCCACAGATATGGTCATGCTGAAAGTTAGATACATTGATGATGCCAGCCTTTTCACAGCTATGAGATGTTGGAATATTTTTTTAAAAAAAATCTTTACATAAAAGAACGTGTTTCAACTGACTAAAAATAAGTTTTAGACCAGATGACTTTAAGGTCATGGTCACACAAGCAGTTTGCCACAATATAATAGTGTCGAACTCGACTGTGCGACTGAACAACGACAACAAAAGTAGTGTTATCTTTGCAGATTTAAAGAGCACAGTCACATGTACCCCAGTCATTGGCATGCTATGTTGCCCTGCTTTGGAAACAGAGAAATCAAACACTGGGGAAAGTCTAGTATTAATGGATGCCAGCACTTTCATACCACTTTCCTGGATGTCTGGACTCTCCTGCCATGAAAGGAACCTAGAAAAGAAGTCTGAAACCACAGATCTGTTTCTGCCACTGGTTTTTTTGGAGTTGCTGTCTATATGTGCATATGCACATGCACCCATTTGCATTAAAAAAATGACCAGGCAGCATGTTCCATGTCTGAGGTGCTGCAGTAATGTGACAGCCTGACCACCAGATGAGCACATGGGGAAACCACCCCAAGGTGTGATGTCTGGTTGGTCTGCCACGTAGCACTTTAAACCGGTGCAATTAGAGACACGCCCAGATCGTGGCAAGCCTCCAGTGTGACCACAGCCTAAGAAAGGCATTAGATAACAGGCAGAAAAGCCAACTTTATAGTACTGTGATAGAACCGTTCCAATTTGGATTATTTTATTTTTTGGGGGGGGGAGAATGCAGGGTGGTATGAGCATTAAAGAAACCCAAAAGGACTAAAAAATTGACCAGTTTGTGCATTCATGCTACTAACTACTCAGCATGAAGTAGGATTGAAATCCCTGCTATATAATCTAGCATACTTTTGACTGAACCAAAGTGGGTCACCATCACCCGTTACCACTCTCCAATGAAAACATGTCATGACTTGGGCTTCAGAGCTGTCTGCCCATCTCTTGCTGATGGAATGCATTGGAAATATCTAATTGCAAACTGCGTCCATCTGCTCAGAATTCTGCTCGGGATGATTTGCTTCGCCTTGGCTTTTGCTTGCTCATTCTGCTTCTGCAGTGCAGCCAGAAACAAGGCTTTCGATCACAGTCCTTGCTCCTTCCTCTTCTAGCAAAATATGGCAATGAGTAAACTGCAGCGATAAAAAAAAAATATACTGTCTGTTTCTGAACTGGCATTATTGCCTTGTTCTATGAAACTCATTCTCTCACATTACATCATAGCCATGTGGGAGATTTTCAGCTTTATAAAAAATATTTGATCCCTATGCCTATCGTCTCTGAATCTGTATTTTGCTATAAACCAAGGAGTCTTAAAATGTGTAGCAGACTTAAGAACATAAGAAGAGCCCTGCTGCATCAGAACAGTGGTTTGTCTAGTCAAGCATCACATTTCACATAGTGGAAAACAGGTTGCCATGGAGGGCCAATGTATGGAGACCTCAGGTACTATTCCACTTGTACACTGGCCACAGGATCTTTCTGGGCCAGTTGATGGGGTACATTCAGTCATTCCTGGAGGACAGGTGCCAGAATGAGGTGTTCAGTGACTGAATCTTGATCCCTAGAGACACTAGTTGTTGTTGTTGTCGTTGTCGAAGGCTTTCATGGCTGGAGTTCATTAGTTGCTGTAGATTTTTTAGGTGGCCATGGTCGTGGCATTACCAAGACCACGGCCAAGACCAATGGCCAAGACCACGATCACACAACCCGGAAAATCTACAGCGACTTATTATTATTATTATTATTATTATTATTATTATTATTGTTGTTATTATTATTATTATTATTATTATTATTATTATTATTATTATTAAAATTTATATCACACCGTCCCCGTGAATGGGCTCAGGACGGCTCACAATTCAGGGCACCATGTGCCAAAATATATAAACATATAAAAACAAGATAAAACAACCATATCTTACAATTAAAGTTATCAGTGATGTTAGTCCTTCAATTAAATTAAAGATGGCGTGCTGTAGATGTATTCTGTGGTAACTGATCTATCATGATGCTGTGGCTCGACCTTCATATAGGGCCAGCCCAATACCCCGATGTTACTAATAATAATAGTTGGTGGTAGTGGTGGGTGGCTCCTAATTAAAAGCCTGTCTGAAGAGCTCCATCTTACAGGCCCTGTGGACTTTATGGGACTCCATGGAATGGCTGGGTCTCTATTTAACATCAACATGAGCCTACTGAGAAAATAGTTTTCTGGAAAAGTAACATACAGCGACATCAATCTGATCGCAAGGTGGCTGCAAGAATTCCTGGACTGATGTCCGAGATCATCAGTGGAGTGAACAGTAGAGGAGCAGAAATATGTTTTTATCCCCCTCTCCAGTCTCAGTGTCTAATTAAGGTGAAACTGATGGTTGAGGCCAAATTCCCCTGGCAGTGACATTTTAAGAATAAGGCTCCCAGGCATCCTTTGAGTGAGAAATTTGGCTCCGCAACACATTTGAGTTAGACACCTCGGCTACGACACATAGGACTTCAGGGGTTTCCTTTCCCCTTTTTTCCTCTTTTTCTAACATTTGATGTACTCAGATCCTGTAAAATTTAAGGCCTGGCCTGAGCCTCCAAGCAGTTGCAATTGGTATCTTGTAGATTTATGTCTGTAAAGATCTGCAGAACTGTTGCCTCTCCCACCCTCAGAGGACAAAGTCAAGATTTGGAGTGGCATCTCTGACCTTCTGTGTCCATTCATTCTGCAGAATCCATTCATCTTTCCCCTTACAGATGGCAATTGGGATTCTATTGCACCCGCTGACTTGTGTCAAGGATCTCCCTCGCTGGCTACCCCGGCGCTCGCTTCTCCCTGCTGTCACTGCAGAGAAACGGCTACCTGGGCAGAGGAGAGCTGATATTTCACGATGAAGGTTACAAATTGACTGGCGAGGAAAAGAAAAAGAGAGCAATGGCTGATCGGTGGGAAAATTTAAGCTGTTTGAAGTGTACAGCGTGCCAAGACGGGCTCTTATTTTTACCCTGCGCAATTTAAGGTTTCGTTGCAAAGATAAATAAAATTATACCAAGCCAATGCATTACAGCCTTCAAAGTAATATAATGGCCTTTGCAGATCTTGGCAGGTTTAATAGGAATATAAAAGTAGTTTTTTTCCCCCTTCCGCAAGATTAGATTACTTGCTTGCTAGACATGGTATTACAGCTATTGGTGAAATATGCTACATATATCAAACGTTACTGGAAATAGCAAACCTCTGGAGAAAGTGTGCGGGTTATATTCGAGGTGCAATCAAGCATCATTCCAAACCAAATAGACTCCGAGGGTAACAGGCTAAAATTGTGTGCCGTCAGTCGAGAATTATTAGGGCTTCTTTCCTGGAAAATAAACAGTAGAGCATCCATTCGATGCAATATAACGCTTAAAAAAAATATTCCCGGCTATTAATTTTTAAATGGAACATAATATGTGAAGTGTGGAGTTAAGGGAATGGTTTTGGAAGACAGAAGCTATCCTTTTTATCTTAATCCCTCCCTTTCACCAAGGAGTTCAGGATGACATCCATAGTGCTTTCCCTCTCCCATTTTATCCCTGACAACAACTTTATGAAATAAAATTGGCTGCTTGACCACTTGGAGCCACCTTGTCTCTGCATGTACAATACTGCACTCTCAAAAGCTCACACTCCGGAAATCTTGTGGGTCTTTAAGGCGTTCCTGGAGTCAAATCCAGCCGTTGTACCACAGACTGCCATCGGAAATGACACCATCTTGGTTTATGTGCGTCATATGCTATCACACACACTAAATACTGCACTTTCAATCCACTTTCAATGCACTTTGCAACTGGATTTTACTGTGTGAAATGGCAAAGCCCACTTGCAAATGGTCACTGAAGTGGATTGAAATGGTGATATTTGGCATGTGTGGAAGTGCCCTAATAGTGTGTGCATGTGTGGCGCAAGAGAGATAGTTTTAGAATCTGACAGTCGTATTTCATCAATCTGGAGCATTTGATCCACTGCACTGATTTCTGCCACACAGCTGGGTGTGATTCATCTTTTTTGCACAGGTCCCCCCCACATACACACACATTTAAAAGAAGTATGGCTGGTTCACATTTCCCCCTCTTTCTCAGTTCCAAAGTGCCACATGAAAGAGCATGTGCATACGCCCTAGGGTGAAGTGCATGAGCTCTAGATGCACCTCTCAAGGTCAAACTATATGTTTGCCCACAAAAACCGCAAAAAATATGAAGTACGCACTTCCTCATCATAGGCAAAAGCTGCAGCGTACATGCTTAAAAACGGAATGGAAACACAAACAAAAATATCTGCAGGAGTCCCTGACCATCAGCTTGGAACTGCTTGGCTGGCAACATTTTGGGTCAATATTTGTTGGAGAGAGAGAAGAGGCACTATTAACTAGATCTGTCGGCAGTGATCATCTTGCGGCTAATGCTGAGCAAACAAAGGGACTGTCATCTGAAGTGACAACGCTTTCAGGCACCACCAAGCTTGACCTATTGGCGAAGCGACACTTCCCCCCACTGATGTGTCAGCACAAAACAGTTATTACTTCTGTTGTAGAATCAAAGGAGGCTTGCGCTTATCGCTCCAAGGGCGGGACACTGTACGGGTCCAGAAGCAATTTATATAATAAACAAATACGGAAAGGGCAGCCAGTTAGGATTATCGAGCCGGAAGGGGCTGTACGGGCCACCTACTTCAACCGCCTGCTATCTGCAGGATCAGCCTAAAGCATCCCTGACAAGTGTTAGTCCAGCCACTGCATGAAGAGTGCCAGTGAGGGGGAGCTCACCACCTCCCTAGGAAGCCGAGTCTACTGCTGAACTACAGCCAGTACCTTTCCGCCTGTAATTTAAACCCATTGTTCCTGTTCTCCTCTAAGTGACAGCCTTTCAACTGCTTAAAGAGAGTGGATCAGACCAACAGTCCATCCAGTCCAGCATCCTGTCTCACTCAGGTGCCAACCAGTTCCTCTGGAGGGCCGACAACAGGGCATAGAGGCCGAGGCCTTCCCCTGATACTGCCTCCTGCCTCTGGGATCCAGAGGAATAGTGCCTCTGAATGTGGAGGTTCCCCTCAGCCACCATGGCTAGTAGCCCTTGATAGAGTTATCCTCCATGAATCTATCGAACCCGCTTTTAAAGTTGTTCATTCCTGTGGCCATCACTACATCCTCTGGCAGTGAATTGCACATTTGAATCACTCTCTATGAAAACTAGTATTTCCTTTGGTCTGTCCTGAACCTACTGCCCATCAGCGGCATTGGATGTCCTCGAATTCTAGTATTTTGGGAGAGGGAGAAAAAAGTTTGCTTTGTCAACTCTCTCCACCCCAGGCACAATTTTATAAACCTGTATCATGTCCCCCTTCAGTTGTCTCTTTTCTAAACTGAAAAGTCTCAGGCTCTTCAGCCTGTCCTCAATAGGAAAAGTGCTCCAACCCCCGCATCATCCTGGTTGCCCTCCTGGGTACTTTTCCCAGCTCTATCATGTCCTTTTTTTGAGATATGGTGACCAGAACTGGACACAGGATTCCAAATGAGGTTACACCATAGATCTACACAGGGGCATCACAATATTGCCCTTTTTATTCGCAGTCCTTTTCCTAATAATCCTTAACAAAGAGGAATCCTTTTTCACCCCTGCAGCACACCAGGTGGACACTTTCACTGACACTTTCATTGACACCGGGTAGCAATGTTCCCTCTAAGCTGAGGAGCAGGGCCGGCTCGCTCACTAGGCGAACTAGGCATTCGCCTAGAGCGCGCCGGCCCTTAGGGGCAGCAAAAGCCCCCTGCCCCCGCCAAAAGCCCTGCCAAAAAACCCCACCCCTTCCCTGGCTTGCCAGCACACCCCACAGCTGCGGGGCACCCTGCAAGCCAGCGCTCAGATAGAAGGGAAGGGGGTTTAAACCTCTTTCCTTTCCTTGGCCCTTGCCAAGGAAAGAGTGCAGGGGAGGGGGCGCCAGAAAGTGTCCTTGCCTAGTTTGCAAAAACACCTGGGGCCGGCCTTGCTGAGGAGTCTTGTGAGCAAAAATTATATTTTGTGAGCTACTGGCATTACAGTTGTGAGGAAACTATTTGGCTACTGCATAAATTAGCTTGCTCTGGAGCCATCTCTTGTGTGAGCTGGAGGCTAAACTGTGAGCCAGCTCACACTAACTCAGCTTAGAGGGAACACTGTCGGGTAGACACTTTGACTACGACCCAAGATCTTTTCTTTTGCTCTCAGTCTCAGCAAGTTCAGGCCCCATTAGCCTAGACTTGAAGTTGGGCTTTCTTATCCCGGTGTGCTTCACCTTTCTCTTACCACAACACTGGACTTTGTTTGCCACATCGTCGCCCACTCACCCAGTTCGTGGAGGCCCTCTTGGCGCTCTTCACAGTCAGCCTTGGTTTTCACCGTCCTGAATAATGTTGTGTCATCTGCAAACCTTCCCACTACACATTCGCCCCTAAGTTCCGGATCATTTATGAATAAATTAAATAGTACCCGCCCCAGTACCAATCCTTGCAGGACCCCACTGCTTAGTTGCCCCCATTGTGAGAATTATCCATTCATTCCCACTCGTTGCTTCCTCTCATTGGACTTACCTTGAAGGCTCCTTTTGTTTGAGGATGAGGAGGACATCCCGGATGCAGCCCCCCAAAACTGTTTTGGATATTTTTTACCTCCAGTGGTGGGGGAAGAGTCTTCCATCAGGGAAGTTTGTCCTTCTCTGTTTCCTACAGTTTTACTTGTTCCTGTAAAGGTTTAAGTTTTGTTCTTTCCAAGTTGTTTGAGAACACTGGGATGGAGGGAGGCTCAAGGCACAGGGGGAGTCGTCCCTATTGGAGCTGTGGAAGCCTCCAAACTGAAGGAGACGGGCTCTCTCCTCCCCGTCGGGACTGGAAACAGCAGTCTAGTTCCTGAGGTCCTACCGCATAGGATGATGGGAAGAGGAGTACCCAGATGCCCCAGACTGTACTCCTCATCTCAAACGAAAACTACCATGTCCCTTCTTAGCCTCCTCTTTTCAAGATGGAATATTCCTGAGTCCCTCAGCCTTATCTTATGGGGTTTGGTCTCCAGACCCCTGATTATCCCCATCACTCTTTTCTGCACCTGCTCCATCCTGTCCACATCCTTTCTGATATGAGGCTCCCAGAACTGCACACAGTACTCCTGGTGCAGCCTGACCAATGCAGTATACAGCAGAGAAGAAGAGGAAGTGATTGGATTTATACCTCACCCTTCTCTCAAAGTCTCGGAGCGGCTTACAAAGCTCCTTCCCCTTCCCCTCCTCACAACAAACACCCTGTGAGGTAGGTGGGGCTGAGAGAGCTCTCCTGAGAACTGCTCTTTCAAGAACAGCTCTGACAGAACTCTGGACCATGACATCTCGCGATTTGGATGTTATGCCTCTGCTGATACACTCCAAGACTGCATTAGTCTTTTTTGCCACTGCATCACACTGACTGCTCATATTTAGCTTCCAGTCCACCTGTGCCTCAAGATCTTGTTCACACAAACCAATACCCAGCCACTAATCCTAGGTTCACTATTGGTTGCATCCCACCAGCTTTTCTGCAGGTGAAAAAAAGGAAGGGGGAGTTTCCCGTGATCACCTGAAAATGCTTTGCTAGGGATTATGGGAACCACATGTACAAAACCCAAGTGGGAAGAGGGCAACAGTAAGAACAGGAACTGGGTAAGACTGAGTAAAAAAGCTGGCTGGATCCAATCCACAGCGAGTAAAAACAGGCTGCAAAATGCAAACCTCTTACTGGGGCCCACTGAAAGGACAGAAAATACAGTCTGTATTGTGTTACTGCCCTGAAAACCCCTCCTCAAAACTTTCCTTTTTGTGAAACACGCTCTCTCTCTCTCTCTCTCTCTCTCTCTCTCTCTCTCTCTCTCTCTCTCTGTCTCTGTCTCTGTCTCTGTCTCTGTCTCTCTCTTTGCTATTTTGTGTGTGTGTGTGTGTGCACATAGAAATCATGGGGACCTCTGTGAACTGACCCCTACTGGGGGCCTGGAAGATATTCAGAGAGATGGCTGCCCCTGCCTCCCGACTGCTGGTATTCCAAGGAGGTCTCCCCTCCGAGTACTTGCCGAAGTCGGCCCTGCTGAGCTCCCAAGATCTGACGAGACCAGGATGGGGTCAGGACTCCTTTTCTGTGAAACTCTTGATCTAATCCCTTCATCCTTGTAACCATGGAGCAACTGGATCAAATCGATATTTATCCATTGCCTTTCTGGCACAGAACCTAAGGAAGCAAGCGTAACGTTCCCAGGAGAGTTCCCTTCCAGGCAGTAACTAGAAACAGGCCTGCTCAGCTATGACAAGACTGCGGCATCATGTGCATCCAGACCACTGGGCAGGTGAAGAGCTAGACAGACGCATGAAGCGGCCTTATATGGAATGAGACTGTTGGTCCATCAAGGTCAGCATTGTCTACTCAGACTGGCAGCAGCTGTCCAGGGTCACAACACCGACTACCTGGTCTTTCAAACAAACAAACAAACAAACAAACAAACCTGGAGATGGCAGGGATTGAACCTGAGATCTTCCGCATGCCAAGCTGATGCTTTGCGACTGAGCTATGCCCCCTCTCCATACAGACAGATTGATTAACAGATGATCATGTCAGTTGTATCATTTTGCCTAAATCATCTGAATTATAAGCACCAGTTGTACACTTGACTCACTATGACTGACAATCCTAACAATAAACTGACTGCTTTTTATTTCCAACTTAAGATAGAATGAAGTTTCTCACTTCCGGCCCTTTTTTATCTTTGTCTGTCCTGTCACAATTTGATCATCTGCTCCTCGTATCTGGAACCTGTGTCTCTTTAGTTCCAAATGCCCTGCATATTGGTCAGGTTGGATGAACGTACTAAAATAAAGTGTCAGTCTGAAGATAGTGTGAATTAAAAGATGAACATCAGAGGACGACGAACAAAGATGTCCGTGTCACTCGTCGATAATAAGAATGAAGGGAGACAGCCTGTTTATGCTGGGGGGGGTGTATTTTGAAAAGTTAGCTTTTCCAGTTTGTAAAACTGGAAGAGCATTACGCTCAGGAAATAAGAACTTGCTGGAGGTCCCCAGCCCAAGAGAAGTCCAGCTGTCCCTGCCCGGTGGAACACTCTGCCGGAAGACATCCGTGCCCTGCAAGAGCTGTTACCTTTCCGCAGGGCATGCAAGGCAGAGATGTTCCACTGGGCTTCCAGTTGAGGATGATGATGAGATCTCTTCTGGCACTCGCATGTGATTCCCCATTCCTTTTGGCCCCTCCCCTCAGGCAGACTGAGGAATTAGGATTCTCCGCCACCTTAAGTATTTTTGTATACTATTTTTTTACTGATGGTTATTTACTGAACTGTTTTAATGCACTTGGATGTGAATGTTTAGTATTGTTGTAAGCCACCCTGAGCCCTGCTTGCAGGGAAGGGTGGCCTATTAAATCCAATTAAATAAATAAATAAATAAATAGGAAGGGGGGTGGTCAAGTTTTATGGGGACTTTTCACGAATACTTACTGGAGTCAACCAGAACCCTACATTATCAGGAGGTACTGGTCTTTGACTGGAAAATCCACTTGGCTTGCCAAAGAGTATGCTATTCAGTTACTCATTGGTAAGAAGAATTGGGGCTCTTAAATGCTGAAATCGATATGCCTATGACTCACTGAATAACAGCCATTGACTTAGATTCAGGCGGGGTAGCCAAGTTGAACTGAAGAAGCACAACAAAGTTTGAGTCCAGTGCCACTTTGAAGACCAACAATGTTTGATTCTGGGGATAAGCTTTTGTGTGCAAGCACACTTCTTCAGATACATTGAAACAAGACTTCTTCAACCATTACATACAGGTGTGAGGGGTAGCTGCCAAGAAGTCTAATTAGAGTCAAGATGTATAAGTAATTGAGCAATAAGTATAGCTCAGATTGGACTAAAGCAGTTGGTAAGACCTGCAAATAGCAGCAAATTAGTATACAGATAATAAAAGAGTTAACAAACAGATGTGAGAACTATCTTTGAGTCCAGCAGCACCTTTAAGACCAACAAAGTTTAATTCTGGGTATAAGTGTGAAATGAATTACTTAGCATGTGTAGTGAGATAAGAACCTGATATCTCTGTTAAGCCCTGGGGGTTCCATAGTTCTGAGTGTTGTGATAACTTGTAATTCAACAATCTCCCATTCTAGTCTGTTTCTGAAATTCCTTTGCAATAACACGACTTTGCAATTAAAAAAAACAAACAAACCCTTGACTTCTCTCATATATCTTCAGATAGCAGCATCCCTGACAATTACGGTGCTAGTATGCAAATTCTACAATGGCTGCAGTGGCTCCAGAGTTTCATTTCCAGCACCAAAAATGGCTGGCAAGATCTGTCAAGGAGCTCTAGAAAGAAGGGTCCCTGTCTCCCGGCTCCAGAAACAATGCAAAACTGAACTACTTACGAGGTGTGTTGTTGTTTTTTCTTTCCCTTCCACAGGTAATAAGTTCACACTGTACAAAAATGATTTTACAAAGCTGCTTGGATAAACGCTAGAGGACTGTGGTCTATACTGCCACATATAGCTTCTTTTAAGCAGGACCCTATTTATGTACTTCCTCTGCTGCTCAATGTGTCCTGTGAATAGTCATTGCTGTGCTTCTGTTCTTTCTGGTGGTTCCAGACTTCTGAAGTCCTAATGCGTTGGTTATCGAATGCCCCATTTTGTTGATTGTCCTGATTGTGTGATCTGCCTTCAACCTCTGTGAGAAAGGCGGACGATAAATAATGCAAGTAGTAAATAAATAAATAAAACATCAAGAGGCCGGAATTCAGAGACGCCCAACCCAAAGCCTTCATTGTCATCTGAGCCTTGCAACAGGCTTCCCAAGAACTTACTGTAATTCGGCAGAGGATGGATATGTTGTGGCAGGACCATTCCCGGGGGGGGGCGCGGGGGAGAGACGCGGTGCATGATGCTGTCACCAGGAAGTTACACAGGTCAATGCCCTGGCAATGGGGCTGGAAACTCGATTTCCAGCCCCATTGCCATGGCGTCGCCTGGCGTCACTTCCTGGCGACGGCATCATGCGGCGTGGGTGTTCCACGGAGAAATGTTCCAGCCAGGGACTGTGTGTCCCCCGCCAAAATACGGTAAGTACTTGGCAACCCTACCTTGCAAAGATCTTCAAGAAATAGCATTAAAATCACTAAAACACGATCCAATTTAGCATAACCAGAAAACAGAGATGCCCTATCACCCCATGGCTTGGTTTGCAATTTGTCTGCAAGTCGCAATCGGCGCAATCAAACTTTTAACAACAACAAAAAAGTTCATTTGTATTCATACACTTGCATATGTTCTCAGTGTTGGGAGATTTAATATAGCAGAGTTTTGCTCAGTCATAGAAGCATCATGCTTGCTGAGTGCAGTAAATAAATCTCCCAAGAAGGATATCACGAAAAAGGAAACTTGCATTTATTCAAGTAGATCCAGTACACACTCAGGCTGCAGTTGAAAGGGGAGAGAGAGAAGCCTAATCTAAAGAGTCCTTTCCCAGGCTTGTCCGGCATCATGTGTGTGGGAGTATGAGGGCATTGTCTCTATATAATAGACCTGCAGAGATATGTTTCTCCATGGAAGGCCATGTGAAGCGAGAGGGGGGACAAAGCAGAGAAGAGAAGGGTTAGAGGGCAGCTCCCAGGTTAAGACAAAGAGAGGCATCCCATTGAAGAAAATAATACCTTACACACTTGGAGTGATGTAGTGCCCCTCCCCCCGTGTCCAGACATGCTGAGTTGCTCACTCCAACACTCAGCTGTCAAAGAAGCCACAGATATAACCTAATTGAGCTGCTTTGAAAAAAGGCATCACACAGTCACCTTAGGCAAAGGAATCAGGCAAGCATAACTAACAGTTACCTGGCCGCTGTACCAAGAGCTGCCATTGCACAGACTTAAAATGGTTCGTAAAACTGCCTGAGAGAAAATCTTTCTGACAATCAAAAGAGATCCTCAACTTCAACAAAAATAAATGGGCATTTCAGCAAGGTAAACAGAAATGCTGATCCCAAGTTTTGCAGTTTCAGCATCTCTGCTTTAAAAAAAAAGCCACTAAGATTACCACCAATGATGAAATCAACAAACCATCAGTAACTCAACTAGCCTAAAAACTCTGCTTGCCGAAACCAAGCTCACACGTTCATCACTTCATCATTGCTAGATTGTGATGAACCACATGTGTGAATGGAACATTACAGATGTATCAGAGACAGAAATTTCGTGCCATATGCATCCTTCTGCCAGTACAGACAGAGAAACCAAGGGTTGGATCCAACCAGTTTTCTCTGGAGGGTCCCCTTGAGCACCCAAAAGGCTACGCTGGGGAATCATGAGACCTGCATGCCGAAAAGTCACGTCAGATGTGGCTGTAGTAAGGAACTGAATGGAATGGGATAAGGCTGAATGAAAAAAGCTGGCTGGATCCAACCCCAAATGATACGTATATGAGTTAACCTAAAAAAATAGGGTTTTTTCTCACTTCCTTTTCTGTTAAGTGTCTCCCTTCCTATGTGGAACAGTGCTAAAAGATGTGGGAGCAACCAACCCCTAGCGGAAACAAAAATGTTTGGCTGGACCATTGCAGATGTATCAGAGACAGAAATTTCATACCATATACATCCTTCTGCCAGTACAGACAGAGAAATCAAGGGTTGGATCCAACCAGTTTTTTTCCCCACTGGAGACAAGGGCTATGGTCACACACTCTAAATAATCCACTTTCAATCCACTCTCAGGGTGCGTTTAGACAGCGTGCTGGAGCGGTTTAAACTGCTCCGGCACGATGCGTTTTTTTTTTAAACTGGAGAATCGCGATCACACTCACCTCCTCCTTCCCTCCTTCGGAGCTCCCTGCCGTCCTCCTGCAGGTGGGGGGGGGTTCCCCTCTCCTTTGAGCATGCGCACAGGCAGCCCTCTCCCGAACAGGAAGTTTGGCGCATGCGCAGAACAGCGATTTCAACCCGTCCCTTTAAAGTTTAAATGAAGACTTCTGTTTAAATTTTCTCCCCGAAACTGGCCTCCCCAAGATCCTGGACTCGTCTAAATGCCTGAACTAGGCACCACTGAAGCTTTTCTTTACATAACTTAAGTGCGGAGCTCCGCTCAAGTGCACACCGCTAAGGGGAAAAAAAAAAATGGCAGACTAAAACTGGAAGCTGGAGGCAGCTTCCCAGAGGGGAGGGGGGGGTTGAAGCACCCGGAAGTGGCTGGATGGAGCGATCAGACAGGGAAAAGTGCGGCTTGAAACGGAGAATCATGGAAAACACCACTTGGGTAAGTGGTGTCAAAATACTCCGTTTCAAAGGGGGTTTGCTCCAGAAAGCGACGGCTGGGGACGGTGGGCAGATGTTGGGCGTGTGAACGTGCAGGTAAAAGCCGTTTCTGAGCCGTGCCGAAAACGGCTCAAATGGCGCGTCTGAACGTACCCTCAGTGTACTTTCCAACTGGATTTTACAGAAGAGAGGGTCCCCTTTACGCACAAAACATACTGTGTGGTCTCATATCAAATGTTCAGCAGGACAACAGTGTCTATTAATTACAGGAATTGATATCTAGCAGTCTGATCCTCAAAGCTCTCCGCAGAGCCAAGCCACATGGACTGAGATCTGTGTTGTTGTCAACCATCCCAACAGCAACACTTTGACTTTCAAGCATTGTAGCATAATGGAATCATTATTAGAGCACTGCTAAGCAAATGTTACTCACGGAAATAGATGATCTTGTACACTTCAAACACCTGCTGATCTTGTTTACCCAGCTGCATGTAAGCCAGAGCCACTGTTTCATCTCCAGAAGAAAACAGAGATGGCATATCAAAGTCAGGAGGATCATGGGTAATGAATATTCTAAAGGTATTTTTTTTCTTTAAAAAAATATTTGATCAAGGATTTTCCTTCCTGTGCAATGAAGTCTTTGGTGTGTTTTCCTTTGGAAGTCTTCTTAGACAGAGGAAATATTCTAATTATGCTGCCTCCTGTGGAAAGATGCATTGGGCTCTCTTTTTTGTTTGTTCGTTGTCAAGTTTACAAGTATATTGTAGATACTTCCTCAATTACTGCAAAAAAAAAAAAATTGCCTGAGATGAAAAAAGAAAAATGACCATAAAGGAAATCAGGTAGCAAAAACACCTTAGCAGAAATGTGGAAACAGGTCTCAATACCTGAGAAAGGGTATGAGGCTAATTTGCAATTAATTAGGAAGAAGGCAGTAAAGGGGTAATACTGCAGATTAGATGCAAAATAAAGGGGGGGCAAAATGAGTGCTAGAATACTGGCTAAGTGTCCTATACAAGTCTTGATTTTTTTTTTTTGGGGGGGGACAATTAAAAAAGAAATAACAATTCAGGTGGGGGAAGTCTGAAGCAGGCTTCCCAAGAACTTACCGTAATCTGGTGGGGGACGGATACATCTTGGCAGGACCATTCCCAGGGGGAGAAAGACACGGCGCATGATGCTGTCGCCAGGAAGTGATGCTGGGCGATGTTCTGGCAATGGGGCTGGAAACTCGAGTTTCCAGCCCCATTGCCAGAGCGTCGCCCGGAGTCACTTCCTGGCGATGACATCATGCGGCATGGGTGTTCCAAGGAGGAATGTTCCGACCGGGGACTGTGTCCCCCCCGCCGAATTATGGTAGGTACTTGGCAACCCTAGTCTGAAGCAGCAGAACAAAGTTTGAGTCCAGTGGGGGCACCTTGAAGACCATCAAAGTTTGATTCAAAGTATAAGCTTTTGTGTGTAAAGCACACTTCTTCAGACAAATGGAATAAAACCTCCTCAACGGTTACTTACAAGAAAAAAAGAGGGTGGGGGGCAGCCATTAGGAAGGGGCCACTCAGAGCCAAGGTGTAGAAGCAGAGCTGAAATTGGATCAGGTGGCCAGCAAGATCAATGGATAGCAGCAAATTAGCATGTAAATACAAGAATTCACAAAAAAAGGTGTGAGAATGAAGCTAGAGTCCAGGACTCTGAGTGGCCTGTTGTGGGGAGAAGGAGATAGAGCCATCATGGCGTGACGGTTAAGAGCGACAGACTCTAATCTGGAGAATCCGGTTTGATTTTCCACTCCTCCACCTGAAGCCTGCTGGGTGACCTTAGAGCCAGTCACAGTTCTCTCAGCCCCACTGACCTCACAAGGTGCCTGTTGTGGGGAGGAGAAGGGAATGAGATTGGAAACTGCTTTGAGACTCCTTAAGGTAGAGAAAAGGAAGGAGAAGAACCAACTCTTCTTCTTCTTTAACTGAAAGGACAGCTCACAAGCTGGTGAAAAAGGAAGGAGGGGTCCCTTCTGAACACCCCCCAAAAAGGCGGTGACGCAGATCATGAGACCTTCTTGGAGAGAAGCCGTACTGGCTGGAGGCTGTAGTAGGGAAGGGAATTGGGTAAAACAGCATGAAAAGGGGCTGGGTTCAACTGACTATTGGTGGAGGGGAATTCAGTTTAAAACAAATGGGACATCTTTGAGTTTGAATGGTTTTTCTTATAAGCAGATGAATATCAGGTGTACAGAAGACGTCCCCTTAGTCAATCCTGACTTGGACCCATGGAGTTTACCCAAAACTTGTTTTCATCTTGCTGAGGGTCAAACAAGACATGGCATTGGGAGTCCCATCAATGGAACATCCCAGCATGTTTCCCCATTATCTCCCTTGAAATGACCACAACTTGACAAGGGTGATTTTTGGCTAAATTGTACCATACCTAATCATGCCAATGAAACCGGTAACCTTTATTATGTTCAGATATTAATCCTAAGCAAACAGTCCAAAGCAGATCTACTCCAAAGTAAGTTCCTTTTGGGTGAATGGGGCTTACTCCCCAGAAAAGTGTGTGTGTGTGTGTTTTAAAGATTTGCAGCCTCAGTTCTTCATCTTCGCGTTCTGTAGAAAATATTCCTGTATCCTGATAGCTTTGTATGTCCTGGCCACCATCATCTCCTTTGTTATTTCCAGCCTCTCTGATTTGTCCCCTTTAGTTAAAAACATTACAGACCAATGCCTAGTTCCAGCCAGGATCAGGCAGGCAAGCGGACAGGAGGACTCCACATGCAAGCAGGGGTTAGGAGTATGATTTCCAAACTGTATTCAGGCCCTGGTCACATGGAGAATTTGCTACGTGGAAGGCACGAATGTCAGGCTTTTCAGGGTGCGATCACACTGCAACATCTGGGAAGTGTAGTGCTCCCGTGACCAACCCATGGCATCCCGCTGAAGATGTGGAGTTAAAAAATACCGCATAAAGTACATTAGTATCTGGAAAATGCGGGGCAAAGGCTGGCGTCTGATCGCGGAAGTGCTAGTATCCCATGGCATCCGGCGACTGTCCACATCCCATTGCAAAACAGAAGTTTTTTGTAAGTCTCCAATGGTCTGCTCCAAAATAGAAAAGATTGGATTTGTCCTCCTTTCTCCAAACAAAGAGCTATGGTCAGCGACTGTGGCTGTACATGGATAACCCTATTGCACCAGCTAGGTGTGTGTGTCTGTGTGTGGAAATCAGGTGGAGCAAGAGACAAATGCTAAGCATTTGATCCTCATTCAGTAAAGATAACTGGAGCTCTGGGTGCAGCCCTGGCTACTGTAGATATGTGCTGCTGGATCCATACTTTATTTTTTATGCAACTGTTCATATATAACTAGGGTTATTAGACCCCCCCTCCTCTGGGAGGCAGGGGTCTCTGCCGCAAGGACCTATCCCCAGCTGCCAATCAGCTGGTTGATGGAGGGGGCTTACTAGGAGAAAGGAGAAGGCCTATATCTCATGGCCAGCGTCACACAGGAAGTGATATCATCATGCCAGCAACATCTGAGTGACGCTCTGGTATTTAGGAAAATCTCTATGATAGAAGCCAGTTTTACCATAGAGTTTTTACCCAGATAACAGACAGTCGCCCAGACATCGCTAGTATGATGATGTCACTTCCTGTGTGGTGCCAGCAAAAAGGCCTAGGCCTTTCTTTTCTTTCTTGTAAGTCCCCCCATCACCTGCCGGTTGCCAGGAGGGACCTGGCAACCCTATATTATACAACAATCTGGGATTTATGTCTATATGTTTTGTTTAATTGTTGGTTTTAATTGTCGTGTGTGCATGCCTAAAATTGGTTTTAATGCTTTGGATTATTTGCTTCTTTGAGGGCCCTGAGTGGGGTGGAGACGAGACTGTGTGGGGTGGAAGTGTTTTAAGTAAACAAATACCCCCTTACAACTACTGTCTCTGGAAAGATCCAGCTGCTACCACAAACTACGCTGTAAGACATTTCTTGCATCTTTCTTTGTGTGTATGGGAGGGTGGGGACTAGGCTTACCAGCTGGCCAGCAAAAGTTGGGTCCCCATAACAGAGGTTTAATGCATAGAAATGGGCCACTGAAGCTTTTTCATGGCACAGACATCGATTGTATCGCCTGGCAAATAACTCCCCAATGAGCAGGGGCACCCAACCTTTATGAGCCTGTGGGCACCTCTGGAATTCTGACATAGCATGGTGTGCACAGTCACAAAAGGGCTACTGCAGGAGGCGGGGCCAGCCACACAAAAAAAATGCCTGCTGCAGCTTGCTTTCAATCACACAGTGAAGACAATTCACATGCTGTGGCGGCAGCTGGTTTTTTAATTATTATTATTATTTCTAAAGGCCAATTAGAACCCTTGCTTGGCAAATGCCCTGTCTCGACCCACCCACTTTCTAAAAACATGGGGGGGGGACAAGGAAAGGTGTCGGTGGGCAGCATGGCTCCCATTGGTGCCATGCTGGGGACCTCTGCCATTGAGCGTCCCTTAAAATGACAGGACATTATTCTCCAGACAATGCTAGGCCCAGGACACAAGGGTGCTAAGCAGGGTGAGAGAGCCACCAGTGGAATAAGCTGAACGTGTTTAATGGACTCCCATCAAGCCAGAGAAAACAGGACTTGGTGGATTGAGAGCAAAAGTATTGAAGCACAGGACACTGTTTGGCTGGCAACCACTTTCCCTGAGGTGGAAATCATCTCATTCCAGAGATCCGTTTAATTAGCAACGTCTCTCTGCTGCCTTGCCTTCCAAGAGCACAGAGCAGCAGCACCCAAAAGGATACAGAGCGTGCAGTCTGCTGTTTGGGAACGGTGCAGCCCCCGAGCCATTTGGAATTCATAACTCAGGCACCTACAGAGGACTACCTAGTGTACAATCGTTTGGTGCTTATTTTTGGCTTGGACCATGAGGTGCAAGAAAGCTTTTTAAGGTGGCATGCTCTGCCACAACAGCTTCAGCCACCAGCCTGAAAATGGGCAAAGTCAACATCTGCCCTGTACGTGGTGCCTTCACGGTTGTGCCCCCCACCATATAGCATGGCCTGCCTGAGGAGCTCGGGAAGAGGAGGAGGAGGAAAAAGAGAAGGAGGAGGAGGAGATTGGATTTATACCCCACCCTTCACAACCTGAAGGAGTCTTAGAGTGGCTTACAGTCTCCTTTCCCTTCCCTTCCCCACAACAGACACCCTGTCAGGTAGGTGTGGCTGAGAGAGCTCTCTCGAGAACTGCCCTTGAGAGAACAGCTCTGAGAGAACTTGTGACTGACCCAAGGTCACACTAGCAGCTGCAGGAGGAGGAATGGAGAATCAAACCTGGTTCTCCGTGACTGGAGTCCTCACTCTTAACCACTACACCATACCGGAAGGCTCCCTCTCTCGTGGCTTTCCTTGCGCTATGCAAAACTGAATTATTCAAAGGGGCTTTCCCATGCAGGCAATAGACTTGCACTAGAGTGAATGATTCACAAAGCTACTTAGAAAAATTCTTTGGGAATGTGGTCTGTGATACTGTGCTTGTTGAAACTAGGATCCTACTATGGGATTTTTCATCATTTAATGCAGGGGTGTCCAAGGGTCTTACCCAGCTCGCAAGCAACTGGTATGTATGGAAATATAAGGGACTTCCCCTTTTATGGTATCCCTTGGGGGAAAGCCTAAACTTGCCTAGGATTAAATACACTTATTGGGGCTTTCGTGGGCTCCCCAGTAAATCAATTGCTTTCATTGTGAGAAATTAATTGCTTTTGTTTGTATTTTGAGTAAAAATAATATCATCAATTGGGTTTCCCCGTGCCCTTTACAAAGTTTATCTCTCCGGCACTTGGCATTACATTTTATGGCACACATGGCCCAGCCCCCAAAAGTGCCATTTATGTCCAATCCGGCCCTTGTAACAAATGAGTACGACACTTCTGACTCAATGCATCGTGTTAATGCTTACGCTTTGCTTCGGTTCTGTTTTCTAGACTTCCAGATGGTCCTACAACCCTAATCCTATTGCATTCTTCGTTGAATGTCCCATCTGTCGATTGTATTAACTCACTCTGTGTAATCCGCCTTGGGTCCAAGTGAGAAAGGTGGATGATAAATACTGTAAGGCTGCGGTCACACGGAAGGGAGAAAATGCGGGCAGGAAGCGAGGCGGTTTGCCCCGCCTGCAATGACACACGTTTGAGCGATCATACTTCCCACAGTTCCCAATAACAGTGAGTTTTCGGCAGTAGCTTTTTACCAGGCTACTGCGGCGCGAAACGACACCCCGCCGACGACTCCAGGACACCAGACAGATGTGTCTGTCTGATCGCGTCCCTTTAATCCGCAGGGGAATCGCATGTCTGCCGCGGCTTCCGGTCCGTATGATCGCACTCTAAATACAATAAAACAGCACCCAGACAATAGCTGTTAGGGTCATTTAGGAGGAAGAACGTAACTCTTGTTCACTGGGGCAACCAGCCTGAGGCTGTGGTGCTGCTCTGGACTGCCCTGCTGAGGCACCACTGCAGGTGGCCAGAGAGCAGCACGGCAGTGAACAGGTGAGCAGGGATCAGGTGACGGAGAGGGCCAGTGGTGCTTCCGAAGGTCCAGTGCAACTGCTGACTCTAGCCTGGCTCTTCAGTCTGAGGGAACCGTCATCCAGTTGCAGACTGAGCTGCCCCTGGAGCACCAGTTCCCCCCTTGCTGGCTTCACTATCGGCCTGCTCATTCGCTGAAGACACGGAGGAGGGGTCTCTGGCAGGTCACAAGGTACCTTCAGAGGGATGACAAATATTCTGGAAAGGATTCCCAAAAAACAAGTGGCTGGGGATCATATATCCCCCCCCCCAACAGAGACGGCACTCCTCCTAAAATGTAATAGTGGCTAGCAGGGCTCTTTTTGTAGCAGGGACTCCTTTGCCTATCAGGCGACGCCCCCTCTAATGTAGCCAATCCTCCAAGAGCTTACAGAGCTCTTCTTACATCTTCTTGGAGGATTGGCTACATTCGGGGTGTGTCGCCTAATATGCAAAGGAGTTCCTGCTACACAAAGAGCCACTGGCTAGTATTCATTCATTCAGATTGTGGCAGGCAGGTATAGGTAGGCAACCTAGGGTCACCAGGTTCCCCCTGGCCACCAGCAGGGGATGGGGTTTAGATTGGCCACATCCTGGTTGGGAAACTCCTGGATATTTGAGGATGGAGCCTGGGGTGGACAGGGACCTCAGTGGGGTACAATGCCACAGAGCCCACCCTTCAAAGCCTACATTTGCTCCAGGGGAATAGATTTCTGTAGTCTGGAGATGGGCTGTCATTCCAGGGAATCCCCAGGTCCCACCTGGAGGATGGCATCCTGGCAACCAGTGGGAGGGCTGGGGAGCGGGAGCATGGGGGAGTGCGACACTGCCACATCTATTTTGGGTTGTACGGGAAGTGATGTAGTGACGTCAGTTATGTCACTATTGTTGTTTTTCCTCCACCAACCACCACTCAGAGCGGTGCCTGGCAATGCAGCTTGCCAGCAGGAAGTCTCCCATTATAGCAGCAAGCTTATATGTAGGTAGGATGAATACCATGCTGTACTAAAAATTCCAAAATATTTTCTGTCAAACAGATAGATATTCTGGGGGTGAACAGTGGCCTTAGCAGGCAGGGTATATTTAGGAGGCAAATCCTTGTTCAACAGGATTTAAAAAACACACACACATTTTCCTAGAAGGCACAGATTTGTAAGACTACCCCACGAATGAGAGACAGTTTCAGAAGAGTTCTCCATGCCGCATGTACTCCAGGATCCATATGTCATATGGGTGTGTACCTGAACTGGGGAGGGTGTCAAACTCGGCTCTCGTTTGCCATGGTTATTGCTGTTCTCTGGTTCTGTATGCCTATTGTCTTCTGGTATTCTGGCTGGGGGCGGGGGGAGTCTAGGAGTGTGTGAGTGTGTGGATGTAAGAGCTGCTTTGCAAAAAGAACACAAGCTTGTAATTGCATTAAGCGGGACCTCCCTTCTCTGGGAAGTATGTGTGCTTGACCTTGGATGGCAAACACTGCTAGATATGGAGTTTGCAGGTGTTGGGGGAGGGCTAATGGTGCATAGTAGGTTTAGGCAGGCTGGATGGTTTGTTGTGATTGGTGGACCATGACCTTTTTCAAACTTCCTTTGTATTCCATTTTAGTAACTGGTTGCTAATGGATTTTTTTCCCTTGTCATTTCAGAAAGATCCATTTTAGTAACTGGCTGCTATTGGAATATATTTACCTATTCATACAAACCTGCTTGTGTGGGGTTAGCAAAGCCTGGTTGAGCCACTTTCGAGGGAACCTGCCTTTTTTCTGTTTTCAGCCCCTTTGTTGTGCTTTTGAATTGTTGTGGTGTGCTGTTTAAAATGCCCATAGTGCTACAGTGCTGCTTTCCCCCCACCTTTTTTTGCTGCACAATCTTTCCCTGGACTTTTTTTAACATTCTAATGGAAGCGCTATAGGACTAAACTGCTGTAGCACTGAAATGCTCTAGCAGCACTATTGAGATGCATTGACTCCATTGAATCAATGCATCCCAATGGTACCACTGTGGCATTTTAGTGCTATAGCAGTTTAGCACTATAGCATTCACATGAGAATGTTTTTTTTAAAGAAGTCCAAGGAAGATAGTGCAACAAAAATGGCAAGGTGAAAAAGTGGCACTGCTTGAAATGACTATAGCACTTCAGAGATGGCTCATTAATGGAAGGAAATTCACAGTATGATACCCCCATCCATGTATTGTTTTACTTGCAATCGGCCCAATGACTAATAGCACCTGGTTTAAAACGGTTATATGAAAAGGGTCCAAGTCTGATTTTCTATGTCCAAACAACTGTAAGTACATTTTAAGGAAAATAGCCTCCAGATTTCACACATTAAATGGAATGAGAACTGGGACCCTTTCACATTATTCTAAACCGGATGTTATCCGTTGTTCGCTCAGTTCCAAGTAAAGCACTACACAGATGGGGGTTTCATGCAGAATACTCAATCCCATTAATGATCCTTCTCTGAGGTCCTGTGGCCATTGCAAACTGCACCACTTTCCCCTCCCCAGCACCTTGTCACTGCACAATCTTCCTTGCCCTTCTCCCCGGAATGTTCTCAGTTGAGCGCTATAGCACTAAACCAATATCGTCTCTCAATGGAGGCAGGGCATCTAAATGGTGCTGCTGTAGCACTGAAGTGCTATATTGGTTTAGCACAATAGCGCTCAACTTAGAGCATTGTGGGGACAGGCAAGGAAGATTGTGCAGCGAAAAAGGGCAGGGGGAAGCAGCATTGTAGGAAGCACTATGGACATTTTAAACAGCACACCACAGTGATTCAGAAACGGAACAAAGAGGTGAAAAATGGAAGAAAATGGAAGAAAACAGTTTCCCTCAGAAATGTCTCAGCCCCGCTTTGCCAACGGGACACAAGCAGCTTTGTATGAACAGGTAGATAAAATCCGTTAGCAGCTGGTTACTGAAGTAGGATCCCGGTCACACATGGTGGAAAATGCGGGGGGAGAGGCGTGGCTATTTGTGCCGCCACAATCTAAGCCACCGTTACCTGATCTGACAGCAGCAGTGGCGGACTGGGGTTGTTTCTGGTGGCGCGTGTTCCTGGGGTGCATCAACGCCACAAAAGGAATGTGCTGGAGTGATCAGACAGAGGATGTCCATCTGTGGCCCACCGCAAGTGTTTGCTACTGGAGTTTCCAAGGTAGTTTTTTAATTTGCAGCTTTGGCCGGGCGGTACGGGTTGGGGGTGGGTGCATGATGCTTGCCAGATGTGTCCATGTCATCACGGCCATTAACTCCGCCTGGTGTTCGTCCCTCTCGCATGGCTAATGGTGCGTGTGATCGGAGCCCAGGCCTGTCTGAATTGACACCAAAAAATCCATTAGCAGCCTGCTACTAAAAACAGATTACAAAGGCTGTCTGAAAGGGCCCCTCATTTGCCACCAAGTGTGATAACTCCACAGCGCGCTGCGCCAAATCGAGCCGTATTGGTGCCTGAATCTGAGCAATGCATATGTTTCAAACTATGTGCTTATCATGTTCACATGTCAGAGTGAGAGCACAGCTAAAAAAATGTATGCGCATTAATGGATCCTAACAGAATCTATGCCAGGACCTGACCTCTCGGCTAGCGTTTGTGGTACACAATGCGGTAGGTCCTCCCCCTGCCCTGCCCTGCTGCTAAGCAAAGCTAGAAGCCTTCGTCCAGGAGGACCCCTTCAACTTACGCGGCTTTTCTTCCTTTGGCACCAAGGAGGATGATTTAGTCCACCACAATGCATCTATTTCCAGGACAGAAAAGAAACCCTTCCCCCTTCCCATTGTTTCTTTTGTGGGACACTAGCCTACCGCCTAGGTTCCGAGACAAGCAAGGGAGGTATTGTTTCTCTGCTTGTTTGTTTCGTCAGGCACTTCCTATCAAGCAGAGTTAGCAGAAAGAATGAAATGTTCTTGTGTGACAATGAGCGCAGGGACGATAATAACAGCTTTGCATGCCTGCTGTCTTATTGTCATTTTGGATATACACCCTACGAGATTTCTTTCGGCTTCCCTGACATCTGCCAAAGGAGAAGAATAAAAACATAAAAACATTTTACTATAACCCCTAATTGTTTCCTCCCAGAACATGACATGTAGCCAGAGCGGACGACAGAGCCGTTCCCGGACCAGAAATGCCAGCTGCCACGGTGGGAGAAGGTGGCTCATATTGACTGGTCATCACTGGGAGGCAGCGGTGGCGCAGGAGACGGCTAAGCACCCAGATTGGCATCCTGGAACAATGTTGTGCCCTGGGGGCTGTGGGGGGGTAATACATGGTCATTTTCTTTGGGATTTCCAGCAGCTGAAGGGATGCAAGTGTATTATTCTCTCGAATTAATTCTTCTGTAGACCAGACTCTTTAAATAAAATGATTTCCTTTCACAAA
Organism: Gekko gecko; assembly: GCA_029375565.1. NCBI lineage: Eukaryota > Metazoa > Chordata > Lepidosauria > Squamata > Gekkonidae > Gekko > Gekko gecko. The sequence continues at coordinate 18,072,626 of JAPDNY010000009.1, read as the reverse complement.
GTATGATCATTTGCTTCCATATCTCTTAAAGGAAAAGGACCATTGCCTATTGGTAAAACAGGGTCCAGCTGTGGACAACAATCTAGAAGGAGGAGGAGGAGATTGGATTTATACCCCACTCTTCACTACCCGAGGGTGTCTCAGAGTGGCTTACAAACTCCCTTCCCTTCCCCTCCCCACAACAGACACCCTGTGAGGTAGGTGGGGCTGAGAGAGCTCTGACAGAAACTGCTCTTTTTCAAGAACATCTGTGCCAGAACTATGGCTTGCCCAAGGTCATCCAGAAGGTCCAAGTGGAGGAGTGGAGAATCAAACCCGGTTCTCCCAGATTAGAGTCCACGCACTTAACTGCTACACCAAACCAAACTGGCACTTAACCACTGGCACTACACCAAACTGGCACTTAACCACTACACCAAACTGGCTCTAGCAGCAACCCCCTGACACTGCCAGTGAACATTCTTCCAATATAGAAGAAGAAGAAGAAGAAGAAGAAGAAGAAGAAGAAGAAGAAGAAGAAGAAGAAGAAGAAGAAGAAGAAGAAGAAGAAGAAGAAGGAGGAGGAGGAGGAGGAGGAGGAGGAGGAGGAGGAGGAGGAGGAGGAGGAGGAGATTGGATTTATACCCCGTCCTTCTCTACCCAAAAGCGTCTCAGAGCGGTTTACAAATTCCTTTCCCTTCCCCTCCCCACAACAGGCACCCTGTGAGGTAGGTGGGGCTGAGAGAGCTCTTGACAGAAACTGCTCTTTTTTCAAGGACAGCTCTTATCAGAACTACAGCTTGCCCAAGGTCATCCAGCCAGGTGCAAGTGGAGGAGTGGGGAATCAAACCTGGTTCTCCCAGATTAGAGTCCGCGCACTTAACCACTACACCAAAGTGGCTCTAGTTTTTTTTTAATGAAATATTGCTAGGAGAAGCATGAGAGGGTGACAGAGGCATGTGGTGGAAGTGTGGCATTAGCAAATATCACTTCACCTTATGAGACCCAGAGTGGTGTTGCGGTTAAGAGTGGTGAACCCTAATCTGGAGAACTGGGTTTGATTGTCCATTTCTCCACAGGAAGCCTGCCAGATGACCTTGGGCCAGTTACATTTCTCTCAGAACCCTCTCAGACCCACCTACCACACAAGGTGACTGTGGTGGGGAGAGGAAGGGAAGATGATTATAAGCCATTTCAAGACTCCTTAAGGTAGAGAAAAGTGGGGTACAAAATCAACTCTTCTTCTGTCAGAGGAATCCCCTGCAGGATCCAACAATATATCTCGGGGCAAGCTATCAAAACCCATTCAAGTCCAAAAAGGTGTTAGACAGGGCTGCCTTCTTGCTCCTTTTCTATTTAGGTAAAGGTAAAGGTAAAGGTTCCCTTGCTCGAAAGCCAGTCGAATCCGACTCTAGGGTTGCGGTGCTCATCTCCGTTTCAAAGCCGAAGAGCCAGCGCTGTCCGAAAACATTTCCGTGGTCATGTGGCCGGCATGACTAAACACCAAGGTGCACGGAACGCTGTTACCTTCCCACCGAAGTGGTACCTATTTATCTACTTGCAATTTCTTGCTTTTGAACTGCTAGGTTGGTAGGAGCTGGAACTAGAGACAGGAGCTCACCCCGTCATGCGGCACTCTCGGGTCTTGAACTCCTGAACTACTGACCTTCCACAGCCTGTAGTTCAGCATCTTAACCACTTGAGCCACCACAGCTCCTTTCTATTTAACTTGTATGTAAATTGCTTGATAATTGGTCTGCATGACATTGACATCTCAGCCCCCACTTTGGGCATGGGAAGAAAGATTCCTGTTTTAATGTATGCAGATGACGCTGTGCTCCTTTCACTATCTAGAGGAGGACTAAAGAGGGCAATGGAAAAATTTAGTGCACAATGCCAAAAAGAGTTACTCACTGTAAATTATTCAAAGACAAAGATCATGCGTTTCCATAAAAAATATAAAGAAATGAAATGGTCAATGGATGGGGTCCCGGTAGCTCAGGTTAAAAATTTTAAATACCTGGGACTAACATACTCATTTAATGGAAGGGCTTCTAGACATCTTCAATATGCAGCATGCTCAGCACAAAGGAGCGCAAATGCTATATTGCGCTTCTTTAGGAAAGAGGGAGCTCAGTATGTACCGGCTGCTCTTAAACTATTTTCGAACAAGGTTCTTCCACAAATGATATATGGAACACAAATACTGGCAGAGAGTAAATTTAAAGAACTAGAGCTAGTACAATCGAAATTTCTTAGAGCACTGTTCAATGCCCCGAAAGGTATGGCAAATCTGAGTTTAAGACAAGAAGCAGGCTTATCAACTGTGACACTGAACGTCTGGATACAGAGGTGTAATTATTGGGTTAAGTCCCATCTGAATCCAGTGGGACTTATCCCTGATTTTTTGACATCTACACCATATCCCCAATGGGCTCTTAGGGTAGTAGATAAACTGAAATCAATCGGGCTAGATCCTGAAAATTTATTAGAGGGAGGTTTGAAGCATGCAAAGATTTTAATATCACAAAGATTTATGGATATTGAAGCACAAAACGACTATGCAGCCCTACCTTCTTATTATAAGAGACTGAAGTTGGGACCTAGCTTCAGTGCTGCATCTTACCTTGGACTCATAAAAAATCCTAATAATAGATGGGCATTCACTAGAGTGCGTCTTGATGCGCTACCCTCAGCAGTCCTTTATGGTAGATATACCCGGACTCCCATGCATCAGAGGATTTGTTTTTGCTTGTTAGATCAGGTGGAGTCAGTTTCTCATATATTACTCCATTGCCCTATATATGAAGAAGAGAGGCAGCACCTGTTGATACCCCTTCTCTCACATTTTAAACCTTTGGCAAATTATCTCACATATGCCGAGGAACGCCTGATGAAGTTTTTACTGGCTGATAATTATGAATCTGTCTCACGCAATGTTGCTAAATATTGCTATCTGGTAATAAAAAAGCGCAGATTGTACTGTAACTCGAGCCACTAATGATGAAAATGACCGATCTGGTATTTTAGAAAATATGGCTGAAGGGTCTTTTGTTGTAAGATTCTGTGTTGTATTATTTTAGTTTATTTTGCTGGTCTTATGACTGTTTTAATAAATTTGTATTTGTATATATCTCAGGGCTCTTCTGCATTCTTCTCATTCTCATTTTCTTCATGTGTCCCTATTGCTTCAGAGGAGGGGGTATTTTCCATGTGTGTTTTGCTCCCTCTAGTGGTTGGTTCAATATTATGTTGCATTATGTCCAGCATATCTCCCGGCAGATTTAAACTGCCAGTTTATATGCCAGGCATACAGGGATGTAATATTGAATGGACCACTAGGGGGAGCAAAACATATGTGGAAAAGGGGGGGAGCAATAGGGACACACAAACAATGGAAATGAGAATAAACAAGAGCTCTTTGCCTACTGAGTGTTCTCCTTTCCTGTTCGATGTACACTGCAGAGGGAAACTGGGAACGAAGAACAAGTTGTTTCTGTAGGATGTTTATCCACCACTGCTTATCTTCGCATTACTGAAATCCCAGGTGGCTTGCAAGAATCCCAGGTTTCCTCAGACCTTAAGTTCAAACCAAAAATAATATTCTGCAGCCCTGGAACTTTAGAAAATCCTTTGCGCATTCAAAACTTGCAGTTTAGAAAAAACCATCCCCTGAACAGTTGGCTCCAAGCAGATAACAATTAGATTTTTTTTCCTCCCTCCCATTTTGATGATGCAGTGCTTTTAATTTTATTCTGTGCAACAGAAACATTAACGCTTGATTGTGTGGGGTTTAATGATTACAAAGAGAGGATTCCAGGAATTAAATTCCCATTTTCAGGGCTGTTTGTTTAGCATGTCGTGGTTGTGAGTCTGGACGTGGGTGACATTTCTGTTTGGACAAAGCTCAGTTCATTTTGTAAGAAAAAAACAGTTGAAATGATCTATGCCTGGGATACCAATGCGAATCTCCTGGGCTTTTGGAATGTCATATGACAACTCACGAATGCGTGGAACAGCCTCTCAGTGGGTACTCTGGCAATGGGTGAAGCATCTGCCGAGAGAGAGATTTTTTTTAAAAAAAAGACCAAGTATTTATTTGTTTTAAAAATTTATCTTGAATTTTAAAAATTGTGTATATAAGACAAACAAGCTATGGTTATTCTCTATGCAACTTTATGCATTTTTAACAGCAGAATCCTGCGCCCGGGTGATATGCAGCTCAGTCTTATGCATGAGTATGACATTCTTTAGGGTGCCAGCTGCCTGGAGGCAAACTCTCCTGTCCTTTTCATAGAAGGTTAAAGGGATGTTATTCACCTCTGTGCCACGAAAAGCTTCAGTTTCCCATTTCCAAACATCAAGCCTCCATTAAAAGGATGGGTCGGTTTTTTTCCTCCTCCAGGCTTGTTTGTAACCCTAAATACCAGCAGGGGATGGGGAGGGGAGGGCTGCCAGATCCAGGTTGGGGAACTCCTGGAGATTTGGGGAAGGGGCCTGGGGAGGACAGGGACCTCAGGGGGGACAAGGTCACAGAGTCCACCCGCCAAAGCCTCCATTTTCTCCGGGGGAACTGATCTCTGCAGTCTGGAAAGGAGCTGTAATTCCAGGGGATCCCCAGGTCCCACCTGGAGGCTGGCAGCCTTAAATGGGACTTAACGTAAGCATGCACAGGATTGCAGCTGTAAAATCGGCCCTGATGTGACTTTCACCTGTTTTCCTTTTTCTTCCTGCATCCATTAACGCCTCTGATGTAATCTACCATTGGTTGAATTTTCATGAAGCTTTATTTTTCCCATGGGCATTGCTATTTGGGTGCTGTAGAAGCCCACTGAAAGCTCTGTCTTCTGCACTTTTTCTTGTGCCTGTTCAAGCCATGCCTGCTTTGATCTGCTGCTACAGCCTCACTTCGGTCTTCAATCCTGGTTCAACCCCGTCCCCGAACCTACATTCTACACTACATGCAAGTTCAACCCTGTGATTATCTCGGGGTATTTTCAGGCCTGTAGCTACAGTGGGGCATTTTGGGGCCTGGCCCCTGACTTCCTGCCAAGCCCCCCGACTTCCATCCAGCCCCTGGCCCCCAGCTCTTTGGGCTGCCTGGAGGACTCCTGACTCTCTGGGCCACCTGGAAGACTCCCCACCACTGCCCCTTCCCCAAGTGTGGCTTGCTTCCCCAGGCAGAGTGCAAATGCTGCAAAAGTGAGTTTTAATTTTTTTTATTTAAATTTTATTTTTTATTTTGTGAAGTCAGTGCCCCCTGACTTATTTAAAGGCCCCCTGAATTACAAAATCCTGGCTATGGGCCTGTATTTTTACATTCTGCACTACACTCGAGTTCACCCCTGTACTTGGGGTATTTTTTTTTGTTTCTACATTATACTGAGGTCACTCCAGTTTCACCTCACACTTGTCCCGGGATAAACAGATGCTGTTATAATCAGGGATAAATGCAAGGTATTGTGTCTCAAGTTGAACTCTGATATAACCAAGGATGAGATCCAAGTGGGGAAAGGACCTTGGTTTTACTTGCAAAGGTTGCTTCTCCAAGTGAACTCAAGGACATCAAGGCAGCACATCACCCTTCTGATCTGGCCAGTCCCGTAGACAGCAAACAAAGCTTTCCTGTTGCCCTGAATTTGAAGGTGTGGGTTGGGTAGGAATGCATCCCTGCCAGGCTACTGGGCTAGTGTTTAGGATGGCCAGCTCTGGGTTGGGAAATACCGGGAGCAGTGTTCCCTCTAAGATGAGTTAGTGTGAGCTAGCTCACAGTTTTTTTTAGCCCCCAGCTCACACATTTTCCCCTTAGCTCAGGAAGGAGGGCTCCAGAGCAAACTAATTTATACAGTAGTCAAACCACTTGCTCATGACTTTAATGCCAGTTGCATACAAGGTAGAATTTTTGGTCACAAGACTCCACAGCTTAGAGGGAGCATTGGCCTGGAGATTTGGGGGATGGCGCCTGGGGAGGGTGTGGTTTGGGGAATGGTGGGACCTCAGTACAATGCCATAGAGGCTACCTTCCAATGCAGCCATTTTCTCCAGGGAAACTGCTCTCGTTCATCTGGAGATCCACTGTTGCCAATGGAGGTTGGTATCATACCCCCCCAAATAATCCACTTTCAATCAATTTTCAATGCACTTTCCAACTGGCAAAATCCAGTTTGAAAGTGTACTGAAAGTGGATGGCAGGATCTGGTACGGCATGGCGACAGGCAGATTCTCGGTTGCTCCGAGATGCCCACTTCCTTTGCTCTCTTTTCGGAGCCCCCCAGTTGTTGGGTGGGCTTCATTAGACCTCCCGGAAAGAGGGCTAGTGCAGGGGGCTTTGTTGTGGCCCCTCCCATAATTGGCAAGCGGGGGGGTGTCCACCCTGAAGTGAGAGCATTCATGGATACAACATGGACACCATGTTCTAACAAGTCGCGACCATTTATCTTTTTTTAATTCTTATGGGACTTATAATGTAACAAAGCACTATTAGCACATCCCATGAAGAGATCTATTCATGTAGAAACAAGAGAAAGTTGAATGATTTTGGAATTTAAGGCCCCCAGCAGATGTTTCCAATCATGAGAAAGTGTCCGTGAAATGACTGGGAATGGAATTTGTGGTAAAATGGTGGAGGTAAGAAAACCTTTTTGTCTTGTTTGAATGGCAACTGCTTGTAATGAATGGAAATTGATGAAATGCAACAAAGTAATAGGTTAAAATGACTATATAAAATGATTTTGATTTTAGAAGATTGAAGCTTTGTTTAAGAGTCCGTGGCACTATGGAATTGGGAGTAGCTGAGGAAGAGCGGGATTCAGACACATTAGTCAAAACCCTCACCTGGGAACAATTTCACATTTTTTTTGGTGAGAGAAATCACTCAAGCAGTAAAGATTGCCTGTAATAATCTTGTGGAAAGTTACCAAAATGCAAGCCAAGATAGAACTAAAAAATGGAGATCGAACTCAAGACCCTCAAGGGCATATGGAGGAATGAGAGCGTTCACGGGAAAGGACGAAGGAATTGCTTAAAAATCATCAGTGGAAAAAGAAGATCAAGAAATAGGTAGGGACACGAGATATTGCTTAAAAGAACCAATAATTTGTGTACTAGAAATAGAAGCAACAAAAAGACTATGTGTAAAAAAGAAAAAGATAGAAAAAAGGAAAGGAGGAGAAAGGAATCTGGCAAAGAGACTTAAAGTGAAAAAGAGGATGAAGGCTGGTTTGTTGGAAGATGGAAGAACTGATTTGGAAAAGGAACCTCACGAATATAAAGATTCAAGACATTTAAATGAAATTGAAAAGAAAAAGGAGGCTTTAGAAAGGGGGAGGGGAGAAGAGACAAAAGTTACGTTTTGTGGGTTTTGTGGTAGTTTTTTAGCTTTGGATGGAAACGGCTTAAGTTGAAAAAAAGACCCTGCTGTTAATGTGGTGGAAAAATGGATCACTTGTAACATCATACTCCGTTGGTAAACTATTTCCATTTTTGTTGTTTTGTTTGTTATTAACTGATTTCTTTCTCGCTATCTTGATGCAAAGCCCTGTTGTAGAGACATAGATGGACTGGAGAATGTGAATGGGCATTCGTTATTGTTTAGTAAAAGTGAGGGGGACGATGTAAAGTAGTGTTTAGGTTGGTTAAGATAGGGATATTAGTTTTATGTAGTTAGATAATTCTTTAAAACGTTATTATTTTTCTATTGTCTGATTATTAAAAAAATACATAACAATCATCTGTTTATAAGCTTTTTGTTCTTAGAAAAAAATGAACTTAAATCAGTAATAAGAAACGAAGTAACTTAGTAGAAATGCAAGAGGGATTGTTTAAATTGATGAAGTAACTATGCTAACATCAAAGATATGTTTTTTATAACCTGTATTTCATGTTAAGGGTTGGTGAGTAGTATTAGCTATGTTTTCAATTAATATAATAACTATTAATAATGATGGGGTTCAAAATAGAAGCTAGAGAGCTATGATATATAGAAAGTAGAGATATAAGTTTATGTTGGTTGCTCTTGTTTTCTAAAATTAGAATTAATTTAAAATTGATATCCTTGGCAGCAGTTCAAATAGGGAATAGAATATTAGGTACTCTAACAAGAAGAATGGTGATAGTAGTGTAAAGACTGCTTTACAGGAACAGTTTTGATACTATAGGAGTTGTAAGTTTGATCTACAATAAATTTTGTTGTTAGAGTAATCTATAGGATCTTGTAATACGTGATATTAGATATAAGATGGGAAAAGATGAATATGATACGGTACCAAAAGTGTAAGTAATCTCATCTCTGAGTGGATAATCTACAGACAATCTATTAATCCAGACTTAAATGTTGTGATGTGCTTGAATATTTACATGTCCTTGTTTATGTTTGTCTGTCTAAAAATTAATAAATAGATTACGAAAGAGAAGAAAAGAAAGTGCACTGAAAGTGGATTGAAAGTGGATTAATTTTTTGTGTATGATCACAGCCTACTAGTGCTTCCTGTCTTTCCGGGCTATGTCGGTTGTTTCAGTGCCTGCCGGTACCATGCAGCAAGACAAGGAAAAGGCGAGGTCTCAATCTATACCACAGGAAAGGTTACTTGGGCTGGATTTTGGTGCCTAAAGAACCCACAAGTTTAACACGTCAAAATGAATGAGAGCGAGAGAGAAAGAGAGAGTAATTGGTTCCCCTACTGGGCTGAGAATACTTGCAATAATCATGCCTGATAATGAGTACCCGTTTATCTTGTTGGCGCGCTCTCATTTTCTCACTGGTTTGAGACTCTTTCTTGCAACACAGCATGGGTTAGAGCCATTCAGATACTTCACACTCTAGCAAGATTGCTCTCCCCATGTTGTTTCTAAGCATTTTCTCAAGTGTTATTCAGTTCTGTCTCAAGTTATCCTGCCGATTGTGTTTTTGATCTTTGGAGGCCGGCACTCCAGTGAGCTGGTAACTTTTCCTTTCCCTCCTGAATTTTCCTTCTCTTTTCCTCCCCGCTCCCCATATTGTCCCCTTCTTCTGATGATCTGGCCCATTTTTGCAAAACTCCTTGTGTGCCACGTGTGCGCATTCACCTTGCCACCTGTGTTGTTCACCCAGGGAGCACGCCAGTGAACTTCAGCACTACCTTTCTCGCAGGCAATCCTAAATATAATTGCACTCAATAGGACATGCTCAAGGACTCCTGATCTATTATGTATTACAATGCAGCCCACTTAAGTTGCAGAGGTCTGTGATTAAGTGGCAGTGGCGTGCTCTTGTAAAGTGTTCCTCTTTGGAAAGAGGCATCCCCCCTTTAGCAAAGCCACCCCCTCCGTGCGCTGTTTCAAATATTGAAAAGAAGTCTCTCTCACAACAAAGACAGCACAGCACGCTCAACCAGGGGCCCACCAAGCGATACACAGACTGCAAAGATGAAAACAGGGATTAAAGCCAGGGCCCATGCCTTCTCTTAGGCAGGGCTTTTTTGTAGAAAAAGCCCAGCAGGAACTCATTAGCATAATAGGCCACACCCAACTGCAGAAACACATTAGCCTATTAGGCCACACCCCCTGACAGCACAGCTCATTAGCCTATTAGGCCACAGCCCCATGTTACCAGAAGTGTGGTCATCCAGCCACAACCACCTTTTGCTTCTTATTCTGTTTACCTTGTTTGTTGTCAAAACCCAGGGCTTTTTTTTGGAGCAGGAACTCCTTTGCATGTTAGGCCACACACCCCTAATGCAGCCAGGCCTAATGAGTTTCTGCCATTGGGTGTGGCCTATTATGCTAACGAGTTCCTGCTGGGCGTGGCCAACTCAAGAGCCAGCTGGAACTCTGTTCCTGTGCGTTCCTGCCCAAAAATAGCCCTGCTCTTAGGGTACTTTTTTGTAAGGTTTTACTCCATCAGCTGTATCCTGTGTTCATTTGCTCTTCAATAACCTGTCCTGCACTGAAAGCCAGTTTGGTGTAGTGGTTAAGAGCACAGACTGTAATCTGGGAGACTGGGTTTGATTCCCCACTCCTCCACATGCAACTGCTGGCATGATCTTGGGTCAGTCATGAGTTCTTTCAGAGCTGTTCTCTCAAGGGCAGTTCTCAAGAGAGCTCTCTCAGCCCCACTTACCTTCCAGCGTGTCTGTTGTGGGGAGGGAAAGGGAATTGTAAGCCACTCCTCCTTCAGGTAGTGAAGGACAGGGTATAAATCCAATCTCCTCCTCTTCCTCCTCCTCCAACAGAGTGGCTATCCAGAAGCAGCTATTAATCACCAATTGTTTCCAGGCTGCCTCTTCACTCCAGCAGGAGCAAAAATGGTGATGGGAAGCAACTTCAAAATGTTGCCTTTGGTTGTACCCAGAAGTGATATCATGCCACTCTAGAAATCTCCTGATCTCCATAGTAAAAACCATAGATATCTGGGGAATTTCTAGGACACCATGACATCATTTCTGGGTACAGCCTGAAGTAAGATTGCAATGTTGCTTCCCACCTCCACCCCCATTTCTGCTCCCAGAGGAGACCCAGGTTCGAACCCTACTCTATCATGGATGCTTGCAGGGTGACCTTGGGCCAGTCACTCTCAACGAAACCTACCTCACAAGGTTGTTGTGAGATAAAATGGAGTAGGGGAGAATAACGGTATCAGCTGCTTAGGGTCTCCGTTCATCCCCCCCCCCCACACAGAGAGAGAGAGAGAGAGAGAGAGAGAGAGAGAGAGAGAGAGAGAGAATCTGCCATACTAGTGTAACATTTCATGCATTTATCAGGGGGCTTTGGCTAACCAAATTTTATGCCACTGGGGCTATGTGGCAGAACACACACTTTGCATGCGCAAGGAACCAGGTTTGATCCCCAGCAATTCCAGTGAAAGGATCTGAGATAACCAAGGCAATAAAAAAAAAATCATTCCCTACTTTAGTCAGAGTACACAATGACAACTCAGTAGTCAATAAAAATGATGGGCTTTTTTAAAAAGATGCTACATGCAGTCAGTATTGGGATATTTGGTTAACACAGCAGAGTTTGCCCAGTCACAGGAGCGTGTTATTGAGAGCAATAAAACCTCCCAAGAAGTATATTGCAAAGTGGAGTCAGTTCACATTCAGGATGCTGTCAAGTCTTGGATGCAATCCCTCTCACAAACACTCTCGTATCGGTCTGGTACTGTATCAACCACTCACGCACTCTCAAAGAACTCCCTCCCACCATTCTGTCACTGTCTCACTCAGAGACCACTGTGAGGAACATAATGGGAAAGATTTTGTCAGAAACAAACAAAAAAAACCATGGCTTTCTGGGTCCCAGGGCATAGTCATGGCATAGAATCATAGAGTTGGAAGGGACATCCAGGGTCATCTAGTCCAACCCGCTGCACAATGCAGGAAAAACACAAATATGGCTGAGTTCAGACTGGCAATTTGCCCCGTTTCAGCGACGCTTTAAAACTGCATTAAAGGGGGCATTCACACAGGCACATCTGCCTGGCGTTCCCCACCCGTAGGCAACCTGGGCTGGTCTGCTTTCTTCCCGCATTTAATAGATGCCTCATAAAAGGGGTAGCAAATCCCCAAAGAGCACCTGTGTCCTGCGTTTGTCTGCTTCCTAGAAGTATGAACGCTCCGCCAATAAGCCGGGAGCAACCCGCATTGGGCAGAAGGCAGCAGCAGTATGATTGGCCGTGCTCCGCTCTACTGCCCAATGTGGTGCCGGCGCTGTGGGGTCCTCCCCCAATCAGCAAAATGCACTTATGCGCATGAGCGCTCATGCGCATATACACCCATACACCCACAGCCAAATTAATGGGGAAATGCCACATACAGCATGCCTCCAAGGCAGCAGTCTGAATGCTCCAGCGTGCCTCCTCCTGGTATGCTCTGGCAGCAGCCCAAGCTGTGTGAATGGCTTTTTTGCCATGACTGGCTCCCGGAGCAAATTGCCGGTCTGAACTCAGCCTATCTTCCCCCCAGCACCCCCAGTGACCCCTGTGCCATGCCCAGAAGATGACAAAAAAATCTCCAGGATTCCCGGCCAAACCGATCTGGAGAACAATTCCTTCCTGACCCCAATGTGGTGATCAGTATTTCCCTGGGCGTGTACGAAAGGGCCACAAGAACTAGGCACTGAGGCAACCCTTCCTGCCCACCTTTTCAATACTGAGCATGAAGGGGCACATGTGTCAAGAACTTTTACAATGAGATACTAAGTCACGTGAAACTCCAGATGTGAAAATGAGGGGGGGGTTATACTTCATTTCCCCTCCCCCACAGAAATCATGTGGAAACTTCTGGAAGCCCTTGCACATGTGGTGACTCCACACAGTAGCTTTTTATGTGCAAGAGCGACAACTCACTGTACAGATCCATTTCATCACCACCACCACCACCACTACCCTCATTGCACTCCCGCAGAGACACGTTATGTGATAGGGCAACCTATATGGCAAGCTACTATCGCGCATTACAGCCACTTTGTGATGCCACTGACTCAACTGGAAACATTTCCAGACAGTTCCAAATTATGTCCATTGCATTCGGATGTATAATTAAACTCAGACCACAGGTAAGGGCCATATGGAAAGGTTACCTATTGATCCATTGTGCTAGTGAACTGTAAATGAAGCTGTTAGCATTTCCAGATGTTGCTGTTTGTCACAGGATTGTTCAAAATTAGGGCCAAATCTGTTCTAGCTTCTTGCATTCATCTTGGCTAGCCTGCAATATAAAAAAAAGAGATCAATTTAGGAAGGTCAGAGGAATCATCCATAGTATATTTATGTACTGAATGCATTGCTCTCATTCAATTTATGCAGATCAATAACTAATCCAAACAGGAAAGTAAACACACACAACCCTTCATATCTGCCGTATATGAGCAATTATATTTTTGCAGATAACTTTTGATTTCAGAGGACAGGAATGGAGCCCTGTTTCCATACAACTGTAGAATAATAATATCAGCTCCTTCACACACATACACACACACAAAAATCACTTCATTGCTAAGAAGTGGGTCATAAGAACCTTTCAAATGGGTTGATAACTGCAAAGTTTTTGGGGCACTGGGGGAGTGTGATACAAAATTCAGGGTTCCCACATGAGCTTGACAGCCTGCGAAGCATGAATCACATGGCACTCAGCGAATGCATTACAATTTATTTTAATTTTTAGTGCAGTTTGGCACTGTGGCCACTAGGGGTGCAGAAAAGGCAAAGCAGAGCAAACAGCAGCTCTGACTATCTATCTAATTCTCAACAGTCCCCTCTGCATGTAGATATTTATTTCCGCAGATAGGGGCAAATTTTCCTCCAACGGGTTTTTCTACAGACTCAGGGGATTCTGTGGGTGAGAGAGAGAGAGTAAGAAAAGTGGTGAAAGGAAGGGCAAAGAGTGTGAGAGAAGTAGGGGGAGAGGGGGAAAAGCAGAGGTAGGGGGATGCGATAGCTGCCCCGCAAGTTTCTTGCGGGTCCCCAGTTGTCTATCTGTCTGTGTTATTTCTAGTTTGTCTTTCTCACAGGGACTTAAGGTGAATTACACATAGTGAGGCAGTACAATCAACAAAATGGGAAATTTGATAACCAATGCATTGGGATTTTACAAGTCTGGAACCACCACAAATAACTGAAGCATATGTATTCACAGGACACATTAAGCACTACAGAGTTTACATGATAGGATCCTACTTACAGTAAGTTATGCACAGCAGTGTAGGCCACAGTCCCTAATTATTTATCCAAGCAAGTTAGTAAAACCATTTTGCATAGTGCAATCCTATTACCTGTGCAGAAAAGCCCTCTGGAATAGTTCAGTTTAGCATAGTTTGCAGAAAGCCTGGAGACAGGGAGCCATCTCGACCTCCTTGGGCAGGCCATGCAAGAAAGTGGGGGCCACAGCGAAGAAGGCCTGTGTACGGACAGATGTTGATCTTGCCCATTTGCAGGTCGGCCCCTGCAGAAGTCCCTGCTGACCTGAGCGACCTGCTCCTGGCCTCTTTCTGAAAACTTCCGAGCAAAGCAGAGAGAAACACTATGTAAGTCACTGTTACGCCCGTCAGCCAAGCCAGCACTGGAGCAAGGCGTGACCATCAAGGATTGTTGATCATTGCCGAAGCAGTAGTTGCCGGGTTGCAGTCGGGAGATGGGCGGCCATATTTCGAAACAGCAAAAAAAAGAGGACACATTCCCCAACTGACTACTTCAAACAAGAGATCACGATGACAAATCTCATTTTAAATGCCCCCGCCATTTAAGCTGTGGTCATTGCTACCCCCTAGGGATATTCCTAACCTTCCCACCCCAAAAGAGCACATGTTCATGAGGTTGTTTTTAAGAGCACCAAAGAGAACAGACACCAAAAAAAAGAGGACATCTGGCAACCCTAGTCTGGAGCGAAATCCCCGCCTCCCAGTCTTTTCAGACCTGTTTGCTACTCCACTGGACAAACCAACTGTGCTCATGAGTTCTCTTTCCTCTTGTCTTATCTGATACTCCCCCCAAAAAAACCAAATTCCTTCTTAACACACCCATTGGCTGAGTTCAGACTGGCAGTTTGCCCCACTATAGCCATGTTTCAGCCACGTTTTACAAGTGGATTAAAGGGGACGTTCACACAGGCACATCTGCCTGGCGTTCCCCACCCGTAGTCAACCCGTGCTGTTCCGCTTCGCTCCCACGTTTAAAAGATACCTGGTAAAAGAGGTAGCAAATCCCTGAGAGCCCATTTATCCCACTTCATTCTGCCTCCGGGAAGAGTGAACGCCAACAAGAAAAGCCGGGAGCAACCCGCATTGTGCATAAGGCAGCAGCGATATGATTGGCTGTGCTCTGCTCTACCACCCAATGCGGTGCCGGCACAACGGGATCCAAATTGGCTATGTGTGCATGAGTGCATGCATGCATAAGCACATATGCGCTCATGCGCACTTACACACATAGCCGAATTACCAGGGAAAAGCCATTTACAGCCACACCTCCAGGCCAGCAGTCTGAACGCTCCCGCGCACCTCCTCCCGGTATGCTCCCACATCAGTCGGTGCAGTGTGATTGGGAAAACCCGGAACAGTGTGTTCCAGGGCTTTTTGCCATGACTGGCTCCCGCTTCAAACTGCCAGTCTGAAGTCAGCCATTGCTGTATCAAATCAAATCAAATGTATCATTACAGTTCGTGACCAGCACAAGACCAGTTACAACAATGTACACGAATCTAATACTTTTTTTTTGGAAATACACAGTATTAAAAATTACTTAATGGCCTATGCATTCTTAAAATCACAGAACAGATTGAACAAAACATCTACATCTTATGATTCAGTTATATTCTGTGTTAATTCCCTGCAAATTCTGCATGATGCTGCAAGAATGTGAGCCAGAATTTATCTTTTGAAAAGTAAAGCTCATGCAAACCCTGACTGTTTCATTCCATCCAGCATCGTATTTTTGTCCAGCCCAGTCCAATCATGTAAAGGGGTAGCCCTGTGAGTGTGCTGTGGAAAAAATGAAACAACTTTTCCTTCTCCTCTCCTTAATTCCTCTCCTCTATCCCTTTCTCCTTCTTCATTTTGTCCTCTTCCTTACACAGTCTGTTTTCCTGTCTCTCGCCCCCCACCTTCCAATTTTTATGTGTCCCTCCACTTTATTTTTCAGTCTTGGTCTGAACCAGTGTTTCCTCTAAGCTGAGTTCGTGTAAGCTGGCTCATGTGAGCTAGCTCATAGGTTTTCAGGGTCAACAACAAGCAGGTCCAGGCACTCTTCACAAGAAAGATATGCTTTATTGGAATACAAGTAGGTTGCCACTGGTAGCAGAGTTATTGTCAGGAATACCCCACCAAGTATGAAGCCCTACAGATATAGTATGATGCAGTAGCGGAACTAGCAAATGAAATCTGAGCGCGTGCGTGGGAATTCTCCCAGCGGGAGTTTACATAATGACCGGGAGAACGGCCCCCTCCTTCCCACTATCAGAAGGCAAAATATTTCCAATGGCTTGGAAGACATGCCTTTGCCTCTTGTTCAAGGCCACTTAGATAGCAGTTGGCAGCAAGGAGTTCTCCCACAGTTTCAGCAAGCAAACTATGCGCATGCATGCAAGCTAATTAAAAAAACAATGGGAACAATGTCTAAGGCAGTAAAACATGGTCGTTTATCTGACATGGCTCAGGAAGGATGGCTCCAGAGCAAACTAATTTATGCAGTAGCCAAATCGCTCGCTCACAGCTTTAATGCCAGTAGCTCAAAAAGTAGAATTTTTGCTCACAAGACTCCACAGCTTAGAGGGAACATTGGTCTGAACTGCCTCTCATCCTATCCCAGTTAGCAACTTAGGACATGCTTAGTAGTATAGCAGCAAAGCTTTGTTAGTATTATGAACAGAAAGGGGGGGGTACTAGTTAATATTTCCCCATAATCAAAGTAGTAATGGTGATGGACCCTTAATCAGCTTTAGTGAGTGAACTTAAATGAACGCAGAACTCCTTTTTTTCTTTCTTCTTTCTGATTCTTTAATTACATTTTAAACACTGTTCAAGCAGTGAGCTGGGATCATGGTTGAATTGGTGAGACATCTAATACCCCTTCGAAAATTCTGCTCTGCTACGGTAAGCATCCAGCTTCACATTATACGATAAACAATGCAGTCTTTTTTTAAAAAAAGTCAGCAAAACCACAGCCAGTGATCCCAGTACTTCTCATCCAGCACGACTACTTAATCCATTTCCCCCCTGGCTATGTCAGGTATCAGGGTAAACCAAAACATATGTCTTACTCATTTACTTACTAAAGATTTCTAGTGGCATGCAATTCATATGAACTAGAGACCATTTAGACATATATATTTGCATGTGTAAATATCAAGTTACAAAATTTAGACACATGGCTACAGAAAGAAATATTGAAATGCACAGGCTATGGAAACTGAGTGGCTGAGGAAGAAGAAGAAGAAGAAGAAGGAGGAGGAGGAGGAGGAGGAGGAGGAGGAGGAGGAGGAGGAGGAGGAGATTGGATTTATACCCCGCCCTTCACTACCCAAAGGAGTCTCAGAGCGGCTTACAAATTCCCTTCCCTCTCCCTCCCCACAACAGACACCCTGGGAGGTAGATGGGGCTGAGAAAGCTCTGACAGAAACTGCTATTTTTCAAGAACAGCTGTGCCAGAACTTGTGACTGACCCAAGGTCATCCAGAAGCTGCAAGTGGAGGAGTGGGGAATCAAACCTGGTTCTCCCAAATTAGAGTCTGCGCACTTAACTACTACACCAAAATGAGGAGGGCATTTTTTGCAAGAGTGGCTTGGCTGGGAAGAGGTATTGGAAGCTCCTTCTGCTTCTTTTAGACTATGATGAAAGCTTGTATACATAGTAGGGGCAGGGCTGGGTCCAGGTATTTTGGCACACTAGGCAAGGACACCTTCTGGTGCCCCCCCCGTGCGCCCCCCTTCAGGTGCCCTCACAGCCGCCCGGGACTGTCCCTTCCTCCCTCCCAGCAGTCCTTCCCTCCCACCACCAACCCCCCTGGCAAAGATCGTGCCACTTCCGGGGGAGCAGGAGCCCTACCGCCGCCCGCTGAGCCGACTTCCTCCAGCTACGTGGAGAGGCTGTCCACCCTGCTCACATTCATGGTTGCCGCTGGCTGGAAGGAGCCCCGAACAAGAGAGTGGGAACCAGCGAGGGCCAGCCGATGCCTGCCCGCTCACCTGCAGCCGCTGTGCCAGAGCTGGAGAGCTGAGCTCACCTCCAAGGCAGCCAGCCGCTGAGCAACCTGCTGCTGATTCACTTGCAAGCAGAGGAGAGGGGGGAACCCCCCACCACAAAAACCCTGAGGTCGCAACACACCCGCCCAGTGAGAGTGTGCGCACCCTGTCACCACCACTGCTGCCTCCCATCTCTCCCTGCCGGGGAGCACACCTGCCGGGGGGAGAGGAGGAGAGACCCTTCAGCGAGGGGCACGCTGTGGAGCAGGCACCCAGACAGCCATGCTGGGGGTGGGCAGAGGCGGCAGGGCCTTGCTGCACCTCTCGCGACCCGGGCGGAAGGAGGGAAGGTGGTCGCATCAGGAATCGGGGAGAGAAGAGGCGGTGGCAGCCAGGGCGGCGGTAGTGGCCAGGGCGCACAGCGCAGGCTTTTGGCGAGGGTGGGGGGCTTTTGGCGGGGGCGGGTGGCTCGGTTCAGTGCCCCCATGATGGCCCCACCCTAGGCAAAAGTCTAGTTCACCTAGTGAGTGAGCCGGCCCTGAGTAGGGGCACGCCCCTGATTGCTGCATTTGCAGTACTTAATGCTAGTTCAAATACTGAATACCTCCTGGCAAAAGAGTTGCTGTGATATCGAATGAGGCAACAACAAGAGCTATCATCCTTTTTGAGTGAAATTAGATTTGGAAAGGCATGCACTGTAGGGGTTACGAGTGCAGACTCTGATCTGGGAGAACCCCACTCCTCCACAGGCAGCTGCTGGTGTGACCTTGAGTCAGTCATAAGTTCTTTCAGAGCTGTTCTCTCAAAGGCAGTTCTTGAGAAAGCTCTCTCTGCCCCGCCTACCTCACAGGGTGTCTGTTGTGGGGAGGGGAAGGGAAAGGGATTGTAAGCCACTCTGAGACCCCTTCGGGTAGTGAAGGGCCGGGTATAAATCCACCCTCCTCCTTCTCCTTCTCTGATGACTCAAAGTGGCTTTACATCATTCTCCTGTCCTCCAATTTATCCTCACAACAGTCTTGTGAGGTAGGTCCGGCCAAAAGTATGTGACTGGCCCAAGGTTACTAAGCAGCCTTCCATGGCAGGTTGGGGTTTCTGGGATTAGGGATATATGACAAGCGGTTTAAAAGCTCTCTTAGGACATGTCACCTTTCATGGAGATAACCTGGTCCGAGAGACTCTGATCCCCTTCATATTTGGCACTGCAACTCCCATCGCCATATTGAAGTTGGCGGCCAATTTCCAAATACTTAGATTTATTTTCTGAGGAGTTATGCCTGCCACAAACAAGGAATCTTCAACTGCATTGCAAATAGTACCAGGACAGGGGGCTTCTGATGGTAATCTATGCCAGGAGATTCTAATTCTCATCACTGGGGGGGCACTGGAAGGCCCGTGACCATCCTGAAACTGCTAGCCAATTTTGAAACCCCTAGCTGTATTTTCTTGTGAGTTATTCCTCCCCTGGATGTGCAAACAGACAGACAGAACAAAGTTCGAGTCCAGTGGCACCTTTAGGACCATTCAAGGTATAAGCCTTCGTGTGCATGCATATTAAGGTTTCCCTTGCTCGAAAGGCAGTCGAATCCGACTCTAGGGATGCGGTGCTCATCTCCGTTTCCAAGCTGAAGAGCCAGCACTGTCCGAAGACATTTCCGTGGTCATGTGGCTGGCATGACTAGAGGCCAAGGCGCACGGAACGCTGTTACCTTCCCCACCGAAGCGGTACCTATTTATCTACTTGCAATTTCTTGCTTTTGAACTGCTAGGTTGGCAGGAGCTGGGACCAGAGACGGGAGCTCACTCTGTCATGCGGCACTCGGGTCTCGAACTGCTGAATTACCAAGCTACTGGTCTGCAGTTCAGCGTCCTAACCACTGGAGCCACCGCAGCATAGTAAACCACTTGAGCCACCAACTGCATATTAAAGAACATCGTAAACTCAGCTTGACTTATGCCTCTTGGCTCTGACGGTGCCCCCCCACATCTTTCTGCACGCAGGGCTTGAGGCAATTCTGTTTGAGTCTGTATCTGAGGAAGTGTGCTTGCCCATGAAAGCTCCTACCCAGAATTAAATGTTGTTGGTCTTCGGGGTGCCCCACTGGACCCAGACTTTGTTCTGCTGCTTCAAACCCACACGGCTTCCCCACCTGACTCTACCCACAAAAGACTGTCAGAAATTGGAGGAATTATTTTTTTTAAAAAATACAACAAGAAAAGAAAAGAAAAACAGGAAAGAAAGTATGATGGAAGCATGCTTCAGTGGAAGCTGAAGTCATGATGTCCGAATCAGGAAATCATACAAGATCCACTGCATTCCCATAGCACCTAGCTATATGTTTGTATCATAGAATGTTAGAGTTGGAAGGGACCTTGCAGGTCATCCAGTCCAACCCCCGGAACTCTGCAGAAGCATAGCCGAAAGATAGCCCTACAACATACCCGAAAGATGGTTGTCCAGCCTCCGCTTGAAAATGTCCAGCGAAGGAGCATCCACCACCTCCCGAGGCAGTCTGTTCCACTGCTCAGCCACTCTTACAGTTAGGAAGTTTCTCCTGATATTTAGCCAGTATCAATTCCACCCATTAGATCTAGTCTTGCAATATGGAGCAAGAGAGAATAGATCTGCTCCAGCTTCTACATGACAGCCCTTTGAATATTTGAAGACTGCAATCATGTTCCCTCTAAGCCTTCTCTATCTCAGGCTAAACATACCCAATTCTTTCAGCCTTTCCTCGTAAGACTTGGATTCCAACCCTCTCACCATCCTGATTGCCCTCTTCTGGAAACACTCGAGCTCGTCAGCATCCTTCCTAAAATGTAGTGCCCAAAACTGGACACAGTACTCCAGGTGAGGCCTGACCATAGCAGAATAGAATGGAACTACCACCTCCCATGGACACAATGCTTCTGTTAATGCATCCTAAAATTGCATTAGCTTTCTTTGCAGTCACATCGTACTGCAGGCTCATGTTTAGCTTGTGATCAACCAGAACACCTAGATCCCTTTCTTGTGTGCCGCTGTCAGGCCAAGTCCCTCCCATTCTATATCTGTGCCTTAGATTTTTTATACCTAAGTGTAGGACTTTCTCCACTTTCTCCACTCACTTTCTCCAGAGAGCTCAAAGCTGTCAAACTCAGAGCCTCATTTGCCATGTTCCATCTCCATCTCCTATATTTGGGCATGGAGTGGTGTTTGGGGTGAGTGCATGGGTGAGTCGGTGCTTTGCACTGCTGCCTGGTAACTGTTTTTCAAGATGCCTCCCGTCAGGGAAGAACGCGAATGACCTTGGCTGTCTATCTCTGCTCGCTGCGGCCTTAGATAAAGTAACTGTAGAATTGCAGGTAGGTGGAGGAGGCCTAATGGTACATGGCTAATTTAGGCAGGCTGCTTGCATGGAGTGATTGGATGGGTCACTGGGGGGCGGCATGTTTGAATCATGTATAATAACAGGACTGGCGCCTCTAGGGTCAGTCCTGACACGAGTAGTCTTAGATCAGAGAGTGTCGTTGAGGGTTCGTCTGTTGAAGAGTCTGACAAAAGTAACATACGAGGCCCCATACACTTGTGACACATTACACTTCTGGGATTCCTTGAAAAATAACAACGGCTTTAGGGAAATGTCTGATGAAGCATTCTGAGCCAAAGAATATTTAATTAAACTGCATCTGATGAAACAAAACAACCAACCAACCAACAGCAAAAAGAAGTATTTCCACACTCTGCATGCTATCACCTTTCAAACAACCCTAACACTAAATCTCTGTACATGTCCTGCATTTTCTTTGGGTGACCAAAAAAACCCCATCCAGTTTCTTTATAGGGCTGTTTTGTAGATCAGAGGGGAAAGAAAACCAAGTGATGGAGGTATTAAGTAATTTGTTCGAGGTCACATATTAATTCAGCAGAGGTCAGGGGACTGAATGCTCAATTCACTAGAGTTGTGCTGAAAAAAATTTTCATCACCGTCCTCTGAGTTACCAAAATAACTCTCTTCCTCCCTCTCTGTAACCTTCCCTTCTCTGCTGTGATCTCATCAACTATCAAATCTCACAATGGGGACAGATCAGCTTGAGATGAAAAACTTCCCCCTAACGTTGGCTGTACAGCAGGAGGTCAGGACCAGCAATTCGGCCGCCTGTTCTGACCTTGGTTAGATTCCAGCTCAAGAGAAATTGCGTGCTTTAAGTCTAATTCCTGTGTGCGGGCCTAGCTCTAAAACAGACGTCCTCTTCGTCTCCTAAGCTGCTGTATGTACCAATTGCCAGTGGTAATAAACCACTGCTATAGTCCATGATAGAAAAAAAATAAGCTCACCAAAGAAAATCACTCTTCTATAATTTTAACACACTTAGTTGTACTTATATAACGAATTTCCTGTATTAAACAACATTCATTCTTGTGTGAAGTGCATTTCACGGACATAAGCAAAGCCAGTAAACAGTAACGTATTTATTGCATATAAATGCAATACAAAACAATGCAAAATCTTGATATTGTTGTTTTTAACACAGTTTTGGCTATGCTCCTGAAATGTTTACTCTTAAAGATGTCCTCACGGAGCTGTGAAGTGTACAAAGCAGACTGAAAAGTCCTTGTTTTTCAAGTTCCCGAACAGTATTTATCACTCGTTCATTTGGTAACATGTGGATCCAAGAATGTAAGAGATAAAGAGAATGTGCTTTCCTAGGATGAAACAGTGGTTTCGTATGTCTTTTTCAATTCTATCTCTCTATTGGTGTTTGTCACCAATCTCTTGACGTAGCACTAGCAGGAATGACAATAGGAAGACATTAGAAAGAGGTTGTGTTGATCCACATTATTGTCATTCCTGCTAGTGCTATGTCAAGATACTGTTCGGGAACATTCCAGGAGCATAGCCAAAACAGTGTTAAGAACAACGATATCAAGATTTTGCATTGTTTTGTATTGTATTTATGTTACTATTTACTGTCTTTGTTTATGTCCATGAAATGCACTTCACACAAGTATGAATGTTGTTTAATACAGGAAATTTGTTATATAAGTACAACTAAGTGTGTTAAAATTATAGAAGAGTGATTTTCTTTGGTGAGCTTATTTTCTCTATTGTATTCACACCAAAGCCTGTATTGTTTTTGATAGTCTGTGACAGAGCTGTCTGCATATTAGTCATTAATAAAGAAGATGCCCCTATATATTATTCCAAAGGGTTTAGAACACTTGAGATTTAGGAAGGCAACCGCTCAGATTTATTTACATAAGAGTATACTTCTGAGATCTTATTAGTACAATGCATAGTTTTTGAACAAGGTCGAACCTTCTGTGGTATTAAACATCCTGAACACCCTCATTATCTGAATTCACTGGAGGCTGGTTCAGGTGGTGGTATAAGTGGGTAGAGGTAGGCAGAATCATAGTTGGACAATCCACTCACTGTGCACGTCCGTCCTTTCCATACATGCAAAAAAGCTGAATGCATGTAGACCTGAACTGCATGGTTAAGCCTTATCAAACTTAATGAAATGACCATGTGGTTTGGTCTTATACATATTGGACATTACATGCATAACTCTTACACCAATATTACAACCAGCAGATGGGTATTGGGAAGGAAGTGTGTGCCTGGTGGTCAAAGAAGGTACAATCCTCACCTGAACCAGCAACATGTGCCCATTTTCATTGTAATCTTTGAAGAGCGCTTCTGCTCCATCACATTTTTAATATCTAACTCCAGACCATTTGGAATAGGGACAATACAAATTTTGCACAGAACATGATCTGTGTTCAAGCTTACTGTGATCCAACAGCTCGTTTACATTCATGGCGAATCCCTCACCAGACTGCCTCAATGTTTTCCCCAGGCAACCCCCAAATGAAGGCATGAGATGACAGCTTGGGTCTAACTAGTTTATTTAATTGCCTGATCTACATCATATTAAATATGCCAACATATTTAATCGAGAGGGGTCTGCTGGGCAGCCTGCTATTGTTTCCTTCATTGGGAAGATCCATCCTGGCTCCAAACTTGTCTAGCATCTTCTGCCTGCCTTGTTCATCATCACCTGCACACCATGCACCAAAAGGTGCCTATCCCCATCCCCTGATGCACTACATGACCACGACCAGGTTCAGGAAGATGTTGATCAGCACTAAGGGTGCTCCTTCCAACCTACATCCCACTGCATAACTAGGGATGGGCATAAACTGTAAAAATGTGGTTTATGTCAGTTCATGATTGAACCATGAACTGAACTGCGAGATTTATTCACGAACAGAACCGGTTTGTGGTTCATGGCCCCACAAACCTTGTTGAAAGGGCCACAGTCCCTTTAAAGGGGTTTGCAGAAAGCGCAAAGAAAAGCTCAATACTGATCCACACTGATCAAACAGATCAACACTGAGTAACCCTTTTAATCATGATTCGGCTGTTCTTCATGTCTTCTTGTCCCTTTAAACAGCTGAGTGGCCAAAACAGCTGAGCGGCAGGGAGCAGATGGCTCTCACCACTTAGATTTTTTTGTTGTTGTTCTTTCTTGTAAAATAGAGACTGCACAAGAAAGCACAAAAACAGTTGAGTGGTGGGGTGCAACCTGTTCCCTGCCACTCAGCTATTTTTCTGCCTTTTGCAGGGAACAGAAAGCAGCAGTTTAAAGGGATTCAGAGTCTCTTTAAACCCCATTTTCTGGTCTATCCACAAACCACCACTAATTGCTTTAAAAGTTCATGGAAGTTTGTGATGGTAGACCCATCATGAACTTTGGTTTGTGAACCATGAACAGGGCAGAATTTGTAATGAATTTCGCTTTGTGGTTCGGTTTGTGCCCATTCTGGTGCTCACCAGAAATGTGCTGTTCTGGACACACCCACCATCATTCTTGATCCCTCTGAGTGCTTGTTGACTATCTCTACCTATCCTGGGCAACCTGTCCTATCCCTGCTTAACACCCTTTGCCCCACCTGCTGACTATAACATCCTCCAGGACTCAATATAGATCAGCTAAATAGATATTAGATCCTTCCTGAGAAAGATGAACACCATCTTCCCTGTATAGGTTTCATCTCCTAAAAAACCTCAACTCCCAGGTCAATGAATATTTAGAATCTCCTGCTATTAGAGGCAGTTTGTTGGCACAAAACTAGACACTGATTCCGCTTCCCCGTGAAGTGCATACAGTTATGACAACTGGCCTTTGAATGATGCAAGCTCTTGATGCCGACAACTACCAGAAGACAGGGAGTTGTAAAAATGCACCTGAGACACAGGACCACAAAAGCTGTGCAGGAGAATTTTCATTTCAAAGTAATTAGTCTGCATAACTCAACGTAACTTTTAGCGTATGAGACCTTTCATCAGGAACTTCTGACAACTTGTCAAGCAAGACCTTTTTCGCATAATAAAATGGATTTCTGTGAATTTCACAATAAAAGGAAGGGTGGGGAGATCAACACGGAGTCACCCTTTTAATCATGATTCAAGGAGTTTACTCATTTCAAAAGTTGTGACAGAAAGCTCATTGCATGAAGATTCCCCCTTAATATTTTGGTAATTATTCAGATGCAAATTATATCGCCCGCTTGTGTTTTTAGCATCAGTTAAACTACTTAGTTCAGCCTCTGATTACATAAACAATACAGAAAACATTCAACTCTGAGCCCATCTGAAATAAGTTTAGCTTGATCAAACCAGTATGGTATAGTGGTTGGAGTATCTGGAATCCCCGTTTTGCCATGAAAACTTGCTGGTTGACAATACATTGGTAAGAAAGCAATCTCATTATTTTTTTTTTGCCCTGATCACTTTAACCATATCTTCTCTTGTTTAAACCAAGTTTCTACTTGTGAATTCAGAAGGTCATATGAAAAGAAGAGGTTTTTATACTGTACCTTAAGGAGTCTCAAAGCAACTTACAACTGCCTTTCCCCTCCCCACAACAGGTACCTTGTGAGGTAGGTGGGGCTGAGAGAGCTCTGACTGGGCCAAGGTCACCCAGCAGACCTCATGTGGAACAGGAGTGGGGAATCAAACCCACCTCTCTAGATTAGAATCCATCATTGTTAACCACTATACCATGCTGGCTGTCTGCATTTACATCTACATTCAGGGCAAAGCCTGACACTGTTACTCTACCCAGGGTTTCCAGGATACGCAAATGCAAGGGCAATCAACAAGACAAGTCATAAGAGCAAGGTCTACAAACCAGTCCATAGTCAGGGAGCCAAAGGTTCAGTCCACTGGACAGAAGAAAAGAGGTTCCAGGGTCCAGGGCTTGGAACCAGTGCAGGGTACAAGGTCTGGGTCTCTAGCTGTGAACACAAGCAAAGGTTAGCAAGGACAGACTACAAAGGCAGCAAGGTCCAGATAAAACAGGTCAGGTCCCAGTGGTGTGTGGCATGCAAAGTTGCTTCACACTGAACTTTGCTTAGTGTGTTCCTTTTTTCTGCCTCATTATCTGACTCATCCCCAAAGCCCAAATACTGCTTCTCACTGATGAGTTCATCGTCTTTCAGGTACAAGTCCTTACTGGTGGCAACTGATGCTCTGACCTCTGTGTCATTTCTTTCTTCTCCTGCCAGAATGAACAGCCTGACCATGGCTGGAAAGTGTTCTCACCTCCTTATGCTTCTCTCACGAGATCTGCTTCTTGACCCAGCTGCTCAGGTAGCTATTCCACCAGTGCGGGGCCCGACTCATCCATTTCCTCCTCCTTAGAGGAGAGGCAGCTGGCTGGTGATGACAATAGTGTTCGTGGAGTGGTGGTTAGAAAATCCATTTTATAAATACAAAAGATTTCCATAAACACAGTATCAGTCGACTTTGACTGGGCTAACCAGGAAACTTTACAAACAGTGATATGACTATGTAATATACACTCAGAGCGAAGGGGCAGCCTGAAAGCTATTGGACCAAATTGGGGCACAGAGGGGAGTGAGGACCAAAGGGGAACAAATGAGAGAGACAACATGACTGGAGGAGGAAAAGGCCACAGATTTATTGAACACAACGACAGGAGCATTTGGCGCACCATACGGCATGGATCCAGCACTGGGCAACCCACACCAATCATCTACCCAGCTCAACAGCCAGGGGAAGCAACCCCTTATGTATAAATGGCATCTGAAAGCCATGCAACCTGCTATGCAATGCAAAATACATCTATATAACTAACAGTGTTCCAGAAGGGCGAACATATAATCCCATTTATAAAGAAAACATTTACAGAACATTCAGTCATCCTTCCTTTGCATTCAGTTTTGGTGGAACTCAGGAAACAGAGAAAATACCCCAAAGTCGCATGCAGCACCAATAAAGCAGTCCTGCAACCACAAATCAATTACGAGAATTAAAAAGAATGTCTTGCCATAAATATGCAAAAAAACACACAAAGTCCTTAAGATATGGACAAGTTATTCAGTTACTACACATCCGGAATGTATCAGGGACTTGCCTGGTTATATGTGGATTAGAATCGTAGACTCACAGAGTTGGAAGGATCCATACTGGACATCTAGTCCAGCCCTTGGCTCCACGCAAGATCAGCCTAGAGCATCCCTAACAAGTGTTCGTCCAGCCTCAGCTTGAAGACTGCCAGTGAGGGGGAGCTGTCCCATTACTGAACTACTCTTACTGTAAGCAAAATAAAAGAAAATCCTAATATCCAACAGGTACTTTTCCACCCATAATTTAAGCCCATTATTGTGAGTCCTACCCTCTCCTGCCAACCGGAATGGCTTTCTGCCCTCCTCTCAGTGTATACTCCACAATTGGTATACACATATAGTGTATAATCTCTTTAAGATTAAATATATATGCGTGCACGTAAAGAATTTTTATGAAAAACCACTAACCTCTTTGCTAGTGAAGTCAGTAGTTTAGACATGCAAAGCCAAGCTATTGGCAGGCCCGGAGTAACGACAGATTACATCAGCCACCAACCGTAAAATGTGTGGATTTACGTATTGAGCCATGACTGAGGTCTAATAACTTTGGTACGCAATGAGGCATGAAACATATTGTCAAATGTTCAGTATCCCAGAATACAGTGGGATAACGTTTTGATTTTATCCAACTGCAAAGTGCTCGATCATCCAGTTTAAATGCTTTCAAAGGCGGGCAGCCCATTTCAGTCCCATTGAAGAAGGGGTTAACAGATGCCTGCCTGGTTTTGTATTGTGAATGGTCCACACTTTACCTTCTAAATGCGAAGATTTATGGTAGTCATTCTGCACCAGTATAAATCTGTGTGTTCAGAAAGGATTAGCTTTTACAGAAAAGCCAGGCTATGGATAATGTAAGGGAAGCTTTCCACATGCCTAAAATATCAGAGAATCAGGACAACGTAGAACTAGAAAGTAAGGTTGCCAGCCTCCATGTCAGGCCTGGGGATCCACTGGAATCACTGCTCATCTCCAGACTACAGAAATCAGTTCTCCGGGAGCAAATGGATGTTCTGGAGGGTGGGCTGTATGGCACTGTACCCCACTGAGGTCTCGGTCCTCCCCAGGCTCCACCCCCAAGTCCCCAGTGGTTTCCCAACCTGGATCCAGCAACCCTACTAGAAAGGTAATTATATTTCTAAACTGTTGTATAGTGGGTTAGACGCATAATGAAACCACGGACAAAGACGTAGTGATCAGCATGGTTCGCTATTACACAACACAAGACAAGGTTACCTGGCCAGGAGGCCAACTATATACAAGCGAAGGGGATGCCCCCTGGTGCCATTGGCGGGTTTGAATTCCCGCCGCCGTTCCCATTGGTTCCCCTATGCGGGAGCCAGGAGCCCCAGTCCCATTGTTCACAGGTACTCAAGCTCAGGCTCCTTCGCTGATGGCCCGTAGTGGTCTGCGGACACAACATAAACTGTAACAGAAGTGTTAAAATACCGTCAACATATTTCTCAATTATTGTTCTTAACTATAATGCAGGCACCTGAAATTGACCCCTGGTTGCCACTGGGCCAGAATGTACGTGTCCAGGCCAGTTTCTGTTATCTAAGACTAGCTGCCAGATAGATAGATAGATAGATAGATAGATAGATAGATAGATAGATAGATAGATAGATAGATAGATAGATGATGATAGATAGATAGATAGATAGATAGATAGATAGATAGATAGATAGATATAGATATAGATATTTAAACCTACACGGGGGAGCTAGTTTGGCCTCTCCCCTGCCAGTTTACTGCCAACCCTCCTCTCTCTCCTTCCTCTAACATTGATAAGCTTCCTCCCTTCCTCCTTCTCAGTTTCCTCAAGACTCTCTTTAAAAAAAAGGCACAAGGAAGCTGCTTGTGCCCTAACGGGCTCCCTGAACAAGAAGGTTCCTTCACAAAAAGAGTTAAACAAGCAGACCCTTGGTCCAGCAAGGCCGGTATTGTCTACTCAGATTGGCAGTGGCTCTCCACGGGCTCAGGCAGAGGTCTTTCATGTCACCTACTTTTTAAAGAGGAGATGCCAAGGACTGAACCGGGGACCTTCTGCAGGCAAAGCAGAGGCTCTTCCTCTGAGCCACAGCTCCGCTCCACCCACACAAGGATTTTGGGAACCCCTGTTGGAGTACACAGCTGGCCACAGAATTTTTAAAGAGGCCTGGGGGGTGACAAAGAAGGAAAGGGAGGAGGTGATGATGCCAATGAGAAGGAGAAAGAGGACAGTCGGTGACGATTATGAGGAGAAAGATTAGTATATACCCCTTGATGATCTCTCTCCTCTCCCTTCTCCTTGATTTTTTTTTCTCTCCGCCAGTCTTTCTTTGGTCTTTTCCTCTTGTTCATTTTCTTCTCCCTTTCCCCATTCCTTCTTTACACCCTTTAGTTCCCCCCTTGTTAGTATTCTTCCCCTACCCCATGTTTTACATTGTTCTGATTCTCTGATGTGGTGGTTGGCCATGCAGGCACACCCCCAAGCTTGCTGTCTACTCAACCAGCAAAGCAAGTCAGTCAGAAATTCAGAACCAGGGACAATGGGCTCTTCCACATTTTCATTTTCATTCCTTTTGTGTCCCTATGGCTTATTTCCCTTCATTTCTGCCTATGATTTCCTCCTTCTAGTGGTCAATTAGATATCACATTGTCGTATGTCTGGAATAAAAAAAGAGAAAAAATCCTGCAGTTTAAATCTGCAGGGGGATATGCCAGACATACAGCAATGTAATATCAAATTGGCCACTAGAGGGAGCAAAACGCCTGCAGAAAATTCAAACAGACAAACAAAAAACATAAGAACATAAGAACATAAGAGAAGCCAATGTTGAATCAGGCCAATGGCCCATCTAGTCCAACACTCTGTCACACAGCGGCCAAAATATACCAGGTGCCATCAGGAGGTCCAGCAGTGGGGCCAGGGCACCAGAAGCCCTCCCACTGCTGCCCCCTCCAGCACCAAGAATAGAGTGCATCACCTGCCCCAGACTGAGAGTTCCCATCTATACCCTGTGGCTAATAGCCACTGGTGGACTTCTGCTCCATATGTTTATCTAATTTCCTCTTGAAACTGTCCATGCTTGTAGCTGCCACGACCTCCTGTGGCAGTGAATTCCATATGTTAATCACTCTTTGGGTGAAGAAGTATTTCCTTTTATCTGTTCTAACCTGACTGCTCAGCAATTTCATAGAGTGCCCACGAGTTCTTGTATTGTGAGAAAGGGAGAAAAGTACTTCTTTCTCAACCTGCTCAATCCCATTCATAATCTTATAAACCTCGATCATGTCACCTCTCAGCCGTCGTTTCTCCAAGCTAAAGAGCCCCAAGCATTTTAACCTTTCTTCATAGGGAAGGTGTTCCAACCCTTTTATCATTCTAGTTGCCCTTCTCTGCACTTTTTCCAATGCTATAATATCCTTTTTGAGACGTGGTGACCAGAACTGTACACAGTATTCCAAATGAGGTCGCACCAATGATTTATACAGGGGCATGATTTATACAGGGGCAAAACAACTGAATCAGAACACAAAACAAGTGAAGAAAATAAGAGGCCAAAGACTGGGCACATGTGTGTGTGAGAGAAAATATACTTCCATGAGTTTTGGCTTCTTTGTGCTCAGTATGGTTTGGCTCACATTTTTGCACAGGTTTTGAATACTCTGCCATAGATTCCCTGATAGTACTGCAGCATGCCTCAGTTTCTCGAGAGGTTTGCTTGGCACGGGCTTTGTGTCCTCTCTGATGGACTGACTGACTATCACTATCATTTGAACTACAGCCTCCCTATCTCTACAAAATGAACAGTTTCACATAATTCTTAATGTTAAATGTGTAGTTTCTTAGCAATACCTAGGGTGATGCTTGCCCCAGGGTGGGAATTCACCAGATCTGTGCCTTCCAAGAACTGACACCAGTACCTGGACATCAATGTATCTCTTGGATTCATATCCCATCCATTCTCCAATAAGCTTTCAGCAGCATTTACAAACGTGATTCTATTTTATCCTTGCAAGAGCCCTGCAAGGCAGATCAGGCTGATAAACTGACCACCCCTATGCTTACGTGGTTTCACGGCTAAGCAAGGATTTGAATTGTTTTTTTCTTGTGCTTGGATTGTCTTGTCTAAGTCAAACGTTGTATTGTACTCAGCTTGTAGGGCCTATGGTACATTAATCAAGCATCTCTTTCCTTAAAAAGTTCTGCTTTGCTTTTTATGCAGAAGATACACGGGAGCTTCCTGGCCTTGTCAGATAGGTTATTCCACAAGGTTGTCAGTCATTTCAATTCTCTCCTTTGCATTGTTGGCTTTAATGCATACACATATTGCATGGGTTTTATGCAGGATTTATATATATAATATCCATCTCTTATATGCAGAACATTGATTTGTGGACATACAAATGCCATTGAATTATACGTATATTTTACAGGAGGGAATTACGGCTTAAGGAAAGAAAATTAAACAAAGACAAATTATCACAGGTTTAATTTGCGCAAGGAAGAGGCGAAATCAAACCCAAGTCTTGGAAGTGGAAAGAACAGGAAACCTCTGAAACCATCTCTTCTTCAGACTGGAGTTTCTGGGATGAATACGCAGGCATTTTATGGATGCAGATTCCCACACCATAGATTTGCTACATGATGGAAATAAACGTCAGTGGGAGAAAAAATAGAGGACATTGATTTCTTGCTATTTGACGTATTGTCAATTGCTGACAGCTGCCACTTGAAACATTCTTAGGGGATGGGGCTGCTGAAAGATGTTTTGATTTTGTGATGTGCTGGAAAAAAAAATCTGTCACCATGTCATGTGCTTTTTAAAAAAATATATACCAAAAGCTTCAAAGAAGACATCAGCTGCTTTCACATGGCACATTCCCGCATGCCTTAAAAGTGCAATAATACAAGCAAGCTAGCGCATATGTAGTGATTTCTGTATTGATTCCATCGTGTAGAAACCGCAGGATGCTTTTTGTTAGTCAGGCATACTGTGATTAGGTGTAATGATCAGGATCTGCCATGTAGATAGTCTAGGACTGGCCTCTTTCTTCCTCATAGCATACAGGCTGGTTTGCTGTTGTTTAAAGCCATTTCTTGCTTCCATTCCTCTAACCGATTGTCAAAAACAGACAGAGCCCTGCATCTGCTTCTGGCCATTTTCCTGTGATCCCCCCAGAAGTCCTGGGGACCGCTTTATAGTACACCATCTTAAAAGAAACATTTGTGGCTCCACTATGGAATGTGGAAGGAAGCGAATTTTGTCTCATTCTTAAGACTTTTCAAAAGCCTTGTCTCTCAGACCAAAGTGGGTGTACGGATTCATGCCTCGGAGATTTAAAGACAGCAAGCGCAGAGAGGGATTTGAGGATACGTCACTGGATGCAGCATTTTCCGGACTTGGGGAAGTTTATTCCTAAGGACCCGTCTCTATATCTGTTTCTCAAATGTGGCCACCATCTGAGGATATCTAAATCTGCAGATCAGGGCCACACTTACCCCAATCGGATTTTTCTGCAAACTTCAGTAACCCCGCCGAATTTGCTAAAAAATCCGAAATCTTAAAAAAAAAAAAAATACATGCAATTTGATTCTGATTGAACATGAGAAATACAAATTCATTCTCATTTTAATCTAACTTCTAAAGAAGATATACGAATATTTGTTAGCACACTTAAATATATTTGATTTTTTGTCTTTATATATTCCTACTACCAACTGTTTATTACTATTGTTGTTATATTTGTTATTTCCATAACCCCGCATGACATTTCGATTGTATTGTTTCTGAAATCTGTTTATAGTTAAAATTTAATAAAAATATATGTTAAAAATAAATAAATAAATACACAAGGGGGTTAATTCCCCATCGGACGAGAACAGGAGCTGCGTTGGGTCCAGTGGCAGCAGTTCAGCCCAGGAATGACACTGGGCCTAGCGGCAGTGTAGCCTCAGAGCCACCCTGCACCCACTGGGAGCTATGCTGGGCCCAGTGAGAAAGTAGGTGGAAGGCATTCCCACCCACAAGTCTTGGGACCCTCACTTGTATGGTCCAATAGCCATGTGGATTGGGAGGCTGAAAGAGGGATGGGAGAAAACCACCCTGTCCATCAGACATGCTACATTTTAAAAAAAACAATTTTTATTGATTTTAAACCGATGATAACAGCAGAAAACACATTCTCACAAGTGAAAACAAAATATCAAACATCAATTAGCAAGCTACAAGAGCAATGAAAAAAACATATATACCTCTATGTTGAGACAGGAAGCCCATAAAGTGAATTTGAGAAACAAGTAATCCAGCCAGTATATCAAACATCAAAGTAAGCAATGCAGTAAAAAAAAGAAAATTATGCATTATAATCTAAAAGCAGGTAAGGCAGCTTGTTAAGTATGAGACGCAACAAAGGATTCAGCTTCAAGTGATTTCAGCTTTATTAAACAGCAACTGTAAGTCAGGAACAGACGACAACAAGGGGAGCACAGCTCCTTCTTTTAAACTCTCCCAGGCTGACAAAGCCACACCCATTACAAGTTAACGACCAATAATATTGCAGGGATAAAGTCCAATCAGAGACGTTCCCTCTTAGATGCATTATCACAGAGTGATTGGCTACTTGCATAGGTTTCGCGGAAACCGACCAATAGTAATGCGATAGCTGAGGAGCCACATTCAGAGTCAAGCTTAACATTGCAAAGTATAGGCTTGATTTACAGTTTAATACACAACGCAGCTTATCATCACGGATTAAATGAACATCTCTGAGGCAGACGAACATCAAATTTATCCAAAAAAACCCAGACAATTTTTCTAAAGGGTTAAGTAAATCTCTCTCATTTTGATGAATAGCAAAGTAAACCAAACATTTTCCCAACAGAAAGTAATCCCAAACTGTAGTAAACCAAGAACTCACTGAGGATGGTTTGGAGTCTTTCCATGTTCCAGCAATCACAGCTTTGGCTGCCCTAAGGAGTATATTAACCAGATCTATCAGACATGCTACATGATCCAACCCCCAGAGGTGAGGAAGTCATCCCCACCTCATATAGCACGTCCACTGAAGGTGGGAAGCCAGGGAGCCTATTTAAAGCTACCCTGCCTCACGAGTCACTTTTTTCTTGAACGGTCCTACCTGTCCTATCCTGTGTAGTGGTGAAAGTAGCTGGTCATTTTGAGTCCCCGCAGGGATTTTTAGGATTCCTGTGACAGACAGGAAGCTGTCATGCTCCTGAGAGGTTGTACTACCACACCTGAGCCTATAGGAGTGCTGCTCCAGCATCCAATCACCTGTCAGTCTGGGAGAATCTACATATCTTCTTGTGAACTTTTCTTTGTGGCAGCCATTTTGTTGCAGCAGCCATTTTGTTGCTACATCCACCATGCTGTGGTAGAATTCCAAATGTGCCCACAGGCTCAAAAAGGTTGAGGACTGCTGGCATGCAGTACCTGGTGTTTTTTTTTAATTTATTTCGGGACAAACATATATGTAAGACTATAAAGATAAATGCATTTCTTTAAGAAACCGGAAAGCTTTGAATTTAATTGCCGCATACCGGCTATAGAAAAGAAAATCACCTCAGTAGGCTTATGCCTGAATGATATGATGTCCTCATCTGAAATACATATTTTTGCTTTGCTCAAACAGAGATTAATTGACATTGAGTTGCAAGAGCTTAGAGCCTTGGCTTCTGGTAGATGTTCCCCCTTAAGATGGGTACGTTTCCTGATCAAAGCCCCAGCACAATATTTATCGGGTCTGACTTCCCCACAGCTGCGCAGAGCATTTATGCTGGCCCGCTTTAACGTGCTCCCCTCCGCTGTTTTAGCAGGGAGACTTAAGAAAACCCCTTATTCTGCTAGGCTTTGTAACTGTGACTCAGATGAGGTAGAAACAATAGAACACGTATTCCTCTACTGCAGTTTGTATGATGACATTCGGGCTGTCTATTTGGAAGCCATTCTTAAGAAAGATGCTATACAATCCGATGACAGAATGATGTCTACTGGCTTCACAAAATATAGAGGTTATTGAAGCAGCTGCTAAGTTTTGTAACTGCCTCATAATGAGGAAGATGTGTGTTGATCCCATGAATTGAATGGTGACTGTTTGTGCTTCTGTTCTATGCCAATAAAGGTTCTGAACTGAATTGAAATTGCCGCATAGGTTAAAACTGAAAATGTAATTGCTGCATATGTTAAAACTGGAAATGTAATTGTTGCATATGTTAAAACTGGAAATAAAATCAATCAGGACTGCTGTATTAGCAAGTGAGTAAAATTAAACCAGGATTATATGAAGAAACTGACCTTCTCTTTTAACTTTCAGTCTTAACACTTCTGAATCAAAATAGTGGGCCTAATCACTAGAAAGGCTAAAAACCTACAAGTGTTATCAAGATAAATGCATGTCAAATTATCTTGAAAATTGGACAGGTTTCGTAATTATCACCTCCTGCACAGTGTTTGCTAGAGTCCTTACTTTTAACTACCGCCAAATAAGGCTGACAAAGAAATATCACAGCAATGATCTGAGGAAATTGCACAAAATTAGCTTTAGACACAACCTTTATCCAGATGAAGAGGAAAGGGAGGGGGGAGCTGCAAACAGGTAGCAACAGGAGATAAATTTATTTAGAGGTATATTTATTTGATTTCTTTTGTATATAATCTTGCCCTGACTTGGAGGGCCTAGACTAACCGGATCTCATCAGAGCTAGATTAGGTGCTGACTATAACATAGACCCACTGGAAGAACTGTCCAATACATCACCTCTTCTATTTATTTATTATTTTTTATGGATGTGAAGGTCTTGGATCTTTAAACAACTTGTCTTCTAAAACCACAGGAAGACCACATCAATTAATCCTTATTATCATAAATCAATCACTTACTCAGAGCACCTTCTCTTGGCCACTCAAAGAGGCATTTGTTCATCCTCTACTTTTTTTAAAAAAGCCATCCCTACAGAAATTTGATGTAGCCATTGATCACCCTGTCTCTAATTTTCCCTTCCCAGGCAAAGTGATTGAGAGAGCAGTAGCAGATTAACTTCAGGTCTTTTTTTTTTCTTTTTTGGATATCTCGTCTACCTTACCCTTTCGATCCTGGTTTCAGACCAGGCTATAGGATGGAGATGGTCAGGCCCATAGGCGGGATTTTTTCAGGGGGCACCGGGGTGCTCATTATTATTATTATTATTATTATTATTATTATTATCATTATTATTATTATTATTATTATTATTATTATTATTATTATTATTATTATTATTATTGCCTTACCTTTTACTTTATTTAAATAAAAAGCCACTGGTGGCTGTCTCCCTGCCCTGCTGCTTTTCTGGCGCAAGCGTGATGGGTTCTGGGAAGGGGGAGGACAGACCAAAACCTTCACTGCCCAATCAAAGCCAGCTGCTCATGAACTATTTCAAACCAGCATGGGAGAGCTTGTGAGCTGCTCTTTAGTTTTCCAAGCCAAGCGGATGTCCCTCCAAGCTGAGTGGGTATCTCTAGCTCCACCTGGGCCAATGAACCTTCTGGAATACACAGGTGGGTGGAATACCAACCAGCCAGTGAGCAGCCTCCCTCCGCTGTCCCCACCACCGGAGCAGGAGCAGTTGGGCTTCTCCAGTTGCCGTTGCTGCCACCCCTGGGGGGCCTGGCACAACTGGCCTGAACCCAGGGTTGTGGAGCTGCCTGCCACTGGGCCACTCACTCAGCATGGCTCATGCTGCACTGCTCCCGATCCAGTGTTGCTGGTGATGCAAGGAGGGAAGTTTGGAGGAGACTGGGATAGGGGTGTTGAAAGTACTATAGGGGGCTCAGCCCCTAAAGCCCACCCCTGGCTACGGCCCTGGAGATGGCTCTGAGTGAGCCAATTTGGTACAGTGGTTAGGAGCGCAGACTCTAATCTGGGAGAAATGGATTTGATTCCCCCACTCCTCCACATACATCTGCTGGTGTGACCTTGGGTCAATTACAACTTCTTTCAGAGCTGTTATCTCAGGAGCAGTTCTCGAAAGAGCTCTCTCAGCCCCACCTACCTCACTGGGTGTCTGGTGTGGGGAGGGGAAGAGAAAGGAGATTGTAAACTGCTCTGAGATTGTAAGACGCAGGGTATAAATCCCTCCTCCTCCTCCTCCTCCTTCTTGCTTTAGTTGATGACCTCTGTTTAAATGTGAACCAAGGTAAGGTCTCCTTGTTGCTCCTACTGGATTTATCTGCTGCCTTTTACACAGTGGACCATACCATCTTGGTCCTTTCTGCACTAGACCTGAAATCCTGGTTCAACCCTGTCCCCAAACTTACATTCTACACTACACTCAAATTCATCCCTGTAATTATCTTAGGGTATTTTTTGTTTCCACATTACACTGAGTTCACCCCTGTTTTGACCCACACTTGTCCTGGGATAAACAGATGCTGTTACAACCAGGGATAAATGTCACAAGTTGAAATCTGATAAAACCAGGGATGAGATCCAAGTGTGGAAAGGACCCTTGTTGAGGCAGCTGCAGGCAGAGATAGGCTTCATGGGTTCTGTTTTGGACCGGTTTAAATAATTACAAACTGGCTTCAAAAAATTGCCATTGGATACCAGTTATCATCAGTATGAGACCTATCATGTGGGGTTCGACAGGGCACTACGCTGTCCCTCATGATCTTCAATATCTATGTAAAGTCCTTAGGTCAAATCATTTGTAGTTTTGGGGTTGGCCGTCATCAATATCCAGATGATGTGCAGCTATATGTATCCTTATTCAAATCTTGTGATTCAGTAGAGGTCCTAATTTGCTGCCTGGCTGCTCTGGTTAAATGGCTAAGAATGAACAAAAAATGTAATTAAATCCTGGAAAGACAGAAATAATGGTGGCTGGGAAAGTGGTAGTCTTAAAGCCCATTATGCGCCCCAGTTTCAATGAGATTCATCTGATCCTTGCCAACTCAGTTAAAGAGCCTCAAGTTTATCCTGGACTCAACATTATTGCTGGAGAAGCAAGTTAAACATATGAAATGGCCTTAGACCCTTGGTCCATCCAAGTCAGTATTGCCTACTCAGACTGGCAGCAGCTCTCCAGGGTCTTTCACATCACCTACCACCTGATCCGTAACTGGAGATAGTAAGGACTGTACCTGGGACCTTCTGGATACCAAGCAGATGCTCCACCACTGAGCCATGGCCCCTCAGTTGCAAAAAAGGGCTTTCTTCTCAGCCTAGCTTGAAAAATGACCCCTTACCTTGATACGGCCAATCTGGCAACTTGGATCCATGCCATGGTGAACTCAAGTCTAGGCTATTGTAATGTACTCTACAGTGGTCTCCCCATGAAATCAATTCAGAAACTCCAGCTGGTGCAGAATGCTGCGGTCCAGCTATTCTTGGGAGCTGGGTGGGGCATGTGTATTATTCCCATTCTGCAGTCATTCCACTGACTGCCCATCAGTTCCTGGGCTCAGTTTCAAAGTATTGGCTATCATATACCAAGCCCTTCTTGGCCTTTGCATTCTCATATCTGCAGGATCATCTCTCTCTGATGCTTCGCCACAACAGCTTTGCTCATCTGAACAGGGCCTTCAGCAGGTACCAAGCTGCGAATGGGCAAAACTTAACAACGGCCCATACATTGTGCTTTCTCTTCTGTGCCCCCCACCATTTGGAATTATCTGCCTGAGGATTTCAGGAAGGTTCCTAGCAATGCTCCCTCTAAGCTGTGGTGTCTTGTGAGCAAGAATTCTACTTTGTGAGCTACTAGCATTAAAGTTGTGAGCGAGTGATTTGGATGCTGCATAAATTAGTTTGCTCTGAAGCCAGCCTTCCTGAGCTAAGGCAAAAAATATGTGAGCTGGAGGCTAAACAACCTGTGAGCTAGCTCACTCTAACTCAGTTTAGGGGGAACACTGGTTCCTAGCTCTTCTGGCTTTCTGCAAGGTATGCAAAGGCTTTTCTGCACGGACAATAGGGTAGCACTATACCAAATTATGCACAACATTACTTGGACAAATTATTAACTTGTATAATTTTCTGTAAGTTGGATCCTGTGACTCAGTCTTGCATTATTTAATGTGTCATGTTAACACTTACGCTCTGCTTCAATCCTGTTCTTTAGATTTCTGGTTGGTTCTACAACTGAAGTCCTACTGCATTGTTTATTGGATGGCCCATCATGTTGGTTGGACTGACTCACTCTGTGTAGTCCGCCTATAGTCCATGAAAGATGGACTATCAAAAACATACATAGAATGAAAATAAAAGAGCTTGGAGGCAAAGCAATGGTGATGCCCTGGTTAGTTCTTTGATGGGAGACCGCTAAGGAAGTCCAGGGTTCCTAGGCAGAGGCAGGCAATGGCAAAGCGCTTCTGTTCATCTTTTGCCTTGAAAACCCTACAGGATCACCATGTCAGCTGTGACTTAAAGATACTTTCCGCCACGCCAGTAGAAGGGGATGTTGAGCATAGCAAGCGACAAACTGGAGATCTAATTTCATCTGAAGAGTTTGTGGAGCCCAGGAAGCCTGAAAGCCAGAAGTTTAAGGGAAAAGAGAAAAGAAAGAAGAAGGATTTCATCTTTAAAATACAGAAACTTCTGAAGAGACACGCCAGCAGGGAGGAAGATGCAGTATTCCAAACTGGGACAAGCGAAGAAGACAGCAGCCCAGGGGAGAGTGGTGATGGAACGGAAGACTTCAAAGTTAAAATGGACTCAATCCATAACTGGAAGAGATTTAAAAAGAAGATATTTTGAGGACTGTTCGTGTAACATCTGGAAGGAGCTGTTTAATTACTAACCCCAATGGACTTTACTAACTGCTTTAACAGAGTGATTTTGGACTTTGCAATAGTTAAAAAGAAGATCTTCTAACCACGATAGATGCCAAAACTGGTATTGGTTATTAACCTAAACTAACCCTCACTAACAGGAAAAATTTCACTCCATCTTTTTCTTTCTCCATCTGTCTACCCTTCCTGTTTCTTATAAAAAGAATAAAATTCTCTCTTTTTTAAGAGAGTTTTACAAAAAAAAAAAAGATACTTTCCGCCACCACTATAGCCCACCTCATCCCAAGAGCATAACTGTGCCAACCCGCTTTTCAAACAGCAAGGCAGAGTCCATGAACGCCCCCCTAAAAAAACCCTCTTAACCTGCCCTGAAAAAAAAAACATTTAATAATTCTATGAGCATTGATTTGTGAAGCTTTTAATCTTACAATATCATTAGAAATTCTGACATAAACAAAGCAAAGTCCAACATAATCATATCCGCGATGAGCACACCGGTTTTTGCACTCATTTCACCAGTCTTCCTCATGAGTAGTCTTATAAAGTTGGAAGGTGTCAGCCTCTTGATACAGCTTGGTTTATCACAGTGGTTCTTTTGTTTGTTGGCATGAATCTGCACACTGTGATCCCTGCTCTGGCTTTCTTGACTTGACTTTTATTGGGGATATTGACACGCTAGTTAAAAATATCATAATGGTGTTGTTTTTAAAAAACATATTTAAAACTGCATTTAAAAGCATATGCATTATTCAAAAGTGTATGTGTCATATAGAAGTTTACCTTTTAGTGTTAATGTTCTACACCTTTAAGACAGAAGTATAACAACATGCAGTTGCTTGGAATCTTTCAGAAAGTTCCTTAAGAGTTAGTTTTCAATGTGAGAAGTGGAGAGCATTGCCAGTCTATCATTAAAAGAAGGCTTTCAGCCAGATAGATAAGAAACACTGAAATGCTACTCCCTAATAGAGAGCTACTAGCCAATAACATGAGACAGAGAGCAAATGCCAGCCAATTTAAAGTAGGCCTTTTGCCACATAAAAAATTTGGACTGGTTGTTACTACTAGGAATTTTGCAATTGGCTTGCTCCTGTTCAAGTACTTGCAATGGAACTGAAAGTAAGTTTAAAACTATTCTAGTTAAAAATTATAACAAATATTATTCCATTCAGCTTCATGTCTTTTTCCACTCCTTCATAACGATGCTTTTTCTAGAAGAGATTGAATAAAGAAGAAAACAAATAAGAAGCTATACTGTTTTAAAAAGAAACTAAGCCGAATCAAGAGGCTGACACCTTCCAACTTTATAAGACTACTCATGAGGAAGATTGGTGAAATGAGTGCAAAAACCGGTGTGCTCATCGAGGATATGATTATGTTGGACTTCGCTTTGTTTATGTCAGAATTTCTAACTATATTGTAAGATTAATAGCTTCACAAATTGATGCTTATAGAATTATTAAATGTGCCATTGTTAATTTTATCACAGTGGTTCTTTGTTGGTCTGAAAAAAAATGTCATTCCATCTTGGACAAGTTGATTCAGTCCCTCTAGAATATCAGCCTTCCCGACCAGCATTACCTCTCTCTTCTCTGGATTCAGCTTCAGCTTGTTCCACCTTCTCCACTTGACCACAGCCTCAAAGCACTAGCTCACAAGCAAGATGGACACATCTGGAGGCTTGGATAATGAAATACAGAGTTAGGTGTCATCTACGGTCCCGGTCACACGAAGAAGTAGCTACGTGAAGGGGACGGATTAAGGGCAGATCAAACCGGTGAAATCAGATGCAGACATCTGGCAAGCATAGCGCACCCGCCGCTAACCTGTCCCATCCGGCTGAAAATGCGGGATGACGGGAGAGGTGAAGCAACTGCACATTTGTGGGCATGCACAGTTTGGCAGGGCCTCGCTTACAACAGGAGTCGGGCGCCTCAGCAAACTCACGCACGCCCTTGCTGCAGATCATCAGGTAGGTACTGCATTTTGAGCATCAAAATTTTTTCTCACTAGGAGTAGCAGGGCTGGTAGATGTGGACACTGGTACCCACAATAAAGAAACTACACATCTGTTTTTGGCTGCCATTTTTGGAGCAACAATGCAACAGAAAGATTGCAGGTGCACCATTCCGTTAAGTGGTCACCATATATCCAGGAACTTTGAACATATAGCCAATCCCCCTAAACTCTAGCCTGAAATGGTGCCCTTGGAAAGAGAAGATTTCTTGCATCTGGGTTTGTGGTTGTTCAGTCACACAGTCGAGTCCAACTCTTTGTGACCCCGTGGACCACATCACGCCAGGCCTTCCTGTCCTCTGCCGTCCTCCAGAGTTCACTCAATCCCATGTTCATTGCATTGGTAACAGTATCTAACCATTTCTTCCTTTTCCATCCCCTTCTTCTTTTACCTTCAATCCTACCTGCATCAGGGTCTTCTCTAGTGAGTGCTCCCTTCTCATTTGGTGGCCAAAGTATTTGAGCTTCAATTTCAGTATCTGGCCTTCCAGGGAACAATCAGGTTTGATTTCCTCTAGAATTGACTGATCTAATCTCCTTGCAGTCCGAGGGACTCCCAAGAGTCTTTTCCAGAACCATAATTCCAAAGCATCTATTCTTCAGCGCTCAGCCTTCCTTATGGTCCAACTCTCTCAGCCATACATTACTATTAGGAGTACCATTGCTTTGATTAGGCAGACTTTTGTTGGCAGGGTGATGTCTCTACTTTTTATTATGCTGTCTAGGTTTGGCATAGCTTTTCTCCCAAGGGGCAGGTATCTTTTAATTTCATGGCTGAAGTCACCATCTGCAGTGATCTTGGATCCCAGGAAGGTGAAATCTGTCACTGCTTCCATGATTTCCCCTTCTATTTGCCAAGGAGTGAGGGGGCTGGATGCCATAATCTTAGTTTTTTTGATGTTGAGTTTCAAGCCCACTTTTGCACTCTCCTCTTTCACCCACAGCAAGAAGTTTTTTAGGTCCTCTTCACTTTCTGCCATTAGAGTGGTATCATCTGCATATCTGAGGTTGTTGATATTTTTTCCTGACAATCTGAATTCCAGCTTGTGATTCATCCAGGCCAGCATTTTGCATGATGTACTCTGCATATAGATTAAATAAGAAGGGTGACAATATGCATCCTTGCCGTACTCCTTTTCCTATTCTAAGCCAATCAGTTGTTCCATGTCCGGTTCTATCTGTCGCTTCTTGGCCCTTATACAGGTTTCTCAAGAGACATGTGGAGTGGTCTAATACTCCCATATCTTTAAAGACTTGCCACAGTTTGTTGAGGTCCACACAATCAAAGGCTTTAGCGTAGTCAATGAAGCAGAAGTAGATGCTTTTCTGGTACTCCCTTGCTTTCTCCATAATCCAGCAAACATTGGCAATTTGATCTCTCATTCCTCTACCTCTTCAAAACCCAGCTTGTACAGATCTAGCTTGTAGGATCTTGAGCATGACCTTGCTAACATGTGAAATGAGTACAATTGTATGATAGCTTGAACATTCCTTGACATTGCCCTTCTTTGGGATTGGAATGTACACTGACCTTTTCCAATGTTGTGGCCACTGTTGTGTTTTCCAAATTTGCTGGCATATTGAGTGCAGCACTTTAACAGCATCATCTTTTAGGACTTTGAATAGCTCAGCTGGGATACCATCATCTCTGCTAGCTTTGTTATTAGTAATGCTTTCTAAGGCCCATTTGACTTTGCATGCCAGGATGTCTGGCTCAAGGTCAGTGATCACACCGTAGTGGTTGTCAAGGACATTGAGATCCTTCTTGTATAGTTATTTTGTATATTCTTGCCATCTCTTCCTAATCTCTTCTGCTTCTGTTAGGTCCCTGCCATTTTTGTCCTTTATCATGGCCAGCTTTACATGGAACATTCCCTTGATTTCTCCAATTTTCTTGAAGAGATGTCTAGTCCTTCCCATTCTATTGTTTTCCTCTATTACTTTGCATTGTTCATTCAGGGAGGACTCCTTATCTCTCCTTGCTGTTCTCTGGAAATCTGCATTCAGTTGGGTAAATCTTTCCTTTTTGCCTTTGCCTTTCACTTTCCTTCTTCCCACAGCTATTTGTAAAGCATCATCATACAGCCACTTCACTTTCTTGCATTTCTTTGGGATAGTGCTGATTGCTGCCTCCTGTACAATGCCACATACCTCTGCCCATAGTTCTTCAGGCACTCTATCAAATCTAGTCCTTTAAACCTATTCTTTACCTCCACAGCATACCCATAAGGAATTTGGTCTAAGTCAAACTCAAATGGCCTAGTGGTTTTCCCAACTTTCTTCAGTTTAAGTCTGAATTTTGCAGTGAGTAGCTCATGTTCTGAGCCAC
The DNA here is from genome assembly GCA_029375565.1 of Gekko gecko. Lineage (NCBI taxonomy): Eukaryota > Metazoa > Chordata > Lepidosauria > Squamata > Gekkonidae > Gekko > Gekko gecko. Next base: position 18,028,474 of record JAPDNY010000009.1, on the reverse strand, counting down.
AGTCAGCTCCAGGTCTTGTTTTAACTGACTGTACGGAGCTTCGCCATCTTTGACTGCAAATTATATAATCAATCTGATTTCAATGTTGCCCATCTGGTGAAGTCCATGTGTAGAGTCGCCTCTTAGGTTGTTGGAAGAGGGTGTTTGCTATGACCAGCATGTTCTCTTGACAAAACGCTGTTAGCCTTTGCCTAGCTTCATTTTGTTCTCCAAGGCCAAATTTGTCCGTTATTCCAGTTACCTTTTGACTCCCTACTTTAGCATTCCAGTTCCCTATGAGGGAAGGGCTGAGGTGGCTCAGAGGTTAAGATGCTGAGCTGTAGACTGGAAGGTCTGTAGGTCAGCAGTTTGAGACCCGAGTGCCGCATGATGGAGTGAGCTCCCGTCTCTGGCCCCAGCTCCTGCCAACCTAGCAGTTCGAAAGCAAGAAATTGCAAGTAGATATATAGGTACTGCTTTGGTGGGAAGGTAACAGCATTCCATGCACCTCAGCATTTAGTCATGCTGGCCACATGACCATGGAAATGTCTTTGGATGGTGCTGGCTCCTTGGCTTGGAAATGGAGATGAGCACCGCCCCCTAGAGTTGGATTTGATTAGCTTTTGAGCAAGGGAAACCTTTACACCTTTTACCTCTGTGATGATAAGAGCATCTCTTTTTTTGGTGTTAGTTCTAGGAAGTGTTGTAGGTCTACATAGAACCAGTCCACTTTACCCTCTTCTGCATCAGTGGTTGGGGCATAGACTTGGATTACTGTGATACTGAATGGTTTGCCTTGGATTCGGACCGAAATAATTCTGTCATTTTTGAGACTGTATCCCATTACTGCCTTTCTCACTCTCTTGTTGGCTATAAAGGCCACACCATTTTTTCTATGGGATTCTTGGCCACAGTAGCAGATATAATGGTTCATTCCTGTCCACTTTAGTTCACTGATTCCCAAGATGTCAGATGTTCAGTCTTGCCATCTCATTTTTGACCACATCCAACTTACCTTGATTCATAGACCTTACATTCCAGGTTCCTGTGCAGTATTGTTCTTTGCAGCACCGGACTTTCCTTTCATCATCAGACACATCCACAACTGAGAGTCCTTTTGGGTTTGGCCCAGCCATTTCATTCTTTCTGGGGTTACTTGTGCTTGCCCTCTGCTCTTCCCCAGAAGCATATTGGACACCTTCTGACCTGAGGGGCTCATATCTTCCAGCATCATATCTTTCAGCCTTTTGTTACTGTCCATGGGGTTTTCTTGGAAAAGATACCAGAGTGGGTTGCCATTTCCTTCTCCAGTGGATCACACTTTGTCTGAGTTCTCCACTGTGGTCTGTCCATCCTGGGTGGCCCTCCACGACATGGCCCACAGCCTCATCGAACCATGCAAGCTCCTTCACCACATCAAGGCAGCAATCCATGTGAGAATGCATCTGGCTATTGGAACGAAATACCTGAGCATGGTAATGCATGGTGTGAGAAGGGAAACTCGTGTTCTTGGACACAAAGAAGGAAATGCTCCACCCGAGAATCTTGGGATATATCGAAACCATTTGGCTGCCCCTGTGGAAAAAAAGACTATGAAGAATTCCTACTTCTCGAATACCTGCCAAGTATAATATATTTTTGCTGCCTCTGAATAATTTATACATATATAAACTTAGGGTGAAAAAGTGCTACCTTTTTTTAAAAAAAGCCAAAGTGCTAATTCTACTGATTCAAATTGTCAAACCTGTCCAGTTTAAGCTATGTAAATTACCCAGCTAAAGCAATTATTGCATCCCATTGTCGTCACATCATTAATTCTTTACAGGTTAAACAAATCTGGCATCATACTTGCAGATTTCAGACTGCATCAGCAACTTTCCCAGGAGCTTACTTTAACACACGGTAATTGAATCAACTAGCCTCTGCCGCTATTAAAGCTCTTTGTGTCGCTCTGGCTGGCTGAAGGCGCCGTCTTAACAAGACAGGATAGATTCAGGCTGGCTGGGTCTATGTGTGTAACAGATTGAGGTTGACATGAAGTGGGGGGAGAGCCCATTTGGCATAGTGGTTAAGTGCACAGACTCTAATTTGGGAGAACCAGGTTTGAGTCCCCACTCCTCCACTTGCACCTGCTGGATGACCTTGGACAAGCCATAGTTCTGGCACAGCTGTTCTCTCAAGAGCAGTTTCTGTCAGAGCTCTCTCAGCCCCACCTACCTCACAAGGTGTCTGCTGTGGGGAGGGGAAGGGAAAGGAGTTTGTAAGCCGCTCTGAGACTCCTTTAGGTAGTGAAGGGTGAAGTATAAATCCAATCTCCTCTTCCTCCTCTTCTTCTTCCTCCTCCTCCTCTTCTTCTTCTTCCACCAGATTTATATTGAACTGTGACACATGAGTAGGCCTGCAAAGTCAGGGGCAGCAGCCAAAAGTAGTGTACAGTATGATCCAGAAGGAGGATGATTGGACCAGAAGTGACATGCCGTGGCTGTTAGGAATGTGGAAGTTGGCTGGCTGGCTGATGAGTTTAACGGCTTTGGGGGAAGCAGTGGGGAGGCAGCCGGAGTCACAGAAGGAGATGGGGCTGGAGAGTTGGCAGTGGGAGCTCGGGCTGCCAGGTCCCTACCTACGGCCAGCGGGGATGGACCTTCCCATCCTGGATCTTCTGGCACACTTGAAAGCGACATCATCACACTAGGCAAGTAGCCAGGCAGATGCTCTAGCATTTGGCCCAAAACTCTATGGTACCATAGAGTTTTTCAGCCGAGTGCTAGAGCATCCCCACAGCGGCATGCCTGGTACAATGTTGTCATCTCTGGGTGAAATCATCGCACCGGGCACATTGGCACGATCCCGGCACTTTGTGATGAACGTAGGATGAACAAAAGGAGCCTTGAGGGAATTTCCTGAAACATTTCTTTTCTATAAACCCGCCCCTAGCATCAAAACTGAGGAATAGTTCCAGACAGGGCTCTTTTTGTAGCAGGAACTCCTTTGCATATTAGGCGACACACCCCTAATGTAGCCAATCCTCCAAGAGCTTACAGAGCTCTTCTTACAGGGGCTACTGTAATCTCTTGGAGGATTGGCTACATTAGGGGCGTGTCGCCTAATATGCAAAGGAGTTCCTGCTACAAAAAGAGCCCTGGTCAATGTTGTGTTTTTTGAGCATGATGCATGGGTTTTCCCTTTAAGACAGAGCTTTTTTCCAGCTTAAAGGGCAAATGCAAAGTAGCTGCAGACAGAGGCACCCCACCCCCCGGGGAAGGTAAGAAGGGGGAAGATTAGTTATGTGGTTTTCTTTCTTTGTTAAGCAACCATGTTTTTATTCCAATACCCAGCTCTGGCTCTTACTTCTTTGCACATCTCGAAGCCTGCTTCAGTGCACTTTGTTCTGTCCTTTTAAAATGAACCAGTAAATGTTTCATTTGATTATTAGCCTGCAAGCCTCTTTCCAGCACCACCATCAAACATGAAGAATAGTCTTAATTATAGTAAACTCCGGATCACTTTACATAGCCAGTCATTGATTACAAAATGTGTCATCTTGGACTACTGGCTACAATTAGATTCCATCGTGGGAAACTGCTTCTTGGGAACTGCATTTCAGAAGGACACAGTCCTGATTTCAGGAACTCCAGCTGGCTCCTGTGTGTCTGCGGCTGGCTCTGCGTCTGGCATTCACCCCACATTTTCTCAACACTGAGGAAAAGGTGCCACTCAAAACCACATTCAAATGCCCCAGGCCGACACCAGACTGACTGCAAAGTCACCCCTGAACGGCCACAGATCTATGCAGAAGGTGCTATAAAACCCAATGAACAAAGAAAGCGAAAGCGGCATGCAATGCAGAGTGGGATTTCTGTTTGGTAAAACAACAGAGGGGAAAGCCAATGCAGAATTGCCCTGTGTCTGTGCATGATGGCCACATCTCGTTTTTACGAAAGGGAACTATATATACCCTGGGCTCTTTTTGTTGCAGGAATTCCTTTGCATATTAGGCCACACGCCCCAGATGTAGCCAATCCTCCAAGAGCTTACAGTAGCCCCTGTAAGAAGAGCTCCGTAAGCTCTTGGAGGATTGGCTACGTTAGAGATGTGTCGCCTAATATGCAAAGGAGTTCCTTCCACAAATATATACATATATATATGTGTGTATATACATATATACACACACACACACACACATACATATACATACATATATATATATGGGTTTACATTACATTGTATAAGGTAAAGGTTCCCTTGCTCGAAAGCCCGTTTCAAAGCCAAAGAGCCAGCGCTGTCCGAAGACATTTCCGTGGTCATGAGGCCAGCATGACTAAACACCAAGGCGCACGGAACGCTGTTACCTTCCCACCGAAGTGGTACCTATTTATCTACTTGCAATTTCTTGCTTTCGAACTGCTAGGTTGGCAGGAGCTGGAACTAGAGATGGGAGCTCACTCTGTCATGCGGCACACTCGGGTCTCGAACTGCTGAACTACTGACCTTCCACAGCCTGCCGTTCAGCGTCTTAATCACTTGAGCCACCGCAGCTCCTTATAACACATTTTATACATTGCATCTAATGTGTGCAAGGTACACACCAGCCTGAAAATACAGTTGGCATCGCAGGATCATTTGGTTTCTCAGAGCCCATTATCCTTTGTGCTGTGCTTGGATTCAGCAAGCTCAAATTACAGCCACAACCCCCTGAACACATGCCAAGGCACCAAAGAGCTGCATGACTAGTTCTACATGTCCATGACTAGTTCTACGTGTCCGTGGGGGGTTCAGGCTTTTGTCCTTGAGCAGCGGCCCACCTGTCAAACAGAGTCTTTTGAAAGGCAATTGGCAACGGTTCACGGGGTCTAGTTTTCAAAGCAAAGAAAATCCTGCTGGACACAACCAAGCTCTTGGGGGGCATGGAAAGGAGCTTTTTAGATCCCGGTCTATATTGCTGCCTTCCTCCTTATGAAGAGGAGCTGAAGCTTCATTGTCATCCTCAATCATTGTAATTAACAGCTGGATGAAAATTAAGCTGGGTGATCACCAAAGTGTTAACCAGAGTAGCAATGGTGCATCCCTACCATACGTTATTTATCTTAGTTGGTTTATATGATGCCTTCCCAAGAAGCATTCAAGGTAGCTAAGGACTGATTGAAAAGCATATAATAGATGGAACCCACAGATAAAAGCCACTTCCCCATCCTCCATTATCTCCCCCCTCTTCCATGTGTGTTTTGCTCCCTCCGGGACTACTAGAGAGACCAAAACACATTAGGGGGAACCCCTTCCCCCAAAGCAATAGGGACAAAAGAGAGACACAAATGACCACCAGAATGAGGAACGGCTTAAAACAATGGTAGTATGATCAAGTCACCAGCCTCCCAGTGGGGAATCCCTCATCCCCATCTCTTGTTTCCCACGCCCCAAAAAACCAAAAAATGGCCATTGGGGCTAGGGTTGGCAGGTGAGGCACATACCAGGAGGCTCCAGGAGAGGGGAGGGAAGAAGCATGATTGAACTCTGAATTGAGTTCTGGGTGAGCTCCCGTCACATTTAAAGGGATTGTGTTCCTTTTAAATGCCTTCCCTCCATTGGAAATAATGGGGGATGGGGGCACCTTCTTTTGGGGCTCATAAAATTAGACCCCCAGTCCAATCTTTTTGAAACTTTTTTTTTTTGGAAGGGGCATTGAAGAGAGGCACCAGCAGCTATGCTGAAAATACAGTGCCTCTACCTCAAAAAATAGCCCCACCAGAGCTTCAGATACCCATGGATCGATTCTCCATTATACCCTATGGGGACCAGTCTCCATAGGGTGTAAAGGAGCACCCTGCAGTCATCTCCCTGCTTTCTGATAGCCTTGAAGTAGGGGGAGGAGCTCTAAACCGGGTGTTTGCCACCCCCAACTAGGGATTGGCGACCCTAATTGGGACAATGCCATTGAGTTTCCGGTGATCCCTAGGGAGGCATGATGTCACTTCTGGGTTTTCCCAGAAATGGCATCATGCCAGCACTGACAGTTATCCCCCATATCCCTGCCCCCAGTCTCCTGTTGGTTGCCTGGCAGTCCTATGAAGATCTTTAATAGGAAGAGCCAGGGCTCTTTTTGTAGCAGGAACTCCTTTGCATATTAGGCAACACACCCCTAATGTAGCCAATCCTCTGAGAGCTTGCAGAGCTCTTCTTACAGGGGATACTGTAAGCTCTCAGGGGATTGGCTATATTAGGGGTGTATCGCCTAATATGCAAGGGAGTTCCTGCTACAAAAAGAGCCCTGGGAAGAGGAATTCAAACATATTGGACTACAGATTCTAAGCCTTGTCCTAGAATCAAGTAAAGATCATATGCTCTAAGGGCCAGCCCATAAACTACCAGTTTGCTAACACTATTAAATAGAAGGGATTTCTCTACATTCTAAACTCTACTGCTACATATCCAATCAAGTAAGAATAAGAATGGTGGTGGTGATGGAAACGACACTCAAGTCACAGCTGACTTAGAGGGACCCGGTAGGGTTTTCAAGGCAAAAGATGAACAGTTGCGGCTTGCCATGGCCAGCCTTTGCATAGCAACCCCGGACGTACTTGGTGGTCCCCCATCCATGTATTAATCATGGCCAGCCCTGGTTAGCTTCCAAGGTCTGACAAGATCAGGCTAACCTGGGCCATCCAGGTCAAGGAAAGAATACTATACCCAAAAATGCAATAGTGTTAAAACCTCAGGCAGAATAACAGATGCATTAAAAGACCTTCCAGAATAATAATAATAAAAAGTCTTCACCTGTATGCCAGAAGGTCTGTAAAGATAGTACCACTTTTGTATACCCCAAAATGTATTGAGCAAATTGGCCCTCGTATTTGAATGTTACCAACAGCCCAATTCTAAGCGTGTTGTCAAACATCAGTCCCACTAAAGTCAATAGGATTTACTCACACAGTGTTGTGTGCAAGACTGCAGTATGGATTAGTTTCAACCAGTCAGTATGAGTCTGCTCAATTTACTTCACAGGGGTTTTGTGAGGAGTATGATACCCAGAGGCTGCTGGAAGTGGGGAGAGATACAAAATATGAATATAAAAAGGTAATCATTCTATTATTCAAGTATTACTGGAACGACATGTAATCCAGCCACACAAAAGTCCCCTTTCAACTCTGAAGGTCGCTGAGAGACCTCAGAAGAGTCACTTGCCCTCACCATAACTTGTTCTCACAACAACCCAGTGAGGTAGAGTATGGGGAAGAACCAAATCCACCACTCTTAAGACAAAAGGAGGAACAAACAATTATAGACAGAAAATGGAAACCACACAGCTCTGACAGTGTACTATTGCGCCGAGCACAGCTCATGACTGATATAGTCATTGGCAGGATGCAGCCTCCTAACAAAGTTGTTGTTTCCAGCAGACTGTTTCCTTCTTTCTTTCCATCCACCCAGCTCCATTGTTTTGTCTGCTCAGCCAGATGTTGCAAAGAGGTGACCCTGTTTGTGTGCTATAGAAAATAAAACAACTTTTTTTTCTTTTCTTAATCTCTCTCTATTTATTTATTTATTTATTTATTTGATCTGTACCCTGTCCTGCCTGCTGGAGCAGGCCCGGGACAACTTACATAAAAGATTAAAACAGAACATTTATAATACATTTAAAAGTGTTGTGTGCAAGATTACAGATACGATGAACACAGTATCAGAGCAATCATAGTGGGAGTAAAGTCAGCAATAATATTGGGACTATTATCTCAGTCCCATTTATTTATTTATTTATTTATTTATTTATTTATTTATATCTTCAATTTATATCCCACTCGAACCCCCGAAGGGGTCTCTGAGCGGCTTACAGTTACTCATTGAATCCTTAACTAAGGCCACATAGCTGATCGGGAAGGGACTGCCCTACCAGCACCCTGTGGAGAGCGGTGTTCTTATCAGTTTCGTCAGTTTCTTGTCAGTTTCATCCTGGGTCGGCTCAGCTCGGCGTTCGCAGATCCCTCGGCGCGTGGTTTCTGCGTCGGTGCGGCTCCGGCTCTGTCTTCCTGACTCCGCCGCGCCTGCGCCTTCACGTCCTCCTTGCGCCGCCGTCTCTGCTCCGCCTTCCGCCTCTCGCCATCCCCTGGAGCTCTTGCCATCTTTTGCCGCCATCATTCCGCCTGCCTTGTTACCGGCAGCTCCACAACCCCCGCGGGGGGGGGTGCTCCCTGTCATCTAAGACAGGTACCCATTTTATCTACTTGCTATTATTGTTATTTTAGCAGCTTTCGAACCGCTGGGTAGACGGGAGCTGGGACTTGGGCCAGGTGCTCACCCTGGCCGCGGTGGGATTCGAACAGCCGTAATGGCTGTTCATAGATGTTACTAGCAGGCATTAGTTGCCTGCGCAACCGCTCCCTATTTTGTCCCATACTAAATTCGTATACTGGTGAGAAACAGGTTGCTGTTGATGTTTCCAGGGTGTGGAGTCTTAAACTTATACTGAACTCTTAAGTGTGAGTCCTCAATTGAATGCCTGGTGGAAGAGCTCCATCTTGCAGGCCTCATGGAACTGTAAAAGGTCCCACTGTTAGCCGGACTGCTTATCTACGCAGTGACTGACTAACTTATTGAGGTCTTTTTGCCAATGTATACAGAGAGAGCAAGTTCCGTTGGCTGAGAAGCCTATTTCTTCAAAAGAATGATGCTTGACAAAGGTTTCTTAATTTGAATCAAGATTCTCTTTACTGAAAATTCTTATCATTTACAGTCATACAAAAACAGATTCACACACACATACATTCAAGTTCCTTTTAGTTACAGTAGAAATGGAAAACAATATTGGGATTTAAGCTAAAAGTATGTCTTTAGGAGGGGGAAAGCATATATACTTATCTGCTCCAGTAGATTTCGACCTTCCAGTGTTCAGGAACAAGGATTGTTTCTAACTAAGGATTTCTTACTTTTGCTACACACAGTTAGAACCAGCTAACATGCGTGAGGGTTACTTGGTCGCGACTCCAAGTTAACACAATAAGTTACCTTAAGTTATCTTGTTGGTAAGGGGAGCAAGCTTGTCCTGTTCTGCTTCTTCCTCTCTGGAACAAAAGGTTGCACCCCGTTTTATCAGCTAGTCTGGGGGCTGGCTTGGGGTGTTTCTGGGTCCATCCCATCCCTATATTATTGGCTAAAGGATGTGGGGGTTCCCTCCTACTAAGGTGGGGCAATACTGAAAGTCTACACCTTTCTACAAGGGAGGATTTTGGTTAAGGTGCTAAGATGGGTCGGCATGGAAACCTTTAGGTATGTAGATGGATCTAGCCAGGTCTTCACACATGCAAATGCCAAGCATCCTGTGGGTTACGTGAGGTGTAAAACTTCTTCAATGGTGGAAAGCTGTTGTTTTTACATTCTGCTGAAGGAGCTGTAATGGAGATGCTAATATGGAGCCTTCTTGTTCCCAAGGGCTCCTGGGTAAGTGTGCAAGATGTCTCTGTGACATCATTTGCATGGAAATACAGGCTGTGTGGTACCTCCTCTTACACAGAGAGTCACATTAACTCAAGCATACTGTCAGAAGTCCTAACTTAGTCAGCAAACACCAGACCTTTTTGATGCAAGCAAGGTTAGCGTTTATTAAGCTGCAATAGATAGATCACTGAAACAGGTCTCTTGTTCAGAATGACTTGGTTACAGAAAGCAAGCGGTTATACAGGGGAAGGGGGTGAATGGGGACCCCCTTCTTCCATACAATGAATAAACATGCGACTGGGAAATCGAAAGTTACTAAGCAAATGAATTCCCACCGCCCCCATTAACCACAGCTGCTACATCTATGCCAGCGATAGAGAAGCTCGCAACCCGGACTTGCCAAGGTCAGAACGTCCAGGCTGCAAGAGATAGGAAGAATAAAAGCCACATTCCATTCTCACACCCGAGGTGTAAATCAACAACTCCCCGGATTCCAACCTCCCGTCTGTTCCGCCACTAAGGCGCCAAAAGCCCACCTCCCTCCCGTCATCCATCATAGCCCACCTCCCACCCTTCCATCATGGCAGGGCTACCTGACATGCAGCCCCCTCGAAAATAATCCTACCCCTTTGGTTTGTGGGGGTACAATTTGTGAAAGGCTTTAACTAGCCGGGGGCCAGAACATTTTCCGCCCGTACCCACTCCCGCTGTTCCGGCCCAAAGTCAATCCATTCAACCAGGTAAAACAAGCGATTGCGAGAGAGTTTAGAGTCCAGAATCTGCGAGACTTCGTAGTGAGGTTCCCCCCCCACCAGCAGCGGAGGTGGGGTGGGCCGTTGCGGTCGCCATTTGTTCCCTTCAGGCGCTGGGCGAAGAAGCCGCACATGAAAAACAGGATGCACAGACTTTAGGGATTTAGGCAATGCAAGTTCAACAGTTACATTGTTAATCACTCTCACAATCTCAAAAGGACCAATAAATTTCCAACCAAGTTTGCGGCTCGGCTGAATGCGGCGCAAATGTTGGGTAGATAAGTAAGCAAACTCTCCACACTTGGGAACCCAGGCCAGGTTACGTTTCTTATCGGCTTGGATTTTGTAGGCAGTCTTAGCCTCTTCCAGAGTCTCTGCTAACGAGCCCCACGCCTCCCGCAGACGTTTGCACCAGTCACCAGCATCTCCCGCCGGGAGGTCGGGAGAAGACAAAAATGGCAGAGGCGGGGCGTCATAACCATGAACCGCTTTAAATGGGGACATCCCCGTCGACGAGTGCTGAGTATTATTGTAACAAAACTCAGCCAAAGGTAAAAGAGAATGCCAATTGTCCTGCTGAAAATTAGAAAAACAGCGCAAGTATTGTTCCAGGGTCTGATTCACACGTTCAGTTTGTCCATCCGATTCAGGATGGTATGCACTACTCACACCCCTCTCTACGCCAAGTAGTGACATTAGTTCGCTCCAGAACTTGGAAACGAACTGAACCCCCTGTCGGAGATCACTTTAGCAGGTAAAGTGTGGAGCCTCACAACGTGTTGTAAGAACGCAGAAGCCAATTTTCTGGCAGAGGGGATGGTTGCAAAAGGAACAAAATGCGCCTGTTTAGTAAAGAGATCTACGATCACCCAAATAACAGTTTTCCCCCCACTAGGGGGTAAATCCGTAATAAAGTCCATAGAGATCACTTCCCAGGGCCGAGCCGGCGTAGGGAGGGTTGCAGGGCACCAGGGGGTTTCCCAGGGCGAGGTTTACTCATTAAACAGGTTTGACAAGCAGAAGTGAAGAGTGACACATCTTTACGTAGCCCTGGCCACCAAAATTGTCGCTGTAAGAGCTGGAGAGATTTTACAAATCCTGTGTGTCCAGCTAGCTTGGATCCGTGCGCCCAACCCATCACCTCCCCCGGAGAGAACGGGGAACGAAGAGCTTGTCATTTTTAGTCCAGCAGCCATGCGTATCGCGGGATAGCCCTTCTTCCCCCTCCACTTCCTCCCTGTCCGCGTCAGACATTTCAGTGGAAAATCGTACCGCCCAGTCACTTGGAGGAGGGTCTGGCGGAGGTGGGGTACGTTTGGCCTGCCTCCTCGTGGTTACCGCTCCTCCCAACTGGGAAGGAGTGAATACAGAGTCACGAACCTCCTCCCTCTTGCTGTCGTGTTGGGGGAGGCGTGACAAAGCATCGGCCAGGGAATTTGATGTCCCCGGGAAATGGTGCAGTGTGAAATTAAACTTGGAGAAGAAATCTGCCCAACGGAGCTGCTTGGCGTTCAAAGAACGGGGGAGCGGAGCAGCTCGAGGTTCTTGTGGTCAGTCCAGACCTCGAATGGGACTCGCGCTCCCTCTAACCAATGGCGCCAAGTAGACAATGCCAAACGGATCGATCCCGCTTCTTTCTCCCAAATGGACCAATTCCGTTCAGTATCATTGAATTTCCTAGACACATAGGCAAGGGGTGCAATTTACCGTCCTCCCCCTCCTGGAGGATCGCCCCCCATAGCGACGTCCGAGGCGTCAACCTGGACAATGAATTTTTTCAGTTCATTGGGGTGGGCCAACACCGGTTCTGAGGTGAAGAGGGTTTTCAACTTGTCAAAAGCCCGTTGGCACTCAGGTGACCATACTAGTTTAGCGCCCGGTCGAGTGCATTCGGGTGGCTTCCCTTTTGTTTTCAGTAAGTCTGTTAAGGGGAGAGCCACCTGGGCAAAGTTCGAGAGGAATGATCTATAAAAGTTCGCGAAGCCGAGGAAACCTTGGAGTTGCCTCCGTGTTTTAGGAGGTTCCCACCCCACCACATCCTTGATTTTGTCAGGGTCCATCTCAATTCCCCTTTGAGATATGCGGTAGCCCAAGAAAGGGATCTCCGTTTTGTGAAATTCACACTTGGACAGCTTGGCAAATAGTTTATGCTTATGCAACGTTTGGAGTACTTCCCTCACCAGTTTCACATGAGATTTGCGGTCGGGGGAATACAAAAGAATGTCATCAAGGTAAACAAGGACCCCCTTGAACAGGTATTTGTGTAACACCTCGTTAATCAAATTCATGAAGACCCCAGGAGCCCCCTGAAGTCCGAACGGCATAACTAAGTATTCAAACTGGCCGAGAGGTGTGTTAAACGCCGTCTTAAACTCGTCCCCCTCCCGAATCCGGACTCGGAAATAGGCATCGCGGAGGTCAAGTTTTGAGAAAATTTTCCCTCCAGCGACTGCTGCCAACAAGTCTTTTATGAGGGGCATGGGGTAAGCGTTAGTGTTGGATACCGCATTCAAGCCCCGATAGTCCGTGCAAAGCCGTAACCCTCCGTCCTTCTTTTTCCTAAAGAGCACGGGGGCTGCGAACGGGGAGGACGCTGGCCTTATGAAGCCCCTGCTGAGGTTTTTGTCAATGAATTTTCTCAGTTCTACCTTTTCCGAAGGGCTCATAGAATATAGTTTCCCTTTAGGTAGCTTTTGGTTGGGCAGAATCTCGATTGCACAATCAGAGTTTCTGTGGGGGGTAGTTCATCTGCTTCCTCCTCCCCAAAGACAGGGGCGAGGTCTCGGTATTCGGGGGGAATGCTTTCTAGTTCTGCATCGGCTACCCCAGCCGGCACCGAGAGTTTCCCCTCGATTATGGGTCCCCACTCTGTCTTCCAGACGTGGGACCGGCATTTCTCGGAGATGAAATCCACCTTTCCCTCCCCCATAGTACGTGAGGATCGTGATCAAAGAACCATGGACTTCCTAAAACCAGGGGAAACCGGGCGGACGGGGTAACTACAAACGATCTCTCTTCCCAGTGCTGCCCCAGTCCCACCCGCAATGGCACAGTCTCGTATTTGCAGGGTTCCTTCATTGTGGACCCATCCATTTGGGTAAAAATCAAGGGGTCTTTTAGTTTAAGGACTTTCGCCCCGAGTCCCGTCAGTAGGGTGGGGTTGATCAGGTCTCTCCCACACCCTGAGTCAATGAGAGCCCGTACTCTCACATGGGTCAAGAGACCCGGGTCCATTAAAGTCACTGTAAGGAAAAAGAGAGAGGGTTTTTGCTCACCGGGAGTTGCGCCTGGGGTTGTGGGACCTGCTGTTCAGCGCTGTTCACAGCAGGTCCGCCTCGTTTCCCTGCGGCACGACCTCGCCATCGGAGGAGTCGGATGGCTCGCTGAGTGGTTTAGCTTGCAAAGCTTTCGCCCCCTTCGGTCTCGCCACCTGTTTTGGCGTGGAAGTGTCGAACTTCTTCCTTGTTCCCTTTTGCGCCCCGGTCGATGCAGGTGAGGTCGGGCAGTTCGCGGCGAAATGGCCTCCTTCCCCGCATTTGAGGCACAGACCTTGCTTCATCCGGAGTTCTCTTGTTCCGTCCTTCTGCTTTGGGTTCTGGATGGGAGCCTTCCCTCTCGCAGTCGGTGCGTTCCCTCGGGTTGCCATCGCTGCAGCATCGTCTAGTTTGATGGTCTTCAGCCGGTTTTCCATCGTGACTGCGGCCTGGATCCATCCGGTGAGGGTGTTCGGATCTTGGTTCAGGGTGACCTCACGGCGAACCTCCGGATTCAGCCCCCATTTGTAAAACTCCAGGAGATTACCTTCTCCTCGCAGCTTGGCGGCACATCTGCGGAACTCCGCGGTGTAATCTCTCACCGACCTCGCGCCCTGCTTGAGGCTCCGGATTGTTGCTTTTGCTGCTTTAGTTGAGTGCACGTCTTCAAATTGTTCTTTCATAGCCCACATGAAAGAATCAATCTCTCTCAGTTCGCGCCCATCGGCTTGGTGGAGCCCCACGTACCAGTCAGCTGCTGCTCCCTTCAGGTGAGCCGCTATGACGTCGACCATCCGCTCTTCCCTCTGGAACAGGTGGCCCCAAGTTTCGATGAACTTCTCGGCTCGCACCAGGAAGAACGGGAACTTCTCGGGGTCTCCGTCAAAATCCGCGTCCAGGAGCTCCGTAGGTTTAGGAGGCAGGAACCCCCAAGGACGAGGGGGTTGTTGCCCCGGCGGGCCCCGTGGCGCTGGCCCCGCTGGTTGATCCGGTGGTCCGGCTGGCACGTTCCCCGCTCCCTGGTCCGGTGCTGGGCGTTGATCTGGAGGAACTTGTGCCGGCGGCTCTTCCCGTCTCTGTCGTTCACGCTCCTCCCGAATGCCCTCCGCAATCATCTGTGGGATGCGAGCGAGGGACTCATCCAGGAAACGCATCAGGCGGTCTTGGCCTGGCTCCCCGCTCCATCTCCGCCTTACCACGACACTCTCTTGGGGCTCGGAGTCCCTGCCGGTGTCTTCCAGGGGTTCTGCGGTAGCCAACTTACGGACCGACCTCTCGGGGTGGCTCATCCCCATAGATGCTCTTGGGGTCCCGAACCACGCCTCGTGGGTCTCGGTCAGGGGTTTCACCCAGTCCCGTCTGCGTCCCGCTCGGTGGGTCACCCCTCCATAGGCTGCCCCATACGGATCGCCGTAGGGCCCTCCAAAGTCGTACTCCAAACCCCATTGTCCCGGCACGTATGTGTCAGGGGTTTCTTTGGGTACGCCTTTCCCAGGAGGCTTCTTGTCCTTTTCTTCTTCTTCAATCGGGAGAGTGTCTTCTTCTCCATCACTCATGTTGGAGTGGTGGGTTTAGGACCAGTCCCGAAAGTAAATGAAGATTCTGAACAAACTGTCAGAAGTCCTAACTTAGTCAGCAAACACCAGACCTTTTTGATGCAAGCAAGGTTAGCGTTTATTAAGCTGCAATAGATAGATCACTGAAACAGGTCTCTTGTTCAGAATGACTTGGTTACAGAAAGCAAGCGGTTATACAGGGGAAGGGGGTGAATGGGGACCCCCCCTTCTTCCATACAATGAATAAACATGCGACTGGGAAATCGAAAGTTACTAAGCAAATGAATTCCCACCGCCCCCATTAACCACAGCTGCTACATCTATGCCAGCGATAGAGAAGCTCGCAACCCGGACTTGCCAAGGTCAGAACGTCCAGGCTGCAAGAGATAGGAAGAATAAAAGCCACATTCCATTCTCACACCCGAGGTGTAAATCAACAACTCCCCGGATTCCAACCTCCCGTCTGTTCCGCCACTAAGGCGCCAAAGCCCACCTCCCTCCCGTCATCCATCATAGCCCACCTCCCACCCTTCCATCATGGCAGGGCTACCTGACACATACATTCTCCCAAAGTAAAGACACTTGCTGTCACCATTCCTGGTGTGCATGCAGGTCAGAAAATAACAAATAAAAGCATTTTCAAAGTTCACCTCCTAACACCACAGGGGCCTAGTATCTTCCGGGAGCTCATTCCACCAGCATGGAGCCACCACAGAGAAAGCCCTGGCCCTGGTTGTAGTCAGCCTGTCATCTTTTGGATTGGGTAGAACCAAGAGATTTTGAGACCCTGAATGCAGTGCTCTCTGGGGAACATATGGGGAAAGGCGGTCCCTCAGGTAGGCAAGCCCCTGACCATAAAGGGCTTTATAGGTAAGAACCAGTACCTTGAAGTGAATTCGGCATGCTATAGGTAGCCAGTGCAGGACTTCCAATGCAGGCTGAATGTGCTCCGACAAGGGGAGACCCAACAAAAGCCTGGCTGCTGCATTCTGCACCAGCTGTAGCTTCCGGATTTGGGACAAGGGCAGTCCCATGTAGAGAGCATTACAGTAGTATAATCTCGAGGTGACCATTGTATGGATCACTGTTGCCAAGTCATTGTGTTCGAGGAAGGGAACCAGCTGCCTAATCTGCTGAAGATGGTAGAAGGCTGACTTAGCAGTGGCTGTTACCTGGGCCTCCATCATTTATGAGGCATCCAAGAGTGCTCCCAAACTCCTAACCTTAGGCGCTGGCACCAGTGGCACCCCATTGAAGGTCAGAAGTGGGATCCCTAACCCCAGGCCTCTCTGACTTAGATACAGGACCTCTGTCTTTGTCAGATTCAATTTCAGTTGGCTCAGTCTAAGTCAACCAGCCACAGCTTGCAATGCCAGGTCCAGATTTTCTGGTCTAGAGTCAGACTGGCTGCCCAACAGCAGATGGAGCTGGGTGTCCTCCACATACCGATGACATCCCAGCCCGTGCCTCCGGGCAATCTGGGCAAGGGGGCATATATAGGTGTTAAATAACACTGGGGAAATTACCGCCCCTTGGGGCACTCCGCAAATCAGTGGGTACTTTCAAGACAGCTGTTCCCATAATGCCACCCTTCCTCCCCAACCTGAAGGACGGAGGAAATCCATTGTAAGGCAGACCTCTGAACCCCAGTGTCAGTGCTACTATTATGAACAGACATGGGTGGGGAGTTAATATTTCCCCATGAGCTATCAAACTAGTAAAAAGACGCTCCTGCCCCCACTCCATTTACATACACGGTAATGGCAAATTAATTTGTATCACTGATTAATTAATATGCATTAGTGATTGTACACATATGTATGAATGTACAAAAATGAAATTGCAAAATTAGTCACATTGTTTGGATCCGGGTCATATGCGAGGAGGGAGGTATTATCTTTAGAAGAGAAGAAGAGAAGAAATTGGATTTATACCCCACCCTTCACTACCCAAAGGAGTCTCAGAGCAGCTTACAAACTCCCTTCCCTTCCCCTCCCCACAACAGACACCCTGTGAGGTAGGTGAGGCTGAGAGAGCTCTGATAGCAACTGCGCTTTTTCAAGAACAGCTGTGCCAGAACTATGGCTTGCCCAAGGTCATCCAGCAGGTGCAAGTGGAGGAGTAGGGAATCAAACCCGGTTCTCCCAGATTACAATCCGCACACTTAACCACTACACCAAACTGGCTCTCAGTCTAGGGGCCTATGGTGGCTCTCAGCAGCCCTAAACTTAGAAACACTTTTGCCCTGGTAAAAGATCTCCAGATTATGAAGAATGAAATGATGTTTGATGCAATTCTAATAAGGCAATAAAGTAAAGGGAAACTGATAATTGCTATTAGTGAAAGCTCTGGCTCACAATGAAGAAAGGTTCAAATTACATCTTTTATTGTCACAACTTGGACAGTCCTAAGAGGAGGAAAAGTAATCTATAACCCACTTTTCTCACTGACTATGACCTCCACCTTCTCTTAACAACAACAACATCCTTGTGAGGTCGGTTAGGCAGCAAGCACGTGCCAGGCCCAGAGTCACCCGGTGAGCACAGTGGAGATTCAAACGCAGACGTCCCAAGTCTCCATCATAAACTATTAAAGTATGCTAAGAATCTATTTTAAGCAGGTGGGCTATTCTAGGCAGCCTTACCGTGACAGCTCGTATTCGATCAAATCTTACCCTGGCTCCAAACTGGGCCTGCACTTAAAACCAGTTTTGCTTATCAGCTAAGGCCTGTGTGTAAGGGGCAGGGCTTCCTTAAGTAGCTTCCCCGTAAACGTAAAGGTGAAGGTTTCCCTTGCTCGAAAGCTAGTCGAATCCGGCTCTAGGAGGCAGTGCTCATCTCCATTTCCAAGCCGAAGAGCCGGCGCTGTCTGAAGATGTTTCTGTGGTCATGTGGCCGGCATGACTAAACGGCAAGGTGCATGGAATGCTGTTACCTTCCAACTGAAATGGTATCTATTTACCTACTTGCAGTTTCTTGCTTTCGAACTGCTAGGTTGGTAGGAGCTGGGGCTAGAGACGAGAGCTCACTCCGTCATGCAGCACTCTCGGGTCTCAAACTGCTGAACTACAGACCTCAGCGTCTTAACCTCTGAGCCGCCACGGTCTTCCTCTGATTTGTTGGAATTTCTCCAGCCCTGCCAATCCTGTCCCATGTCTCATTCAGATGGGGGGGGGGACAATCAGATCCATGGTTTTCATGTTGTGAATGCCTATCCCAGCCTTTGTAAGTCTATGTATTTATCCCAGGTACTGGGACACAGTTTGAGAGCTACTAACTTAAATGTTTAAAGAGTCTGAAAAAAAGGGAGCTCAGGTTCAGATTCCTGGTATGAGTTCCTTGTATCACTATAAACTCATTACCGCAAATTGCTGTGTTGTAGTTCTCCTGCAAAGAAGAACCTGAACGATGCAAATAAGCTCAGCCCTTTCCCCTTTATTTAATATGAGCCCGGAGACCAAGGTTTTTTCCCGACATTATGTGGTATGGAAAATTAATGTCAAAAAGTGCAATCAAATTAGAAAACTGAACGCAGGTGGAACGTAAGAGCACTCTTCAACCACCTACTGATCAAATAATTACTAGGCAAGAGTTGCTATTGCTGATTTTTTTTAAAAAACAAAAAACCAGTTTTCGGGTGATTACAAAAAGTTACTTTTCCAGTTCCTGTAATTAGGGAAAGATGGAAGATGCACCTGTTCTTCCCAGCCCAATACAAACCGTAGGTGCAATGAGAGAATATGGTATTTCTATCTGCTTTAAATGATGTTGGCGTAAATGCCCCAATTGTTTAACACAGTCTGGGGATTTTATAGAAATATTATAGTTCGGTTAGCAGAAGAATGTCCCTTGAAATACTGTGTCACAGAGATTATATAAGGCAACGGAAAGAGGTTGTGCTTTATCGTTATAGAAACAGAGAGGCATAGGGATGCCAGACCCCCACCCCCACCCCCCATGGGGGCAGGGGTCCCTTACTGCCAGGCCCCACCTCTCTGCCCTGGGTCAGCTGGGGGAGGATTACCCCCTCCCAAACAAGGGAAGACAACCACCATTTCAGCGACATGCCTATGTGACTTCAACGTGACCTATGTAATTTCCACATGAATTCACTTCTACTACAGAGTTTTTGCCCGAAAACCAGAGCATCACCCTGACATCTCTGATATGCCTACCTCACTTCCAGGTCGCAATGGAAGTCACGTGGGCACATCTCTGAAATATGTGAAGAAACTCCCAGTCCCCAGTAAGCTCATCTCGCATCCACCGCCGGCTGCCCAGAGGGACCTGGCAACCTTAGAGAGGTGGGACATATCTGAAGAAATCATCTAGGCCTACAAAGGAAGATGAGAAAACTGCCAGGATGTTCAGGCCCGAAGCCTGCGAAGTAGGATACCAGCTCCAGTTTCCCATTGAGGGAGAGAGAAAAAAGTACAAAAATATTTTGTCTGTGTCATGATCTCTCTTCTGGGTAGGGTTGACAATCACTTCCCGGTGGTGGGAGATCTCCTGGAATTACAACTGGCTTTCAGACAACAGAGGTTAGTTTTGCTGGAGAAAATGGTCGCCTTGAAAGGTGGACTCTACGGCATTGTCCCTCACTGAGGTCCCTCCACTTCCCAGACCCTGCCCTCTAGGCTCCTCCCCCAGAATCTCCAAGTATTTTCCAACTCAAAGCTGGCAACTCTACTTCTGGGGGAAACTGGTAGTCCTCTCAAGGAATCACAGGTTTTCCCCAGTTATGTCACCTATAATGGCAAAACAAACAAACAAACAAACCATGTCCCTTCCACCCCAGTCTCCTGATAGTTGCCAGGCCTGGCAGCCCTACTGCCAAGCCAGCCCCCTATCTATGGTGAGCAAGCATCTGGCCTGTAGAACAAATTCCGCACCAGGCCCATAAAATCCTGTCTTGCAAGGCTGTGAAGTAGAACCAGAATGACAAGACGCCATGTAACTCTCTCAGCCAGGCAGGCAACAGGCAATCTATATCATATCAATCTGACACCAGCTGGCTGTGTCACTAAGACATCAGTGAACATTCAAGAATGTTCCGGTCCCTCAAATATGACCAAGTTTTCAGAGTCTGGGACAGATCAGAAAGTTCTCAACTTACCTTTTTTTTTTTATTGGCTGTTTCATGCTATGGCCTTTATTAACAAAGGCAGCATTGTGGGTTTTTTTCCCCCTAGCCCTGTAGTCAAGGGCAGACCTAGCAGGGTAGCAAAGAGACTGACCACATGCCATAACAAGATACCTACGAGGCTCTTTTTGTAGCAGGAACTCCTTTGCATATTAGGCGACACACCGCTAAGGTAGCCAATCCTCCAAGAGCTTACAATAGCCCCTGTAAGAAGAGCTCTGTAAGCTCTTGGAGGATTGGCTACATTAGGGGTGTGTCGCCTAATATGCAAAGGAGTTCCTGCTACAAAAAAGAGCCCTGGATACCTCCAAACAAGAACAGGAGCCAGGGACTTCTGCTTAGCCTCGAACAGGGTCAGGTTTTTTTTCCGCCCTGGCCACAGCCTGGGGGAACATGCTCCCATCTGAGATCAGGGCCCTGCAGGACATATTACCATTCTGCGGGGCCTGTAAAACGGAGCTCTTCCACCAGGCCTTTGGCTGAGCTGGTTGGACGTCCAACAAAAAACTTGGCTTCCCCAGCTGAAACTGAAGCCTACCATCTCAACGCGGTCTGGAAAATCAGATCTTACAGACCCAATGGTGCCAGCTTGAAATAATGTATGCAATGGAATCATGCAACCTGTTTTCTGCTTTCTCTTTTTAAATCTATGCTACTTCAAATTGTTTTTAATTATTCTGTAAATCCTATTTATGTGCTTAAGAAGCCTACTGTGATCCGCCCAGAGCCCACTTGCGGGGAGCGCAGAATATAAATTGAATTAATTAATTAAATAAACACATAAAAATATGGTGTAGCAGTTAGAGTGGTTGACTGGGACCTTCGAAATCCAGGACCAAATCCCCACTCAGCCATGAAATTTGCTGGGTGAACTTGGATCACTCTCTCTCTCCCCTCAGCCTAACCTGCTTAAGAAGGTTGTTGTGAAGGTAATATGGAGGAGGGGACGCTGACAGGGCTCTTGAGCAGGAACTCCTTGCATATTAGCCACATACCCAATGTAGCCAGTCCTCCAAGAGCTTACAGTAGCCCCTGTAGGAAGAGCTCTGTAAGCTCTTGGAGGATTGGCTACATTAGGGGTGTGTCGCCTAATAGGCAAAGGAGTTCCTGCTACAGAAAGAGCCCTGGACACTGATATATGCCACTCTCAGTTCTGTGGAGGGGGGACAGGATAAAAATACACCCAACTAAATAAAGAAATAAGCAGTCAGTGGAGTCAACTGTCATTAGCTTATTACCCATGCACATTTGTTAAACTGAAAATTCACTCTGTGTGTGTAAAATGCAGTCAAGTCACAGCCGACTTATGGCGACCCCAGCAAGGGGCTTTCAAGGCAAGTGAGAAGCAGAGGAGGCTGGCCATTGCCTTTCACTGCAGAGGCTTCCTTGGTGGTCTCCCTTCCACGTACTGACCTTGCTTTGCTTCCAAGATCTGGCAAGATCTGGCTATACTATACTGCCTTCCCTTCCATAAATTCATTACTACTTTTTAAAACTTAATAGCATTGTTTCAAAATAACAGTTAAGTCATTTATACTCATAATAGGAGATCATGGGTCCTAGCCTTTAATTTTTTGGCGGGGGAAAAAAACATACACTAATTTTCTTGCGATTTCCTTTTCCCCACAATTGCCACCGCCTTGAATAAACCTGTGCTCGAATTTTCCAGTTCCCGTTCGAAAGTTCACAATACGGCCTCGTCTCAGTGTCATGAACTTAACAGCGATGAGGGCTGCATTATATCAGCTGAAGAATTACTGCTTAATTCGCATTGCTGAAGTGGTGAATACTTCATCTATTATATGCCATGCAAGTCTAGTTAATCGTTTCCCACTGGGAATTTTGCTTCTTAGGAGAAAATATGGACAGCCAGGATATGTTTTCAACTTATTATGGATGATGCTTCAAAAGATACAAATGATGCATAAAGATAATGAACGGGAGGCATCTCCATATTAGTCGCCTTTATTTTCCAAGCACGCATACTGCCTCCGCCCTCCCAGCACTCAGTGCTAATTGTCTCACTACACTGGATTGGATCCATCTGGGCAGCTGTTTTGCTCAGTGGCACCCAGTCAGCTGCTGTACTACGGCCTTCCCCCATCCCTCATGGCTTTGGTCCATGCCGGGACCATGATCTCCAGGTGGACCACGGGAACCCATCACTCCCATTTCCCCCAGTAAAAAAGCTGATTGGATCCAACCCATTTTCTGGAGGAGGGAATCAGGACTCTCCTCCACAAAGATGGGGAAATCCCCACGGATGTGCAGGAATGGGTATTGGCCCAGCAGACAAAACAGCAGGGGCAGATTCAGGGACTGTTATACCTGCCTCTAATTTGCAGCATTTCAGTTATAGAAACGTTGTACAATGGTGAGTCTGCATGTCACAGATCAAAAGCATATAATTATCCTTTCAAGGGACAATAAACATAGAGAAGATTCTTGTTTTGTTTTGTTTTTTAAAGGCCTGGGGGAAAAAAATCAGATTCTGAACAAATGTAGACTTCGTTCTATGAGGTACAGAATTAGGTTGTCAAGTGTCTTGTGTGAAATGATTATTATTGATTCACCGTCGGGTGTAAAAAAGGGGATGGGGGGAGGTACCGATGAGAGCCAAGGCATGACCAGACTGCATTTCAAAGCTGTTTGTAATGCAGACTGAATACATCCTGGCTTCCATTTGTCTTACGACAGAAAGTCATCTTGTTTCTCCTGCAAAGGCAGATTGTGTTGTGACTCAGAAACATTGTGTATGAGTTGGACTACAGCAGTGATCAACAAGGTAAAGTGAGTGGATTCTATGCACACTCTCACACATACACACATACGCACAAACAGAAGGCAAATCTTCAAAGGTGCTATATTTATTTGCTTACGTGCTCCAAATTATCTTTTCTGATGCATTTGATACTTACCCTTTGACCTAGGCAAATATCTTATTCTTTCATGAGTAGCAAGCATTTCTGTCTCCTAGAAGTTTTTCCTATTGATAGAACACTCTGGCACTGTACATACAAGATATTTAACAAGCCAGTGACCTAATCTGCATCTAGCATTTGCTTCACTGTTTTACCAAACCCACGCTGGAACAGAAATTCCCCTCTGCATTGAATGCCACTTTCACTTTGATTGATTGTTGGATTTTATGGCGGTGTCCAAACTGCATGCCACATTCACTTTGTTTGATCTCTCAGTTTTATGGTAGCCGTCTGCATAGATTTATGGCTATTTTATGGCCATTCAGGGGTGACTCTGCAGTCAGTACAGTGTTGCCCAGTGTTGCGCAAATGCAGTAGAATCTGCACTTGCATTTTTAAATCAGTTTCATGCTGCTGTGACACCATCTTTCTCTGTGCTTTTTTGAAGAGTTGTTTGGAGAAGATTAATTTAAAGTGGTGTGGAGGCAACATGACAGTGGAGCCACCACAAGAGGGCAATAAACATATGCAGACATGCAAAGTATGCTAGCACTGTTGAAGTGTGAAAATGAAAGCAAATGTAGACCGCTTTTTTGAAGATGGAGTCAGAAGACTGGGACACTGGTGGGAAAGACAAATGCAGATTTGACCTTTAAATGTGGTTTTGAGCCACATCTTTTTCTGTTCCAGTGTGGGCTTGGTAAAATAACAGAGTGGATGCTAGATGCAGAATGGGCCAATGTTTGTGAAAGAGGAAGACTGAACACACCAGCCCCACCCAGTGGGTCCCTGTGGCATAGCAGATAGAGCTTCAAGCTAGGATCCTGGGAAATCTGTGCTCAAATCACCACTTTGATCCTGGAAACTCACTGGGAGACCTTGGGTCCACCACATAAGCTTAGCCTGGTCTAACTTGCAAGGCTCTTGTGTGTGCAAATGCAGGAGGGGAGACTGATGTTCTCAGATGCTTTGAGTCCCAGCTGGGGGGAAAAGTGGGGCATAAAAAATGCATGCATGCCACCCCTCACTCACAACTGAGTACATTGGCCCTGTCCCACCAGGTGCCTTAAAACATGTCAGGCACATCCACAGGCCTACAAACTGAACATGTGTAACTCTGCCCTCATGGTCAGATATAGAATCATAGAGCTGGAAGTGACCTCCGGGGTCATCTAGTCCAACCTCCTGGATAATGCAAGAAATTCACAAATACCTCCCCCCACACCCCCCCAGTAACCCCTATTCCATTCCCAGAAAATGACAAAAAAACTTCTAGGATCCCTGGCCAAACTGGCTTGGAGAAAATTTGCTTCCTGACCCCAAAGTGGCAATCAGCATTTCCCTGGGCATGTAAGAAAGGGTCACATGTGAGCAATGACTGACAAGGAAATAGATTATACATGCACGGGTGTGCATTCATACAGGTGCGTATGAATGGGAGGGCAGCATCTTCAGTTGAGGGTGGGACCATCTATAGATCTTCTGTTTACCTTTTGTTAAGGTTTGCCCATCTATTTGCTGGTCTGAAAATTGAGATTGTCCCTTTTATTATTAGGAATGGCCTAAATAAGAGAGTGCGGGGCTGCAGCACAGTGACACAATTGGTGCCAGGAATTGCTCCCGGGCACAGCTACCTCTTCATTGTTTTTAGGGGGGTTCAGGGGTCCCGAACTCCACTGGATCTCTAAGAAGGAGGTCTGGTGCTGGGGACATGATTCGGGCCACCTGCTCATGGCAACAAGGGGGTGGAAGCCCTGGATCGTCCCAGAAGCAAGGAACAAAGCAGAGCAGTTATAACTGAATCAGCTGTGAATGCTCCAAATCAAGAGAGTTAAGAGAGCCTCATCATAACACTGATGAAGGTATGCACTGTAAGTATCTGAAAAAGCAACATTGAAGAAACCAACGATTCTTTGGATAAGCTTCTTTAAAGTGTTAAAAAAAACAAGGAGAGAGGGGTAGTATTCCCCCCCACGGAGTAGCCAGGACAATCATGAAAAGAAAACTAAGTTAAATACATCCTGGGGCAAAGAGGGACTGTTGTTTGAGCTTCTTCAAAAAAAGGATTACAAAGTTTTTTTAAAAAGAAAGAGAGAGAGAGAGAGAGAGAGAGAGAGAGAGAGAGAGAGAGAGAGATTTAGAGTTGAATCTCTTACTTTGAGGTGACTTTTTATGATGTTATGTTTCACTGCTGAGAATGGAGGAGCCTATTAGGTTTAGAGTCTACTGATGAGCTGTAAAGTACTTGGCTTGTGTTGAAGGATTCTTGGCTGTTAATATCTCCATGAGAGCTACTAGCTGGTAAATGCAGTCAGCTCTGAAGAGATTATTGACAAAGAATTTGCAGAAATGTGGGGTTTTGCTGGGCTGAACTGAGTCTTCTGCTATTCCATTAAAATGAATGATCAGGTTACACAGACAAAAATGCCAGACAATGGTTGTTTAGCCAGCCTCACAGAAACTAACCTGTTGCAGTTGTCGTGGGAGGAGCTTCAGTTTATAATTGTTGATACAGTTTAATTTGGCAAGTGTCAATGCAGTTAATCTGGCAATTAAAAAGCTTTGGAACCAATATTAGACACCCAGCACCAAACTGTGCAAACTACAGAACAACACTGCATTCAAGATGACCCAGCATGCAGGGAAAAGGAATTTCAGCAACAAACCGTACAACAGGTAGAACAGCACTTCAATCAACTTGACCCAATCTATAGAGAAAAGGAATTTCAGCATCAAACTGTGCAAGACATAAAACAACACTACAATCAAGCTGATTTAATCTACAGTGAGAATAACAGATCTGCTAAAAGACTGTCAAACTATAGAATCTTCAAAGTTACAAAGGGAAAAGTATTCCAGAGAGAGGATAAAGCAGAATTTATGGACTCCTTTACTACATCAAAAATGGAATACAGATGGTGAGTCTTAAAAGAAATCTTCTCTACCTACGAGGGAAAGAGACATAGAACCAGGACTTTATTGAAAAGAAGGAACCACAAAATGAAGAAAAGAATTAAGTTTTATAAATAAGACTGGTCTAGGGAACCTTTGTTTATGTGTAATTGACTAAAATGGGCTGGGAAATATCTAATCCTTTTTATACATATATTCATATAACTGCAAATTATAAAATTGTTTCAGGAATTTTTATATATGTGTAACTGATTGGGAGCTGGGGTGGCTCAGGGTTAAGACGCTGAACTGCAGGCTGTGGAAGGTCAGTAGTTCAGCAGTTCGGGACCCAGAGTGCCGCATGACAGGGTGAACTCCGTCTCTAGTTCCAGCTCCTGCCAACCTAGCAGTTCGAAAGCAAGAAATTGCAAGTAGATAAATAGGTACCACTTCGGTGGAAGGTAACAGCGTTCCGTGCGCCTGGTGTTTAGTCATGCCGGCCACATGACCACGGAACGTCTTCGAACAGCGCTGGCTCTTCGGCTTTGAAACGGAGATGAGCACCGCAACCCTAGAGTCGGATTCGACTGGCTTTAGAAGGGAACCTTACCTTTACCTTTTAACTGATTAACATTGGTTATAATTCAGTTTGTTTTTCTATACATTTACAAAATTATATCCCATATTAAAAATGTTCAAGGGAAGATTAATTTTAAATGTTTTAGAAAGTCTTATAACAATTTATATAAATTATAAGATAATAAATTGTATAAAAATTTGGTCTAGAGAATACTTATGAATGTTTATTTGAATAAGATTGGTTAGAGAAATATGTTTAAAAACTTTAACTCATACTTAGGTAAGGCTTATAACAGGGTTTCATAGAGTGTAAACTTATAAACGTATCAAAGTTTTAACTTGATATAAAAGGTGTTATATAAACAAGTCTGCTTTAAGGATCCCATGAGCTTGTGTAATTGGAGTAGATTGATTAGAAAACATAAATATGCTTAATTTTTTTTTTATTAAATGGAAGATTATTTTAAAAAGTGTAAGCAAGGCTGATATTAAGAATTCAGTTTGATTTAAGAGGTAGACTAGACAAATTTTTTTTGGTGATGTTAAAATAATTAGAACAAATAGAATGAAAAAAAGAATTTGACTATGAATTTGGGAAATTGTATAAATTTAGTTAATATCTAAATGTATCTTATAGAAGATTATTGCAGAATGCTTAGACGATGCTCAAATAGAAGGAACATGTTTTGTTAATCTATAGTTGTATGTGATTATGAAATTTTAGGATATACTTAAATCTGGATTTATAGAAAATGGTAATGAAATGTTTTTGACAGCACTTAAATATTAAAAGAAATAGTGTAGTGCCTGTAATTAGACATGTATGTATGAGGTAGTTTAAGAGATATAATATTGTTATTATTACTCTCATGTATGTTTGTTTGTTTGCCTGTCTATCTGTTTTGTTTAAGGTAATAAAAAAATATTATATAAATATGAATGGCCTAAATAGCTCACCTACTGGAACATCCATTAAACCAGCATCAGTGCCGAAGGAGACAGTTGGTGAGCAACATAAACTGCTATGGCTGATTAAAGGATTGGGCCAAGTGGCCCTGCGGCTTGGGCAGAGTTACCACAGCTTGGTTATGGTTGCTCCTGGCCACCAGAGGCCCCTAGGGCAGTGGCCTACTGGGGAAATTCCCTGTAAGTTAAATGGCCAATCCATCCCTGCTACTCCACCCAAGTGTTGCGCAGGCAAATTCCCCATTGTACAATTATACAGTTATACTGTGTTCTAAGAACTGTAAAATCTTTGTGATATCAATGCAATTAAAAGAAAAAGAAAAAGAAAAAAGTGTAGCACAGGCAAGAATAATCCAGTAACATATATATGGAAATAGTACAATTTAAAATTTTCCATGTACGTAACCATCAGTGGTGGTTACCTGGATGAGTAATTTCCAGGTAATCAAGCTGGGAAGACAGTTCTTTGCATGCAGTTGACATTCTAGTATTTCAGTGAACTGAAAATGAGTAAGGTATGTGTAGATTGGGAACCTAATATTTTGACTACCGGGAGCTGGTTTCAAGACTCTCAATGGGCCTTCCTTGGCAGACAGCCAATTATTTCAAGGGACAGCCAAGGATGAAAGCCTTTGCATCGTGCTTAAGAGATCCAGGCTTCCCAATGGCTCTGAAACAAACAAGCAAATAAAGACTTGATCAGATGTCTATACCAGAGGACAGTAATACACAGTGAGACCTTTGACAGAGAGCAAGAGGTTTTATTAAAAAATATATGAAATAACGAAAGTGTCATAGGGCCGTTTCACATGGGCAAGACTACTACCATTCTGTCAGTTATGCTACCCACATTTTTGCCATTCAGTTCATGGTTCGTGGTTGAACCATGAACTGATAGGCTGGTTTGCAAACTGAATCAGTTTATATCAGTCTATGAGCCATTTAATGTTTAAACCCCGCCCCCTTCCATACCATCCTATCCTTGTCAGCCTCACCCCATTCAAATACTCTGGTGCCAGTCCTCCAGTCAGGTGTGGTCTTCTCAGTTTCTCCTGTGTCTGTGTCAGGGTTTGCAGCTTGCTCCTGGGGGGACCTACCATACTGCTGGCCCTGGAACCCTACTTGGGTCCACCTTCAAGCCCAGCCTGTCCAGCCAGCTTTGCTTGTGTGCCTAGCCAAGCTGTGTTCCTCTCTTGCCGCTTCTGAAAAGGGGGGGTGCATCCAAGCAGGCTGCTGTTCCCCCCTCCTCTGAGGGTCCACCTGTCCCATGGATGGGCTATCACTTTGCTCCAGTGACAGGTGGACCTGGGGCTTTACTTTAAAGAGGTAAGTTGGGGAGGGGCAAGTCAGACGTGCCCTTTCCCAGACACAGAATCAGAATCATTTCATCCCCAGCTTTCTGCTTGCTGCAGCTATTGGTGGCAAACAAAAAGCGGGGGGGTGAAATGGATGGGCGGCATTTCAGCCCCTGCTTTCTGCTCACCATGAAAAGCTGTGGCCAGCAGAGAGCAGGGGGTGAAATGGTTCCCAGCCATTTCACTCCCTGTTCTTTGCTTAATGCAAGAAGCCTTGGCGAGCAGAAAGCGTGATTTAAATGGCTCTGAGCCATTTAAACCAAACAGCTGAGCTCCCCGCCCCTCAGCTGTTTTTCATGAAAAGCAGAAAGCAGGGGTTTAAATGGCTCCCAGCCATTTTTTGTTCTTCATGAACTTCCATGAACTGCATCAAATTTTGTGGAAGTTTGTGGTGTCTCTTCAGTTTGGGAACATCACTTCACGAACCCTGAATTGGCCAAAATTTGTGATGAGCTTTAGTTCGTCAGCCGGTTCATGTCCATCCCTACACACAATTACATCTTTCCCCACTTACCATTGTCACTGAGGACAGTGTGGGTAGCTGATTTTGATCACAAAAACCATCCTATGGTGATTTCCAAAAGCCTACCTCAATCAAAATGCAACTCATGTATCAGACACTCCTGGGTGGGGACAAACCTCATGACCACAGAAGACAGAAGCCAAGTTCTCAGTTGGAGGTAGGAAAGAATTACAGAAGAGTAATAAGACCAGATTAGAGAGGATAAAAGCCATCAGAGATGTAAACCCATAAGCTTCAGGGCATAAATTATCCACTAATTGACAGAAATAAGGAGTAATCAAGTTGTAACTGCTAATGAGAGAGACTCTTGCACATTCCCATAACAAGAAACATGCTTACTGCTGTATTTTAAAAATAGATGCCCAGTGATAGTAAAACAAAAACTGTAAGACTTGCTACTTTTGCTGGCCTCAGTGTAGCCCTTGCTAACTATAGTAAAGGTAAAGGTTTCCCTTGCTCGAAAGCCAGACAAATCCGATTCTAGGGATGCGGTGCTCATCTCCGTTTCCAAGCCGAAGAGCCAGCGCTGTCCAAAGATGCTTCCGTGGTCATGTGGCCGGCATGACTAGATGCCGAGGCCCACGGAACACTGTTGCCTTCCCACTAAAGCAGTACCTATTTATCTACTTGCAATTTCTTGCTTTCGAACTGCTAGGTTGGCAGGAGCTGGGACCAGAGACGGGAGCTCACTCCATCATGCTGCACTCGGGTCTCGAACTGCTGAACTACCAACCTTCTGGTTTGCAGTTCAGCGTCTTAACCACTTGAGCCACCACAGTCCCTTCTACTAACTATCCTTGTACCGTTATTGTAGAGAACATGCTCTATAATGGTGTCCTGATTGTTGCATTGATCCCTCTGCTTAACGTTTCCCTCTGTTGTTCCCTTCGCTGCCAAAACTGAAGGGCTGGAACCTTCCCTTCACAGATTATCCTGAGCAAAAAGTGTCACGTAGATCAGCTGAATGCAGAAAGAGGCAAGAAGCTCTCATATCGGGACTACAAGGCACGGTGGGCAATCCCTTAAAGGCCTGTACTTTGGCTGTCGCCCTTTCACCTCCTTTGTTGTGGTCTCTCAGTTGCTGAATGGCTCCATTCCAGCATTTGTATGGCCCAAAGCAAGATATAGAGGAGTCCTGTTGAATGGTTGGGAATGAAGCTCTTCAAAGAGGATAGACAAATAACCTCTTCAGAAATCACTCCGCAAAAAAAGAACTGTGCTGATTTGGGCCCTGGGTGTTCAGGAAACACCGGATGCTGAAGCCTACCTGAATAATGTTTGTTTTTGTTTTAACTGGATCTGGTTGTGGACCATAATATAAGAAAACTGAATTGAATTGAATTGAAACTGAACACGCTGAAGCCTTAAAAGGACTTCAGTGGGTGGAAGAGCGGTAGGGGCCATTTAAGATGCTCACATTCTGCTTTTATCCTGATCAAAATGGCTTACGTAGTTAAGACCATCAATTATCTGATTTCACAAAGTACAAGAAGAGATTGTGCTGCTTACACCTATTATATTAGCTGACCTTTACACATCTTAAAGACCCTCCAATACCTCTACAAGGTTGGGACCTTCCTCAGGTCCACTTTTCTTTTTTTTTTTTTATATATTTTATTTATCCTTTTTCCAACGTATACACACAAAGAACCAAATCCAAGTCAACAACAAAAAATTACATAAAGCTACATATAATCTTTGTACATTTTTGCGTATATACCTTGATTAAATCTATTTCTGTTCAATTATCTATGCAAATTAGGAGTGGTTTTGGGAGTATTTGTTTGTTTATTTTGTTTATACCTTTTTTCCAATCCAATCATAATTTTTTTTCCATCTGTTTGTATAGATTAGGTCATCTCTTCCGGAAAGTATAAGATTTAATCTATCTAATTCGGCTATTTCCAGTATGGAATCTATAATTTCTTCCTCATTGGGGATGTTCTCTTGTTTCCAGTATTTTGCAACTCTGATTCTCGCTGCTGTAATTATATAAAAGATTATTCTTTGATCTTCTTTTTTGATTCTCTCCGATATCATATTCAGCAGAAAAGTCTCTGGTTCTAATTCCAATTTCAAATTGGTGGATTCTTCTATTATTTTTTTGATCATTTTCCAAAACTTTTTTATTTTTTCGCAGTTCCACCAAGTATGTAAGTATGTTAGGTCCACTTTTCTTTTTAAAGAGATATATTTTTATTTCCAAATTTCCCAACAAACAAAGCAATAAAGCTACTGAGGGGACAAAGGAACCAGTTTGGAACCATAATAACAAATACAAGGTAATTCGGGAGCAGAGATTGATAACAATGTGAAAGAGAAGCTCAAAAGTGCAGCATTTTTAAAAAGCTCTTGCCAAGCGAAGATTAGAACAGAATTCTTCTGACTGGACGTGTTCAAACATTTAACAGTCATGGCTTTACAGGGTGACTCTGCCAGTAGCATACGCTCTTGGTTACACATAACATTTTAATAGCGTGCAACAGGGAAGTAAAAAATAAATTAGGTCATGATAAGTGCAGGCTATATGCAGAGGTGGGGTCATGGCTCAGTAACAGAGCATCTGCTTTGCATGCAGAAGGTCACATGTTCATTCCTTGACACCTTCAGTTCAAAGGATGTGATAGCAGGTGATCTGAAAGGCCTTGGCTTGAGTACCTGAATAGTCCTACCAGTCAGAGTAGGCAATGCTGACTTTGATAGAATCTGATTCAACATAAGGGCGCTTCATGTGTTTATACCTTATTTTCCCTACAAAAGAAGTAAACATGACAAGATAAAGTACTGGGCTGTTTCAGCATATGGTTAGTTTAGGCTTTTGTTGCCTTTGTTATTACCACAGGGTAGCTCAAAAGATAACCTGGCCTAAGGCAAGGCACACAAAAGATATAATTATTTGGCCTTCACTAGAAAAGATGCACCAGCTAGGGGTATGTCCAGGTTTTCTGGGGGTGATGGTACTGTGATTGCTTCATTTTGGGATTGCTTCATTTGCTGTGTTTTCATGTTCTGGATTTTCAGGATCATTTGTTGCAGAATCACTGCAGGGACATTCTTTTCAATGTGCAGACTGCATAGCTGTCACAGAACAGCATACCACCAAAATCACATGGACCACAGTCCTCCATTTCCTCTCCAGATCCCATGAATCTCAGTCACATGCAGCAGAGCAGGTCTGTTTTCCCAGCACCTGCCCCCTTAGCTCATTTCTGAGCATGCAGACCTCTCTATAGATTGCTATGGCAGCAAAATGATGGACAATGGTAGCTATAACCACCGGCTTGGAATTTAAAATAAATCCTTCTTACATCCATTTTCTTCTCCTACTGTAAGAATGAATGAGTGACAAGAATGAAAATGTCTTCTGTTTGCACTCAGAACTCTGCTTCTGACAACCCTCATGGCTGTTGTTCGAGTCATCTTCTTTATATATGTTGGAATGCAATTGTCTATCTTTTATCAGCATAAGGTTGGAGAGGGCTCCTGTTCCTCCCCCTTGGAATTAAAAAATATAAAGGGATAATCACTGGTTCAAAAAATGGAACACTAACATTTCACAGTTTATTATGGTGTGATTGGGCAACCACAGTGCAAGTGGCATGTAATGCCACAAAGGTGGCATTCACCCCCCCCCCAAGGCTTACTGGGGGGGGTTGACCAGGTGATTGTCTGAAAATGCTCTGTGCTCCTCCCTCATCAGGATCCAATTGGAAGGAAGAATGTTGCTGCTCAGGAAATGAGTGGAATCAAAGAACAACAGGTATACATGAATACTGTGCATTTCCTCACTGCAGTTTGTCTACAAAGATGATTGGCTGGGAGTGCTAAATCTTTGCCAGGTTCTGATTGGAAGGAAGGATGCTCTTATCTGGGAAAACAAGCAGAATCAAAGATCAAGATGGTGAGCACGTGCATATGCTGCTGCTGACTTGGTAAGCACCTAAACTTGAAACAGGATTTTCAGGGAGGGTAGTTTAGTTTCCCTAAGAACCTGTATTCCTAATGTCATTCCAGGAACCCCAAATAATGAAACTGTGATTTTCTTGCATATTTTCAGCTCAGGAGTTCCATTATGCACACTCCTACCTCCATGTAATTGGAGATGATGATCACCTTCTTGGCATGATTACATCTTTATAGTGCTAGATTTCAGAGACAGCATTTTCTTCTGTATTACAGGTATAGCACAACTGCCATACATTGTGCTTTACAGAAGGAAGGAAGGAAGGAAGGAAGGAAGGAAGGAAGGAAGGAAGGAAGGAAGGAAGGAAGGAAGGAAGGAAGGAAGGAAGGAAGGAAGGAAGGAAGGAAGGAAGGAAGGACTTATCATGGATGAGCTAATAATGTGAGATTGAAAGATACTTTTCCACGGATGGTGATGTCTTCTTCCGATGCAAGAAACCATCCATTGGTGCTAGAAACCTTTCTCTGGGTAGAAGAGCCACAATTTGCAGATGGATAGTTCTTTCAGGACTTCCAGCCCTGAGCTTCTCTGGCTGCTGGAAGTCTTCCTTCCTTTGGACCCAACCCTAAGTTTTGATTATGAGGGGAACAACAGAGGGAGGGAAAAGACTGATGTCAGGTAAAACTGCTATTTTAAAGTATGTTCCATTCACAAGAAGAAGAAATTGTATTTATACCCTGCCCTTCACTACTCAAAGGAGTCTCAGAGCAGTTTACAATCTCCTTTCCCTTCCCCTCCCCACAACAGACACCCTGTGAGATAGGTGGGGCTGAGAGAGCTCTCTCAAGAACTGCCCTTGAGAGAACAGCTCTGAAAGAACTGATGACTGACCCAAGGTCACACCAGCAGCTGCATGTGGAAAAGTGGGGAATCAAACTCAGTTCTCCCAGACTAGAGTTCGTTCTCCTAACCACTACACCAAACTGGCTCTCAGGGAAATACAGGTCAGAGAAATCACAGCCTTTGAGATTTCCTTCCTTTGTGAGCCTACCAACATCAGACCCTAGGCATGAGTGAGAAGTGATTTGCCAAGTAGGTTTTCAATAGGGCTGAAGTTCATAATACAAATGATCTCCGGGCAACATAGATCAGTTGGCCTGGAGAAAATGGCTGCTTTGGAGGGTGGACGGTATGGTGTTGTGCCCCACTAAAGTCCCTCCCCTCCTCAAACTCTGCCTCCTCAGGCTTCACCCCCCAAAAAAATTCCAGGTATTTCCCAACCTGGAAGTGGCAATCCTAGTTTCTGGTAAGTGTTTGGAGTGTTCTTGTAGTTGTTCATCATGAGCCTACAGGACAGGTCAGCTTTGGAATTCCAGTTACCATTTCAAGTAAAATTTGCTACCTATCATGGAAACAGGATTGTGCAAATTTCATTGTATCCGGGTTTCTTTCTTTTTATATGTAGCCATTCCAAAGAGTTTGGGGGTCCTTCAGTTTTGTTTCCTGAATGACATTTATTCATAACTTGTATACGTAGTGCCTATTTATCGACCTACAAATCAGATTTTTAAAAAATGCACAGATTTTTTTTAAATGAACCCTCCCCCATCGCCATCATCTTAGAAGCTCCCATCTTGATTCAAGCAAGGGAGAGGCAAAATCAAAATGGAGATTCCAATCAAACCATCAGGCTTTCAAAATTCAGCAAAAGCTTCATAGGAGGCTTTTCTGGCCTGTTTTTTTGGCTCCAGTCCACGACAAGGCACACCGATCTGCTGTCTCCAGAAGCAATATGCAAAAAGTGTACCTGCAACATGTAATGGACAAACCAATTCAGGAAGGTGGAGGGGGGATAAGTATTTGCTTATCTTTTCAACACAGCTGTGTATATTCTGAGTTTAAAACAATACTGAAAATGCCATGGACAGTAACAAACAACTGAAATTCTGCATCAAGGTAAGCTGAATTTTGGAATGCAAAAATACGGAATTGCCTCATGCCAAATCAGACCAGGTTAGGGTTGCCAGGTCCTCCTTGTCCACCAGCAGGGGTTGGGGGGAGGTTTTGCCAACTCCAGGTTGCAAAACTCCTGGAGATTTCAGGGTAGAGCCTGGTGAGGACAGGGACCTCCAGGGGGATACAACGACATAGAGCCCACCTTCTCAAGCATCCATTTTCTCCAAGGGAACTGATCTCTGTAGTCTGGAGATGAGCTGTAATTCTGGGCGATGCCCGGGTCCCGCCTGGAGGCTGGCATCCCTAAACCAGGCAGGGCAGAGTTGTCTTGTCTGACTGGCAGTTGTTATCTGGTCTTTGGCAGAGAAGATGCATTTGACACCTGCCATCTGAGAGCCATTAACTGGAGTTGCCAGGGATTCCTTTTGCAACTGATGAAATGTCATCTTTCAGTTTGCATGATTGATCCAGTTTCTTCTTGCCACAAGGAGGATCAGTGGGAAAGCCCTGTTCTTTGGCTGTCTATCCTTTCTTTAAACATTTGGCCCATACACTTTGAAGCCTATCTATACAGTTTGGTGTAGTGGTTAAGTGTGTGGACTCTAATCTGGGAGAACCGGGTTTGATTCCCCACTCCTCCACATGTAGCTGCTGAGTGACCTTGGGCCAGCCACAGTTCTCACAGAGCTGTTCTCTTAAACAATTATCTGAGAGCTCCTTCAGCCCCACCTACCTCACCGGATGTCTATTGTGGGGAGAGGAAGGGAAGGAGATTGCAAGCCTCTCTCTGAGGCTCCAAGTGAAGGGCAGGGTATAAATCCAATCTCCTCTTCCTCCTCCTCCTCCTTCCATGAGGACTAGAAAGGGAAAAGTGAAGTTCTTGGTGTGCTGAGTTCAGTGGCCAGTACACATTTATGTGGTCTTCTGCAGCTTTGCGCAATTCTGGAATGCGTGCAATTCCACGTACCATTTTGTGGAGTCCCAGAACACATGTCATTCTGCTTGCAAAGAAAATGGATTCATGTCCACACACAGCCTACTAATATGATGCTGTTGTTTCCACGTACATACCTAATCTCTAATTAGATCAGCACAGGAAGACAGCGGCTATTTCTGGCTCCTCCGCCGCTTCTTCTTCCTGCAAGCCCGAATCCTCCTCCCCCCGCCGCCGCCATTGTGAGTTCAGTCATTCTCTCCTCATTGCTTATCTTATTGATTTCTTTACTTCATGAAAGGACTCATATTCTTTTTGATTCATTTAGAAAAGAGCTTCGTCGAATGGGAGGGGGAAAAAATAAAGTGCCCCAAGTTCATAATAAGAATGGATCGGGATGCAGAAGACCGGATTGCCAGCAGAGACATCCATACAAAGGGCATTTGAAGGCTGCATTTGAAAGTGGAATGGACAGCCAGCACGGAGGGGGAATTCCAGGCCTTGTATTCATGTCCGTATTCTGGCTCCAGGAAGTTGGGTCTTTCTGGTTTATTCTAGGCTAGTTTTTTTTTCCCCCTTGCTGTTCATGCACAGAGCATTGGATCTCCCGTTGTTCACCATGCTCACCCTTAGGCTCCATTCCGAGTTTCATCTAGCCTACCCCGTACATTGGAACGAATACACTCTTTCAGTTGCCGCACAACAGAGCTGGGATATGAAACGAATCTCCCACCACTTACACTGCCCCCGCTCTTTCTTATCCCGAGCTGGAGGCTAAATGTTATCTGCCAGAGTTCTCTGCCGTACCCATTTCCACATCCAATGCATTCACATGGAACCACGGGCAAATGAGCAGCTTGCACTTCGGAGTTTATGCACTGGAAAACACGGTTTGTGCACAGGGGCATTTTATTTTAGAAACAGGAGCTGCTTTGCTTCCAAATAAAAAAAAAAGTCCAGTGGCACCTTGAAGGATAAAATAACATTTATTTCAATATGAGCTTGTGTGAGTTGTCGCCCCCCCGTGTCAGATGATCTGTCTCTCTGACAAAGTGGGTTGTGGCTCGTGAAAGCTCGTATTGAAATAAATGTTGTTAGTCTTCAAGGCGCCACTGGATGGTTTTTATTTTTTTTTTAATTTATTTTTGTTTGGCTTTGACAGACTGACGCAGTTACGGCACTGCTTCTGAACACCTGCTAATCAGGGCTGCAAACTTTACCTTGCAATCCTAAACAGAGTTGCGCCTTTCTAAGTTGGTTGAAGTCAAGGGGAATAGAAGGCCATAACTTGCCAGTTTGGTGTAGTGGTTAAGTGTGCAGACTCTAATCTGGGAGAACCGGGTTTGATTCCCCACTCCTCCACTTGCACCTTGCTGATGTGACCTTGGGTTAGTCACAAGCTCTGGCATAGCTGTTCCTGAAAGAGCAGTTTGTGTTAGAGTTCTCTCAGCACCAACTACCTCACAGGGTGTCTGTTGTGGCGAGGGGAAGGGAAAGGAGTTTGTAAGCCGCTCTGAGACTCCAAGTGAAGGGTGGGGTATAAATCCAATCTCCTCCTCCTCCTCCTCCTCCTCCTCCTCCTCCTCCTCCTCCTCCTCCTCCTCCTCCTCCTCCTCCTCCTCCTCCTCCTCCTCCTCTCTTCTTCTTCTTCTTCTTCTTCTTCTTCTTCTTCTTCTTCTTCTTCTTCTTCTTCTTCTTCTTCTTCTTCTTCTTCCTCCTCCTCCTCCTCCTCCTCCTCCTCCTCCTCCTCCTCCTCCTCCTCCTCTGCTTAAGATTGCTTTGTTAACCTCTTTCGACAGCATACTAAACAACGAAGGCTTTTGTCCTGGCCTGCATGACTTGTGATCCGACAGACCAGAATCAGGCCACCCGGGAATGCAAAAATAAGAATTGGACTTGGCAGGCCATAAGGCATGACTCTTGTGGTTGTCTTGGAGAGGACCTGTACATCATTAGGTATTGTACTATCATAGACATTTGCCCCTGAATTTTCCTGTGCGGACAGAAAAATCCATGAGGCAAATGCTTACTACTATAACACAGTGTCCTCGTGTTGGTGCTGATGGACTACCCATAACCAGTTATACTCAGTTATACTCAAGAGGGAATTAGATAAACATATGGAGCAGAAGTCCATCAGTGGCTATTAGCCACAAGGTATAGATAGGAACTCTCAGTCTGGGGCAGGTGATGCACTCTATTCTTGGTGCTGGGGGGGGGGGCTTCTAGTCTCCTGGCCCCACTGCTGGACCTCCTGATGGCACCTGGTGTTTTTGGCCACTGTGTGACAGAGTGTTGGACTAGATGGGCCATTGGCCTGATCCAACATTGGCTTCTCTTATGTTCTTATGTTCTCTTATGTTCTTACCCACTGATTCAGCTCATGTTGTATTTGCCAGTCAAGAGTAGGGCATGGAATATTTATTACGTTCTTTGAGTGCGTTTGATCTAATTCAGATGCATCTGATTTGTGCCGTTACAGTGGTTCTTCATATTATACCATTTCCTTTCAGCAGCAGTCCTCCCCTACCATCTACTACCACCTCTAATTTTAAAATGGTGACTAAGAAGAAACATATTTTAGATTTGTGAGCTGACTCACTATTTTGATATCTCTGTGTGCCTCTGGTGTCTTTCCATGCCCCCAAGTAAACTTGCAATCGGTTCATATGACCACTGCTTAAATAGATGCCACTGACAATGCAGTCTATCTGAAATCATTTATTTAAAGGATACATCAAACTATGCAGGAGCTAAGAATGGATGAACTGGAAGCAATTCCTCACTTTACAATATGTCAGTTAGTTTAATGATCAGAACATGACCCTAGGAGATACTTAGTTCTTAGACTGGGCAAAACGACCCCAAACTGTAACAGTATAGCTCTGTAGAACAACTGTAAACTTACTCAGCATCGCATTATACCTGAGAACAGGTCTGATCAGGAGTTCATCTCATCATGTCATAATGGGAGTTCAAGAACAGTAAATCTGCCCAACATTCATTCTCGCATTGAACATCTCAGAATGCCTAGTGATAATATAGAATGAAAAAGAATAGACCAATGAACATTAGGGCTTGTTTATCAAATAGAAACTTATCTTTTATTTCCTTCATTGGCTAAAAACAGGCATGCAATTCTGACAATATATTTAAGTGATCAACAGTCAAAAGGCAGACATTCAACCAATTTCTTTGGTTTATTGGTAGCTCTGTGGCTTGTAAATAATGCTGTGGAATCCATACATTTATAAAGGGACTAGAGACACAGCATGATGACTGTGACTATCAACATTTACATAACTCCCCCAGTTTAAAAGGCTATTTTCAAACTGTGCCGTATGTTTATTTCAGTGTCACATAGGTTGGAGTCAACTGGATGAGTGAATTACACTGTATTCACATATGACATTTTGATGCAATCAAAAGCCACACAGAAGAATCTTGATACCTGTGGCTCACTGGCGGAGCGTCTGCTTGGCATGCAGAAGGTCCCAGGTTCAATCCTCGACATCTCCAGTTAAAAGGATCGGGCAGGAGGTAAAGATGGAATAAAACAAGTTTACTAATCTCTAGTATGTCTGACATGTAGGCGGAAAGACTGAAGCACATAATTTCAGATTCCAGGAATTGTTGAATGGTTTCTTACATTAAAAGTTCTCTGCAAAGAGAAAACAAGCACAGATGACAAATTCTAGGCTAGAAACCTGCCCTTGAGAGAACAGCAGTTTTTCATTGAAGAAGAAGAGGAGGAGGAGGAGGATTTATGCCCTACCCTACACTCAGAGTCTCAGAGTGGCTTACAAACTCCTTTCCCTTCTCCTCGCCACGACAGACACCCTGTGAGGTAGGTGGGGCTGAGAGAGCTCTGACAGAAACTGCTCTTTTCAAGAACAGCTCTGACAGAACTATGGCTTGCCCAAGGTCACCCAGCAGCTGTGAGTGGAGGAGTGGGGAATCAAACCCGGTTCTCCCAGATTAGAGTCTGTGCACTTAATCACTACACCAAACTGGCTCTCACTGATGGAAGCAGCTGTGGTTCAGTGGCAGAGCATTTGCTTGGCACGCAGAAGGTCCCAGGTTCAATCCCCTGTATCTCCAGCTAAAAGGACCAGGCAGTAGGTGTTATGAAAGACTGGAGAGCCACTGCCAGTCTGAGTAGACACTACTGACCTTGATGGACCAAGGGTCTGATTCAGTTATAAGGCAGCTTCCTACGTTCAAGGTGACCATCTGACCTACCAAAACATTGTGTGGATGGCTTTCGATGTGGTTAGGAAGAGGGTTACCTCAGAAGGAGAAATAGTGCTATAAAAGCTGTCTTAGAAGGAGAAGAGAAAAAGAGATTGGATTTATACCCTGCCCTTCACTCAGAGTCTCAGAGCAGCTTACAAACTCTCTTTCCCTTCCCCTCTT
This sequence comes from Gekko gecko, assembly GCA_029375565.1. Lineage (NCBI taxonomy): Eukaryota > Metazoa > Chordata > Lepidosauria > Squamata > Gekkonidae > Gekko > Gekko gecko. The sequence goes on along the minus strand of JAPDNY010000009.1, from coordinate 17,987,922 downwards.
CCCCCACAACAGACACCCTGTCAGGTAGGTGGTCTCATGCCCACCGAGCAGCCTGATTGCATGGACCCTGATCTCGGGGATTCTGTACCTTTAACATCCAAGAATGAGCTCCCTGCACCCCTGGAAGTAACAAACCTAAGTCCTGCAGAGGATGAGCACCAGTTACCAGGAGAATTCACACCTGGAGCCGCTCTTGCAGAGCCAAGCACGAGCACCATGCCTCCTGATTCCCCTCCAGCTGTGAATCGTTTGAGAGGTCAAAGACGACGGGACCTGGCAACCAGACGCAAAGAAGCACGCATGCGAGGTCGGCGTTCTCTCAGTCCAGAGTACTGACCAAAGCCAGGACTCTGGGAGCAGCCGGTAATTAGTTAACAAGTGGAATGTTGGCCCTGGGGATATTTGAATGTGATTGGCCCATTCTGCATCTAGCATTTGTTCCATTGTTTTACCAAACCCACACTGGAACAGAAAAAAGATGCAGCTCAAAACCACATTCAGACCAGGCCCGTAGCTACAGTGGGGCATCTCGGGGCCTGGCCCCCTGACTTCCTGCCAAGGCCCCCCTGACTTCCCATCCAGCCCAGGCGCTCCCTTGGGGGGGGGTACAGCAGGGGTTTGTGTGGGGTGCCCCCTGACTTATTTAAAGGCCCCCTGAGTTAAAAAAAAATTCTGGCTACGGGCCTGCTTCAGACACTCTGGGCCAGTGCCATACTGACTGCAGAGTCACCCCTGAATGGCCATAAAACGGCCATAAATCTATGCAGATGGCTACCATAAAACCAAGCAATCAAATGAAGTAAAAGCTGACATGCAGTCTGGACACTGCCATAAAATCCGATGATCAATCAAGGTGAAAGTGGCATGTAACGCAGAGGGGAATTTCTGTTCCAGCGTGGGTTTGGTAAAACAGTGGAGCAAATGCGAGATGCAGATTGGGCCTTAAGTTCCTTAGGTCTCCTTTGAAATGAGCTGCAAACGGCCGAGTTAATGAGACACATAGCACAAGAACAGCCGCTCCAAATAAAGCACGTACACTACGCAGCCCTTTGCAGATATGAGAGAAAAATGGGGGCAGATGCAAAGTAACAAGATAAAAACTTCATGATTCACTGATTAAAGCGAGTGGATGGAAAGTGCCCTGAGGCAGACTCCTATAAATCTATGGCATGCCTGTGATGGACCGGTCTGATGGACCCGGGGAGCAAGCTCTGAAGGTTAAATCTGTTTTTTAGTCCAATGCTCAGCTCCACAGGGAGGGTACTAGGGGAGGCCAGACTGTTCCCAACTTCATGCTGCCTTAGCAAAGGACCTTAGGCAAATCTCTTAACTGCACTGTGCCTCCGGCGCTACAATAGCTGCCCACTTCCGCAAAGTGCTTGAAGAGACCGAGGAAGGGGGAAAGAACAAAAACAAACACACGCTGCCTCAAATATCATTATGTAAAAAAAATATATGAAGTGCTTCTGTTATTTTGATCTCTCTCTCTCTCTCTCTCTCTCTTTTTACCACGCTAGCCTCCTAAGACAGCAGACAGAGACATGTGCCCATACTGTCTGAGGAGACTGGGCCGAGGCTGCCAGCGTCCCTCAGTTGTGGGAGGCGGGGGGTGAGGGGGAAGCCAAACTTTCTAGAGAGCATTGCATGCAAACATCACTGTCAGCCACAATCTGGTATCTGCCAAGCTAAAGGAAAGCAAGACTCCACACATGGGGGTTTCAAGCTCAGCACGGAGCGAGGTGATCTCACAGCAGGGGGTGAAACTTCAGCCTCCGCTAATAGCTGAATGGTGCCAAGCGGAGATAATCTGCCACAGACTTCAGACATTCGCCAGTGGTTCGTGTAGGACCAAAGGGGGCTCATCGTTCCTATGATGGGCCCAGTCGTTTATAAAATATGTGGGGGGAAGTCTGACAATAAATGAAGTTCCCAGGGAAGGCTCTGTGCCTTCTCTCATGCCTCACCTCACCACCATCAGTTGTTCCAGCGTAATTTTCTCCTTTCGTGCATCCAGTATTGAAAGGGAGCCAGCAGCTGAGGGGATGAAAAGAAGCATGAGGGGAGGGGTGGTGGTTTAATGCTCTTTGGTGTGTTTCTTCGACGATTAAGAGAGCCAGTTTGGTGTAGTGGTTGGGAGCATGGACTCTAATCTGGGAGGAGGAGGAGGAAAAGAAGAAGAGATTGGATTTATACCCCACCCTTCACTACCCAAAGGTGTCTCAGAGCGGCTTACAAAGTCTTTTCCCTTCCCCTCCCCACAACAGACACCCTGGGAGGTAGGTGGGGCTGAGAGAACTCTTGATAGAAACTGCTCTTTTTCAAGAACAGCTCTTATCAGAACTATGGCTTGCCCAAGGTCATCCAACCAGGTGCAAGTGGAGGAGTGGGGAATCAAACCCAGTTCTCCCAGATGGGTTTGATTCCCCACTCCTCCACATGCAGCCTGTTGGGTGACCTTCGATCAGTGACGAGTTCTCTCAGAGCTGTTCTCTCGTGAGCAGTCCTTGAAAGAGCTCTCTCAGCCCCGCCTACCTCACAGGGTGTCAGTTGTGGGGAGAGGAAGGGAAAGGAGCTTGTAAACCGCCCTGAGACTCCTTCAGGTAGCGAAGGACGGGGTATAAATCCAACCCTCCTCCTTCTCCAGAGTAAAATACACGCTCTCCCATTTTTATTTATCTACTTAGAAATGTGGACCACTCTATTTTCAGCGATGGAGATCCAAATCAACTTACAACATTGTTATTTTTTCTCCATTTATTTATTTTTTGGTAGCGACAATGCTGTGAGGTAAATTAACCTGAGACTGATTGAGGTTAACCCAGGGAGGGATTCAAATCTGGGTCTCCCAGATCCTAGTCTGGAACACGAACCAGTTCTCTCAGGTTAGAATCTGTGCTTTTAACTACTTCACCAAACTGGCTCTCAAACTGGAAACTAACCACCACAACAAAATACTCCTAAGTCACAAGAGTGGTAGTAGTTGAAAATAAAGGGGATCTATTCCCCTGTGAAATCAACAGCACACCAGAAGAACAGAGACACATTCGGAATTGATCTACTGTGGTCAGGGACTATACAGAGGATGACACTGGCACTAGAATCAACTAGATTAGGACCATCATTGCCCTATGCTGATTTTTATTTATTTATTTATTTTTCAGTCAAGTCACAGCTGACTTTGTCCTGTGGTGGCTCAGAGGTTAAGATGCTGAGCTGCAGACCAGAAGTTCAGTAGGTTGGCAGTTTGAGACCCGAGTGCTGCGTGACGGAGTGAGCTCCCGTCTCTAGTTCCAGCTCCTGCCAACCTAGCAGTTCGAAAGCAAGAGATTGCAAGTAGATAAATAGGTACTGCTTTGGTGGGAAAGTAACAGCGTTCCGTGCGCCTCGGCGTTTAGTCATGCCGGCCACATGACCATGGAAAAGTCTCTGGATAGCGCTGGCTCTTCGGCTTGGAAACAGAGATGAGCACCACCCCCTAGAGTCAGATTCGACTGGCTTTCGAGTAAGGGAAACCTTTACCTTTACAAAGCTGACTTATGCCAACCCCGTAGGGTTTCAAGGCAAGAGACTCTCAGAGGCGGTTTGCCTTTGCCTGCCTCCATGTCACGATGACCCTGGTATTCCTTGGAGATCTCCCATCCAAATACTAGCCAGGGCCGACCCTGCTTAGCTTCCCAGATCTGACGATATCAAGCTAACCTGGGCCCTGTGCCGATAAAAGAAGCTACTTACCCTGCCGATAAAGGCTGTCTGTGTCCATGGCTGTAGAAGGTGAATCGGATGGTGGCATATTTGATGTATCTTTGTATTTTTATATTTCCTTCTGTTGTTGGTTTTAATATTTTTAAAAAAGGTCTTAGCCAGAAGCTGGGGAAGCTGGGAGTGATTTTTAAACACGGTGGTAACTTATTATTTTACCTGCAAGCCTCCTCAAGCAGGACGCTAATAAGGCAGCACTGAAATCTCCTGCATAAATCAAGATAAATAAATAAATAAATAAAGCCAGGCAGATGGATCTCCGCCGCTCATTAGAACCCTGGAGGAAAAAAAAAGCCTGTGTGAAATGTAAACTGAGAGTTCCCTGGATGAGCTGTGACGTAGCGCCACTTAAAAGTCCACTGTGCCGAGAGACGGCCGTCGTTTATACGATGTCCTGCAGTAGATTAGTAACATGCAGTGTGTGCGGGAACATCAGTTCTTGTTTAGCATGAGGGCAACCCCCCCCTCCCCAGCTATAAAAAGAGTGCATAATTAAGGCCCTTTAACTAATCAGACATCAAAGGGCAAAAAAAGATGCAATGTGGAATTACTTCTACCTTGAAAGAACCGGACCCACTGTGATGCGGGGAGAAAGAAAGAAAGAAAAAAGGCAGAGAGATGGGTTTTGAATGTTAAACTGATGTTGTGTTAACTGGCCTTCAACAAGAAGAGGCATCCTCCATAACCGTAAGTTAATCATGCCGGCTAAGGGCAGTCTGAATCTCCTAGATCCTAGCCTGAGATGCTAACCACTACACCACACTGGCGAACAGGCCCGTAGCCATGATTTTTAAATTTGGGGGGCCTTTAAATAAGTCAATGGGCACCCCACACACATTCCTGCTGCACCCCCCCCCCCAAGGGAGTTCCTGGGCTGGATGGGAAGTGGGGGGGCCTTGGCAGTAAATCGGGGGGCCAGGCCCCAAGATGCCCCACTGTAGCTACAGGTCTGCGGGCAAATATAGGGGATTGAGAACCCTCCTCTGCCACTGTCAAGTTTCTAGGGTTGCCAACCTGCAAGCAGGGACCAGAATTACAACCGCTCTCCCTTGGAGTCAATTTGCTGTAGTGGTTAAGAGCACAGACTCTTATCTGGGAGAACTGGGTTTGATTCCCCATTCCTCCGCATGCAGCTGCTGGTCTGACTTTGGGTCAGTCACAAGTTCTTTCAGAGCTGTTCTCCCAAGAGCAGTCCTCAAAAGAGCTCTCTCAGCCCCACCTGCCTCACAGGCTGTTTGTTTTGCGGAGGGGAGGGGGAGGAAAAGGAGACTGTAAGCCGCTCTGAGACTCCGAGTGAAGGGTGGGGTATAAATCCAATTCTCTCTTCTTCTTCTTCTTCTTCTTCTTCTTCTTCTTCTTCTTCTTCTTCTTCTTCTTCTTCTTCTTCTTCTTCTTCTTCTTCTTCTTCTTCTTCTTCTTCTTCTTCTTCTTCTTCTTCCTCTTCTTCCTCCTCCTCCTCCTCTTCTTCCTCTTCTTCCTCTTCTTCCTCCTCCCAGAGCGGCTTACAATCTCCTTTCCCTTCCCCTCCCCACAACAGACACCCTGTGAGGTAGGCGGGGCTGAGAGAGCTCTGACAGAAACTGCTCTTTTTCAAGGACAGCTGTGCCAGAACTATGGCTTGTCCAAGGTCATCCAGCAGCTACAAGTGGAGGAGTAGGGAATCAAACCTGGTCCTCCCAGATTAGAGTCCATGCACAACCACTATGCCAAGCTCTAGGGCAGCAACGGACTGAAGGGAGGGAAGAACCTGGAGGGGGGGGGGATTCAGTTTACAATCTCCTTCCTTCCCTTCCCTTCCCTTCCCTTCCCTTCCCTTCCTTCCTTCCCTTCCCTTCCCTTCCCTTCCCTTCCCCACAACAGACACCCTGTGAGGCAGGTGGGGCTGAGAGAGCTCTAGGAGAAGTGCTCTCGACAGAACAGCTCTGAGAGAACTTGTGACTGACCCAAGGTCACACCAGCAGCTGCATGTGGAGAAGTAGGGGAATCAAACCCAGTTCTCCCAGATTAGAGTCTGTGCTCTTAACCACTACACCCGGATTAGAGTCCGCGCTCCTAACTACTACACCAAACTGGCTCTCAGTTTGAATAAGACAGGCCTGTGACCCAAAAACACCCTTCTCAGCTTCCCTCACATCTGTGTTGCTCTTATGTAGGACAGGCACATACCAATGGCACCCATACCTGAATGTGACACTGGAGGCTGGTTGCTTCAGCTCAGGGCTCAGGATATCAGTACCTTGAGCCACGGCCTGTTGTCGGGTTGCCAGGTCTCCCCTGGTCAATAGTGGGGAATTGGGGGAGGGTAAAGTTGCCAGACCTAGGTTAGGAAACTACTGGAATTAGGGGATGAGGCCTGGGGGAGGACCTCATTGGGGTTAAACACCATAGAGTTCTGCCTCCGAGGCATCCCTTTTCTCCAGGGGAAATTGATCTCTGTAGTCTTGAGACAAGCTGTAATTCTTTCTGGGGGATCCCCAGGTCCCAACTGGAGGCTGGCGTCTCTAGCCTGTTGACTAATATACTGAGCACTGCACTTGTCCTTAGTGTGCTGGTAAGGTAAGTAGGAGGTCAGTAAGGCAAGTAGAGGCATTCATAGGTAAAAAAAAAATGTCATTAATCTTATGGTACTACCTCTTCTTCTGTTTGTTTGTCTGCTTTTGTTGTTGTGCACCAAACAAATACATGAAGCTGCCATATTCCAAGGAAGACCACTGGGCTATCAAGGTCAGTATAAAGACCTCTGATAGGCTGCAGCTCTCTAGGGTCTCAGACAGTCTCAGTCTTTCACATGTTCTGCTTCCAGTTTGATGCAGGGGTTAGGAGCACAGACTCTAAACCGTGTTTGATTCCCCACTCCTCCACATGCAGCTGCTGGGTGACCTTGAGCAAGCCACAGTTCTCTCAGAGCTGCTCTCTCAAGAGCCTCCTCCTCCACCTGAGGAAACTGGGGGTTGAATTTGGGACCTTGGATGCTTTATTACTGAGCTACAGCCCCTCTCCGAGCCACACCCTGGTTACCTGATCCTGGGGTTGCCAGCTCTGGGTTGGGGAACACCTGGAGATTTGGGGGTGGAGCCTGGGGAGTGCAGGATTTGGGGAGGGGGGGAGAGGGACCTCGGAAGGGTCCAATGTCGTAGAGTCCATCCTCCAAAGCAGCCATTTTCTCCAGGGAAACTGATCTTGGTTATCTGGAGATCAATAGCAGGAGATGTCCAGGCGCCCCCTGGAGACTGGCAACCCTACAATCAGACTTGTGCCTCATGCCAAGAATTAGAAGCCAGTCAGCAGAAGTGAAAAATTCAACATATACTTTTATTATCATCATCCAGCTCCCGGGCTTTCTGTTAGAAGAGAATAAAAAAAAAAGCCGAGCAGAAATAACCACGTTTTCAAGTTAAAGGACAGCATATTTATTTTATATGAAAAGCCAAAGCAAAGTTAACTTTTTTCCCAGTCAAAGATTTTTGGAAGTCTCAGCACCCCCATTAATCAATGACTTCTCTTTTGAAAAATGATAGGCAATGCAACCTGGGGGCTTTGGGGGGAAAAAAATACCATCAGAAACATAACACAAAAGGGGGGGGGGAAATCCCTTTCTTATATAAATGTGATAGGGTTGCTGAACTGTTGGGAGGTGTTTGAAATGCATTAAAACCCCCACAAATTTTACCTGAAGAACTTTGATAGTTGAGTAAAGTTGCATTTAGTTTCTTAAAAAGAAATAACAACAACAAAAAAGCATGATTGGACTGATCTTGTCAGGCTTAATAAATATGACTGGATATTGCTATTATTTCAGTTATCGTATCAACATAAGAGAAGCCAATGTTGGAAACCAGATGCCATCAGGAGGTCCATCAATGGGGCCAGGACACGAGAAGCCCTCCCACTGTTGCCCCCCCACCCAAGAACCAAGAATAGAGTGCATCACTTGCCCCAGCCTGAGAGTTCCTATCTATACCTTGTGGCTAACGGCCACTGATGGACCTCTGCTCCATATATTTTTCCAATTCCCTCTTGAAGCCGCCCATGCTTGTAGCCACCACCACCTCCTGTGGCAGTGAATTCCTTCTGTTAATCACTCTTTGGGTGAAGAAGTACTTCCTTTTATCCATTCTAACCCAACTGCTCAACAATTTCATTGAGTGCCTACGAGTTCTTGTATTATGAGAAAGGGAGAAAAGTACTTCTTTCTCTACCTGCTCTATCCCATTCATAATCTTGTAATCCTCAATCATGTCACCCCTCAGTCATCATTTCTCCAAGCTACATAAGAACATAAGAGAAGCCAATGTTGGATCAGGCCAATGGCCCATCCAGTCCAACACTCTTTCACACAGTGGCCAAAAATGCCAGGTGCCACCAGGAGGTCCAGCAGTGGGGCCAGGACACTAGAAGACCTCCCACACACAAACCCCGAGCTCCAAGAATACAGAGCATCACTTGCCCCAGCGTGAGAGTTCCTATCCATACCTTGTGGCTAATAGCCACTGATGGACCTCTGCTCCATATGTTTATCTATTCCTTCTTGAAGCCGTCCATGCTTGTAGCTGCCACCACCTCCTGTGGCAGTTAATTCCTTCTGTTAATCACTCTTCAGGTGAAGAAGTACTTCCTTTTATCCACTCTAACCCGGCTGCTCAACAATTTCATTGAGTGCCCATGAGTTCTTGTATTGTGAGAAAGGGAGAAAAATACTTCTCTCTCTACCTGCTCTGTCCCATGCATAATCTTGTAAACCTCGATCATGTCACCCCTCAGTCGTCATTTCTCCAAGCTAAAGAGCCCCAAGTGCTTTAACCTTTCGTCATATCCCTGAATCAACCATTAATTTAACTTGCATCTAACTTGCTAGTCACAGTCAGAAACCAAGTTCTGCTGAAGCTTCCAAACAGACTTGGCCACGTCTGTCTGTGTGATGAGACTGCCTTCTTACAGTTGCCATCCCTTCTCTCTGATGCTACCATCACTAACTGTTAAAAGACACACAGTTAATTATTATTATTTTTTTTAAAAAAAGAAAGAGAGGTTATCGAGATGAGACGGTGATTTCCCACTAAAGCTGCCTCGGGGTTGCGCCGCCGTTTGCCCCGATACTGTTAGTCAATTTCACACCCGAAGCTGCGGGGCTGCATTTTGACCCGCGGCTTCGCCCGATTCCTGATTCTGAAAAAAATAACTCTGTAAATCTTCCACAGTGCACCTTTTCTCTTGAACTCCCTTTCAGAACACTTTGTGTGATGCCATCTCTCTCCTTCAAATACCTCTGTGGAATCTCCCTTTTCTATTAAAGTTTTGATACAACCTCTCCTCCTGTCTTCTACTGAAACAAAGCCTAAGCCCATTTCACTGAACTGAACACTTCTAATAATCTCCATTTATTCCTGTCTTCATCTTTCTTTCTCTGTTTTCATTTTTGTCATGTCCACAGCGGAAGACAGGAGGGCCTGGCCTGATCTGGTCCATGGGATCGCGAAGAGTCAGACTCGACTGTGCGACTGAACAACAACACGTCCACATGTTGGTTTTTCGAATGTCAGCTCTTTGAGGCCAGAGACTGTCTTCTTCTAATATATAAAGCGCCATGCCCTCTGATTATATTTATTTGTTTAAAGATATATTTGTACAAGTAGCCAAAACAACAGGGAATCAAAGAAACTTTAAAGATGCACCCGAATAGTGCCATCCTGAGCACTGTGACCCTGTTCTAAGTCCGCTGACTTCAATGGACTTAAAGGGATATAACATTGTTCAAGGTGTCATAATTATTTTTTAATATGGATTTAGGTCAGGTATTTACAGTCCCAACACTCCTTAAAACTGTTTTTGCCAGGCCTATAAGCCCAAAATCAGACATCTTTAAACCTCAGTCAACCAGTGTTCCCTCTAAGCTGAGTTAATGTGAGCTAGCGTACAGTTTTTTAGCCTCCAGCTCACAGATTTTTGTCTTTGCTCAGGAAGGGGATGGCTCCAGAGCAAACTAATTTATGCAGTAGCCAAATCGCTTGCTCACAACTTTAATGCCAGAAGCTCACAAAGTAGAATTTTTGCTCACAAGACTCCACAGCTTAGAGGGAACATTGCAGTCAACTTTAAAAAATGTGAAAGAAAGCCTTGGCTTGATGTCTAAAAGTAGCAAGACTAGCTGCCATTCAACCCTACAAGGGGAGGGAGCGCCAACTCAGAAGCCAGCTGGAACTCCATTCCTGTGTGTTCCTGCCCAAAAATAGCCCTCATCATCATCCATTTTTGAAACAGTCTATATGTGGGGCAAACAAGGTCACACCATGGCTGTTTCAACTTGGGGAAACTGTGCTAGAGGGAAGGCACACAGCACATTCCCAAACTGAACTGAGCTACAGGGAGTTTCGGAACTTTAGTTCCTCAGTGCTACGTGTGACTGCAAATCAGGTAAGGGCAAACGTATCTAGTTTGGTCTTGAAACTGAGGGGAAGGGTTTGAGCACCCCTTTTCCTCTGCCTCCATCTCTCCTGAAATTGCTTCCTTGTGGGGAGGGGGCACATAATATGTAGTTGGCCTCTTCTTCCTGTCAACTAGGAAGCTCCAGGAGGAGTCTACCCAGCATTGTTAGCATTTGCATCTCTTATTCATTCATTTGCACCTTTAAGCATTACATTCTATTCCACTGATCATTACTACAATCCTCCTTGTAAAGCTTTCATTAAAAAAGAAGAAGGAGAAGAAACGTGAAGAGAAGGGAGTTTGCCCTTTCATGTCTTGGCCGTATGCTTTTCGCAGCGCACGCAAAGAAGATCTAAGTGAATGGTTCTCTTTGATATCTCCCTCTCAGAATATGTGCCATATCTAGCAGTGGGAGAATAAATAAAGAAGGAACATTTTAAACCAAAACAGACAGAGATCCAGCGAGGCCCCAATTCTCCGAGAAATTAAGGGCATCCATTCATGTGAGGCTATTTAGCCGGAGTCGGGATCTGGCGTTTAAATGGTTGTTTTCATCAACGGCCCCCACAAATCAAAACATCTTGCGGCACACTCCATTTAAATTTTTATGCTGCAATTAACCTTGAGTGAGGACAGGATGGTCTCATTTTCTGTGAATATTTAGAGAAGCATGAAAGGATTCAATTCCACAAAAGAGAAATAATTGTGAGCGACAGGAAATGAAACTCAATCTTCTTGTCCCGAGCATCCGCCGAAGTACTGCCAATGTCATAGTCTCCTAAGGTGGCCGGCCGTATCAGGGCTGGATCTAGAGGGTTGAATTCAGTTCAGGATTTTCATCGGTGCATCAGTTTCCACCCATGGAGCATGACTCCCCTTTCTAACAGCAGCCTAAAATGCCTCCCATAATCATGTTCCCGGGAGAGAAGGGACCCTCAAGGATTGGACTGGAGGGCATTTCATGCTGCCATGTGGGAAGCCACAAAAGCCACTTTCCCACATAGACGCTGTGCTGGATTAATAATTATGGGAGAAGTTGGGCTGGTTGTATATTCTTCTGCACAGTATGATTAATAACATTAACAATAGCATTTTATAGCTCTTGTATCTATTACCTTAGTAATCCATACAACAGAACTGCAAGGTGGGGCAGTAATATCTTCATAGGCTAGCCTAGATGCTGAGTTTCTGGTAATACTGGTTTTCCAAAAGGCACATAAGAAGCTTATATTTTCATAGAATCATAGAATCACAGAGATGGAAGGGGCCATACAGACCATCTAGTCCACCCCCCCTGCTCAACGCAGGATCAGCCTAGAGCATCCCTGATCAACAATGTTCCCTCTAGGCTGAGTTAATGTGAGCTAGCTTACAGTTTTTCGCCTCCAGCTCACACATTTTTTTGTCTTAGCTCAGGAAGGAGGGCTCCAGAGCAAACTAATTTATGCAGTAGCCAAATCACTTGCTCACAACTTTAATGCTAGTAGCTCGCAAGGTAGAATTTTTGCTCACAAGACTCCACACTTGAGAGGGAGCATTGCTGACAAGTGTTTGTCCTGCAGTTCAAATCTGCAGGGAGATATCCTGGAGATACAGCAATATAACATCAAATCAGCCACTAGAGGGAGCAAAACATGTGCAGAAAAGGCAAAAAAGACACTGAAGCAATAAGGTCGCACGAATGCTGAAAATGAGAATGTAGAAGAGCCCTGTAACTTGCGAGCAGGGCTATTGTTATTTGTCGACATGGATGAATTTTCAAAGATACTTGTTTCCTATGTCACAAAATATATCAGGGAGACTTCTGTGTCAGTTTTGGAAACGCCTGTCCTAAGGAGCCCATTCTTTATGCAAGAAAAATTCCCGTACAATTTGATGAGAGCTTTCCCCAAGAAAGAAGCAACATGACCTTGGCTCATACCATTATATTGTTTCAACTACGCTACATTTAAATACTTCAGTATGATCCTTTGAAAATATTAATTCAGAGAGGAGAGGAGAGTGATTTAATTAATTAAAATAAGAATATCCTTTCTGGAAATAAAGTAGACACAAGACTAATGTAAGCTAGTAGAACCCTGACTATATACATTCCTCTCCTAAGTGCTTCCATATTGAGAAGCAGGGATGGGTCAAGTCAAGAAATGGCAGCATCCTTTAATAAAGAAGAAGAAAAGAAAAGAAAAACAGCAAAGATGACAGGTTTTCATGGTAACGTACATTATAATAAACTTGAAATATAATAACTGCATGAATACCGAGACATAAGTACTAAGAACACAGCAACCTTTGTAAACACAGGATCTTCAGCGCCCTTCCAAAAGGATACTTATCTTGAACTGAAACAAATCCTACGCAGTGGCTCACGGTAAAGCAAAGAAAAGGAAGACTAAAATATTCCCTTAAGGACATGCGTAGCTTTCTTCTTTATGCTTTGCAGGGACTATTCCTCCTGCTGCTGAGTAGCTGAAGTTTTCCCTTTGGTTTGGGCCTGCAAAGAAATTAGCACGTCCTACAAATCAACTGGCCAGGGTGGGCCCCCCACAAAAAACTCATGTCCCTTAAAGCTCAGCAAATGCCAGGTGTCCCTTTAAGAGGGATTTAATATACACAAATGAACTAAATAATATCACCAAACAATCACCGTGTGGATCTGGAATTGTATAGTCTAGCCTGGTCTCATCAGGTCTCAGAAGCTAAGCAGGGTCGGTACTTGGATGGGAGACCACCAAGGAAGGCTCTGCAGAGGAAGGCCATGGCCAACCACTTCTGCTTCTCACTTGCCTGGAAAGCCCCTTGCTGGGGTCACCATAAATTGGCTGTGACTTCACAGCATTGTACACACATACAATAATCACTGCTGGTTAAACAGATATTAAAAGGAGAGAGTTATGGGAAGAGTCAGGGCTATTTCTAGGCAGGAACACACAGGAACAGAGTTCCAGCTGGCTCCTGAGTTGGCCACGCCCAGCAGGAACTCATTAGCATAATAGGCCACACCCAACAGCAGAGACTCATTAGGATTGGCTACATTAGCGGTGTGTGGCCTAACATGCAAAGGAGTTCCTGCTACAAAAAAAAAAAAGCCCTGAGTTTTGAGAACAAACAAGGTAAACAGCAAAAGATGGGTGTGGCTGGATGACCATACCTCTGGTAACATGGGGTGTGTGGCCTAATATGCTAATGAGCTGAGCTGTCAGGGTGTGGCCCAATATGCTAATGAGTTTCTGCTGCTGGATGTGGCTTATTATACTAATGAGTTCCTGCTGGGCTTTTTTCTACAAAAAAAGCCCTGGGAAGAGTTATGCGCTGATCTTCACAAGACAGTTTCAGGGAGTAGCTGTCTTACACAGTAGTAGCAGAGCAAAATTCGAATCCAGTAGGGTCTTGAAAGACAAACAAAATGTCCCAGGATATTCATTTATTTACCCCCTGCATTTCTCCTCACTGGGGCTCAAGGAGGCTTGCATCCTTCTCCCCTTCTCCATTGTATCCTCACAATAACCTTACGAGGGAGGTTAGGCTGAAAGTGTGTGACTGGCATGAGTGGGGATGTGAACCTGGCTCTCCCAGATCCTGGTCTGACACTCTCAACCACTACACCACCCTGGCTGCCATATCATCTCTCTTTCTGTTAAATACCGGGTTCAAGATGCACTGCAGTGAACAGCTCTGCTTTATTTAGTGATTTCAGGCACAAGACTGAAGACTCCAGGGCAACTGCCCTGTTTAAGCAGCATGCAAAAACCACACCCAAACACACCCCACTCCCAACGATGGGCTATTTACATCACATTGTCTCCTCACTGGTTACCTCTGTTTGAATAACATTGCCTTCTCATTGGTTACCTCTAGAATCCTGGTGGTCTATTGATCTAGAGCTCCAAGCTCAGTCTGTCTCTATGGACAGACCTGGGAGATTCCAGCCCAATACATAACACTTTCTATCATCTATCTATGTATTGGTCTGTCTGTCTGTCTATCATCTATCTATCTGTCTGGCAGTGGAAAGTGCCGTCAAGGTAGAGCTTATGGTGACCCCATAGGGTATTCAAGGCAAGTGACATTCAGAAGTGTCTGTCTCTGTGTGTCAAGACCAGGTATTCCTTTGAGGTTTCACATCCAAGTATTAGCCAGGGCCAACTCTCCTTAGCTTCCAAGATCTGATAAGATTGAGCTAGTCTGGGCTACCCAGAGCAGGGCAGTGAATATTAGGTGATGTTATTTAGTACATTTGTGCATATTAAATCTCTCTCTCTCTCTCTCTCTCTCTCTCTCTCTCTCTCTCTCTCTCTCTCTCTCTCTCTCTCTCTCTCTCTCTCTCTCTCTCTCTCTCTCTCTCTTTTTCTCTCTCTCATGTAGTCATGAACTTTCACACATGCTAAATAATGGACTTTCAATCCACTTTCAATGCATTTTACAACTGATTTCTACTGTGTGAGATGGCAAAATCCACTCACAATCACTAAAGTGCATTGAAAGTGGATTGAAAGTCCAGCCTTTAGCATGCACGAAAGCTTCAAGGGAGCTTTAACTCTCAAAAGCTTGTACCCTAGCAAATTTTTATCAGTCTTTCAGGTGCGACTGGACTCCAATTTTGTTCTGCCCTCTTTTTAACAAAACCGTTATCTACAGATGAACGAACCACTTGAAAACCTTTCTTTTTGTAGCGTCCGCTAAAAGGGATATTCTGATTTGCAGATTCTCCCTGTCTGATGTCCACCACCTGCCTGCAAAGACATGAGCAGTTCCTTCAAATTGGGCATCTAGCAGTCTCCCTCCAGCAGCTGGTAGGGTTGCCAACCCTGGGTTGGAAAATTCCTGGAGATTTTAAGAATGGAGCCTTTCCTGTTTCTTTCCCTTTCTTTTTCCAACCACCCTGAAACTCTGTTCTAGTTGGTATATTTTTCTTTAGCAAAAATGGGGCGGAAATAGCCTAATTCTAAATATGTTTTCTTGTAAATAGTATTATGAACAGTGGAACTAAATTTTTATCACCTTTCTGTCACCTTTTTATCACCTTATTCTTCCAAAGAACTCAAAGGGATTTTTCAAGGGGCTTTCCCATTTTATCACCCCAACATGTTCTTCACAGAGTTCCCCCAACAACTGACTTTTCCAGGTTTGGTCAGGGAAAGGGGAGATGGGGACGGATCCATCTCCTTTTGCTGATGCTTCAAAAGATCGAATCCATAGTTTTGAACTTTAACTTGGGCCCTTTTCACACACGTTTATAAATAACCATCATTTACTGGAAGGAGTAAAAATCACCTCATGTGAAGACCAATCACGTGATGTTACAAATATACACATTTTACCATTTGAACATGCCATGAAAAGCCACTATTCCAACAGTGCCAAACACTAAGCTCATATTGTTAGGTGGCAAGTACTAAGGTCTGAGAAGTTAATTCAGTGGGACCTTCTTCCAAGTAGGGCTGCCGGCTCTGGGTTGATTAATACCTGGAAATTCGGAGGGGTGGAGCCTGGAGAGGGTGAGGTTTGGGGACAGGAAGGGCCTCAGCATGACACAGTGGCATAGAGTCTGCCCTCCAAAGCAGCCATTCTTTCTCGGGGAACAGAGATCCTGCAAATGGGGATCAGTCATAAATGCTGGCCCCACATGGAAATTGGCAACCTTACTCCCAAGTCAAGAAAGCTAGGACTGGGGAACGAATCCATGCCTTACCCATCAAAGTCTTCACTCCCTGGGAAGTCTACAGCAAGGAGATGTGAAAGGAAAGGAGAGCGCTTCATTCTCTTTAGATTCAGTTTTATTCCACTGCCAGAAAGATGTACTACATGTCTGTTCTACCCTGTCAAGTAAGAATTACCCCTATAAAAGATCTCTGGTAGGGGAAAAGAGTAAAATTAACCTGGCAAAAATCATGCCAAAGAGCCCTAGCAAAGCCATCTGAGGAACGCAGCACAAGCTTGCACAATTGTTCAATAATACATACATATGTGTGTGTATATATATATAATATCATGATTGGTTTTCAATTGATTAATGAAATCCACATTTGCAAAACCAATTAAAAGTCCTGATATTCAGGACTTGAGGCCTCATTCATACACACACACACAAAAGTGGAGGTGATTCAAGCAGGGCTTTTTTTTCTTCTTCTTCTTCCCCTGGGGGAACTTGCCAGAGCAGATTTCCAGAACCAGTTCAACCAAATTATTTTAAAAAATGTTTAAAAGTTCATGAGTTTTCAGATTGAAAACTTCATTTCTCTCGTGAGAGTCCCCCCACCCCCCAAAGCCCTGGATTCAAGTATTTCCAGACTGCACCATTTAAGATAGGGTTGCCAGGCATGGCAGGCAACCAGCAGAAGACCAAGGGAGACAGACATGGGGGTAGCAATGGTGTGTCAGCAATTCAATGGTGTGTCACCACTCCAAGGGGAAATCGTGGGTAAAACCATAGAGTTTCCAGTGATTCCTAGAAAGGAATGCCAGAAAGCGATGTCATGCCTATGGTTCAACAGCCATTTTTTTTTAGTTCTTCTTCTGTTGCTTAGAGCAGTGGCAGGAAATGGGAGCCAGGAATGAGGAAGTTCCCACTCCCACTAGGGGCCTGGCAGTCCTAATCTGAGACTATTGTTGGGGATGGGGGTAGTTACATAAATTAATTCCTTCAAGATATAAAATCCTCCACGTGGAAACAGTTAGGCTGTTGGGTCTGCTCCCCTTCAGTTCTTCAGCTCTCCTTCTGAACATATGATCTCTGGCCTTTTACATATTGAGCTCCACCACTGGTCTAGCCCAGCCCTTGGTGCAGCCCACCCCTCACCCAATTTATGCCTGCCAAGAGTCGATAATGTCACAGGACCTTCTAGAGTTTATAGCATTACTTCAGCAAATGTTTCAGGACTGTCTCTGGAGAGGACAGAGTTTGGGGAGGATGTTAGACTACTTCTGGGTGATGCTCTAGGAATTTCCCCTAACGGCTATGGTAAAGACCACACATATATGCAGAAATTCCTAGAGCGTCACTATGGAAACCATTTGCTGGACACTTCTTCTCCTGCTCCTCAATTTATCAAGTTCAAGGGACTGGGGTAGAAGGTAGGCATTTACCCACCAAGGACAGTCAAATGGCAGGCCGGGTGCCATCCTAAGTAAAGTTACACCCTCCCAAATCAATTTAAGTTAAGGATTAAGATGGCACCACTAGTAATAACAGCAGGAGGACATAAAAACTGATGACAGCTACTTCTATTGATATGGACTACCAGATCCTCTAGATCCTAGGTAATTACCCCATTTCGTCCTATGAATACTATGCCATTGGTGGAGGGTTGCACAACTGATTATAACAATATACATATTATTTTAAATGTTAAATTCTAATTCTTCTAAATTAAGAATTTTCCTGCCCAACAAAAAGGGGAGGGATTCCACCTAAACTTGCCATTATGACTTCCCCCCTCCTCATGGACCAATTCTCCCTTTATGTAGCATACGGGCTGTCTCTGAATTTTCCACCCCAGGTCAGACGGAACACAGTCACATATGAGTTGTGGTTCCTCAGTTCCTGTGCATGCAACACCCTATCTAGATTAGGACCATGGGGCATACAGAGAATGGGGTGCAGCTTTTCCACCCTTATCCCCTGTAATGATCTGTGCAGGATGGAGACAGAGCCTAGAGGCCTAAACTATAGGAGGGGCCTGTCTGGCAGTGGAAAGCAGACAGCCTACAATCCCCACAATGCTTGGGGGTGGTTTTTAGCCAATGGGAGTGCAGGGATTCTGGGAGGAGACTGTTGCATTCTGGTGGAGGTGTGTCTTAAAGCTGTAGGCTGTGGAAAATAGTGTCTTTCTTCACACAGGAGTGAATTGAAGGGGACTGTGATAAACCGTGTGTTGTGAGGAAACGGATCTTGCTGTTTCTTTGCAGTTTTCCCTCTCACGGAGTCACCGGGGGAGAAGAGCTGGTCTGAGAGGAGAAGGTCCCTCACTAGTCAGAGTCCCTCTACAGGTAGTGAGGCCTGGTAAGAAGGCTTGTAGGCCTTAAGTAGTACCAGTTAAGGAGTAATAGGTAGCTGCGTTAGCTTTGTGTTCTTTTTGCCTTTCAACACTGTTATACCCAGGGGTCTTTTTTTTGGGGGGGAGCACAGGGGAGCCCAGCTCCAGGAGCTCAGGAGCCAAGCCCAGCCCCCAGCCGGGTCTGGGAGTATTCCAGGCAGCCGAATGTCAATTTCAGCTCCATTATATCCTATGGGCCATTGAAGTCAATGGTGATAGGGTATATTCTGGAGGCTGGAGGGGAGGGGGTTTGAGGGAGAGGCTCCAAACTCACAGGGTAGCTGATGGAGCCTCTCCCCAAAATACCCACCAAGTTTCAAGAACATTGAATCAGGGGGTCCAATTCTATGGGCCCCCAAACAGGTTGCCCCTATTCCCTCCATTGTTCTCTATGGTGGGGAAAAAGTAACTGGGGTCTTGACACCCCCCACCCCCACATAATTTCCCAGCCTGAAACAGTCCAGGAGATACTATTTGGTCTGTGAGGGAAACCAAACCCAAACCCAGGGAACACATGGCTCCCCCCAAACAGTATCCCCTGGGCCTGTTTTGTATGTTAATCAGCTGTTAACGTTTCAGTGTAAAAGGTTTTTACCACCTATTGGACAATGGGAACTGTATGCAGCTCCAGCAGTTCCCTCTCACACAATGCAATGTTTGCTTTCCTCAGTCTCTGTTCCTATGTTTTTAAAAACAAATTCATCTGGAGAAATAAGGAGGTGGGGGTTATCACACCTTCAAGGGCTCGAACCTTTCACCTATTGATTTTTGTTGATCAAAAGCAAGCTAGGTTGTTTGCTTTTTCCTGGTAAGCTAGCAACCTCAGACCATTCAGGAACAATTTTACCCCCGGACCACAGTGGCTACAATGAAAAGTCCGTAGGTTATACAAATGTCAATACAAATGTTTAGTTAGGAATTTAATGTTCGAAAACAAATAATGTTTTCAAGTCATTAATTCTACAGTATTTACTTCATGATGTGTGCCTCTGTCAGATCTACATTAAGAGGGAAGGTACTGAACCCTACCTGTGCCGCTACAGGTACCTTGGGAATCCTCCTGTGAAAAGTGGACCTTTTGAAGCCTGAAATCAGAGCCTGCATCAAAGCCATGCAGGTAACTGACTGTAAGCAAAGAGAAAATATGCTGTATCCGTTCGACATCAAACTAGAATATGAGTATGAAAAGGAACAAGCCAAAACTGCAGTACAGGAAAGGAAACCAGCTAGACCCGATACATTTGTTTTGATCACCTCATTACAGCTTTAGAGTTGAACAACAGGCATTGGGTATGGGCATGTATTAAGTGTGTGCTCTCTAGTAAAGCAACACTGTGATCTGATATGCCAATGAAATCCTTCTTCAAACTGAAATTTAGAAACGGAGGAGCTCCTTAGTAGAGAAGTGCAAGATATTCTTTCTTCAGGAGAATTCACTAAGGCCTTGGATCTGTGTGTCTCCTGGGGTTGTGTTCTGTCACAGAGAAGTGGCAGAGTGTGGTCCTGACTGAAGAATGAGGCATCCCAATAATCAAAAGATGTTTGTAACATAGAGAACAGGACCTTCTTCTAGAAGAACTCTGGTCCTTTCTTTTCTGTCATTCTGATCACGCATACACGAGCCACTCACATCTTCACTGCCACAGAACCCTATTTTAAAATCAAGCCTCAGCCCTTGGTCAAATGACTTCTTCCGATGAATATCGATGTGCCGTCAAGTCTTACGGCGACCGCAGCGAGGGGCTGTCAAGGCGAGTGAGAAGAAGAGGTGGTTTGCCATTGCCTTCCCTCTGCAGAGTCTTCCATGGTGCTCCCCCATCCAAGTACCGAGCCTTTATAGGTTCCGAGATCCAACAAGATAAAGCTATGCCATACCATTCCACATTCCTTTCAAAGAATATTTCCTTACATTGCTTCGTTAATCCGTTTTACAAGGATTTTATTTGTTTTTTTATTATATTATTGGGCTTTTCCATATGCCCATTTCCCTCACTTGTAAGTTCCTGTTGGTTTGGAGATCCTCCCCACGTATTCCACATGTGTTTCACTCCCTCTAGTGGTTGATCTGATATTACATCAGTTTATGTCCAGCATAAACGCCTGCAGTTTAGATCTGCAGTGAGATAAGCCAGGCATAAACTGATGTACTATTGAACTGACCACTAGAGGGAGCAAAACACATGCAGAACAGGGGGCGGGGGGAGCTGGAGAAACAGGAACTTACAAGTGAGGAAAAACGAGAATGTGGAAAAGCCCAGGGTCTTGTGTTTAATTTGTGAGCCACCTTGCGTAGGTCTCTCCAAAGAGGCCATATAAACATTTTGTAAATAAAAAGAATACAGGAAAGTCAGCTTAACAAGGGCTCCCTTTTCATCCCTTCAATGGCTAGGTGTGTTAGAAAAAAAATGGTCTTGGTGTCTCTGAAGTCAGTTATGTTGTACCTGATTCAGCTCTGACGTTTGAAAAAAGTGATAGGAGAGATAGATGAAAAAGGGAGTGGAACTGCTTGTTCCTGCTTCTTTGTTTCATCCACAGGTTCAAAGAAAGGTATTGCCCAGCTTGGCCGGCTAAGATCCTTACATTGGAAAGGCCAGTTTTATTCTTCTGTGTTTGTGCCTCTGCCACACGTGCTCTTGAACTGTGACATGGCCTTTCCCCAGACAGGACAAACTACAAGAACGGCCTGTACATCTCTGCCAGAATAAAAGATGTCAGCCCAGTATCGCTCTCTTTCTTTCTTCCGACCAGGTAGCTGCTTTACAGTACAATCCTATGCAGAATTACTCCAGCCTAAACCCATTGGTTTTAATGGGTCTAGACGGGAGTGATTTTGCATCGGATTGCACTGTTCGCCTGTTACCGCAAAAATAAACGGGAGTCTGGACGCCCCTTAAGAAAAAGAGCTTTTTCTTCCTCCCCAAAAATACTGGAATTCGAGGGCATCCAATGAAGCTGATGGGCAACAAATTCAGGAAGGACAGAAGTAAACACTTCTTTATGCAGAGAGTGATTAAAATGTCGGATTCCCTGCCGGAGGATGTAGTAATGGCCACAGGCATAGACAGCTTTCAAAGGGGATTAGATAGATTTCAAGGCGGATAGGTCTATCAGTGGCTGTTAGCCATGGTAACTAAAGGAAACCCCCACATTCAGAGGCAGTCAATCTTTGAATCCCAGTACCAGGAGACAATATCAGGGCAAGGCCTCTGCCTCTATGCCCTGTTGTTGGCCGTCCAGAGGAACTGGTTGGCCACTGTGTGAGACAGGATACTGGACTAAATGGACCACTGGTCTGATCCAGCAGGGCTCTTCTGATGTTCTTAAAGACTAACAAAGTTCCCCCTCCCTCGTAAATATTCATAAATAACAGCCCAGCTTGTCACAGGCAATGATAGCAGCTCCTTGCTAGGCAGCTATTTATATATGAGTGTAACCTCACCTTCTGAGTGCTGCTAAGTTCCTGTTTTTGTTTTGTTTTGTTCCCCTCTCGGAAAATGTTTCACTTCACCAGCCAGAAAAAACTTGCTGCCCTAACTAATGCATTACTAGAACACCATGGGAACAAGGCATGGATGAATATGGTGTCGTTGTGACCCTTTTCGTTAGGCCCATCTGCGTTGCAGGTGTTCCCAATTTGCTTCTGTGATGCCCCTGTTACACCATTAACAGTGCAATCCTAAGAAGAGTTAATACCCTCCTAAGTCCGTTCAAAGTCAATGCGCTTAGGAAAGTGTAACTCTGCTTTGTGCTGCACTTGTTAGGACCAATTTTACTCTGTGAAGAAACAGACTTCCAAGGCCCATTTGCGTGGGCTTCTGGGAGGTGGGAAAACTCCACTACAGTCTCAAGTCTCGACTTGGCAATGCTTACGCTTTCCCTTATTCCTAAGTGTGGGTACCAGGATGCAAACTAAGTAGTAACCACAAGCAGTTCAAATAATATATCCTGCTGGGTGGATCTGCACATCCCACGCTCTACCCCTACATTACTATTAAGAGACTCTGCTTATTTGCCACATTTCTTGCTTCACTTCTGCAATCTAGTGCAAGGACAATCAATCGTGCTACCATAATTCAAGGGATGGTGAGCTTACCTGCTGCTCTCCTTGTTCCTGCCATTTAGACAGCAAGACTGGATAGGAGTTGGGTGTTTACTAAGATTAAGCTTTGAGTATTCAGAATGAAAGGAAGTTAGTAAACAAAAATAAAAAGAGTATACACGGTCTGTTCAAGCTCCAGGCTGAGCAAGGATACAATGAAAACATGCTGTTGTCTTACCATGTACTCAGTACTTATCCTGAAAGATGTTTAATGTGGACATGATAGCATTTTTTGAAGGTGCAGTACATAAAAATTAGTCATTACTTGAGTCCTCAGAGCTTGGATTTCTCCCTGTTGTTCCCCATCACAAGGAGGAGGAGTTTGGATTTATACTCTGCCCTTAACTCAGGGTCTCATAGCAGCTTACAATCTCCTTCCCTTCCTCTCCTCTACACCAAACTGAGGAAGTCTAGGTGAAGACTTAGTCCTTCATGGTTTGGGCCCAGCCAAGGGGAACAGCAAGTTGCTAGACACCTTCTTCCCTGTGTCCTGGTGATTTATAATTCCCTTAGGGATTCCATCCACACTTTTGGATGTTGTTATCTTCTTGCCCCAAGAGGAAGAGAACATTAACTATTTGGCTGTCCATAACTCTTTCTCCTGAGGCATGATGTTCTAACAAGGTGTGAGATAGCAAACCCTTTGTTTTTCCCTGGCTTTCCATTTGCACAACTAAGAGTTTGAGTGCTCTGTCCTGGGGGGATGGATGTGTCATTCCCTGTACTCATCTTCTCTGCCAGCTAAATCTTTGCAGTAGGCCCCGTGTGACTTCGGTACAGTGTAAACCAATGGTTGAATTATTGGGATGGATTTCAGGGTAGAGAATATTTCTCCACATATACCATTTGTACACTGTTTATATGTTATACTCCATTTATGTGTAGTTAATGAAAAGATGTTTACAATTGTATAAATGTAGCTTGGAAAGCTGGCAAGAGGAAACAGAAAATGGTGTGGGAAAGCCTCAGAACGTAAAAAGATCCCCGCTTAAATAGAGCAGTGATCCATCTGGTCCAGCATCCTGTTTCACAGTGTGAAGAAATGCATCTCCCCCCCCCCCCGTTTGGAAGTTTGAACTGAGCAAAACATTCACTCTAAGTTTTTTAAAGTTTTTCTGTCTGGGCAGAGAACAAAAGGGTGTGTGGGGGTGGGGGGGGTTCAGTTCAATTGCTTTCCAGCCGCACCTCAGCCTCCTTTTTAGAAATGCTAATAAATCTAGCTAGAGACAATGAGATAGTCCAGTTCTCTCTCCCCCCCCCCCAATGAGGGAACAGAGGTTTGGAGGTATTAAGAACCAGAAGAACATCAGGAAAAAACTCCTGGAGGCTTCAGGAAAAACTTCCTTGACCCAGCCTGACCTGGTCAGTGGGAGAAGAAAGAGATTTGAAAAATCCTGGGAGTGAGGAGAAAGGTCTCTTTGGTGCCGATTCCATCAAGGCAGACAGAGCTCTTAACTGAGGTCTGGGAGAGGCAGCCGTTGCCATGTGTTGGCCTGCACACCTGATGGAAGCTTGAAGGTAATGGTGATCCTGTAGAATATCTGTAACTTTCTAAGTTACGAAGCCTGCCTTATATTTAACAATTGATAGGGCATGCATAGAGAGAGGGAAAGAGGAATTGCATTTTAACCTATTCTTCTGAAACCTTTGCTCAATCTGGTGTTGTGCTAGAAGTATGCTTGTGGACATTTTCTTTTAAATAAATGCTTTATAACTTTTGATCTTTGTCTTGGTTCTCTATGCCACATAGACCTCCCACCGTCTTGGACACACAATTTTAAAAGGAGCACCAGGAGGAAGGGGAGGGAAGAAGAAGATGCCCCGCCCTTCACTTGGAGTCTCAGAGCAGCTTACAAACTCCTTTCCATTCCCCTCCCCACAACTGACTCCCTGTGAGGTAGGCAGGGCTGACAGAGCTCTGAGAGAAACCACTCTTTCAAGAACAGCTCTGACAGAACTATGGCTTGCCCAAGATCATCCAGGAGCTGTGAGTGGAGGAGTGGGGAATCAAACCCAGTTGTCCCTGATTAGAGTCGGCAAGTGGCTACTCCTCCAGTGGTGCGCAAGGCTACTGTCCCCATGGTAACCAGGGGCTGAGTAATGGGGTATGCAGAGGCAAGGCCTCAGAACTTGGAAGGAAAGCTGGGAGTCCTGACCCTCCCAGTGGGCAATTCTGTACAAAGGTCAGGTGGTGGCAGTGGTTGAACAGAGAGAGAGAAAAGCCCCTCCCAGTGTTGGGAAAACCTTGGAGAGAAGGATGCAACAGGGTCTGCCAGTCACAGCAAGACCGTTCTGGCATGCACACAATGGACAATACACTAATGTTGCTGCCCAGCACTGATATTCAGAGGATTACGGCCTGTGAAGTAGAGATTCCCTTTACTCACCATGTCTAGTAACCTTTTCTCATAGGACTTGGTCTCCAGACCCCTCACCATCTTTGTTGCCCTCCTCTGGACACGTTCCAGCTTGTCTATATCCTTCTTAAATCGTGGTGCTCAAATCTGAACACAATACTCTAGATGAGGTCTAACCAGAGCAATGTGTTTGTGTGTGTAAAACAGTAGGGATACAAAAAAGAAAATGGAAAGAAAAGAATGACTATCTAAGCTTTTATTTTTTAAAAAACAAAAACACCTACTAGAAGGAATGCAGCAGTTTACTCAGACTGCAGCAAGCACAAATCAAATGGCAATAGAGTCTAAAGTTTCTAGTACAGCACAATACTACCAAATCCATGTGCCACTGTATTGGCCTTGTCTCTTCAAAACCAAGCACCATTGGAAGCAGGACAGAAATGTCTTGCCGCATTAGACAACCTTGTATTATTCAACCCTTCCTGATGCAGAGAAACTGCCTGCCTTGAGAGAAAGCAAGTCTAGAACAGTGACTCATACAGAGATACAGATGGCGAGCTCTCTGAGGGCAGGTGACGGTATGTATGCGAAAAGGAAACTTTCCAGGTGGAAGGTTGAAGCATATCTCCAGTTTTCATTTGGAAACAAAACGTCTGCCACCCACAGCTATTATAACCTTAGGGAAACCCTGATTTAGAATAGTTATTTGCACAAGTGTAAATGTCAGTCCTAAAATCTCATCAACTGTGGTATCCAAGGAGTTGATCGTAGCACAGATCTTATCACTGTGCCTTGTTGTTTTTCTTCTTCTTCTTTTCATGTTAACATCCTGAACATGAATTAACAATTCGTGTTCAGGATATTATGACTTACATCAAAAGTAGTTGTGTACACAGTGTTCATTGTGAAGGCAGCCGCATGAAGAAGGAACATAATAAAACATTATTCCCCCCCAAAAAAAAAGAAAAGAAAAGAAAGAAAATACAACTAAAATATGACCAGATGAATCTACTAGGATGCATCGAGGCCAGGGATTTGCATGGAGGTTATTAAAAATAAATAAACAAGATTTATGCATCAAGGATTTACCAATGACACCCTTGCTATGTATAAAGGTGATACTGATGGGGAGGAGTTAGAAGAGAGAGAGGCCAAGCAGAATACCTTTAACACTCGTGCACACACCCCGTATCCATCACAACGAAACATGAAAGATTACAGAAGGATTCGGGTGCGTGAGACAAAGAAAGACAGAACTGTGACAAATGCACCGCGCTGCACTCCCCTCCGTCTTTCTAAAAATAATTCAAGACTGATGAAAAAGAGTATTCCCTAAAAGCTCCAGATAGGAAAGAGAGGCAGGCTGATGAATTATAGATGGGAGCCCCCGACAGCACTTAAGTGTTTTTTCTTGTCTTTCCAAAAGCCCCCAAGAGGCCAGGGGAGTGTGCATGGGGGTTGGTGGGGCGCCGTCCTTTTCAACAGCATGCAGGCCGACATGGACCAGATAGCTTGTTCACAGTGCCCGCATGCACATGACCCGACTAGATATGTGCCAGCTCTCTGGGGCCATAATGGAAAAGCGAGGAGCGAAAGAAAATACAGACTGCATGGGGAATAAACTGTGTAAAGGTCAAGGTGTACAACATGAGTAATCCTCACTCCCGGGGTTATATAAGAGATCTACCACATTTGAACACGAAACGTACTGTCTCTGCTACCACATGGCAGCAATGCGTCTGTTTCTGAACACCTCTACCCGGGATTTTATCTCAACATTGTCTTTCTAGTGTGTTTTTTTTTTCTGTAGAACTATATTAGGGTTGCTAGAAGGGAGCCTTTTTTGAGTGGGAGCATTTTCGGGGCAGAGACTGAGGAAATCATATCATGTGATGCTCTAGGAATTCCCCTAATCTCTATGGTTTTGACCATAGAGATGGGAGAATTCCTAGAGTGTTGTGTGATGCTGCAACATCAGGACATTCCATGCCATCCTGTCCCTCCCTCCCTCTTTTGCTCCCACCACTCCAACAAGCAAGGGCAGGAGCTAGGGCAGTGGAGAAGGGAGTTGGCCAAGGAAGGCAAATGGTTGAGTCTAGTAGGCCACATGAACACATGAAATTGCCTTAGACTGAATCAGATTTGCCTTGGCCCATCAAGTTCAGTACTGTCTACTCGGACTGGCAGCGGCTCTCCGAGGTCTCAGGCAGAGGTCTTTCACATCACCTACCGCCAGATGTTTTATCTGGACAGACTGGGGATTGAACCTGGGACCTTCTGCATGCCAAGCTGGTGCTCTACCACTGAGTCACAGGAATGCTGGTTCAGTTCACATTGTGCTCACCGGAGCTGAATTTTAGGGGCTGCTCATGAACACTTTCAGCCTGTACGGCGGGTTACTTGTTTGACACATTTAAATGATAACAGTAGCATTTGGCACATGGGCATTTTTGCAAAGCCTGCTGGTAGTTTCCCACCACCACAGATCTGTTGTTGCATACGTACCTCTATAGCTTATTGTTTAAATAACAAGTAGGCAAATCAGTCAACATAATCATAAACAAACACTATGCAGATTTTTTTTAAAAAAACTTACTATTTTGGTGCTCATTTAAGTCCAGATGTAGTTATGTTAATAGCCGCCATCCATCTGTTTGTATTGACAACGTTTTGTAATTGCACTGCAAGAACGACTCGAAGAAGAAAGACGGTAATTTAAAAGCCGGTAGCCCAAATGGGGGCAAAATCTACTGTGCGATCAAATCATAAAGAAACCAAGGACCAGGGCTATTTTTGGGCAGGAATGCACAGGAACGGAGTTCCGGCTGGCTCCTGAGTTGGCCGCAACCAGCAGGAACTCATTAGCATAATAGGCCACACCCAACAGCAGAAACTCATCAGGATTGGCTACATTAGGGGTGTGTGGCCTAACATGCAAAGGAGTTCCTGCTACCAAAAAAGCCCTGGGTTTTGCCAACAAACAAGGTAAACAGAATAAGCAGCAAAAGGTGGGTGTGGCTGGATGACCACACTTCTTGTAACATGGGGGTGTGTCTTAATATGTGAATGAGCTGTGTCAGGGGTGTGGCTTAATAGGCTAATGAGTTCTGCTGGTGGGTGTGGCCTATTATGCTAATGAGTTCCTGCTGGGCTTTTTCTATAAAAAGAGCCCTGCCGAGGACAGTAATCATAGCTACTGTGGGCCCCCACCCAGTATCATTCAGATCTCCATACAACCTCCCACATGAGTTTCATGTTAAAGAGCAGAGGAGAGAAAATATCATTGGGGTAATTTGGTTAATGTAGCAGAGTTTGACCAGTCACAGAATATGGAGTGCCGTAAATAAATCTCTCAAGAAGTATATTGCAAAAGTAGAACTTACGCTGATTCAGGTAGATTCAGTTCACATTCAGGCTGCAGTCAAAAGGAGAGAGAGAGAGAGAGATGCCTAATCTAAAGAATACTATCCCTAACACAAGTGGCCGGATGATCTGGCATCAAGTGTATGGAAGTATGAGGACATTGTTTCTACAGCGGAGGCTTGTAGAGATATGGGACTCCATGTAGAGCCAGGCAGAGAATAAAGATAAAGGTTTCCCTTGCTTGAAAGCTAGTTGAATCTGACTCTAGGGGGCAGTGCTCATCTCTGTTTCCAAGCCGAAGAGTCAGCACTGTCCAAAGATGTTTCTGTGGTCATGTGGCCAGCATGACTAAACACCAAGGCCCACGGAACACTGTTACCTTCCCACCGAAGTGGTACCTATTTATCTACTTGCAATTTCTTGCTTTCATACTGCTAGGTTGGCAGGAGCTGGGGCCAGAGATGGGAGCTCACTCCGTCACATGGCACTAGGGTCTTGAACTTCTGAACTACAGAACTTCAGGTCTGCAGCTCAGCATCTTAACCTCTGAGCCACCACGGCCCTACAGGCAGAGAATGGGGGAGAACAAAGGACACAGAGAGGCAGGTGGGGTCAGAGAGCAGCTCCCAGGTTAAGACAAAGAGAGAGAGAGATCTCATTCAAGGACATAACACACACACTTAAGAGTGATGTGGCGTCCCTCAATGTCCAGGCATGCTGAGTTACAACAGATATAACTTTGGGGCACCCTGTAAGCCAACAATCACGATGTAAAACAATAGTTCCCCAGCACCTGCCTTCTAAAGTCTACCATCTCCAAAGGCGTAGGGGCACCCCAACACAGTGTCAAATAGACATTATAGTACATGCCCTGCTTTCACAGCCAGGAAGTGATCCCTGGTGTGAGAACAGGGTTTTGACAAAGCACATGAGACAGCAACAGGGATGTTGCGTACCAAGAGTATTCCTGTTTTCATCTGTCCAATGTTGGAAGGTCAACAAAGCCTAGAACTAGTTTGGTGTAGTGGTTAGGAGCACCGACTCGAATCTGGGAGAACCGGGATTCGATTCCCCACTCCTCCACATGCAGCTGCTGGTGTGACCTTGGGTCAGTCACAAGTTCTCTTGGAGCTGTTCTCTCAGAACTCTCTCAGCCCCGCCTACCTCACAGCTTGTCTGTTGTGAGGAGAGGAAGGGAAGAAGAGACTCTGCTCTGAGACTTCAAGTGAACGGCGGGGTATAAATCCAATCTCTTCCTCCTCCTCTTCTAAAGTTATGCAATGTCTGTATACCAATACATATCCATTCATGGCACTGAAAATTCTAGGGATGCCAGCCTCCAGGTGGGACCTGGGTATCCCTCAAAATCACAATTCATCTTCAGTCTAGAGTGATCAGTTCCCCTGGAGAAAATGGATGTTTTAGGGGATGGATTATATGGCATTGTATCCCACTGATATCCCTTTTCTTCCCAGGTGCCTCCCCCAAGTCTCCCAAGAGTTTCCCAACCTGGATCTGGCAACCTTACCCCTCCCTTATCGACGGCCAGTGTCCAGGGGGGAGGCGACCTGGCAGCTCTAGATAGTTCCCAGATAGAGGTCTCCCTCCTTCCTGTCCTTTTCAAAACAGGCTTCATCCTTTTGAGACCCTATGGGCATCCTGTGGCAAGCTCTTTAAGAACATAAGAGAAGCCAATGCTGAATCAGGCCAATGGCCCATCTAGTCCAACACTCTGTCACACAGCGGCCAAAATATACCAGGTGCCATCAGGAGGTCCAGCAGTGGGGCCAGGACACTAGAAGCCCACCTCCAGCACCAAGAATAGAGTGCATCACCTGCCTCAGACTGAGAGTTCCCATCTATACCCTGTGTCTAATAGCCACTGATGGACTTCTGCTCCATATCCTTATTCTAATTCCAGACTTTTTTTTTTTCTGTGCGGATACCTATTCCCTCCAACAGGGGCCTCACTCTCCCCCAACAGCTTTTCCTACATAGTCAGTAGACTTCCTGGGTTTGTAGAAAAATCCAAACAGTGAGGAAATCCCTTCAGGGACGGTTGAATTCCCCCCAAAAGCCTTTTGAAATGGCCTCTGCAGGGACCTGACTCCAGGCAGCAACGGTGAGAGATTAGAACGTTGTGGGGGGGGGGAGGAGAGGCTTCTGACTGGCTCTGTCAGTCAAAGGGTGGGGGAGGGCCCTTTCTTTCCAGGCCTCTTTCGGCCTTGGAGGGAGGGGAGGGAGGGAGAGCCTTGGGGCCAGGCTGGGGGATTCCCAGAGGTTTTGGGGTGGAGTGCAAGGAGGGCAGGATTTGGGGAAGGGAGAGGCCTCAGCTGGGCATCATGCCACAGAATCCACCCTCCAAAGCAGCCATTTTCTCCAGGGAGACAGATCTCTGTTGTTCACAGATCTCTGGAATTCACCCTCCAGCAGGCCCCACTTGGAGGTTGCCAACCCTAGGCCTGGCAGCAGTCTAGGGTTGCCAGGTCCCCCCACGGGCACTGGCAGGGGATGGGGGTAGTGGGGCTGCCAGCTCCAGGTCTGGAAACTCCTGGAGATTTGGGGATGGAGTCTGGGGAGGACAGGGACCTCAGTGGGGTACAATGCCCTAGAGTCCACCCTCCAAAGCATCCATTTTCTCCAGGGGAAGTTATCTCAGTAGTCTGGAGCTGAGCAGTAATTCCAGGGGATCCCCAGATCCCACCTGGAGGCTGGCATCCCTAGGCAGCACCCTCTGGGTGACTTGATACCACCTAATTTGCATGACTCAACTTGGCCTGGCTGCTTGCTGCTGTTCAGCAGCCACCCGATGAAAGCCAGCAGTGATGCAGCAGTTAGAGCCTCAGAATAGGTCTGCAAGACCCAGGTTCAGATCCCCATATTGCGGTGGAAGCTGACTGGGTGATTTTGGACCAGTCACATACTTTCAGCCTAACCAACCTCACAGGGTTGTTGTGCAGATAAAAAGGAGGTGAGAATAATGTAAGCTGCTTTGGTCCCCACTGTGGAGAAAGACTATAATTTTCCTTGGTAGAAGCTGTGGGGGAGGGGGTGGAGACAAAAAGCTGAAGACAGATAAAGGCAGATAAAGGTTAAGTTGGCTGTTGGGTGGGAAGGAAATAGGGTTGCCAACTCTGGATTGGGAAACTCCTGGACATTTAAGGGGTGGATCCTGGGGATGGTGGGGTTTGAGGAGGGGAGGAACTTCAGACCAGTATAATGCCATAGACTCCACCCTCCAAACCAGCCATTTCCTCCATGAGAACTACCATTGCCAGCCTCTGGGTGAGGGCTGGAGATCACCCAGAATTACAACTGTTGTCCAGGTGACAGAGATCAGTTCCCCTGGATAAAATGGCTGCTTTGGAGGGTTAAGTCTATGGCTCCACTGCCAGAAGGGAGAAAGAGTGTGAGATAGGTAAGGGTAGAGGGGAGGAAGCAAAGGTGTGAGGAATGGGATGACCATCCCACAAGTTTCTTGCGGGTCTCCACTTGTGTTTATCTAATTCCCTCTTGAAACTGTCCATGCTTGTAGCTGCCACCACCTCCTGTGGCAGTGAATTCCATATGTTAATCACTCTTTGGGTGAAGAAGTATTTCCTTTTTCCTTTTTCTTTCTCTCATTATACAAAGCCTTTCTCAAAATACATTTTTTTTAGCTTTCTCTATCTGACTAGTTTTGCATGGAACGACATAGCCTAGATGCAAGCATCTCATTTGCGCCCAGCGTATGAAGAGCGAGCTTTAGTCTGTCCGTTTTGTGATGCACCAGTCTTAAGAAGCCCCTGCAGTCCGGCATTAGGAAGCCACTCCATTCATTTGCAGTCTTAATGACAAAAAAAAAAGAAAATAACAATAATGAAAATGATGATTGCTTGTTTGTTAACGAAGGGATGCTGTGGTTAGCCACTGGAAAGACTATTAAGCATCATCAAATTGCCCTTGAAGTTTGACACTTCAGATGTCTCATGTGATGTGCTATGTATCCATTTGCGAGGAAGTAAAAAGAGGGGGGGGGAGAGCGCCATTGCCAATTACTGCACGGTGATTCATTAAATAGTTCACCGGGATTATTTAAGGAAAAGATGAAATATCCAGGCAAATAAGACCAATTAAAGATGCAAGAGGATTAAATCATAGAAAGGTGACCTCTGTCCAGTTTCAGCCTGTCAGAATTAGTAGACACAGAATTATTAGGCAGCCGCAGCATTACTAATCTTCTTGCAACATGGATGTAAAAAGCAACACGGATGTAAAAAGCACCATGCCGGTTCACAGCAAAGGCAGAGCACTTGATCTCCACCAGGGACCAGCCAGGGACCTTGGGGAGAATCTTCAGTGCTTCCAGCAGCGGCCAATCAGAAGTCTGCATCCTCTAGTCATCCAGTGGCATTGATCCTAAAGCCGGAAGGGCTATTAAACATCGCGATTTACGACACAATGAACAGTTAGAAATACAGTTGATACCAGTGTTCCCTCTAAGCTGAGTTAGTGTGAGCTAGCTTACATTTTTTAGCTTCCAGCTCACACATTTTTGTCTTAGCTCAGGAAGAATGGCTCCAGAGCAAACTAATTTATGCAGTAGCCAAATAACTCGCTCACAACTTTAATGCCAGTAACTCACAAAATAGAATTTTTGCTCACAAGACTCCAGACCTTGGATGATACATGATTAAAATCACAAATAAGAAGAGAAGAGATTGGATTTATACCCTGCCCTTCACTACCTGAGGGAGTCTCAGAGCAGCTTACAAACTCCTTTCCCTTCCCCTCCCCACAACAGACACCCTGTGAGGTAGGTCGGGCCGAGAGAACTCTGACAGAAACTGCTCTTTTTCAAGAACAGCTGTGCCAGAACTATGGCTTGCCCAAGGTCATCCAGCAGCTGCAAGTGGAAGAGTGGGGAATCTCTATGGTGGCAGGAGGCTTGCTGGTGGCAGTGACGAGTGCAATAAATAAAATTAAATTAAAAATTGGAAATTGGGGGGCCTGGGCTGGGTGGGAAGTTGGGGGGCCTTGGTGGTAAGTCGGGGGGCTGGGCCCCAAAAGGCTCCAATGTAGCTACAGGCCTGGGCAGGATCCAAGCTTGTATGGAAGGAGGAGGAGGAGATTGGATTTATACCCTGACTTTCACTACCCAAAGGAGTCTCAGAGCAGTTTACAATCTCCTTTCCCTTCCCCTCCCCACAACAGACACCCTGTGAGGTAGGTGGGGCTGTGAGAGCTCTTTCGAGAACTGCCCCTGAGAGAACAGCTCTGTGACTGAGCCAAAGTCACACCAGCAGCTGCATGTGGAGCAGCAGGGAATCAAACCTGGGTTTCTCAGATTAGAGTCTGCACTCAGGACCGGCCCAGGTGTCTGGGCGCCCTAGGCACCCAGGAGAGCCAGGGAAAGGGCGGGCTTAGAACGCCTCCCCTTCCTTCCCAGGGGTGGCGGCGGGGCTCTCCTGGGTGCCTCACAGCTGCGAGGCACCCAGGAAAGCCGGGGCTGCTGGCACTGGGCGGCCCGGGGGGCTTTTCACGGGGGGTGGGGGGCATTTTGGTGCCTCTACAGGGCCGGCGCCCTAGGCGAGCCTAGTGGGCGAGCCGGCCCTGTCCACACTCCTAACCGCTACACCCAACTGGCTCTCAAGTACCAATCACTTATTGACCCAATCACCTATCACACAATAACATGTGAACCCCAGCACCTGTTTCTCTTTTCCTAAAGAAACAAAGCTGCTTTGGGATACAGCCTGGAGAATCCAGGGGGGCAGGGAGGGAGTGAACACACTCAAAACACATCCCATGCCACAGCACGTTCTGTCTTATAAGGCAATTTCTAAATGTTTCTGCAGCATGTCCAAAATATTTTCAATTCACCTCAGGCTATGCAAACTGCTTGTTCCTTCAGGTGCTACGTGAAGATACGACTCATTCTACTTGTTGTGTGTTTTTTTTAAAAAAGAAATATGTCACATACTAAATAGATTCTAATGTGGAGCCAACTAGAAACGTCTAATCCTGTCACTAAAAGTGACACAAGTTGGTAAATACACCAAGCAAGTCTACAATTAGCAGTTTTCTTCTTTGAGGTATCATCTCCCTGTCATCAGTTTTCTTCTCCTCCAGGAATAAAGAGACAAGCCCCTGCTGTTTCTGTTCTAGACAACTGTGAGGATATTGTTTCCACTCTCTCAAACAGGCCAAACAGCCCGAACTTGCTCCAAAAAAAGAGTTAAGGGGGGGGGAAAAGAGCCCGACTTGTTTGGGTCATGGTGGTTCTCCAACACAGGGACCAAGTACCAGAGACTAGCAAGGAGAAATAAGCTGTTACTGTCCTCAGTTTAGCACTGCCAATCTACAGCTAAATTACTAAGACTGACCTGGGATCCCATGGGCAGAATGAGGGTCAAAAGACCTTAAAGGACCTTAGCTCCTGCCCCTTCCTGGGTTGCAGCCATGTAAAATAATACATTTCTTGAATGTACTTCCAGTCCTGCCTAGACATTTCACAGACTCTGGTATCTAACAATGTGTTTGATAATCTATCTCCACCTCCATCAACGATATCTCCAGGGCTATTTTTTAGACAGGAACGGAGTTCCAGCTGGCTCCCGAGTTGGCCACGCCCAGCAGGAACTCATTAGCATAATAGGCCACACCCAACAGCAGAAACTCATTAGGATTGGCTACATTAGGGGTGTATGACCTCACATGCAAAGGAGTTCCTGCTACAAAAAAAGCCCTGGGTTTTGACAACAATCAAGGTAAACAGAATAAGAAGCAAAAGGTGGGTGTGGTTGGACGGCCACACTTCTGGTAACATGGGGGTGTGCCCTAATATGCTAATGAGTTGTGCTGCCAGGGGTGTGGTCTAATATGCTAATGAGTTCCTGCTGGGCTTTTTCTCCAAAAAAACCCTGGACATATCTAATCCCCACAAAATCTGTGCATAGTTAGATTATGGAGACTGGAGTAAAGAAGAAGCAGTATACGTCTTTCTACAAACCTGGAAAATGCCCTGAGTTTGTACAAAAAATTTGAACAAGGGAAAAATGTTTGGGGGTTAAAAAAAACACAAAAAAACCAAGGTAATAGAAGTAGCACCTGTTGTGTCAAGGAACTCATCCTTTCTCAGTAGTCATTGCTGGACAACCACAATAGTATTGCCAGCCATCAAGCCTTGGTTTCTGTCAGTAAAAGGCAGAGGGAGGGGTGAGGGTGCTTCCAGGGCTGTTTGGGCCTTTAGGAGATGACTCATTGGGGCCAATCTTGGCAGCAACCACCAGGTCATTTGATACCACCTGACTGGCCTGACTGACCCAGGACTGGCTACTTGCTGCTGTTCAACAGTAGCCACCCCAAGAAAGCCAGTGTAGTGTAATGATTAGCATTTCACACCAAGCTCTGGAAGACCCAGGTTTGAATCACCAATCTGCTATGGAAGCTTGCTGGGTAACCTTGGGCCAGGAGGAAAGCCTCACTTACTTCACTGAGAAGCCTCACTTACTTTACTTGTTGTGAGGTTAAAATGGAGGAGAGGAGAATGCTGTCAGCTGCTTGGGTCCCCATTATGTAGAAAGGCAGGGAAATATCGATTAAATAAATAAATATAGGTGAAGATGGGAAGCAGGTAAATAGGTGGGTGTTTGAGTGGAAGGTAACAGAGAAGAAAGCAAGGAAAAGTGAGGATAGGGGGACTGCCAGGAGGAGGGACAGATTAAATAGTGTGGAGAGGAGAATACAGGGCAAAGTGAGGTCCCCGTCACAAGTCTTGGAGGGCTCCCCACCACACAACTAGGCTGGGCCATTGTTTTCCTGGGGAGAGGCTGCTGGGGGAGGGAAAGAAAGAAAACTCTAGATGGGGCAGATAAAGGTAGGTTGGCTGGGGAGTGGAAAGGAGACAAGAGAGCAGGGGCTTTCAGGGAGGGAAAGAATAAGCAGTGGGGAAGGGGAAAATGAAATGTCCCCCACAAGTCCTTTATGTCCCTCCTGAAAAAATTTCATGCAAATATACATGTGGTTATCTCATTTTCCTCCCCCCAGCATCTCTGTGATGCATGTCACTCTGAGAGTTAACATTAGGCTATACAGTGCACTCAATGCTAAGCATGGTCATAGTGAAACAGGACTTAGAACTCATGTCCAGGCATTAAGCCTGCCCCACACCCTCTTGCCTCCCCTTGCTCTGGCAAACAGCGGGGGCGGGGACGCTGGGGCCAGAACAGCCTTCTGGAAAGTCGTGGCATCATTCCTGGTGGCATAATTGGAAGTTACGTCACCACGTTGTGGGAAACTCCCTTAGAATTTTTACCCTGGTTTGAAGGAAATCTTAAAGCAGCCTGTGCCTTAAAAACCTTCCAGGCAAAATCATTGGCTCAGCTCCTGTACGGCTCGCAAATTGGACTTTCTGCCAATCTAAAGACCCTTGAAAGGGTTCAATCTAAATTTCTTAGACCTCTATTTGGCGTTCCTAGAAGCACATCTAATGTAACACTTAGGAAAGAGGCTGGGCTATTCAGAGTTGAAGCAAAGATCTGGGAGCAGGCTATAACACTCTGGCTAAAAATTCATCACAACCCGAAGGGTTTAATACCTTATGTGGCAGAACGGGCCCACGTCAGCTGGCAGGCCCCACTCTGCCCACCCCTCCTTTGCCTGACCCGGCACCTGAAGGGGCAGTTTTTCTCTGCTACTTCCGGGTATCGCTGCTGTAAAGTACTGGGTTTCGGGCCTCATGACTCGGACGACGACATAAGAGAAGACGCGTTTATTCGTACTTCACATAAGACAAAGAACAAACAGTAACGGCCGGAGGCCAACTATATACAGTTAGGGGGGACGGCCCCATATTCCTATTGGCGGGTTTGAATCGCCCGCCCATGCTGCCATTGGTTCTCTACTGGCGAGCTCAGGAACCTAGTCCCTATTGTTCTCAGAGAGCGAAGCTTGGCTGTATTTCGCCAGCTCTGCCTTCTGATCCCAGGACACAACACCCCTCCCCCATAGTTCGTCTCCCCTCAGGTGACGTAGTCCTTTAAGTATGCTGGTGGCCTCCGTTCCCTTAGTGAACATCGGGGGGCCGGTACCGGACTGGCGGGGCCCCCATCGGGTGGTCCTCCCGCACAAGGAGCTTGGATCTCCGGTAGTCGCTGTGGTGGTGACGGTGGCGGCGGCAACAGTGGCGGCAGCGGCGGCGGCGGTTCAGCTGTCTCTGGGACCCCATCCGGACTCCGTGGTCTTTCAGGCTCTGGCTCCGCTGGCGGTGCCT
The DNA here is from genome assembly GCA_029375565.1 of Gekko gecko. Taxonomy (NCBI): domain Eukaryota; kingdom Metazoa; phylum Chordata; class Lepidosauria; order Squamata; family Gekkonidae; genus Gekko; species Gekko gecko. The sequence goes on along the minus strand of JAPDNY010000009.1, from coordinate 17,950,635 downwards.
GCAGCCGATCGGATGCTGGAGCGGCTGCGGCGTTTCTCGGTAACGGGGCCTGGATCCCTGTGTCGGGGTCTTGCCGCCTCCGGAGCTGGTCCACGTGTTTCCGGAGGACCCTGTCCCCATCTGCTAGGACCTCGTAGGACACTGGCCCGGTGGGTTTTAGGATGCGCCCGGCCAACCACTGAGGCCCCGCCCCGTAGTTCCGGAAGTAAACAGGTTCCCCCGGGAGGAAGCTTCGGGGCATCTCCCGGGTTTCGACCATCTTTCCCTCTGGGGCTCGGTCCGGGTGGAGCCTGTCTAACAAGGTCGTGGGGCGGCGGCCCATCAATAGTTCTGCGGGGCAATGCCCGGAGATGGGGTTTGGGGTGGTGCGGTGTTTTAGGAGGAAGCGGGCCAGCCGGAACTCCCAATCCCCCTCCGTTATGCGGCTGAGGGCTTCTTTGGCGGTGCGTACCGTTCTCTCCGCCTGTCCATTTGTTGCCGGGTGGAAGGGCGCTGATCGTATGTGCCTGATTAGGTTGCTTGCGAGGAACGCTTGAAACTCGGCAGATGTGAACGCTGCCCCATTGTCCGACACGATGGTGTCCGGCAACCCGTGCGTTGCGAAAATTTTCCGCAGGGCCCTTATTGCCGCTTTGGCAGAGGTGGTAGACACTGGGCTTATTTCCACCCATTTCGAGTAGGAGTCTACCGTCATCATGAACTGGAGCCCCTGGAATGGCCTGGCAAAATCTATGTGTAGGCGTGACCATGGCTTGTGGGTAGACTCCCAGCTTTGGGTTGGCGCTCTCGGGGGATTGGGACGGACTTCCTGACACCGTGTGCACCCTCGGACCCAGGTTTCAATTTCTGCGTCCATCCCGGGCCACCACACGTAGCTCCTTGCCAGAGCTTTCATTCGTACAATGCCGGGGTGTGCCTCGTGCAGTGTTTCTAGAACCCCTTGTCTCATGGGCCCCGGGATGACCACCCTGTCCCCCCATAGTAAGCACCCTTTCAAGGCGGATAACTCTTCCCTCCTGGCTTTGTATGCCGTGAACTCTGGCCCTGTCTGTTCCGCTGGCCATCCCCTCACCACCCAGTTTAGGACCCGGGAGAGAATGGGATCTCGGGACGTGCGGGCGGCCACGTCTGCAGCCTGAAGGGGGGGTTAGGCAACTCCTCCATTAACAATACAGCGGGAGCCGGGGCCGGATCTTCCCCTGTATGCGGCAGCGGCAGGCGGCTCAAGGCGTCGGCATGACCCAGCGCCTTGCCCGGCCGATGCTCCAACTGGTACTGGTAGCCCGCTAAAAACAATGACCAGCGCAACACCCGGGGTGACAATACCTGCGGCGTTTGTTTGTCCGCCGCGAACAGACCCAGGAGCGGCTTATGATCGGTTACGAGCGTGAAGGGCCGCCCGTACACAAAGTTGTGAAACTTTTTCACCCCCGCCACCAGTGCCAAGCCCTCCCGGTCGATTTGCGCATAGTTCCGCTCCGCGGAGGACAGCGTGCGGGAGTAGTAAGCCACCGGGACTTCCCTCCCATCTGGTAGCTTGTGGGCCAAGACCGCCCCGACCCCATACGGTGATGCGTCACATGCAAGGATCACCAGGAGCTTTTCATCAAAGTGGGCGAGTACTGCGTTAGAAATCAAGAGTACTTTAACCCCCCGAAACGCCGCCGCCTCCCTCGCTCCCCATGCCCAAGGTGTCGCCTTATCCAGCAGCCTGTGCAGGGGTTCGGCCACGGCGGCTTTGTGTGGGAGAAAGGCGTGGTAAAAGTTCAGGAGGCCTAAGAACGCCTGGAGCTCCGCCTTGGACTTTGGGGCGGGGGCCTCCACGATGGCCTTCACCTTGTCCCTCGCCGGATGCAGGCCTGTTGCGTCTACCCGGTACCCCAAGAACTCCACCTCCGGCACCCCGAGGAGGCACTTTTCCCGCTTCACTTTCAGCCCCGCGGCTTGGAAGCGTCCCAGTACCGTTCGGAGGCGGGCGGCAAAGCTTTCCGGGGTGGTCGCGGCGATGAGGACGTCGTCGAAGAACGGCGTCACTCCAGGGATCCCTTTTAACAAGTCGTCCATGAGATTTTGGAAGATCCCTGGGGCCACACTGACCCCGAACTGCAGCCGCTTCACCCTGAAGGCCCCCCGGTGGGTTACTATGGTTTGCGCCTCGGCCATGGCTGCATCCACCGGGAGTTGCTGGTACGCCTGCGCGAGATCCAGCTTTCCAAATATGCGCACCCCCGCCAGTGTTGCTAAGACGTGGCTGACCACGGGTACGGGGTATGCGTGCGCCTGACGTGCCTGGTTAATGGTGCACTTGTAATCCGCGCAGATGCGGATTTCCCCGTTTGGTTTTACGGGTGTCACAATCGGGGTCTCCCATCGAGCGTTCGGAACAGGCTCTAGGACTCCCTGGGCCACTAACCGGTCCAGTTCGGCCTCTATTTTAGGGCGGAGGGCCAGGGGCACGGTGCGGAAGCGCCGTCGGATGGGCGTCACTGTGGGGTCTAAGTGGAGCGACACCGGGGGCCCTTTATAACACCCCAGTTTCCCGTCAAAGACCTCGGGGAATTCCTTGCACACCGCCCCCCAGTCACGCATCCCGCACTTATTCACTCCCCCAATCGTGATGCCTAGGGCCTCAAACCATGCCCGCCCCAGGAGACTCACGAGATTTCCCTCCACCACCACCAAGTCCAAGTTCCCCTCAAAGTCTCGGTATTGCACTCGGAAAGTGCCGACTCCCCGGATGGGGACAGGGTTCTTTTGAAAGTCCACCAAGCTTAGTGGCGATGGACGTAGAGGGGGTCCCCCTGACGGGCAAAGTCTTTTTAAAGTGTCCATGGAAATGATGGACGCCGCCGATCCCGAGTCCACTTCCATGCAACAGGGGGACCCTTCGATCCGTACGGTTACTTGGATCTTCGGGGTAGAGGAGAGGTTGGGGTTGGGGAGGCGAAGTACCTGCAGCGGTTGGTCGGTGAGATGGTTCAACTCGGCGACCTCTTCCGTCGTCTCGTAGGCGGTGGACAATGCGCGGTGCGGTGGGGCCGACGATCTCGAATTCCGGGGGCCCTTGGATCGGCAGACCCGTGCGAGGTGTCCCTGCTTTCCGCACCCGTGACAGACAGCATCCCGGAACTTGCAGGATTTCCTTGCGTGGCCTTCCCCGCAGCTGGCACAGACGGTCCGGTTGCCGGACGGCTTGGCTGGCTCCCTGTTGGCCTGCTGGAACGGCGCTGGCCGGCGGTGTTGGGGTCTGAGGGTGAAGACCTCTTCGGTATCCGAGTTCCCGGGGCTGGGACTCCTCCCGACCACATGGGCGGCCGCCGCCGGGCGTTCCCCTTCCACGGCCTCGTGGGCTTTGCGGCGTCGATGGCCTCGTCCAAGGAGAGCCTCCGGTAGCCAACCAACTTGCGCCGCAGCTTGAAGTCTGCCAGGCCCCACACGAACTGCGTCAGCAAGTTGTCCTCCACCTTCGGGAACCCGCAGTCCACCGCAAGCGCCCTCAGCGCGGCCAGGAAGGCGGCAACGGATTCCCCTTGGGCCTGGACTCGCCTCCGGAAATCCATCCTCTTGGCCAGGAAGGTCGGCCGGGGGCTGAAGTATGCGTTGAGGGCGTCCAGGATCTCCCCAAACGAGCTTTCCAAGGCCGTGCGGGGCACCAAGAGGCTCTTGGCGAGGCGGACGGTTTGGGTGCCGCACGCGTTCAGCAGGATCGATCGTTTCTGGTCGGGGTGGCGGATTTCGTTGAGCTCCAAATAGCTGATGAGCTGGTCGACCCATGCGTCCCAGGTTTCTGGCTGCGACGGATCGAAGCGCTCCAGTGTTACATGAGAGGCGGCCATGGTTCTGTCGAGAAAGGCGTGCGCCGGGGCGAGCGGTGCGGTGCTGCTCTCGGGGTCAGCGATGCGATGCTCGGCGAGCGGTGCGGTGCTGCTCTCGGGGTCAGCGATGCGATGCTCGGCGGTGTCCTTTTCGTCGCTCATGGAGTCATGGAAGGTGTTGAAATCCCATCCTCGTCGCCACTGTAAAGTACTGGGTTTCGGGCCTCATGACTCGGACGACGACATAAGAGAAGACGCGTTTATTCGTACTTCACATAAGACAAAGAACAAACAGTAACGGCCGGAGGCCAACTATATACAGTTAGGGGGGACGGCCCCATATTCCTATTGGCGGGTTTGAATCGCCCGCCAATGCTGCCATTGGTTCTCTACTGGCGAGCTCAGGAACCTAGTCCCTATTGTTCTCAGAGAGCGAAGCTTGGCTGTATTTCGCCAGCTCTGCCTTCTGATCCCAGGACACAACAGCTGCCACCACTGTCCCTGTCTTCGGCTCTGGTTAGGCGGGACAGCCTCCTAACCTCCCTCTGGTACTGCTAGGAACCCACCCTGGAGCTTCCTGATAAACTTCAGGGCTCCCCTGGAGAGTTGGCAACTGGCCTTTTGCCCCTGTTCTCCTCCTCAGGGAGTCCCCGACCCACCTCTAGCATGTCCAAGCGGCTGGGTGAACTATGCGGTACAGAGGGACTTCTCTAGGTCAACAGTAAAAAGGATTTATTGAACTTAACTATTTTCAGGCTTGTTAACACTGAACGGAAGACTCAAAAGAAAGGTGACAAAAACGCTCCATCTCTCCCTTGTCTAAACTCTCATACCCTGTCTAGATGGTCTGCAGGGCAGGCACAAGCCCTTCCCTTCCCTGGAGGTCCGATCATCCTGCCTCCAGTTTGGTGCAACCTCATTTGGAATACTGTGTACCGTTCTGGTCACCACATCTCAAAAAGGATATTATAGCACTGGAAAAAGTGCAGAGAAGGGCAACTAGAATGATAAAAGGGTTGGAACACCTTCCCTATGAAGAAAGGTTAAAATGCTTGGGGCTCTTTAGCTTGGAGAAACAACAGCTGAGAGGTGACATGATCGAGGTTTATAAGATTATGAATGGGATTGAGCAGGTTGAGAAAGAAGGACTTTTCTCCCTTTCTCACAATACAAGAACTCGTGGGCACTCCATGAAATTGCTGAGCAGTCGGGTTAGAACAGATAAAAGGAAATACTTCTTCACCCAAAGAGTGATTAACATATGGAATTCACTGCCACAGGAGGTGGTGGCAGCTACAAGCATGGACAGTTTCAAGAGGGAATCAGATAAGCATATGGAGCAGAAGTCCATCAGTGGCTATTAGCCACAGGGTATAGATGGGAACTCTCAGTCTGGGGCAGGTGATGCACTCTGTTCTTGGTGCTGGAGGGGGCAGCAGTGGGAGGGCTTCTAGTGCCCTGGCCCCACTGCTGGACCTCCTGATGGCACCTGGTATATTTTGGCCGCTGTGTGACAGAGTGTTGGACTAGATGGGCCATTGGCCTGATTCAACATTGGCTTCTCCTGCAGACTCCAGCGAACAGCCTGACTGCCTTCAGAGTTCTCTCAGACTCCGCTCTGAATTCTGGCAGCCTCCCTGGCTTCTCTCCCACTCGCTTCCCGCCCAAAAGCTCCACTGTATCCAGCCCAGCAGTTTCCCACCCAGGAAGTGGCTCCCCTCCTGCAGCATTCTGGGGCAGATCTCCTCACCCCCATGATGGACTTCCTGTCCTCTCTAGGGAGCTGCACTCTGACTCCTGGCTGGAGACGGGGGGGGAGGGCATGAGGAGGAGACTAGGCCCAAGCCTCCCTCAGGTTTGATGGTCCCCTCCTATCCAGGCCCCACAAAATGGCGTTTCTCCACACCTTACCTTTTAGCCTCGGGCCCTTACCCTGCCTGTTCCACACAAATTCTTAATCAGTTAAATCAGATTGGCCTGTTCCCAGAAGATCTCTTCTATGGAAGCCTATGCAAGGCAAGAACAGCTGTTGCACAGAGGCTTCGTGGTACTGAATTACAAAATGAAGACGCTGAATTACAAAATGAAGAACTTCAGAAATATAAAATCTTGGCCTAATTTTACTGCTGTCCCTTATTTATTTAACATTACCTACGAGCCCTATAGATGGGCCTTTTCCAGAGCCCATTTTGAAGCACTCCCTTCCGCTGTACTGCAAGGTAAATTCAATCGAGTTCCGATGCAGGAATGTATAAGCCCATGCATGGCTAACATGGTGGAATCAGTTACTCACATCCTCCTGTTCTGCAGATTCTATCAGGAGGAATGAGACCATCTTATACTACCCCTTCTGTCTAGATTTAGCCTTCTGCACTCTTACCTTGACTTTAGGCCAGAAGTCCTTCGCAAATTCCTCTTAGAAGATGTTCAGAGCTCAGTGACTTGCGCTGTGGCAAAATTTTGTTGCTTAGCTATTAGGAAACGTAAACTTATTTCAGCTGAAAAAATTGTATGATTCTCTTATTAACGTTATTATATTTTACTGATTTTATTAATTTTCTCTTGTTAATGTTTTTTATACTATTCCTATGTTATTATTGTTTTAATCCTTCTTATATCAGAATTGCACTGTTTTACTGGCTCTTGCTGTAATAAATCGATCGATCGAAATTAATGTTAATGTTAAAGCGGCCTGTGATTTGGTAATTCCAGAAGTTATATCGAGACATTGCAAGACACCATTCTAGTGAGTCTCCCTCCCCCTGAGTTTTGTGGGGGGTGTTCAGCCAAGGTCTGAAACGTAACACCCTCTCAGTAGAATGACAATTTTTAATATATATATTAAATATATATATTTTTAATATATATATTTTAGGAACCATCGGGCTTCAGAACTCTAACAGAGCAGCCTCCATATGAATGGTCCGTCACTATACTATATCGCTCCATTTTAAGGGTACTTGGCTCTCAGGAAGACATGCATTCAGCTAATATGAGGTCATTGGCCGAAGGGAAGGTGAATAATAAACGTACTCCTTCAAAGATTCCCTCCAGGGGCAGAGTGCTGGTGGTTCTGCCTTTGCGATGTGCATTTCGTTAGCATTACAGTACATGAAATACACAAGGGGCATCCACTATTCTTTTTTTCATTTCGGATGATGCTGTGAGCAAATGCTGAGCCATACCTTGGCAGAGCCACTGAGGAACTAGATAAAGTTGCTCCATAGTCAGTCCTTCCATTAACGTTCCTTCAGCCACATCATAGCCGCTCCAAATTTTTCCTCAAGAAGCGGAAAACGTGCCCCCATTGGCCTTACAGTTCCCAACAAACGAGATGTACAATTAGGTAAAAGATGTCTTTGACTACACCAACCATGGGATCCTGTGCCAGTCAGTCCTGCTCGACGAACAAGGATTACGCAGCTTGTGCAAGTGAATGGCAAACGCCGATCGCAGAAGGCTCATTTTCTGTCACACCGCAAAATTAAATAGACAGGTTTAGTGGGGTGAGAGGGGAATTAAGCAACTGACGGGCACGTCTACTCAGGCCACTGACCATTTCGGTGCGTGGGAGACCATTTTCTGTCACGCCGCAAAATTAAATGGACAGGTTTAGTGGGGTGAGAGGGGAATTGAGCAACTGACGGGCACGTCTACTCAGGCCACTGACCATTTCAATGCATGGGAGAGTCAGATCCTTGATTGAAGATGATAAGAGGGGCAAATGACTTGAATGAAGCCACGGCATGGGAAGTGAACCAAATGAGAGGTGAGGCAGGTGATTGAATTCGGCAGGTATGGAGAGCAATGCCAGCTATCAAGGAGAGGCAAGCTGCAGATGAGTAGCTGATGAGGTAAATGGGGGAAATGAACATGGCGGGCGGAAATTAAGTCTGATGGAGCAGATCAGGAGGAAGGATGCATGAAGAATGGAAAATGCCGGTGATGCTCAAGCCGGACATATGAGCAAACCCCTTCTCAACGTAATAAAAATTCAAAATTTAATAAGAAAAAATAAATTCAAGATTTTATTGGCCATTTAAACCGCATTCCTCTGACATAATTTAAGTTAATTATTTTTCCTGGCAAGCCCAAATACAGTAGGGCATGAACATTTGAAGAGGGGCTGTGGTTCAGTGGTACTGCATCTGCATTGCATGCAGAAAGTAATAGGTTCAATCCCTGCAACTTCCAATTGAAAGGAATGGGTAGTAAGTGACATGAAAGTCCTGAGACCTTGCCAGTCAGACGAGACAAGAAGAAGAAGAGGAGGAGGAGGAGGAGGAGAGATTGGATTTATACCCTGTCCTTCAACACCCAAAGGAGTCTTAGAGCAGCTTACAAACTCCTTTCCCTTCCCCTCCCCACAACAGACACCCTGTGAGGTAGGTGGGGCTGAGAGAGCTCTGACAGAAATGGCTCTTTTTCAAGAACAGCTGTGCTAGAACTATGGCTTGCCCAAGGTCATCCAGCAGGTGCAAGTGGAGGAGTGAGGAATCAAACCTGGTTCTCCCAGATTAGAGTCCACACACTTAACCACTACACAAACACTGACCATGACAGACCAATGGTCTGACTCCGCAGAAGATTGCTTCAAGTGCTCAAGGACGTGGGCTTCTATGCACCTCAGTTCTTAGGGTGACACAGCATGGTTATTCTTAGATGACTTCAACCTCAAGCAAGAATGAACTGCATGTGTGAATCACAGACACGAATACAAGCAGAGCTTTCATGTGGTCTCACTAGAGGCAGTTCCTAGCATAACTTGTGGTATGTCAAACAATGAAACACCGATAGAGCTTGCAAGGGTCTGCAAAATGCCCCCTCTTCCGGACTATTCTAGAAATTCATCAGATGTTTTTGCTGGTGGCAGGAACCTCCAGATTATTTTCAAATTTTCTTTTAGGTAAAATCAGGTGACTGGTTACGGTTGCTGCCGAATCCTGTTCCTGAGAAGCAGTAGCTGATCAAATCTCCATTTTTTACTGTTGGTTTTGTAGATTTGTTTGTGTTGCACACACATGTTGTACAGTTCTGACAAGATTTATCTGATCATTATACTTACAATGTATATCATCGGTATGAATAATGCATTCTTAATGTATATCAGTGATTTATTGACTTGCAACATGGGGAAATGTGTACATTTTATGGGGGGAGTGTGCAAGGAAACAGAAACTGACATGCAAACAACAAAACCAGGGATTTTATTAACAGGACAGAGAAGAAAGATAGAAACAGGGGAAATAAGAAGATTGACAAATTTGGAATCATTGCTACGCCATTGTTTGCAGACTTGCACACTGATACAATATTCTAATCCCAAGGACTGAATATACATTTGACAGGGCAAGTCCAGTCTAGTCCTGCAGTACGTACTAAATTAGAGCTTTCCCTCATTTTAATTTTTCCTTCTTGTGTTTCTGTTGCTTTGGGGTTCTTTTCCCCTGTTCCACACATGCTTTGCTCCCTCTATTGATCAATTTGATATTATATCAGTTTATGTCCAATGTATCTCCCTGCAGGTCTTTATGCTGCGCATAAAGCAATGTAATATCAAATTGATCACTAGAGGGAGCAAA